>CANUEZ040000095.1:4707221-6139629 GCA_948099385.1 Fasciola hepatica | reverse complement strand
AACTGAACTGAACTGAACTGAACTGAACTGAACTGAACTGAACTGAACTGAACTGAACTGAACTGAACTGAACTGAACTGAACTGAACTGAACTGAATTGAATTGAACTGAACTGAACTGAACTGAACTGAACTGAACTGAACTGAACTGAACTGAACTGAACTGAACTGAACTGAACTGAACTGAACTGAACTGAACTGAACTGAACTGAACTGAACTGAACTGAACTGAACTGAACTGAACTGAACTGAACTGAACTGAACTGAACTGAACTGAACTGAACTGAACTGAACTGAACTGAACTGAACTGAACTGAACTGAACTGAACTGAACTGAACTGAACTGAACTGAACTGAACTGAACTGAACTGAACTGAACTGAACTGAACTGAACTGAACTGAACTGAACTGAACTGAACTGAACTGAACTGAACTGAACTGAACTGAACTGAACTGAACTGAACTGAACTGAACTGAACTGAACTGAACTGAACTGAACTGAACTGAACTGAACTGAACTGAACTGAACTGAACTGAACTGAACTGAACTGAACTGAACTGAACTGAACTGAACTGAACTGAACTGAACTGAACTGAACTGAACTGAACTGAACTGAACTGAACTGAACTGAACTGAACTGAACTGAACTGAACTGAACTGAACTGAACTGAACTGAACTGAACTGAACTGAACTGAACTGAACTGAACTGAACTGAACTGAACTGAACTGAACTGAACTGAACTGAACTGAACTGAACTGAACTGAACTGAACTGAACTGAACTGAACTGAACTGAACTGAACTGAACTGAACTGAACTGAACTGAACTGAACTGAACTGAACTGAACTGAACTGAACTGAACTGAACTGAACTGAACTGAACTGAACTGAACTGAACTGAACTGAACTGAACTGAACTGAACTGAACTGAACTGAACTGAACTGAACTGAACTGAACTGAACTGAACTGAACTGAACTGAACTGAACTGAACTGAACTGAACTGAACTGAACTGAACTGAACTGAACTGAACTGAACTGAACTGAACTGAACTGAACTGAACTGAACTGAACTGAACTGAACTGAACTGAACTGAACTGAACTGAACTGAACTGAACTGAACTGAACTGAACTGAACTGAACTGAACTGAACTGAACTGAACTGAACTGAACTGAACTGAACTGAACTGAACTGAACTGAACTGAACTGAACTGAACTGAACTGAACTGAACTGAACTGAACTGAACTGAACTGAACTGAACTGAACTGAACTGAACTGAACTGAACTGAACTGAACTGAACTGAACTGAACTGAACTGAACTGAACTGAACTGAACTGAACTGAACTGAACTGAACTGAACTGAACTGAACTGAACTGAACTGAACTGAACTGAACTGAACTGAACTGAACTGAACTGAACTGAACTGAACTGAACTGAACTGAACTGAACTGAACTGAACTGAACTGAACTGAACTGAACTGAACTGAACTGAACTGAACTGAACTGAACTGAACTGAACTGAACTGAACTGAACTGAACTGAACTGAACTGAACTGAACTGAACTGAACTGAACTGAACTGAACTGAACTGAACTGAACTGAACTGAACTGAACTGAACTGAACTGAACTGAACTGAACTGAACTGAACTGAACTGAACTGAACTGAACTGAACTGAACTGAACTGAACTGAACTGAACTGAACTGAACTGAACTGAACTGAACTGAACTGAACTGAACTGAACTGAACTGAACTGAACTGAACTGAACTGAACTGAACTGAACTGAACTGAACTGAACTGAACTGAACTGAACTGAACTGAACTGAACTGAACTGAACTGAACTGAACTGAACTGAACTGAACTGAACTGAACTGAACTGAACTGAACTGAACTGACTGAACTGAACTGAACTGAACTGAACTGAACTGAACTGAACTGAACTGAACTGAACTGAACTGAACTGAACTGAACTGAACTGAACTGAACTGAACTGAACTGAACTGAACTGAACTGAACTGAACTGAACTGAACTGAACTGAACTGAAACTGAACTGAACTGAACTGAACTGAACTGAACTGAACTGAACTGAACTGAACTGAACTGAACTGAACTGAACTGAACTGAACTGAACTGAACTGAACTGAACTGAACTGAACTGAACTGAACTGAACTGAACTGAACTGAACTGAACTGAACTGAACTGAACTGAACTGAACTGAACTGAACTGAACTGAACTGAACTGAACTGAACTGAACTGAACTGAACTGAACTGAACTGAACTGAACTGAACTGAACTGAACTGAACTGAACTGAACTGAACTGAACTGAACTGAACTGAACTGAACTGAACTGAACTGAACTGAACTGAACTGAACTGAACTGAACTGAACTGAACTGAACTGAACTGAACTGAACTGAACTGAACTGAACTGAACTGAACTGAACTGAACTGAACTGAACTGAACTGAACTGAACTGAACTGAACTGAACTGAACTGAACTGAACTGAACTGAACTGAACTGAACTGAACTGAACTGAACTGAACTGAACTGAACTGAACTGAACTGAACTGAACTGAACTGAACTGAACTGAACTGAACTGAACTGAACTGAACTGAACTGAACTGAACTGAACTGAACTGAACTGAACTGAACTGAACTGAACTGAACTGAACTGAACTGAACTGAACTGAACTGAACTGAACTGAACTGAACTGAACTGAACTGAACTGAACTGAACTGAACTGAACTGAACTGAACTGAACTGAACTGAACTGAACTGAACTGAACTGAACTGAACTGAACTGAACTGAACTGAACTGAACTGAACTGAACTGAACTGAACTGAACTGAACTGAACTGAACTGAACTGAACTGAACTGAACTGAACTGAACTGAACTGAACTGAACTGAACTGAACTGAACTGAACTGAACTGAACTGAACTGAACTGAACTGAACTGAACTGAACTGAACTGAACTGAACTGAACTGAACTGAACTGAACTGAACTGAACTGAACTGAACTGAACTGAACTGAACTGAACTGAACTGAACTGAACTGAACTGAACTGAACTGAACTGAACTGAACTGAACTGAACTGAACTGAACTGAACTGAACTGAACTGAACTGAACTGAACTGAACTGAACTGAACTGAACTGAACTGAACTGAACTGAACTGAACTGAACTGAACTGAACTGAACTGAACTGAACTGAACTGAACTGAACTGAACTGAACTGAACTGAACTGAACTGAACTGAACTGAACTGAACTGAACTGAACTGAACTGAACTGAACTGAACTGAACTGAACTGAACTGAACTGAACTGAACTGAACTGAACTGAACTGAACTGAACTGAACTGACTGAACTGAACTGAACTGAACTGAACTGAACTGAACTGAACTGAACTGAACTGAACTGAACTGAACTGAACTGAACTGAACTGAACTGAACTGAACTGAACTGAACTGAACTGAACTGAACTGAACTGAACTGAACTGAACTGAACTGAACTGAACTGAACTGAACTGAACTGAACTGAACTGAACTGAACTGAACTGAACTGAACTGAACTGAACTGAACTGAACTGAACTGAACTGAACTGAACTGAACTGAACTGAACTGAACTGAACTGAACTGAACTGAACTGAACTGAACTGAACTGAACTGAACTGAACTGAACTGAACTGAACTGAACTGAACTGAACTGAACTGAACTGAACTGAACTGAACTGAACTGAACTGAACTGAACTGAACTGAACTGAACTGAACTGAACTGAACTGAACTGAACTGAACTGAACTGAACTGAACTGAACTGAACTGAACTGAACTGAACTGAACTGAACTGAACTGAACTGAACTGAACTGAACTGAACTGAACTGAACTGAACTGAACTGAACTGAACTGAACTGAACTGAACTGAACTGAACTGAACTGAACTGAACTGAACTGAACTGAACTGAACTGAACTGAACTGAACTGAACTGAACTGAACTGAACTGAACTGAACTGAACTGAACTGAACTGAACTGAACTGAACTGAACTGAACTGAACTGAACTGAACTGAACTGAACTGAACTGAACTGAACTGAACTGAACTGAACTGAACTGAACTGAACTGAACTGAACTGAACTGAACTGAACTGAACTGAACTGAACTGAACTGAACTGAACTGAACTGAACTGAACTGAACTGAACTGAACTGAACTGAACTGAACTGAACTGAACTGAACTGAACTGAACTGAACTGAACTGAACTGAACTGAACTGAACTGAACTGAACTGAACTGAACTGAACTGAACTGAACTGAACTGAACTGAACTGAACTGAACTGAACTGAACTGAACTGAACTGAACTGAACTGAACTGAACTGAACTGAACTGAACTGAACTGAACTGAACTGAACTGAACTGAACTGAACTGAACTGAACTGAACTGAACTGAACTGAACTGAACTGAACTGAACTGAACTGAACTGAACTGAACTGAACTGAACTGAACTGAACTGAACTGAACTGAACTGAACTGAACTGAACTGAACTGAACTGAACTGAACTGAACTGAACTGAACTGAACTGAACTGAACTGAACTGAACTGAACTGAACTGAACTGAACTGAACTGAACTGAACTGAACTGAACTGAACTGAACTGAACTGAACTGAACTGAACTGAACTGAACTGAACTGAACTGAACTGAACTGAACTGAACTGAACTGAACTGAACTGAACTGAACTGAACTGAACTGAACTGAACTGAACTGAACTGAACTGAACTGAACTGAACTGAACTGAACTGAACTGAACTGAACTGAACTGAACTGAACTGAACTGAACTGAACTGAACTGAACTGAACTGAACTGAACTGAACTGAACTGAACTGAACTGAACTGAACTGAACTGAACTGAACTGAACTGAACTGAACTGAACTGAACTGAACTGAACTGAACTGAACTGAACTGAACTGAACTGAACTGAACTGAACTGAACTGAACTGAACTGAACTGAACTGAACTGAACTGAACTGAACTGAACTGAACTGAACTGAACTGAACTGAACTGAACTGAACTGAACTGAACTGAACTGAACTGAACTGAACTGAACTGAACTGAACTGAACTGAACTGAACTGAACTGAACTGAACTGAACTGAACTGAACTGAACTGAACTGAACTGAACTGAACTGAACTGAACTGAACTGAACTGAACTGAACTGAACTGAACTGAACTGAACTGAACTGAACTGAACTGAACTGAACTGAACTGAACTGAACTGAACTGAACTGAACTGAACTGAACTGAACTGAACTGAACTGAACTGAACTGAACTGAACTGAACTGAACTGAACTGAACTGAACTGAACTGAACTGAACTGAACTGAACTGAACTGAACTGAACTGAACTGAACTGAACTGAACTGAACTGAACTGAACTGAACTGAACTGAACTGAACTGAACTGAACTGAACTGAACTGAACTGAACTGAACTGAACTGAACTGAACTGAACTGAACTGAACTGAACTGAACTGAACTGAACTGAACTGAACTGAACTGAACTGAACTGAACTGAACTGAACTGAACTGAACTGAACTGAACTGAACTGAACTGAACTGAACTGAACTGAACTGAACTGAACTGAACTGAACTGAACTGAACTGAACTGAACTGAACTGAACTGAACTGAACTGAACTGAACTGAACTGAACTGAACTGAACTGAACTGAACTGAACTGAACTGAACTGAACTGAACTGAACTGAACTGAACTGAACTGAACTGAACTGAACTGAACTGAACTGAACTGAACTGAACTGAACTGAACTGAACTGAACTGAACTGAACTGAACTGAACTGAACTGAACTGAACTGAACTGAACTGAACTGAACTGAACTGAACTGAACTGAACTGAACTGAACTGAACTGAACTGAACTGAACTGAACTGAACTGAACTGAACTGAACTGAACTGAACTGAACTGAACTGAACTGAACTGAACTGAACTGAACTGAACTGAACTGAACTGAACTGAACTGAACTGAACTGAACTGAACTGAACTGAACTGAACTGAACTGAACTGAACTGAACTGAACTGAACTGAACTGAACTGAACTGAACTGAACTGAACTGAACTGAACTGAACTGAACTGAACTGAACTGAACTGAACTGAACTGAACTGAACTGAACTGAACTGAACTGAACTGAACTGAACTGAACTGAACTGAACTGAACTGAACTGAACTGAACTGAACTGAACTGAACTGAACTGAACTGAACTGAACTGAACTGAACTGAACTGAACTGAACTGAACTGAACTGAACTGAACTGAACTGAACTGAACTGAACTGAACTGAACTGAACTGAACTGAACTGAACTGAACTGAACTGAACTGAACTGAACTGAACTGAACTGAACTGAACTGAACTGAACTGAACTGAACTGAACTGAACTGAACTGAACTGAACTGAACTGAACTGAACTGAACTGAACTGAACTGAACTGAACTGAACTGAACTGAACTGAACTGAACTGAACTGAACTGAACTGAACTGAACTGAACTGAACTGAACTGAACTGAACTGAACTGAACTGAACTGAACTGAACTGAACTGAACTGAACTGAACTGAACTGAACTGAACTGAACTGAACTGAACTGAACTGAACTGAACTGAACTGAACTGAACTGAACTGAACTGAACTGAACTGAACTGAACTGAACTGAACTGAACTGAACTGAACTGAACTGAACTGAACTGAACTGAACTGAACTGAACTGAACTGAACTGAACTGAACTGAACTGAACTGAACTGAACTGAACTGAACTGAACTGAACTGAACTGAACTGAACTGAACTGAACTGAACTGAACTGAACTGAACTGAACTGAACTGAACTGAACTGAACTGAACTGAACTGAACTGAACTGAACTGAACTGAACTGAACTGAACTGAACTGAACTGAACTGAACTGAACTGAACTGAACTGAACTGAACTGAACTGAACTGAACTGAACTGAACTGAACTGAACTGAACTGAACTGAACTGAACTGAACTGAACTGAACTGAACTGAACTGAACTGAACTGAACTGAACTGAACTGAACTGAACTGAACTGAACTGAACTGAACTGAACTGAACTGAACTGAACTGAACTGAACTGAACTGAACTGAACTGAACTGAACTGAACTGAACTGAACTGAACTGAACTGAACTGAACTGAACTGAACTGAACTGAACTGAACTGAACTGAACTGAACTGAACTGAACTGAACTGAACTGAACTGAACTGAACTGAACTGAACTGAACTGAACTGAACTGAACTGAACTGAACTGAACTGAACTGAACTGAACTGAACTGAACTGAACTGAACTGAACTGAACTGAACTGAACTGAACTGAACTGAACTGAACTGAACTGAACTGAACTGAACTGAACTGAACTGAACTGAACTGAACTGAACTGAACTGAACTGAACTGAACTGAACTGAACTGAACTGAACTGAACTGAACTGAACTGAACTGAACTGAACTGAACTGAACTGAACTGAACTGAACTGAACTGAACTGAACTGAACTGAACTGAACTGAACTGAACTGAACTGAACTGAACTGAACTGAACTGAACTGAACTGAACTGAACTGAACTGAACTGAACTGAACTGAACTGAACTGAACTGAACTGAACTGAACTGAACTGAACTGAACTGAACTGAACTGAACTGAACTGAACTGAACTGAACTGAACTGAACTGAACTGAACTGAACTGAACTGAACTGAACTGAACTGAACTGAACTGAACTGAACTGAACTGAACTGAACTGAACTGAACTGAACTGAACTGAACTGAACTGAACTGAACTGAACTGAACTGAACTGAACTGAACTGAACTGAACTGAACTGAACTGAACTGAACTGAACTGAACTGAACTGAACTGAACTGAACTGAACTGAACTGAACTGAACTGAACTGAACTGAACTGAACTGAACTGAACTGAACTGAACTGAACTGAACTGAACTGAACTGAACTGAACTGAACTGAACTGAACTGAACTGAACTGAACTGAACTGAACTGAACTGAACTGAACTGAACTGAACTGAACTGAACTGAACTGAACTGAACTGAACTGAACTGAACTGAACTGAACTGAACTGAACTGAACTGAACTGAACTGAACTGAACTGAACTGAACTGAACTGAACTGAACTGAACTGAACTGAACTGAACTGAACTGAACTGAACTGAACTGAACTGAACTGAACTGAACTGAACTGAACTGAACTGAACTGAACTGAACTGAACTGAACTGAACTGAACTGAACTGAACTGAACTGAACTGAACTGAACTGAACTGAACTGAACTGAACTGAACTGAACTGAACTGAACTGAACTGAACTGAACTGAACTGAACTGAACTGAACTGAACTGAACTGAACTGAACTGAACTGAACTGAACTGAACTGAACTGAACTGAACTGAACTGAACTGAACTGAACTGAACTGAACTGAACTGAACTGAACTGAACTGAACTGAACTGAACTGAACTGAACTGAACTGAACTGAACTGAACTGAACTGAACTGAACTGAACTGAACTGAACTGAACTGAACTGAACTGAACTGAACTGAACTGAACTGAACTGAACTGAACTGAACTGAACTGAACTGAACTGAACTGAACTGAACTGAACTGAACTGAACTGAACTGAACTGAACTGAACTGAACTGAACTGAACTGAACTGAACTGAACTGAACTGAACTGAACTGAACTGAACTGAACTGAACTGAACTGAACTGAACTGAACTGAACTGAACTGAACTGAACTGAACTGAACTGAACTGAACTGAACTGAACTGAACTGAACTGAACTGAACTGAACTGAACTGAACTGAACTGAACTGAACTGAACTGAACTGAACTGAACTGAACTGAACTGAACTGAACTGAACTGAACTGAACTGAACTGAACTGAACTGAACTGAACTGAACTGAACTGAACTGAACTGAACTGAACTGAACTGAACTGAACTGAACTGAACTGAACTGAACTGAACTGAACTGAACTGAACTGAACTGAACTGAACTGAACTGAACTGAACTGAACTGAACTGAACTGAACTGAACTGAACTGAACTGAACTGAACTGAACTGAACTGAACTGAACTGAACTGAACTGAACTGAACTGAACTGAACTGAACTGAACTGAACTGAACTGAACTGAACTGAACTGAACTGAACTGAACTGAACTGAACTGAACTGAACTGAACTGAACTGAACTGAACTGAACTGAACTGAACTGAACTGAACTGAACTGAACTGAACTGAACTGAACTGAACTGAACTGAACTGAACTGAACTGAACTGAACTGAACTGAACTGAACTGAACTGAACTGAACTGAACTGAACTGAACTGAACTGAACTGAACTGAACTGAACTGAACTGAACTGAACTGAACTGAACTGAACTGAACTGAACTGAACTGAACTGAACTGAACTGAACTGAACTGAACTGAACTGAACTGAACTGAACTGAACTGAACTGAACTGAACTGAACTGAACTGAACTGAACTGAACTGAACTGAACTGAACTGAACTGAACTGAACTGAACTGAACTGAACTGAACTGAACTGAACTGAACTGAACTGAACTGAACTGAACTGAACTGAACTGAACTGAACTGAACTGAACTGAACTGAACTGAACTGAACTGAACTGAACTGAACTGAACTGAACTGAACTGAACTGAACTGAACTGAACTGAACTGAACTGAACTGAACTGAACTGAACTGAACTGAACTGAACTGAACTGAACTGAACTGAACTGAACTGAACTGAACTGAACTGAACTGAACTGAACTGAACTGAACTGAACTGAACTGAACTGAACTGAACTGAACTGAACTGAACTGAACTGAACTGAACTGAACTGAACTGAACTGAACTGAACTGAACTGAACTGAACTGAACTGAACTGAACTGAACTGAACTGAACTGAACTGAACTGAACTGAACTGAACTGAACTGAACTGAACTGAACTGAACTGAACTGAACTGAACTGAACTGAACTGAACTGAACTGAACTGAACTGAACTGAACTGAACTGAACTGAACTGAACTGAACTGAACTGAACTGAACTGAACTGAACTGAACTGAACTGAACTGAACTGAACTGAACTGAACTGAACTGAACTGAACTGAACTGAACTGAACTGAACTGAACTGAACTGAACTGAACTGAACTGAACTGAACTGAACTGAACTGAACTGAACTGAACTGAACTGAACTGAACTGAACTGAACTGAACTGAACTGAACTGAACTGAACTGAACTGAACTGAACTGAACTGAACTGAACTGAACTGAACTGAACTGAACTGAACTGAACTGAACTGAACTGAACTGAACTGAACTGAACTGAACTGAACTGAACTGAACTGAACTGAACTGAACTGAACTGAACTGAACTGAACTGAACTGAACTGAACTGAACTGAACTGAACTGAACTGAACTGAACTGAACTGAACTGAACTGAACTGAACTGAACTGAACTGAACTGAACTGAACTGAACTGAACTGAACTGAACTGAACTGAACTGAACTGAACTGAACTGAACTGAACTGAACTGAACTGAACTGAACTGAACTGAACTGAACTGAACTGAACTGAACTGAACTGAACTGAACTGAACTGAACTGAACTGAACTGAACTGAACTGAACTGAACTGAACTGAACTGAACTGAACTGAACTGAACTGAACTGAACTGAACTGAACTGAACTGAACTGAACTGAACTGAACTGAACTGAACTGAACTGAACTGAACTGAACTGAACTGAACTGAACTGAACTGAACTGAACTGAACTGAACTGAACTGAACTGAACTGAACTGAACTGAACTGAACTGAACTGAACTGAACTGAACTGAACTGAACTGAACTGAACTGAACTGAACTGAACTGAACTGAACTGAACTGAACTGAACTGAACTGAACTGAACTGAACTGAACTGAACTGAACTGAACTGAACTGAACTGAACTGAACTGAACTGAACTGAACTGAACTGAACTGAACTGAACTGAACTGAACTGAACTGAACTGAACTGAACTGAACTGAACTGAACTGAACTGAACTGAACTGAACTGAACTGAACTGAACTGAACTGAACTGAACTGAACTGAACTGAACTGAACTGAACTGAACTGAACTGAACTGAACTGAACTGAACTGAACTGAACTGAACTGAACTGAACTGAACTGAACTGAACTGAACTGAACTGAACTGAACTGAACTGAACTGAACTGAACTGAACTGAACTGAACTGAACTGAACTGAACTGAACTGAACTGAACTGAACTGAACTGAACTGAACTGAACTGAACTGAACTGAACTGAACTGAACTGAACTGAACTGAACTGAACTGAACTGAACTGAACTGAACTGAACTGAACTGAACTGAACTGAACTGAACTGAACTGAACTGAACTGAACTGAACTGAACTGAACTGAACTGAACTGAACTGAACTGAACTGAACTGAACTGAACTGAACTGAACTGAACTGAACTGAACTGAACTGAACTGAACTGAACTGAACTGAACTGAACTGAACTGAACTGAACTGAACTGAACTGAACTGAACTGAACTGAACTGAACTGAACTGAACTGAACTGAACTGAACTGAACTGAACTGAACTGAACTGAACTGAACTGAACTGAACTGAACTGAACTGAACTGAACTGAACTGAACTGAACTGAACTGAACTGAACTGAACTGAACTGAACTGAACTGAACTGAACTGAACTGAACTGAACTGAACTGAACTGAACTGAACTGAACTGAACTGAACTGAACTGAACTGAACTGAACTGAACTGAACTGAACTGAACTGAACTGAACTGAACTGAACTGAACTGAACTGAACTGAACTGAACTGAACTGAACTGAACTGAACTGAACTGAACTGAACTGAACTGAACTGAACTGAACTGAACTGAACTGAACTGAACTGAACTGAACTGAACTGAACTGAACTGAACTGAACTGAACTGAACTGAACTGAACTGAACTGAACTGAACTGAACTGAACTGAACTGAACTGAACTGAACTGAACTGAACTGAACTGAACTGAACTGAACTGAACTGAACTGAACTGAACTGAACTGAACTGAACTGAACTGAACTGAACTGAACTGAACTGAACTGAACTGAACTGAACTGAACTGAACTGAACTGAACTGAACTGAACTGAACTGAACTGAACTGAACTGAACTGAACTGAACTGAACTGAACTGAACTGAACTGAACTGAACTGAACTGAACTGAACTGAACTGAACTGAACTGAACTGAACTGAACTGAACTGAACTGAACTGAACTGAACTGAACTGAACTGAACTGAACTGAACTGAACTGAACTGAACTGAACTGAACTGAACTGAACTGAACTGAACTGAACTGAACTGAACTGAACTGAACTGAACTGAACTGAACTGAACTGAACTGAACTGAACTGAACTGAACTGAACTGAACTGAACTGAACTGAACTGAACTGAACTGAACTGAACTGAACTGAACTGAACTGAACTGAACTGAACTGAACTGAACTGAACTGAACTGAACTGAACTGAACTGAACTGAACTGAACTGAACTGAACTGAACTGAACTGAACTGAACTGAACTGAACTGAACTGAACTGAACTGAACTGAACTGAACTGAACTGAACTGAACTGAACTGAACTGAACTGAACTGAACTGAACTGAACTGAACTGAACTGAACTGAACTGAACTGAACTGAACTGAACTGAACTGAACTGAACTGAACTGAACTGAACTGAACTGAACTGAACTGAACTGAACTGAACTGAACTGAACTGAACTGAACTGAACTGAACTGAACTGAACTGAACTGAACTGAACTGAACTGAACTGAACTGAACTGAACTGAACTGAACTGAACTGAACTGAACTGAACTGAACTGAACTGAACTGAACTGAACTGAACTGAACTGAACTGAACTGAACTGAACTGAACTGAACTGAACTGAACTGAACTGAACTGAACTGAACTGAACTGAACTGAACTGAACTGAACTGGTTGTTACTTTGCAGCGTGTCGCTTTTACGTTATTTTCCTGAGGCCACCGGTTCAAATTATTCCTTTACTTGATGGCGATTCTGATATTCGAGTGCTATTGAATGAATACTCTTTATGTTCTAACTGAAAATCCCACGAAATTTTTCCGATATATTAGTTTTTCCAACAGCATGTTACTGTTCCGTTTTGTGCTGTGTCGATTTTCACCGTCTTCCCCCCCCCCCCCTCCGCGGCCGCACCCCGCACCGCCTTGGTGAGACAAGGCTACCTTTATATTTGTGTTGCTGATTTGGCTATTGATGGGCGGGGGAACAGTAATTGTTGGCAAACACCAGTATGTGCAAACCGTTGGTCTGGATACTTACTGATTCGAATTTCTCGCCGTTTTGTTTCCCGTCTCGCATATCCTCCTCTACACCATCAGGACAGCCACTGCACTTCTGTCTCAGTCATTTACGCTATCTTCAACGTGTGTGTGTGTGTGTGTGTGTGTGTGTGCTGTTAAAAATTCATACGCTTCTATGTACACTTACTGCTTGCGCCCATTAAGTCCAGTTTAACCAGGTGTTCAATACAAAAATAATCCTTCGGAGTGAGTGGGGGTGGGGGGTGGGGGTGAAGTGTGGCGAACTCGGCCTTATGGTTGGTGGTCTACTCTGTATTGGAGACGAATAGTCCACACAGTTCATGACGTCTATGAAGTAGGTCGAATAAGGGCGCACGTACTCATGACCACCGAGCAGACTTCAGCTATATCAGCTATATACCCACGCAGAACGACTTTGGTTTTGTGAATGATATTGTGAAAGCCCCGAAAAAACTAACCAATGCGAACCACAGCTCGTACAAATTTGTACTGTTTGGATTCATGTTTGTCCCATGCACACCGAATGGCTTTTATGCGGTCAGCTTTATTGGACTCACATACACATACTACAGTATACCAAGGCCCCGACAAATATATCGTGAGCTGATGGAACTGTTGATCGTGGATGTCCAAATGTTTAAGGGTGGGAGGTGCTATAGTGTTGATTCTATATTTGTCTGGGCATGGCCAAACGGGCCTCGTGCATATCGTGTGTGTGTGTCTGTGTGTGTGTGTGTGTGTCTGAAAACCCAAATGCCAGTCAAAGAAATACCCCTCTTCACTGAAATATATTCTCACACCCACAAGCCCAAGAGGAAACGGAAGAAATGTACCCACAAAGATTCATACAATCGCACTGCATTTCTTTCAAAACCTATTCGGTAGTCGGCTGTATCGAGATTCTGAGGTGTGCTGATAACCGGAGGACAAGGTGGAGAGATAACAAGTTCCACCACCACCAACACCAGCAACCCCTTTATCATGATAATGACCATCAGTACCATCGGCAGTCACAACATCGCCTTGTTTCAATGACTGCACAGGCTCAGTGCTTAACACTCGTCCAGCCAACTGAAACAATTTTGCGATGCCCCTCAATCCTTCCACATCTTCAGTGGTCTGCTCACTGCCTCCTGGACATGTGGGTCTGACCTACTTTTCGTCCCGAATTGTGTTCACATCATCCGTTTGATTTCTGTTTAAATGTGTTCCCTCATTTGTGTGTCTCTATGTATATGTTTGGAGTGCGCGTTTGTGCCCCTGCGAGCATATATGACCACAAATACACACACACACACACACACACACACACACACACACACACACAGAGAGAGAGAGAGGTCCATAAATTTGTTGCGAAAATGGGAATGGTAAGGTGAGCGGATGAGTGATTATATTCGGCAACATCAGCTCTCAGTAGTGATACCAGTAGTAGGAAGAAATACTCCGGTTATCAAAACCGAGGTCCAGTGAGTGGAATAACTAAGTTTTGGGGGTGATCGAGTAACTCGTGCACTCAAACGAATGCTCGCCGAACTGTTCGTGGTCGGTTCGTACCAAGCAGTGACATTAATCATGCCGCAATGCATTTGTTTTTGTGCTTGCTTCGACTGTCTTTACATCCACATGCCACCTCTCTCCAACTTCAAATGCATGTTTCACCAAGGTGACCAAAAGACGATTTGGTTACGTTTGTAAATCGAACATGTGTGTGTGTGTGTGTGTGTGTGTTCGTGATATCTGATGCTCTCAGTGAAAGTGTGAATGTTCTAACGCTCAGACGTATACATGTACATGCTTTGTTATTCAGTCAGCATGCAAACTGAATGAGCTGAAAGACTGCGGTTTCCTTCAACCGACTTCCAAAACGCTTTAGTGATAAATGGCTTGTTTTATTCTCCTAATGGTTCGGACTGGTAAGAATTGATCTCACACACACACAACCAACCAACCAACCAACCAACCAACCAACCAACCAAACAAACAAACAAACAAACAAACAAACAAACAAACAATACGCAGCATTAGTCAGACAAATAGATACGGATTTCGTCTAGCCATTTCTAGGACACCTGCAGACCTTACGGAGGATATCACCTACGCCACTGCAATCGTGTCTGTCCCTGTTTCGGCTGGTAATCGAAACTTTACAGGCCACCATTTCTCATGATTATATGGAACACCATGTGACTGCAATCTAGCAATCGAAGAATTAATGGAGAAAGAGAACAGGGTATGAATGGGAAAGTAGTTCTACAGTAACAACTTCAAACAGCACTTAATCCGTCAAATCATCGTAGTGAATAGTCCAGTGGTTGGAGCTAATCCATCAAAGGCACATTCTACCAAGTCGAGTGACCAAAGAGCCCCAGATGATGATGGTCGTGTTATCTTCCAGATGTCCTTCAAAATGAGGATGATATCTCCAGGACTGCATCGGAGGAGAAAGTTGAGTAAGATCTAACTGGTAACTGTCGAGGTTGGTGAATTCCTCTATTTATCCTTTCATGATTCAGAATCAGTCAAGATTTTGAACCACCGAGTCATTCCGAATCCGAGAAATTCTATCAGAATCTCCAGTTCCGGCTGTGTATTGATTTAAATTTCTTTTATCACACAAACGTCAGCGATAGTTGTTAGTGACACAGAGTGACGAAACCGAATTCATGGAAAAGGACATGAGGAAAATAGTGCCCATCCAGTTATGCACAGCTTATTTTCATTCAGATTTCATTTGTGCATGGAGCATTCCCAGCTGTTACATAACCAAGGGCACCAATAAGTCCTCCTGGGTGTAGTCCGAAACCAAGCATGGACACGGACTACAATCTGACACCGACCACGATCTCTATCGGTTCAGCCACAGGGATGTTTCGGGGGTTTTGCACATTCCGAGAATGGATCATACTAGTTCTAAGCTCAAACAGGATTCAGTCTAAGCCTAGAAAGGTGAATTTTATTTCATAGATTAATTCAGAGTTGTTCACATTTGACAAATTGAAAGAACTGTTCGTAAAAGAAGGTTGTTTGTTTTGACAGTCTATGAATTTCGTCCCCTATTTAGGCTGACTGATCCAACCCACGATAGCCAAAACAATTCCCAGGAGTTGTTAGAGGATCGATCGCCCGTTGGTCCGAAAGTCTTATCCTAATTGGTTGGATGGGAATAGAAATAGCTGCAGCTTTTAATAATTCGTTCATTTATGAATCGCATCAGTCTTATTTCACACATGTGGTCATAACAAAAATCACTGATGTGAAATCTTACTTTTCTGATTAATCTAGTATCGGAAATTTTCAAACACGGAAGACAACTATTTGGGACCAAAACATTCTTTCCCCGTTTAATCTATGCAAATCACGGCGAGATAGAGGATAAGATACTTTTTATGGTTGGAATCCATGTTTCTTTTTCTAGAATTTCTATAGATTTCGAACCAACTTGAATAACGAAAGAGCTTTCCAATACCAAATATGTGTTTTCGTAAGCCGAGTCCATCGATCGAATTGGCAGAGTGATTCACTTAGATTTTGAAGTCAGCAGGATTTCCAAAGACTTCTCATGCCCCGGCACCGGAAAGCTCACTGTTTCGAATTTCTCGAACGAGGTTGTGTTAGTTCTGATTGCAAAACCGTGCGCCCATCGACGCAAAACGTAAGGATTTTCAGTTTAGTAACCGGCTGAGTAGAAATTTTCCACTCCTCGAAAATCAGTTGCGCTTATGTGCTGAGCTTTTCGATTGTGATGAATAAGATATGCTTATGCCGTCATCTTTCAGATTAATATGAATGATAATGGTGTTCATACAGCTGACTAATTTTTGTTTCTCCTCGCTTACCTGATTGTCTACATATTCAGTTTTAAAAAAAGCTAACTGTTTTTTAATATTTCACACACACACTCCGAGGTCTTATTTTCACGAATCCGTTCCCATATTATCTTGCTGATTCAGTGCTTACGCAAATAGACTTGGATTTCAGGTTGCTTTGTATGCTAATGTTTGTCATGATGCTCGCAGTGGTTCGGTAATTAGGCGTGGTGACATTCATCACTGCCATGAGTCATCACTTAGTTGCTGGACCTTTTCGTTGTTGGTGAAAAAATCTTTTGGAACGAGTTTTCACGCCCGTCCGTGGACCAATCCACTACCGTTGCTCGACCCTGACCTGACGCGGCCTGAAAGTAGCATTGGACAAATAGTGAAATAGGACCGAAGTCAGGTCAAGGTCAGTTCAGGTCACACGACTAGTCAGTGATTGGTGGCTAGCAAAAGTGTACTGCCCTCCCACTTTAACACACAAACGCAAGCACGCGCTGGTGAAGGGGCCATACCATGTCTTAGCCAATCAATCTACTGAAGTTGAAAAACACCTAGACGAATCCACACCGGCCCCGTTTGAAGCTTATGACCTCGATGAGACGCCGATGTTTAGTTCACATTGGAATATTTTCGCCCTAAAATTTACTAATCCACCATAAGTTGTCGTTTACGATACAAATACCTGTTTAAGTTAAGAAAAATGAATTATTTTTTAGGTATAAGATAAGCCTAGGGAAGAAAGGAAGTGTAAAGAGGGTGGGTAAAACTGGCAACCACGAAGATACAGTTTGCTTGTTCTCGGTGATGCTGTTATCTGCGATTTTCAGATCATTCGCCAATACTATGATGACGCCTACTTCTACCATTATTGAGATTGTCCATCTAAAGAGCTAAGTACATCGGTACTGAAAAGTGGTCCTTATGCGTGGAATGCTCTTTTATTCGCAAAATCCAGTGGAGCGAACGTATCGATTTTATCAAGGGATGCAAATCACGAAGCCTGTCATTTCGGCAATTGGTCTTTATTGCAGGGAAGTGCTTCGTTTGCGATTGCCCAAGGAGGGGTCAGAAAATAATCATTTCTGTCAAGAAATTCAGCCAACGGCGCTTCAAGATATCACACCAACCAGCATCATTGATTGGGATAGGAATAAAGTATGGTTAACCTGATTCGTGAACTTAATTTAGACGCTCATTGAGTAGTGGGAGAATGTTGAACGTCATGTCTGGAAGATTCCCCGAATCCAATGAAAATACGTCATCCGGGTAGGTAATCATTTTTCAGCTTTACGCTCCAAACTATGTGTTCACGAGAGTTTTGTAGATATATTCGATCAACGCGATCTGTCTGCTGATTGATCAGTTTAACACCTAAGATTGTATGCGCTAGTTCAAGGTCCAGTTCATATATTTACCCTCTAAAAGCCGAGGTTCAATTCAATTTCAATTTCAATTCGGTTCTAGGACTTGACGGCAGGATGCCTGAATGTCCAGATTCTTGCTCCGGTGAACTCCTTGGATTCCCCCGTGCTTCGACAATTGGAAGAGACGACTCTTCTTCAATACTCGGCTATAATCAGTGAGGATTCAGGTTAGAACTCCAACTCCGTTTCTTTTCAACATCTTTTCGGATCACAGCTGTTAGTCACCCACACCTCACGGTCAATCTCCCCGGTAGTAAGGATAGTATAGTGAGGGGTGGTAGGTACCAGATAAGGGTTCCTGGAGGGGTGAAATGAAAGGGACTAGTTAGTTGTCTACAAAAATCGGTAGTAGACTCCTGGTCATACTTCTCCAAACACAGTCATCCACGTCTCATCTAATCTCCTTTTGAACTCAGACACTGCGCTGGCCCTTATCACGTCCCCTGGCAGCCTGTTCCAGTCATTAGCGACCCTAACTTCAAAAGACTGACCCTGATGCGAGTCGGAGTTCTCCCATTCTTAATTGTCAGTACATGCCCTCTTGGGCAGCCATTCGCTCGCAGCTCAAATAAGGCCCCTCTGTGACTTCCTGCTTCTGAAAATCCTTTCGGTATTTTGAAGGCCACTATGAAGTCACCTCGTTTTCTTCTTCCTTCTAGAAAAAATAAACCTAGTCGCTCCAATTTCTGTTCGCAGCATAAATGTCTGTATTCTCCAAACCATCGCGTGATTCGCCGTTGTAGCTGCTCGAGAGCCTTGATTTCCCTCACCAAATATGGCCTCCACTCTTGAACATAGTTTTCTAGATGACGTCTCACAAAAGCCTTGTACAATGGCAATAAGACCCTCGGTCTCCTAGAGCTGACCGCCTTCCTCAACGGTGCTGGGCTCTACGGGATTTCTTCATTACTTTCTGGCATTGGCGACTTGGCTTAAGGTCAGCGCCTACCATCACCCTAAGGTCCTGGGCTTCTATGATCTGAGCTAGCGCCTCCCGACTGTCTGATGGTCCCATATACAGCATGGACCGTGGACCTTCCTCCTTGATGAGATGTTGGCATTTGCTCAAATTGAGGGGAAGATCCCACGCCACTGACCACTGTTATACCCTGTCTAGATCACGCTGAACCACCGCATCAGCTGATGCTCCTACCACCTTAAAGTCATCCACGAAGGACAAGCACGGGTTTTCCAACCCGTCTTCCAGATCGTTGATGTACATCAGGAACAACAGGGGTCCCAGGACTGACCCCTGTGGAACGCCATCACGCAGCCTCCCATTGTCCGACAAGCAGCCTTCGACTCTCACTCGGAAAACTCTCTCCTTTAGGCTTTGTACAATCCACTTCTGTATTTTGGTTGTAAGCTAAAACGGTTCCACCTTTGCTTCAAGCAGTCCGTGGTAAACCGAATCAAGTTCCTTTTGGAAGACCAGATAGCAAACTTCCACCAGTTCTTCCCGATCCACTCGACCGGTTATTTCGTCCAAGAAACTCATTAGGTTGGACCGGCAAAAGCCCCTGTGCCAGAACCCATGCTGGATGGCAGTCACCATCTTGTTCCTCTCTAAATGCCTCACTATTCTGTTTCGCAGTATTCTCTTGAGAGTTTTAAGCACCACTGACGTTTAGTTATTCGGCCTGTAACTGATACACGTGTCTCAGTCCCCACCTTTATAAACGGGCGTGTTGCTCGATACAAGCCAGTATTTAGGTAGTACACCCTTTTCTAGTGATGCGTTGAACAGCTTAGCTAATAGTTCAGCCAGGATGGACGCTAGTGGCTTCAGTATCGCTAGGTGGATTTCATCCGGCCCCGGCGTCTTCCATACATCTAGCTGCTTCAGGCTGTTAAGTACTTCTCCTGCGTTGATTTCTCTGTCCTCCATTTCCGGGACTTCACTACCCCTGGTCGCAGGTAGCCCCTGTGCACCCTGGTCTTGTCTATTTACCTGCTGAAAGAATTCCAACAGGGTCTCTGCTTTTTCCTGCCGGCTGATTGGCCGCACTCACTGTGAGTTCCTGACCCCGCGTACGGCTTTCCTCAAAGCTGCCTTAGATTGAAAGTAGTTCTAATATGCTTTCGGATTGCTTTTGGCTTTCCACGCAATACGTTCCTCGTAGTTGTTCCTGCACTGTTTATGTATCCGTGATAGTATAGTTCTCGCTTCTTTGAACTGTAGGAATGCCCGGTATCCCCTGGTACATCTGTACTTTTCGAATGCTCTTTGCTTCTGTTTTAAGGCCCTTCTCACTCGGCTCGTCCACCACGGTGGCACTACGTTTCGTTTGACTCTTCCAAGCGGTGCGACAGCCTCTTTTATTTCCAACAATCTACTCTTGATCCAACTCCATTGGTGTTCTACGTTGTAGTCATCCATATCCCAATCTATCCGGGGGCCTTGTTCTACCAAGATATTCTGGTCTATCTTTGGGAAGTTCCTCCTGAATCTATCAGGTGCACTTATTCCCCGAAGGTTTAGCTTAAACAGGAGTACGCCATGATCGCTCTTTTCTATGGGTTCCCCGACTTCTAGGTGGTCTAGATCATTTAGAGCTCTGGTCAATACGAGGTCAAAAATTGACGGAGACTAACCAAACCTCCGTCTTGTCGCTTGGTTAACGTGTTGGACGAAAGCTTTCCGGTGGATTAGGTGGAGTAATCTCTCCCCAAATGTGCCTTCTGGAGTGGTTTCCGAGATCCAGTCTACTTCAAGCGCGTTGAAATCACCCATAATAAGTAACTTTCGCCTGGCATTGGCGACCGTAGTGAGGAAATCAAGCTGATCGCTGTCCTCAGCACCTCCCGCTCCTGGGCTTCGATACGTGCAAACAATCGACGCCTTCGGTCAACCCGTAGCTATTACGACCTTTACCGCTTGTACATTCGGCGTAACAAGTCGACTGCTCTCATAGACGTCACGCTGCTTCACTAGGAGGACGATTATACAACCTCCAGCTCGACCGTCCAGCCTATCCACTCTGAAGCCTGAGTAGAAGTTTGGGATCAGCCTATTGTCGCTTTCGCCTGGTCGTAGCCACGTTTCAGTGACTGCTATCACATCTGCTCCCCGTGTCCTAGCTTTGAGCTCTGGCCATTTGTTACCATACTTGATGCATTTGTGTAGACCACGAGCATTACAACTCTCTCCTCTATTTTCCTGCGTTTCCTAGAAGGGGGCGGCAGATGCTCATGTCCTGAACCGGATCACCCGGACCGCTTTTTCGTATCACGGTTGGGTTCGTAGCGCTACTGTCGATTAGCACCCTGCCCAACTCCTGGGTTGCTTTGCACGTCACCGTCCTTGGAGTCTCGGTGAGAGTCGGTTGTCCTTATTCTCCTCTCTCGGAGTTGCGACGGTCCACTCCTTTTGTAACGGGACTAGGCAACGCTTTCTCCACCCTGACCATGAGCTTCGTGGGGCATAGCTCCTTTACCTTGCTTGCGTTCACTCTCGGAGACCTTAGGAAAGCCATGTTAAAACCAGGAGTTCCGGTATTTTCCACCTTTCCCTGACTGAATACAGTTGCTATATCATCGGCACCCCATTTATTTCTCCCTTTGAGATTTGTCTAATGTGTTCAGCTGCAGCGAAGAAGGCGTCCCAGTGACGACGGTTGGCGAACTCGACTAGCATAGGTCTTGGTTGGCACTCATTTAGAGTCAGTCACTCCGTTCTACCGCCCCAGTCTCATAAATCTTTTCACGGCTATATGCCTGGGGATTTCCACTGCTCGGAGGATGTTGACCAGATGGTACCTCATTACTCTGTCCCTCTGCTTTCCAACTTTCATGAAGGGTTCCGGAATTCCGTGAACTACAACATTCCGGTTCCTTTCAAGAGTAATATCACTATTCCCCCTCAACACAGTCAGAATTTTAGTGATGTTATCCGTGTCTTCTTCTAACTTAATTACCCGCTCATTTAGGTCTCCTAATCCCTCTACTGTGTTTCGAGTCGGCAGAGCAGCAGCTGCTTGCTGTCCCGGCTTTGCTCCGGTGTTCTTTAGGTGTACGGGCGACGCCTCATGTCCATTGCTGACCCTAATTAGTACCAACCGTTCTTCTAAAGGTTTATATGTTTCCGTCTTTTTCCTGGCCACCTCTGCCTCCCTGGTGGCTTTATTATCTAACCTAATTAGCTTTTTGCATCGCGGGCATATCCATCTAAGTTTATCATATTCATAGTATAGCTGGTAGTACTTCTTGCTTAACTCCGAGCACTTCCTGTGGAACCATGTGTAACAGGTATCACGCTGAACTCCCAAGGTGCCTGCCGACATATTCCCCCCAGAACACCGAGGCCTTCCACACTGTTCATCTACTCCGTCTGTTCGGCATGGTGTTCTACAGGTTGCGGGTTTTTTTATTCGCCAGTTTTCCCGTGTTGCCGGTATAACCGAAAAAGAGGGGCCATGTGAGTTGTCTGGCTAAGTTAAGAATATCTATTAAGACTGATTTCAGATTGGGATCGACCAGTACCGAGGAGAATGACCGATTGGTATGTCACGACAAGCCGGCTCACCTTGTTTTGGTTTTTGTCGATGGACACAGTCGTTAATTGTTAACTGCTCCTTTCTTCGTTAACTTGGTGTTACTTCTTTCTGCCCGGTGGTTCGTTTTTCTGTTTCTGTCGAGTTTGTATGCAATTTCCTTCTCCCGATCTTCCAAGCAGCCCAACGTCGCGGTGTAGCGCAGTTCAGTTTCCGAAGGGAGAAGTCAGCTATCTACGTCCGCACTGGCCATTGGAACCGAAGGGGGAATAAGTGATGAAGTATAAGATGTAATATTATATCACAACCAACATGGTGGATTCTATGCCAAACAGACTCTGAAAAACCTGAAGAACAAAGATAGAACCGCTGATTACCAGTTTTTATGGACGCTGTGTTTCCATTAACGTTCGGATTACTCCCGTGTGAATCGAATTTTCTCGTATTCCCTCTGAGGACCATATTCCGTCTTGATTGTGACCGACTGGTACTAGCAAAGATAGGGTTCCGTCTAGATTTCGAGCCTATTTACTGGGGGCAATAAAATAGATCACAAGAGTTACCTTCCAAGATCGTCGTCACTACTTGCTACTTATTACAGATATACAGTTAATAGAGTTCTGCGGTTATGCTGACACATACGGGAACATAACGTGTATATAAGCACCCTTCTGCATAAGTTTCGAGTGCACTCTCATGGATTGTTTGAAAAGTTTGCGCTAACTTTGAAGTAATGAATTTCATGTTCGCGAATACAAGGCTAACTGCTTCGTGAAAAGTTCTCAATCTATCATTTGACTGAAGCTGCCCACTTCTCTGTGGGATAAACAAATATCTGAAAAACATGAAGGTTATCTACCTTGTATGAATCAGACTTTGGAACTATTTGATGGGAATGTACAACAGTTTCAGCGGTGTACAGTCAGTCGGAATAGATCTTTGACATCTAATCTCATACATGATCCTGTCCACTTTGACCTCTATGAAAAAAGATGAAAAAATTGACTGAAAAAATCCAGTGACCCTAATAATGGGCTAAACGTACAGAGTAACTGGTTCACCATGGAGTCCATTAGTGTCTCATTTTCCATTCCGTGGAATGTGATTGTTATATCCTATTTGTTCAGACCACAGAAGACACGCGTCGGTTCAAACGGGTTCAGTATCCACATTTTATCTTCCCGGATGCTTCTCAGTTTCCGTGGTTCATTTGCCTTTTGTCTGAATGACCGACAGAATGGAACAAGAGATGGAAACGTCAGACAAAAGTACCAAAGTTCTTATCATATAGGTCAGCAGTGGATTAAAAATCAAAGATATATATATATATATATATATATATATATATATATATATATATATATATATATATATATATATATATATATATGATGCATTTCGCGGTGGGATCTAGACGGACCAATTTCTAAAGTCCGACAAAATCTGACTTGTGCTGCTTAAGAACAGTGCTAGAAGATACTGCTGTCGCGATCTTTTAGTACACCTTTTGTATAACCGTGTTTTGTCCAAAGTCGTGTAGAGTATCGATTTTTCAAATGCTCAACTCTCTACAAGCCTGACCACATGAATGCACCTACACTTTTCGTCTGTTATGCTTAACTCTTTGTGGGTAGTACATACGAAGATAGTCTATGGTTGTCTTTCTTCTGAAGAGGGAATGTTCCTCAGGAAATTCACTCACAATACGACATCAGATACTGTTCCATCGATCTGCAAACATGAGATAAAGTGAACTTCAGGTAATAAGCTAAGTGATATTTACGTATGCATATGGAAGCAACTATAAAACGTATTAGATCCTATATTCGGATTAATAACCTGCCAGTCGATTACCGTGCCTAAGCAGACGTATTGAAAGGGACCCTGAGTACTGTATCTACTAAGAAGAGATCGTGTCCAAAACTACTCACACCTAGAGCCGAAAAGACTATAACTGTGAGCACGTTTCGCTGTTGAGCTCATCTCTAGTGCACACGTTCATATACCAGAACCGATGTGTCCCAACGTTGGTGGATACGTTGCAGTTTTGATTGGACTTCATTTCCAAATCAGATCATCGACCATAAAGCTCACTGTGAATTTGCAACGGATTTCGATGCAAAGTTCTACTCTTCATTGTACGGCACATTTATCTGTTCGATAGATCAGTTACCACGACGATTTGCAGTCCGAAAGGAATTCCTTCGGAAGTGCCATGCGCGTTCTGATTTGTTGCATGCATAGGGTCTCCTTTATGCCAGCCGAACGTGGACAAGCCAGTCGGGATAAGTTGCATAATCTTCCATTTTAAATAGTGGTGGAATACCCTGGATAAATAGTTTCTATTCTGTCGTCTTTCAAATGCACAATGCTATGGCTTTCATCTGTTGGACTTCGCCCAACTTCAACAAGTAGATCCCATATCTGTTTATCAAAACACTTCGGGCAATACCTGTCAAAGAAACACTGAACTGATAATACTAAACAACGTTAACTCAGTTATCTTCGATAAGGTAACGGACTTTTCAGTTTTAGCAGCACTTGAGTTCATTTATTATAATTATAGTTATAATTATAATTATAATTATAATTATAATAAATATAATAATAATCATCATTACTATTACTATTACTATTATTATTATTGTCGTAGTCACAAAAATTGTGAGAATCTATAGCGAACTGAGCTCATATGACCTTGATGGGAATACCAGGAATTTGAAATGACCCTAAATTCGTCCTATGATACATCCAACCAAGACCGTCATCTAACCGTCCAAAAGAAGTGATATTCAATGGGAGATAATTTTGAATTCTCCCAATACTCTGGAAATTGTTGTTGTTAGACTTTTTTTTAAGGGAAAATCCAAGGTCATGGATTATAAGAAACTGCATTTGTTCAGCGGCGAAGGAAACTATCTGTGAAGAGTTTCAAATGCTCGCTTCTATTGCATGTTTACATGTTACATCTTTCTAATTATGAAATAATACTATTTTTAGTAATAATAATGGACCTCAGAAAATAAGCTCGTACAAATAGACCGAACAAAAAATAGACGGTGGCTGGGTGGAGCGGATTGTGCCACGCAATGAAAATTAACTGACAGAATGAAAAGACCTGTTCATTTCTATGGATTAGTCTGGAAAAGTGAATCGTAACCGAGTTCTTCCGACCAACACGACCGTCGTGACAATCACGGAAGAAACTGAGACCTCGCTCTCTCTCTCCCACTCTCTCTCTCTCTCTCCCTCTCTCTCTCTCTCTCTCTCTCTCGCTCACACACACACACAGAGAGATACATAGTCAAAAACGGAGGTGAGTAGCGCAAGTACCATCAGCATCGATCTCGGTGGAGTACGTGTCTGCTAATAGGAATTATTAAATCGACAGCGTGTCTTCCCATTTAAAGTAAAGCTGTCTCCCACGCTCCACCTCTTCGTTACAATAGAAAATTTCCAATTTTTATCGAGCCACAGTTCAAGACCCAAAGTCCTAAAGGAGAAAAATTTTGTTACATACAAACTAATTAGTCCACAACAGCAAATACTGCTGAACTGGGTCACTAACTACCAGTAACGAAATATATGTATTCATGCTCGCATGCATGTGTATGTACACATGTAAGTATGCATGCATGTGTATGTATGTACAGTAATGGTATTGCTATCCTTAAACAGCAAAGTGACACAACTGACGCTTACTAATTTGTGACATACTCTTGGTCGTTATTTATAAATACTGAACTGACGCTGCTAATAATGACTCCGTTACTAATGCCATCAATGATGACAGTGATGATAATGATGATTATCTTTAATAATATTCGGACGATATTGATGATTCGGACGATCATAAGGGTAAAGACGAATATCTTTAGGTAGCTTTTTAGCTTTTGAGTGTTGGGGGGTCTTTTAGAAGTGACAGCAAAGTTTTAAAATCATTTGAACAGGTGAAAATTGATAGTTCAATCACACAGAGTAGTCGAAATCGTGGCTAGGTTGTCGACTTTTTCGGTCACCAGGGATAACCATTTTCAAGGATGGTTTTACAAGCGGAAAGGACTTTTCAATGCATATTTTTTCATAACAGAAGTAACCAAGATATTTTGAAATGTAGCACTATTTTCTTGTTTTTCGATTTATTGACATAGTGTGATGAAGTACTGACTTCGAATATACAGAGAATCAAGAAGCTGTACTTCCGTTTGTCGACAGAACACAATAACCAACCGTGACTGTAGTCACAGTTTGGTATTTGCTCATCCGCACTCCCCAAACCGACACGGTCATTAACGAGGCTTTCCGGAATGTTTTTTCTCACCAGCGGAAGTGTTAAAGTGGAATGCTTAAAAACGTGTATCTGGGTCATACTCATCATTTCAATGTAACGTATAAGGTGTAGAAACATGCATGGGTTCCCAACCGAAGAGACAATTTCTGACGAGATCAAAGGGAAGATTCAATGAAAGTAAGACGGGGTGAGTAGTGGGGAAGGAGAGAAGATAAGAAATCGTGTGTGGTTTGGCCATTCGAAGAAGTTAGCACATTCGTTTGTTCAGCGTTCTTTTTTTTCTTGTTGTTGCGGTTTCGTAAAGCCTTCTCCTCCTCTTCTCCCCTAGATTTTTTAGACAAACTGACCCGGGCCCGTGTGGATACAACACCATTAGGCAGAATTGAAGACGAAACCCAGCCGAATCGTAGTCGAATGTAAACCACTGTAGAAAATAGGAATTCAAGCTGTCAAACGTATCCATCGGTTATCGTTCACGCAGAAAAAGTGTGTTGATGGGAGGGGTTGCAGTACATGATAAATGAGGTGCTCAAAGCGCACTACAAAATTCTGTTTTAACCAATCCTATGAGATTGCATTGGACAACGAACACTTCGGTGCTGAATGAGAAGCACAGAGAGAAAAGGGGGCGGGAGCGAGTGGGCAAAATATACCGACGGGAAACAATCACTCCTCTTAATCAAGGTGTGAATATGATTAATGAGACCTCATTTGTGTCTGTCGGCAAACTCGGCTGAGACGAATACTGTCTGCCGGATTGTTGTTGTTGTTGTTCCGGTCTGTGGAAGATTACAAAGGGAGGATGAATGCACATATCCAACGTTATCCTGTGTCAGTCTTCTGTTGAATCTCGAACTCTTTTGGTCCTTGTAGGGCGATAGTTGTCTCTGGTCCGAATTTGGCATACTAATCCGGCAGGATCCAATGAGAATATGGGCATATTCAACATCGTCAACACAAATGAAGAAGCGTATCCTCAGATAGAACGAGAAGCGGAAACAAACCAAAGTCGTGTCAGAGCGTGACCTGTTTTGGCCTGTGCTTCAATCCATATACTCATTAGGACATGTGCAGCTAATTACGAACGAATCAAAATCAACTGGAACTGGTCACTATCGGAACTGATTTGACGGGAATATCCAGTCTCTCAATATTATCGTCGGGTACAGTGAAAGAGATTAACTTTCGCTCAAAGCATTGCTGTGTCAAGCGAGGGAGCAGAAGTCCATAACCGTTTATCGAGACCATTGGTGAACAATTCTGTTGTTCCTTCAGCTTCTATTCTTTTTCTCTCTTTCTGTTCACCACATACCTAGCAACGCAATCATCGCAACACATGGACGATTTTTTACGTATGCACTATCAGTCCCTCTCCAATAAATCTATTCTTTCACCTCGTTTCTAAGACCTTGTGTTAAATTCAGAACTTTTATTCCATTCAAACTTGAATCTCGACGCTTCAAAATGTTTTGATTGCACTTTCGGCCTTTTTCGTTCTTCTTAGCCTAATAAGCGAACAGTAGTCAAAGCCGTCCCCGTTTCCAAATGTTACTCGTTCAAATACTTACGCGTCGCAGTCAGCACAAATTTACAGTGATTTTCCAATATTCCGCATTATGTAAAAAGCTCCAACTGCCTTTTCAAATCCGCAGGCTAGGGCAGTTTGGTGCCTGGGAAGGCTTTTATTATTTCTTTTGTTCATCAATGCTTTCTCCCAATATTACTTCACTGCTCTCCCGTGATTCTTCATGGTTTATTCAAGAATGATTTTTTACATATTGAACCACGGCTTGGTTATGCCCATTCGTGTCCCTTCGATTCCCATAGAATATCTCATCTCAAAAATATGCGCATCTCCCATACAGTAACTTATCGGCCTACCATTCGGATCCCTCCACAAATTCCGAATTCAGAATGAGTCCTTCGCACATTAGCACGTCGCGACAGTACAGCATCCTGTGTAACCCGTGATCCGGTTACTTAGATGAAAGACGTAGACGAACCCGGCATGAACCTCTACGGCTTAACCAGTCTCTCCCCGATAGGCGTGCATTTTCCGGCTCGTGTCAAGATGACAGCTGTTGGCTTCACTCGTTGTTGTTTTTTTCTGCGCCTAGAACGGACTGACTGACTGATCGACCAATCTACCGACTGACTTACGTAACAGTTACCTGGCTTTCACAGTGCCGTGTGTGTTGGTGATCATCTACGGCAATCCATTTGCGCCGGTTCCCACGACTGGGATCTGATAGAATCAGATTGGCTTGCGGGATTGCGTTGCACACCAGTTGAAATGTGTGGTCCAACGTGCGGGAGAAGCTGTAGAACTGTTACAAATCGGTATTGTGTTGGTAGGCCTTTTCGAGTTGATTACTTGGGGAGTAAACTCAATTAACGGCTGCGAGGGTGGGGGTGGGGGTGAGGTGGAATAAACCGCATACATTTACACCGACGCACACCGACCGCCTGGATTGAAGCAGCTGTTCCCACATCGGTTTGTTCTGCAGGTGTAATGAGACCAAAACGAGGGTGGGGGGTGGGGGTGGAAGAGAGAGCATCTGCGTAATGCGAAGAGGATCAACGTAGGTTAAGCTGACGATTTTATACAGTTCATTTGGAACACTGACCATTGATAATATGGAATATCAGGGGCTTGTTATGCTTGTGCACCTGGGCCATTTTAGATTCGCTTTGGGCAAACGAATCAATGGTTCTTTCATCAGTATCAGAAGTGATAATGGAGACGAAGGATTGTAAAGTCAAGGCAAGCCTTTAACTAAATATGAATGTCTTCAAGTCCCAATCCAAAAACCTAGAAATGGGATAAACTGAATAGCTGCGCTAGTCGTGTGACCACAGGTAGCCATTTTCACTTCCATCTATCTATCGGACAAAGGCATATGCTACGGTAAAGGTGTTGGTTTCAGTGCTGATGCCCCTTCGTGCTCCCTACTCCATCAGCCATCAAACCTCTAGCCCTGCGTTGTGTCCAAACCATGTCCTGTCAAATATTATACACACAGGAAGGACGACAGGAATTGGCACATATATCGGGAGACACAGGCAGACATTTTGACGGCTACCGTGTTCACTCATTCACTCAGTCTTACACATGCACACACTGTCAATGGGACTGCAGCGGGCGATGCTAGCTTAGGCAAACCGCACACAGACGTCCATCAACGCGCAGGCCTGGGATGCCAGAGGTTACCCAGTATAAGCATGGTGAGCTGATCGAATCAAGGGGGACGAGGCATTGTAATTGACACCTCCTTGATATCACCACTACATGCTTGAGCCGGTTCAAGAACCTCTGTGTGAGGTGTGACCAAAATAGTTCGGCATCCATAGTTCGGCGGTTGACACTTGTCAAACATGTTTTCATGTGTATCAAAAGTATCCCCCCCGTCTAGCCCATTTGTACACTTGCATTCCCAACTATGAAGTAAAGCGTGCAAAGGTGGCTCAATCCCAACATCAAACAAAACATATTCCTTCACAATAGCCTTGAAAATTCGGCTGTGAATGTAGCTCAGGTTGCCTTAGTTCAACGGCTTCTGACTGTTGAGCTGAATGTTCAGGTTGCGATCTGAAGCCGCTGAACAACAATCACTCGTACTTAAACGTAACAACCAAAAACGAAACTCCACATGCATAAGCAAAATTTGAGTGTGCGACAAAGAAAACAGAACAATGGAAGTGAAATTCAGCGACCGAAGTTAAATATTACAGGACAACCAGCAAAGTGAAAGATCAACTAAGTAAGCCGGTATGATTATTTGCAAATAGTTCATGAGCAAAAAATCTATCTATCTATCTATCTATCTATCTATCTATCTATCTATCTATCTATCTATCTATCTATCTATCTATCTATCTATCTATCTATCTATCTATCTATCTATCTATCTATCTATCTATCTATCTATCTATCTATCTATCTATCTATCTATCTATCTATCTATCTATCTATCTATCTATCTATCTATCTATCTATCTATCTATCTATCTATCTATCTATCTATCTATCTATCTATCTATCTATCTATCTATCTATCTATCTATCTATCTATCTATCTATCTATCTATCTATCTATCTATCTATCTATCTATCTATCTATCTATCTATCTATCTATCTATCTATCTATCTATCTATCTATCTATCTATCTATCTATCTATCTATCTATCTATCTATCTATCTATCTATCTATCTATCTATCTATCTATCTATCTATCTATCTATCTATCTATCTATCTATCTATCTATCTATCTATCTATCTATCTATCTATCTATCTATCTATCTATCTATCTATCTATCTATCTATCTATCTATCTATCTATCTATCTATCTATCTATCTATCTATCTATCTATCTATCTATCTATCTATCTATCTATCTATCTATCTATCTATCTATCTATCTATCTATCTATCTATCTATCTATCTATCTATCTATCTATCTATCTATCTATCTATCTATCTATCTATCTATCTATCTATCTATCTATCTATCTATCTATCTATCTATCTATCTATCTATCTATCTATCTATCTATCTATCTATCTATCTATCTATCTATCTATCTATCTATCTATCTATCTATCTATCTATCTATCTATCTATCTATCTATCTATCTATCTATCTATCTATCTATCTATCTATCTATCTATCTATCTATCTATCTATCTATCTATCTATCTATCTATCTATCTATCTATCTATCTATCTATCTATCTATCTATCTATCTATCTATCTATCTATCTATCTATCTATCTATCTATCTATCTATCTATCTATCTATCTATCTATCTATCTATCTATCTATCTATCTATCTATCTATCTATCTATCTATCTATCTATCTATCTATCTATCTATCTATCTATCTATCTATCTATCTATCTATCTATCTATCTATCTATCTATCTATCTATCTATCTATCTATCTATCTATCTATCTATCTATCTATCTATCTATCTATCTATCTATCTATCTATCTATCTATCTATCTATCTATCTATCTATCTATCTATCTATCTATCTATCTATCTATCTATCTATCTATCTATCTATCTATCTATCTATCTATCTATCTATCTATCTATCTATCTATCTATCTATCTATCTATCTATCTGTGCGTTTTATGTGGTCTGATCTCTGTTGGTGTTGTTAACGTTTCTGTTTCTTTTCTGGTTCTGTTTATACTGATGATGATATTGTGTGTGTTTACGATGATCTGTGCGTCGGGATTTACGATGTTGTTGATCAGGATTATGGTTTCCGTGGTGAGAATGTGGTGTGTATTTTACATGATGATTGATGGAAATCTTACTGGTGAATTCTTCGGTTGGAATTTCTGTTATTATTTTTGCACCTACTGCTAATGGGTTATACCTACAAATTTAAAACTCGTTAAAGGTATGAAATCATTGACATTGAGGGAAATGGTCCAACATCTTCACGGAACCATTACCCCTACCACCGCGACAGCCACAGTAACGAATATCTGTAAAGGTGCCGGTCCTAAATGTTCATTAGTAATGGGAAGGCAATCATCATTTGTTTCGGCACTACATCGGTTGTTCTAGCTCAGGTTTGGCGTGCCCGGTTCAGGTCACATCTAACACGGCTGTGACCTTGACCTTTCATCCCCTACTAATCATGAACTACATTCTTCGAACAAGGCACATGTACTCCTTATTCACTGAAAATAAGTTAATTGCGACTAATTAGTTTATTTTTTTCCTTTTCCAATCTGCTATGTGACCTTTTAGTTAAGTTTCTTACCTATAAGGAATTGTGGTACTGCTTACATTTGGAGTTGAATCGAGTTCATACTCAAAATCTTTGTGTTTTTAGGACATCTTCCATTTTTGACCTTATACTCTAAGAAGTGATTCTTTTATTCCAACTGGACAGCTGTAAGGGTTTGTGTGTGTGTGTGTGTGTGTGTGTGTGTGTGTGTGTGTGTGTATTCATTCCAAGTGTGTAGCTTTCTTTTAACTAAGTCATCATTATCAGTTTCATATGGACCACATACAATACGGTGTGTTTCTATTATCGTGGATCCGATTCTTTGTGCTGATAAGATTCCGCTGAACGTGATTACAAAAATTTTCTTTTCAAAATTCAATGATTGTGCTCGAATGCAGGGAAAGAGACAAGACTATAACAACAATGGTTGATTTGAGCATTATCTGGGAGAACTATACACGTGAACATACGATTAGGAAAGGAAAATCACATAAAGCACCAACTGGCCAGGCTTTGCTTAATGATTTGTGTGGCAATCGAGTGTTATCTGCAACCCATGTTAACCTCGGGCTTGGCGGAAAAACAATCGTTCTACTCTACCTTAAATCGAAATTTCATTATACTTAGGCTTTAGGTACAGATCTATCAGGAAACATTGCTATGGCGATTAACTTGTTTTTCAGATGTGCACACACGTGTACGGCAATCTCGCAACACCCACGATACTCAGAAATCCATTTCGGGAAATGGCTAGGCTTCATTCGATGCAATGCAAGGCTGGTTAACTAACGGCGTATCTATCCGCAATTTCAAAAGTGCAATCTCTCATTTTATGACATACTTGAGCATAAATGTCTCAGAAGTCGACTACACTATTTAGAGGCATAACTGTCAACTTGATATTGAGGCTTAGAGTGAAGAAGCTCACAAGGTTCCAATAGGTAAGGCGTCGTAAGGAGCCGGTTGACAGAAGATTACTGTCTACCACTAGCAAGTGGTTATTTACCTGCCTCTAGTCTATCTGCACTTCAATGATTCTCTTCGCATTCCAAAGCGACTTCTCTGATCTCGCTTTCAGTCGTCCATCTCTGTGAGTCGTTTTTACAAACATAGAACGCAGATAAACCGAACTCTGTTTTTCTGCGATAACTTTTGAATCAAACCACTTAGGGTGACCAAATTTTTACATGCTGATGTGTCATCCCACTGCCATATCAAATATTTACGTAACTTTGAATCATGAAGCAGATAAATCGATTTATCTCGGAAAATATGCCTGAGAGGATGCAAAATGCTAATACACCCACCCATAAACTAGCGGCGAGACAAGTATCAGGTTATGAAACACGGTGACACTTTTTTGGTAATGGCCGAAACACAAAGTCAAGGCGCGCTTCCCATATTGTTCTGGATAGTCTCATGTTCTGTGTTGTCGATTCATCGGGAGTGGTGGGCTCGAAATCGTGCACAGAGCCGAAGACTCTCCAATTCACACAGACTTGTCCAGCCAACAAATTCCAGGGATTTTCAGTCGGGTTCAAGTGTGGACTATGATCAGGTTGATCCATGTTCTGTGATGCTCCAGTACAAAGGCCACATTCTGGTTAGGTTGGCCGTACCTATAGCCGCGTTGTGATGCTGAAATGTCCCCGTAATTGTCTACTTTCCGAAATCTCCGGGAGCAAAATATGTGTGCCAGCCCTCTGCTTCCCTTTTATAACTGCTAGCTGGGATTTTCGTTCTTCTCTCCAGACCAACACAAAGCCAACTCCGAAAGCTTGACAGTTGACGTTCAGCTTAGTTTTCCTGAAGTCGTGCTAGCAGTGAACAGTTACACCGGAGCCGTCGAAATTAAACTGCTTCTAAATAACACGTCACCCTCCATATAGCCTAAGTTGTGTGATTTTTGGCCCATTCCTTTCGACCGTGAAAATGACAATCAATCATCCAAAGCGGTATTGCCAATGTTGTGCAAACTGTAGGAGTTGACCTAAATGCCAAACGCTTAAATTTGGTTAAAAGATCGTGTGCAGTTCTGTTGTACTCACAGGTTTGTTCATAGCTCTGTGCAAGAGTTATCTCATGCTTTGCTGGGAGATTTTTTTTCTAATTATTCGTTTTTTCTTAGCCACACAGTGATCGAAATCCTTCAGAATGTTGCGAATAAGTATTGTCGATCTGGGGGTTTTCTTGGATTTCTCGCATATGCTCACCCCTGATTCTTGTGTGCTAGTGATGTTCAGCCTAAAGAGTCTTGGACCTAGCACCATCCCTCTAGTTCGACAAGTGAGAAGTCTGTACGGCAGGTCAGAACGTACCGCTTGAGTGAAATGTGTTCGCAACTCACGTTTGACATGAACACTGATTAAAAAATTTATCAGCATCAAAAATGAGTCACAAATAAAGAAAGTCGTTGTGTTTTTTCATCAGTTCAGTATTTTGCCATTTGTTCACGGGTGGGTTTGGTAACGTTTGCACCGAGGCACATTTATCGGGCTAAATGGATCCATCCGTTTATTGACTCAAAATCTATGTTTATTTGATAAAGTAGTGGGTCGAAACACCAGCATGTCAAATTTGGTTACCCTAAGTGGTTTGATTCGAAATTTATCGCAGGGAAACAGGATTTGGTATGATAACATTTCATGCACTATATGTCATATATCTAAAGATTTTTCGAGAGGTGTTAGTAACATCGTCATTTGTCCAGAAACTGAAGACGGTTGGGACGCCTTACAAAAAGTTTGCTCATTCCAAAATCTTTTAGCCTTTCCGTCCTCAGGTACGAAACCAATCACATGGCTATTTTAGCTTGTTTCTCAGAGTATTTTAATCAGCTTTACGCTATCATGGAAATGGCATGAGGTAATAATTACTGACTAGTCCATTCGTCACTGTTACCAAAATGAGTTCTCCACTCAAAGCTGATAGCAGTCGGTTATTTGCTCCGTCCTTGTTGATCTTGGTTCAAATCCGGAGCATCTAAGATGCAGTGGCAACACTGAACCAGACATTGAGAAATTCATACATCAATTTACGACTCGACTGTGTAATACAGTTAGTTTGCAATGATTTACGGAAGTGAAAATCCAATAAGTCAAAAAGGGAACTTTCTCGGAACCTAGTAGAAAGGCGGGCAGCACTGGCTGATGACAGGTACAACCGGGTAGACATTAGGTTGTGCAGATTTATGTTTAATGGTTTGACTTCACTCAAAGCTGCATGAAATGGCTTAGCAAGTCATGGAAACGTTGACAACAGTTTCTAAAATGGTAGCCAGTGTGTTTGGTCCTTTATCAGTCCAAAAGAGTTATGGTCTTGAGTTCGAATCCTGAAGCCGCCGTTCGCTTCCTACCCTGTTCTGCAGGCTTTACGGACACTCGTATAATTCTGAACATTCGAACATAAGGACCAAGAGGACTGCCAGCTCAGTTTATGTACGCTGGGCTCCCGTGTCGTAATGGCAACGTCAAATTCTTCTGTTTTACATGCCTTTCTCGCCTAGTACGAATTATGGCCACTACCAAAGCCATACAAGACGGTGACGGACGATTTTCGCAGCCCTCTGTTCCTTAAACTTTCGTCTTCCACAAGATGCTTGAGATGAAACTTTTAAGGAAAGTCAAGGGTAGTCTCACCGTTTCGGAAAATGTGCAAATTTGGATCACATTTGTATTGAGTTACTATCATGCTTGCTCATGGATGTCAATTCAAATACAGCACAGTGCCACGAAAGTTGAAGACAAGATCTCTGACAGAACTGCAGAATGGCCATGAGCGGCTCCGAAGAAAAGAAACTTCTACACAGCTTCCTGAGCTTAACCAGTTATTACTCAGATAAAGTAGAATAAAAATGTTCTGTGTATCAAGAGCTTCGGATGATGATGGTGTGTGGTCTGCTTTTCGGCGAACATTCTGGTCATTCGCATTTGTTTTCCATTTGAGACACACTTTGGAATTTTTAGTGCCCTTGTGGGAGACACCGATCATTCTTCTCTGTTTCTCGGTTAGTCATAGATTCACAGTACACACTGTCAGTACTCACTGGGAAGATTCCAATAAACACGCTCCTCGTAACTTTGTTATCAATCCTTATTGGCTTGTTAGTAACGGTCAACTGTTCCCCATGGTCACCGAGTTCCCATCGAGTCCAGAACTTGGCATAACATATTGACTGGTACGTTATCGTGGTGATTCAGCAGCTGTCACATGTAATACGGCCACGTACAGCTTCGTAGCCAAGCACGCGAATGAGCCTCAACCAATCTGGATCACCACGGACAATTCCGACTAAAGCTCCCTGTGATTGGTCATCTGTGAGTCTACCAATTATATTCCCTAATTAAACATATTTATACGAACTCACTCTGCAGTACAACTAACGTGCCATTTCGCAGCCTTGGTCTTCTTGATACTTCCGTTCGCGTAGTTCTGGGTGGGGGCAATTTTATTACGGACTACCAATTTAGTTCATTACGATTATTACAATTGGCGTCGCGTCATGGAGCTGCCGAGTATTGAACAGCTGAACCTGCATGATAGTGCATCTGAAATTTCAGACTAGATTGAACTTTTCGAGTTATGGTATAGCATACGAAAGGATGTGAAGAAGGAGAACCAGACTGCATTCTTCTTGACAGCTGTCGGCCGTTCATTGTACTCGTTGACGAAAAACCTTGCATGTCCACGCTCCCCTGTTTCAGTTCCGTTAGACGAGTTGTAGGCTCTACTGCTAGGCCACGTGGTTCCGGTCAATTTCCAGGCTACCGAGCTTGCCAAATTTCCTTCGCTGGTTCGTGGTCCCAGCATGAACTTCCGTGAATTCATCCTGACACGTCAGAAACAGGCTGCTAAGTGTAATTGTGGTGATCAGTTGGAGACCCAGTTGTGCGACCGCCTAATTGCTTAAAGGCTTAAAGGCCCTGCGTGCTTTAGAGGAATCGGTAATCTTCAAAACGACGTCCGACAATCCGATGAATCAGCTTGTTTTTCAGCAGTTGATCGCAAAATGCTCGAACAACGAAGGTGGCATGGCGGTCGAGCCCGCGAAGTTGAAAGTGGATGGTGATCCGGTATTCCTGAAACGCCGAGTGTTGCCGTACGGCCAGAGGGAGGACGTTCTGAAGGTGCTTATAAAAATGGAGCAAGATGGTGTCATCGAGCGTGTGACTTCATCGGCTTAGGCGACCCCGATTGTGGTGGTAAGGAAGAGTGACAGACAGACACCTAGGATTTGTGGTGATTATCGATTGACCTTGAATCCTCATTTACAAAAATCAGCGTCAATTACTGCGGAGCCTGAGGACTTCATGAAACATCACCGAATTAGATTTCCTCGGTTCGCTGTTAATACAAACTGATACCGACCCGATCCAGATCACTTCAGACCCCTGATCGGCATCGAGCCACCGAAAAATCAGGCGCACTTACGATCAATTCTTGGATGCCTGTAATACTACTCCAGGTTCATTCCGAACTTTGCAACAAGAGCCCAACCATTGTTTCTAGATCGGTCGTCCGATGTGTGGCAGTGGAACGAACAGTGCAAACAGATACTACGCGGTCTTATTCAAAACATCATTGACCGACAGATACTAGTCCCATTTGCACCATCTAAGCGGGCCATGATGATCACTGTTGCGTCCGAAGTGGGGATAGGAGCAATTCTGGGACAAGGTGGACATCCAATCATCATAGACTTCTGGACCCTTACACGTTGTCACCCACTGAATGGTCGATCTTTCGTGAAAGGAGTGCATACTCCGATTGAGCTTAGCTACTCGTTTATTTGAAGTAAACGCGATCCGATGATTGACTGGGTTCGATACTCAGTTGCCACTCAGGTCATATATTGACAAGAGAAGTGAAACAGTTTTATATGTACTATGCTGAGGCAGCCATGCTCCGTAGGATTTTGGGCTGACTGTTTGTGTCCAATCTGTGAAGATAAAAAAGAGTAGAATACTTCGTAAAGCTCAGTAAATGTATCACTGGTTTCCAACACTTTAGTCGACTGAAATACAATGTGGTTTGTTTATGGTCTGTAGCTCTATATAGTGGGAGGTTTCGTGCCTTTCCTTAACTATTTGTGCACTGATTTTGTATGATGAATCAACCTATGAATTTCTTGTGTCAGTTTATTTCCTCATTTATCAATGACTCTTTTCATCCTAACAATAAGAAGGGTTCTTTTCTCCCGTAACTTATTAGGGAAACACAATAAAATAGATTTCAGGAAGGGAGCTGTGGCCAGTAAGAAGTTAAGTCAATAGTGGAACCCGATATCACCAAATCTACAGTGTGTCATGATGACCACGGATCGCTCAGTAGTCAAGTGTCTGATATGTTATCAGCAAGGATTACTACTTCCGGTTCGCTAATGTGGACGCACAAAGAAAAAGAACGAATTTCCATTGATGCTTTACATTGCAAATCATCCGTTCATTTTATTATCATTTAATAATGTGTCATTTCCATTTGTACTATTACCGGGTGACCGGAGGACTGCAAAGCTTCTTCAACCGTGTACTGCTGAAGAGTAGAGATTCTGGAAAAGATGATGCTTCTGAAGGGAAGGCAAATAATATTCACTGAATTATATTGACGTGGTTTGTCTCGGGCATCCGATTTTTCTGCGTAGCTCAGTTCTTAGATGTTCTACGAAACTGCAACTTGTTTTGGTTCAGATCTCGTGGAGGTTGTAGGTTTTGAACATCTGAATCCCACTTGACACATTCAGCACCCGTCGAACCCAAAACCACTGAATTCACGGTGTTTATCTTCATTTACAATAAATTTCCAAACTACTGACATGTTTTACTGTTGATGGGTGATCAGCCGCCACCAACTGGCAAAAGAAATGAAAACATTGACGGTAATTTTGTTTCTGAGGGGCAGTAAATACAAATATCACTATTGGTTGTCACCTAACCGAGTGCATGTATGTACTGGTTCGTGACAAATCGCGATTCAAGCTTGTTCAGTTGCAACCGAAATGGCCAATCGGGGATAGAGAGAACGATATCTTGTCAAGAGCACATGACACACATAGGTTTGACATCGGTTTACTCTGCACCCGTATTTGTTTATTAACTTGATCAACTCGGTAACTCATTTTCGCATCATTCTCAAATTCAGCATGCGAAAATTAAATGAAACATTAGAAAAATCTTCTTTCAGCAGGTTACGCGCAGGAGTGCTAGTGTCTAGTCACAATCTCCTTCCGGCAGTATGGTAACACCTTTGCATAATAAATAAATGGGGTAAAAGGTATTTTATTTCCTTTTTTACCTGAAGGTTACGCAAAATTTCAAGGAATAGTACATTCGAGAGCAATTATGTCACCCTCAGTCACAGAAATATTGGACTGTCAAAGAGCGGCCTCACGTGAAGAGTCGTTACGTACGGTAAAATGATATACCTAATCATTCAGACATGAAGATTACGGTAGTCTGTAACGTTTTTCGCCTATGCACGTTGTGTCACTCAATTTGACCGGGAATGTGTTCATCAAGTTCACGATCAGACCACCCAGTCCTTTCCGTACTTTCAAATGGTCTGTACTTCCATTCAGGAAGGCAAAACACAGATTCCCGAATGCGCTGAATTCAACACAACAGTAAGAAAATTTGATAAGTTGAATTTTTTGGGACCACGAACAGTTTTGCTGATCGAAAAGTGGACCATTCGAATCAAGTGTAAAATTTCACGTTCAACAAGTACCAAACCTCTTGTGAGGAATGAAGATGTTTACGATCCTGGAACACAGATCCACTTGTTGGGAGAAATGCGGGACCGAATGTCAGTGGCTGACCGAACTGTAGTACCGACAAGTTTAGAGCTGCGCATTGTGCTTTTCTACAAGCTTTCATAGGCAAAAACGTGGTCAGTAGGATGAAAATTGTATGAGAATCACTTCTTGCAGAGTCATTCATAGCTTATTGTTCTTGAATTAAACTGCTCACAGCAAGACAGTCCACCTCCCTCAAATTCTTAGGTTCAGTCAATCTGGGCCTTTGGTCCTTTTCGTGTTTATTATCAGCTTCGTATCAGCCGAAAAAAACCGAAGCAGGTCATAATATCCAGTCTGTTCGCTTAGGAAGTAAGGTGAATGCTCCATAAAATTTCTGATACGCGCGAAAAGGTCTCCATTGTTCTCATCCAGTAGTAGTAGTAGTAGTAGTAGTTCCCGGTGTTCCCGTGGATGTATATAGCTTGGTACTTAAATAATATGTTTAGGAAAAAGGAAGAGACCAAATTAGGGTTTCTGAAAACGAGAAAATGAATCAGCAAAGGCAGTCTTTCTAAAATCATAAACTCTGTTATTTTCAGTCGGCCAAGTTGATCTTTTTGATCACCGTCGATCAAATTATGTAAGTTATGCATACAGTAATCCGCGGACTTTAAACAGTGTCAAAAAGTGGCGCCACTTGCCGTAAACAAAGCCATGATCCTGTTCTGGGTGTGAAGACAGACGGAATTTTCAACCAAACCTGCATGCTATTTATAGTGTTTGATTAGCACGGCACCGAGCTCTACCATGCCAGGGGAAGGACAATAAATCGTGTAGATAAGTTCTATGATTTAGTCAGCTGCATTTTATTGTATATGCAAAATACGGGTCTAGTTTTGCCAACATCAGTCCCTTGTGACTTTGATATGATATCAGGGATTGAATGCACCATGACAGTTAGGACATTTTTTCAGAAATGATCAGAAACGCTGCCTCTGCGAGTGGTGGGTATGCAAAGGAAATCGATATTTGAGCACCGATTTCTTCGTTACTTTGCTCGAATTTGGTAGGAACATCAAAAAAAATGTGGCCGCAAATCTCGTTCCTAAATATTGTACCATTATTACACAATAAAAAGATGTAACTGGATAGAATAAAACCCTACAAAAGCACGACTCTTCGATGGGCTGGACATACATTCCGCTTGACCTGGGCTGTGATACTCGGTGAGAAGTGCGAGGATTGGATATATGAGGAAGTGTGGTCAGTTGGCCATGACATAAACGAAAATTTGGAGTGTATGAGGGCTCCTGGATAGGGTCAAAATAATCCTCCTGGTAAATAAGTGATACGGTGAAGTATATTGACCAGTGGCTTTCTTTTAGTCACGCTCTTATTTCACATAATTCGTGTTAAAGTATTCCATTATTTTCGTGCCATTTTCGATAAAATTTCTTGCTGCGGAACGGCAAACAGAACTGTCACACGGAGTGAATGATAGTTAACTGTTCAAGGTGAAACGAACTGGAGTACGCATTTAAGTTAGTTCAACGGAAAATGAATTAATAATTATCAATAAATACCTGGAAACCACGGTATTTCAAACCCAAAACATGAGGACATTCAAAATACATTTTAGTATAGATTCTCAGATGTTCACTGTGGTACTGAAAATGCATTCAGAATAGTATCTGTTACGATTGTACTTAGGTCTACCCATTATAATATACGGACTGAAACAGTTTGTGCTGGATGCTAAACCAATCCAAAATTGACACACATCACAGTCAGAAGCATTGAAATCAACGCTATTACGTAAGTTTGCCTAATAACTAAACAAACGTTCCCTCGATCTATAAGCGGCATCTTCTCCCGTTCTGAAATACACTCTGACCAAAAAGTCTCCAAGCCCCGACCTCGGTTACCCCAGTGAAATTCATCAATAAAACACGTATACATGCACCGAGAATTCCATCTCTTATCAAACTGTGAAAGATCCCCGTTAAAAACAAGAAGACCGAATTTTTATCAAAAATCTCGTACTGGGTCGAAGAAATCTGGGAAATAGGAAGATCACCCGTGACAAGATTTTCCGTTTCCCCAACATATTGTGACAAGAACGACAACGCACTGTAAGATACTTGTATTTCAACGGTTAAACAAGTCTAGTCATGAAACACATACAATCGTTTATATAGGCCCTTTTCCAGACTGCGCGGCACCAACATTACTCTTGCGGCTGATTGAGTTCTTCGGCTGCATTCTGGCCAGTTGCCCGTGGCCGATAGCTTGCTTCGCTTGAGCATCACTTCTATTCCGTTGATCCGATTGTCTCAGTTGACGGCTTGATCGGAAGCCCCTCATCTGGGCTATCTCGGTGGTTGCCGGAGATCCCGCTGCTTCCCCTCTGGTAGTCCGTATGCCTCCTTTCGTCTACTTCGGGAAGCCGCCGACATATTCACCATCTGTTCTTTTGTCTGTGGCCCTTGTTTGGTTCGTCAGTTCGCCTTGATATTTACGTCGTTCCCTTACCCCAGCATTTCCCGTTACAATATGACCTAGTCAAATATTCTTAAAACATGTTTTACTGCTATTTGGTTTGAAGGCCTTGATATACTTCGTTTGCATGACTTTTGTGGAAGGCTGGGTCACATACTGACCAACATTGTTTCATTCTCGTTTCAGTGCATTTTCCGGTTCAGTTGTCAACGCATAGACCACGGCTTTTCTGCATACTCGTCCAGCCACTAGTCCCCATAGGATCACCATTGGGTTGAGCTCGGGATTGCTCGTTGGTCATGACATAGTCTTGATCCAACGGAACAATAACTAGTTTTTAGTTTTCTGTGGTTTGTGCGCAATTGTATTATGTTGCTAAAACGCAGTTGATTATTTCGAGTCGTTACTTAGGGAAGACAAGGTTCCACTATCATGGATTTATGCATCACAGTCTTGCTTGCGATGCAATATTGCAAGTTTATTCAGGCCATGCCCAGATAAAGCCCCAAGGCCAGTATTAAGTTTCAGTCACGAATTACCCCAAGTACAACTTTTAGTTCTCATGAGGCTGGCCGAGTTATTCTGCGTTTGCTTTGAAGTGGGAGTTCTTAGAGCGTTTTCTCTCGAATATCGTCGTACGATATCGCCTTATCTGTTGCTCTTCCTACGGATTTCATGTAAACTGAAGTATTCTTGGTGAAATGGAAATGTCTTCCCTTTCTTGAATTCATTTGGTATTTTCTAGTTGCCCAAATGGTAACAGGCTCGGAAACTCCCCAAGGTTGCTGTGACTGACGCTACTGTAAATGCCTGGCTGTAAGCCACCATATTGTTGTTTGACTAATGTAAGTAATGGTACCTGCTGATTCACTTACTGAGCCCCAGCTCATTTGAGTTTTTCACTTGTACTTCTGAGGGCCGAAAGCATACGTCCCCCATGCGGAAGATCACTGTCCACAGTGTTATGTACACTATAAACCAAGTGATTTGTAAGTGGGTTATAACTGGTGTCCAGTAAACAACGTCACTTCCTAGAGCTTGTGTGATTAAACCTTGCAGAAATCGTAGGAAGGGTTTTATTTTGAATTTACAGCCTTTTTATGCAAAGCTCAGTACCGAGAAGGCATATCGAAATCCTTAAGAGAATGGCCATAGAACCCATTTAAAGATCTCATTAGGTCATATGTTTGAGGTTAGAATACTTTGGTCGTGGTTAATTTACATATTTTCCAGATGTTGTTCGTCCCGTACAGGATTTCTGACTGAAAGTCAGTATTCTATGTACGAATGGGACCCCTCCGTAGGATATCAAAAAAGATATTTCGTAGCAGCGCTCAGTAGCCAACATTTGGTCCTAAAGGTATTTAATCAGGCTGAATTAGTCGGCAATATAGTTCCTGAATTAAACCCTGAGTGTGGAAGTTGCAGTCTGCAAAGTTCAGACAGGAAAAATGTGAATAAAAGCAAGAAAGCGTTCTCCCGAAGTCTGATCTCACTCAGATTTTAGCGGAATCATAAGATAACTATGATTCCGAATGACGGTTTCAGATCGTAGAATAACCCATTTTCCGAAATTTCAGTCTCAAGAAGCAGTTCGAGGGGATTTCATTCTGAACTTTGCATTATTTTATCCAAATATAAATATGATTTTCACGGTTTGAGAATGAAATCACCGAAAATCTCGTGTTCTGGATCCGAATGAGTTGAAAAGTTCTATCCAACTTGTAACGACTAAGCAAAGAGCGGCCTGTCAACTGTTGACCAAATGTATTTGAGTGCCAGTCATCAACGTCCGCCTGCCAGAATAAATGAACGAAATAAACTGCTCTGTCGTCGACTCTGGGCTCTTCATTGTGCTACAAACAACTGGATGTAAGAAATGGTCTATTAGTTTATCAGCAAATAGGTGGCCATCTGCTACCATTTGACCAGCACCTTAGAGGAGCACGTGACTCGCCTTTTGTCATTCATGTCAATGAAAAGAGTACGCATCTAGCCAGCTGGTGGATTGAATGAAGTGATTCACTGAATTGGGTCCACATTGACCAATCGCATGTGGTTGTCGCGAACGTGTTGCATGCGGATTAATGAACTGAGTGATATGGAGCTGGATGACCTTGGGTAGAACTGCCCGTGTTGTCACTTAGGGCCAGCAATTAGTGGCCAGTATTTAAAATGAAATGGCCTTTTTTTAAACATCTCACAACTCGCACTCTTTTCCCGAGATAAACTTGAGAAGGAAATGTAATGTTTCTATATTGCATAACATCCATGTCGATTTCACCACACCTAAAAATTGTGTTTACTGCAGAAGGATGGTATTGAAATGGGTTCACATAACAGGGAACAAAGAGGGAAAATAGCTAGTATTGTAACGACCAGATTGGAGGCCGCCATCTTGTTGTTCGTTTGATGTAAGTGTTGGTGCCTGTTGATACACTTGCTGGGCCTCGGCTCATGGAGTTTTTCCTTTTGTGCTCCTGCAGATCACACACGTGCCACCCACGTCGGAAGATCATAGCCCCTGCGTGTTACAGTATCACCACGGTAAGGACAAAGTAACAAAAAGTTCATCTCCTATGATGAACAAATTCTCAGTAGCAGGCTCAGTTGAGGAAAGTTGGCCGACCAGCGATAGCTCAGCTCGTTTAGCAAATGGTGTTTAAGCGGAAGGTCGCCGTCTCAATTCCGGATTTTCAATGAAATTTCCTAGTGCAAAATGCAAGTAGATTTCCCATTAGGCACAGTAATACCTTGTGCATTCACGAAATTAAGTTCCAGAACCGGTAGCTGATCAGGAGAAATCAATAATGTTTGGTACGAGCCAAGAAAAATGCGAATAAGTACCGAATATGATCCAAATCATGACCACAGACAGACCTAATTCTATTTAAAAGTAATCTAAACAAATTACATTGAGAAAACAAATGGTTGACGTGAAAATAGAGCACTGTATTGCCTAGTGGCTATTCCCTCACACTAGCACATTTACAGTACAATATGTTAGCCGACTTTTCTGTCATTGTCACGAAAGTAAACTCCATATATTACAAAAGTCACGCAAAGACGGACAAATTATAAAAATAAGGAAAACATGTGTTATATGTACAGAGCACAGATATTCAACTAACTTGAAATTACACAAAAATTTTCGGGGAAATAATAGGCCTTAAGATTATCCGTGCGCCCAAACTACAGATAAAGAAGACAGAGGGAGCGTGAGAGAGGAAAAATGTACACAGCAAAATATTCATCTGAGAAACCAGACAGAAAAGAAAAATCTGGTAGCCTGTCGTATAATCAACCACTTCCAACCCTTACAGCCAAAAAGTTGTCGCCACGGAGCCTACCTCTTCGAGCATGCCCGATACAGTGTCAATTCCCTAAGAACACTGGCACAAAACGTATTATTTTCTTGCTGAATTTACGTTGATGTATACTGCAACAAAATAAAAACTACGTAACAGTGTTTTCCAGCAATTACGTAACCTTTTTGTTCCAGAGGGGATAAACCTCCCGAATGGATACCGCGTAGGTCCAATTATTTTTCACAAGGAGGAACGTTTTCATAGAAAAATAAGGATTTTTGAAGGGATTTCTTGACTGATTCTTTTGGTCTCCAAAGCCCACTTCTATGAAACAGATTTTTCTTATCAGTTTTACAATTAGAATCATAAATACTCATACATTTTTTTCAAAAACAAAAAAGGAACAATTCGGCACGGTTTATGGAGGGTTTTGTGAACTTTGCAAATGCGAATTAGTCAGGGTGCAACGAAAATTGCGATCTTTCATGAATTCGGGAAACCTGAAACGCGAAAGTACGAAGTATTATGGTAAATTATATAGATTTTATGCTTTGTGCTAATAGAAAGACTCACAGAGATAAAAACACCGAAGTTGGGATTGATGAAGTCGTTTTGAAAGAAAACATCCGCTGAAATACCGCTAGAGGTGGACAAGTAACATCTTGATGGTGATAGACAGTAATCCCCGGTCGTCCTATTCATTACCACGACCTACCTACTGGTACTTTGTGAATTTACCTACTCCAAGCCTCAGGATCAATGTGAAGGTCATTCCCAAAAGTGTACTTATGACTGCATGAGGTATTACTGGATGACGCTTCGGTTCCTTGTGCCAATGGTCAATTCTACAGACCTTACAAATTTTGAAGTACTGGGATACTTCCTCGGGATTTCTGTTAGGAATAATGAGCACTCATCAGAAAACAGTTGTGTCATAGTTCAAAACTTAGGATCCAGCTCATCACAGGCTGTCGACCAAGAGAATGGAATGATAATAGTGCTATGGTTAGAATGACGTCAGTTTACCGTTTCTTTTGCATACTCACATTGTTGACTGGGGCAATTATCTAGTAAATGTTCATCTTCGAATAGAAAACAAACATTTTAGGTTTTAGTTAGTAGATTATATTGCCCCAGCTACTTACCAGTTTAACTGTGCTCTTCCCCATCCCCCCACAGCCGGCCGGTGATGTACAGCTAAACTAATTATGTGTTGATGATCTCTGGGTTCCTTCAGATGATAGTTCCTAACTCATCCTTACTGAAGTTCTCATTCGCCATGACGCGGACCACTTTGTTGAGAATTTGGAATGAGACATAGCGCACTTAATTACAGGTTGCCACAGCGCCTAAAGAAACGTGACAACTCTTGTCACGGAGTACTTCGAAAGATCTTTGAAATCCAATGCTCAATTAGGGAAAGAAAGGCGGCACACGCCTTTACTCTCAAGTCCCTCTCTCCCCATGTGTTAGGTCGCTCTAGTCTGAAGGTTCAACACTGGCTTTTCCACACTCACCTGTCATAAATTCCTGCACGAAAAAGGTTCACTTGAAAGCTAATTTATCAGCTATTACCGTCTAAAGACCACCCAGAAAGGAAAAACATACACTGTATGTGGAGCAGGTGTCTTGTCTCTTCCATGACCAATTTGAAGGGGGGAGGGGGGGGGCGGTTAATATTGTTATCAGCTGGGTGGTCGGAGATTGCTAGGGCTGATGCATGTTCTGCGAAATTCCGCGTTTTTGGGTCAGAAAAAGGCCATTTCATTTTTTTGCGTTGCATTTTCTAAATCAGTAATTCTTCTAAGTTGTTCGTGATGAAATTTTTCATGCGTAAACGGCTTGATGGTCCAATCTACCTTTTAGGAATGACTGTTTTGTGCGACTTCATTACGTCATTCTACTAGATTGATTAAATATGCCCAGTACGATTCTGGGGACACGAAATTAGAAAAAAGGTTGCTACCAATAATTTCCATTTTTTGGCTTCCATGTACTTGTGAACGTTTACAAGTAAGATTCATAAAGTAATGGATTTATGGAGGGATTAAGTGGAAATTGAAAACAGTCTAGTTATTTTGAAACTAGCAAAATAAGGGGATATCGCGTTGTTGGTTGGATCACTTATGCTCGGATCTGATCATTTCCCAGTTGGGTCACTTGGTTACGCGATAAGTCGTACCCTATTTGTGAACCAACACTGATTATAAGGCCGGGGTAGCCTGAGTGTGTTGACTAATCGCTCTTAAGAACAAAGCGATAGATGATAAAACCGATTTGCAACTGCTCAAACTATCTAGCCCATTGTCGGTGGATACACGCTTTTGACGCATTCTGAGTTATTCTGCAGATCAATTCTGGAGGCCTCTGCGTTCAGCTGTTGCCTTAAATCGCACTGCAGCTGATCTTAGTTCTAGAGTAAGCCGCCATATTTTTGTTCGATTAATGTAACTGCTGGTACCTGTTGAAGTACCTACTGTGCCTCGACTCAGGAATTATTTCTTGTACTTTCGCACACTGAACGCTTGTAACACCCCCCCCCTCCCTCGAGCGGAAGATCACTGGTCCTTGTACTCTACACCGGTACCAAACGAGGTAGGCTTGCGCTCCTTGATTCTTTCCGAAAACTGCCTTTGCCGTTCGAATAAAAAGCTAGGCGAACATAAGTAAACAATAGAGTATATAATCCTGAATGAGGTTAGGGCAGATAGTTCATCTTTGAAATGTACGAAGATCATTGGTCCACTTGTAGATTTCTTACGTGAAGCTAGGCCTCTGGATGGGTACAGACCTTTTCCAGAAGTCGTGTCAGAAGTTCACTAGATGAGCCACACGTTTGAAGTAGATTTACGCATGATCCTTCTCGTTCTGCGATGGACGCCAGAAGTTTCTTACGCCCCTCTGGCATGTTCTCCCGAAAAACCCGTTTTGCCGAACACTTTCGTATAATTAATCCCGTGGTGGAGTGTACATAGAACTTACTGAATAAGTAAGTAGTTAATTGCTCAAAACCCAATTATGAACTGTTGCAGATTGATAACGAACGCCACTGTGTCCAAGGGACTAAACACAATAACGTGAACGACGACATTTTTAGCTTCTATGTGATTTGCGCAAAAAAATTAAAATTTCCTAAAGCGAGCCACAAGAAATTAGACAATGTTCCGGTTATTCCTTAGTGGAAGAAAATTGAAGAAGCAAATATTCTGACCGGTCCGTCATCGAATGGTTTTAGCCTCAATTCTAGAAAATGAAACCGGCAGTCCTGTGTGTTTCTGATCTAAAATTAATCGTTTCATGAGTCTGATTGAAGATCCAAACAGAAGTTCAAATGTTTCTCTCCGTGTCGGAATGCAACCGTAATGAACGTATTTGTGGTGCGTAGGCAGCGCCTGTGTGATGCGTGAGACTACGTAATTTTCTAGCTTGACAACAAAAATGTCAGCCAGTACTAGGTATATTGGTGCACCTATGAAAGCACCGTCTACTGGCTTGTGTAATTTATTTAATAAAGATGAACTGGACGTTAGGATTGCATTTGAAGAGTAGTTCTTTCTGACTATCTATAAGGATACCAAAGCCGGTATCGGTACTCCAGTACGTAAATGTCGCCAATTTGAGAAACGACAGTGATCAGAGAGGTTACGCCTAGTAAGGCCATCCATTGTTTGGTAAAGTCAATGGAGAATCCATTAGAATGAAGCAACCACAGCGTGCTCAGACTAACAAAACTTCTGCGTAAAACAGCTGGCCTGGATGAGTTCCGCCGGTGCTCCCATCTAATTAACTAATCAGCTCTCGAAGGGGTTGCGGTCGATGTAGACTGTTAGGTGGAAGTAGGTGATAACGTTGTAGCAGGGTACTTTTGGCACAGTCGAGAAAGCCTGCACCGGTCGACAGAACTGATAGTCCCACCCAGGCACGTATATAGGCAAGGTACAGTGCCTTGTTGGAACAGTCGAGACCGGAATTCAGGGGACAGATATGAAAGCGAATGAACTGTTAATAGACGACACATAAACAGAATAAAAGAGTAACTGGGCATGAGCATCGCAGAACATTTAAAAAGGGTTGGGGAAATCACTTCCCGAGGTGCGCGAGATTCGCGATAACCGAACTTCTATGAATGAGGTGAGTTCCCGGGATCAAGCCGTTTGGATCGTTTACAATAGTCTATCGCACCGAGTGGGACAGAACACGGAGCATCGACGAAGCAGTTGCAATCAGAATGTTTACATCGATTGTTTGCATTGAAGAACTGAAGGGGACTGAACCAGAGTCGGTATGATGATGTTTATTGTTCGTGGTAATTACCCTCTACTGCAGTTCCCATCCCTCTGGTCTCTACTGTCCATGCTCGTGGACATCTAAAAACTTGATAATCTGGATTCCAGTTCTTAATCGGTTAATGGTCCCCCTTTTTATTTAGGCAGCCATTAGAATAACCTTTCGTTTATGACCTCAAGAATATCTGATCCTAGCTTCCCAAGTCCTTTACTTGTGCCTGGGAGGAATTAATTTTGATTAAATAACATCTTGTCTGATGTCAGATGGACCCTAACAGCACACAGTGCAGAACAGTAGAGATACGGTCAAAATCAGTTTACAAAAAGATAAATCACATTCTCGTGCTGTCTTGTTCCGGAAAAAAATTGCCACTTTTATCGGTTTCTGGATGGGTATGGTTACAGCAATGAGCCATCTGATCAAATAAGATAGATAAGCCCAATCCAATATTCACAACGGCAGTCGCGGTAAGGAGCCTCTCAGAATAAGGGAGCTGAATCTTCATGCTCGATCCGCGATGTGGAATCCGGAATGACTTCAACGAGAAAACACAGACGATGTTTTTTCCTCAGCTGACAGCCCTCGGTCTCAGGTTAATTCGTCCATACATTTGATTTGGTCATGGATAAAAAACGAATTCTGGCCGATATACCAAGCAGCTTTTGGCGCGTTGCGTTCGTGAAATAAGCATTGTATCTGGTGTAAATTGTTGGGAAAGCGTCAACAAGATTCATCTACTGGTTCTACCTTGGAGATGCTCGAACTTTGAGTCACTCGACTTGACAATTCACAAAATTTGCCAGGCGTATCGAGTCCAGATTCAGCTTCATATTTCCTAGACACAGATAATAATAATAACAATAACAACTGTAGTAATAATATCAACCTCGCTCTTTGTGGCCTTTTAGTAGTCTCTGTGGTATCTTAACTAAGTAAGCTATCGAAAATCAACACGAAGTAATTAGTAAAAAGAAGAGGAGAAAATGATAGTTAACTTGTACCTAGATTTGCGGAAGTCACTGGTCGGTAGATCGATGGGTTAAGCTGTATAACAGCTGCGTAATTACCGGCATTTGACGGTTTTATAGCCAGTGTGGCTCAGTCCGAGTTGCTGTCTCATTCGAAATGGAATTGTTTGGTGCCTCTCTCTCTCTCCCTCTCTCTATCCATCGTCATTGACTGCGGTCGTACCGGTAACTCCAGATACGAAAGACATCATCCCAGTAAGGGAAGAACAAATCTGCTGCCGTAGAAGGAAATCAGTGACACAACTTCAAAACTAGTGGGGTAAAAACAAAATTTACTAATTTTATTCCGGCAAACCGTGTTTACCTCTTCAAGGCTACCAAACGTATTTAATGTTCTGTGATGACCCGTGTAGTAAAATAAATTATACACTTCGTCTGTTACGATATTTGGTGTGGTAACTTCCATTCTGCTTGATCAACTTTTGCCCGTATTGACTGATGGTCTAAAGTTAATCAGATGTCACAATCCACTAACTTTTTCATCTCTAGTGTGAACGAAAGCTTTTATCTGGCTTGGTTACACGGCACAAGGTTGAAGTAGATCACTACTTCAAAAGTTATGGAAATTTTTCAACTGGAAAATGCTTACTGACAAAGAAATGCAAAATATAAATTGAATCACAAATGATGTTACTGGTTAACACGATTGGGAGAATCTGATCATATAATATGGAACCGAAGTGTTATCACGTGCGCAACAAGAAGTGCTCACCTTCTAAATATGCTGGACAGATTGAGCGGTTTTGAGCTAGCGCGCCATGTATCGGTGCTGATCAAGACGTGTGTTGGACAAACAGAACCATGATTGGTCGGAACGGAATCTGTCTACTTTGTCGTATGTGGTTTCTGAGTAAAATCGCCGTAGTTGCTGAGTGATATTATTGATCCGCTGTATCATATACGACGTTTTCCTGGCCACTGTGTGATATCAGTCGCCGTGAACATAGAAAGTTTATTCGGTTGCGCGGAAGAACTTGATTGGGTAGGGGTAGTGAAATAAACAGTGATTTATTGGCCATCGTGAGTGGTCAGTCACTGCCAGCCAACTAATCCAGCTGCCTGTAATCACACTGAATTTCTTGCAGATTTTTCTTTAGAATGTATGCAGTACCTTGTAAAAAATAATCCCGTTATGCTTGCCTCAACTCCTCAGGCACTCACTGAGAGCAGAAAGAATAACAGAGTACGAAGTCAGATGATAACCGGTGAGTTATACTTCACTTTAGGATTAAGTTATCACGGTTAGAAACCACGGACCGCTTCTCTGATGAGCTTCGTCACCTACACATCTTGGTCTCGGCCGTAGGATCGAGACTCACTCCACCTGTCAGTCAGATGAACATCCAGCTGCCGCTTGAAGTGTGTTTGATTGTCCTCTTCTATCACATCAGCTAGCAGTGAATTGCAAAAGCTCGTTATCCTTCTGGATAGACCAAAAGCAGTCCAGTACAATACGTTTCGGAGTGAATAGCAGATGAAACTTTCAGCTGGCATGTGTATATTGATGTAGTTTTGTCAGAAAACAACCATCATTCACGAAGCTTGATCCCACTGGGTTCAGTTAGTAATAGTCCACACCAGTGACAGATGTTTCTAATAATTAAGTAATAATGATATTAGTCTGTCATAAAATCATCAGCCACCACGGGAAACTAAGGAGGTGCTCAGCGTGGAGTTGTTTCATTTTTCTTTGGCAATCGTCAGCTCCAATACATTTATTAATCAAGCCTCTACTGTGATTCAGAGCTGGAGTGATTCTATGAGTTAGCCATACGCGTTACCGTTAGGCTATCTGGATCGGTTCACAACAGCTTATTTCACAGTTAAACCATACAACAAAACACTGTCCCCTCATCGATTTGGAAGTTAACAGCTCGTCAGTCACACAACAGCGGACTCTTTCGATGATAATGGACATCTTCTTCAGAGTCTAAGTGAAACGAGGACATCAGTGACAATTTACTTATCTTAGGCACGTGGTCAAACTGAATTGTAGGGAATTTGAAGTGTTCATTGAATGATACGTCTCGCAGCGGAAATGTGTGTGCGTGACCCACTGTCATGCAAATCTAGTTTGAGTCCCACTTGGAATTCGGTGGAAATCCACCGGTTGTGTGAATCGTCTAAATCGGAGTAACGTGTTGAACAAAGGCAGTTCACTCCGAATTTTCATCCTGACACTCTAGCGTCAGAGAGGCGTACGCAAAGCCTATGGAAGACAATTTTTCCTTGGCTCAAATCATTTATCTTCCGGATGACGAAGACACATTTATTTTTCTCATTTAAGTTGGCAATCGTTGTCACGGTTTCATCAACTGCATTAATGAACCACCAATCAGATTTTAACCTCAAATATCCGTCGACTTTCTCTCCTGATGATCTGTTAGGGAAATTCCAGACAATGAGATGTGATTAGTAGAACTTTCCTTGCGGAAGCTAATCAGGATACATCTTCCCGAGGTCATGCAACGAGGTAATAAAGAAAACTTGTTCGTCATTCACGGTAATCATTGATGATGAATATCCACAAAAAGACCCAAGTGCTAACTACGAGTTTCCTTTACACTTCAGTATGTCATTATCAACTAGGCTGGAAGTGAGTGAACTGTGATCATTTCATATTAAGTAAGGTGTGGCGGATGTGACTAATGACGTATGACATGTATTTTGCTGGTAGACACTAGTTGTGTCACTGGGACATCCTGATGCAGGCAATTCAACAACAAAGCTCAACGTGGCGAATGGCGGGTAGAGATATATTGTGTACGGATGGCAGTACGGTCCTTTTGGGGAACACATGAAGCCTCCTGAAATAACCTCATTGCTCCACTGGTAAAGTGTAGGTGACAAGAAAAAAGGCGCATTTCATCGTGAGAGAGTTCGAATCCCACCGCTTGACTGACTGAACTATGGCTACCTGCTGCGTGCTGATAACCCCCGAGTACAGTTTAAGTTTGTGTCGTCACGCTTAGTTCTTCTTCTTCACGTTCTATGAAATTCTGTTTTGAATACTTCCTATCTACTGAGAATTGACAATTTTATTTGAAAACCAATAAATAATAGACCAGTCATTTATCGCTTGACCTTCAGTCACTATCCAGATGGAAAGTTTTCTGATGAACACATCTGGACAGGAAAAGCATTACAATTATCCCGAGGAAAAACAGCGTATACGTTTTCAGGTCTTGACGTTAACATTTTCAAGCCTTCCATTGTAACAACAGGCCAGGGACTACCGTATTGCTGTGGGTTAACGTAATCGAGGGAACCCTGCTCATGCATGTACTGAGCCTCGGCGCTCGGAAATTTCCTTACCTTTGAGTTTTTACAGATAGAACACACGCAACTCCCCAGAAAAAGAACTGCTCCAGCGCACTATATCCCACCCCAATGTAACTTATTTATGCAAACCAATTTGCTCGACTCAGACAGTGTTCTATGCAGATGTTTGTTTGAAGTTGTACTGGTGTAAGGTAACCTTATTTGTTCTTTTTCATTGTTTTGTGTATTGTGCTCGATTTGACCAGTAACATACATACAGAAAAGTCCTCACATTTGCACGTCACGGTATGGTTACTCGGTCGTTCCCAAATAGCCAGGAACACACACACACACCGTGTCAACATTAGTCATGCTTTGGTCGGACAGTATTGAGTAATCAATCTCACTGCGCATCGATTGACTATGCTTGGTCTGAGTCGAAGGTATGACTTGTTATTGCATGCACACGCTACTCTGCTCACGTGCTCACTTAATTGCTCACCTGCCTGCTCGATTGCTTACCAGCGACCGCCGGGTTTGGTGCATACGTACTAACGAATAAATGAAGTACAAACGATACTTGCGTGACTACTACTCATGAAGAACAGATCACGGCTTTGCTGGCAAAATACGAAAAAAAAAACGCTGTCAAAGAGGACCGCAAATACGCAGCTGAGAACCGTGGGACTTCCACATATGGGTCAGGCGTGATAACGAAACTCGAGGTCACTAGAAAGTTGCCCGAAAGTGGCCCCATACCTTAGACTAGGACATTTTGGACTGTCATCAGTCAACTACTATCAGGCAAGCGCACCACAACCGCGGGCTACGATATTTTATTCCTCTGACTTTTTCTGATACTTGTCTAGATCGTCAATATAAGTGGCACTGTGCTGCATACAAATGATGGGAAATAGTTCCCCGGAAGCTCTCGACTGGGTTCGCGGGTATTGCCGCTCATCAGGTATACTCACCCGGTGCTCTTCCGCCCAGCTATCCCTATACACGTACACTCCATATTGTGCTTTCGTACCGCAATCTTATTCGAATGCTTGGGAGCGTGAGTGGACGAGGAATCCATTTTAAGTATCACAAGACGATTCGTAGAGTTATTTCGTCGGTCAGTAAAGGACAACCTTCCGATCACTTGTTTCAAGCGACCAATTCAAGTTAAGACAAACCAGGTAGAGAATATGCACCCTAAGAGGAGAAATTTTGCTGACGCAGAACTACTTTCACTGAACAGTCTATCATAAAACTGTGATCTACGAAACAGCTGAACTTGAAATAAATTTCAACACAACGTACATCTTAGCTTAAACACAACTTGATCAGGATTTGGAAGGCTCTGGGGCTCGATACGTTTTCATAGAGGATTTGTATGAAGTTATGATAACCTAATTTATGGCTGAATTGGATGGAGGCTACGGGAACATACAATTTCAGGTCACAGTAGAGAGTATAAAAAATAGACCTATCAAATATCCGGCCAGTGGGCTGCTTGTGGCCTTCTGCAAGCCCAACTACAGCTACCACCAAGGATACGGTAGTTTGGTCATTTACTAGCAGTACCTTTCTCAATACTTTTGAAAATTGACCTTGACGGTAACTCCTATTGATAATGTTCAAAGCCTTCTGATGGCTGAGCTTAGTTTTTAGGTAGCAAACGTTTCGTCACCAGTCGAGGAGATATCTTAGATGCGCACAGGAGCTGTCACCTCAACAGGTGATAAGACGTTTGCAACCTACAAGCCAAGCTCAACGATCAGAAGCTGTTGAACAGCCGTAACTTTATATATATATATATATATATATATATATATATATATAATATCATTTTTTTATTCTTCAATTTCACATCATCCGTAAAATGGTACGTGCTCCTCTAGCTAAGAGAAGAAAGAAACTGAACGGAGAGAGGCTGATGTTTGAATAAAATGAGAACCACCGCATTTACACAAAGGTGAATGGAAGGATACATTGTTTAAATTGCAAAAATCGCACAGCCAAGCCATAAAAGTACAACCGGGAGAGGTATTATAAAACGAATCATCGATCTTACGATAATAAGAACTACCCAGTAGTCTATCAAAACTTGAGGAATTGAAGACTAACTTCTGACAGTGACATACCTGTTGTGCGAAATTTGAGAAAGGAAATGTTTATTCCTTTACAGTAAGCTATGAACTTAGCCGAATGATGCCCCACGAGTGGAAAATTTCACTGCGAAGGAGATTTTGTAAAGCCATACATTGCCAAACCGGCTGAAATTTCGTCCACAAAGAAAACGCCTTTATTGGAAGATATTTTATTAATCAAGACCACTTCAGCTGAACGGATTGATTAAAGTTCAGTTGATCTGAAACAAAATTTGAAGGCCATGTCGATAATATTTGAGGATTTTACTGATACTGTTGATTGGACCGTTGACGTAGCCCAGTACGCGGTTTTCAGTCGGGGCCTGTGGTAATGAATTTAATATTCAGGAAGAACTGATTGGACCGATCGCCATATCAAGACATCCTCGAGACACTCGAGCCGGTTCTGCTTGACGCTAGTTTGGAGTTGAGTGCACTTGTATGCTTATTTGGCTACGGTGGTGCGAAGACTGTTGGCAGACAGTTCGGCTTGGCTGCCGTGTTACGAACAGAAGTAGAAAACTCGCTTCCCGATTTATCATTTGCACGTATTCACTGCTTTATTCATCGACAAAATTTATGCTCAAAGATTTCAAAATTGGGTCATGTGCTTAGCTCGGTCGTAAAAAGTGAACTGTATCAAAGGTCGTACTCCCAACCACTGTCATTTCAGCCCGTTGTTGGAAGAAGAGAACAACCATTTGACCGATGATCCATTCTGCACAGAAATCCGCTGGATGTCATGTAGCAAAGTGCTGGAAACACTTTATATGTTCAGACTGTACACAATTATGTTTTGGAGAGGATGAAAAAAACATAAAGGGGTTGGCTCCAAGATGAGGCTTTTTGTGGATATTACTGCACAATTAACCACTCATAATTTTTAATTACATAGTGAAATAAAACTCATCACTGACCTAATATGACACCACCAAAAGCTTGAATAATAAGCCAAACTTATGATAATCATAACTGTCGAATGAAAATATGGTAATTTACTCAAGACCAAAGAGCTGAATGTGTCTGTTACTCAGATTTGCCAAACATGAAGGTCTCTTGGATTTGATGTCAAAAGAATTTCGAGGAAAGATTTTGTGATCTCTCACCTTCTGAACATCATTTTTCTTCATTGTCAGCACCATTCAAATCGGATAATGCCAAGGTAGAAGAAATTCCGCAGTTGCAACAGTTCGAAATGCAATCGGATTTCGCACTCAAAACAATGTGCTTCTTGAATTGAGGATACCTAGTTTCTTGTCCTACGTTCCTAAGAAGTTTCGAAGTTCCGGCAAAGGGTTATGGCAGTGGTTGTTTCCATCTATATGTGTGAACTGTTCACTTTCTTGATGAAAAAATTGAAATCTAATCGGGGAACAAAGTTAACTGGTCAACTCTAGTGATCTCTGGTCAAAGCCAGAACTGCACAGACAATTCAATCAGGTAAAACCGAACAAAACACTAAAGGATATATATGGATTGTCTTAAATATATGTTCATTTTAAATTGTTATAATTTATATACAAAATATCTATTGCTGTAGCTTAAAAGTCGATGTTACCACCTAAAATTTCGTGTTGTCGTTCGTGAAACTATTTCAAGATTATGCACTCATGAAGGTGTCAAGCCGCTAGACCTTTATAAGCACACTGTTTGTTTATAATTTCAAATAATAATTTTATCCTACAATACTTTTTACTAAATGACTTCAGTAAGTTTTTGTGCGCGGTCCTCTTGACAACACAAATGTGATTCATATGGTCCACGAGGGGACCTCATTTTGACATGAAGTAAAAGGTTTCAAAGTATCTAAACGGATTATTTGTTGCATGCTTCGAAATATATTTGGATTAGACGAGCAAGGAGAGCTCCACCACCGAGGAGTATTCCACTGCGATTTTTCCCCCTCATAAACTACCTAAAGCAGAACACTTTTTGACCTATGGCACAATTCATGAGCAAAGGTGTCCTTTTACCCTCATTTTCTTCTCTTATTATATGCAATGTTCCCTCGTTTTTCTGCTAAAATTTTGATTACTGATGGATAAACACAGAAATTCAGAACGTGCGGTCTCTCTGAATGAGTTAAAATTATTAGGTAATGGTAAATTTTCACATAAAATAATTCACCGTACAGAGTGGACGTTCAGACTATTGTAATCCTGGGAAGCATTGTACAACTGTTTCGTCCTTGTTGGGAATCATCAGCAGTGCACATCCTCTGAGCCCCCACGGGGACTCGAACCCGGGAGATGAACGATGGTGAATCGAAAACCTTAACCACAAGAATATTCGGGATGCCTTTTATTGAACTTATGCACTACATGATACAGTGCTACATCACACGGTGTACCGAAACTTATGAATCCCGCTTATTTGTCACATCGTTCTGTGCCATCAAGGCAATTTTCCGTATTGGAATAGAAATACCTGGTATAAATTTTTCATGCTAAAGTTTTCAGCTAAAAAGGGGTTGTAGGGTTGGATACTGGTGTAAAGATCAATCGAGTTCTCATACCTGTACTTATCTTCTATTTTTTACGGTTATTGGCTGGTAGACAGCCTCATTGTTACCGGGCTTGTTGCTACATCTGACCTGTGGTGGTCTTGTTTTCAAGTTCTTTCACCTCGGACGTGAGCATATATTGAAAAAAATAACGGGGCGATGCAGAGAAAAAGTGTTTCTAAGGAGGAATTTCCTCCCACAATTTAGAGTCCAGTGTTGTGTCAACAGATTTTTGCCATGGAAAGATGCCAAACAAATCCTCTTACACGTATATTGCTTTTCTGCTATTCAACTTACCTATAAATTCTTGACACCATAGAGTCTTCTCTGAAAAATCAACGCGACCTTGATCACGTGTCAGTTGAAATCCTGGGACGGATAGGAAGTATTAAAGTGGTTCTAACCCAGACTACCAACGTGGGTTAAAAACTTGTAACCCATTTTAAAAAATATAATATTATTATTCACAACGGAGCAATACAATATGCATGACAAACACATAAGGTAAACATTCAACAAAGGGAGTGTTGGAGATCACATCTTGATCGCTAGGGAAATGATCGGGATTCGCCGCCACAACACCACACTCCCACACCCATCCCCACGGCTGTGTCCTCAGAAGAAATTTGTGCATGCACTCGCTCCACCCTGACCCACTCGCCACCCAAAGACAGATCGTAGGCATTCCAAAAGCTTGCGCTCTGAGCATGAGATATTCCGTTCACACCCGCTCTTCGGATAAACCTGTGCCCCAATTAGTGTGAGCACTGCTGCTTAACACTCCCTTCGTTGACTGTATCTCTGGTGTATTCTGTCATATATATCGCGTTGTATTGGGGAGACTGAGAATCAGTGAAAACCAGCATCGTCGCCAACCTGTGCTTTCCACATAGGCTCTGTGGGATTTTTGTACTATATTGTTATTATAATTGTTACTGTTATTAACATTATTATTATTATTATTATTGTTATTATTACTGCTGCTGTTACTACGACAACGAAATGGATTATGTTTGATATTGATAATTAATCATACGAAAGTCTCGGCGCGTGTACTGGTATGATGAAAGGAGATTTTGCAGTTATCAGTACTTGCGATATGTGAAGTCAGTTGACAGGCGAATGACGTGCACGTTAAACTAAATTGTCCGAGCTAAACCGATATCAACCTGCATTGACAAGTACACATACTGGTGTCCGTTTAGGCACCCGGTTTAAGCGTTCAACGTCTCTAGCAGTAGCATCACAGCGCAGGCGCGAACGAGCGAGCAAGCAAGCACGCACACACAAACACTCACATACTGCTAATTTTAGTAGTCTGGTATTGATTGTATTTCTTACAGTCGCTCAACTTATTCTTTACGTCCATGATAAAGGAAGAATACAAAGCAAGTGAATGATCGATGGTTGAATGTCATTTTGATTGACTGACCGGCCCATGATTTAAATCGATCCGAAATGAATCAACGATCACATGACATGCATGCCTGGGGAGAGAATTAGTTGTCCAGGTTGAATCGGCTGTGAGTCACAGTATTTCCAATCCGCCTTTTGCAAACCTCTGAGGGGAGTACAACACATCTCATTTTGATTTATAAAGCAATACGCATGCAATTATTGACTTGCAGTTCTCTCTCTTGAAAGGGGATGAAGATGCAAAAATATTTTTCAAACATTTTGTCTTTACTGAATGCTATCCGAATTCCGTCCGTGCTATAAAGTGGTAAGAAAACAACAACCGCTATACTGACTAAATAGTGTTTTTTTGGAACCTTCTTCAAAAAATAGGATCACAATACTCGAAGAATGACATGCCTTGAAGCAGTGAAACATTTATACAGCGAGTCATTATTAGGAACAGTGACATATACGTGTCACGTAACACAGTGTTGCTATGACCCAACCTGGTGATAATTCGTGTGAAGTATCCTGAATCCGCAGAACTAATTTCTAACTGGACTGAGCAGATGTGAATTATTGCCAATGATAGCTGATTATCAAGATGATGTAGCTGTATGCAGAGTGCTTCCGCATTTTATTCGCCAGTAAACTGACTTCTAAATAAACAGTGTTTCCTCTAGAATAAATCGTCCAAAACAAAGTTGAGGTAAACAAAATGGATCTATTTCCTGTCAGCAATTCTGAAAATTTTTAAATCCCTCCCCTTTTTTACTCGTTTCTTGCCTACGTTATCCATTTCTCTAAACGCTCAGTCTTCAGTATAGACTGGACCACATCATTCTTTACACTTTTCAAATCTTAACTGACGTATATCAGTCAAGATGTATGTTGCGTGCATACCCTACTACTGATTAGCTTTTAGTACCATCCCTCCATTTAGGAAAGTTCCCTAAAACAGTCGAAATTCGCAACATTTTCCAGTTGAGTCAGAAGGGAGAAAGAAATGGAGCACGACTTAAGTCGTGTTTAGCAATATTTTTTCTGCGTGACTTTTTCAAGGGAAAATAAATTTTGTACAATAACTTCAACAAAATTACCGGTGTATTTTGTTATTCTGTGCTTGAGCGTAAGCGCTGTAACAGGGGGACTTGCCCATAAATAGGAAAACCCAGTTACATTCCCACCCAGGAAGGTTCTCAAAATGATCATTTGAGTAGGATTCATTCAAAAAGAATAATTACAGACCCCATATACAGATGTTTTTGCTATTTGTGCACTGCGGACTGACGCTTGGCAGCTTCAACAATACCTAATATGAATTAAGACCAATCTTATGTGCCTTGTGATTTTTAGGACTCTCTCATGACTTTCAGTGATGGTTTGGGCGTTGATCATGCTACTTAAAAAGATTCATTTTATTTTTCTCTTCCGTGGTGGTTATCGCTAATATATTTTGTATGTTTGCTTGAAATCATCACGACTTTCGGTATAGCTGTACACCTCTGGGGCCAAACCATCATCTCTGTTCTCTATTTCAGAAATCACACAGAGGCATAATACTGTTTGACCAGTCCGGAAAAACATTTTGATTTTGTACATCCATTAGCTGACCCAAAGATTCTGTCAAAGATGACGACGAAAGCCAACAACTGCATCACAGAGGGACTGGTCAATTTATCATTCGAATCTAGGTTCTAACAGAGTGAGTAATCATTGTTATTCTGAGGCGAAAGACACGGATACTCCCCATTTTCTACCCTGATCTCGAAATGATATTGCGGTCATAAAAATGGACGGCGGGTTGATTTTCGGAAGCCTGAAATGAGGCTACGTGGAATTCTTTTCAGGGGAAAATGCGATGAATAAATAGACACTTTTTCGCAACGTGTTCCACACCCGGAAGAAATTCGGTCCAATGTAGGACGATAATTCAGGCGCCGTATTTGACCCCGTAAACCACAATTCGGACACGTTCCAGTGTGATCAAGAACATGCTGATTGCTGAAATTCGCCCTCTGCGTACATAGCACGACCTTCACCGTGGGGTTGTGGTTATAGGCCCAACATGTCTAACATAAGGCTGCAGTAGGTAAGTTGTCCCGAATATGTTTTTGGGAACATGATGGGACGTAAATTAACCTCTCGGGCCATTCGAAATCCTAGTTGTAAAACCCAAGCCTTCAAGTTGCATACTTTGGAAAAGGAAATGGTCATTGCGAACCGTTTCTGACTGATCTTGTTTCTGGTGTTCTGCTTCGGAGACAACGAAATCGCAGAAGACACCACACCGATAGGGAACAAGAAAAATAACAACAAAATGTGGGATCGTTCATCCTGATTAGGTTTTCATGACAATAAATGAGAGTTTGATCAGAATTTTAACATCGGTATTTAGGACACTGATACGTCCATGATTGAATCGATTGGACGAACTAAGATGCTGGACAGTAACCGTTCCCGCTTGGGGATAAGTCAGGTTTCTACACAGCTAGTGCACACAGATTCACTATGCGTTCCTACAGGAGACAACTGTTAGAGGTAAATGAGGCAATCCAGTTTTCTTGTATCTGGTGTCTACCGGAGAAAGATCGAAGGCTTAGAGATTACATGTCCGTTTCAAGCTTGCTGTGCACAGATTCCGTTGCCTGCCAGTTCAAAAGTTCCGGCCAGTATAAGATATCTTCTATTGAGTGCCGTTTCCGGTAAACCGAGGTTGCGAATAAACTAACTAACGGAATAAAAGTTCTTGTAGGAGTGAAGATATTATCTGTTGGAGGTAACACCTGAACTTTCTAATCGCTATTTGTAAAGCTGGTCACTATACATTTGTATTAAGTGCACCCTTCATGCTTCTCCCTGCTCACCATTGCGCCAGTGTAACTGTCTATACTTATATATATAGGTACCGTAACGGGAAAATACCAGATACCAAATAAACCCGTCACATTAGCAAAAAGAATAGACAACCATGAAATTCATTAGAAAAGAAGACGTAGGTCGCGGAATGTAAGTATTTCGTCCACTCTTTTCGACGTTGTAATTAACAAGTGCAATTTTATATATATATATATATATATATATATATATATATATATATATTGATGGCAAGTAGTATGTAAACGTGTGGACGAAATTTTCCTGGAAGTACAGGACCGATTTCGCGATTGTTGCCGCTCACCAGGTATGCGTACCCGGAGCTCTTCTGCCCACTCATCTTCATACTTGTGCACTCCGATGTTATATCTTCTCTAGGATCATTGAACCGAATACTGTTAAATCAGGCAGAGTGGCGAGTCGTAAATTAGCCAAATCGTCAGTTACGGTACAAGATGGGTTCCACGTTACTTCTAGATTTCTGTGTATCTATAACAACTTGAAAGACTACGTCTTGCTCTGTTTTTTCATGGTCTAGCGAATAACTCAGTCAAGTACATGGTTTTAAATGTGGGAAGGATGGACCAGTGTTACTCTGCCGGGAGGGGGGGGGGTTGCTTGTGTTTGATTTGCAAAACACAAACAGAAGAAAACACCATGAGCCCAAGGGTCAGTAAGGGCTTCAACAGGATCGAAGCTCGCGATAATCGACCACCAATATGGCTATCAGCGGCCTGCTGACTACGCGAATGAGAAATAATCGACAGCTAATCACCAGTATACAGAACAAATTTTGAGCGGGCTATTATATGAGTTCGTGGTGGTACTGGTGAATGTTGACATCGTTGTACACCTTGCGGCTAAAGTGCCCAACTCGCTTTGACCCTTGACATTAGCGCATTTATAGCCGATCATAGGATTACCGACTCTGACGAGAATCCAAGAAGTCTCATTCGGAACCGGAATACCCCACGGCAGTTGATAATTTTGCACCAAAGCAAAATCACTGACAAAAAATATGGGTAAATCAATCTCAGTAGCCGTATCCGACCCCCAAAACTTATTGTAGCGAGGAATGCTGTAGCAACAGAACGGGGTGGATATAAACCGATCTGATCAACCGTCCAAAAGTCACAGATAGAAGAAAGAACGGTGACTATAATTGAAACCGCCAACAACAGACAACAGGAGCCCTGAGGACTAGTAGATTGAACTCAGCGGGATATCAGGCAGTCAGTGAGATAGAGCACACAGGGAGATACATATCAAACCATCAAAGGAAGCAATCGGATCAACGAAACGGGAATGACGTGCGGAAGAACTAACCCACTAAAAGGGACAGCCGGAGAATCACCACTGCTACAAAGAGAACGGAAAAGTGAACGTTTTAAACCGCTGAGCATGCTTTAGGAATTTCAGTTTTCTTGCTGGCTCAATACATGGGTGTGTGCGTCAACATTCTCGCCTTGTTTGTTACAATTTGACTCATACTAAGAAGCCTCCATAACAGAACTATTCTGTTCTGTTCAGACAACCGTTAACCATGCAATGGTTGCGGTGGCATTGGTTGCTATCTCCTAACGACAATCTCAAAAGAAAATAATAAAGGAGAAAAGGGTATGAAAGGAGTAAGAGGAGAACCACAATAATGGAATTAAGTCGATGAAGAAAGCTTGTGGATGCAAGAGTGCCACTGATCGCAGCATCTAGCCATATTACCCAATGTGCCTGGCCATTGAGTGGGAGGATCTCTTAGACCCCCCCCCCCCAGGAAGTCTAACACGCCCTACATGGCCAAGTCCACTAGTTAGGCTTTTCATACCTTTCTTCTACGGCAAGGACTGACCACCCTTAATCATCTTCCAACTGGTACCCGCCTCAGCAAACAGCAAGTCGAGGAATCCTGTCAGGGGACATGCGTAATACATGTGCCAACTATCTTATCCCGATGACCCTAAGTGCTTCATTTAATGATTCAATCCTTGAACCTAAGACTTTCCGCTGAACCTCAGCATTGCTCACACGGTGTTCCCACCAGATTCGAGCAATACTACGAAGACATCGGTGTTCAGATACCGACAATGTTCGTATGTCCTCCACCTGTAATGGCCATATCTCCGAACCATACAGAAGCACGGGCCTGACTGTTGCAGCGTAAACTCGACCTTTGATAGATAAACGGATGTCATGTGGACGTCACAGATTATTGAGGTTGGCAAACGCCAGGCGAGCCTTGCGTATACACAAAGACACCTCGTCGAATATCCGACCTCCAACAGAACTGTTCACCGAACTAAAACAGTTGTGAAATATTATCGATCCAGATTTGCCCCACAGTTTTCAAAAAGTTGTGCTTGAAAGAAGAATGGCCATAATACATTAATTTACCGTTTTACTAAGCCATACTTTTGGAGTTGGAATACTTTTATGGTGACTTATTACCTTATTTTATCCTTAGCTTTCCTCCAATACAGAATTACCTTGTGCAATTCAGTGGATTTACTGAAAATAGATTAATTGTGTGCAACCAGTAGAAACGCTCGAATGACAAAAACCAAAACTGGATTGAAGATCGATAACATTTGTCGTGGAGCTCTTTTCCGCCAGAGCGTGGATAGATGCTGATTTCACAGGATAAGACACATGACAGTCGATGGGCCTGTCTTCTCGCTCAAAAGATGACTGTAAAAATATCATCATAGTTCGGTTCTATTACGTATTAATCAACCGGTGAACCGCTGATTTGATTTCACACGATAAAAGAAGATATTGCCCTCCCGCAACAACCAACCTTTTTTTTCTCCTGTTAGAACTGAGAATCTAACGCGCTCCTCTTTATTTCGATCGAATGTGTCAATTGCAGTAGGCTTGTTCGACTCTTTCTGCCTTGCAAACAAATCCGTGCTCCAGAAGTGACCAAACGACTATTCTCACGAAGACAAAACGGGAAAAAATCATTCTATCGCGGAAGCAAGCTGTGTAGACGATTAATTTCGGAAAAAGATAATAATCAATGGTTGTGACGGAAAATCTGAGCAAAATGTAGCCAGATAAGAAATTGCTTTTCAATATCAGAATGAAGTAGCATGATCCGATCAGTCTTTCAGTCTTTTATTGATGAAATGCAGATTATAGCCAGTAAACATTTTATCCGGTCTCAGGGAATAAGTAAAGTGGTTTTTCTCACTGAAATAAATCTGCTACTGGTTTCCACACATTTTCGCAAAAACACGGTATTACATACAAGTAAATATGAAATAAGTGACGGAGAACAACTTCTGCCTAAGATTGTCACACATCGTGAATTCTGTATTGATGTACATTCGTTTCTTTAGCGAGACCTATAACTAGACTTTTTGCACACTCTGAGACAATGACCATGAATGCTTTTGAAAATATTTGCACCTTATAGGAAACCCATATGACCGTTATATTCCGAGTGAAATACCAGGTGGTCTATTGGTGCAGTGGGACAGGGTTAGTCATGAAGAAAATACTATTCCTTCAAGAGAGATAATACATTGGGTAAATAAAGCATTTGCTTGGACTGATTTCACGGATAGTCGCATTTTACGCGGTAGCTGCACAAAAGACAAGATATTGTCGCATATATAAGGAATACGTCTGACTGTAGTGGGGATCTCGGATGTTCTTCACGGGAGATAGCTAGCATCAGATGAGTAAGGTTGGTTGTTATGCATGACAAGGAAGAAAGGTATGATGATTTTGAACGGTGGACTTGATAGAGTTGGGCGCGTTAGGCTCCTCGGATGAGATTCACAAGATTTATCTACGCAAACAGTTGAAAACACTAAAAGATACCGGTGGGCCTAGCAATCAATGTCATCTCCGCGTTTGCATGATTCCTTCATCTGTAACTGCAATTTCTCTTCACTCGGTTTCCATTCTCATGTTCACTTCTCTTTGCTAGGAGAGAGTAACCAGAATATAAGAATTCGCCCAGTGCACGATCACTAATTTTTCAGACCGAGCTGAGCTGAACTGAACTAATCCGATGCATGAACGGTGATCTACGTACTATTTATATCATAAATCATTATGTTTTTTTGTATAATAGGTTTTGATTCATTGTAGCTCCCACACCTGTGTTCAGGTTTCCAGTTGAGTCAGCAAGAAAGTTTATTGTGCCATGCATGGCACGATTTCTCCCTGGTTTTGCATAAATCAAGGTGGAACACAACAATGCATGGTGAAAACTAGACTAAAATGTTGAAGTTACGTCACACACAAGAAAATCGTGTACTGTTGTTGCTGTCAAAAGGCACGATGTGACCACAAATTTGCCGCTTGTTTTACCGAGTCGTTTTCTATCATTTTCTTGGAATTATTGCGTCAGTGTATTTGATCATTCCCGATCTGAAAAAAAACTTACTAGTCTAATCAGTCGAACTAATAAATAAGCAATCTTTTAATTCTTTTGTTTATTGTACAACGACGTGCAATATCTCTGGATTGGAGCAGCAGCCAACCGAGGGTCGTCGATATTATTTAATTGACTTTCGTTATGCTAGAAAATACTGACAAACAATTTAGTCAGGCAAAGGAGTCAAGTCAAAACATAATTTGTTCAAACATTTTTCAGAAAGTACCGTAATTTACTCATTGATTATCCGTGAAGAAATCCGAGCCTTTGCAAATCGGAGATGTTTACTGCACCACTACTGAATTGATTCTACCAAGTAGGCACTGTATCAGAAAAAGTGCGCTTTGCTCTGGTCATGACAGAACACGCGAACAACGCCCCGGTTTTTTAACTTGTTTCTCTTCCAGAACATACTCGAGTTGCTGAGATCTTTCAAGAAGCATGCTTTGGATGCTAGCTGGTCGATAACTTGGTAACCACCGAAAAAAGTGTTCAGTGTGCCTAGGATTTCATCAGCTGGAAGTGTGACTGTTTAATGCACTCTAGTCATTTTTTACTCTAACCGTGGTCTGCGTGAGCGCCAGGCACGCAATCGATCGTCACATGATGACGTTACAGATGACAACCTTTGACTGCTTCACATGATTCACTGATATCCACGTGCATGTTAGACTAGCGATGGGATACGGATATCGAGTACGCAGCTGGACAGATTTCAGCGGTACTACGTGACCAGTGACGTCTTCCTTACTCTACACTTTGGTATTATATGAAAGATGAGGTGATAAGGGGATTGAAATTGTTGAAATTAAAAGTTGACTGGCACGTGGCGATTAGGAAAGAATGCAAGAAGAGCACAGATAGACAGCTCCACTCGAAATTCACTCTCTGTGTAAATATTCATTCTCACGGTAGACAAAAAACAATACATTGTATTATGAAAACCGTATAAAATTGTTCTGCATACAGTATAACATAAATTGTGTGGGTTCTTTGTCCTTTTCATGACTATTCGACTTTCTAAAATAGTTCTCTAGAAAATACAGTAAAAAGGAGTTTCACTCAATAAATTCCTATACCAAAATGACCTAGATATTTGCACATTTTATCGTTCATCTCTACAATTCATATGTTCTTTGTCTATAATAAAAACATTCATAGAATTTACTATTGGCATTGGAGTCTGAATCTTATACAATAGAAAATCCATTTCTTATTTTCACATCTAAAAGTTCAGTGCTGCGAGCGTCAGCCCGGGAAGCTGACTGCTGCCTATTCGATTCCGGCTCACGGTTTTGGACTTTTGAATGTGAAATATAAGAGTAAATTTTCTGTTGTGTACAGTAAATACGTACGATTGCGTTACGCAACGTCGACAGAACCGTTCATTTCTTGTGTTCAAGCATATTTACAGAGGAACCAATTTCACCGTTTTTAAACAGTACTTCACTTTAACATTCATATATTATTTACTTAATCAAGACCATGAAAAGTAACTGATATTGACGAAACTCGATAGATGAATTATTTTCTCACAGAATTTCACTTATCTCCACTTTTTACGGTGCGGTGTAACACAAGGCTGAAATGTATAACATTCTATAAAACTTGGAATCTGTAACTTTAGTTCTGTGGTCATCGTCAGACAGTTGAAACTGTGTGACCCTGGTTGCTATGACAAACCTGTCGGAAGTTCAGAAGTTGTGAATCATTAAAATGTCCCATACTTTTCGATTTTGAACCTGTGTGGGAGAAAGTCACTACAGGTTGTTTTCTCTCTGGAAATAAATGTCGACTAGGCAGAAACATGTATTTTTAGTGAAATGTTTGCCATATGCCTGTCCTTAAAGAAAGGCTCGAAAAAAAGCGAACACATTTGGAAGATGCCAGAATATCTCGGCGGATCAATAGCAAACTCGTGGTGGATGGTGGGTTCGTCAGCGGAAAACTTCTCGGTTTTTCCGATCACGTATCCTGGAAATCAAGATCCGGTAAAAATCCAATTTGTTTTCACATTTTTCGGAATAATCTTTTAGGATTTAGTAGGTCGATGTACAAAGATTGAATATGTTGCACGTTTGTCCCGTTGCTTTGTTTTTATTTATTTCCGTTTTATTATATAATAGTAGAAGAATATTCCAGGTACGGTGGGTGGGGTTTTGTGGGCAGTCAAAGGCTTTCCACTGGGAAAGTCACCGGCCGTGGTACAGGACAGGAAAATCAAAAGCCCACGATAATAACGGTTCGACCACCATCGGGCATCTTGGTGACGCCTAACTTGGTTTCCGTATACAATTTATGCTCATAAGCCATCTACTGTCAGCCAGAAATGGAATGAATATTCCAAGTACCTAGGAATAACAACAAGTAGCAACCTACCATCTTCTACGCACGGTCAGTAGTGTGATGGAAAACCGCGACATACGTCATCTCAATTTCTTACACTCAGACAAATCCAGATCACACTACCAATAACGGGTGCTTCCCTCGCTCAGTACGATCCATCTATCTGGCTATATCGGCGGCACTCGATCTGTGATGCACAGGACACACCTGCACTGAAGGTTGTATATCAGAAACAGACATCAACAAAACAAACCAGATGGTACGAACATGCTCATTTGCAAAGTAGCTGTTCTGTTCACTTAGAGGCAGTTGCCATCCAACGGAGGAGCAGTTACCTGATTTTTCTGTTGTCGTTCACAGCACAGCGGTTAATCTCTTGGGCATAAGGCTGTTGATTATCCACAGCTGTCCATAGTTCCGTTTTCAGCAATCAACTACTTGCCAAGTAGTATATACTCTCACCACAAGCAGTATTTCTTGAAACTTAGAAAACAGGACTTTTAGGAGAAAGAACGGTACTGCCAATAACACAGTGTGGCATTACCTGATGGTAACTAGTTTTAATTTCGTAATCTCTGTTAAGAAGCCACAGAACCTTACACGTATAGACAGATACTGAATAGTGCATGAGCCTTATCCGCATGATACTTTCCAACAACACGAGCCCATAGCAATCCGATTTGTCTTCTTGCTACTCTCATCCGAAAAAGAGTTCTGATTTCCCATATATCTCCATTCGCGGTCACCATTCAAAGAATGATGCTGTTCCGTAAGTAGGTCTCTCTTTGACGAACAAAGAAACCGAGCAGTAACTGGCAGCTACACTAAGCCTAGTACACGTATAGTATAGTATAGTATAGTATAGTACTGTATCGTGTTGAGGACTTCAACAAATTTATAAACTCGCTTTTCAGCCAAAAAGGAGTGAAACTGATTATTGTCACTTACAGATGAGCGTATAAAAGTAAATACTACGGAAAAACTGGTCCAATCCCCGAGGTTCATGCGAAGCTCCTCTGTGACTTGCATCATGTCAACCAGAACACGTGCTAAAGGAGGCACTGTAGAGTTGAGATAGATATTTACTCTGGAGGGGATAAGTCTAAATGCGGAAAATGTTGAATAATGCAAAATACATGCAGATAGGTTACGGCACAGGAGATGAGTGGCTTCCGTAAGAATTTCCATGGCGGATTTTTCACAGGCTATTATGTACAGATAGCAAACTTTCGATATAACAGATCCTATGAGGATCAAAGAAATGCAAACGAAAATAGCCAGACAAACATAGATTGTGATAAAACCTTTATTGAGTAAACGAGGAAAGATTACGGGAGAGCAGTAGAGTAAGAAAGGGAGAATACGTTGATGGACAAAATAAAATAAATGACATCTGGTGTGGCACCAAACTACTTTAGTTTATAGATTTGAAAAGACAGTCTACATAGTTTTTGAACACGATGGAGGATATGGAGAGACCACAGTAAATTGGTTCTACTCATAACACTTAAGTAGTTGACCGAATCGCATCTGGAACTGGGGACTTTGTTGATGATTGATTGCTCACTGGGATAAGAGTTCTTTCTTCATTTCTTTGTTTATAAACCCTTTGTGATTCATATGTGCTGGTTTTTGAGCGAATGCTTTTTAACTGAGTGTGGCTACGTGAACGAGAAAATGTCATACAAATACATTTAAAATACACTACAAAAACAAAATGCCGTAGGTAGTCTAATGATAGGTACTCTGTGAATAAAAAAGACTGTGTTAGATTAATCTCAGCGAGTAAAACAGAAAGGCAGATTTGGGCCACGGCCGAAATCCGCCCTCCGTGTTGTGACAAGAGTGAGACCTTGCTGGTGTTTGAGTTCAATCACTCAAAGAAAGTGATTAACGCGTTTCACTGGATCGAAATAGGCGATCGAATTCACCAAATGTAGTGCCTTGACCAAAATGGCCAGTTTTGACATATGCATTGAAAATTCGCCCTTTTGCACTCATTGACAACAGATAAGTTTTTTTGTTTTTGTTTTATCACATAAACCTCACCCAGTAACGTCAAGAATTAGACTCATATAATGAGCGTATTCACTAACAATTTATTTGTGTGTGTGTGTGTGTGTGTGTGTGTGTGTGTTGCCCTTGTTCATTTTTCGGCCCATTTCAGTCTTCTGAGAATAGCCATGTTCAGACGAAAGTGTACTGATATGATTAGGATTTAATTCAAAAAGAGCTCCATTGTCACTTTGTGTTGTTCTCCTTGTGCTTTGTAGGACCTTTTGAGTAATATGAGTGCTGATGAAATGAAATGGGAATGAAATATGAATTCGACTGTGCTTGTCATTTTATCGATCCCTTGTATTGTTGAAAAGGAAAGCTAACGTAACAGGATTGTTGGATTTTAGTGCAAAAAAATTATGTTCTGTCTTTACCGGTGTCATTGTTGGTCGATTGACGTAAGTCCCTGTCATCCCTGCAGTAAGAGATACGAAATTACCGTCACCCCTGGTCACATTGATCAGTTCAGTTTAGTTATTTGAACTTCGCACTTCCGTGCTCTAGTTTCGGTTGCTAATTCACCGTATCGTCTTGGATAGGGTGAAAACCAAAGGTATACAAAGTGAAAACGGACAGAAACGAAATTTATCGATGGACATCATGAAGACGAAAAGGGGTTCAAATGCAACTACGTCACAGACGGCAACATCTAACCGTGTCTCTCAAACTATCAAAACTTTCGGAAGGCGGAACTCATGGACCTTAACCCGGAAGCCAAATACGTCCAATACTGCCACCTTCATTGATTAAAGTTCTTATTCGTTTTCCGAGTCGTGAACTAACCACCTCCGTTTACCTTTTAACCACTACCCACCTCAGAGAACATTGTACGCCAATGAGGTTTGTCGATAAGTATACGTAACACATGTCCCAGCCACGTTAATCTGTGCGGATTCAATGTGTGCCAGTGAATGACCACTGGTTCCCAAAAATCCCACGACTAACCTCAGCACTACTAATACGGTGTTTCCACCATGTTCGATCAATAGCGAAGGTAAACAGCTGACTCGTTACCACGCCTGGTTGACTGGGACTTTATTCCGTAGTCATTCGCCTTCGGTCTAAGGCTCATGGGTGCCAGCTGATCTTAATGGTGCAACGAGCCTCTGAGGTTTCGTAATATGCATTTCCCAATGCACTCATGCTGAAGAACGGAAAAATAAGGTTAGCAACACAACAACAAAAACGGGATCAGGTAGTTACGTGGGACAAATAATCAGGGGAAAATCAAATTGCGTTGCATAATTTATATCCGGATAGAGATTGCTATATCAGAACAGAGTTCTAAAAACAAGTTTTCATCTATTTATATGGTACGTCGTCCGTAGTCTAATCAAAACTTTGCTCTGCTTCTCGGATCAACGAAGAATCCACCCACTTCCAATCATGGTAACAGAACAGCTTCTACGGTGTGAAATGAAACGTCTCTTAATGCAAAGTGTGACCCAGTCGAATTGCTCCTTGAAAGGTGCGTCACCATATCCGGGCTCCCTCTTTAATTATCTGTATTTTGGTCACTATTAGAAACCGACCGATTTTGTGATGAATTGCTAACGTTCACAAACCCCGGTGCATGAGCTTTGGAGGACGTCGTACATACACCTTCAATTGAACCGCTTTCAGCTGTCTCTTACATGGAATACCACTCACTCTGATATTGCGTATACACTGACTTGGTTTCTGGTTGGCTGTTCCCTTCTCCGATATCCGCTGAACTCTCTCCTTATTAACTACCACGAATCTCCATTTACCATAATTAGTCACGGTTCGAAAACAGTTCTCCATTTGCAGCACTATCGTTCTTGTGGTTGCTCCCTCGTTTAGAGATACAACGGGCACACCGTATTGTTTAGTATGAAACAAATGACTCAAAACCACGTACGCCGGGTTCGAGTACCGGCTGGGATTCGGTGAACATGCACATCAGGTGAAAACTACTCCTAACAAGCGTGACGAAACGATCGTGCAATAAATGCTTCCACGGACATTCCATGGTTAAATGAGCACTTTAAATTACACAATGAACCGTTCAGTAACAATTCAAACTTCTTAACTCTTGAAAACTAGTCACTGTTCAACTAGGATTGTAGAGACTCGGATACGCAAAAGTGCGAAAGAATTACTCATTAAACTTGTCTTTCAAATGACTAGGACATTTTTCAATCAGCGGTCCAAACGTGAATTAGATCCAAAAGGGAACCAGTCAATGACACCGGTGAGGTTCAAAGCCCGCGGGTCCCTCTTACAGTTGAACTAAAAGGCTTCTGATTTTTCGAGAATGGATCATGTAGTATGCCCTCCCCCAGTTGGCATTCGTTACGGTTATCTTGTAATTCGACTACCCATAGCAATTTTTCCCTATGAATCAACCAATGTGCACCCGTGGAATAAACGGAATGGTTTGATGATGGAATACATTTAGTCTTTTCAGCTACAGAGTATTTTATCCGAACATTCCTAAACGGGAATAAGAATACTGGCCGCATATACGAAACTACTACCACTCACATCGTGGACTATTTTTTCAAATCGTTAAGTTCCTTTTCAGGTTTTGCACAAAATTTAAAAGCATCTCGAATGGATGTAAAAATATCAGCGAAAATAAGTGGCAAACCCCGCAGTTTACAAAACCAGACACCATATGACCCGGGTCAGCAAGTGGTGAGTTGTGTGTGTGTGTGCTCGATGGCGTTTTCTTTTGTAGACCATAAAAGTGGAAGGTGATCGTTATGATGATGCACTTTGAAGGTCGTTTGATCGAGTCACCGGTTTTAGTAACTGAGACATACGGACGCACACAATATTATAAGGGTGCAGTGTGGAATTTTCTCGGATAACCTGCACAAAATGTGGATTTGACGGGGTTAGGTCAATCGCGTCGACCTACCACGTGAATCATGCCCTCAAAATTGTGCAAGTCACACGACCAGACGCATTGTGTTGTGCGTGGGCTGTTTGCAGCCTGGATTAGCGGAAACCACCGTAACATTTCTGTGACACCCCCTTATTCTAGCACTTAGAAAATGGCATTTTTTGTTGACTGAAATTCAATGAGAAGCTCTACAGAAAAGTCAGGAATTTTTGTTCGAGAAGTTAAAAACAATGGCGAACAGAACCTCATATTCCACGTTGCAAAATTCAACATGCACGATAACCGTGTGGGTTGACGAGTGTGTGGGTGGGTTCGTGATCTGTCCAGTATTTTGACTTGAGGCATTTTTATCTTGCGAACGGTCGGAAATAGAAACCAAAGAAAAATGAACAGCCATTCACTTCCTTTAGTTACTACGCCACAAATTCACGCAGTTTATGAAGAGGCACTGTGACTATTGGAGGGTTGCTGAATCGGGATGTGACCGGCTGACTTGTCTGAAGCTGTGCATGATTACTGGATAGTCACTGTCAGTCGGATTAAGCTGTTTTGTGAATTCTAAAAGTGGAGCTTTGTGTTCACTCGCGTACATCCATTACTGAATACTTTCGGTTACAGGCAGCTACATTTTGGAAGAAAAATTGTTTAGAGAATCTCGAACAAGAACAGTGTGTTGTTGATTGGTGTAAACCCGTGTCAACAGTAAGTCACACCACACCTGTGAATTTGTACCTCTGCGAGTGGATCAGCGTTCAATAGCAGTAATTGGTAATCCATTAGGAGATTAATAGTCATCCATTTTGCCCGAATGTTTTCGACCCCTCATAGTTTCAACAGGATCACTGAAGTAATTAAACGAAGTGATAGTTTCACTCCATTTCCTAAACAATTTTTAACTTGAAATAATATGCACACAACTCCACCGCACCTTGACGTCTAACCGTTTTTCCCAGAGTCTGAATCTACTGTGTAGGTGGATCTTTTCGAACGCCTGTTCATTAAGTCTGACACCTCTAGGTACGTGTTATTTTAACCTTCTTAAGAACAGGTTAATCTTACTCATCTCCCAATCACTACCCACCTCACTGAACATAGCACACTGGGAAAGTCTATCCGGGGGTTTGTGCAACATATCTGGCTCAACAGTCTTATTTTTTTATTACATGTTTGCGTGTGAGTGCAGTAGGAGGGGTATACACCCCATAGCCATGAAGACCCACTACACAGTTGGGGATAATGGGCAACCAGACCCTGAGACTTGGAGTGGAGAATCCTATAAGATCCCTGTAGGTCAGGTGTAGCGGATTACTGTCTACCAACAAAGTAACCGATGCCGGTGGGGATTCGAATCCCTGCCCTCCCGGGTGGTAAGCAAACGTTCTAAACCACCCGACCACCGTCGGTGAGATTCATTGTCTCATCCAGTGATTTGTTTAGCTTTGCTAACACTGTGTCTAATCCTAGCTGGTTGGTGATCCGCTGTTCTTACCAGATCCGAGTAATGCAGCTGCTTTTGAGTGTAAGTAGTAAGAGGCCAGATTTCATGTAGTATGATTCATCACGCTGTATGAGTGGTCAACTCAGCCGTGAAAGTGTTAGAAGTACTGTACAACTGTTTCATCAAGCTTGTTAGGAACCATGAACAGTACACATCCACCGAGTCCCCACGGGCTCTCGAATCCGGAGTGAACTATCCAGAGTCGAACACCCAACCACCAAGTTGTCTGGACTGGCTCTCAACGGTGTACCGAACTTATATAGTACTTGATACAGTTCCCTCCCACCAATGGCTTTGAATGTTAGCAGAGCAATTCCCACAAGTCGATGTCTTAATACTCATAATCTTCGTTTATTCTCCACCGAAATTCCCTACGATTTTCAATTACGAAGAAGAACTGGTCTGACTGGCCTGACTGTGCACTCGACTCTCGATGAGAAAAAGGATGTTATTTCAATGCCGCAGATGACCCGAATCGAAAAAATCAAGTGCGCCTTTTCCCTACTGATTGACGACTTTTAGGCGTTCTATCTCCAATTTTGATGTAAGCAGTATGTTATTGTATGTGGATGACGGAACAGAATTTGCCCGGAAGCACACAACCGGTTTTGCGGTTGTTGCCACTCATCGGGTACACGTACCCGGTACACTCCTGCCCTATCATCCCCGTATTTGAGCACTCCACATTAGGTTCATCTTCTTGATCTCATCTGAATAGTGAGGAGCGTGCATACATGCAGAGGCCATGTTTAGAATCACAAGGTGATTCTTCGAAAGTTATTTCGTCGCTTAGTCAAGGACATCCTTCAGAAGAAGGACACATGTTCCTAAGTTTCGATTTTTGATGTAAGTAGTAAATTATCGTATCTGAATGAGACTAGGGTGATGAACCTAACGTGGAGTGTCCAAGTATAGGGGTGACTGGACTGGAGAGTACCGGGTAGCCGCTCCTGATGAGCAGTAACAGCCGCGAAACCGGTTGTGTGCTTCCGGGCAAATTTTGTCTCGTCATCCGGATACAGTAGCATACTACATATGTTAAGAATTCAAACTTGGAACCGTGTGTCCTCTTTCTGAACGTTAGCCTTGTTAAGCAATGAATTAACTTTGGGCAATCATCGCGTGATTCTAGAAATCGGTTCTCCGTTCATGCAATCTCTATTCGATTCATATTCCATCTCCATTTTACAGATGTCCATCTGTCTTATTGTTATTCTTGACGTAGTATCGGTCTGTACTTGACCAACCAAGGTCTGCAACATCATTTTGCACTGCGAATGAAGCAAGAGTTTCCCGAACTTTGATATATAGTTGCTCAAGCAGTGCACAAACCTGGATATTCACATAGAAATACTATGGCATCCGTTTGTTACAGGTCAAAAGACACTTTCCCACATGCAAATAGCTCACTATCCCGAACGTCGGAAGACAGGTAGGTCAGTCACGGGGCTTAGTAAATCAGACCCACGGAAACTCACTCACTGGTAACTCCCTAATAACTTCGGTAGTTTTCGAATCATTCAGTGTCATCGCTTGGTCTGACTATCCATCACGTTGTATAAACAGTGGAGCAGCGGATATTTTGACTTACAGTTCTAAGCCAGTGTTTTAGACGAATATATGGATTCCAGCGAGTTTTACAGATAAGCTTTTCGGACCAACACCAAGATGACAACAAACGGAGGCCTGAAAAGACAAAAATTCACAGTCCATTCCACTGAGCTCAACATGATTGACGTTAAAACGAAGCATGCCGTATATGGAGGATGGTTACAAGCTGAAGGAAGCCCTGTGTTGCCGCTTTACACTATCAAATCTAACTGTAATTTTTTGTGCTTTCCGTCGATCGGAAGACCTATTGAAGAAAAACCATAACTGAAAAGTTTGCAGTCACGTGATGGCACTAACCTTCATATCGTAGCCTTCCTTAGAAAGCTGCATCAAGAAAGTCATACAAAATAAACGGCCAGCTTGTCGATAGATCTTGCGAAGCCTGCTCCTCTAAGGTAAACGCTGACTCGCCCACTATTGAGGCTGCGTTTATCTTTGGCGACGCTTCTGTACGTCGACTGGTATCTGACCTTTTTTGCCCAGTAGACATTCTGCAACCCAGTCGAGGAGACAGTTAACTGCTTCACAATGGAACCGAAAAACTCATGACACGACAGTTTGCTAGCTCGTATAGGTGTTTTTAACTACACACACTGCTTGTTATAGATCAATTCATGGTACCACAACTGCTGTGTGTATTTCCATTTCACATATCATGAAAACATCCGAAGAATTTCAGGTTTTTAGTTTTGTTTCTTTGGAAACATAAATAGTATATTTTATACTTTCCAGTAAAATTCACTCACTGTTGATGGATGGCCCCTAAACTACAGCGCTTGGGTCTCAAACTAGAGAAAGTACTGTAGATTCATTCGTTTGCACATGAATCCGAAATTGGTACTGCAAAACGGTTGTAAACTTTCGGTCCAATTGCTTGGTTCTGAATACACGTGGTAGGTTCAAGAAGATGTACTTTTTGACGGGCGCGAACTTACAAAGGCACGAGTAGTTTAACGGACGATATGAACCTTTACGAAACACTTTTTAACATCATTTTCTTTTTGTGACCATTGTTACTTTCGTGCATCTAATACTCCCGGCCCCATCCTCCTCCCCCGGAAGAAATTTGTTTAGTCTCTGAGACCACTGACAGAAAGCCATTCTAAGGGGAATGATTGCTAACTACACACTGTACATCTCCAGGTCTAAGTGAAGAATCTTCAAACAAACAATTTGAGAGTGGTATAAACATCCTCCTGTGAACATTCAAATACCTCCGACTAATTCAGCCGGAAGAAAGTTGTCAGGTGGATCACGTGGATCGTACCGTGAATCATCTAACTAAACAGTTGTGTACATAAGTACATCTTTGGAGAGGATTCTCATGTAACTAACCATTTCAATGGCAAACTGTGTCAATTGTTTAACGAAACAACTTTGTGTTTCGAGAGAATATTTTACAATTTAAACAAACATTTGTTTTATCCTGACTATAGGACATCGGTGGCTCAAAGTGACTGAAGTTCGAAACTGTACACAGAGACAGGGAGAGCGAGGTGCAAAAGTACACCGAAGTGGTTGCGGTTGTGTTTATCGGACGAGGAAATGATATCGTCTGGTATTTCAAACGTATCATGTGATCCACGGTTGTTTTTATGATGATATCAACTCTCACTCCCCTCCCCTCCCCTCTCTCTCACCTCGCCCCCGGATTTGAAGAGCTTCCATCGGTGAAGATGAGGAATGGAGCCGACGAAACTGGTGTTTGTTTGTGTCAACCAACTGAATTGGTTCATGACCAAACTAAATTGTGATGTTTGTGCGATCTAATCAAGTGCCACTTGTAAATGAGAAACACCATACCGAGCACATTTATGTCACCAGCTCTGAAGATAAACATTTCTATTCATCCTGGCCCCGTTAAAAGTTGAAACAAAGACTTTTAAGTATGTGGTTCTCGATTTGAAGTGAACTTGTCCAGACTAAGTGCCATCAAATATGTGATGTACAAGTTCCAACAAACAGATCCCTTAACCAGGCTGAAAAGCTTGACGAATTCTCCATAGCCTTATTCGACACATGCCATTTTATTCGTACTTTCCACAAAACTTCATTGTAAATGGTTTTCTGTTTGCCCCGGATAAACAGAATACCGTGGAAAAGACAAATGTTGAGTGGTATTAGTCAGTGACAAACGCGTTTCGAAGGAGGCGGGTTCGAACCCGGTATCCTTCGGTCATCTCGGAAATTTAGTGGAACTTTGCAGTCGCGCGAATCGATACCAGGTCCAAGAGTTTGTAACCTCGTAAAGGTTAGGTGGTAAGCGGATATACTGATGTTCGATTAATGCGTATGGGAACCCGATGAGCTGAGGGCTCATGGAATTTTCTTTGTTTTATCAGTTCAGAATGAACACACACAATCTCATTGCGGAAGGTCACCGGACTTTGTAGCCTTATTCGATTCTCCTACTCTAAGTTTTATGGTTATCGTTTCCGGTTCTCCTGGTCAAGTAGTAGTAGGTTCCTTTGGGCACGGATGTTGTGTGTACGCAGTCAACTATAGCGCACCAATACGTAAGAAATCTGTTTTATTTATAGGTACGTAAATAAAAATTCGTTAACCCAAGCATGTGCAAGCAGCACAAGCAATCGAGCCAAGCCTAGCAAGCCGGTCCCAGTCACAGTGAAGTGGGATTGGATCAGACGGTGCGATGAGATGTGCTATGCGTGTGCACGCGTGGGTGTGGAATCTTATGAGCATGGATCAATGGGGTATTCGGAGAGTTAGGCTAAATTACTTCTGTTGTCAATCCAAACGATGAGTACACCTCGTCGCATGCAAACCCAGAAGCCTGATCGAAAGCTTTGGTTCCATTGAATTAAAATGTCCTGGAGAATAGGCATTGGCATGTGCCAAGTTGATATCGCGAAACAAAAAATTTTGAGGACACAGATCGGTGAACAAACTCGTTTTCAGTGAGTATGAATCACTGAAAACGAGCTTGTTTTCCATTCTGTGTTCTCAAAAGATGCTCAGTGGGAATATTTGGACAGCTGTAACTGAACTTTTTTGTTTAATAGGTACATTGGAATTTTTCAACCAGGTAGTAGCCTCAGTTACAGTGTTGTGAGTAACTCTTGTTGATTTTACGTAGAATTGTGATTGAAATGGTCTTTCTTTGAGGCACATACGTGACGGATTGCGGGAACCACCTTGGGAATACTGTTTAGGCGTGGATGACTTGGCTTCTGACAGTATCTGTTGACGGGTAGAACGAGTGGTTCACAAACAGAACCAACCCGTCCTTCTGACTTATCCTGCTTAGGACTGATTGCTCGCACCCAAAATCCGATAACAAACCGTCTCGTTATTCAATCGATTTCCTCAACGAGTTCTGCTTCGGGGCCATCTGTAAACCCAGATAGCGAAGTACGAGGACACCGGTAGTCGAGGTGGTCAGTGAGTGTGAACTTGATAACAAAAATCTACCTCCTCTCTCGTCCTCGCTTTCATTGCTGTCAGCTGTAATGCAACTGAAGCAATTCCCTGAATTTCAGCTGATAGCTGTTAGGCAGAATTACCGTCACAGGTGTCTGTCATCCCATTCTATTATTGATATTTTCTTTTGCACGTGCATAGAAAATGTATCTTTGTGGAAAATAATTACATACCAAATCATAGGGGAAGAAATGAAGGAACAAGGGATGAGTATAAGTAATTTTCTCATGTTCACTCAATCGTTTCCTTTCATTCTCATTACTTTTGTCACAGAGTGGACTCATATACCGTGACGTGACTTGCAGTAGAAAAAAACTAAATTTTGAAGAAAAACAGTTGACACAAACTGTACTCCCACTCACTCTGGAAAGCACTGTTGCACTTATCAGTCGGAATTTAGCTCATCTCTTTTAGAAACCAACACTATTATAATGCGTTATGGGAGTGAACGGGAGGGGGGTGTATAGTTGTTATGGTCCATGTGATATAAGCGTCAGCAGTCAAACCGACCACTTGCCAGTGTCTGGAGGCCCGAGATTCTGGGGATATTCAGTTTTATTTTTGGTTCTTGTAACTTTCCCATAACTTCATTGTTTTGCTTTCAACTAGTCAGTGCTACGAGTTAGCAACCTAAACCAGAGCACAGAAAGGTGAGGTTAATGAGTGAAAGAACTGAAATGAACTGAGTTTTGTGATATCACTTGGAATGGTGTATAATTCTCTTGAATTGAATTCTTGGTATGACTTTGAATGCTACTGATTTGATATAGTCAAAATTTGTACGAGTGAATGTGTTTTCAAAAAGTCACTTCCGTGTATTCTTTTTTATATTCTGAAATACAGTATTTCCCCCATCAACGAACTAGGTGACTCAAGTTATTTCATGCTGAAAGACATTGCATTCAGAGAGGGAGATTGTCAAAGAATGAGAATTTCCTCCACGACAAAAATGTTTCTTACAAGGAGGATATAGCTATCAGGGAGGTTTCTACCTGGGGAGGACTAGTATACCACAAAACCTTTCTTTCATGATATTCAGAGGACGTCCGAGCATACAAGACTTGGAACGAATGAACGAAAGAAAGTATTTTCCTGAAGTTATTCATGTGTCGTTTGCACGAACGTTCTATTTATTCGTTATTGAATGCTTACTCATCAAAGAATCCAACTGTTGGGGATCTTCAGCCTCGGCAAATATTCTCCGTGGACTTGAACCCCGGGTGTATGACTTAGAGTTACACACACACACACACATAGAGAGAGAGAGAGAGTCGTTGTTCGTCTACCCGAGTTGGCTCTCATTTAATTTGTTTCTTGTCAAAGCCACACGGTAAGGTACTCACCAGTCACTGGATTTCGAATTGTATAACTCCTCTATCATTAGCCAGTCAACTCATGATGTACATCTTCTCAGAAGGACCGTAAAGGCCAACAGCGTTCAACAAATAGCTCACAAAACTTAGCCATCAGTGTAATGCTTACCCAGATTGACATTACTGAACTCAGTGCTGATATTTCACAGTACCTAAGTTACAGCCTCCCTCCATTACTAATTAAACATAGTACACACATTCTTTCCTCAGTTCCGATGTTTTTCTTCCACTGGGGGCGGGGCGGTGGGGGGGGGGAGTGCGGAAAAGGCTGAAGTGTATCACAAAAGATGAACAAACTTGAACAGTTTGCTTTAGTCTACATCCAACGCCTCCATATAGTTAACCTCTCAGTTGCTCATGCGAAACGAACCGTGTGAGCCAACCGGGGTAAGCTAGTTGTGTAATGTTAGTTTGTGTGTGTGTGTGTGTGTGTGTGTGTCACGGCCACCCATCACACTTTCAAGTTCCAGCTGGGGCTCAGTGGATATGCACCGATGCTGGCTCCTAACCACGATGACTGCAGCTATACAGTAGTGCTTCTGAAGTGTTGAGTTGAGCGTTGATATTGCATGCTGAATCGTTTCATAAACAAGTTGATTTGTAAACCTTTGATGAATTTGATTGCACTTCTAGCGCATCTGGTCCTCGGATGGATGAAGCAGATAAATCTCTAGGATAACTGACTTCATAAACAGTGAGAGGTACAGCAGCTCTGGAGTCGCCGAAATATTCGGCTCTATCTTTAAGGACGAGTGTACAAAATCACAGTTCGTATTTTATTTTACTGTACGACTGTGAGATCTAGCCACTCTGCGCCGAACATGTTCTGCGTCTTTCCGTGTTCGACAACCGAAGTCTCCGAGGCATTGCTCACGTCTGGTGCAAACATCGAGTGAGCAACGACGACCAGCGCCGTCGTGCGTCAGGCACGGATAGCCGACCTCCTATCAAAGTGATCGCTCTACACAGCCTACCGTGGCTCTGACAGGTTTTGCAAAAGCCCGCCCATTGTCTACCTTTCAGTGCTTTATTCCAAAGTGCTGGGTAAGGATGGAAAAGCTTCGCGGTGGTCAGGCCATTACTGGGCGTTGAGGTAATATGAAGTTAGCATCAGCATCGGCTTCGGTTGGAGTTTCCCACCTCCGTGATTGGGGCCCAGGGGACGAGGGTTGACGTTGGTTGGAGACGATGAAGGACGTGCCTTAGAATAGAAGTCAGTGGTGAGAATGCTGTGCTGTCTGCCTGCTGAATTCTCTTGCCTCGTAATCACAAAAATGCCTTTTTGACAAACAAAGTCACAGAAGAACATCAAAATGTGTACGATGAAAAAATAAACCAGTCACACATCATATTTCCTAATTGTTTCTTGTACTTCGTTGTGTTATCACCTATATTTTTGTAATTGTTTTCTTGTTGACACCACGTATGATTTCAAACAAATATATATATATATATATATATATATATATATATATATATATATTGGTAGTAAGTAGTATGTCAGCTTGTGGGCTAAATCCCCCCCGGAAGCACACGACCAGTTTCGCGGTTGCTGCCGCTCATCAGGTATGCGAACCCGGTACTCCTCTGCCCACTCGTCTTCATATTCGTACACTCCGATGTTATATGCTCACTAGAATCTGATTTGAATTGTCTGGAGTGTGAATGGATACTCTTCATTGAAGAGCCCACAAATGAATCACAACTGTGATTTCTCATAGTTATTCGTGTCTGGGTCACTGCTAACCCAACTAACAACGAGGCTGCATGTGCGAGCGCTCATACTGATAGTAAGCAATATATATATATATATATATATATATATATATATATATATATATATATATAAAGATTATCGCCAGTAGAAGAAACTGGACCCTATATATTTCGTCTATTCAACAGATCGAACATCTCGGTGGTTGTCACTAGTCTTACCCATTCTGGGGAACGAGAATACCCAGATTTCATTCTTTTATAAAGGAACTGAGTTGTAAAACTCCCATGGGAAAATATCGCCTTGAAAATACAAAGCACATGCACCAAGAGTCCAAAACCTGGATTCACACAAAATGCCACGGATAGGGGGTCATTATTTTCATCTATTTCTCTACTGTTTGGCACATGAACTAGTGATATCTTTGTTCCAAGCTTGTGGAAAAGTGCAGTGAAATGAACATATTTCACGCTATCAAAGTCCGATTGTACTACCGAGAAGAACCGGCACGCGTAATCTTGCCTACCGAATGGAGAACCTCATGAGGTCTCTGTAGGTGAGGTGTCGTTGTGAGCCCCAGTGACTACAGACCGCTGTAAATCATCCATGTGACGGGTGATGGCAGCTGAAGGAATCGAACGTCGCTCCTCAGAGTTGATGAAGGTCACTTCGGAAAAACGATCACCGCCAAAAGGTGACGATCAAATGGAAAGGAAGATGAGAACCCGTAAACTGTATACTGTTTATGACGGATCACATTATGCTGGTCATATCATTGTTTAGATTTAGTTGACAGTTGCGGCGCGTAAAGTTCTAGTGCTTTTCCAAATCAGCCATGTGGGACTGCGTTCATACGATACCGAGTAGAAAATCCAGAGCCGATAATTTGCAAATCAGAACAAAAAAGGTGCTGAACAACGGTTTATCGGAATTCAAAAAGAATGTGTCGTCTGACACGTGACCTCAGCTCTATACATGGACGGTGATTAGCCAACTGAGGACCGATCAAAACACAATAGGCTGGACGATATTGATTTACCGATCAAACGTCAGCTGAACGAAAAATCATGACAAACAGGGTGATAGGAAAGCAATGTTTGATAGCTGATTATGCGAATGCTTCTGTAACATATGATCGCTTTTGCTTCGGCTTAGGTAGCTGTGTTCGAACACAAGCCATATCATGCCGCGACTCATTGTTTTGTGTTCTAACTTGAATTGTGAGGCCTCAGCATGAAACAAACTCATCCCAGACGTTTTCTCCCTTACTCACAGAGTAATCAGATGACATTCCTAATGGATTACGTGATAACTTGTTTCATAAATTAAGAATCGCCTGAACCATCGGGTCTCACTCCATGATCGACGACGGAATATCGTTCTCTTTATACAATAAAGTATGCAGAGATGAAAATTCCAGTTGTGTTGATAATATTCACGTTGCATGATTGGTTCACCAGAGCTTGGTCCGTTCCCCAACGAATGTCCCCTGAAAGAAGGATTGTGGATGATATTCTATGAAGTTACGTCTTCAATTCGTGGGACTTGTTAAGCTTCTAGGTCAGAGTTCATAAAGTCCACCGGATGATTGGAGGCGAGGGTGGAAGTGTCCATTTATTGCGGTTAGCTGAGTACCTTCATTCAAACTCATCTTCCAGCCGGATGCAATCGGGACAGCAGTTGATTGCAGTGTTCTGATCATGAGTCGTGGACACGTCTTTGGTAAATAGTGTAACCATTTGGACAAGTGCAGGAGTGCGGAAGTGAATTGCATGGGATGCTACAATTCACTAGCTCCCTCTCTCTCTCTCTCTCTCTCTCTCTCTCTCTCTGTCGCTGTCCTTGTTCTCATATCAAACACACAACAGTTCAGCAAATGGACCTGCTTTGATTTTTTTACTATTCTTATATTCAGAAGACTCTTGGGGTGACGGTGGGGGGGGGATGAACCCAAACGAACTCAACAAGGTGGTTTCAATAAAATCAAGGTATATTTAAGTATTTTTGATCAGAATTTCCTTTTTGCAGGAGAAAGTCTACTTTGATCAAATGCCAAGAACACGAATCGTGATCTAGACATCATTAATCCCGGCAGAGTATTCTTTATGAACGTGGAAGAATCAATAAACATAGCAAATTATGACCACGGCATGTCTAAGATACCACCACTGATAACAATCTCTAATATTATTTTCACACTTTTTACTATCAAATAACGGTACGATACATCAGAAAGGGGATCACGGTCTACTAAGGACTGTCAAGTGGGCAAAGTAACCGGCAGTGGTGGCAGGATTTGAACCTGGGACAGAGGGTCTGGAGTGCAACTCGTTGACCTTTCTGATCACAGGTGGGCGATCAGACTCGGTTTCCTGTAAAACAGTTTCTAAACGTCCATTTGTATTGGAGTTTCTTCAGTTCACCGGGATGACTCCTTCAAGTTTACTGTTCGGCGGACAAATACGAACGCGACTGCATTACAGTGCTTCAAAACCGAAAGAAGAGGAGAGAAGAACCAATTACCAAGATAAATACAGGCGATTTGGTCGAGCAGTTCAGCCCGGAACATTTGTCAGACTTTGCAAACCTCAAGTTCGCAAAGAAGAGGACATGCTGTCTTCCACAATAAAAGTTGAAAGCTTTCATTCTCCCGGTACGTACTTGCTGAAGAACGGCACTAAGGTAAACGATCGCCGACTTTATACAACACTTTGTGGGAGACGACCACTGAAGCCACTTTCGTCGAGTACTGCCCTCTTTTCGCGCATGTCTGCAGCAAACAGAGCGGGGCTCCGAGGATCCAGTCGCGAGCGATTTCCAGCTGAGCGTTACATTTAGCTCAAATAGAGAAGGGGAGGAGGTGTTTTGTTTGGCCTGAACAGGCACGTGCTTAGACAGACAGTCGATCGATTTATACTTTCGAATTATGTGTTTGCGGGCTCTTGCAGTTTACTGTCTACGTTCTACAATACAGTGATGTTCTGTTGGTAATCTGCTTAGTTCTGAAAACCACAGATATAATATAGTATCCTTTCTATTAAGCTCTTCTTTCCCGTACTTGCCGCCTATTTTTCACCACATATATCAGCAACTGAATCCCCGCGCAACCTGCACGAGGTTTTAAATACATGAATGACATGGTGTTTTATCAATTTACCTCCACTCAACGAAACTTCAACTCTTTTTGTAGAACATATACAGTCATCAGAATTTTTCGTCCAAAACTCCTAGATATCCTCTGCGTACTTTCTTCCTTTGTTCTTCTTCCTTCGTTTCCTTAATCCAGTTGAGCCATCAGTCATCAATAATGTCCGCTTTTGCAGAGGTAACTCCGTCAATTACTTAGATGCTGCAATTACAGTGGTCTCCTCATATTCTCTTGTGTGTTGAACAAATATATAGACAGTCTTTTCAGATCCGTAGTCTAAGGTAGTTTACAGCCACACAAGCTGTTACTTACTTCGGTCCGTCAACGTATTCGACCATTCTTACTCTACTGCTCTCCCGTAATCATTCCTCGTCTACTCGGTAAAGGTTTTATCACATTATACCTTGGTCTGGCTATTTTCGTTTGAGTTTCTTTGATTCTCATAGGATCTCTTATATCGGAAGTTTACGAGTTGCACGAAATAGAGTGTGAGGAATTCTCCACGAGAATTCTCACGGACGCCACTCATCTCCTGTGCCATAACTTATCTGCATGCATTTTGCATCCCTCTACACTTTGGACTTACCTCCTCGCGTATAAATATCTATCGGAACTCTGCAGTGCCTTGTTTAGCACGTATTCTGACTGACAGAAGAAATTTGTAAGAACTTCAGCGTTTGAACCAGTTTCGTTTTGCAGTATTCATTTTTGGTATGCTCATTTCGAAGTTACAATAACCAGTTTCTCTTCTTTTAGGCTGAAATGTGAGTTTATAAACTTGCTGAAATCCTCATTACCATACAATACAATACAATACAATACAATACAATACAATACAATACCTTACAATACAATACAATACAATACAATACCTCACAATACAATACAAAACAATACAATACAATACAATACAATACAATATAATACAATACAATACAATACAATACAATACAATACAATACAATACAATACAATACAGTACAATACAATACAATACAACGCTTTTCTTCCCTTTTATCCCCTACATCCAATATATTTCCACAAAATAACAATGAAATTTGGAGTAATTTACCTTAGTAACTGGGAAAACAGTGAATTTTATATAGTCAAGTGTGTTCGTCAGACTTAAACAAATCAGCAACTAGGAAAACTTTAGGGAAATCACCTAGTCAATTTTCTTTTCCAAGTTGGAGGATGTTGTTGGATAACGTGTTGTAGGAATTTTATCTGTTTAAGTCCTACGTGATTATGGCATGTGCCGCATTACTTCACAGCCTGATACTGTTTTCGCATCGACAACTAGTTCTTGTACTTTTGTAACTGAAACGTACATTTGTTAATGTGTTAATATAATACGGCGAAACAAATAGTAGACGGTAAGTACTTTTCAACAAAAGAAGAATAACATGGTAACGTGATTTGGAACCGGCCAACCGGGCTTGCTTTATGACAACCATGGAGGACTGTATTACGGTAATTCAGTACTCTGCTATCCATGACACCCCACTATGTCTTGTCTATTCAGTGGTAAACCTTCCACGAACAACTAAACGATACCACATTGTGCTTGTCGTCTACAAATCATGCCTAACATGGTTTACTCTCTCTCAAAACTACAAAGTGTCTGTCCGACATTGCGACTGACGCAACATATGGACAATGAAGGTTCATGCACAGGTCTCCCAGGAGTGTGTGTGTGTGTGTGTGTGCTGGTCTGTGGGCCTCGAATCTAATTCTTCTTCCATAACTATTCCGGTAAAATGACCTTCATCAGCACTCACACTCACGTGTCTGGTGCTTGTCTTGTATGTGCGAATAAACACAGGCACACGTGCTGTTGTCATGGTAATTACACCTTTACCATCCTTTCCCTCTGCGAAACCCTCTTCTTCTCTCTTTCTAGAGAGTTTGCCTTGGCAACCGTGATACACCTCTGAGCCCAGGTCTCCTGGCTTGAGTAAAATAGTTCATCTTTCAGGTGACTGGGAGGGATAGTACCGGGTACGTATCCCTGACAAGTAGCAACAACCTCGGAACCGGTCGTATACTAACGGGATAATTTTGACCTGTCATCCAGATACAATACTATACTATTTTGCTCCCTAAATTCATGAAGAAATCCGGTTTGATAGATAATCTCTCAGAATGATATTCACGAATCGAAGTTCTTTAATAATAGCACACGACTGTAGATGAATTCAGTTGCATAGTAGCAGCCTCTCTCCGTCCTTTCACATACACACACACACACACACACACACACACACACACACACTCAAAGACTCTCTCAAAACTGTCCCATGTGAAGTTGTACCTAACGCTGTTTTACTTAACTTAACTATAGACTGTATAATCTGCACGTACATAACTGGAAACTGAATGATCATGCAACTCCGTCTGGAAGGAAAATGCGGAACATGGAAACTAGAAAATTTCAACCCACTTTACGATGAATAACTCCATAAACAATTTAAACCTAATGCTACTGAAACTGCATATATATATATATATATATATATATATATATATATATATATATATATATGTATACGAAATGTGTTTTCGTAACTTTATTTCCTTCCCGTTCAACGAAGTGGTGAAAATTTACGCTCATGAGTGTGCATTTTCCCATCATCGCAAAAGCAAAATGGACGTTTAACGGACGAAGCTCATATTGTAACGGGGAATGCTGAGGCAAGGGAACGACGTGAATATCAAGGCGAACGGACAAACAAAAGAACATATGGCAAATACGTCGGTGACTTCCCGAAGTAGACAAAAGGAGGCTTACGGACTACCAGAGGGGAAGCAGCGGGATCTCCGGCAACTCCCGAGATAGCCCAGATGAGGAGCTGCCGATCAAGCCGTCAACTGAGACAATCGGATCAAAGGAATGGGAATGATGCCTAAGAGAAGCAAGCTATTGGCCACGGGCAACTGGCCAGAAAGCAGCCGAAGATCTCAATCAGCCGCAAGAGCAATGTTGGTGCCGCATAGTCTGGAAAAGGGCTTATATAGAAAATAGTTTCATGATTTGGCTTGTTTGGTCGTTGGAATACACGTATCCTATCCCGTGTTGGCGTCCTTGTTACAATATGACCTTGATTTCAGGGTCAAACATTTCAAATAAACTGTCCTTTCTAATGATTCTACTGTCAACCGCGAAATTGCTATTGAGCCCCAAGATAAAGCGATTTTCTTCAAATGTTTTTTTCCCATTTTTTTCTTTCTTCTTAGAGTAAGTACTGTCAACATTTCATTAAAAAGAATCGCCCCCAGCACAATTGGTATTTATTTTGTAGTTACTGAAACCATCTGTGGTGAATTCGATTCTCATAGGCTTCAAAACTTATTCACATTTGACCGGTTACTAAATTCGGTTTTTTAAGCTTCAGGCAAATTTATCATGGAAACCAGGGTCACTCAGTTTCAAGTTCACAAAAGACAATAATGAGTTAATGTACACAATATCAAGTGGTGTATAGGTTTCTATTCTAAAATCCTGCTCGGTATAGCATAAAACAAATGAGGAAAGAAAAATTCCAAACGAAGAAAGTATTTTTTGACCCTAATCTCATTTGACCTGAGAGGAGCGTGCATACATGCAGAGTCCTTTTTAGAATAGCAAGGTGATTCTTCGAAAGTTATTTCCTCGGTTAGTCAAGGACATCCTTCAGAAGGAGGACACATGTTCCCAAGTTTCGATTTTTGACGTAAGTAGTATGTTATGGTCCTGTCATTCAGACACAGTAAAATACTACTTACATCAAGGTATTTTTTCATCCGAATTTTCATTCGAGATCACTCACGCACCAAGATCTCATTTTTAATGTCGCGAGTATGAGTGGACACTCCTCCTCGTTGAAGCGTCCACCTTGGAATCACAACCGTGATTCGCTGTTGGCTGTTCATGGGCCAACCCAAAATCAACTGGGCTGGTATTGGAAGCACACGTACTGATAATAATTAGTACGGAGATGAGTAAGCTACTCACTGTCAGTACATACATCCATATATAAGAAAAGTAAAAGATAAAACGAAAAAATATGAAACAAAACGGTAACCAGACGGAATAAGCAGAACAAATGCAAATGGGTTAACAATAATGGCAATCAATAGGATCATTTAGGACTTGATTGTGGTTCCCAAGTAGGCGGACTAGATGCAACAAGGTAAGCACCATACTGAACCTGTGCTGGTATACGCGAGTCAGGAGAAAGATTGGGGATTTGGAGTTGGTGGAACAGTGGGAGACAGTTTCAGAAAAAGTCGGGTGAAGACGGTGATTGTCCAAGCATAAAACCACCATCAGAGTTTACAGGTGTGTACATTATTTGGGTCACAATGAAATCAGGGCTCGTGATTGCATGCTGAAAAGTGCTGAATATGGATGCTCACGGTTCACAGCTATCCGACAGTCTTTGGATTCTATTTCATGAAAAGTTCCATCACTCAGTATTAGGGATTCTGTCATCTTCGGTAGTTCTGATAAGTACTCAATACGAAGCTGATTCACTCCTCCGTGTCAGTATTTATGAAGCTCTTCTTTCCAGATCCCTGAACTGAGATGTGGGGTTCGATCCTGGTGTGCTGAATGATATGTTTCAGGAGTTAACCAATTCACGTCAGTACTACCTACTTACATCCGGCAGGACAAACCAGCTACTGAATTTTTGCGGCTTGCCATCCACACACTTATCAATTTTTATGATAAATATATCCTTGAGTTGAAATCTTCTCCTGTAGTACTACTGTGAAGAATGAATCATATACTGTTTATATAACATCTTTAACCTCGTTGGTGTAAAAAGAGGGACAATAAAGGAGCTCCTTTTCCACAATATTCTCGTCAAGAGCAGTGATGACGGGAGATGTATTGGAACAGCTGGATGGTGCGACTCTGATGAACCGGATAAAAATGGTGTCAGAAAACCCACAGGTGTCAGTGATATGTTCATACAGCACAATGATTTGGTAAATCACGCGTTGCTTTCAATTCCAATACGCCTACTTTGTCCGAACACCAGGACGTGGTAAAGATCATCCAAAAGAGCCATCATTTTGTTGATGTAATCTTCCATCATTGCCATAACCGATTCTGACCTTATGGTAACGAGGATGAAATAGCCGTTAGTGTTTCCATGGTATTCAATGGTGAGATGAGCTTTCACTATGTATGACTCTCATATTGTGTAAAAAATTAATCTCCTACTACTAGTACTCACATAGTAATCAAACTCTGTAGGTTGTTTAACGGAATGCCTTCATTGTGGTTAGCCCTACACGAGGAGGCCGTCTAGCGTAGGAGTAGCTCACTGTGCGGGAAATGCTCTACTCACATTCGAAGCCGGAGAATAAGTCCAATAAACCGTTAAGAGCCAGCCCGGATAAACTGGTGCGAGTGCTTTCGTTTAGCGATCATTCACTCCGTTTTCGAGTCCCAGTAGGGGGGCTCGGTGGATGGGCACTGTTGATGATTAATCCTTTTTTTTTGCAGAGAAATGAACTGCGACTTTAAAATAAACAGGCCCAACGATCAAAAGCCAATCTGTGAAAAGAAGGTTTGTGAAGCAAAATCCAAGTTTATACTGAAATTCTGACTCGGTTATACGAGACAAGGTTGAATTTGCGGATCATGGGATGACTTTACAGGATCTGCGTTGTTCCGTTGTTTCGAGGGATGGGAGAGGAGAACTACAGAAGCAGGAAGCCTACGTGATGACTTCCTACTAGTAGTGTATCACTCCATAGTTATTTTCTTTCGGAAACCTTGGTTTCGTTCAACAATGGATGATGAATTATTGAAGCTTGATAGATTCACCAGACAAAGGCGGGACTGAAGGCCAGGTAGGAAGTCCAAAGGAGGAGATGTTATTACCTACGTATGTCATGTTTGGTGTCGTTCAGCCCAGTGCATTTTTACGTATTACGTATCATTTCGAATGTCAAATCACTGAATATGAGATGTGCTTTATTTCCAGACTTTTTCCGTCATCATATCTAACCTGTACATAATTTCAGACGTTAATTCTACGGAACTAGCCAATTTTACGGATCCATTATATTCAACACTAACAGAGTGGACTGACACTTGACTTTTTATTGTGGCGGACGACTTCAATAGCTCTGACTTGACTTTCCACGGTCCAGTGTCCCTTCAGAGATAGTGATTGTCTAAACTGTTTCTTGGTGAATGAGCCGTTTTTATTTCACGTTGTGAGGCCTGCCCCAGTGTTGGAAACTTCGATAGCTATACTGGCCAAGTTGTTCATAAATATTTTAGAAAATATAATCACTGAAGCCTAATTAAACACCCAGTCCAAAAGGTGCATTCACGGCTTCATGATGCGCTCGATATCCATTTGCTTGATCTACTTACAACCTCGACGTGTGACATTATTACGAGCTATTTGAACTTCTCTCAGGAAGCACGCAGTCCACAAATAAAGATTATGATACAACCAGACAGTTTAGATTCCGTGAATCCGAAGAAATTTCGGAAGATGGAAGAAGGAGCATGCTGGTGGCACAATAAGTCTACAGCGAAGCCAATAAACCTGTATATCAAAGAAAAAATTGTTTATCTTGACCGAATTTATGTAGGTACAGCACACAACGACAACTCTTCCCGCCAGTTATGCTATATTCTGAGAATGCTATGGGAATGCGCACCTCAGGCAAATTAGGCGACGCATGATGTCGAGGACATCATCAGGTCTATTGTCTCGGGAATTAATTCAACCGATTTATTACACAAGTTACTTGGAACTCTGGGCGAACTAAGAAATTCTCACTACCTTAGTCCGAAATGTGTTTACACGGAGTTTAAATCCATCAACATCAGTGAAACCTCCAGACCCGACGGCATCAGCTTTGTCATTCTGAAAACTTGTGCTGCCGACTTGGCTCTTGGGTTCTCTTTCATGTTCACTCGATGCCTGTCTGAAGGCAAACTCGCTGACTCCAGTGGTCAAGTTCGTATCAGTCCAATACCAAAGAAAGGAAAGGGCTAATTTCATCCCATCGTATCCATGTCGATCTTGTCCAAGACATTCGAGCGGATAATAAATTGTGACCCTAGGTTCGCCAATAATATTTCGGATGTGAACCAATTTGCCTACAGAAACAGCCTTTCGTTTTGGATGCCGTCAGCTGTCTTGTCCAGTTCATTGGGTCATTAACTGATCAGCAAAGCAGACTCGCTTACTTATGTTCCCTGTTTTCATTTCTGTCAAAGGAGAACGTTTACTCTCGCTTTTAGATCACCAATGGATGTCCTTGACGCTTTCCAGTTGGATAAGAGACTGTTTCACGAACCGGTTTCAATTCGCGTGTTAATAATCATAGATCCCCCACAATCCCTATTAACACAGGAATACTGCAAAGTGATCTCTAATCACCATCTTCTTTTTGCTTACCTTTTGTTTGACGTCCCCATTGCTTCGTCATCCTTTGCTTTCAAATACGCCGGCGACGTTGTGGTCACTTCTGGTACGGGGAACAGTATTAATATCAATCCACTATAACAGTCTATTTATACGATCAAGAAATGGTCCAACGCCGTCAATTTAGCGCTTAAGTCGAACGAGTGCTTTGAAGCACTATTTTCAGTTGATTGTAAATCGACATCATTATCAAAGTATCCAATACTCATGATAGAATGTTCAAACGTGGGAAGAGCCCAGTACAATAAATATCTTATTGTACTAATCTCATCAGATATTAAGTAGACCCACCAAGTACAAGATATTTTTTCAGGATAAAAGGGCTGAGATTACACATTTCTCAATTGAAGTCTCAACGCGTGCCTACGCACCTCATCTCCAAGTTTACTCATTCATACGTGTTATGCCACTGCTTATGCTGTTCCTCTGTTATTTTCTCTGGTTTGCTTGTCAAAGACTTTGTATTGATTGGGCGCTCCCTTAAACGCGTTTCGAAATGTGGCAACATATCCTACTCTGGATCAATAAATTTTATGGAAAAAATTCATTTTTTGTTTGTAGACTGTGCTGTATAATGCTTTCTGATGACACATTCACCTCTTGCAATATTTTCCACTCCGACACACGTAGTAAATGTAAGTTGATGTACTCCCGAACTGCAACGTCTTATAACTCGGTGATTTCATATCTAGCAAGATTACTTGTTTCGAAAGGACAGGTGGTGAACGAATGTGGAGAAAATCTTGCCCAATTATGACTCTCCGATTTTCATATGGTTCTACTTTGACAAACAAGGCGTTCAAATTCAGTCATTACCGTTTTTCACTATCCTATTTCTTTTACCATTACCCAATCATGTTTCTGATAATTTGTCACCCGAAAATCTGTTCTTTTCGAACAAATAAAGTACATGATTGACTTGACCTAACTTGAGTATTCAATTTCTTATAACCACATACCAGTCTCTAGATCGTATATTCACCCCGCAGTTCATTGCTGACTTGAAGACACTTAGATAAAGACGGAGGAAGCGATAATTATATAAGACGCCGATTGACTCGTAAAAAAGCGTGTAACGCGAAGAAATTTATTTCTCAGATATTACCCCAAGCATTGCCAAATTACCTTTGCATGAATCCGTATTCATCAAGCTGTGGCTTTGGCCTTCGCCAGCAACCACCTAGGGTAGTCACTAAGCATGGATCCAAATATCTACCGTGTCACCAACCCTAACACGCACTTCGCTTTCGGAGATCACCAAAATTAAGCAACAATAACGAGAATGTTTACTTTTACAATAGCTGTCCAGTTCACTTGAAGACAGTCGTCATTTAGTCGAAAGATGCAGTCATATTAGTTACATGCCTTTCTTTACCTTACTGCATCTGATCCGTCTGAAGTGGTCGCGTTCACTGTCAATCCACAACGATTCATAACTGGTTTGAGTAATCAACTACTTGCTCATCCAGTAGTAGTATGCTCACTGCATCGCACGCGGATCGGTTTGAAAGTTGTCACCAGATCAATCCTGTCTTCCGTTAACCAGGTTTTGCAGAATTAAACTATTGACGGTCCGGGCTATCCGTTTGGGGGAAAGAGTGTTCTGTTATTCTTCTAGACATGCGTCTCATCTTTTGCCCGTTATTATATTAACTATACGAGCTCGTAAACTCATATAAAACAAATGATTAAGACGGATGAGGTAATCTAAACTTGGGCCATCGAACAGTAAGTGACTTCATACTTGTCAGGACTTAGACAAGCTCAACGAGGAAAGACTTCCCAAGAGCCTCAAGCAGATATCGTTCCAATATTTCAAAGGTTTTATCGCCTTTCGGTGGGACCGTTAGAAACGTCTTCCTAACCGTCTGTGTTCTTGTTTTACATGGCTTTTTCTTTTATTTATTGGCATATAAAAGGCTCTGGGTAAAGTCTTTCGGATTTATTCAACCAACTTTTCAATCTTCTCTTGAATTCTAGTTCTGTATACCGGACAGCTCACTGGGTACCTTTTATATTTTAGTGGGGAAAAACTAGAAAAGATATATCTGCTACCCATCAAGGTACATTTCCGAAACAACCTCCTCTATACATAACCATTCTGGATTGGAAGTAGTTCCACATACAGAAAAGTAAGAGAGTTATCTGTTTGTATCTGCAACTTTAACTTCGCCAATGGAATATGTGATTTTCAGTGTCTACAGTAACTCATGCACATCAGTTAGTGCCCTTTTTGGGCCATCTGACTGAGTACATATCGTCCATTTTTCGTAGATCACCCGTTTATTAGTGCTCAGATGTTGGACCTCAACCAGTCTTTCGCTATGAGGCGTATTATTGGCTCACTTTCCAAATTTGCTTCTCAACTTGGGCATTCGCCTCAGAGATTTCCTGACAGAAGGACAGAGACTGAAGCAAATGACCAAACGGAATCTGAAGAGACTGTTTGACAGTTGGCTAGCTATGACAAAATTAAAGTTAAATAATGAATATTGGTTAGGAGAATGATTAACACTTAGTTACTGGAACTCATCGAGGATCTCTGCGGGGGTTCGAAGCAGTGCTCATCATCAAGCTCCAAGAAGCCTTGTTGCCACAAGGTGACTCGGACAGTTGAACTCTCCGTATCAGTGGTCATCCCCGTGTGAAGGAGTCCGGCTGATCCGCGGGAAAATCCTACTGTACTCAGTCAAGTTACAGACAGCGTAATTTTGATGGACAACCAGTGCGACTCGCTGTGTGGCGGTGCAGCTCATCCGACTGATTACATGATGCACTGACGAGTGGGCGTTGTTCATGAGTTATAGTGATGATAATCACATTGATAAATCCGCTCGGAAAACATCAACAGCGGTGATAATGCATCTTCTCTGATCACTGATAGTGGTCTGCGCTTATTTCATAGATAAGACCCATCTACTGCGTGCGGTACCACAGGATCAATCCTAGACGAAAGAGCACAAAGCAACCAAAAGAAAGGCTGCATACGGAAAACCGTATTCCGACCGTACCTAATTGGAATGAGTACAGATACGTAATAATCAATAAGGGACACGTTCAGTGAACTTGCCGTTGGAAACAGCCATTGAGAAACATAGTGTACACGCGATGTCGTGGTGAGTGATATTCTAGATAAGAGACATGAAACCGTATAGATCGAAAGTGTACGTGCAGCATCCAACAGTGACGGTAAACCATTTTACACCAAGAAGATAAGAAGAATAGTTGAGAAGAATTAAATTCAATAAGCATAATAATAATATGTAAACTGTTAGAAATCTTATAAAACGGATGTTTGTTTCTATGTGGCCTTCAGTTTGCATGATTCAATCGAAATACTAGCTAATAATCTTCATATGATATTCACCTTCCTAAACTGCGAGATTCGGCGCAACTCTGTTTCATGTACCAACAATGGAAAGTGTAAATTACCATGTGAGAAGCCTCTCACGAGACAGAAATTATCTTGAACGACAGGTAAGTCAGTGGTTGCGCAAAATAAAACGACGATGTGAGTTTCAAGCAGGTGTTCAGTACATTCTCCCGAACATCATCATCCTCAACATCACAACGAAAGTAAAAAAACACCATACTACTGTTAGCGCAGTCAATAACAGTTATTATTATCATTATTACGTGCACCCGTGCACGGGCTCTAGTCCCACCAATGCCATTGACCTACGATGGGGATCAGTAGAACCAGAACCACAACGAAAATTCGCATTCCCACTTGTTTTGATATCTAATGAACAACTTCCACTCCGTACGTAAAATTAAAGGGCTATTCTATTTGGCATATATGAAATATGTTGAATCTTTTCGACTGCTGAAATCGATGAGATTCCACCCCAAGTGTGTGAACGCTAGCCACGTTTTGGTGCCTTGCGCACTGTGCCAATTGAGGTCTATACATTGAAGGAGTCAGATAGCAACCTGAGATCCCATCAGGAATGGCAAACTTTAAACTGGATTTCGTGAAATTTTAGCGCAGCCATGACATCCACCTCTCTGTGGAGGTAAAGGGTCTACAATACTAAAATACGTGGTGTTTCGCTCTACTGCTGTATTTCCCGGCCACTCCATGTTGATAAAACTTGGCGACCTTTTATACTCAACCACCGATTTCTCCGAAACACTGTTCGCGTTTAGTGGGAACAAGCCGTGTGATCAACAGTGAGGTTCGTCATGGCATGTACGGTGTGAATAGCCGTATAACACGCAAAGACAATGCTCTTCCGACGAGAGTTGCGTGTGAGTGATCCGCAAAAGCACAAAAGAAGGAAAAAACCCATGAGCTGAGGCTCAGTAAGTGTATCAACCGGCACCAACACTTAAGTTAAACGAACAACAAGATAACGGCCTCTAGTCTGACCGGTACAGCCGCAGGCTGATCTTGGTGATCACACCACGCCATCGGCAGTGACTCGGATACGTTTTACGTGTGCGTGCCCATCGTCTACTACTCCATGCACCATTCGCGCTTTATGAGTCTGCCTAGAATAATCGATTTGACGGGCAGACCACGACTTTGCCTGGAGGTATGGAGAAATCGAGGTCAGCCCTAACCTCATTTAGTGCATCCCGACTCTTTGGTCGGAGCCTACAGGATGAAGGTTAACACCGATTAGAGACATTGAGGTATATGACTCATAACCGAAACCAGTGAAGCAAACGCTGCATGGAGTGTTTAGGAAGCTCTCGGGTCCCATTAATGTTGCATAAGGTTTTTTCTTAAAAAAGCATTACGAAAAGGCGTGTGGTGAAACAACCAAAAGTCAATAGTTAAATTTGCATTAATCTCGTTTTTACCTCTTGTCTTCCATTGGGGTGTTCACGCTGTGCCTAACCTCAGGCGTGACGTAAAACACACACACACACACACACACTATGGCGAGGAAGTTGCTTTCGGTGGGTCTTCACTCAACTCCATGATGGACTACCTTCTCTCAGCAGGAGAAATGGAATGATAACATAGCAGCCTTGCAACGCTTGCTGTTCAGCGGACGTGGGTGTGGAATACTGTATCACACGGTGCTGGTGCTAGTGCGCAAACTCGGTTGGTGTCATGTCGAATGTGATGCTGTCTTCGTTTTGAGAAAAGGCTCAGTCGTGATGATTCCCACCCAACAAGCTAGATGAGAACAGCTTTGCAGGGAAATTTATTTTTGTAATTCATTAGTGAGTGACCAGAGTTGAAATAGTTGGACGAATCGCTCTGAATCAGCCTAAACTTGCCCTGGTGACTAATCGAGCAGTTCATTTAAGAAATACAGTTCGCCCGTCACGTCAAGTTCCTGCTGAGTAGATGCCCGTCAGAAGTTTCAAGCACGTCACAGTTACCAGACTGTTCAAGGCCAACTGTGATGTATTCACATGCGATGGATGTGTTGGCGTGTTGTCAAGGCTGTTCTGGAACAATGTTTCGTTTGAAGTAGTATGTAAAGTCAGTTATTCAGTTTGTTTGTTTGTTTGTTTTCAATTATTTGTGAGGAAACTGTGAGAAACCAGATGGGAGTCAGTACTAACCACGAGGGATTCTTTTGCTGTGCCTTGTAGAAAATGCTTCTGGACGCGGCTGAATGCAACAGTAATCAGTAATTGGTAAATAGGAGTGTTGCTGTTACGGGACTTAGAACGTTTCAATTGAAAAACTAGCCGAAAGGAAATAACTGCAGGAGAAATTAGTTTCTCATATTCTCATTGTTCGCGTACGTACGAGATCAGACCCACTTGTTTATCAGATACCTCTCCAAGGCCTCATTCGAAAATGGTTCCTTCGTCGATTATGTTCGCCAGTAAGAGGAAGCAGTGTAAGGATGGCCAAAGAGATCCCAAAGAGCACAAATGAAGTGACGCCTCAGTCTTACTAAACGAAACTGCACTACAACCCTTATCTTAAACCCGTCGACTCTTGCCATGAGGTGGTGCCTGTGAACTTGTTCTCAGTCTTCCTAAATAATTACACCAAACATAGATCATGCATTCTGAAGGAAATATCGATCACTTACGTCAAATCTGCCCGGTGTGTTCAAAGGCAAAAGCCCTCACAGTTAGACTAACGGGTATAAGCTAAAAAAACTCTAAAGGCGCAACACACACACACACGCTGTTTTATGTACACGACTAATGAGAATAAATGAAAGAAATTCCCGTGGAGTGTTTCTTACTTAACGTGTTCGTTCAAGTTTAGCACGGGATGCAAAAGATTTGATAAGTATTCAATGGAAATTTCCTGATCTTTCCGGCGAAGGAATGGGCTTCGGGAATGCCTATGATCACGTGTGTGCTTCTTGATCAGTCCGATTCAGTCTGAGTCTCCAGGATGCTGGAACACTGATCTCCTGAGGGCGAAGGGGGTGCATGTGTCCAATCTGCAGAAGTACAAAAAGAGCCGGGGCTACGTGGTCCGAAGGTCAGTAAACACATCAACAGAGTTCCCACTCTAATATCAACCAAACGCCAAATACGATAGTCCACATCGTGTCATCACAAAATCCCAATTCAGAGTGCATTGATATAGGAAACTTAGACAATGAACCAATATGGTCTTCATCCTTCTCGACAGTGTTGATCAGTGTTCTGAAACTGACCCCAAAAGTGACCGTGCTAACTCTTTCAGGATAGACTATATATATATATATATATATATATATATATATATATATATATATATATATATATATATATATATATATATATATATATATATATATATATATATATATATTTGTACACTCCAGCAAGAAGCATCCACTAAGTCTCCTGGTTCACAGATGATATAACTGCGAATAAAAAGGTTTGTAAGTGTGTGCAACTTTGAGTGTATGGTGGGTTAATTCGATAAAACCGCAATGTCGATCGAATATCGACGATACCTGTATGGCACTACATATAGCTGGTGGAACGATACGTCAGAAGTCAGTGTTTAGCTGTGTGCTCTAAGTCGATCAATTTTCGTTCGTTCGTAGTCAGTCCATTCTGCGGAGTCACAGTTTTCCTAAGAACAAATTTTGGTTTAGGAACTTTGTTTGGATTAAAGGCGCGGAACATTATAATATTTTTTGCATACATCTATGCCCCAAAATTTTCTGGAATCGATCCCAACTGTGACGGGCAGATGATAGAAAAGGTGAAATGCTCGAGGCTGTCTCTGTAGTTTGGTACTGTTCACAATAACTGAACTGATAGGACGTATTGAAATCGCTCTCACCTGGAACTACGGATGCCAAAGTAGCAAGAATAACGAGGCTGCGAAATGGCACGTTGATTGTACTTCAGAACTGAAACGGGGTTATATAAATATGTTAAATCCAAGGAAATAATTAATAGGTTAGAAGCTGACGAATCACAGGGAGCTTTCGCTGTATCTGTGTGACGGCGGCTGAAGCACTCCAGGTATTTTGTGCGGGAAGAAACCGTACTCGTTCACAGCATTACCGAACATTGCAATGGTAAACATGTTTGTAGCGAATGAAAAGCTTCACAGGTACTGGTGCGTAAAGGTAAGAGAGCTGGAGTTCGGTAAACCGGAAAAATGTCGAAGTATGAATGACTGGTACAACTGCTGACCAAAAGAAATTGTGCTCAAGCGGAATGTGATAAAGCTATATTTGTCTGATTTGAGTGCGCAAACGATACACTTACCGAAATACATTACCGTTCTTTCGAATATTCTATGCGAAGTCAGAAAAAGTGAATACTTGTTTCACTAGCACTGAAACTGTTATCAAGTAATTATTTTCCACAAGTTATTTCCTCGATTTCGTTTGCCTGTTTGGCCCGATTGAGAAGATATTCACTGCGCCTGACCAACTGGTAACGCTCAGGACCAGTGAAGGATGGGCGCCTTATCACTTGACATTTTAATGTACAGCAAAATCATGGTGAACTGTCTAACCGTCAAAGGACAGAACTAATGATCTCACAAGCCGGTCGGGTTGTATAGAATTACATCATATGGGGATAGCTGGCGGACTAAGTAAATGAATAAAAAAACGTTTGCACATGATTCTCGTAACTATCGCACGGCAGTTTGCTGCAAATAGCCCCTATTTATCGATCAGCTGTTATACTGGACGAAGTTCTTATCAACATTTCGAACCGCCTTTCATTCGGTGTTGCTGAGAATTGTGGTTTCTTACCTTTCGTTCTTACTTTAGTCGAAGAGGTGAAGAGAATTTGAGTGCATGAAGTTTTTCATTAGAGTCTTTTACACTTTAATATCGTTCGATTTGAGTAAATTGTATCAGGCTATCACTACTGGTAGCACACAGATGTCTCCAATCGTATGTTTTTGGAAAATCCACTTGCATTCTTCACATCGAAATGTCGGACTCCGCGAGCCGGAATCAAACCGGCGACCCTCCGCATACCGGGCAGACGCTCTACCAGCTGAGCTATCGCGGTCCGAACAGTCCGGTGTGAATAACGCTAGTGGATTTTCCAAAAACATACGACTCAGGCTCCTCGTGCCAACAATACATTCTCTGAATATATCTCCAATCCGCTAGCGTTTTTTTGAACCGCTGATGGAATAGTCTGAAATTTCTAACCTGGTTTTGATTCATCAGTGTGTTTCACTTGGAACTAAGTTTTCCCCGTAGAATCATTTTCCATAGAGCAACAGCGACGGACCATCAGAGCTTGTGAAATTCATTATTGTAAACCTATTCATCGATTTGCGAATCTCATTTTCTCCGACATAAGAAACCCTACCACCGCGGTGTACGTAACAGCTCCAACGCAAGGCCATTTGAAGACAGCATAAAATGCGATTGCCCGAGGGGGACAACTTTCTATGTGGTAGACGCAGACACCGTGTTTCAACCGTACATTGCAGAGCACTGCTTGTATTTGGTCTGACTCATCCCTGGTGCGAATGCGTGTTTATGTGTGCTCGCGCTTGTCAAGCCAGCTCCAGGGCAGAGGTGTGATGTGGTGAATCTGACGGCGTCAGTCACGTGATTACTGTTCACGTGATGAGATGCATCTTCGCATGACGGAAGTTTCAACTAGGCTGCCGTTGTATGTCGAGGGTCTGGGAACCCGGTGATGAGCTAAGGTAGATGCCGGTGCCCCGGAAAGTTTTCGCGTACCAAAAATTGCACTCATTTTCGTAGACACCATGCCTAATATGTGAAACAGTGCAAAAATCATTTCGTTCGCGTCACACAGGGCACATGAATGGATAATCAGAACCAGAACTCGTATGAACTCGTGTGAATACGTGCTTTCCAGGGTTCATGTGAAACTGTCTGACGTAACTGCAAAGATAACAGTGGAATTACCACGGTGTGGTTGACAGTACACATGAGCCTTTTGACGACTCCAGAGGTTTGCTCTGAATCCAGGGAAAATCATATCTGTTTCCCTCAACAAAAAGTCGTCGGAAATATAATACAAACAGATATTATTTTCTGTAGTAAGAGATTTAATTGCTAGACGAAATGATTCATTACGCAATATCTTCACTTAGCTCACCACTAGAAATCATAGAAGCTCTGCTCACAACAGTTTCATCAAGCTTGTCAGGAACGAACAACAAGGCACACCGATCGAATCTCCACCGGAGCTCAAATCCGGAGTGAGTGATTGTGAGTTAAATACCTAACCACCCGGTAATCCGGGATGGCTTTCTTGCATATAACGAATGAATCTCCTACTAGTGAAACTGATGATACAGTCAAACCCGGAGAAGACGTCCATCGATCTACGTGCGGGCGACAGGCTATCGCCGTTCAAGGCCAGCCACATAAGGGTGCCGTATCACGCAATGTTGATGTTAACCAAATCTTTGGGAGATGGCCCCGATAGACTGGTGGTTGGGTGTTCGGCTCGCAGTCGTTCGCTCCATGTTGGATTTTAAGTGCGAGCTCGACAGACCTTCACTTGTAATGATTCTAACAAGCCTGATGAAATAGTTGTACTATATTTCTACCATTTTCCATGTTCAGTTGGGAATATAACCGAATATTCTAGATGACTAGAGCTCGAAAATATCCTCGTCCTTATTTTACCAGAGCCGCTGAAAACAGTTTTTGATCTATATTGAAGCAAACTTGCCACATTAAAGATTATGAGTCTGTACTGATTGAATAGTCCATGTTGCGACTGCCGGCCTATCGATAGCCTAAGAAGCTGGTTCGAAACCTCCAAAACGCAGGCACCCAAATCGATACTATATGTGGACATAAAGGAGCTTTCGACTCCAGGCCGTCCATGGTGAATGAACCTTGAATATGATAGTTGTTGGTTCTGTTAGGTAATAGGACGCGTTGGATGCCCTGAACTCATCATTGCCGTCTAAAAGACACGCAACAGAAAACAAATGTCTCGTTTTGCCCCAGAGCTGAGCTGTCCAAATCTTCGATTGAGGGATGGTTGCATTGACTTTTGTTTGAGAAATCGTGTGTTACCATGGCAAAAACAGCGTGGCCAAACCAAACCTCGATTGGTTATTGTTTGGTGAAATTAGCAACATATCCACCGACAAAATTTAACCTGCTACAAGAGGGAAAACAATGAACATAAACGCAGTGGTAGGTGCGTGCGTAGATACATGAAAACATACATAATACGTGCATGCGTACTCACGTACATTGACAAGTACCGAAACAGGCACACATAAGCACACGCAAGCGACAAAAAATATACTTCACAATGTTATTTTTTGATTGGCCCCTTTCACGCATCCTCGTGGTATCAAGAACTTGAAAACCGTAGTAATGGAAGCCTAGACAGGGGTGATGAGTAGCTGACAGGGATGCTTCCTTTGTATATGATTTATTTGGCGCTGAGGACCAAGGCACTTCTCCACGGTGATTATATATATATATATATATATATATATATATATATATATATATATATATATATATATATTCATTCGTTATGCTTTTTGGTTTTATTCGTCCCTGGCATCCGCGTGATATCCGTTTGTGCTTTGAGCGCAGACTCTACATCACCGCAGTTAGGCTGGTTGTACTGTTCTATATGGCCCAGAGGCTTAACGACCGTCAGTGAAAGAAATACTGATGTCTTTGATACATTGTTGGTATCTGGCAAGAAAACATTATTAGCAATGCTGAGCTGAAGCACAAATGACTTGGTGCACAAGGCAAATCAGCAGGCCACACACCAAAAGTCACATATTGCTTAGGCCACCAGAAGGACCTTCTCGGCTTGTACCATTAATTGGAACGGGTATAATTGGACAGATGAAGCATGTCCATCTCGTGGCGCGGAAGGAAGTTATGAAAATCCTTACGCGTTAAACTTCCAGTGTGGGTTTCATGAGATCCACTCAACTAATGGTTTGAGGCGTTCTGATATATTCCATCATATCACGACCAGTGGCTTTCGTAATTTTACAAATTATTTTCATCTACTTGGCACTATTATCCATTGTTCTCTCCACTTCGACTGCACTTCCCAGTCTGTTGGTATCTAACTGAGATTTTGCCGCGGGATAGCAGCCAGAGCCCCTACGTCCTGTGTCTGCAGGGTTAGTGTTTGTTCAAGCTGAACTAAGATAAACTTGGGCTAATCAATTGAATGACTCGCTGGTTATCACATAAATAGACCGTCCTCATAACAGTGGGTAGTAAAGATTACCTCCTCGTAAACTGACACACTTTCCACTGAAAGGACAGTAGACGATATTATGCTGATGAGTCCGTGTCCCTTACAAATGAGATCATTCAAGATTTCCCGATCGGCACCATTTTATCCTTCTATCATTAAACAGAGGTATTATTCCTGTGGGGGTCTAGCTTCCCCAGCGTGCAATTCATTCAAATGTGATTAGAAGGAGGAATATCTCTGAATGTACTCCTCCGATGACTGGGCATACGGATAGCTGAGTCAGATTTCCCAATTTAAACTTTATTACTAGTCTCTTAAACTTTCAGCGATAAATGTGTGGAGTGTAGGGATTGGAGGCTTGTAACGATACAAAAGTATGAAAATCTGGGATGATTTGAGTGCTTTCGCACACAGTCCAGTACACTATCGCTTCATTTCCAGTGTCCAGCCAATCAGGTGAAGTTAGATCTTGACAACCAGGTAGTGCAGACACTGTGGAATCACTTTATGATTGGTCAGTACGTTATGTGCCAAATAACTTCATGCCTGCTTTTACGTGTGACCAAGTTTGTACCAACCATATTTTACAGAATACATTCCTGTTATTCTTTTCCAACCTTATCAGTTTCTAGTGCGTATATTCTGGGTACAAGTTATTCTTTTGAGTACGACTGGCCGGGTAGAGACAGTTCTCACTAAACCGCAACCAGTACTTTGAGTCTTTCGAACCATGTTAGACTACAAGAGAAGCTCTCGTTTTGAAAAGGAGACTACTATGGCAACAGAAAAAGAAAGCAACTGTCAAGCCCATCGTATCAACCAGTTAAAAACCACAAGTCGAAGAGGATGTAATGGTTATTTTGGAAGCCTTCAAAGGCAGAAGAAGATATATCGGGAGTTAGAAGTCGTTGACCCCGGCGGGATTCGACCCCGCGAACTCTAGTCACTTAGGTACTGCTAGTGCTCTACCAGCGAGGCTAAGACGCCACGCTGAAAGACCTTTGACTTTTTGCATATGGATCACACACCATACCCACCCAAATCACAGTAGCACGTGACATCCTGCACAGTGAGCTAACCTGTAATTTGACTGCCTACAGCAGGATTTCCCTTTGTACTAACAGGGGTCCACTAGTTCAGTCTTTTTAGGCATATTAGATTATGTATTGGTGTTTGGCAGATTTGACGTGTGCTCCTGTAATTTGGGTGGGTATACTGTGTGATCCTTATGCGAAAAGTCAGAAACCCCCCGAGTGTGACCTAGTAGCTCAGCTGGTAGAACACTCGAGGTACTAAAGCAAGAGTCAATGACTTTCGATATTTGAATCGTTTCAAGAATTTATCGAATCTGTCAAACGTCAATACAGGAGATAATTCGACTAACATGTATCTGAACTTTAGCAGGATACCAGTCAGTCAGCGAGATGAGCCAAATTGAGAGCTGTACGTCAAGACGCAGATCGGGGAGATTGCACAAACAATGAGAATAGTTCCGCATAAGAATGAGCTCCATAGCTGCTGGTATACGGCTTAAACGGAGTACAAGTAAGCAGTACAGCCGCAAGATTGACCCTTCTGCAGATCTGAAGTGGAAACGACATGTCTGAAAACGGGGTGCACGTACATTGAAATTCAGTAGAGGAATGGCACCACCTCATGTAGCGTATAAATCCAATAAAACGCTGAGAGCCAGCTGGAATAGCCGGGTGGTTAGGAGTCTGACTCACAGTCATTTGCCCAAGGTTCGAGTCTTCCACGGAGGTCGGAAGAAATGCACTGCTGATTATTCCTAACAAGGGTGAGACAGCTATGTGGTGGTTCCATGGTTTTCAGTCATGAGAGGAACGTCACCCTGCATGACTAATCATATTATATAAACGTAAGTCGCCACCAGAAATCATCTGGTTGAGTAAATTTTTGTGTACCTTACCCGGCGTACGTCCTCGCTACAATGTAACCAGCAGACTCGCTTGTTGGAGATATCAAGGAATAGTCAAATCCTGTGTCAGCTTCTTCAAAGCAGTTCGTTTAACAGTACCTGCTCACTGTGAAGCTACTGTTACTGTTTATGGCTTTTATTGATCACAGTGAATGTGTCGAAAGAGAGCTATCCAGATCATTGCAAGTTGTTTCGAAATCAACTAGCTTTATGTATTAGAAAAAGCTTAAAACCACCAGTATTACAGCAACAGGTGACATTCACAACTGTACGTCTGTATCAAATTCGTGATTTGTCGCGAAATGATCTTTTCCTCCTGCCAAACAGATAAAGGAGTAAAAGACGAAACAATTAGCGAGAACCAGTATTTCGATCAGGATTCGATTGGTATCTGCTGCTTGTTTGAATCAGCTCAGTTGGTTTTCATTACTGTGGTACTCGCGATCCAAACCGTTCTGGCAAAGTTCGTTCCAGTTACATCTATAGGGACACGCTTCATATCCACACTGATTGCCAAATGATCAGCCAGGCCTTGGGATAAGTAGCGATATCTGGTCAACCACGGTAAGTAATTACCCGGTTAGAACTGAGAAGAATGTTCAACGGGGATGAAAATGACAACTTCGTTGTCATTTAGTTATTGATATTACTACTATTACTACAGCTAATAATAATCATAATAATAACAATAGTATTAATAATAATGATTATAATATTAATCTGAGAAATTTTGTGTGAGGGTAATGATACAATGAAAAAATCTTATAAGCGGCAAAAAAAGATTCATATTTATTTCTAATAGTTTTTTGGTGATGCCGGTACTAACGGCAAACACAATTCAGGGCGACCGTGGTACCATAAATCTGAGCAAGTGAATGATTTTATCTGGCGATTTCTTGTCAATGATAGCGCGAAGGTTTGTGTGTGTGTGTGTGTGCTTGTGTGCTTTTTTAAGATCACGACACCGGAGGAAGCTGTTGTGTAAAAAAAGTGCAATAAAAGAACATTAGGCTGAAAAAATGAAATTGTGAAGCTGATGTGGAAGTGCCCGTGTTTGTCTCAAAGTACATGTGTGAATGGCTGGGAAGAAAACTTTGATGCGTACCATAGAGAACAAAAATACCGAAGAATGTAACCCCAAAATATCCCATTCCATTTCACTCCCATGCTTTCTTATTGAATAGGCTCGTAAAAATGAATCATTTTCCACACGAAGCACGATTATCTATATTACCCATCAATTGGATCTCGCCATAGCGGACAAAAGAAGCTATATGCCTCCAGGCATTGGGGAAGAATGGGGACTTAGAAGTGTTTGTGCTCTTTCGCTCTCTCTCTCTCTCTCTCTCTCTCTCTCTCTCTCTCTACCTCAGCTGCCGCACTCAACAGTTCCTATTCTTTGCACGCATCCTCCTTGTTCCGAGTATTCCCATATATGAGTGCTTGTTTGGTCGAAAAAGGTGACAGCAGATGCCCTCACAAGGACCTCGCGGAACAGGCATACCTACACGCTTTCTTGTGTACCTTCTTCGCTCCGGTGTCATTCACAAGTTCAATAAAATAGCAACAGTAACAAAAGCAATAATATCTAGAACTACTATGACAACTCATGACCAGGTCTACTTACTGATGAAGGAGTTCGTCGGTAAGACACGAGATGCCTGTTTACGTTGCCACAGTTACCAGGACAGCTGAACCGCAGTCGTCCTCCAACCTACCCAACCTTTCTCTCCTCACCCCCCCCCCCCCCTTGAGCGTGAAACAGTTGGAACTGGTCAGTCTAGCCAGTTCCACGTGGTGCACACCAACCGCTAATGAATGTACACAATTAAAGACAATGATATTGACTTCGTGTGTGTCTGTGTGTCTGTGTGTGTCGAACTGCACTTAGTCCCCAAACGACCTCTCCTGAACATCAGTTATGATCAGTGCGCCATCTAAGGAACGGGTCATTAAAAAGACCTCCATAAAATTTCGGCAAGATTCGACAAGCAATGAGGGTGTGTATGTGTACGCGTGGAAGAACTTCTTCGGTCTTTTTCTAGTTCACTTCCCCACATATTCTTGTGTTCCAAGATTTGTGACCGTGTCAACGGGAGTTGGAGGGGAAACCTTGTCGACGAAACAAATGAGAACCGAATGGAACAAATCTGAAGTTAAAGTGAGGGGGTGAATTTGGATTTTTGCCCGAACACTCCAGGACCTGAGCAGCACGCCACCGCGTGGGCGCACGCAGTGATCGCACTGAGTAATAATTACTATGAAAGACATCACAATTTAATGTGGTTAGTATCCCTCGAAAATGGTCCGTTTCTGGTTGGTCACCATGAGCAGTGGGATACTCTTTCGCATGCATGGAACTGCCTGATCGAGCAAGAACTGAATGTGGTTTGCGACAACAAGCGGTCAGAACTTCGTCAGAGTAAACAATGAGGCTACTTAGTAAATGATCATCATAATAACGAGATCTTACTATACTAAACTCTCATTCAGCAATCACAAATATATGCAGTGGTGAGTTTTGCACCATGTAGTGTAGAGATGATGTAAGTTGTTAAGAGCCAGACGCCGTGGTAACGAGTGCTTTTGTGTGACTCACACTCTTTTACCACGGGTTTCCAGTTTAAACGTCCCCCCTCAAGCCTAGGAATATTTCCTTTTTATGCGGATACCTCCTGATGGAGGATAAGTCAGCTCCGTGAATGGGGTGGATCATTGCTGACCATGCTCGACGGTTGGAAGCAGGTCGAGAGCAAATCGTGACTCAGTTTTTTTTTCATTGACGGGCACAAAGAACCGACGGTGAGCCTAAACGGTGTTGAGCTACCTCAGTATATATATATATATATATATATATATATATATATATATATATATATATATTGATAGTCGGTAGTATGCATACTGGTGGACAAAATTTCCCCGGAAGCGCACGACCGGTTTCGCGGTTGTTGCCGCTCATCAGGTATGCGTACTCGGCACTCCTCTGCCCACTCGTCTTCATACTTGTACACTCCCATGTTATATATATATATGTATATATATATATATATATATATATATATATATATATATATATATATATATATGGTCCAATTTACTCAAAAGTCTGATAAACCGGGCTCCTGAAGTTAACTTTTTTGTATTTCTTCACCGTTCCGTTATTTATTGCTTGTCAGTTCTCAGAATAACTGCACAACATTGAATGGACGCTGTCCAAAAATAGTTGGTGACTAAGGGCATCTTGTATCCAGAAGTTAAAAATGGTGTTGATATGGTACAAAACGGCTGAAGTCTGTTGTCAAGCCTAGCGCATGTGGCGCTTCTTATTCCGATCAAGGTCAATTGAAATTACGGGTTACCATCTGAAATTATTTAAACAAATTTCGTATTTCAAATAATTACGGTCAACAAACACACGGACTCACCAACATTTAACTCCTAAAAAATCACGAATCCTCTTTTCTTTGAGGCGCCAGTCTTAAAAAATACCAACAAATAACAAACAAGATACTGTAACTCAAGGTTGTAGACGTACCGCTACCTGGACCAATCCGGTGCAGAGATCGATATGGTACATGTGACAAGTTCATCGTGCTGCGCACCTAACCGACACACATTTCTCGCATAAGACTATAGTGTACGCAAACCAGATTCCGCATTGGGACGAAATCCAAATGTAAGCTTTATTCTACAGATTATAGTGAAGAAATATCACTCAAAGTAAAGTACAACTAGTTCACTTTATTTGAAACAAAATGTCTGATCTATAGCTTCACGGTTTTTCACTGGACAGCTACTGAATGATAAGTCGTTCGAAAAAAATACTACACAGTGAATATCAGTGCATTTCGTGCACTGTACTAAGTGTTTTCCTTTACGAATCTTTTCGTGATAGAAATATACTCCTACTCCGAACATTCACCAACATATGTGTTTCTATATTTCACTATGCTCGTCAAAATTAGAACTGAGAAGTTATCATTCTGGCACTTGTTATCCATATTAGTCGTATTCAGATAGAGCCTTGTGGTCCAACTTTAATGTTCGTCAGACTGGCGTTAAGCGAGCAAACTGGAGAAAATGGTTGAGTTTGATGAAGTTCTATATGCGGAAAATAAGAATGATGTCCTCAGTTTCGTTGAGAAATTTGTTTTAATTTACCAATATTTAGTGTATAAACGGTTTTGCCGGCGTAGCCACCACAGACCGCCGTGACTGGTCCCGCGGATGGCCGGTGGCTCGTAGAAAAATTAGGGGTGGGAGCCACCTCAACCGTCGGGAATTGTGCTCCGAATAAGCGAAGCGGATTGTTCAGCTTGAAGAGATTCATAATGAACCCGTAAGGACCAAGGAAAATGGTCAGAATAGCTGCACTAACGTTGCTGTTGCTAAGAAATAGCTGGGTAGTGGAAGTCTTTGGCGCGTCTTGTTGCGGGAGTAAACTGATGTGATCATGGACCAGATTTCGGTGACTCGAGTACAGGTTATGAAAAATAGGTTCTGCCGCAAATGTCATCACCATCAGATTTTCCGTAAAAGGAAAGTTTTGTAGCATTCAATGGGCATTTAAACCATGGATAACAGCGATCACAAGTAAGTTGCGAGAAGAAGCAATTCGAATATGATCACTGAGGTGTCTTAAATTAGGCAGCAGACAACGAATTTACGTCCTTACCCCTCGTATGCTTTTTACTCACCAAACAGCGTCGTAAAACTAGTTGTCTGCACGGGCCCAAATAGGTTTTGGAAATATTTAAGCGGTCTTAGGAATGCTTCTATGCACGTGTGAGATAACCAATACATACGCGAAATAATGTCCAGTTTATGAATACTTCAGCATGAGTTGTATCATTGCGCATTTAGCTGTACGATTCACTAACATGCGCATCAGCTATCGCGCACCACTTAAACTGACCGCAAAATTTTAAATAGCGCGCTGTTGGACCGCAGAACGCTACCGTCGTATTCACATGATTTTTTTAAAAAAGCCCAAAAGACTGTTATAGTCATATTGATCATTCGGGTAATTGGAGCCGTTGAAAAATGCAGTTTCTCCACATTTTTCTCCGGCAATATAATTTTACCACGTAATCCCTTGTTCGCTGCTGCTACTGCTGCTGCAGTAAGCCGTACCTGCTAAGCACATGTGACCTACAATTCCGAAGCAAAAGCACAATCAGATTGCTTCACAAACAATTGACGCGCTTCTAAGCGCTATCCGAAGATAATGTATACAGAGGATAGTGTATGACTGATTAACTCATGTTCTTGAATAAGTATATGGTGTTCTGGTGCAGACGTGCATGATAAATAAAATTTATCTTTACGTTGTCACTGGGTGAACCAGTCTGGTTCTCGGTTAGGTGGACATCCAGTGCATGCTGCACTGTCCTTGGGACCTGGAAACCATGACAATAATGATTGCGGTGTGGAATCACACAAGCTTTCAATAGATCAGGTGTGATAATGAGTTGGGTTACAGAGAAGTTCCTCCCTCGACCGAAGCTGGATAGTGATGAGGGGCACGAATCTCTCATTGCATTAAGGTCAGTATGAAGGTTTGATAGCTTCCGTACATGGCTCAGCAGGCTGTAGCTTTATTTCCAGTATCAAACCAAATAGCTGAAGTCGAGCACTGGCAGTCAGATCGCGCAGATAGATCGGGGTCGCCTTATGATTGATCAGTGCGTTATCTGCCGTTAGTTGTCGATATATAGACGAGTATTTACTAATCAAGTCTGACACAAAACGTTCATGCCAGTCTTGTCTGGTTTCGTCAGTTCTTGGTGCGCGTAACCCAGGCACGAGTCACTCCATTATGTACGGCTGATCGGGTGGGCCCAGTTCACACAGCCACTCCTCTTATTACCGCTCCAAAACAAAGCCGTTGAGAGCTGAAGATGCGAGACGGCTGTCGGTATTTGCGCATCGCTGTCTTTGCAGTAATTCTCGAATATGGTGAGAACACCATGTCAGCAAAGCTTATATTAGGCCTAGCGTGTAGGAGTCCAGAGGTTAGTCACTGGAGTAATCGAACAATCTTAACGGGGCAGGAATGTTGGTAAATGCGGTGCGTATTCCCGCAAATAGCCTTTTGGGAGATTTATTGATCTGCGAAACAGGTAGTGATTAGACAGTAGATCTGAGTGTTCACTTCACGAAAAGGCAAAAGGTGTGCGAACCCTGAGCATTGGACTTGGCCGTGTGGGACGTGCTATGATTCCGGATTAATGTCCTCGAGATCCACCCAGTGGACTGCAAGGTACACTGAGTGACGTGGCTAGAAGCCGCGGCGATTGGCGTAGCTGCTTTTGACCTCCGCCGGTAAACATCACTATTGTTTTGCCTCTTATGATTCTATTCGTTTAACCCTCCATTCAGCGATGCTTCGAGGTATCAACCAAAACCACGACAGCGAAATGTGAGATTACCCGTTGAAATGACTGAGCTGAACTGATTTCAGACGTGATAATCAGAGATTCCATTTCGTTTGTTCATGGAAACATTCAGAACAGGGACCGAAGCGAACTAGCTCGTTTTCGGTAACTTTATCATCTGGCTGATAGCGTCACATAGACTGGGTAAGAATGCATATCTACTGTCACCATCAAAACAAGATAGACGTAAGACTGGATCACAAAAGTGATAATGATTAGTTTTGGTTCTGAATGAAATAAAACCATTTGTGTGGAGTGGAATTCACATCAGTGTTCTGAGTCAAGTCTGACCACATCAATTTACGTCATCTGATATTCTGAAGACTGGCTCTTTATTCGTGAGCTAGCCTCGGTACTGGCTGTGGCCATTGTAATTGTAGGGACTTCAAAAACTGCATTTGGAAACGAAGCGATCAATTGAAGAGCCTGATTGGTACCGATTGGGTCATCACTGATTACCTTTGTCGAACTTCCGTTGAAGCCTTTGGTGGGACGTTGTCAATTATCCCGTTCGAGTCTTCTTCTTTCAAGTATGTTCCGTATCGGTGCGCGACGTGCAACAACCGTATTGAAGATGGTTTTCTTGTCTCAGCTGTTCCAACAAGCGTGTTCGTATTATCTGATCCGCTCAGAAAAATTGGTTTTCTCACAAAACACTCCATCGAATGCGTTACTGACGTTGACAGTATTGCTCTTTATTGTACAGTCTTACTGTATTTATGTAACTGCATTATTCAAGAGAGGAAGCCACCGCGGTATAGCCCTCAGTGATAGGGAATATTTGGTATACAGTTCATGATCCGAAGTAGGAATGTTCAAATCCCCATTAAAAATACGTGGACAAAATAACGCAACTGTGTTTTTCTTTATCCATATCACTACGGCACCTCGTATAATCGATACATTCTATAAGTACATCAAATTTTGCTTGTCAGTTTATTCACCCAGAAACGAGAAGTAATAATTTCTAATTGGGCACTTTATATCTGCAAAGTCGGCTTCACCATGTGTCGTGCGATCGAGACTCAGATTGCCCATGTGAACCACATTTATGATCCTTTTACCGAATACTCTTCTTGTTATCTCAAGGTCAGTGTCAGTTCATACGGGTCCCAATGGGGTCTACTCCAAACACACCCCTCAACTAGACAATCCGCTATTTGTAGCGGCTTGTCCGCTTTGACTCAGTCTCACTGAATTGGTTTATATCTGCGGTTTTGACATCCCCATTGTCAAACAAATTGTGCTGTGAATAAATTTGTTTATCTGTTTGTACCTAAGTGTGTACACGTCCGAATGGTTATTGTTCGGACAGGGATGGGGAACGGGATTCTTTGACTGTCACATTCATTCACAAATGAAAGATTTCAATCCAGGCAAACGTACAAGGCTGGCTCATTAACCGACTCACATATGCGCACTCAGTGTCTTTCGGAACGTCCGCACGGAGGACTCTGAGTCTTGCCAGCTTTGAGGGCACACAGCCCCCACCCCCCACACTCCCTAGGGTCTAACATGGATGCCCTTGTACCTTGTCGTTCATACTTCCTGAAATTGAAGATATGAAGACAGACACATGGACGCACTCACACCAATGGATTGCAATTATTATTTTCCGTGCTCTGAATACTGGCCGCTCAGTTTATCACAAACACGGTGAACTAACCATCTTGATTGGCTTCACACGGTCCCCGTTCCGTGCGGAATGAACCAGGTTGTTGTGTTTTGGTGATGGTGGTGGTCGTGGTTGTCGTCGTAGTGTTCTTGAGGTTAGCGTAAACGGCGGCGAGCAGGTTGGAACTCGTCTTGTTCGACCGAAGGAATTCCCAATGAACGGCTCTGATCGTTTGAAGATGCGCCCACTCGTCCCGTCGTTGGTAAATACGTGTGTGACTGGCTACAACTATTCACTTATTTTTATATGAGAAGAAGCGTTGTTGGATGGTATGTGGACATTTAAGTTCTCTTTGGATGATAAACTAAATATACACAAAACGAAAAGGGGTTAATGCAAGGCGTGAAGAACCACTCCAGATGAGGTATAAACTGGTGAGAAAAAATTGGGAGATGAGAATACAACAGTATGGGCTTTTCTTTAATGCAAACGTTGATCTGTTTCGTCTTCTTATTTGGCGGGTTCGTGAAAACTGGTGGGAAGCTGACGGTTACGGTAGCTTTCATTTGTTCCCGATTTGTTTACTTCGCTTGTTTTTTGACGGCTTTAGTTCTGCTTGTGGAACCCCAAACGCCAAGGGTATAAATGGAAATTAGAATTCAGTATTCAAAAGCAGATAAGAAGAGTTTCGGATGTGGACAAGTAACGTGGTGGGACTAGAACTTTGAGTGCATCAAGTCAGCTGTGGACCAACAGGCTCGAATTTAACTAATTCTGGCTGTGATGAAATGGCCACGTGAGCGGACTGATATTCATTTCGCAGTCCGCAACATGACTTGAGAGAAGACGGGAAAGGATTTCCACTCAAACGCAAACATATCAAGGTCTATGAGTGTGCGTGTGTGTTGTTAAAATGAATATCGACGTTCACTACTCATTAGTAGCGTTTTGATATGAAGCATTACTCTTCGCAAGTGATTTACTCTGCAGTGCTGCATAAATCGTTTAAAGATAGTCAGCCATAAAGGAGACAAATTTATCGTTTTCTGAGCGATACAGAAAAAAGACAAATACTGCGAAATGTTTCCATCTGTTTACAATTTTCAATCCTATTCGTGAAAAGATTAGTGTTGACAAAATGTGGACTGTGTGGGCAACTACAATAAACGGTAAACTGATAGATGGTGTTAGTAATTTCTAAATGAAACGAAACGATTTGTATGTTTTCGCCGACTGCTAATAGCTTTTAATCACGACCACTTAACGGCCGTTTGAGTGACAAAACAGGGTCAGCTTTAAGTTTGGTCATCGTCAGATGCTTCGCTGTAGATGACCCTGGATTTTTGTTTCTTTTTTAATTTTCTTAGGTATTAATCACCCCGGATTGATCGGTTCGATTCCATCTTTCAGTTTGGTGGTTTTACTGCTGGTCACAGATTTCTTGTTAAGTGTTTCAGATTGTTCCCTCGCCACTTGGGTGGCAGTGGTCTATTAGTATCATCTCAGAGGTTCGAGGTTCGATTGCCTTGTTTGTGGGTTTATACCGGTAGCACACTGCAATCTGCTGTTACCAGGCGGTTTTTCACTCCATCTCCCAGGGTCAGCTTGCCGGTTATCCATAAACGGTGCAGAAGGTCATTGGGGGATAAACCTTAGCCCCTTCATGCATGCACAAATACTGAAGAAATACTATTTGTTCTAGAAACAAACAGCAGAAAATAATCTACCAAATCAAGTAACACAGCATCAGTTATACAGTCTATCACAGTAATCTACGAGATTTATTTTGATAGTGGATTGGGTAACAAGTGGGCAAAGGAGTACCGGCCCTCGTATCTGGTGGGAAACAATAACAGGGAAACCGATAGTGTGCTTACGAGAAAAATGTGTACCCATTAGCATAGTAATTACTCCTAATATTTCAAATTAACGACCGCATTGCCACGGTTCTCGAGGTTAGTTGCAACTAGCCTACAAAGAACTATCTACCACTGATAGTAGTGATTTACTAGTGGACTGTTCAACTAGGGGTGTCCACTCACATCCCTGATGCACCGATGGGATTATTGTGAAGGTGGCAGTGCCTTTTTTCTAACTCTCTTCAAACTCACGGTCTAGGTGTTCCGAGTTCAACTTTTCTGGTTAATTTTCCCTTGCTAGTACTAGGTCTCATTAAAAGTAGTAGAAAGATTTTTAGCTTAGACGCTGTTTCGTCACTGGCCTTATTCCACTCCGTTTGTCGGGTCTGTGCACTGTGGTTTCCTGATTAGTTCAAATGTTCCTTATCGTATTAGACGTTGAATTTTGCGAATGAATATTCCTGTTAGGAATGATAGACACGTATTAGGGTTTGATTAGGATTATTAGAAACACTTCATCACAAACCGATATTCACCCTCCATTTTGATAACAAAAGGTTCACACGGAAATTTGCGATCCTTTTTGACCCGTTTCTTGGTGAAGATGAAGTCCAGAGAGCCAAGTGATAACGCTTTGTTAATGTGATCGCTCAAAATACAAAACAGAACGATAATACATATCGTTTTCACAGTTCTTGAAGTTAATTGTCCAATACGAAATTTGGCTTAAAGACAGTCCACACCGAGGTTAACACCTTCCGTTCCTTGGATTATATTCATATTTCGTCATAAAATGTTCACAAATATACGCCAAAACAGCCTTTGTCTGACGGAACAATGACCGTCTCTTGTATTGGCACTTAATCCACCATTTTGGCACCTTGCAGCTCAGGTCAGGCCTTTCTCTGCCGTCTTTTACGTCCATTCTGTTCATAAGTTGTCGAACAGCCACAACGCGATAATTCCGTTTGAGTATCTGGTGTACGCAGGTCAATCTAAACGAGCGAAAACTTCAGTCCTTTAGGTTACCGAACAGCTCATCCACTAGAACCTTCGAAAACCCAAGAGAGAAATCCTATTCCTATGGTAATCTATCAGTTCAACCCGGCGGTAAATCTGGCCACGCAGACTGTGCCCTGGATAGGTTTCAAGTGATTCGTAGCGAGATGCGATAGGTTGTATGTTATGACCAGGGACAACTTTTGTATTCCCAGTATTTCGTCATTTTACTTAATGCTATTCGATGTAGTTATGTCATTGGTCTTTCTTTCTCATAGTATTCTGCTTCCCAGTTTGGTATTTCGTTGAGAGATAACATACGGATTTGTCACGCTGAGTGCATGGTTCATTGTTGCTCAAAATGAACTGAACTAAATAGAAACAGGCCCGGGAGCAGATACACTCGCACACACACACACACACACACACACACACACACACACACACACACCAATGAGTCCGTGCCTCAGTTTTCGTAGGCCTAACAAAAATATGAATAGTCCTCTAGTGTGAGAGAAATATTTCTTGCAAAATTTCCTATTCTGTCCTCTTGAATCGACAATAATTGTGTTTCGTATTTGGAATGCAAAACCCATGTACTCCAATGATGTGTTGTTTTCTGTCAGTCGACTTTTCCCAATTTACCACATTATGTGTGTGTGTGTGTGTGTGTGTGTGTGTGTGTGTGTGCAATCCTCCTGAGGTAGGGTCCCTAGGACTCTCTAAATCACCTCACTATCAACCCGTTTTGATCGCTTACTTCTCTCCCTGTTTTACTGCACAGCCACGAACAAACATCGAAACAGCTGCTCACTTCCGTCACCTCAGTGTCGATTAGAACCGCCTCGATATCATATATTTAATCATCCTGTGTTCGTACCAGTACGTAATCCTATCTAGTCCAAGGTTTGTCCCCACCCCTCCAGTAGAGGGTCTAATATTATAGTCCCCGTCGCCTTTATTATTTTTTGGTAACACCAGTATTATTACTGATATCAGTAAGATCAAAACCATCATCGTCATTGTGGTGATGTACTGCCGATTCCAAGGTGCATGGGATGTCTCCCGTATATCTCACGTCTTTTCCGACTTTTGTCATACTCTTCACTTTTGACCCTTCTTACGGACGCTTTCAACTGTCCGTACTCAGTTCCCGTCTGGGGAGTCGAACGTGTGTTGATGTGACTGAGATGAATGAATGAAGGTGTAGGGTGTCAGAAGCTCTGAAGCTCCGGTTGCGTGCCTGACTTTGAACGGGGTACGATAACTTTCGAGCTGAGCACATTAGAACGGTGGAACACGAATACGTTGCAAAGTCATCATCGTCCAGTTAACTGTCACTTTCGGGTCGGTGGTGCTTCAGTGTTAAAAGGTCCACGAAGGGGGTGTGAAGCGCATACGGGACAGTTTTTAGTGGAAAAACTATAGAATAGAAAAACAGAACTATGTAGGTCTTCATGAGTGGCCTTTATTTTGAGAAAACTAGTGTGCAAGTACGAGTGCGCACGTGTGTGTGTATGTGTATGTGTGTGTTCACTTGAATGTCGCGAGAGATGCATCATGGCGATAAATTTGTCACAGGCGGAAGTCACAGCACGTTAAAGGGGTTTACGTATGTGTTTCAAGTATGATTTTCTTTCTCGCCAAAGGCCAGCATGTGGCATGAAGGAATAGTTTGCACAACGTTGATTTTCAGAGCTACCATCTGCACAGCAGTTGCCTGACATTGGAAGATCCCTCTCTAAATGAATGATAGAGTACTACTGGTCCCCTTTTTCTCCATTCTCGTGTAGACCTTAATGGGTCTTCCGTTCTTCTCTCCTGCCCCGTCGCTGATGTCTTTTCACCCCATGGTTTAATTCTGCACCAAGTGGCCCAAATTTCGGAATCCCAATGAGTAATATCAACGTACACAACTGACAAATCGGAATGAACCGAAATGGGAGTGGGGCGTACACATATAGACGTATAAAGTGTGGTATTATTTTGTGAAAGTCATAAATTTTCTAAAGAATTCGCTCTGTTTCCTGTGAGTACCCATCATTCAGTGGGAGAAAGTGGTTTGGGAAACTATGACGGACAATCAACACAAACAGCTAAAATGGACTGACTCTTTGGGCGTTTTTCACTCCAACTCAGGTGGTTTTGTCAATCAGAACCATCTCCATAGAAGATTAATCGTTACCAAACCCGTCAACTACCACGAACCATCAACTGTTCTTTGGTTCTCCATATTCTACAATAACTCAGACCCGAGTGTTCCCTCCAGCTCATTCATATGATATGAGTCAGTAGTGAGTGACAGTCCAATGCACATTCTTATAGCCATCTGGCAACCACACGTAAAGTCCTTATTCTAGGTAGTAGTATACAATACGCACAACTTTTCCTTTGCTTGTTACTCGTCGAATTTCTAATTTTAAAAGACCCTTTATTGAAGCAGTTGGTAAGTATGAAACTAGTATCACCCAGCAGCAAGATTGTTTTCATTTTGTAGCACATCACAAGTTACGGACCGTGACACTTAATTGACCTTCGTGGTATTCTGGAACTGCCATGATTGCTGATGCTCTTACGGTAGTTCGTTCTGGTGACTGCCATCCAAATGTTGTCCGTGATAATCAGAAAAAGAGCTAGAGGTCTTTTTCAATGAATATCTTTTTCCACTCAGCATGTCCTGCAGTCAACCTGAGGTACCCTGTAAATGACATGATGTTAGCAAAATCAAAATGCATAAATTCTCAGAAGCTGAACTCGGCATTTTGATCATGAAAGTTCCACCACCGGCCGTGGTGGCATCGTTCCCGTATAGATGACGTAGCCTGAGTTCGAAAAGTCGAAACTAGCAACCTTTTCTACAACGTCATCTTGATTGATAGTGAAATGTCCACAACCTAAACTCCAAGCTCATCGACCACGAGTTTATGAAAACCATCGTCAGCATTCAAAACCATTGGAGTAAGTTCAGTTCAGTTCCCTTGTAAAACTAGCCTTCCACTCATGTGCTCTCGTTTTATTTACTATCTCGCAACTCCGTCAAGTTGAAGGTAAAATGAAAAGAAGAGTACGGATTAGGCAAACGGGAAACAAATTTGCAAAAGGAGACCACGAAGTCAAGAAAGGGCTCAGACTCAAATACGACACGGACCGCGGCACCTAGTCATGTCACCTAGAGCATCCAACCATCAGGAGGGTGCATCTCATGGACCTCAAGCCGGAAGCTTATATATTACTACACGAACAAGTTCACTCATCACGGTTCTCGTACCACTTTGTCATGTCATAGAATGACCGTCTCGACCTACTCTCCAACCACAGCCTACCTCGGAGAATAATAAACACTTAGGGGGACTACCTGTCAACATAATGACCAAAGTTCCCAGCAATCCTAACCTGTTCAGATTGAGCGATTGCTTGAGTGATTGTTCTCTGGTTCCCGACACCCTATGTTTAAACCCAACATTGTGGTTGTATAACAGCTGACTGGGCAAAATTATTTTCATGTCATTTGCTTTGAGTTGTTTACAGTGTATCACGACGGTGATTAGAAAAGGTCAAATTTTTGAATCAGTCATTTTTCACCCCACTACTTTTAAATCATCCCATAAGCAATGACCTTGAACACCAGGAAACAATATTCTGAAAGCTAAAATCCGCAATTTTAGTATGCAAGGACTGGTTTTCCTCCGCGAGGAGGTTGCTTGTGCTCAATCTGCACAACACAAACGAAAGAAAACTCCATGAGCCCAAGGCTGAGTGTGTGCATCAATAGGATCCTAGACTCACATTAATCGAACACCAATATGACTGCCAACAGCCAGCAAGCTGTACAATTTAGAAACTTATCTAATCTTAAAAATAATCAAGCTTGAATATATTACCCACCAGTTGAAAATGCTTACGTCAGATCTGATCAAATGGCATAATACAACACAATAATTTTCAATGTACGGCAGATATAACAGTAATCGAGAATCGAGAAAACACTGACCCTAACAAATGAGGCTCGCTAATTTTGTTTTGGTATTAGGTTTGACAGCGATCAATAAGTTTGTGGTTCAAATCGTGAATGCTTTCTTATCAGTCGAGATGAACTTATTTTTGTGCAGGCGATTTATCCTAGATTCGATGAGTCAAACCTGGTAACCGTTCTTTTGACAAATGCTGCTACTGAAAGCCAACTTGTCCACTAAAGTCTCTTCGGATCATATTGTTTTTTCTCTAGAGATCAAACATTGTACAAAGTTCCACTGCTACGACTTAAAGTTTGTATGTCAATCACCCCAAACTTGCCTATACTGAATATTTCGACCGGCGTAATCGTCCCTCGTCCTCATGTGGATCATACTGAGAAATTACGTCTGATTATCCATCTCACGGTGAATCACGAATTTTTACTCCTGATATGCTCTGATAAATCCCACTAACATGGGATCCATATTGCCTTTATGGTTAGTGACACGGAATATATGGCTTGCATTTCTATTGTTTTGTTCGAAACAAACAATCCTCGGGTTCAGCTATCCTCCTTCCGGCCTAGAGAGGAAATGTTTGCGATCTAAACATCGAACTGGACAATTAGGAGTTACCGGTGGTTCACCAGCCGTATAAGTCTGTGACCGGCAACTCTGAAATAAGAGGCTCTTCATATGAAAACTTTTATGGATCTCGATGGCTGACGATTCACAGGGTCTAGCCTCCCAATACTTACTTCGGGGTCAAATAATTTTCAAGTTTGCATCACCCGAAGAGAATACTAAGATCAAAGAGTCCTTACAAAGGTATTCGTCAGTTAGTCAAGGACAACCTTCAGGACCAGGACACATGGTCCCAAGTTTCAATTTTTGATGTAAGTAGTATGTTATTGTAAAGGGATGACGGGACAAAATTTGCCCGGAAGCAAACGACCAGTGTTGTGGTTGTTGCGACTCATAGGATATGCGTACCTTGTACTCTCTTGCTCAATCACCCCTATACTTGTACAATTCACATTAGGTTCATCACCCTAGTCTCATCCAGATACAGTAACGTACTACTTACATGTTTCCCCGTTCTGAAGGTTGTCCTTGCCTAACGGACGAAATAACTTTCGAAGAATCACCTTGTGATTCTAAACATGGCCTCTTCATCCACACACCACCCTAACGATTCAAATAAGATCAAGGTGATGAACCTAATGTGGAGTGCTCAAATACGGGGATGATAGGGCAGGAGCGTACCGGGTACGTGTACCCGATGAGTGGCCACAACCGCGAAACCGGTTGTGTGCTTCCGGGACAATTTTGCCCCGAGACTTCCTCTTGCCTGATATGCATCTCTTACCTACGCTGCCGATGAACTTGATGAATTTCCTGACACTTTTTCCACTTTTCTTCTTAAATATCCCGATTCGTCGTTTTTAATGATCTGTGGTGAATTCAATAGGTCGGATTTTGGCTTTACTACCACTCCGGGGCTGCAAAACAGTGTTACCTTCCCAACAAGACTTGAAGCTCATTTGGATCTCTGTTTTGTGAATAATCCCAACACGTTCCATACTGATAGTCGATCACCAGCGGGAAGTTCGGATCACTCGGTTAATAAAAGTCCTCCTACTATTCACCGGAGGAATAACCATCAGCATTTTACGCAATGTGGTGACCGAAGACTCGTGAATGCCAGTGCACTCCGGAGAGCCCTGTTAGACTTGCAGGCATGATTGCAGGGACGGATCCCACTATGTTTTCTCACCCAGATTTATCTTTGTTTTGCGACCATCAGTCAAAAAGCTTAAACTTCCGCTTCGCTATGGGTTGGTCAACGGAAACTATGTACATTCGTGTAGACGGATTTTCATCTCCTTATCTAAAACAGTAGAAAGTACATACAAATCTAAAAATTATCCTTTGGTCAGAATTCTATCCGGGTCAGTCAAAATCGAGCAACACAAACTGAAAGCCATGGGTGTTAAGACACTGACGACGAATGAAAGTAGTCGTAATATTTGGAAAGTTCTCACTCAGTTAGGCGGCAAAAACCGAAAGAAATTCTCACTAGCGGTAGGTGTTGAAGAACTCAGTCGGAGCTTCATCGGTTGCAGAGAAATTGCATCAGCCTCGAGTTTCAGTGTCAACAGTCGTTTGGTACGTTTCAGTAATTTTTTAAATCTCTTCGACGTATACAAACAATTGTCCCAAATTCGACCTGATAACTCTCGTGGACCTGATGGACTATCGCCAGTTGTGCTGAAGGAATATGCAGCCGTATTATCCCTTAGCATATCCGACCTCTTCAATTGCTGCTTAACCCAGAGAAAAATCCCTGATGGATAGAAAACGGGGCTTCCGTTTCACCCGTGCCCCAGAAAGGGAACCAACAAGTTTCGCCCAGTAACATGCATTTCCGTTTACCTCAAAGAGTTTGAACGGTTTTTCCTGCGGCAAATATCTCCCCAGCCTAGTGTGTCTGAATCCAACCAATGCTCCCACTGTAGATCACGTTCAACCCTCGACGCCCGGGCTTCCCTTACACATTCCGTCTTATCTTCACTAGAGGAGAAATGTATGACGGTTAGGGTCTGTTTCTTCGACTATTGTAATACACTGAACAGCGAGGACAGATCCAAGCTACTACACATCCTGACGGATAGCGAAATTCAGTCAAATGGCGTACTATTGCTGTCCAGTTATTTTTCTGCTGGACAACAGTCTCGTGATGAAAACCTCCTCCATGTTTCCATCCATGCAAGGTGTCCTACAAGGAGCAATTCTATCTCCGTTTTGGTTTTCTGCGTATATGTCCTCTATGCCTGCCCTGGACGACTGCATGCTAACAAAATATGTAACTGATGTGATTCTTGGTATGCCCCTTCCTAATCAGCCTAAACAACCTCTTCTGCAGGACAGCGTAACTGAGCTTTCTAATTAGTCTTCCATACACTACCTGCGAATGAATCCATCAAAATCTTCCGACATACTTTGTCTTCACGAAAGGATCAGGTATTCTAATCTTTTGAAATCCACTCTTTCCTAGTTCATCTACAGTGAGCGCATCGGGAACAGTTCCTCAGTGAAGTAGCTCGGTGTCACCAGCAACCGTGACCTTTCAGATCCAAATATGTCGCCGCTGTCTTTTTGAGAATAAGACGGCTTTCATTTTATACTTTGGGACTTCAGTCTCCTGGTATTCCACTTCAACCCCGTCCTAAAAAGTGTGGTACTCTTGAGTTCTACCCCACCGGCTCTTTGTTTCTCCTGTAATATTCCCCGGATTGCGAGTTGCAGACTTTAAACGAATTGTCAGTTCCCTGGATCTCTTCCCTAGAGGTATGAGTACGTATCGAAATCAGTTAATCCATTTGATAACGTGCCAACACATCAATCCTTGTGTTACTTTTTCGGGTCGGATACTGGCTGACGAATAGCACCCTCGTTTACCTCTCTCTCAGTAAATGTATTTCTATGTCGCCCAGAAGGCTCCGCTATAAACACATAAATGCTCGTACTAAGACCTACAAGTCCCCTACAGTACCATACCTTGTTTGTTTCCCTGATAACCTCGAAGCTGTCATCGTAAAACTAAACTCAGTGCTGAGTTAACATTACATTCCGCTCTTTGTATCATTGGGAGTAATCATGTAGGTGCTGAATATCCACTTTCGTATGCGTAAAGCACATATCTAACTTTACTCCACTTGACACAGTGACTGTTGACACGGTCCATAAGACGACTCCGTAAATATTTCCTTCAAGAGCCAATAGTGTACACAAACTTCCCTTTAACTTCGTGTACTGTGAACGTTCTTGGAGTTTACTCCATCAACAGCATATCTTTCGTCTTCTTTCTAAAACCTGGTTCACACCAAGTACAGTATAATGAACTGGAAAATTGTGAAGATAAACAGTTTGACGAAAGTGGTGTGTCGCTTATAATGCCATAAGATGATTGCGGCACATGGGGCCCACACCCATAAGTAGAGTCTCTCAGTGTACATTGTTATCCGAGGCAGTTAGTTATTGTAGAGCATGTATTAGTCATCAGTTCATGGCATGGTAAATTGGTTCGAAAGGCTTGACCAGTGAGCTTGGCCGTGTAAGACCTTGTAAACTTCCGGGCTGGGACCTCCGAAATGCACTTACTGGACGATTGGAATCAGTTAAAATAAATTCATTTTGCACAGGACTTTGTATGGCTAGAGCGAATCATATGCCCAGGTAGTTGTGTTGTTGGGGCTTTTCCGTATTTCCCAGTATCGCGTGATATTTCCGCTCTCTAAAAGGCAGCAATTTGTCTCCATTTTCAGTTCTGTCCGAGAGAGCTGGAAAATGGTTGTGTGGTGTCTGGGACCTAAGTGTCCCTAGGCCCTTCGCAATCGTTTGCAGATTTGTTAAAAGCCGCCACTGTTTTGGTATAAACGACCTCCCCCGGAAGCTTAATACAAAAGGGTATCACTCTATCTGTGAAGTAACTGACCCTAAGTCGGAGTCTTGAGTGTTCCCACTGCCGTCTTAGGCTGCGCCACCTAGTGCCTTTCCCTGGGATGGAAGAAAGAAGCCCCTCCATGCTTATACCTGATAGTCGTTTTATTATCTTAAATGTCCCTGTCAAATCTCTGCGTAACCGTTGCCGTTTTAGCGAAAACGTATCCAGGGTTCGAAGACACTCTGCGAAGGTATTCCCCTCTTGACCAGTCGGGATCCTAGCGGCTAGCCAGTGCGTCTTTCATGAACAGTTGATAGACATACATTCAGCGACATTTCTGGGTGGTGTGATCAATGAATTCGTTGCAACTGTACTCCTACGTCACATATATGACTATCATCCATAGACTTAACTTATGTTTCTTCTCTTCGGCTAATCACAATTGTGATTGACTGATGCTGTGGGGTAGCGTTCAAAATGATGAGGTTGATTGCTAAACCAGCTGTATATAGTCTTCAAGATGTGCCATCTCATCACGGATAGTGTCGGTATCACACAGCATATTTAATATCACTTTAGGAATTCGATTATGCCTGAGCTTCAGGCGTACGATGTAAAATTTTTGTAACCAAGGTTAGCAGGATCCCCTCTAGTGCCGGTAGAAAACCGTACCAACGTGCCGCAAAATTTCTGATACGACATGATATTTGTGAAAATACTTACTGAAAAACAAATGGAAATGTTACGAAAATCAAGGAAAATATATTTGGAAAAGCTTATAAAATGGGAAATTTCTTTTCCATATGTCACTACAGGCATTTACGCATATAGTACTGGGCAAAAGAGAGTACATGTGAAGATATAGATAGCAGTGAGTGAGTAAGTGTGCAACAAATCCGGTAACTCGACAACATGCTTCAACTTGATGAACCTTGTCCGTTGTGCGAATGACAGTGAGTGTGAAATGTGTAGCCACATGTGGTGAAAAAAGAGGCGTGGACCTGGGGAGCATTTGTACATGAAAACCACAAGAAAATCACTTGTTATGGCCACGACAACAACAACTGTTGGATGAGGTTACGTTGCTTGCATAATTCCGGCTTCAGTGGTCGAATTTCTATGGTTTCTGACGCCATCAGCAACCGCCTGCGTAATGCTTTTGCGTGAACTCTGGAAGTTGTCAGGACTGGTCTGAAAGCTGTCTCTCTGTCGATTTGAGGTCCACTATCCACCAGATGTTATGGGATTGCGCTATTGATATTCCGAAAGAAGCCGGGACATGTTCTGATTTCCTCTTTGACACGCGTTTAGTCGTATGTCCATTATACTGTGCACTACAAGAGCACGTAAACTGATATAGAATAAAAGATTGAGACTGATAAGGCAACCCGTCTTCGGAATGCTGAACAGTGAGAGGCTTGGTATTTGATAAGATTCGGACATGTGCAGTGGGAAAGGACTTCCTGAGGGCCTTAGATAGATGTAGCTCCAGTATTTCTATAAAAAAATTCACCTTTGAACGAGATAATTAGGAAGACATTCTTTTTCTTGGCCGTTCGCACTCTCCTTTTGTGTCTCCTCTCCCCCATATGTTGACGAATAAACGGTTCTGGATGGCTTTTTTTTATTAGTGTGTCACATGTGTTCAGTTTCTTGGGCAATCGTATCAGGACTACAGATGTTTCTTGCTCAGTAGATCAGACAGCTCACTAGGTTTCTTTTGTGTCGTAGGGAGGCAAAACTTAGGAAATGTGTGTATTGCCCCAACCATGTGCATTTCCGATACATCCTCATTTCTGTATGTCCGTCCTCCATTCTACGTAATCACACATCGAGAAAAGCGAGAAAATTGTCCGCCTCTATTTCCACTGTAAATTTGGTCATTGCATGGCTATTGTTGAATGTCTACGGTAGTTCGGTAATATCTCTTGCTGAGTCGCAAATTATGAAAGTGTCATACATATATCTAGTATTCATATACAGAGTATCGATGGTGTTGCTTAGTGGTTCACTTTCGAGTTTGGCTAAGAATATATCCGCCGAAAGGGGTCCAAGAGGAGATCCCATGATCCCGTGCAAAACTTAGGTAATGTAATTTACTGTGCATCACCGAAGAATGATGGTGGATATGCTTCTCCGTATCTGCATGTAACCTGGACCGTGATACTCTTGTTTTCAGGCTGTTGAAGAACTTCCCTCGATTCTTTACCCGAGCTTTTCGACAAACTTAATGCACGAAATCCAGAAATTCTTTTCGATGACCTTTAGGCACTTCTCTAACGTTCGTTTCGCATCTATTCACCGTCCGCTCCATTTCGTCCAAACTGGATTTGGCCGCGTCAAGTTGATTGAGCATATGACGTCTGAGCAATCGGACACTGGGTGTCACGTGGCACTTGCGCTGTGCTTTCCTGTAGGTTGTAAGATACCGACTGTTGCCGACACACTCTTCAATAAACTTGATTGTTTCTTTCGTCTCAGCGAACCTGGCGATAAACTTCAAATACTTATTGAGGTCCTTTATTGCCACCGGCTATTCGCGGTGTTCCTAATCAAAGCATACGCCCATTGACTTGTGAAAAAGCTCGTAAAATAAACTCCTAGTTAGTGGTCTATACTGATGATAAATGGGGTGAATTCAAAAGGTTCAGACTCTGTTCCAGTCCACGATTTCGATTGAATCCCACGTATCCAGACACAGAAGTTCCGTGCAGAAAAGTAGGTAAACCATTTAGGAGTACGCAACTCAATCCTTCATCATTACTTTCCTTTTTAATTCTGTTTCTCACAGTTACAAAAATTATCGCTCGTCTTATTTCTAAAAAAGCCAAATTGATAACATCAGATCTTTTCCTCCAACATATCCCCCCCTTCCCCACTCTCTTCATCCTTGTAGGTTAGGATGCATTCTGCTTCGGGTCTTTTTGGCCTTCGTTTGGCCTCTTCCTTTGTTTCGATGTTTTTCAGCTTACTTCTCGCTCGTTCAGTCAGATCGACTCACTGATTTCATTACTATCTGGTTCGAGCCTACGATGATTCGGGGGACTTGTATACGATCGGGGCTGCGATGATTGTCGGAGTTAACCTGGATGCCTGTAAGCATGTGAGTCTGTTTTTTGTTTGTTTGTTTGTGTGTGTGTGTGTGTGTGTGTGTGTGTGTGCGTGCGTGCGTGCGTGCGTGCGTGCGTGGGAGCTTGCAACCGAGAAACAGAGCGACCATTAACTGGTCCATCGAATCACAGGTTAGAAACTAATCGTCATTATCATTGTCACATTGTTTACATAAGTAATTTTCCCCCTTCCAACCAGCAAGCAAATGCTGGTACCAGCTTTCAACTCACTACAGTCTCTGCTCCATACTCCAATGAAATGGGACCAGGACAAGGCGAAGTGGAATGAACCACCGAAGATACGTGACTCGAAATTTCTATTCTGATTCCACTGACAAATGAATGCCCACCAACGGTTATCCAACGTGTACGGTGGGAGTTCCACTTGGCGCTGTGGAATGAGACGGCGCGACTGACCTGATTCCCAGAATCGACGACGGAAAGCCTACAACAGATCTATGGGTGAGAAGTGAGTTTATACGTCCAACGAACCTCTGTATGACTGAGTCTGAAGGAAAGCGGGGGGGAGGGAGATGGCGGACATTGACTGGTGAATACAATTCAGGATTTCGTATCAGAAGACTAGCTCTCACTCGGACATTTTTGTCCGTCCTGTTCGCACTGGAGTCGGATACAACTCGAGTCATTTGGTTGTTCGCCGCCCTAATAGGATGATGGAAGTTAGCTGCTGGGGACGGTGTGGAGGGAAAATAACAATCTCGTTAATTTCTTTCACAAAATTCACCGGTCCTGGCCACAGCCACTGGGTTAAGGTTACAATAAGATGACCGTTGTCAAGGCATCCAGTCACTGACTTGGAGAAACTTCTATCGCATACACGAACACAATATACTAGTTTTTTGACGCAGTTCCTTTTTGTTACATTTATGCACATATATTATGCACACGTAACCTCACCCTCCGGCCTCGCTATCGTCTTAATTCGTCCTGGGAAACAAATAACGAGGAACGTGTGGAAGAAAAACACGATTCGTCGCCATTCCAGCTACCTAAGCCCAGACAACTCCGATATCGGCCGACCAGTCATGTGGGGTGGATCAGGACAAAAGAAACAGCATTAGTCCACACAACACGACTGAACGTTGCTCATCCAAAACGCGTGATTTTTATGACTTAGCAACCTTGTTATACAGGGCGTATGTGGGGAGAGAAGGTGACGGAAATCATTTATGCTACAGTTCTGTACCGAGCTCTTTGATCATTCTCAATGAACAATGTGACGTGATTCATGTGTATGTTTGTGATCCAGTACCGCAGGATACTCAGAAATAATCGATCGTTTAACGTGGTTGCTAACCGGATGCAGATCTGTGTGTGTATGCACGGAGCAACAATAACTAAAAATTCGTTTGTCGCTAAAGCCCTTTTATGAACACCTATTTCCGTGTATTGTTTTGCTGAATCAGAATGAAATGTTGCTAACTTAACCTCAAGAATATAGAAAGGATGGCATCTATGAGTTGCCTTCGTGACAGGTTTAGTACAGTTATAAAGCTTTGGCGCAGTCTGCCATTCCCATATTCTCTGAGGTAAATGTTGGTGCTCGTTTATCTGCTTACTTAGCTTCGGCTCATCGACTGTACTTTCTCCCCTTTTAACAGGAAAGCGCTGCCTCCAGGACACATTGGATAACCTGCCGGCCTCTCTGTCCGCTTCGTTAGTCGCCAGTACCGCGGACATTTGTCGAAGCATTGTCGTTTTCATGTTGTTTCCGTCGTGTTTTGATCGTCAATGGTTACAGTTACAAGGCCTTACCCGTAGCTTAGAACAGAAACATTTAAACAGAAACTTTACAATCTCGATAGATCAACCGATCAGCTCACTTTTGTATTATAGCAGCCTAAATGGAGTGCTGTGTGTTTATCGATTTCCGCCCCCCCCCCCCCAGGAGTTGCACGGGTTTGGTGGAATCCTACAGTCCAGAAATTAGAAAAGCCATCTTATAAATTGATATGTCCCTTTGGAAAAGCGTACTGAATAAGTAGATAAATTGTTCAAATCATCGAATGCTTCATAGCAGCAAGCCGTATCTGGCAATAAAAGTATGAAAAGCACGACCTTTTTTGTCTGAGCTCTTTCTTTGCATTGCTTGCCAATCCCAAGGTCACTTTTATCCACCATCAGTTCAGGTCGGCAGATACAAGATACCTAGTTTTATTAAGCACCAAGTTCAGATATTGAAATCTCTGGTATTACACTGTGACTGTTCTTGTCTTCTTTTCCATTTTGAGGAAGCACTTATTAGTATATAGCCATCGGACGAGTTTTCTTCATCTGTAACATTTTGTGAAATATCAGCGAAAACTTGTGGTATATCATAAAACGTGTTCCGTCGTGGAATCGGTGCAGTGAAAACGGATCAAGGCAATGACAAATTGCTTGGCAGTATTTTGTCGTCTGAAACAAGTTAGACAGATAGTGAAATTGGGCAAAGTTTATCTTTCATTGCGATTCTCGTGTTGCTTTGTTCCATGTGTAACGGCTAGGATACAAGCCACCATACTGGTTTTCGATTAATATGACTGGAAATCCAATGAGACACCAACTGAGCTATGGGTTGATGGTTTTTATTTGTTCTTGTTTTGTTTCATGCCGAATACCTGCAACCTCCCAAGAAAAATCACTGACTAGGCGTAATATCTATGTAATGAACAATGAATTATTCTCCATGGATGAAAGGGCCGATCGAAATGAACAAAATAAAATGGAGTAACTAAATACAATGAATATTCGCTAACAAACTAAAATTGTCTGTCTGGTTATACATTATCCGAAAACCACCAAAACCCATGGAAACACTGAACGTGACACTGTTGTACCTTTTATTATTTAGTATTGTTTTTTACACCCGTCTGATTTCAGGCTGTGCCAAACTGAACATGGTGCAATCGAGGATGAAGGGGTAGGTAGAGTCAAATTCCTTGATTTATTTGGGGACCCTATACTGCCAGGTTGCCCAAGCCAAGGCAGGTGGCTTCCTTAGGGCTCCAAAACCGGATCCTTTAGCTATCCAAAGCTTAGCCCGCAAGGCAGCTGGACGAAATATGGGTCCTGTAACCCACTGGGGGCCGATGACTGAATGCTCTGTTCTCTCGCCCTTCGGATGAGGCCGAACATCCTGGGTGCCCAGTACACACCTTTGCCACAGATGCCAGTGAGCAAACCACTGTAAGCCCCATAAGCCACCCACGGTTGGTTTAGCATCGGGGTTTAGCTGTCTCCTCTAGACTGGCTATTAGTCAGCCAACCCGGTGGAGGAAGCCGGGCATTTGTTTTCGTCCTCTCACTTCAGTGGGAACACCGCGACGAAAAGGCAGTGAGTAAGACTTCCTCAAAAGAGACTGTGGCAGGCGCACAGTCCTTAGGGCTCTTCTGAAGAGGACTAGTAGCCCTCTTGGAGCCTGAAAGACCTACTTCCGAACATACCGAGGAACCTTAGTTTGCAATCATGCACAGTGCATCCCTATCGAGTCTCCTCCGCGACACATTCGCCCCGCTAAGCTATCCGTGCCGGTTCTGAGCAGTTAGCTTGAGGTAGAACTACACAACACGATACAAACTAAAAATTTCACGGCCTGTAAGATACTCGACCAGCTAACGAGGAAACGAAGGTATTTCTGGGAATCTGCTGAGCTTGGTCAATTGACAGGCACTTTGGACCGTTAAAAATCCGAATTATTTGTCTAATCATTCATCACATAAAGTCAGTTCAACACTTGCGCTTTCTATAAGTTGACTGTCTAGCTGTTTGCAATACCTTCAATAAAGTCAGGCTTCAAATGGAAAGGTGTTGATCACAAGGAGTCAATCAGCATACGTGTAACGGACTTCTCGTAGTCGTTGAGATGCGAGTAGCAAAATCCAAAAAAGCCAACCGTCCACTTGTGATTTTCAACGCAGTTCTCGATAATCAGTCACAAGTATTACACAGAAACTGCACGAATAACAACGAAACCAGCTCCGTGGATTACAGTCGGCCAAATGTAAGGAAACTCGGGGTCGGTTGACGTTCACGCTTTCAAGTCAACGAAAAGTCTGTGGGTAATATAGGTCAAAGGCAATCGGACAAAATCAATGCTCGCACCAGTCAACGGTCAAGTAAGGTCAATGTCCGATATATGGTTCAAAGAACGAGCAGGTGTAGCGCAAAACATCGACGTGAAATATAAATTTGGGGTGAGGGAAGGGGGGTCGAATCGATCTTCAGCTACAGCCTTGAATTCAGTTGTTTTATCGCTTATAACACGAATAACGAATAGCTCAAATACAAAGCAATCGACAGATGTGGCTATTGTGCAATGGAGATTAGTGTGGCAACAAAAGCAGGTGATCGTCAAGCCAGTCACGTCAACTAACCAAGAGCCGCAGGTCGAAGATGTAAAAGAAATAGCGTCTGTTTCGGAAGCATCCCATGACAGATAAAAAAGGACTCCACTGACAAGCAGATAGATCTCAGTAGAATAATAGTTAGGCAGTAAGATGGCCCAAGTTGAGAGCTGCAGAACAAGCCGGCAACTGGTGCAGTTGGGCCAACAAAAGGAGAATGGTGCTCATAAGTTCAACCGGAATAGTCACAAACATCTGACTAAAGAGGAACCGAAATGCGCTGGTAGCTGATAGATCGATCTTGGTGCTTTACCGGCGTGAAAAAGAGGACTTAACAACTGCGTACCCGCTACACCATCTTGAACTGTCTGGACCAAGGTGCCGAGAGTCCGTTCGGGAAGCCTGATGATTAGCATTTACAACACACACACTCACACAACTCTGAGTCTTCAGTTTGTGAGTCAGTCAGAGTCAGGTTAAAGCCAAAATACGATTTTATTCATCCAAAGAGATTAATTTTCAGCAACACGCTCATCGATGGGTGCATTCTGCACAGCCTACACTTGGTGGACGTGTAATTAATTGAAAGAAGGGTCAAAATCGGAAAGCTACCGAAAAAGAAGTTAAGACAAAACTCGTTTAAGCTCAGTGATGGTGGGTTGGTGAGGTATTGTGCAAGGTGGTGTAGGAGAGACAAACGATGAGCTGTTGTTCAGGAGTATAACAGCTATATTTATACATATAATAATGATTACTATTATGACGTGCTTTCTCACGGGTGTGGTGAAAGGGGTACACCCCATAGGCACAAAGGCACACGGCCCTATTAGGGATGACTGGCAATCATATCGTCGAACTCGGAACGGAGAACCACGTACGATCACAATAGGTCAGGTGTGGTAACGAGCCGGGCAACAGTGGAATGTTGTCTACCACCAAAGTAACTGCTAAAAGCGTGAGCGTTGAATGAGTTGAGTTCGGTAAAATAATAATAATAACCTTGTCGTAAGAGGGAAAAGAGCTCCTCGGCAGCAAAACTGATTAAACAAAGGTGACAGATACCACTGGATCGCGATATAGTTTGGGTAGACCGAGGCAGAAAGACGAACTATTTCATTCGCAGACCGACAAGAATGACCGGGGAACAATAAGAAGTATGTGACATCAAACAAGACTGTAGCATTCTTTCAGGCAAGTATCGTGGTACCTGCAAACATCTCAGTCGTGAAAACAAGAGACCGTAGTCAGCGTATCGTTGTGAAAATTTTAGTAATCTGTTGAGTGAGGACACGTATGGTCTTGAGAACTGGTGTCCCAGATTTCTACTAGAAGACGTAACATCTCTGGTTCAAGTCTCGGTTTCATTTCATTCCGTCATTACCCTCGCACTTCTGTACTCTGGTTTCGGTTGATACCACGAAGCACTGTTGAGTAAAAGGCAAAATGAATAGGAGCATATGGTGAAAAAGATCCAAAATTTAAAGTAATAAACGGAGCTCACGAAAGCAAAGGAAGAGTCCGAAAGCAACTACACCGAGGGCTGCAACACCAGCCTATATCACTTAATACTTCCAACCACTTGGTAGGCGAGTCGCGTGGACCACGATCTAGCATTCTAACACTCTCTAATAGGCAAAATCCACTAATTAAGGTTTTCATACCCTTTGTCGTGTCGTTGACTGACTATTTTAACTGTTAGCCGATCAAAGCCGTCTAGGCTAACTGCCTATGGAATAATTCGAACTTGTTGCTTATACGATGTCCATCACAAGTGTTGACTACTCTTTTTGACTAACTGTAACCTTCGTATAAAACTGGTTGATGGCAGCCTTCATCTTTTGTGTCCTTGACCCAAAGTAGGCAGCTAAGACAGAGTCAACTCAAACAGACCAGTTCACGTTCCTCTTGAAGATCGGCGGATTCGCACCATCGAAGGTTCGCAACATGCGGGATAAACCGGACGGGTTTTCCGTAACTTCAAATTTTTGCTAATAAAGCTAAATATGGGCATACGTAGTAGAAGATTAGATCTTACGTAATATGATTGATCATGCAATATCAACGCTCTTCTCACTGTCAAAGGTTTATTCAACTTACACATAACGTAGTATTGCATCCTTCGGTTACTGACTATGAGTGGCAAAAAACCTTCTCTTGTATGTACCCTACGTGTCCAAAGAAACACTGGACCGAAATTTGTTTATACTGTCCTGACCGCTGAGAATGGAAATAGCACTGAAAGCTGGAATGATAAGACAGACGTGATGTGACTGAAAACACGTTTATCAGAAAAGTGAACGATCATACGTGTACACGAAAGGATCGTACGCGCGTGTGTGCGTGCGTCAGTAAAGATTACTGACTGCTGATCGATATGTACAAGAATCAAACACGGATGGATGACCCAGCAAAGGTGAATAAACTGCAAACTAATAGAACGTCCAGACCGAGACTGTCCTGCACGGGGTGAAAATCAATACAAAGCTCTGTTTCACAGACAGTACTCCCCAGACTTTGTGTTTACCGACTACCTAGTTATCTCGTAACTAATCTATGATTTATTCTCGTTATGAGATGTAGGGTATGCACAGACTGCGAAGTAGCGAAATACCACCGACGAGAACCTTGATAACCGGTTTTCCATGTTCCATAACAAGCTTTCAGTTAGTTAGTCTCAGTTGCAGGAGATCTGAATAGTTCATGAAGTGATTCAAACACGTAGTATCAACCGTTAGTTTAACACTGAGAACCATAGAAACAGTTTTGCAGCTGTCTTATCGCTTATTGAGAATCACTAACAGTACCTTCTCATCGAGTCCGAAATGGGGCTCGAATCTGAGGTACATAATTTTGAGTCGCATACACACTCATTAATCTCGGCCTGTCCGGGCTGGTTCTCAAGTATGACCATTATTCAGTTATTTGGTGAGAGAGAAAAATGGAACACTCCAGAAAACTCAGTGGCTATTTTTATGAAAATTATAAAAACTTTTCATAGACGTCTGAAAAGTTCCGTGTGTGTGTTTGTGTGAATGTGTAATGTTTGTATGCACCTCCCCTGTCTCTGAAGATGGCAGTGCAAACGGTGTCAAAGTTCTGTGAGTTCTCACACAGGTCATTCTTACCCCGGTCCGTTCACCCACAGCTATTCTGTCTGATTCCATGTGCTATTTGCTTGGTCAATATAATTGAAAACTTACAAAAATTTAAAGCAATGAACACACATACTCAAGTCTCGTATTCATGACCAGTATTATTCTGTTCTACAGAACCGATGAGAAGGGGACCCAAAAAACTAGATAACCGAGGTGTTTATTGTTCCAATGTTGACTGGGTTAACTTGGAATTCTGGTGGTAAAATATTGGACAATTTAATCTGTCTATCATTTGTCTGATACTGAAGTGGTTTTCCCTTGGTCACGGATGGTGGACGGCTGCAGGAATCATTGAAAGGGTCTACCCGCTGTTCTCTAGTTCTCATAAGGAAATATTAGGGATTGGAACTGGGGTTACTTTTGGGCAAGCCCTCAAAGTTTGTTTTATTCAACTGAACTAATAGCTTCCTTGTGGATTGTCTGGTCGTCTGAACTTTCACTTATTGCCCCCCCCCCCCCCCACACCTACCACCACCACCGCCTCTTTCGGAGCTGCCCCTTCTGTTTAAAAAGGATTTGGCTAACGGGACTAGGTTGCCCTGGGCTGTTTTAAGTTATTCATTCTTTTCAGTAGGATGGAGACTAGACTCACAAAACTGACTCTAACGGTGTTTGCGTCAGCAGGTTGTTTATCTAGACTCCTTGTATGTCTAAAGGTCACTGAATTGTCTCAGACAATAAGGTCTGGCACCTATGTCCCCTCTGAGGAAATGTTCATCACGTGGATTCAATCACCTTGCAGATGACGAGCTGTTAGTGTCCACTCCAAGTGGCGGATGAGAGTAGTGCTGGTAAGTAGCAAGCAGTTACCAGTCATCACGGATAGATTCACGATTATCGTGAGAAACGTTCACTCTCCAAAGTTGGTTAGGTCCGGGTAGCAGTTAAGATTCGGTGGATTTAGGCAGAAATCGATAATCTCCAAAAACTAGAGATAACGGAATTTTATTGGTAATTCGAACTTCGATACCTTGTGATGATGTTTCGTTCAATGAAGTTTGACTTTACACAAACTGTCTTCAAGGGGCTTAAGGTGTACTGGATAGAGACAATGTTTGCACTTGTGCAAACCACTCTAATCCGTGGCCTATGGAAAATGGCTTCGTTCACAGAGTCAATTGTACACTATTCATTCTTCTACCGAAAATTCAATCTGGAAAACGAACTTGTTCTACTTCCCAATTCATTCGAAATTCTTTCTGACGAACCTTTCTTATATAATCTCATTTAAATAGTTTGGATTGTGCACGCACGAGGACTTCATTTTTGGAATCACGTGATTCTTCCCAAGTTATTTCGTTAGTTAACACGGGTGACCTTCAGAACGAGGACCCATGTTCCCAAGTATGGATTTACGATATGAATAATATGATCTTGTATCTGGATGACGAGACAAATGAGATTATAGCTTTAAACCAATTGTGGAGTGCTCAAGTATGAATAAGACAGGGCAGAACAGTACTGGATACGTATACCTGATGAGCGGCAACAACAGCGAAAACGGTCGAGTGCTTCCGGGAAAGTTATGCTCCGTCATCCAGATACAGCACCATACTATTCATATCGTAGAACCCTTATTATTTTTATACCAACAAAATGACATTAAAACAAATAAACTTTTAAAATATAAAAGCCCGATTTGTATCCGGGATGTTTTCGCTGCATCTCACTATGGTGTATCCTACTACAGAACAATAATGTTTGTATAGGTTGATGTAAACGATAATGCCTGTATATCACACGAAGCAGAAACTGGGGTAAAATTACTCCACCGCGGTAGAGATAAGTTAAAAATCAACCGGCTATTTCTGCTGACACAATGGAGGTTTCCGTCGATCTGGAGTAATGGCATTGACTAACATCACTGGTCTGATATTCTTTGTTGTGTATATAACCCAAAATGCAGTGTTTCGGTCGACTGGATATTGTCATCAGGTGACGAGCGACGATCGACAAACTCTGATACTCCGAACTCGTAACACGGTTTGAACAGTCAGTTTCACAGACTTGAATTACTGGTGCCGGAGAATTCATATCGGACCACTCCTGACCAGCTTCGTCCTTCGACAACCCTAAATGGATCATACCCTCTCCTCCTTCGGAAATATTGCACACTTATTGTATGATAAATGAAGGGAGTACAAAAATTATAATTATTAAAATAATTTAAAAAAAGCTTCAAACAAATTGAGCAACAAACAGCAACCCTTAGTGGGTTACGGAAGCGGAACTTTGTGTTCAGAGTTTTACTGTATCGTAGTCTGCCAGTCTTTGCACGACTTCCGCATAGAAACAGACTCTGACAAGATAAGGGAAGAAATTGGAAAGATAGAAATTCACGAAGACAGGTCTATGGGGATCAGCTAGTTATTCTGCTTTTCAGAATTTCTGATCAGAATAATCTGTTATGTAACCAATGAAAGGATTCATCGTTCTCAAAATTGGTGGTCAGTGTTCGTTTCTAGCTTGCGTGAAATGATGGTAAGATTGGCAAGTAACTGATTGGTTCCCACGACGTACACAGTGAGATTGTGTTGTTTCTCATGTAAATAACGTCGTTGTGGTTGAACCGTTTAAGGACGTATGAATTGCTGGATTGTTTAAGACGAAAACCTTTCATGTGTGTGTATCCGCGTGTGTACATTTACTGTGGATAAGGGGGTTGGTCTCTGTTCTCTCAGCGGCGGCGCCGTCATTTGAGGTCTACAAGGTGTTGTGACCTTTGGGAAGTTTATTCATCAGCGATGTTAGAGCCTTCCACATAACTGAAATCTCTGCCCCATCCTTTCGATTGACACATGTAGATTGAGCGGTAATGGCCTAAGTTTCGGTTTCAGTTGTACACTGGTCTTTAGAAAAGTTACCGGCGGTGACCGAAAAGTCGACTGACTACCATCTTTTCTGACAACTCTGTGTTGCCGAAAAATAAACAGTTACCCATAAAATATCATATGGCATATGGTTTTTCGATACACTCTGAACTGATTTCCGCTCCGACACATGAACTGCTTGCTTTTCGAAAGATAACAGAGCAGAATTTTGGGTGGATCTTTGTTCTAGAATCGGCGTCGGCTATCATAAGAGGCGATACAAATAAGTGGGAAATGGACAAGTTAGTGAGCGGATGAGCGCACCTTGGTAGAAAGTGTCTGATGGAATGTAGTAAAGAAAGAGATGGGGAGAAGCTCACGCGTTTGGGCGCGATCACTAAATCGGTTGAAGATGTGCTTTTGAAGGTCCCTCAGGTGACCCGTTTTTCCGATCAAGGTGAAAGCCTCGAATCCGGGCCAAATAAAGTGAGGTATGCAGAGTGTCAAATTTACGGACGTTGAATTCTCCGAATGGAGAAGCTAGTATCCAGTCTACACGTATTTTCAACGCATAAGGGGTCATCACCGGGAGCGGTGAAGCGGGCGAAGAAAATCAAGGCCTCAGTTACCGTAAAACTGGAAGTTACGGTTTGAAAAGTTGACACGACGCGCTCAGGAGTGGGCAATACTGTACTATTAACAGGACTACCAACACCGAGATTAGACAAAAAAAGAACGCAGGAAAACATTTGAAGATGGGTGTAATATTTGACAAATGGAAAGAGTAAGTTTTAATCAGGATACGGCGGAATATGCTGATGATAAAGAGGATGGAATGCTGGTAAGCTCTGTTGTTCTTCTAAGCCCAAATTTTGTTGAAGGCGATAGCCTTGAGGCCAGTGTGTGCAGAGGACTGAAAAACAACAGCTTATTCTATCTCGTGCTTATGCTTATGAGTGTATTGTACTCTATGGTCATAGTGAGCCACTTCGGGTGCAGTGATTGTTGCATTAACAAGGACTTTAAGCGAAAAGCAACACAAGATTCCAGCGGTTTAGTATTGGTAAAGACTGCTGTCTACCACCAGAGGGGCGTTGTACCAGATCGATTAAGTACGTGAGTGATAGTCACACTAGTTTTGACAGCTTTAGCAAGGAAAGTGACACGACTAAAATATCTAGATACGTGACATAAAATCGAGAGCGGGCTGATTGTACAAAATCGAGTAAAGGTTAAATCGATCAGACGATATAAATATATTTGTATATAATATGATTCATAATGCAGCTTGAACGCTCAACTCACCATTGAAAACCATGGAAGCACTGTACAGCTGTTTCATCCTTGTTGGGAATCATCAGCAGTGCACATCCACCGAGCCCCCACGGGGATTTTCTATTAGTTTTCTAGTCCATTGACTTCCATACAGTTTGCAGTCCTGATTTCATCCTAGTTATGTCCTGTTCATCAATTCAGGCAACATCAGAATGTGACTCAACCCCAATTGGGATAGTTGAAATTCGCGTACTTGAGGCGGTTGGGGTTTCAAACCTTGGATTAGACGCACGGTGTTAAGGAAAGAATCGTAAGTCTCTGGACCATAGACTCCACCTAAACAAATTACGGTGCTTAGAACACCGGTTACCCTTACTCATAGTCAGCATTCGTCAGTGTGCACTAATCTCTGGAGATGATAACTGTCGGAAGATGACTCACTCTGGTCAAGGCAAAAATAAACAAGAAGCTTGATCAGGGGGTTCGATCTCGTAAACCGCGTTAGACTTCCGTGTGAGGGTCCACTAGACCAACAGCGCGGGGGTCACCGGTGTGAAAAATGCTCATTTTCTGCACGATTTTCACTTACGACACTCTGTGCTGTACTAAATAATTTCCATGCCCCGAATTACTTCACTTCTGACTAGCGGATAATGAGAGGTAGCAGACTAACATGTGAGCCCAGACGTTCGAGGTTATTCGTTCAATAAAGTGAAATAAACTGAAGGAGATCGATTATTGGATACCAGTGCGAAAGATGTGACCGGCTTAAGTAAAATGGTCGACCACTGAAAGTATGCATGTCTGTCTTCATTCTAAAAGCACAATCTCAGGAACTATCAAAACAAAGCCGGAATGGTGGTTTTGAAAACCTTGCAGCTCTCCTCAAGTTGCATCGAAATTAACATTTCTGCTCTTGGAAAATGGACATATCTGTTCTCACAGCGGATGTCACTTACGTGGATGTCTAAAATATTTTCTCTATTCGTTGTTACTACGGGTACAGTAAACAGGCAACTTACTGTCCACTGTTCGAGAATAGCCTCCAGAAGTCCTCTCAAAAGCAACTAATTCATGAATTCTGTCTAAATTCATGCTCAGTACGAGACTATTTCTTAGGATAATAAAAGTAACTGGGTTATCGTATGGCGCCTATCGACAGTATAGTTCACTAGTCACTCAAACTAACCCAGTCATGTGTGACGAGAAAAGATGAACGACTGTGCACACAGATGTACAGCAGACGTTAGCAATCACGCAAATTCGAGTCGTGGCGACAACGAGCGTGATTCGACTGACATTGACTGGCAGACCGGAGAGGCAGAATTAGGGATGGGGTGAACCTATCCGAAGAGTTCCCTAAACGGACTTCTGCTCCTACTGGGTAAATTTCCATTGGCTCCTCGAAACACGTGAAACGCATAGCACGAATGCAGAACGCCATACTGGAACCACTTTGTACCACCCAGTATTCTGCCCAGTCAGAGACTAACACTCCAAAGAACTGGGCGGCTGACGATGATTCAACTGACAGTCAGGGGATTGCCTAAATCAGAAGCACTTTCGTAGCGGATCAGCTGTCCTCTACCCGTTCACCTGTACCAGACCCCTCCCAAAGAGTAGCGAAACTGCCGCTCTGTCCGCTTTCTTCACCCACTATCCTGCGTCCATTCTGAATAGAGAAGTACGGTCTACAGAGTTTAATTTTAATTCATCACTAGTCTGGAGTTCATCCCATGGGTAAGGCAAAAATAGCCAACTGACCCTTTTTCGTGTATATGCCACCGGACAGCACAGATATTCATTATTCAACTGAAAAACAACAAACAATATGCTTTACTTTGTGTAGTCTTTCATGCATACATTCACTCATTTATTTAGTGTCGTCAGTCATTTTACTCATTTCAGAATGATTGGAGGGAGCATTTCTCTCCGGTTATACGTTGTACAAAACAAATCGAGTAATAGAATGACATGCTTCGTGATACACGGAAACCCCAAATAATTTGTAGTAGATTTGATCAACCTATCAAATTACTGGTCGGAATACTGCGATTTTAGGCGGATTCGGTGTAGTCATAATTCACTATTATAGTTATGATCCTCTTCTGCTCTTGATTATCAAGACAAAAAACTTCTGTAATCTTATTTACCCCTCCTTTCTCATAATCCAGACCACAATCAAGTTTTCCACAATTTGTGTAGTGTTGAGTTGATCCAAATGTTAAATGGTAAAAGCCCCTGACCTTGGTGGAGTTCGAACCCACGCCCATACTTTAGTACCGCATACACTCTCCTCGTCCTGGTCTACGAGGCCACGCCAAGGATGTTTAGAAATTTAACAAGTGGATCATACAGTTTTCCCGCCAAAATTACATTAGTTCATCGCACCCACCCTGGTGAACTAACTTGGACATGGACCATCTCAGTGAGATTTCCCCTGGAAACCAACCAGTGTTTACCAGTTTAGTACACAAGTACACGACTGAAGTGCTTTGAATGTTTCTGAAAGCTTGTAAGGTGTTAAACCAAAACTGTATGACTTGCCAAGTCTTTATAAAATTAACCAGTTCATCTTTGCACTCAAACAGCTCATTTGACTTGATGCACTGCTCTCTCTTTGTCTCTCTTGATGAAATTAGTCACACAGCCTTTGTTTCCCGTGATTGATTCTTTAAACTAAAAGGATCACCGAAGACAAAATGGTGGTGAGAAAGATCACCAAGCCCCTTTTTAATTTTACCGGATGCAGTTACCAATTACTGATTGTGAAGTGCAAATATTTCTCGCTATTTCTCTGCTAACATTCGACACCAGTGTCGGAAGGGTGCCATATCACGTACTGCATAAGTTCGAAAAACTGCTGAGAACCACCTCTGATAGCCTTGTGGTTAAGGTGTTCGATTCACCATCGTTCACTCCTGGTTCAGGGTCCAGTTGATACTCGGTGGGTGTGCACTGATGACGGTTCTTAACAAGAATGCTCTGACCGTGCAGTGCTTCCTCGGTTTTCATTGGTTTGAATGTTCACACTGTATGATGAATCATACTAAATATTTCTCCTGTTCTTTACGCTCGCGTACATAAAAAGACAAAGGAACTTCAGTACGCAACGAAATTACTTTGCGCACTATTTATCCGGATCGAATTTTCCGTGTCGTATAAAGAGGATACCGGAAATTATACGGTGGCTAAAAGTACAAGTAAGCAGATAGACCTACCGCCAAGAAGCTCCTGAAGTCCTGATTTTGTTAGGGTAGGATAAAGCAGACGAACTGGTCCACACACGTAAGATTACTAGTTTGTCTGGAAATTTGATGCAAAACGACTCATTGCACGCTCCCAAGTCGGAACGTCTCTCATGAGGTTTTACATTTCCGTCTTACTCGGAGAAATACGCTGCACAGCGATGGTGCACGTCTCACTTGTATGTATAAAGTCGAAGGGATTCTGGACGCTCGAATGGCCAGGGCTATTACCTGTTCTGTGCAAACTGAACTGAACCGAACCACTGTTGGAAAGCAAGTGCCCAGACACTCTGCGATACACGTGAATTAGTTGCGAACAGACAAACGGGGCCGATCGGTTGAACCGAAGATAACATCGTGTTGCTTACGGGGCGGTGAAGAATATGGGACGATTATCATCATGAACAAAACAAACAATGTATCAGCCATAACGACTACAACGTTTCCTATTAAGCTTTGGCTAAAACCCATGATTACAGCTGTAACCTCATTTGAATCGTATGGAGTGTGCATGGACGGACAGTCCATTTTTAGAACCACACAATGAGTCCTCCAAAGTTAATTCATCGGTTAACACGGCTAATCTTCAGAACGAGGACACATGGTCCCAATTGTGAATTTTTGCAATGAGTAGTATATCACTGTGTCTGCTAACCAACGAATTAACTTTGGAAGAATCATCGTGAGATTCAAAAAATGGGCTCTCCGTCCATACCCAGTTCATACGATTCAAATGAGGTTACAGCTGTTAACCAACTGTGGAGTGTTCAAGTATAAGGAAGATTAGGCGGAAGAGTACCGGGTACGCGTATCTGATGAACGGCAAAATCCTCGAAAATGGTCGTGAGCTTGAGGGGAAAATGTTGTCCTGTCATCCAGATACAATGCCATACTACCAATTTCGAAAACCCGTAACTCTAGCCATGACCCACAATTCTTTAGCTACGACTCGCAATCCTTCAGCATTGTCGAATAACTTTCAGAAGTGCAGCAACAAACCAGTCAGATCAAAAGTATCGGAATATTATGACAACAAGAAATGTTGGAACAATTACTTATTTTTTTCACAAAGATTGGTTTTGCAAAGCTGACGGAACAAATGAGGAAGTGTAACGATCATATTCTGCATAGCTTACCGTGGTAACGGTATCAGATGTTGCATCGCAAACTGATTGGAGAATGTTTGGATGAACCAAATGGCATAGTCCTTACGACTGTTACGTTTTCAGTGATAGTAATAATGCCAAAAGTTGCAATATAAAGTTGCTGATGACAGTGATGGGGGTGTATTCATGACAACTGTGTGCATTATCCCCAGGCTGTCAATTTATCCCCTTATCTAAAAGTTTACGGAGCCATTTTCTTATTTTTTGGTATGTCTATACTTGATTTTCACTAGAGACTTTAAATGCATTACAAGGTACCGTTTGTTCCATGACGGATTTCTAACTTACAGGACTGCTTGTTTGTGATGTTTGACCCTTTCATGGGGAGACTTGTTGTCGATTGGTTGATATTCCATTCGGAGGTGGTCATGCGGTATAACCGCACAACGACCATTTAGGGTAAAATTCCACGTACTTGGCACTTGGCCCTGTATCATCTGACAATATAGAGAGCGTTGATATGGGTGAGAAGAAAAGATCGTACCGTCTCATCAACACGGAAGATCGACGGGAGATAATCAAACGTGCTCGAAGAAGAGATGATTTGAAGGACTTTGCCAAACTCCTCGGTATTAAGATTAAAACGTGCGTGCTAATGCAACTACGGATCGGGAAAAAGCTTGCAAACCTGGATCTTACAAGATGGAGTTCGACGCAGAGTTCGTCAAGCATTTATGCGATGTAGTGGACGAAAACCCAGCAAACACGTTGAGGAGAAGATGGAGAGAGTGATTTACTTATTTTATTCACTTCGTTTCTTTATTACATTACAAATTGGCTCACTGAAAACGCTATAGACGTACGGACTAGGTCATTTGGTTCATCTAAACATTCTCCAATCAGTTTGCGATGCAACATCTGATACCGTTACCACGGTAAGCTATGCAGAATATGATCGTTACACTTCCTCATTTGTTCCGTCAGCTTTGCAAAACCAATCTTTGTGAAAAAAATAAGTAATTGTTCCAACATTTCTTGTTGTCATAATATTCCGATACTTTTGATCTGACTGGTGTGCAGCGGCGTGACTAAAAGTTATACATCATGGCTAAAGGACCGCTGGTCGTGGCTGACGTATTGTGGGTCACGGCCAAAGAATTGTAGGCAGTGGCTAGACGAATATGGGTTATGGATAAAGGATTGTGAGTTTTAGCTAAGGCTTGGTGGCAAAAGGTGTAGATGTGACAGGACTAACTGACAATATAACTGGATGATTGCAGGCTTAAACTTCGGTATGCTTGTTCCCATGTTCCTGCATATACTGATTCCAATTCCCTGGATCATGTTTCCACATCTTTGCACAATCCCAGTCGGGAATGTCGTGGCTCACAGTTCTCAAGTCCCAGTTAGTCTTGCCGTTGTAGGTAACATTATTGTGTTCACCGGTAGACTGCATACGTACACACACAAACGCACGTGCAAATATCAACCACTGCACTGTATTAGCTTGTCGTAGGTCATGTTTGAGTAGTAGACACGTGAATGCTATTACCAACTCACACGTTCGTGTCATCTTGATTCCTTTCCGTGGTTTGGGCGTACAGCTGCCGATTACTGGATTTAGAGATTCGGGGCGTTGCTAGTTCGTACCCTTAGTACAATTAGGTCGCAGTACACTAAACCGAGTTTCTAGCCCGCGTGACGAACTGGGAAGGGACAAGTATCAAAAAAAGTTAGGCAAATGTTTGAAGCGGGTTCCAACCTATTCTGTACAGACCCCAAGAGCTGTTCCTTGTCTTGCTCTTGTTCTGGTTGGAAGAAGTGATCTTTGAATCCCTCAACGGTAATATATGCTATTCAGTTGTAACCCCAAATACTATACACTGCTCGACAAAAGCATAGAAACCCCCTCGATTTTCTACATATTTCCAGTTCTGTATTCCCTAACGAAGCCGTTTCTGGTCAGGAAGACCGAATACCCATTACGATGCGGAACATAAAATTTCACAACAAAATAATTTATTATCAGCGAACTAAAAAAATATGCCTAAAAAGGGATCACGTAAGTACAGGAACCCACTTCAGCTGGACTACAATACTTACTCCTCAAAACCGTGGGCAACCCCCAATTCTGAATGAGGACCTCGATATTATCTTCTTGGTATTCAGCCTGTAAGACCCGTGATTTTTGCTTGATCTTTATTTACCCATTCTCGCTCAAGAGCTGCTTCCGATTCCCCTTGACCGGTAAACCATGGAGTCCTTGTACACCTGGTGAGCAAGTATACCCCATAGGATCTGATTCGGGTTTTGATCTAGGCTGAAGGCTGGTCAGTGCGTGATCTTGATCACACGGAACAACAGTCAACATTCTGTAGTGTGTGAGCGGTGAACAGAGGCATCATCGCATTGGTGTATGGCTTCTTGTAAACTGCTGCTCCGTAGCGGAAGCAATGACTGTTCCGACATGCGAATATACACAATGGAATCTTGAATACCCTCAGGTATAAAGAGCTCACTTTGGCCGCTGACTGCGAAGGCTCCCCAGACCAACACTGAACTGATGTGGCTGTTTCTTTGATGGAAAATCCCTTCTTCTTTTCTGATGTCATGCCAGTAATAATTTCGCCACTGAAGTACACATTTTCCCACTTATCCATCCATGTTGTGTTTCAACCCATGGTAAGAGTTGTTCTTTATGCAGTGGTGTGAGAGAAATGTATCTTTTCGTTCTTTGCATTTCATCCACGGTACGGCACGGAGCATTCTTTGTAACGTTCGTTTTGAAACACTGAATCTGATCAAAGCCATCAACGTAGACAAGAAGTATGTGTAATTGGAGGTTAGCCGAATTAATTCGCGTTTGTCCGATTTAGTTAATTTTTCGGGACTACCCATCCGCTTTTTAGACTCAAATTGCTTGCTACATTCCAGATACCGTCGTACGACGTTTCTCCATCTCTTGCATTGTCCGGAGATCTCATACAAGCTGAGTTCCATTTCGTAAAACCCGGAAATTTCACCTTCTCAAAATCTGTTAGTTTATTTCCGTGTGGCATCGCGGAGACAGAATTCGGTGTGAGTTCTAAAGGATGTGTACGTGCAACCAACGCGAATGAAGGTCACATATTTCACTGGGGTGCATCACGTGCTCCAGTGCACATGAATCGCGTGATTCTGGTTCTCATAGATTTGTCGGTCGTCAAATCCACAGACCGAAACTAATCCGCTTGTTGCCAGGCTCAGTGGCTCGTCTGGTTGTGCGTTACTTTCCATGGGACAGCGCACCGGAATAGGTCCTATACTTTTGTCACCGTTTTTTAAATACATTTTCTGCTCTAATTAGCATATAGTGCACAGCTTCTTTCTGAAATTTTGTATGCCGTGTCGTACCGTGCTTTCGGTCGTCCTGACCCGATATAGTTTCGTTAGAGAATACAGATGCGAAAATATGCGGAAAAATGAGGAGGTTCCTACAGCTTTGTCGAGTAGTATGTAATCAAACTGATTCAAATACGTCTGTCTGTCTAGTTCAGCGTAAAAATGAACACAAAGTCGACAGATGGTAGCATTTTCACCAAGCCCTACTGTTGATGTGCCCAATGCGTCTGATGCGAAAACATTTCACTTGGCACTGATTTTTTCACCACTTTTATCACAGCATTTGATGATCCTAATTTCCTCTCCGTTTATATAGATTGTTTGAGATAAGTGACTTTGGTTCAGTACAGTTGGGTTTTCCGGGCTTCACGACAGTCTACCGAAATGCTCAGATATTTGCACTAGACATCCCTTCAAATCTCCCAGTGTTGCCAAGATAGATGGACGGGCATCTTCATTCATACACTCCTTGAGATGACAGCAGCTTTCTCTATCTTGGCGGCAACCGACTGACTTTACCAATCTGTTTGTCAGCATTAGGTGGACATCCATTTTTTAATGACTATCGCATCTTCAAGTGCGTGTGTATGTATGCATGTGTGCATGTATGTATGTATGTATGTATGTATGTATGTATGTATGTATGTATGTATGTATGTATGTATGTATGTATGTATGTATGTATGTATGTATGTATGTATGTATGTATGTATGTATGTATGTATGTATGTATGTATGTATGTATGTATGTATGTATGTATATATGTATGTATGTATGTATGTATGTATGTATGTATGTATGTATGTATGTATGTATGTATGTATGTATGTATGTATGTATGTATGTATGTATGTATGTATGTATGTATGTATGTATGTATGTATGTATGTATGTATGTATGTATGTATGTATGTATGTATGTATGTATGTATGTATGTATGTATGTATGTATGTATGTATGTATGTATGTATGTATGTATGTATGTATGTATGTATGTATGTATGTATGTATGTATGTATGTATGTATGTATGTATGTATGTATGTATGTATGTATGTATGTATGTATGTATGTATGTATGTATGTATGTATGTATGTATGTATGTATGTATGTATGTATGTATGTATGTATGTATGTATGTATGTATGTATGTATGTATGTATGTATGTATGTATGTATGTATGTATGTATGTATGTATGTATGTATGTATGTATGTATGTATGTATGTATGTATGTATGTATGTATGTATGTATGTATGTATGTATGTATGTATGTATGTATGTATGTATGTATGTATGTATGTATGTATGTATGTATGTATGTATGTATGTATGTATGTATGTATGTATGTATGTATGTATGTATGTATGTATGTATGTATGTATATATGTATGTATGTATGTATGTATGTATGTATGTATGTATGTATGTATGTATGTATGTATGTATGTATGTATGTATGTATGTATGTATGTATGTATGTATGTATGTATGTATGTATGTATGTATGTATGTATGTATGTATGTATGTATGTATGTAATGTATGCACGTATGTGTGTGTGCGTGTGTGTAAACAGAAGGCCAATTTCGTGTAAACAATACCAATAATCAATGTTTTTCTAATATTCCCCGTACACATATGGTATAACATTTCAGGAAGAAGTCTGCGGTCAGTTAGAGGCGGCCGAAAAGGAATTGACAGCCAGGAATTCCAGGTCTGAGGTTAGCCATGATGACCGCAGGATTTGGATTAACTTCACTTACTTGACTTTCTGTTTTGTTGACAGCGTTTGCTGCATCCTCGAGGATGCACTTGTCTTGTTCCGTCCGCGTCTTTTGATTGCCTCACGTTGTATTGAACTCGAACCATATTCAGACAACTGATTACCTGCCTCTCTTTCTTCTATCGATGAGGGTTGCTTCGCACCCACAAACGAATTCGTGGTGTGAAATGCTTCAAGGTTTATATAAGACTGTGGCAACTGTAAAGTAACAATATTTAACGGTCAGTAGAACGAATTAAGTAGAAAATGCCCACCACATTATGTTTAGGATAAAAAAATCGAGACTTCGAACTTGGAGGTTAAAAAGTCATTCTTTATTCATTTAAATCATATTCCAGTAACGATCTGGAGGTGTAAATCGCATACTACTACTACTACTACTACTACTACTACTACTACTACTACTACTACTACTACTACTACTACTATTACTACTACTACTACTACTACTACTACTACTACTACTACTAAACACATTTCGTCGGTAGGCAGCGCTTTACTCTCTCTCTCCCTCGAAGATTTTGGATTCAGCTGGTCTGTTGAGTTCTATATTCCTAGTCTCAGGGTTGAGGTGTCGGTTTTCTTTCGTAGGACAGTGCATGGGTCTTCGTGGCTATGATGCTGGGGCAAACCAATCTGTTGTGATCCGTTTTGGCATGATTTAACCAATCTCCCTACGATGTCTGCGTAGTTTGACTGACTACTGGACTAGCCGATTCTCCCAGGATTACTGTAAAATCATTTGATCGGGAATGTGTCTATACCTTTGTACCGATGCAGTGAAACTGAAATTCCTCGCAAACACAAAAGCTTGCTGAACTAGTAATGATAATTCCGGAGAACACTGGCACCGGGGAATTACGCAAGACACCAACCAATTGACAAGGCACCATGACGATGCTGCTGAAAATGTAGAAGTGTTTAGCAGCTGCGTTGGCCGACAGTGGCGGAGTGTGACCTTCTCCCCACCACCTCAGACTTGTCAGTCAGGTTCCTTAGCTTATAGACTATTTCAAGATTGAGTTGATAAACTACCAGATAGAAGTGTGAAACGATCACCTGTATTTCGAAAACTGTCGGTTTAGTTTGAGATCCAAAATCCGTGGTTGGTTGACTTTTCCGTATAGCTCACCTCATTGGTCAATTGACCGCATACCTTTACAGCCGACAAAGACGTACGGTCCGCTGATCAGTGCAGTACGCTATACGGAAGTGGCAACTAAACATTGTTCAGTTCTCAAGCAGACAGCTTTCGAAGTTCCCGCGATAACTTCCCCATTCCGTTTGGTAATTTCTCAATTTAGTCTGAAAATAGATAGGGCACCTCCTCTGGCAAGATTCCATTTTACAAACCGTGTTTTGTTGCACCGTTCTCACTAGTTAAAGGATTTACTGACTCTACAGTAGCAACAAGATTGATAATTTTTATGAAGCTGAATTTACCATTTGATCGAAACTCAACACGACCTGTAGTCCCCTTCCAATGAGACCGGAGCAATCAACAACTTTTCTAGATTTTTTGTTTGTTTAGCTGACGGTCCGTTGGACTTCACCTTTCACGCACAAACTGTAGGTCATCCGACAAATCCTTGAGGTTTGTGCGTGAAAGATGGAGTCCAGAGGACAGTGAACCAGACAAAGTATCGTCCATCCCACATGCTACTCGCAAGTAGTTGCGAGATACATATATTTTTTTCTAGATTCATTCCACCCGTATTCAACAGTGGGATAAAGTGTAGACCAACTAGTCAACAGAAGCCATACCCATCAACATATGTTTCAAATCTATGGGGAGGGGGGGGTGTTTGTGCTGTTTTCCATTAGTATGTGTTATGGTGTTTCATTCACTGTAATTCAGTGGCGTCTGACCGCCGGAATCGGAACTTGGAGTGATATCTAACCTGGGGAAGAACAGGTATGAAGTGTGTCATTCAACACGGACGCTTCACGCCCGGAGCCTCATCTGTACCCAATACGTCAAGCGAAACTCTATCCATTCTGCTCCGCGTGTTCGTCCCATTGACCGTCGGATGCGAGCAGTGGAGGATGTACACTGACAGTCAATGACTGTTGACTGTCGGATAAGATTATCCTTATTGAAATGCAGCAGTACACACACTTTCAGTCTTTGACATGCTGACACATGTCATTACGGCGCCGTGTATCGGCGAAATCGGACCGACCAGTAAGGGGTTATCCATTCGTCTTTTGACAGAATCATGGCTACCAATGCTCCTTCACTCTCACACTAGATCATTTGGGGAGGGGTAGGGATTTGATTGATCCAGTTCTCTGAGATTTTCAGTGCACACCAGAAAAGAGAGACGTGAGCGTATAATCACATGAACACGTGGGCATGAAACATTTTTGCAGAAAAGCAGCAACTCGGAAATAAGAATTAGTAAACTAAGACCGACAAATTACTTGAATCCATGTTCCCATTTTTCAGGTCAAGTTGATTTTATGTGCAATGATCTTCCGAGGACAGAAAGTTCTAAACAAGCACAAGTGAAAAGAAGCGATTTCTCCTCAAACTCACCGGTGGACTTTGTTCAATACCAATACAATGACACATCGCAGCTTATAAAGGAAAGGTAGTGGTTTTTATGTGTAGTAGAAGAAAGCTGGAATAGTAAATAAGTTATTTTCCGTTCCATGAAGTAGTCTTATCATGATGGCATGGCAGTTTTACGATACATAGGATGTCAAAAAATACTCTTCTTACTTCAAGAACAAAACAGCGTGGCGAACAAGCTCGGTTTCAGTTATTCGTACTCATACCAATACATCGCATTCAATATGACTCAAAACAACTTAGGGGAATGACAATCCATATATATATATATATATATATATATATATATATATATATATATATATATATATATATATATATGTGTGTGTGTGTGTGTGTGTGTGTGCGTGCGTGCGTGCGTGTGTGAAATTGATCACAGTGAAGAATGTGCGAGTGGTTGCACACGTGTTCACTGTGATTAATTTCACATGCACAGACACACGCGTGCACAGACAGATTTGGATGATCATTCCACTTTGTTGTTTTGAGCCATATTTATTGTTATGTATTGGTATGAGTACGAATAACTGGAAACGAGCTTGTTCGCCACGCTATTTTGCTCTCAATGTGTTATGGGAGTCTTTTTACTTCTTTTTTATTTTGCTATACAACAAATTACAATAATTCAAGAAAGGGCCCGCGGCCAAAGGAAGGCAGCCAAGTTGGAAAGTGATCGTCGGTCGCGGGAATAGAACCAGGTCGTTACTATCCAAAGTGCAAAATGATGACGGTTTGACTACCAGCAGCCGGGTAGAGGTCAAATTTCTGGTCAATGATCTGTTGCACTTGTATAAGGCATCCCTCCATCACCTCAATCATCAGCCGATACTCAGTTGTTTCTTGTGACTCAGCAACCTTCGTGACCCAGTACGCCACTGGCCAGGCGCATCAGGCACTGTAGGGGATAACAAAGAGCGATGTATCTCGGGGAGCCAATGATCTTGGGGAGTGTGCGCTCAGCTTCAACGGAGTGGGATGAAGAGATCAGATCGGATTAACTTCCAACGGCCACAAAGACGACTCCAAGTGATGAAAAAAGTCTTTAATCATTTTAGATGCTTGTTGCAATACCGACGATATTGGCTTGGGAAAAAGTCCGAGGAGCATCCTTAATTCAAAAGGCGGAGTGATTTTCCGATAATCCAACTCCTACTCTGATTTGGGAAATCGAGCTGTAGGTGATTGAACGACAGTCAGCAATGAACCGTGTATGGTAACTTGTAAAACGTATTTGTCTTCCCTTATTTTTCACTATACGTGGGGTTTTGTTGTCTTACACAAAAGGAACTCTGCTCATCGGCACGAACAAATTACCGTGCTTTTTTCAGTGTTAACTATGTGAGTTTAATAAACCCTAATGGTTCTTTGTCTTTTTTTATTAGAGCACGTGCGTGTTAAACGTACCACAATTATCGGGATCATCACCACGACTATCGTTTATCCCAACGAAAGCTGTGACCAGCTATTATGGTACCAGCTGTGTATGTGGTCGGCATCAGACGCGTTCCTTGGGCAGTTCTCGCATTCCTTGAGGAATGACGTGACTCCCCATGGCACTGCAAAATTTATTACACGAAGGTTGTCTAGCGTATGCACCCTTGCCCCTTGTCTCATTGAGTCGCGTCACACGTGATATCCTCTAAGTACCAAATTTCCAGTCAGAGAAATCAGTCAAGTAACCAAGTTTCGTAAATTGTTGGCAATCGCCTGCGAAGTCCCTGTAGGCGGCCAAGGTGATGATATTCTTCTTTAGGCTCCATCGAGACAATGGCTACCGATTGAAGATGGACGAAGTCCTCGACGAATAGACTCTTTATCCTACAGTATTGAATAACATTGGCCCGGATCGCCTGATCGTTTGACTACCGCAGTCACGTGAGTAATCATTCAGTAAGAGCCATCAAGCTGAGCGCCTACACCGTATTTTTATCAAGTTTCCACACAGTTACCATGCAGGCATTTCCGAAGCCGGAAGATTCAGTCTGTTCAAGATATTTGCATCCACTGGCTCCAGGAAACACGATGCGAGGACCAATTGAGTAGTATCTTAACAGAGACCTAAATAGTAGGCGATGTGAATTGCTTAGGAAATGGTTCACCACGTAGCACCAAGACTCAACGGGCCATTGAAGATCACCGCATTATGGGACAGCTGTTCCATTCGGCTCGTCAGGAATCATCAACAGTGCCGTGCCCATTCACCAAGTCAAAGCTGGGGGATTGGAACTCGTGGAGTTCACGAATCGGAGCCACACGAAGCATACTGCCACCAAGCTATCCGAGTCGGATCTCAGCTTTTTGCTGCGCACCAATACTTCAAGGTGAAACATAAAAGCACCTCTCGTTTTCGTACTTACCAACTTCACACATGCATACTAATCGACTCTTTTTGAGCAAGCAGAAATCTGGTTGGAAATTTTCCATTTTCTTTCATTGTAACTTATCAAGTTATATGTACGGACATGGTCACGTCTTCTTCAGCCCATGTCAGGTAGATGTCATGCTCAGTAGGTGGTAATTCTTCGGACGCATTGTTGTTTTTGTTGCTGCACCAGCGATATAATGTCTAGCGGTAGGTACGTGTACCTCTTCCTTTCAGTAATTACCCAAATACGGCGCATGTTTTTCTCATTACATTCGTCCCTGGTACAGACTTAAGCTTCATTAACGTAGCCATCTTTATGAACATCCAACTACGGTGCTCAGCCGTTTTCAGTTACTGCGGCACAGGAATTATGAGAGAGAGAGAGAGTGAGAAAGAGAGAGAGAGAAGGAGAGAGAGAGAGAGAGAGAGAGAGAGAGAAGGAGAGAGAGAGAGAGAGAGAAGGAGAAAGAGAGAGAGAGAGAGAGAGAGAGAGAGAGAGAGAGAGAGAGAGAGAGAGAGAGAGAGAGAGAGACAGGGAGAAGATATATTCGCGCGGTGTGACTCTGAAGTGAAATGGTTCATTACTATGCTTGTATGCCATAACTGTATCACAAAATTTCTGTGCTAATTGTTCACCGTGTGTTTATTGATTAGGCTTCTGTCTGGAAATGTCGTTACGACTCGTACACCACACACGGAACAATTCGTGTCTCTATGGCCTGTCGATTGTGAGTTTCACATATGCATTTGTACGCAACGTATCGGCCCGAGATAAGGATTATAATTTGTTCAAACTGTCCAGAAAAATGAATTTAATATGTGCTCTTTTCTCTTTTTGTTATTCTAAACGTAGAAGAAACCACATTACACGAATGGACGAGAATGTTAATTTTTTCGAATTATACTAATCTATTCGGCAGATTCACTTCGTTAGTGCGGGTCAATGATACAGGGAGACAGTGCAGTAGCCTCAGAGAGGCACACACACACACACTATTGCTACTGAGCAGCACCCCTTCTGTTTGCCACGGGCCGTCAAGAGTTTTTATAGAACGATGTGCGATTAGCTTCTTCATAAGAAGAATCGAAGCAGTTTAAAGAGCGATTTCGTACAGGGTTGTTGGGTAAGTATCATTTTAGGAAACAATTTAAGGATAATTTCACGACTCAACGAAATATTGAATTAGATGGTCCAAAGTTCTCCAGGCGCCATCTTTCCAGATTTGGGAAAAATTGCCTTAGCAACCATGGTGGCGTACTTTTAACTCATCAGTGAAAATACCTCAGACAGAATAAACTTAGTTAGAACAAATATTGATGAATAAAACTTTGTTCCCACCGAAAGTTACTAATAATATTGGTGGCATTAGCTTTGGTAGTATTAAAAATAGTTGTGGTACTAACTGTCCCAGCAATATTACTAGTAGTATTCAAAATAGTACTACCATTTGCATTACCTTTAACATTGTTATCGGTATCAGTTTCGGTAGTAGTATAGTTAAGCAAACAGTGCATATCGTAGCATAATTGCTAGCGGAAATAAATGGCACCTTAATTTGATGCACGACCAATTCCATGGCCGCTACTGACAGTCATGATGAATTGTAAGAGGCAATATTTTGTATCCATATAAAGGTAAGCGAAATAATCACAAGTATCTTTTTTACAAAATGTGTTCCAGAGCACTAGCCTGCTTATTTTTATACTTATGTTCAATCTTGTGATGGAATGAACGTTCTCATAAGGTCAGAGAAATCCCTACTCGTCACTGATTTATTTGATGATAAATAAGGGAGAAACGAGTTATTCCATCATTAGACACACTGTTACCAAGGCCAGTCGTATGGCTCACTGGTGGCCGTTCAACGATTTGAACATCCCACGAGTGAAGAGGAAGCACAAGGGTTGAATCCGCAGACTGCCAGTCACCTTGCTCGTGGACGGCATTTTGTTATTCTCGGACCTGTACCGCGACTAACCTCTCAGGACTTCATTGGTTCTCCAATCCATGTCTCAATGTTCTTGTTGTCGGTTCTTCACAACTCAATGAAACCCTGTAGGCAAGGTCTCCATTACGAACCTCAGGCACGGAGAGCTCGGGTTCAGATACCGTCTCTGTCGGTCTCTTCCCCTAAACGGCAACGTTGCATTGGCTTCGGCCACTTTTCAGAAATGTTATTCGTTTGTTGTATAAAACAAGCGGGATTAAACTGATTGTTATTATTACAAAAACTACTGTCTGGGGAAAATATCACCTTCCATCAGGGATTACAGTACTAACGTTACCGGTGATAAAACTTTTCTAATTTTTATGGCAAGCTCAGTGTTCAGACACTTATAGGAACCATTAACCTCCGACAAAAAAACATCACTTATATTTTCGCTTACTGTAATATTCACCAAACGACCGATTTCATCAGTAAAACCAAGCCGAATAGGAATAACAAGCAGTGCTAGTCCACCGAGCCCCCACGAGGACTCAAATCCGGGGTGAGCGACCGAGTTTGCTATGCAGGTTGTTCATAACGGAATGCCTTTGTTGTACTTAGGCCCCTACAGAGAAGTCATCCGTCGCAGGAGTCGATCGCTGTGTGGGAAGCGGGTTGTTACCATTCAATACGAGTGTCGGAAGGACGCTATATCATGCTGTGTAGGTGTTCAACAAACCTTGGGAGCCTTCCCGGATAGCCTAGTAGATAAGGTATTTGACACACACACCCGGTTCGAGTCCCAGTTCAGCCTCGACAAATGTGTAATTTTGATAATTCCTAACAAAGATGAAACAGCTGTACAGTGCTTTCATGGTTTTCAGTGGAGAGCTGAGCGCTGAAACTGCATGATGATGATGATGATGATGATGATGATGATGATGATGATGATGATGATGATGATGATGATGATGATGATGATGATGATGATGATGATATATATATATATATATATATATATATATATATATATATATATATATATATATATCAACCAACAGAAGTCCGTTTGCACTTCTTCTATTCCCAATCCCCATTTTCAAAGATTTCCTAATCCGAGTAACTTCTATCTTTCCTTCGCAGTCTCAACTATATCCAATTGTTCTGTTTCATATCAGTATTCCCTATTTTTCATTGAAAAAAAATTAAATTTTATTTTCAAACTAATAAGAAACTAACCTTTGAAAACTCGTTTATCCGCAGTGCTAGCTATCTTCGGGGGGTTACAACTTCATGCAAAGATAGATCCCACTTCCGCATGACACCCGTCCAACTTACACGGGACACCCGCAGTTGTCGAACCAAATCCCCACAACACTTGTCTGAAGAGAAGCAGTTGAAAAATCAACAGATACGGGTAGAATATTCCCATCAGACGGGAGGGGAGGGGGGGAGGAGTAGACACGGTACGTAGAATTAGGCGTATCGGTTGACAGAAGCAACGAGGGAGCCGAGGGAGGAAAAAGCTTCGTACCAGCCGACCTGTCATCAACGTCGGGTAGAAGATGAATTCAAAGTGTCGGGTGTCTTTTGTCCATTTTATTTGCGGAAGTTTTTCGACACCTGACTCTGTAAGAGTAGGATAAATCCGTAGTTGGAGTACTTGGTTTCCGCACTTACACCGGTGGACCCGGCAACTACTGGAAGCTGTGCACTATACGACACTGTCAACTTGGAAACCACACGAATTCACAAATCCCTTCACATTCCCAAAATACAAAAAGACCTATTGTTGCCGCGTTAAACCTTAAAGCATTCTTCTACATATTCATCTACGAAGAAAGTGGAAAACGTTTCGGTAGAGTTTATCTCTCATAGACCACAATAGGCTCGTCCCGAAACTTGCCACCTTTCTATTGGGAATCAGAACCAAGTCGGACCTAGTACTGAACTGTAGATTGTTCAAAAGTCTCATGTACGCAAATCAGACAGCTCAAATTTATGAGAAAGTATGATGGGACTGTGAGGTGGGGTGCAGAAAACACGTGAATAGAGTTGAAGTGCACGCATTGCTTAACAGTTCTCAGAGCCCAGGAAGTTCGCATTTTTAAATTAATCCACGATTGCTCAACGACGACTCAGACCAGTGGATCAACTCGGGTCCGTAATGAGAAGTGCAGGAAAGGAAAAGAAACGAAACGAAACAGAAAGTAAACAGAACTCACAAAATTGCATCGATTTGTGTTCTTTTATCGATCGAGTGCACTTTGGTATTCATGTGCAAAACAAAAGGCAGACAAATATTGGGAGAAGCAATCATATGGTCTTGTCTTTTCTTATCACATACGCGAAATATATCAGATCTCATTTGACACGAAAACGTGCAAAAGCAATTTGGAGTAGAATGGACTGAAAGTTCAAACTCTACTTTGGCTGGCCTATTGAGTTATTTCCGAAGTATAAGAAATAGAAGACTGAATGAACCGTACTATGATTCGTCGTGCTGCGTCAACGGGCAGCTCACTGTTCAAAACCATGGAAGCAATCACTGTACGGCTGGTTTATCCTGCTTACTAAGAATTATCGACTCCCTTCTATGGTTTTCAGTGTCAAGTTGAGCGTTGATACTGGGTCATGAACCTTGTTATGTAAAATCTATTCTCCTACTAGTTAAGCTCTGTAGGTTCTTAATAACGGAATGCCTTTTTTTTACTTGGTTACCTACATAGAAGTCATCCCTCCTAAGAGTCCATCGCTGTGCTGGCAACGCGTTGATACCGTTCAAAGCCGGAGACGGGAGAGTGGTGCTTCATATAATGCTGAGGCTTAATAAGCGCCTGAGAGCCTGGTGATTAGATGTTTGAACTTCTACCCTTCACTACCTTTTCGAGTCCCATTGAGGGTTAGGCGAAGGTGCAATGCTGATGACTCCTACCAAGAATGGGACAGCTGTGCAGTATTTTCATGCTCTACAATGGTGAGTTTTCCGTTGCTACTGCATAATAAGTCATTATATTCCTAAAGTAAACGGAGATTGTACTAATTATTTTGGAACTGAAAACTTTGGCTAATGCACCGTTCGACTGAACGTTCTTAGGAGGAATTCTTCATTTTGTATGTGACATTTGGTTCAGACGTTTGTACTATGAGGAAAAAGATTTCGAACTAGAACATATTTGTAAGTCACTGGTGTGGGGCTCGAAAATTTTCAAATGAATTTTTCTCAAATTTATTTCTCGGTAAACATTCATTTACAAAGTTCCTTCAGAATGCAAGGTTATTCAAAACATATGAAACAAGGGCAAACAATTGTCACGTTCCTCTTCCTGCAGGACAGTGGATAGTCGAACAGCAGTGACAGCAATGGCGACGAAGGTGGATCATTTAACCACTTTAATAGAGTCCATCAAAAAATCAAAATGACTTTTTGCCGGGTAGAAAACAGTCACGTCTCATTTGTGGACATAGATATCTCCCGCCAACCGATTAGGAAATCTGTCCACCGGAAAATACCTGGTCCGGACGATATCAACATTTCGCTAGTTTTGCGCCTATACAATATAAGACCGATCCCTTTCGAACACTGTTTCACATGACACGTGAAATATGAGCGGGAGATGCACTGTATGATGAGTATGAGAAGCTAACCAAAACACTTAATTCTGATGGACGTCCCGTGAAGTTTCCTCTGAATCGTCGCATAGTCATCTACTCAGAAGAGCTAAGGTGCTCAAAAGTCGAAAGTGTTCTTGCAAATAACGATGAAAGATGACGAATTCAGCACTTAAGCGCACTTAATTTGCAGTCGACCAAGTCATCATATTAAGAACCACTCACATACAGATACCGTAGATAAAATGGCCACTTCCACCTTGTTCCAAGTTAAAAAGTGTCCATCAGTTCTCACGAGGAGGCTCAACAGAGGCAGAACAGAGAGACAGTTGTGTCATCGAATGCTTGTACATATTTCAATGGGGCTTCAAAATGCAATGATGATGTTATCTAATATAACTAAAACAATCAGATCCCCGATTACTGTACAATGTTATGCACTTCATTTTCCTGTCCACATGCATTTACTCATCCCCACTCCCGAACTCGCACTATTTCCAGTCTGACTTCGATTCACAGTACAGTATAAATTATGAGCCACAGTGTGATGCATATGCGAATAGTTCGAAACCCATGAAAGTAGTCTCGTGGTCCAGCCGGTAGATCACGTACGGTATCATCGCGTCAGTTGCGTCCATGAGCGGGTTCGAGTCCCGCCTGAGTCAATGACTTTCAACATTTGGATAACTTCGAAATAGTGGAAATGGTTTAAGTACTCCATCACGCAATGCCAAAATTCGACTGGGCATTTAGATTTCGTGCAAGCATTCAATGTATGTCCGTGTCGTCTAACGGACTCTTCATTCATGCGCGCTCCTAAAGATGCGAGTGAGATTAAGGTGATAAACCCACACAGTAGATTTGACGATTTTCATCTTCAACTGACTCACTTTTCAAAGCCTACCCTCAAGCCACCTTTGACACTCCAAACAAGCCTTCATTGTCCAACTGTTTCATCCTAGTAAACAACAATTATCCCATCGAGGACCAGACCGCGATCCCCGTGAAGGACTGCGAATTTCACAAGTTAAACCGTTAGACCATCCAGAATGGGCTTCGGCAGATTGCTTCTTGTGAATGTCACATAGTCCTAGCGCCTGGCCACCATCGATGCTGGCCGTTCATAAATCGTCATCCACACGCACACACACATACATACATAACGATCGGCTTGTCCTTGCAGAGGCCTGCACCGAGTCAAATACTTGACTGATTACCTCCAGTGTTTGGTTCATTTAATTAGTTGGATCCTGAGCTGCCATGTCTAACTCCGGAAATATGGGAAATTCCTTACCTAATTCACAATCTGTTGTCAGGCGGTTCATTAAGTACCACTTTTCGCCAAACTGGTTGTGTGGGGCGACTAGGGACTCGTCTAATCTCATTCACAATAAACCGACCGAACATCCACGTAATGCATGATTAATAGACCAATAAAAACGGAAATCGGACAACATTTAACAGATACTAAATTTAGTATCATTCTGATGAAAATCTGCCCGTGCTATGACCCAGTATTAGTCAGCTTTAATTCGCTCATGGACATACTCATATCCCACGGATTGGCGAGTGGTGCGGGCGCGCGTGCGCCAGTCCGCGTGTTATTTTCTCCCATGATCTTTCTCCATCTATCCGGTAGGTAGTCCTATTTTTGCCCCCGACTATTTGCACCACCACGGTAGGGGTAATGATTGTGATATGACGGGCTTTGTCCGGTGTGCGAGTGGAGAAAAACAAAAACCAAATACACTCTGTCCGTTTCCACTGGTTCGATTCAACGGGATTCAAAAGTTCCGTAGTCAGAAGTTCAGAAAACCAACTGATGAATCATTTGGACGAAACTCGTTTACGGACAAATCAAGGATTCCGTATCTCAGGCGAGGATTTCATCAGAAGTCTTGATAGCCAATTGCTTGATATTGTCGCGGACGTAGATCGATTCACTTTTTAAAGTCAATCGAATCTTTCTTTATTCCAATTAGAGATTTTTACTCTTACAATCAAACCTTTTGAGCTTCTTGTAAAGAAGAAAAGTTAGATGTGAAGAAACAGCTCGTCCGGTCGTTCGTTTCGTACAACTTTCTCCTAGGTGGTTGGATGAAAAAGAAGTCGCTGGTGACAAAGCTCCAACCCTTACAATGATAAGCGAACGATTTCCGCCGTTCCAATTTAACTACTGTGCCCGTGAATAGCAGTCACAAAGGTTACTTGTGGTGAGAATGTGACAGATGTGCATACGTTTGTTGAAGTAGATGACTGGGTGATATTAGAAATGAAAAAGAAACATTGGGTTGAATAGGACCGTAAATTTGGAAAAATGCCCCGTCGTATCACCGACGGTACCAAGCAGTCAACTGTTCAGAGTTTTGATAAGGTTTCCGTATTTCACACCGAAGTCAATGTCGTTATGGTACTATCGAGTTTGATGATTATGTACGTGTGGAACTGGAGTAGGGTACTGGAGAAGGGAAGGACGTTTGCGGCAGGATTAGAATTTTCCTAAGTTCGGGGTTTTTTCGTGTTTCGGACCAACTCAATAATTGTATGTGCTATCTTCATCTTAGTTTGTTCTCCATGGCTGTCGTTAGTAATGTGCTAGATCGCAAATTTAAACGGTGTCATTTCATTACCATTTGAGAAATTCTCTAACAATATCAACTGGTCAGTCGATGAGTGGACTCATCATTGATTTTACGGGAGCACAATTCAATAAGTTATAGCACTGTAGATAGGTTGTCCTGGTATTTGTTTGAAACTGATATTTTGATACCGTGTAGTAATCAGTAAATGTCACTATGAGATGTTGCATGTTTATTTTTCAGAAATACTGTACTGGGTCTGCCTAAAAACATATACTCATATTTACAGCATAAATATACATCAAAACATGTATATTATTGTAATACCAAATCAAGTTAAGTGGTCGCTTTTATACACCCGAAGGTGAACATTCAGCAGTTGCATAGTCAATAAATCCAGACATAAATCGCGAAAGTTACACGCGAGAAGGAAAGAACGCTTCAGCTTACCCGATTTTTGAGTTCACTCGTAAAAACGTTAGGGTTGCAGAGAAATCTGGTGAAATAAGAAATCGATGATGATTTGTAAATAGTGGTACGGGCAAAGAAGTGTTTGTAGCCGGAGTTAGTGGAGGATGTAGAAACACACGTATTTAGATCTGGATAAAGAGTACGTGATTAGTCATCCAATATCTTTGGGGCAAACTTTTGGAAAGCTCTTTGGTGCTAGGATATGATATGTTGAGAGAACTGGCCGCAGGAGATCCGACTACAATGAGAAAGATGCTCGACTGATCTGACAATAGGCTTAGTCTTTCACATTCACATCTGCAAAGATAACGGGAGAAGCACAAAGCCCCTAGTGGTAAGATATATGCAACTAAATGGAGCAGTGTACAAAAAGACTTTAGACGTAGCATGCAAAGTTTTGACCGTCTAATTTTTAGGAAAGCTGCTATGACAGGATGGGACCAGGAACGCTCATGGCTGATAGTGACTCCGAGATACTTGGTAGGTGATGTTCTAGCAATAAGAACACCGTTTACGCGTAAGTCGGAATTTGATGCGAACAACTGTGACAATAGAAAGTATTGACTACGGATTCGACCGCGTCGTCTAGCCAAGAAACACCGGCGGAACAAGACGTGACTATTCCCGGAGCAGTGCACGACAGATAAAAATGCATCGTACCGTGAAAGAAACGAATCGCTGTACAATCCATATGGACAAAAATATGACCCATATTTATGGATTAAGATTGAGATCTTATGCGGATATATCGAACTAAGCCATCAAGAAAGGTGCACAAAAGAAAAAAGGCACGTATTAGAAAAGATGTCCGAATGTTAAAGTAGCATGAAAATCAATCTTGGTAAATTATATAAGCTTGAAAACGCACCATTTCTATTATGGCACTTCTCGCGGTGTTCGGTTTTCAGCTTGGTCACTATAGATGCCTCCCGCATGCTTTGCTTTATCGTGTCGCTGTGTGAAGCGGGTAGAAAAACAATAAGTTCGTATAATGTTTGAAAGATGACATCTGTCTAACGCAAGCTCCGTAAGACTACGTGTGCAAGCAGCAATAAGCATTGCTCACTTTCTTCCGTTATACTACTAAGACCATGACTATATATTCACGTTTGATGCGAATTTTTCTTTGTTCCTTTCGACTAACTATTTCGTCTTGACTTGTTTATCATTCCAACCCCATTCATCGTGAAAAATACTGTTGGTAGCCTGTTTCAAAATCTGTCAGTTGTTCAAATTCCTGAAAAAGCAAAATACGTGTCAATGGAAAATGAAATTAAGACAAAACACTGCAGCATTACTTTTTTGACATAAATATGTAAACTTTTCACGCCGGCAGTTAGTATGGGTCGTGAAAATTTTTCCATCTCGTATTTTTTCGTACCCACCAGCTACTACGCAAACCTGACGGTAGGTGGGAACTTGATGGTGAAAAGTCCTTCGACGTTATTTTTTCCCATATGCAAGCAGACACATCAGGATAGGTTTCACCTCGTTGCACAGCCGCGATCCTCTATCACCGAGTCCAGAATGATACCTACAATCATACCCGAACTTCTGAAACAAAACTTCAAATTTCTGTTGCGTATTCTAAACGAAATCAGTCGTGTTCCCATTATGCGTATTATGGAACTGATCTCTATACCTAATAACAGACATATTGAACTGTGCATACAGTTTTTGCACAGGATGACTTTTAATTAAAAGGTACCTGTTGCACACCGATTTGTCTCCCGGCTACTCTTATTCGAAACACGTTCTGATTCTCGATGTAACCTTGTCGTTCTAACATTTATGAGCATTCTCTTACCGCGTACTAGACTCGCACATTGAAGAACGAAAAGAGAGTAGTAACTGGGTTGTGATCTACTCTCGGTGCATAGAATTTAATTCTTCTCAGTCCTATCTCTATATATCCTGTGAGATCAGAGGGTGATGAGTTTTTCAACGAATATTTTTGACCGAAATGTAGGCACATGAATTGGAAAAAGTCATACCAATACTGTTCTGAATCGATTCAGTCCTTGTGCCATGTTTCTTCTTCACTTTAACAAATCCACGTAAAACGTTAAAACAGTAATTATTGTCGACGGAAAGATATTCAGAATATTTGAAATACGGAGAAACTACCCAACACTGTGCAGTCACGAAGTTTTCACCCTTGAAGCCAAAAAAGCTGTCTTCGTTATTAGGTTACTGATTGTTCAGAAGTAGTAAAAGACAGTATTTAGTCCACAACGATTGGACAAGGGTGTTGGATACGTTATTTTATTAAAAAAATTGTTTTTTCTGATGAAATGGAGTTTAGACTAAGATCTTTTTCGGGGATTGTAAGGAGTTGATATGAACTGCTTTATCCAAAGGATGATAATGTAGTTATTCTCCTTATTGAGTCACCGGCTAATAGTCAGGAAAACTTAAAACTGAAAGTCGACGATTATTTTTTTTCACTTTACCACTTTATCGCAGTTAAGTGGAACAGTAAGCGAGATCCAAAAAGGCCAATGAAATAATAAGTCATTATATTGCAGCTAATAACTAAAAGTCAAGTCTGATTCTCACAAGCTGCCTAAGCAATGACAGTTGCCTGTGCATAAAAACCTGAGGAATTTTCCTACTGCGGACAGCTGCGCGATTGAAAAAGCATTCCAGTGAGGATCGCCCTAGAAACCATTACCTTAATAGCGAAGATAGTGAGGTACCTTAATTTTCTATGAAATGATTCATCGTGCAGTTAGTGACTTAGCTTTTTATGTGACAGTGAACATCGACAGGCCTGGTTTGAAGAGTTTTGTTCTGCGTACGGTCAGCATAGTCCGTGGATCTCAAGTGGCTCTCTCTGTCATCTGCCCTATTAGTGTGCCCTTATTCACTCAGAAATGTATACATTCGCAAGCGCAAAACGATACACATACAAATAAATAACAAAAAACTATTCAGAACACGACTGGCTTGAAAATTATGACCTAGACAATCACGGAGACAAAACACTTCAGGAGGCAACCCAGTCGAAGTAAACTAGTTGTTTTAAACAACCCACTGTCCCGATTGTTGTTAGAGTAACATCCTGTTCGCCCCCTTATGAATTTACACTGTCCAGTAAAGCATAAAAGAAGCACCTAGTAATCAGACTATAAACGCAAACCATGTAGAGAAAGCGCGGTACGGGCTTGCGGGAAACAACAAGACTGATTCTATAGATGTGAACTGCTGGGCTGGAAACGAAGATTTCTCTTCACTCGATGAATAAACTGAAACAGTCATTCGTGATGTTGATTGCATGGATGAAACAGGTGATTAACTCAACGACTAGCTTTGTGGTAGACCACTAATCGAGCATACAAATGCAAATACCTTGAGTTCTAACGACCAATAGTACGGAACTCAAAAGTTCCAAAGCTGAATTCCAACAACCAACGAATGAAAAGACATTGTGGTTATGTGAATCAGCTTTCAGGTTTAGCATTTTTTCTGAGTCCGTACAATTTGGTATCGGTTTGTCATTTTTCGCAGTAATTTTCCTCTTAGTATCTGTTGAACATGGGTACAAGTTTGATAGAAGTCGTACAGAGAACCAGTTGAGCGTTGATACTGAATGATCGGTCATCTTGTATGAAATCGCAGTCGTTTTCCCCAAGTTCGAGTCCCAATGGGGGCTCGGTGGATATTCAATGGTGATTATTCCTAACCAGCCTGATGAACCAATTGGTTTCTTAAATCGAAAAAATTCGGAGACTTGTCTGAGCTCATTTTAACTACCTTCTACACCAGGCTACTCATATGCTTGTCAGTAGGCAAATCAGTGAAAATCATCCTAGACTTTGAACGTTAGGCCTTATTGCCTAGACCTTATTTAGTGCACACTGATAACATCCTGACCCCTAAAAGTTGCCATGATGCCAAGATTATCGACGGATGGATACCAGCATGTAGTCTTTCTCGGAGGTCAGGGTTATAGTGCCCGTGGTCCAGATTTCTTTCCGACAGCCTCATTGCATGCGGTACCAAGTTAACGTTATGAATACCAATAAAGTGAGTGCTTCGATGGTTCTCAGTGGTGAGGTGGGCGTTGATACTATATGATGTATCATGCTGTGGAGGATACAACTTCTTACCATTTTTACTCACGGGATTTTTTACTATGCAAAATGAGGAGGAATTGGTCAATGAGCCCTCGGGGTCATTTGCCAAGACGGAGAGGGGAAGGTCACATTTGTAAGAAACGCTTTTCGGACCGGTAATTCATCGAAAATGTTCATTGTGACATTGGCCGACAGATTATGGAGAACAATCCAGTTTAGGGTAAAAAACAATCTCCTGGAGAATATAATCACGTATAGAAAGACACAAATTATATCGCTTACGTTATTAGTGTGGTTGCTAGGGGATAGATTGCTTCTGGCGAAAGGTTCAGACGTTCTGTTGCTCGGTGAATAGAAGAAAACAACACTAAATGAGCACTCTGGAATGGGGTCAAATGAATTATCTCAATTATGATTGTGCTGATGTGAAATAAAGCCTTGACGGCTAGCCCTGATAGCCTATTGGCACCGTGTGTTACCAACAGCTGTTATTCACCCTAGCTTTGAGTTCTAGTAGGGAATTGGAGGGAATGCGCTGACGATTCTTCATAATCTTAATGAGACAGTTGTGCAGTGAACGCCTCTGGGGTTTTCAATCGTGAATGAGTGAGCCATGAGTTTTGACTAATCACTGCTTAACCATTGTGTTCGGATGTTGTAAGGTTTATACAAGCAGCACAGACATTCATACGTGGTTCATTACTTTCCTGTTCATCTCATTGTGCACCCACTACCTGTCTGTATGACGGCGCTACTCCACCAGTCACGTGCTCTGCTCCGTTTGATGCGGATCGAAAGTTTTCGTTCACTAGACACATGCATGTGCTCGCGTTGGCCGTACTCCCTTTTTCACTTACTGATTTGATGACACAACAACAACCAACCCGAACATCCAGCTTGGAATGCACCTTTGACAGCATATAGGGCAACCGCTTGCAACCCCAAAGACTACCTATTTCGTTTAGTGCCAGCCGGGTGCAATATGAAGAACGATATTCAATCCAGACTGAAATTGGTCTTTTGCAATATGTGCATGATGACACCATTGACTTCCCAGGGATGACGCCAACCAAATCGATAACATGATTTCACCAACTCAAGCCACAACAAAATAAGTATTTATGCAATCAAATTATCCTCCGAGATACTATCAGAGAATGGATGAGAAGAATGCACTCGATTAAAACTAACACATGTTGGCCCGTGCTGTTACAGACAGCGAATCCGTCTGGTTCTAATTGATTCACCGAGCAAGCTGGACCCTTTCCTACATGTCCATCGGTTAGTCCAGCTTAAAGTAACGCAAACTTAGTGCAGTAATGGCTTACGTCAATCACTCGGTTGCATTTGGAACTGTGCTTTTGCACACAGTCGCCTTGTCAGACACTTGGACTTTTAAATTCCTTTGAATATCCACACAGAGATTAGTCGAATTATTTTAACTTGAATACTTTCTCGTTCCCAACGGATCTCTAAATGGTTTCCTGTCATTTCGTGCACCTTCCCTGATCAACAAACCGCATGGCTAAACAACGATTTCGATTTCTTCGCCCGGGGGAGGATGTGGCGCTATTTTTATCGTTTCCAATACTCCCATCACACGTATGTCCGAGACAGGTGTTGTATATGGTGTTGCGACGTTTGTCAGTGCACTATTAGCATTTACTCACCCTGGTCTGTCTATCGCTCCGGTGACTGCCTGATGCGATCGACCAACCACGTGTTCTTACGTATCGATCATGCAGCGGTCGATTGTCTGTTCGACCTTGACAGTGATACTCGGTATTTACGCCTGCCTTATACGTGCATACTATTTATTTTTTATTGATTCACGTTACAACACGCGCACCTTTGGAACGGAAAATAGGGGAACCAGGAAGATGAAAGGATTTATCATGATAGTTATTCATTGAAATTCCAACCCAACCAAGAACACACATGACGGGATCGATGTTCTGATTGGTATCATAATCATAACCCGGTATTTGACTAAGTAACCTGCATATCAGTCCATTGGTGCATGCATCCTTACTTGTGCACCAGACGGAATAATGCTGTCACACGCACAATACAGTGTCACTGAGCTAGACTCTGTGCTATTCAGCCTCACTAGTTGTTTGCACACACCTGCCCGACTGTCAGGTTTCTAGGTTGCCAAGCGCCATCGAATAAATTTCGGCGTCAACTCTATCAGTAGCACGTCGATAATCTGTTTTGCTCAGTAATGAGTACTGCCACGTGGCATCGGCTTTTCTGGTCGCTATGAGATTCTGAAATAACGCGGGTGCCTTGGTGATTAGTTTGAGTCTAAATAAAGTGTTGTAAATCCAAAGCAATCACAGGGACTGGACATTCAGAACACGAATGTAGCTGCTGAATCTGCAGCACCTACTAGCCGAACCCATTTGACCGTTTTCATTCGACTAACATTCAGCTCACCATGACCCATTTCTTTGTAACCAACTGATGACCTCATCGATCCACCCACCTTTGTGTCGGACACGAACTCTGTTCTTATCCACGGTAAATCTCGTCCGTGGTTCCCTCGGTGTATTTATGATCGGAGAGAATCTCTGAGAGGTTGCGATTTTTAATTGCGTGTTCCCGTCCCGGCTAGTCAGTTAACATTGTTCAGTAGCCGGAGTTGACGTCGATCGGCTCCAGTTTGTCGCTGTCAATCCTCGTAGTTCTCTGGTATAGACTGATCTGTAAATTCCCCTGTAGGAGCTCCGCTTTGAATTTTGAATGACTTTCTTTTATTCTGATTGAATTTCATGTTCTAGTTCCGCATTACAAACCTCGGCTAGTTGCGATTCGTTTTATGCGACTTGCTCGTCACTCTTCGTTGGTCTGGATACAGTTCAGATTTAACAATAGCAAGTATGTGTGTGTTTGCGGTGGCTAGCCTTTCTGATTGATACAGCTAAATATATGTACATGTCTCACAATTACTTGCGAGTAGTGTGTGGGATTGATGGTACTTTGCTTGGCTGACTGCCCGTTGCACTCTGCCCTTCACGCACAAACCTCAGGCCATCCGATCAACCCTGTGCTCAGAAGCACCAGACCCTAGTTTCGCTGTTGTTAGAGCTAGATTTTGGTGCTTCCAAGTGCAGGGTTGACCGGATGGCCTGGGGTTGTGCGTGAAAGATGAAGTCCAAAGGACAGTCAGCCAAGCACAGCAAAATATGTACAGGCATCGTCCAGATTCGCCTGAAATAGTGGCTTTTAAACTAGTCGATCTCTTGCATACAACGCTGCATCCTGACACAGGCGTCTCATATTGCCTGCACACTGCATTACAGGGATAACATAAACAATAAGTATTATATAAAAGTGCAAAAGGTAGATAGAAGACCTGTTCGCTATTGCAGTCAACGGAACTGATAGTTCAAGGCAAGTCAAGTCAAGAAACGAGAAAACTTTCAATGACAAGTTATCAGTTACACGTTTTGGCAGTGGCAATAAATACGTGATAAAGAAAAAAGACGGTAATGACTGAGTCGTGCTGATCAGTACGCAGCGTTAGGCAATGAAGAACTTGATGAAAAATGGACAATCGTGATTTAGCAAGTTTTCCCCACAAGTCGTTCACAAGATCTTCTTTCGAAACCAGAAACCTTGATAGATCTAGAATCATCGAGTTATAAAACGTAATAGTTCGGGAATGTATCAATTTCAATCTACTACGTGTAGCAGAGTGGGAATTACTACGAGTTGCAGATGAGTGTAGCGGGTGTGCTTCATCAGAAAGTATGGTGCTCCACAACCGTTCATATTGCAGAAAAATGGGATTTTTTCCACGGAAATAAACAACTCAGAAGAGTAAATGTTACGGCACTTATAAATGCATTTGAGGGAGCGCTCGATCAACAAAGTCTTTGACAAGCAATGACAGGGAAGCAAAATAACCAATGACATAACACATGAGAATGAATAAACTTAGCGATGATGTAAGAAGGCACACGTAAAGACTACAGACGAGAGATGTAAAGTGTCGGCTTTCCTACTCTGTGCATGATGGGTCCACTTAAGATCTGATAAGTATGCTAAAATATTTATAGCACTGGACTCCGTCTACGCTTGAACCTCCTATCATGGGGGTTTCATAATTTGATTGCGATGAGGATTTACAATCAACCGAAAAGAGTACTTCTGCGCACTTTTTTGGATTACGTTCTAATTTGACGACGTTGAACCATTTCATCATCGCATAAGTAGACTGTTGCAAGGGATTGATATTACCAGTTTTCCGGGATTCAGAACTGACCACAACATCATCGGCGTGTTTAGAAGTAATGGGTGACGAAGTACAGAGGAGATCATACATGCGGCAAGCCAACAAAAATGGTGATAGGATGGCACCTTGCAATAACCCAGTGTTGATGGGGATTTTGAAGGGTCTATGGTCAATAAGATATGTGAGTTGAGACCGGTTCGTGAAATAGTCTCTTATCCAACTGGAAAGCATCTAGGACATCCATTGGTGGTTTAAAAGATAGTAAAAGTTCTCTAATGAGCGAATTGAAAGTATTTGTATAGTCCATGAAACAGACGTTAACGAGCTTGCTTTTCTGGTCATTCAATGACGGTCGGGGTTACGCTGATCTCGAGCGGAGCTGCATGCTACTGGGCGCGTTTCCAGGTCGTGGATAGAGGCCGTGAATAAAGAGGGGCTTAGGCTCACTGAATAAGCGGCCGCGCCTGAGGACGTGGTGGGTCTTCGCTTGGTTCGCGTTTTCCTTTCTAAAATACCACATAAGTCTGTTAACTGCATTGTGACGTGGCGCATGCGGCCCGCCACCAAATAAGACCGTTGCCCCTACCACCTTGCAAGTTGCACTTGGATGTGCAAAAGATAGAGGTGCACCCTCGAACAAAAAAGGCCGGAATGGGCTACCAAATATCACAAAAGTCCCGGGCAGTGCTTGGGGACACCGCTTCGCATCACTATTCCCAAGACTCTCCATGGGTTGTTACGAATTTACGCGCTCTCATCATGCTACGACGTCCCCAGTAGGCGACGCGCCTCGTGTCCCAGCGGTCGAGGTGACAAGACAGCGAGCTGAAACCCTTTACTGTAGAAAACAGGCCTGCTGGAGTGTGAGGACGCTACTAGATGTAGGTAGCCAGAGCATTACAATGCGAACACTATATGATTATCATGTAGACATTGTTTGTCTTTCGGAAGTTTGACTACCCTGCTCCGGTACTCGGTGCGTTAGGGTTCCGGGAATTGATACAGTTTATTGGCTCTCTCAAAGTGGGCCTGAGGATAACTCCAGACACCACGGTGTTGCATTCGCCCCGAGCAAAAAGGCCAACAGCAACCTGGTTTCTTGGGATTCGATTTTCTCGAGGTTGGTCCTAGCACGCTTCAAGGGCTCTCCCCAGAATCTGTGGCTGATTGCTATCTATGCACCGCCAAATGCGGCTGAAAATACAACAAAAGGTGGCTTCTACGACCAGTTGCAAGATCTAATAAGTTGTGTTTCAAGCCGTGGTATACTCTTCATCGCCAGTGACTGGAACGCACGAACAGGCCCCTCGGATGAGTCCACTAGCCATGTTCTAGGAAAGTTCGGACTTAGCCAGCGTTGTGAAAATGGAAACCACCTAGTGAATCTAGCCGATGCTAGCAGGTCAGTCATCTACAACACGCGCTTCGAACACCCCAGGAGATATTTGTTAACCTGGTACCAAAACGATGACCGCAGAGCCCATCAAATAGATCATATTCTGGTGCGATCTCATTAGGCTTCATCGGTAGAGGACTTCCGAGCATACCACGGCGCAGTAACGGGAAAAACGAATGGTACAAACCATGTCCTTGTACGTGCACGCTTCAAAACCCATCTGTCTGCGCTACTCAACGTCTCGCCACCGAGCCCTGGAAATACCAGGAACGCGCAACGCCCTCTCGAACGCTATAGTAGCTCGGCTGGCTACTGTAACTACCGTGCGAATGGATGGGTCCTCCGTGGAAGAACAGTGGCAGGTGATCAAGGTGTCTTGGAAGGAGCTAAAGGGAACTGGAAAACGTCTAACAGACTGGATCTCATAGACCACCTTGCGACTATCAACCAAGGCACAGGAAGCCCAAGTAGTGGGAAGCACTGAACCTCGAAGACTACAGTGAGAGGCCTCTCGCTTGGCTAAACCCGATCGTAAGAGGTACTGGATCGAAGTGGCAGAGGATGGAGACCGCTTGCGGTATTGGTGACTTCAAAAAGTTATTTCGACTCATTCGGGGCGCTTCGAATGGGTGATATATGCATGAATCCGTCTTACGTGATGCAACAGGCCAGATTATTCCCGAACAGAGAAGAAAAATCAATCGCTGGGTAGAGTATTTTGACCGGCTTCTCAACCGACCCCCCGACCACATCGCGGACCTTCCACCCTCCCTGAGTGCAGAGGTGTACGACATCAACTGCAAGCCACCAAGTATGACGGGAATTGCCAGGGTCGAAAACCAACTGAAAGACAAGAAAGCTACTGGAGAGGATGGCATACTCACAGAAGTGTATATGACCTGCTTGTCATCATTGACAGATAGCCTCCACGTGCTGTTCCGATACATATGGAAAGGAGAGATATTTCCAACGGACTACGGTGCTTCTATTCTGTTAACCATTCCCAAGAAAGATGACAAGAGAGTGTGCAAGAACTACTGGAGGATCAGTTTAGTTGACGTCGCTGCAAAGATATTCTGCTTACTGCTACTCAATCGCTTTCCAATTGCGATAGATTCCCACACTCGACCTAACCAAAGGGGTTCCGCCGTGGCAGAGGTTGTGTGGACCAAAGCTTCACATCGCATCGAGTACTGGAACATCGCTACAAGTCCCAGCAGCCAACAGTAGCCCACTTCATTGATTTCCGGGCTGCCTTTGACTTGGTCCACCGTGAATGCCTTTGGGATGTACTAGAATCTGTTGGTCTCGAAGCCAATTCAGCGAAAACAGGCTTTTTTCACTTGCCCTGGGCCGTCAGTTCAACAGTTGCCAATCAATGTTCAAGCGATCGAGTACAAACCATCGTTCAAACATCTGGGATCAACTCTGCTTCGAATGGTCAGGCGAGGGATGAAGTACTGCCAAGGATTGACAACGCACGGAAGGCGTTTTTTCAGCTCCGGCGTGTGCAATGGACACGGAGCGAAATCAGCCTTCGAACAAAGATCCGCGTCTCCTGTACCGCTATCCAATCCGCGCTCACACACGGGTGTGAAACCTGGCCACCAGGAACTGAAGATACCAGGAGGCTGGAGGTGTTCGACCACTGGTATCTGCGCCGAATTCTTCGTACAAACTGGCAGGCAATGCTATCAAACGACGAAATAAGAAGGCGATGCTGCAACATGGACCAACTCTCCGTCCTTCGTCAATGAAGAACCAGATGAAAATCGGAGAGTCATAATTGGGTGAAATTTCCTCCACATTCGTTCGACACCTGCCCTTTCGAAACAAGTAATCCTGCTAGATATGAAATCACCGAGTTATAAGACGTTGCAGTTCGGGAGTACATCAACTTACATTTACTACGTGTGTCGGAGTGGAAAATATTGCGAGAGGTGAATGTGTCATCAGAAAGCATTATACTGCACAACAGTCCACACACAAAAAATGAATTTTTTCCACAAAATTTGTTGATTCAGAGTAGGATATGTTACCGCATTTCGAAACGCGTTTAAGGGAGCGCCCAATCAATACAAAGTCTTTGACAAGCAAACCAGAGAAAATAACAGAGGAACAGCATAATCAGTGGGATAACACGTATGAATGAGTAAACTTGGAGATGAGGTGGGTAGGCACGCGTTGAGACTTCCGTTGAGAAATGTGTAATCTCAGCCCTTTTATCCTGAAAAAATATCTGGTACTTGGTGGGTCTACTTAAGATCTGATGAGATTAGTACAATAAGATATTTATTGTACTGGGCTCTTCCCACGTTTGAACATTCTATCATGAGTATTGGATACTTTGATAGTGATGTCGATTTACAATCAACTGAAAATAGTGCTTCAAAGCACTCGTTCGACTTAAGCGCTAAATTGACGGCGTTGGACCATTTCTTGATCGTATAAATAGACTGTTATAGTGGATTGATATTATTGCTGTTCCGCGTACCAGAACTGACCACAACGTCGTCGGCGTATTTGAAAGCAAAGGATGACGAAGATATGGGGACGTCAAACAAAAAGTAAGCAAAAAGAAGATGGTGATTAGAGATCACTTTGCAGTATTCCTGTGTTAATAGGGATTGTGGGGGATCTATGATTATTAACACGCGAATTGAAACCGGTTCGTGAAACAGTCTCTTATCCAACTGGAAAGCGTCAAGGACATCCATTGGTGATCTAAAAGCGAGAGTAAACGTTCTCTTTTGACAGAAATGAAAACAGGGAACATAAGTAAGCGAGTCTGCTTTCCTGATCAGTTAATGACTCAATGAACTGGACAAGACAGCTGACGGCATCCAAAACGAAACGCTGTTTCTGTAGGCAAATTGGTTCACATCCGAAATATTATTGGCGAACCTAGGGTCACAATTTATTATCCGCTCGAATGTCCTGAGCAAGATTGACATGGATGCGATGGGATGAAATTAGCCCTTTCCTTTCTTTGGTATTGGACTGATACGAACTTGACTACTGGAGTCAGCGAGTTTGCCTTCAGACAGGCATTGAGTGAATATGAAGAAGAACCCGAGAGCCAAGTCGGCAGCACAAGTTTTCAGACTAATGTAACTGATGCCGTCGGGTCTGGAGGTTTTATTGATATTGATGGATTGATGGACTAAGGTAGTGAGAATTTCTCAGTTCGCTCACAGTTCCAACTAATTTGTGTAATAAATCGGTCAAATTAATTACGGGTCACAAGACCTGTGGTTTTTCGACATCATGCGTCATGGAATTTGCTTGAGGCGTACGACCACATGGCATCTTATTTCCATTCCATAATTGGCGGGAAGATTCGTCTCCGAGTATGATACTCACGCATAGTTCGTCAAGATAAACAATTTCTTTCTTGATGTACAGGTTTACCAGTTTTACTGTAGACCTCACGTGCCACCGGCATGCTCTTTCTTCCATCTTCTGCAATTTCTTTAGCTTTTCAGGATCAAAGCTGTCCGTATGCATCATAATCATTGTTCATGGGCAGTAAGTTTCGTAACAGAAGTTTAAATAGATCATAATATTGCCACAATGTATAGACACGTCAGGTCGTAAAATAAATCCAAGTTAGAAGAGGCCACCATGTTATCAAGTAAATGAATATTGCGCGCGTCATGCTGCCATAAAGGCACTTTCCGGACTGGTTTCTTTATTAGGCTTTGGTGATTGCGTTTATTGAAAATTTTAGGGAGGACATTGACAACACAGCAGTCGGACTCCCCCACGGAGGCACGCCTTACAGCACGAAGGAAAGATGGTTCATTCACGAAGAAGCACTCTAAACAATCACTATCTCTCATGGGAAAGTTAGCAATGTTATAGAGGGACGTTAGACTGTGGAACGTCAAATTGGGGCTGTTGAAGCCGCCAGCCCCAATGAAAACCGAGCTGTCAATCCACCCGATTAATGCCGAGTAGAATGAGTCCAGGAATTTGGCCAGTTCCGTGAAACTACAAACTAGGATTATTTACATATGGGATATACCAACATAAGTGTCTAGGGATAAAGCATGCCTTACAGCAGACATTTTGTGTGTGAATGTGCATAAGGACGAACGACACCAAATGTGACGTATGCAAATAATAACACCTGCTCTTTTGGATTTCCTGCCTGTCTGCTGTCCAGCCTATGGCTGGTGAGCCCACTAAGTTCTGATAACTCATCATCTATAGTCGAATTAGGCCGAAATTCTTGAAATAAAACATCACATTTGGCATATTAAATGTTTGATATCAGCTGATATCAAACATTTTCTACAAGAGAGACAAGCTTCTGCCGTTACAAAATTGGAAACAGAAGTCAAAAGCACAGATTGCACGATGTCTCCGGGATCATTTCACTGCACCAGTTTTGTTATGAAAATAAACACTTGGATTCCAGTGTGCACTTTGTGACGATGCAGCGAAATGATAAAGGATAACTTGTGCAGTATGTGTTTTTGCCTCCTGTTTTCAAAGTTTCCACATGACTGAACGGATATTAGACGACCGGATCAACGGGACACATTGATTTATTATTCCTCCTCGAGAACGCAACCTTCCATCCAGCTCGTTATTTACGAGTTTTTCCAATCGCATTTTGTTTGGTTTTTCTCACCTTAGTCTTCACAGAATGAGAAAAATGGCGTAAACGTGAGTTTCTATTAGGTTCAGCGGTATCTCATACAACAATTGAGAAATGCATGTTGTACTTGAGTATCGAGGACACAACATTGATATTGAAAAGATTACAAAATACAACGACATGAATAAGCCAAAGCAGTAAAGATGGCACAAAATAGCCAGACCTTATTCAAAGGCCCCGTCGATAACGGCGATCGCCTCATTTAGTTGCGCTCTGATTAGTAACTGTTTTTAGCGAGTATGAACTCTTTCCGTAAAAAGCGGCATTCTACTAGTCTTTCACGGCGTCCAACAGAAATTGACCATATTATCACTGGGCACCGCTGACGTGAGTTGATCGGACATTGTCGTTTACTCTGGTTCACGTTTGTGGACTCTGATCACACCTTGACAATTGCACGCTTCCGATTACGTCTTGGCCGTGGTCGCACTAACACTGACGTGACGTCCCAAGTTCGACTCCCACCACCGTCGATAAATTTTCCACCCGACAGTTTTCCATTGACCGCGGCCCCTTGCACAAATATAGTATATTGTCGTACAATTAATAAGGAAACTAAAAAGATTACTAGTAATTTTTTATTATTTTTGGTCTGAAACGGTCCAAATGCTTTTTGGATTACTAGGTTGTCGACAGTTCGTCTTTTTAAACACCGGCTTCGCCTCCTCCGCCAACCGGAGTCGGAAAGATAGGTTGAACTATACGGACGAAGTCTGCGGCTAGCCCTACTAGATCTCTGGAACAGGCTCAGAACCAACCTGACCTAACCCACGAGTCACGCCTGCACCACAGATGACTGAGGTTGGCAAAAGTCAGACGTGCCCTCTGTATACGCGATGACACTTCATCCGATATCTGTCAATCTGGTGAGTTGTAGCTTCACAAGTAACAAAACTTATCTACTTCAGTTACAGCTTCTCCCGTTAACACAAGGTTTGGCGTAAAGCTAACTCAGTCGTGCAGCAACATTTTACACTTTGAAGGTGTAGAGTGCATTCCAAACATTGCTACATTGTTGTTTAGGCAACACGTTTATTAAAATAGCTCCTCAGCGCGTTCGACTTGCCAAGTATATCATCAAGTGCGCATAAGTGACGACTAGAAAAAAACCGCTTTTAAAACGTGAGTCGCGTGTATTTCACGGACTACTGGTCATATCATTCGGGAAGCACAATTAAACGATACCTACGCTTACGTAGACAGTATCACTGAACGAGGTCACAGTAAAGGGACATGAAGAAAATGTGGCACGAACTTGAACGGCGGTTGATCGCTAGTTTAAATCTGAATAAAAACAAGAGCGTACTTCGGCCACCTTCGTTTATTCTGCAGTTATGAAGTATCGAGAGCATTCATCAAACTTGATTCTTGAAGACCCCGACCACAAGTGACACGTCCTCAACCGACTTAACACCACAACGGTCTGCCCTTGGAATACATGCATGTTACTCGCGGTGGATCATCAATGTTCAGATCGAATACGGACCTTCAAAACGCAGTAGTAACCACTGTCGACCCTGCCAGTCAGCTGACAATCCAACATCGTCACAGCGGTCACTCCAAATTAAAACGGGCGTTCTATGGGCTTTTTCTCGCGAACTGTCACTAATGAGCGGCACCATTTGGTTGTCGAAAAAGGAAGCCTAAGAAATCGTTAAGTTTGTTGGAAAGCGACGATACTATTTGCTAGGCCATCACTTTAAACAATCTGTCGGCCGGCGATCTATATCCTTCACGAATAGAACGCAACGGAAGGGAAGTATTGAGAAAGGTAAAATCCAACGGTGGAAATAAGAACCTTCATCTTTCCATTTTTTATCGATCGGGACGGGAAAACTCGGGTTTGTCACGCTTTCTTTTGCATCTTATACGTTTATTGACCAGAAGAATCTCCATGGGACACTGTCACCCAGGGATCGCTTATCTGATGCATTACAAGCGTTTGAAGAACCTATTTTCTATCAATGAAGTGCCACCTGTCGCCTCCCACTGCCGTAGATGTGCAACTGTCAAGCCGCATTCGTCACCGGTCTCAAGACGAGCCCCTGTCAAAGCTACACAACCCTTAAAGATAGGGTATTTACTTCACTCTCCGTCACTTGTAAATGATAATCATTACTTGTCATCGACAAGTATTCTCGTTTCTCATTTACGCGTCCCGATATGACTGTCATCACAGTCTTTTCTTGTTTCTACCAACTATTTTCCTTCTTTGGACTGCCATCATACACACGCTCCGATCGTGGTCCCTCTTTCATGCCCGACTCTGCGGAACATTTTCTACACGGCAAAGGCATCGGCACCGGTCGAGCCACCGCACCATGCCCAAGCCAACGTTCCAGTTGAGCGATTAAACGGAACACTACGAAAAGCCATCTCTGTGAAACTCCAGTCTCAGTGGTCACCGACCAGTTTATGAGAGGACGTGCAACTTGACACTACATTCCATCCAATCGCCTCTCTGTACTGCCACCAACTCAAACGCACGCGAAGGATTCTTCCGTCCCAATCACAAATTTGCTTTTGCCACATCGTTACGTAGTTAGCCACTGACCCCTGACAAAGTGCAGATACGTAAGAATGCGCGGCTGTCCAAGTATGACCCACTCGTCGAGGAAGTTGACCTAGTTGGGTGCATCCCCAAGTATGCCCATGTTTCTCTTCCAGACTGCAGGGAAGATACCGTATCCATACGTTAGTTGACTCCATTGGGGGGAGGAATGACTGATTCGAATCCATAGTCGGTGAACGACGAAATACGGCGCAATACACTTCCAAAACATACTAAATTAGACTGGAAGATGGTTTTCTCAAGTCCACATACAATACACTTTGAGACAAATGCTGGTGTGACAGAAGTTACTTCTCACTCTCCAGACATAGACATAAAAATCATTAGAGTTGCATGAAAACATACTGATTCGACAACAGAGAACTCAGACCTATAATCTGAAAAGCAGTAAAGTCTAGTATCTTACTTGACCCTTTTGCATGTTTAATTCGAATATCTAGCACTGTTTGGTTGTCTTGGTCATACCGCTTGCGCTCTGTGAATCAAATTTTCATTCTTCCAATAGTCAGAACGGCATAGTAGAATACAGTGAAATTTTCGGATGTATCATCGCTAATCCAAGCGACATTGTAGACGAGAATCCTCCAATGACGCTCGCTTGAACTGAAACAACATTTGGGTCTGAAAGTTCCGCGTTGATAATTAGCGTAACCTCCAATGACAAACTCCTTGATAACCGGGGCTGAACCACGAAAAAGCTTACAATCCAACCCACTGAGTGCAAAAGCACTGATATTTAGACAAAACAAGCCCAATGTGCAGAACGTTTACAAGCGCAACGGAAGCGCTTAACGTGACGGAACCATTAACAAAGTATGACGCTCCCTATTGATTGGACGACCTATTAAAAGAATCCCACGTCTAAAAATTCTTACCGTGAAATAAAAGTGCCAACCTGGATATCATTGCATGCATTTCCATCCTTGGAATGATACAATATGAATGTCATGCAAAAATGAACGAGTCGATTTTCAATAGATTCTTGGAAGTATGCTTCTCCAAGGTGAACACTGAACAGTCCAACATTGAGATAGTGTTTACTTTTGACAATGCTCCCATACGCTGATGGGCATTTAAAGTTCGTTTAGCCATTCTTTCCGTTTTATCCCCCAGTATAGTCTGTTTTACAGTCCCATCGAGAGGCACCTGTTTCAAAGGTCCCGCGGGAGATTTATTGAAGAAGAACAGAGAAGACCTAGTGAGAGTGCCCGGAGGACAGTTTGTTAGGATATTTAGGTTTCTCTTATTGCAAGAAATGTGCCGTAAATCCATTCACGGTATCATAAACACAAGCTTCCTATCATGGTCAAAATTTCACATTCATACAATCGTTCAAGTTTTTAAATTCATAGTTGTTTCTTCTGCGAAATAAATGGTAAAATTTACATTTGTGCACAGTTCTTTCATTGGTGTCGAGTGGCCCTCAAGCTGTGGCGTTTCACCCTTAAGCTACGGAAAACACTGTAGTTATATCCACCAAGCTGCATGCCTTCGAAACATTTCATTTCAACATACTAGGCCATGTTCACATTAACCTCCTTTTTGCCTTGTGCAAGCGAATTAGTATTACATGCTTGCGCATGAGCGCAGTGGAAGAGGGTGTACCCGATCCTTCTTGCACTATCAGGGATAACCGACAACCAAACACTGATTTGGAGTGCACAGCTCCATAACGTCCCAATTCATTCATTCTTCATTAAAGGAGTAGAGGAAAACCCTCCTGTGATGGTGGTTGGTTCGTGGCCGACACGAAGCCCGTCCTTCCTAGCAGACCAAAGACATCACAGTGAATCATGGGATGCGCAAGCAGAGCCCGTTCAGCAACGGGGTCAAGCCTCAAGACGATGGAACCACGGGCGACCGGACAGCGGACAAATAGAGAGATGAATCCTTCGAAGCAGTATTTAGCTTCGACACCAGCCAATCCCTGGCACGACTGTCCACGCCAGTCGGACCAGTACCTACTGTGCAACGACTGGGTACAAAGACCTTATACTTATACACTGTCATAAGCTAATAAAACGAGATGGCCCGAAGGTCTTCTTACTAGAGCCAGTGGGACAGATCAGAACACTTTCCATGTAAGCCTTGTGGTCTCAGCTCAGCAAAATGAGCTCTGGTACCATGAAAAATCCATGATTTTTCCCGTTATCAAACGCGGTAACTCCTCCGACCTCAACATCTACCGCGATATTCCTCTTACTTCTATCACTTCGAAAGTTGTGGAAACTATCATTTCTGACCGATTGCAGTTGTCCCCTGGACGTGGCAATAGTCGCAATTTTACGGTTTGATTCGAAGTACCAGTCCACGGGAGCCAGATGTAGGAGAGACAATCAAAGAATCCGACGTCACATAGACCGTTGGGTGAAACACTTTAAAGGACAGTTTAACTGCCCCACTTCTAAAGTGGACCTCCCGAATATACATGCAAGAGAAATGATGCAGGTACATATCACTCCTTCATGGAGAAATTGAGGTTATCAAGGAGTTATATATATATATATATACTCCACACGATTTTGGGATCAAGCAAGGTGCCAACGAAACAACAAATACAGAAAATTGGGAGAGGGAAGTATAAGAAAGAATAAGTAGCTCATAAAGACATGATGACTTTTTACACCGTAAACATTTCCATGTTTTTTGTTAATTTGTTTGTCTGAGTGGAATTTGTTGTGATTATGGGACATGAGAGTTCGACAGACAGACCGCACAGCATTCGCGCTGCTGACTTCTATTCTCGGACATGTTCCTTAACATCTCTAACCAAAGTCAATCTCCCTCCATGGAGCCCCAACCAGGGAGACTGGAAGAACCAACCGAACCCGATGCTCATGGTAGCTTCTTCACACACCTACGCCAAGCCACGATCTGCAGTCGCAAGGTGTAAAATGAGTACTATATCTGGATACCTCAACGACCACGCGGTTCAGAGCGTGTTGAACCGCCTGCGCACTACAGCTCAGCAAAGCGATATCAGCATAAAAGTCAAGAACTCTGTTCCCCAGAAGGAGTTCGACTCTACCCGTTGGAACATCAAACAAGATGTTTCGCAGAACATTCTCTATGGCTGAGTCGAAAAGAAATGTGGGTATAAGGCAACCTTGTCGCACTCCATCAGGGACAGCGAAAGCAGCTGTAAGCCGAACCCGACCTGAGGTGTGACGAGATAATTCTTTGAGGACTGACACATACCTCTCAGGTACTCCATCTTTCGATGAACATTTTCAGGGCATCCCATCGACAGAGTCGAAGTCGAGGTGGTCAGTCCATGACAGAGCAAAAAAGGTATAAAGAAGACTTGAACAGTGGACTTGGCCAAGTAGGACGTAAAGTGATGAGTCTCCTTTATCCAATTCATGAGAACAGAAAGAAGACAATTCGCGAGATGCAAGCATTTCGTTTACTTCTGTCTATCGCGTACGTAAAAATTCCAGTTTACATATATCTTGCAGCGAGAAAAGAATGCAGTGGAATGGGTTACATTAAAAGCTATTACAGTGCGTTCGGTTGAGGAAGGGAGAGGTATGTTCTGTTGGTACTAAGGCAAACAAACATTTGATGTCAACCATTTTTGTGCACAAAGTGCCGGCTGCTACATCATGATATGCATCGCTTCACGGGATGCTAACAGCTTCGATTTGGGATTGCGCCATAACACTGTGAAGGATTAAGCCAGGTCAATCTTGTGACCTGATGCAATTAAGTGTTTTGCAATCGAAGAAGCTAGAGATTTGACGTCATTCTCTGTGGTTGCATTGGGTTGCGTCATTGATTTGGTAAGCCATTTGAGTACGTGCTCCGACGCTCGTTGAGCTGAGCAGCGATCCATTCCATCAATGGATGCGTCACCGCAGCTACGAATGAACTGATAAACAACATGTAAGACATTCGAATCGGCAAGACGGTTTGTTTTTGGAACCTTAACCTTTTGTTCTGCAATAGACGTAATTGCACCGCTGTGTATGGGAGCTTCAAGGCTGAATCAAGATTTCTATTTATTTGATTAAATACGTGGTCATCCCTAAGTGGCAAATGATACCTTGCTTCCTCTCAATCGTAATTGGCTTTTTGTGTGCTTTCCCCGGCATTCTGTGATGTTCGATGGGCTTTCCGGGATAACCATAGGCCAGAAATGTTCTTTTATGAGCTCTTCGTTTTGCACTTGATCCATGGTTGGCTAAGTTAATGACACAACCCAATGCGACCACAGAGAATGACGTCAAATCTCTAGCTTCTTCAATTGCATCAGGTCACAAGATTGACCTGGCTTAATCCTTCACAGTGTTATGGCGCAATCCCAAATCGAAGCTGTTAGCATCCCGTGAAGCGATGCATATCATGATGTAGCAGCCGGCACTTTGTGCACAAAAATGGTTGACATCAAATGTTTGTTTGCCTTAGTACCAACAGAACATACCTCTCCCTTCCTCAACCGAACGCACTGTAATAGCTTTTAATGTAACCCATTCCACTGCATTCTTTTCTCGCTGCAAGATATATGTAAACTGGAATTTTTACGTACGCGATAGACAGAAGTAAACGAAATGCTTGCATCTCGCGACTTGTGTTCTTTCATTCCTCAAGTAACAAGTGTAAACTTTTCGGATACGGTTCACGAAACCCGCTCATGAGACCGTTGGAGACATGAAGTGCTATGCCTAAATGTCGCTGCTTGTGGTGCAGTTGCGTACAGGCTATCTTTGTCATCGTGAGTTTGGATTATCACTTTTTGGGCTCTCTTTAACTCCTTGCCTCCATTCACTTTTCCCTCAACTAAACGGTGCTGTGAGACAAAAATCAAAACCAGAGCACAAAGTGAGGTTATTGGCTGAAGAAACCGAATAGACGAACCCTCTGGCTCTGCCATCAGTACCTGTCATTATTTTCTTTTTGAATATTCTTTCAATCGACAATACATTGTAGCCCAAATGCTTCCATGCTTCCCTCTACACAATGCGTCCTCCAGGATGTCGTTTCATCGCCGTATTTGTTTTTTTCTTGTGTCATCTATGCCAATTTACGACGAGCGTCTCCTTAATAATGCGCCGATGATGTGATTTCCGGAATGCCCAATTCCAACAACTCCTCTGTTGCAACGAAAAGTGAATGAGCTCATCAACTGGTCTTAAGGTAGAAATCTAAGGACGATCCCTCAAAGTTCTGTGATATTCTGTTCTGTCACCATACGAGTAATCAACACTACAGCGTATTGGTATCCAGTCCAGAGTCATCAATGGGTTGTAATTATAAGACGTGATCTTACCTGTGCAGGTAACGTCACGACAGTCTTCTTGACGGCTTACACGCACGAGTGCAGTGGAAGGGAAATACCCCATAACCTCAAAGGTCTACTAACTATTAGGGATAGCTATCAACCAAACCCCTGAGAATGGGCGTGGAGAACCACACAGGTTTCCAACAGATCAGGTATGGTAACGAGCCAGACGACAGTGAAATACTGCCCACTGACAAGTGACCGCCAGTGGCGGGGTCCGAACCACTGGCCTCCGACTTGATATGATTGAACTCCTAAAAGCCCTTTGAAAATCACTTATCTCTGGTTTTTTGGTTTATTCTTAGGTCGTGTTTCTGTGCGTAGGCTATGCCGCAGTATTTCTTCATTTTATCTAGCGATAATTGCTGTACAACTCAATCGACTAAGTAACCAATCCAAAGGTGATCACTTGTCTGGAAAAAGCTTGTACCGCGAAGAAATTCATTTTCGATATATCATCTCAGGCACTGACATACATATTAATGGGCAAAGGAGAGTATATATGCAGCTAAAGATAGCAGTGAGTGAGACTACGTAGAATGAAGGACGGACATACAGAAATGAGGATGTATCGGAAATGCACATGGTTGGGGCAATACACACATTTCCTAAGTTTTGCCTCCCTACGACACAAAAGAAACCTAGTGAGCTGTCTGATCTACTGAGCAAGAAACATCTGTAGTCCTGATACGATTGCCCAAGAAATTGAATACATGTGACACACTAATAAAAAAGGCCATCCAGAACCGTTTATCCTACAACATATGGGGGAGAGGAGACACAAAAAAAGAGTGCGAACGGCCAAGAAAAAGAATGTCTTCCTAACTATCTCGTTCAAAGGTGAAATTTTTTTTAGAAATACTGGAGCTACACCTATCCAAGGCCCTCAGGAAGCCCTTTCCCACTGCACATGTGCGAATCTTATCAAATACCAAGCCTCTCACTGTTCAGCATTCCGAAGACGGGTTGCCTTATCAGTCTCAATCTTTTATTCTATATCAGTTTACGTGCTCTTGTAGTGCACAGTATAATGGACATACGACTAAACGCGTGTCAAAGAGGAAATCAGAACATGTCCCGGCTTCTTTCGGAATATCAATAGCGCAATCCCATAACATCTGGTGGATAGTGGACCTCAAATGGACAAAGAGACAGCTTTCAGACCAGTCCTGACAACTTCCAGAGTTCACGCAAAAGCATTACACAGGCGGTTGCTGATGGCGTCAGAAACCATAGAAATTCGACCACTGAAGCCGGAATTATGCAAGCAACGTAACCTCATCCAACAGTTGTTGTTGCCGTGGCCATAACAAGTGATTCTCTTATGGTTTCCATGTACAAATGCTCCCCAGCTCTGCACCTCTTTTTTCACCACATGTGGCTACACATTTCACACTCACTGTCATTCGCACAACGGACAAGGTTCATTAAGTTGAAGCATGTTGCCAAGTTACCGGATTTGTTGCACACTTACTCACTCACTGCTATCTAAATCTTCACATGTACTCTCTTTCACCCAGCATTATATACGTAAATGCCTGAAGTGATATATCGAAAAAAAAATTCTTTGTTACAAGTTTTTTCATGAATCGATGGGCATATTCTACGACTTGTCTGGAAGTTGTTAGTTCAGAGTGGGAAGACGTTAATCCTTGGATTATCCATTACCTGAACGTCCTGACAAAGACGGCTGGGTGCTAAGTTGTGGTTCTGACATGAAATAAACTACCAGGGGTAAGACTAGTGTAGTACACCAGATATTTTAGTGCAACAACCAGGCTTTGGCAGGCATGTTGGACAAGCACCAATCAAGGTTCCTGGTAAGAATGAAACAGCGGTATCGGCTTTACAGAGATGGGGAGGAGCTCCGAGACTAAATAATTTTTAAACAACTTAATTGTTCTACTACTTAAATCAATCACTTGGGAACGGTTTACAAGTAATAATAGAAAAAAGTACAATTAAAGGGACACTTCAAATACTGTATTAAGAATAATAAGCCCCGAAATGTGAGTACGCATATGTACACTCAGGTGGGGTGTAGAAGTTGCACAGGGTATAATGAGTTGCGAGCACTTGTAGCCCCAAAATAACCAAGGGGAGGGTACTGGGGAATAATCAGAAACATTCGGGAATGGAATGCAGACCAAATATGCGAGGGGTGGGAAACCTGTTTGGCTGAAGCATGTGATAAAGTGCATACAGTCGGCTGGTAGCAAATTTAGTGACGGTAAACAGATGGGACCGAAAGCAACCCAAAAATCACAGAAGTGGGTGATGCCTCCAAAAGACAGTAAAAAGAAGGGGGCACAGTGAGTACTTGCGCCAAGAAAACAAACCACTTTTGTACAAATCCGAGGTGCAACCGAGAGGAACTGATGAACCCAATTGAACCAGAAATTTACTCGATAAGTTTCTTGGATTTGAAGTAACGACGTAGATACAGCACTTGCCAACAGGCAAAACCAATCAGTGTGAGCATGGACAGAAGTGAGAAATAAAGCACTCGGGTGTGCGTTGACTCTAAATAGCGGGCGGAAACAATGAAAATAAATGCAAGCTGTGAAAATGAGCGATTAAAGTATGACATCTAAAAAACCAACACCTGCTGAACTTTAACTGTTTTATACCCATACAAGTACTTTGCAAAGAGTGGGGTGTTTACAGACACAAGGACTAGACCGTCATGATCTGAGACTTCAAATGTTTAATCATTAAAAGGCGTGATAGATCAAGTCAGTCAATGAACCTGACGGAAGTTTAGTCTTTGATCCAGTGCGCAATTGTAAATGGTGTAGATTATTTCAACACAGTCAGCAAGTGTTTGCTAACCTGTACACCAAAATGTGCACGGCTCTGGTGAATGACGCCGTAATTACTGACCGTATTCTATGAATCAAACAAATATCACGCGTACAAAGCAAACAACATGTCGGCTTATAAGCACATCTCGTCATGAGCATTCTAGGCTGGTAGCGCAATTTGATAATACTGTTTATTCGTAGTTTTGAGAATCGACTAAGGAGAGTAGGCTTTACTAATGAGAAAAAACATTGCCCGATCTCGCACACACAGGAGAACGACCGAAAAAATTCAAGTATTTTGGTCAGAAGCCATCTATATTGTACCTTACAAGTGCAATGTGCTGTACCAAAAAGACGCGCGACTTATTTATTCTTACCGAAAAGTACTCCTCGGTTGTTGTTCAGAATCCTCAAGACGATGAATGCTTCATTGAAGTCAAAATTTAACTGATTCCAGATATAGTAGCCATACTGTAGTGTTCGTGTCTCACCTTTAAATACCTCAGTATGTCGGGGGTGGGTGTCTCGGGCTCCGAGTTGGCTTCTCGTCCTGAACACCCCTCAAAATGCTCCAAAATGACCGTGCATCTGTCACAGCCCTTGCTGAGGAAGTCCTACTCACTGCTTCGCCGGGTTAGTTGACTGCATGTTGGCCTAGGGGAACTGGTTAAACCCTGATTCCAAACCAACCCACGGGGGAAGCATGAAGCGTACAACACTATGCTTACCTGCATCTGTCGCGAAGGGGTTTACTGGGCACCCAAGATGTTGGGCCTCATCCGAAAGGCGCATGAACTGAGCATTCAGTCCCCGGCTCCTGGTGGTTTTCAGAAGAGGCGAGTGAATCATACAATTAGCCACCGGCTCACATGGACCAACTCTGCTGCCTTGCTCGGTTGCGCAGAGGCTAGAGGTGAAGTCTCGAAAAAAAATGCCCACTCTGGACTAGGCGACCGAGTAGTACAATAGCCCACAACGCAAGCAACCATGACAGACTTTACCACTGTGATTGACTGCTCTTTCGCGCACACAAATGGACAATCTCCTACACCGTACATAACTTGTTCTCCCATTTCCACTTCCTTCCCATTTTTTGTTTCATTTTCACATCCCACGGGTTCTTCAGTCGAATGTGCCTGCTGTGGTGCCACCAAAGGAAATCGTGGCTATATTCTTTCTTGAACTCCTTCGACTAGCTTCACGGTCTCACCGAACCCGCTTTCACCGGTCGATACTCTGCTTCGTCCTCGATGCCCATTCAAACTAGCCACCCCCAACATGCGAACACTGATGTGTATAGGAGGACAGGCGGGCCAAGCTCGTACGCTTGAATCCCTCGCCATCGATGTATGATGCAATCAAGAGACTAGCACTTAAGACTTCAGTTCCGTAATTCGAATGACCCTCCCATCTAATCGTTCCGTGAATTTTCACTTACGTCTTTCTGGGGACGCCGAGGATGCGGCTTCTGTTCTTGCTGGCGTTGAGATTGTATTCAGTGAAGGAGCTGAAGCGAAGCTGCTAGACTGGATCTCAGTCGGCAGTCGTTTATGCGCAGTGAGACTCGAGGGTTCATGTAACGTGAGCAGTCGCCGATCCGATAGACGCAATTTGTTTGTCGTTTCGACGTATGCACCCACCGACTGTAGCCCAGGTACAAAGATAACTTCTACCAAAAGCTCCATGACCTCTCACGTAAAGCAAACCGGGCTGGTATCGTGATTTTGGCAGGAGAACTGAATGCTGAAGTGGGTGAGCTGTCATCGAATGAGGCGTATCTAGGAGGCCCTTTTGAACTAGATCCATGTCGCTCGGGAAACGGTTGTTGACTGTGCTCAGACCACCGCCAGTGAGAACTTCAGACGTTCTAATAGCCAGTACACCACATCGCGTCTGACCTCTTCAACAGTGGACCCAGAGTGAACACTCCGTTATAAGCCACAAATGGCGGGGTTGTATACAACACTGTTGTTCGTGCTGGAACCCTCCCCTTGACTCTGACTGTGCATTAGTTCGCACTAAGCCGTCCAAGTGCTTCGGTGGGCGCTTCAAACGCACGATGCAACGACAGTTAGACTGCGATAAGCTTTCCGATCCACCTTGCTTATCCGTCTTCTAAAACGCGCTACCTGCAGCCCCGCCCGTTGACACAAACCAGCACTGGTCGCTTATCAAGAATGCTTTGCATTTTGATGGTCTAGTAAGTTGTGGTCTGTTTTGTCGTATCTCAAGACCCTGGGTTTCTGCTGAATCTCTGCGCCTTCTCGACGCACGCCAGTCGATCCCGGCTGGAAGCGAGCATAATGTAGCACGTTTCGAAACCAGACAGGTACTTGACGCGAGTATTCGTAGGGATCACGAAACCTAATGGTCGCAACGCGCATCAAAGACGGAACATGCTGCCGCCATGGGAAATTCCCGCAAGCTGTTCTGTTTCATTCGAGTCACCGGTAAGAACCTACTAGGTTTAAGTGAAACAATCGGTGGGGCTGACGGTTCGCAAATTCACAACCAGAAGCGGCGTATCGATCACTGGGCGGAGCACTTTCAGGCACAATTTAGCTGGCCCTCGGTGTCGGCTTTGCCTATAGCTCATCCGGCACACGTCCAGTGGTTCATCTCAACAGATCCACCTACCGAGACGGAGATCTAAGCCTTATGACGCCACAAATCGCTGAGCTGTGATGTCATTCCCCAGCCCTATTGGAAGAGGGTGGGGTGCAGCTCATTAGAGAACTTCATGCTTTGTTTTCAGAAGTTCGGAATTCTGAGTAGGTCTCGTCCTTGTGGGGGGGGGGCGATTTTTGTTCCCATCTTCAACAAAGGCTTGTGCACTGACTGCGCTAATCATAGGCGTATAAGCCTGATTCCAATAGCGTTAAAGCTGCTTGCGTCTGTTATACTTCGGAGGTTGTACCAAACGCGTGCAGAGTAGACTCGCGAGGAGCAGGCTGGGTTTCGCGCCGGTCGTGGATATATCGATCAAATCTTCACCCTTCGACAAATGCTAGAGCACCGTCACACCTTCCAGAGACCGACAGTCATCGTGTTCCTGGACATTCGCGCTGCCTTTGACTCCATCGATAGGACTGCACTGTGGAATTGCTTGTTGAGAATTGGAGTACCTGAGAAGTAATCATCAGTCCTCAAAGAGTTGTATCGTTACACCTCAGGTCGGGTAGAGCCCATGGCAAGCTATCGCCCCCTTTCGTCGGTTCCAGGAGTTCGACAAGGCTGCCCTTTATCCCCGTTCCTCTTCAACTTTGCCATAGAGGATGTTCTACGGAAAGTTTTGTCTGGTATTCCGAACGGTGGAGTTGAACTCCTCCCAGGGAACAGAGATTTCGACTTGAAATATGCCGATGATATCACCTTGCTGAGTGATAATGCACAGGCGGTGCAACGTGCTCTATACCGCTTGGCGATTGAGGTATCCAGATATGGAATGCGCTTTGCGCCTTCAAAGTGCAAAGTGCTTTTGCGAGATTGACAGGAGGCTGTGCCTGCCCTCACCCTTTGTGACGATCAGTTAGAGTTAGTCGACAACTTTAAGTATCTTGGGAGCTCGATAACTAATGGAGGTGGTGGTGGGGAGGGGATGAATTCACAAATAGCGAGCCAAAACAGCTTTTGCAAACCGTCGACACCTGTGGCGTCACTGTGACATCCGGCTCTCTCTTAAGGGACGGGTTAACGAAGCCGCGGTTCAGTGTTTTACATTGCGGCAGCGAGACCTGGCCACTTGCTGTTGAGGATGCTCGGCGTCTTTCCGTGTTCAACCATCGATGTCCTCGAAGCATTGCTCACGTCTAGTGGAACCATCCAGTAATGACGAGGTGCGCCGTCGTGTTAGGCACGGATAGCCGCCCTCTTGATGAAGTAATTGCTCTATATCGCCTCCCGTGTCCCAGTTATGTTTTACGAATGCTTGCCCATCGTCTACCTTTCCATGCTCTATTCGCACGTGCTGGGCAAGGCTGGAAAAAGCGACGCGGCGGTCAGGCCGTGATTTGGCGTAGAGGTTTGAAAAATCTAGCATCAGAGTTGGCTTCGGTTGGTGCTTCCCGCCTTCTTGGTTGGGGCCAAGGGATGAAGTTTTGTCTTTGGTTAGAGATGTTGGTGGATATGGCTTAGAATAGAAGTCAGTGCCGCGAATGCTGTGCGGTCTGTCTGTCCAATTCTCGTACCCCGTAACCACAAAATGTCATTCTGACAAACAAAATGACAAAAGAAGAACATCAAAAAGTGTACGGTGAAAAACTTTCGAAAAAATCAGCATTAATCTTCTATCACTCACGATCTGCGTATTGTATTGTACGCCCCTTTCTCTATTTTGTAGTTTTTGTCGCACTGGCACCTTGGCTGGTCTCGATCCGGTGTAATATATATATATATATATATATATATATATATATATATATATATATATATATATATATATATGTAAATGGTCGCACCAAAGTAAACGCTACTCGTCCCGCGTAGTTGCTTCTAGACGACAACCGACGATCTATTTTTCAGGCGGAGCTTTGTACACAGTCATAGACGCAGCCGGATGTACACGACCCAGATAAACGCTGAAAGCAGATCAAGGAAGCCTTGTATGCCCCGTCTAATGCCACCCATAACTATGGTTCAAGTAGGATATCTTGGACATCTTCGACATCAGTTGCTCTTTTGGATGCTCGCACATCCATCCCTCCGGATGCCACATTCAATGAAGTGCGTAAATCCCTGAGACGCCAACTGTCTAGGAGCCTGAGAAATGACCGAGAGCAGTGGTGGGTTGTGAAATGTAGGGAAATAGAAAAAGTTGCGTCTATTGACAATACTCGCAACTTTTACTGTTTGATTAGAGGTACCGGCCCACAGAAGTCTGGTGTAATCTAGTTTAACAAGGAACCCGAGGGCTCACTGGTTCACTCTCAAGGACCGTTGGGCGGAGCACTTTAAGGAACAATTCAGTTGGTCCACTTCAACAGTGAACCTTCCACATATACCTGCAAGAGACGTCACTCCTCCATCAAAAATGGAGGTTATGCGGGAGATAGGTTACTTGGAAGATACAAAGCCGCTGGACCGATTTTGTTGTCTTCATTTTTTTCGAAGACGGGGGCAAAGCTTTGGTTTCGGAGTAACCAAAACTCCTCTGGGTAATCTGCGTTAGTGAGCAGATTCCCAGGGGAACGATGTGGATCGGTGATCGTGCCGGTTCCTCTTGTAAAAACCATAGAGGAATTAGCTTGATAAGTATCGCATTCAAACTGATCACGGGATTATTCTTCATTGATTATCCAGCACCCGCGAAATGTGTACGTGCAGGCCCACAATCTGGGGTGTATGGGGTGTCTGAGAGGAGTAGCACTTCTGAGTTGGTTGACTGTCGTGTCCCTTGGGGCATCCTCCATCTCTTTGGTCTCCATCATTCACCCAACTCTCACCTGTGGCTCCACGAAGCTGAAGCATGCATCAGCGGCCACACCCCGGCAAACCGCTCGACAGGCGGGCTAAACCAGGTTGAGGGTTACCGAGGTTTAAAAAACTTCGGCGAGACGGTGTTCGGCGTGTGAAGACAGATCCTTCTGAATGGGCGGACGAGATCTACTGATCCAACGGCCACAAAGGAGACCTGTTCAACTGCCTGATCCGGCATTCCAGAGGAGGCGAACGAACCGTACAGCAGGTCACCGGCTCCTCTGGAAACACCCTGCTGCCTTGCAGTCTGCACTTGGGTGTGCAAGGGCTAGAGGTGCAACCTCGAACAAAAAGGCCGAACGGTGCTGGGGACACCGCTTCGTACCCTACTCCCGCGACTCTCTATGATTATTCACGAAACCCCAAGCGCTCATCATGCTACGGCGTCCCCGGTAAGCGACGCGCCTCGTGTCCCGGCGGTCGAGGTGATAAGACAACAAGCTGGGATTATTCGCTGCAGGAAAAGAACACACATAGCCTGTTGGAATGTCAGGACGCTTCTAGACGTCGGCAGTCAGTGCATCACAATGCGAACTCTACAAGACTATGACGTAGATATTGCTTGCCTCTCGGAAGTCCGCCTGCCCAACTCAGGTAGCCGACAAATAAAGGTCCCGGGTGTGGATACATCCTACTGGCTCTATCACAGTGGCCCAAAAGACAACTCCGGTCTCTACGGTGTCGCGTTTGCTCTGAACAAAGCAGCTAATGATGAAATGATCTCTTGGGAACCCGTCTCATCCAGACTCGCCTTGGCACGTTTTAAAGGCTCCCCGCACGACTTGACGGTGATCGCGATCTATGCTCCAACCAATCCAGCTGATGACGAAAACAAAGACGAATTCTAGACTAATTTGCAGGAGGTAATCAACCGGGTTTCGAGGCGCGATGTACTTTTCATCGCAGGACATTGGAACGCTCGCACAGGTACGGCCGACGAATCTACTCGCCATATTCTCGGGAGATTCGGCCTTGGTCAACGCTGCGATAACGGTGGCCGACTGATTGGTTTAGCCGACATCAACAGAATGGTTGTCTGCAGCACTCGATTTCAACACCCCAAGAAGCATCTACTCACATGGTACTCCAATGATGGTCGCACTGCACACCAACTCGACCACATCCTGGTGAGAGCCCGTTGGGCCTCGTCTGTGGAGGATTGCCGAGCGTACCGAGGTGCAAAAACGGGCAACACAAATGGCACCGACCATGACCTCCTACGCTCATGCTTCAAAGTTCATCTTTCCACACGTGCTAAAGTGTCTGCACCCTCTCGGATAAACGTTGCTGCCCTAGAAAATCCAGAGAAGCGAGAAGCGTTGTCACGAGCAATCACAACCCGACTAACCAGCGCAACCAATGCACAGGCAGATGAAGTTCCTGTGGGAGGGCAGTGGACTCGAATGATGACGACAATCAAGGAAGCTTCTTGGACAGTACTCGGGAGAACGAAAAAGCGGAAAAAGGATTGGATCTCGGAGAGCACGCTCCAGCTGTCAACCAGAGCACACGAAGCGCGACTGGCAGGTAGTAACGAACGCCGCAGACTGCAGCGAGAGGCCACACGCTCCGCCAAGGTTGATCGCATAAGATACTGGATAGAAATAGCCGAAAAAATGGAGACCGCGTCCGGAATTGGTGACTTCGGTAAACTGTTCCGCCTTATTCGCAGCGCCTCTAATAGGTTTTGTAAGCAAGATTCCCTTCTTCGTGACACGGCAGGAAACTTAATACCTGAACAGAGCAAGAAAATGGACCAATGGGTGGAATACTTTAGTCAGCTGCTCAACCGGCCTACGGACCACCGGACGGACCAACCAATATCAACCCCTCCAGCCCAGTACGAAAGCAACTGTGACCCGCCAAACACCGCGGAAATCACGGAGATGATAAACAAACTGAAAGACAGAAAGGCTGCTGGGGAAGATGGCATCCCTCCAGAAGTGTATAAAGCATGTTCATCGTCATTGATTGACAGGTTGTGTACACTTTTTGGTTCCATTCGGAGAGCGGAAGCATTTCCACCGGACTGGGGAATGTCCATACTGCTGCCCATTCCGAAGAAAGGTGATAAATCGGCATGCGAGAACTACCGAGGGATCAGCCTGATCGATGTGGCCGCAAAGATCTTTGGTGCGTTGTTACTAACCCGTTTTTCCGAGGCAAGAGACCAGCGCACTCGCCCGAACCAAGAGGTTTCCGCCGTGGCAGAGGCTGTGTGGATCAAATCTTCACACTGCGCCGAATACTGGAGCACCGCTATAAGTTCCAGCAGCCGACGGTAGCTTGTTTCATCCACTTCCGGGCAGCTTTTGATTCGGTGAACCGCGAGTCTCTTTGGACCATAATCCAATCCGATGGAATGCCCGATAAGCTTTCAAGGCTGTTAAGGGGATACTACTCGACAACCGGTGCTAGGGTTCGTATGTACGGTGAAGAGTCCCGCGAGTTCACACTCACTACCGGAGTTAGGCAGGGCTGTCCCCTCTCACCGGTGCTGTTCAACTACGCCATCGATTGGACAATGCGACAGGCATTACACAACTACCCTGGCGTTCAGCTTAGCCAGGAAATATACATCTCGGACCTGGAGTTCGCGGATGATATTGTTGTGCTTGGAGACTCCCCCGTTACGCTACAACCAATCCTCGACCGAATCAATTCCTTCGTGAGGTCCATCGGACTTGAAGTAAACTTGACCAAAACAAAGGCTTTCACAACCCATCTGGGCCCGACAATTCAACAACTGTCGATGAATGACCAACCAGTCGAATACGTCCCTTCATTCAAATACCTAGGCTCAACTCTGCTTCCGAACGGCCAGGCAAAAGATGAAGTGGTATTACGGATCGACAGCGCCAGGAGAGCCTTTCTTCAGCTAAGACGAACGCTGTGGACTCGCAGTGAAATCACCTTAAGAACCAAAACTCGTGTTTACCGTGCTGCCATCCGGCCCGTACTCATCTATGGCTGCGAAACCTGGCCACTACGAGCTGAGGATACCAGAAGGCTGGAGGTTTTCGACCACTGGTGCCTGCGGCAAATCCTCAAAGTCAAGTGGCGCGACAGGGTGTCCAACGACGAGGTAAGGAGACGATGCTGTGATATCGATGCTCTCCCCGTCCTCCTCCAACGTCGACGACTTCAGTGGTTCGGCCATACGCTTCGGCGACCCGAGTTGGAGCTAACCAAGCAAACACTCTGCCCCACTCCCTGCCCTGGTTGGCGTTGTCGCCTTGGTGGGCAACTCAAAACGTGGACCAGTACAATCGAGAAAGACGTAGAGCTTCTAGGCCTTCGGTCAGTCTATGGAGCCCGGCGATGGAAAAAGGACTGGATCAAGATCTGTACGGAGCTCGCCTCCGACCGCCGCGCGTGGTCAGCAATGGTTCGTGATATCCATGGAGCCGACTTATCCTCTCGCAGGAGATAGTCGCGTAAAAGTAAAAGTAAGTAAGGCCCACAATTTCGGTCTTCCTTGATCTGAAAACGGCGTTTAGCTCAGTCGACCGCACAGTTCTCTGGTGCTGCCTCTTATTTAGGGGTGTGCCAGAGAAGTTTATTTCTCTCCCAATGCTTGTATGCGAACAGTCGAAACTGAGTTCGTGCTTACGGCGATCTTTCACCCAAGTTCACCACAAGAAATAGAGTTCATCAGGGTTGCCTTCTTTCGCCCTTTCTTTCTTTGCAATTTTTTAATTGAATTGGTTCTTGAGATGGCCTATCATCGTGTGAGAATAGTGACATCGATCTCTGCTGAGGCAGTAAAGTGACTTGGAATACACGGAGATAGTGTTCTTTTGAGTAAAGATCCGGGAAAGTTGCAAGCTCTCTTAGATAGCCTAAACAACAACGTAGAAACGTTTGGGATATGTTTCGCACCTCCAAAGTGTAAAACGCTGCTGCAGGACTGGGTTGGCTTGACACCAAACCTTGTGTTAACGGGGGAAGCCGTAGCTGAATTAGATAAGTTTTGTTACTTGGGCAGTTACATTTCATCAGGTGGACAGATATCGGATGAAGTGTCATCGCGTATACTAATGGTGCGTTTGACTTTGCTGATCTCAGCCATTTGTGGCGCCGGTGTAACATCCGATTGTTTATCGAGAGTTGAGTGTACACTGCTGCTGTTTGGTCCGTTCTTCTATACGGCCTATAAACATATCCGTTAAGGGTAAAAGATAGGCGAACACTGTTGGTGTTCGAGCACCGATGTCTCTATAGCATTGCCCAAGTATGATGGGAACACCGTATCAGCAATGCTGAGGTTAGACATACGGTGTTGGGAACCAGAGGTCAGTCTGTGCATTAAGTACTGAATCTAAGCAGATTAAGGTGGCTCGGACATGTGTTATGCATGCCCGTCGATAGACTTTGTCGGTGTACGTTGTTCTCCGAGGCAGGTAATGGTTGGAAAGTTGGTCGACGTAGTCAGTCCATGACATGACAAAAGGTAGGAAGGTCTTGACCAAGTAGGACGTGTTAGACTTCCAGATTGGGGCCCATGTGATCCGCCTACGAAATGGTTGGTGATAAGTCTAGGTGTCGCAACCAGTGGTGTAGTTGCTTTCAGACTCTTTCTTTGTCTTTGTGATTCCCACTTATTACTTTGATTTTCGGATCTTTTTCACTTGATGCTTGTTTTTCCTGCCCTTTACTGGACGCTGCCGGAAGACAGCAACCGAAACCAGAGCATAGAAGTGTGAGGTTAGCGGTTGTATAAACTGAAACTGACGTCCTAAAATGTATTGACGTCCCTTTCAATCTTCAATGTGGATAACCCTACCAAACTGTTTTAGTAACATTGCTCTCCATTGGCAACCAACATCTTTAAGGTTCTTCAGTCCGTTACCTAGGAGTTACACTAACTCACAACATTTGCTTGATCAGTTACACAGAAACAGTCTTCACTAAAGTCACGAAGCTTTCTCTCCTCTCATTTAGACTTAGAAAACTTAACAATCTTGTGATTCGGTTAACTCCTTGCATTCTTCCCCTTCGGCTTTTCTGTTCCCTAATATTTTTCCTGGTTCAAAAGAAAAAAAGTTGATCTTGCCACCAAATCTCTGAAACTGCTCTCCAGCTGTACATTTATAGGGGTATTCTGACAGACTGTCATTAACAAGCCATTTGGTGCTTTTGGCAACTCACGAATACGTTGGTTTCGGACATTAAACAGTCTACACTCCACACTATGAAGCTGTCTCGTTCTCATCCACTCGCTTGAAATGCGAAATACTTCATTCACGCTAGTTTGCATATGGAAATAGCCTCATTCATTACCTTCTTCGCCTACTCGTTGACCGCGACCAAGTAATCAGCGACCTCGTCGCCCACCTTCGTCAATAATTAAAATGTATGTACGGCTTCATTTTGCTTCCATGCATTCCTCTGCACCTTCCATTAAGCCCTTACTTTTGGATTTCTCTGTGAACCACGTGTACTGAAAAGTCACCCTACATCGGGTGCATAAAAGCGTTTATTGACTTGACTTGATTGGGAATCTCTTGTACCCCACCCAGGAAGTTTAACACGCTCAAGTCCACCGGTTAGACTTTTCATAATCTTTTTCCATGTCATGAATTGACCACTCTTTGTCTTCCGACCAATACTCGCCTCAGCGAACAATGCTTACCGAGGAATTCTGTCAAGGAACATGCACAACACGTTTTATCCACCTTAGTCTGGTGGCCTTTAATGTTTCTCCTAATGATTTGGTTGATGTGCATACTACTCGGCGTTTAACCTCAGCATCGGTGATAAGGTGTTCCTGTCAGATTCGAGCAATGCTACGAAGGCATAAGTGTTCAAGTAGGGACCATTTTCGTATATCCTCCACCTGCAGTGGCCATGTTTCTGCAGTGTACAGAAGCACTGGTGTGACTGCTGCAGCGTACACTCGACCCTTGATAGACAACTGGATGTCATGTCAACGCCATAGATGACTGAGGTTGGCATATACCCAAACAGTCTTCTGCATGCGTGAGGACATTTCATCTGACCTCCGGACGAAGTTCAGCTGTCTAGATAAGAAAACTTGTCCATCTGATTTGTAGTCACCCTAGTTACCAGGTTTGGTGTTAGACCAACCCAGTTCTACAACAGCATCTTGCACTTTGAAGGTGCAAAACGCATACCGAACCTTGCTGTGCAGTTACTCAAGCTGTCTAGAAAAGCTTGCAACTTGCCTGGATCGTTTCTTAAAAGAACAATGTCGTCCGCATATTCGGGGCCTGACACTATTCCACTCGGGAAAAGTCCAATGCCGCTATCCTCACCTGACAAAAGGGTGGTCTCTAGGACCATATTAATCGAAAGTTAAAGAGAAAGAGAGGGAGCAGCCCCGACACAACTTTTGGCGATGAACTCGGGTGAAAGATCACAGTAAGGGCGAACTCGCTATTTATGTACAGAGAATCTATGATGAAAATGAAGTCACCAATACGAGGCAGCAGTACGGTCGACTGAGTCGACGACTGCTTTGAGATCAAAAAAACGGAGATCGTGGGCCTGTGGAACGTGCCCCTGTGTTCTAAAACTTGTCGAAGAGTGAAAATATGATCAACAACGCCCCGACTAGGTCTAAACGCAGCTTAATTCTAGCACGAGCGTCGTTTGCGAGCGTCAAATAAGCGATGGAGAATAATACCGGCGGGCAGTTTGGATGCGATTCTAATCAACCTTATTCCCGCGTGGTTTTTGCATGACATGTTGCTTTTCTGTAAACCAATCACCGATTTACATCAAATCTTTGGAACTTGTCTCTTCATCCATATCAAGCCGAGAAGTTTTGTCGGCTCCACTAAAAGTGCTGAGCCACCGTCACTGAAAGTAGACAGAAGGATCGAGACTCGAAATGCGATAGCTGGAGGCTCCCAGTTAACTGACCGATATCATGAGCGAGAATATCCGGTGCAACATAAAAACCAACGAGGACACGATGGTGAAAGGAACTCAGAAAAGGCAACTTACAATTAACCGCAATGTAACTGATCTTCACTGTGTTGAATTGAAATGAGAAATGAGAAGACTTGCATCGCTTGTGGCCGATAAATGTGACTACCACACCTCCTTGGTTTCTTAGGTTCACAGGCCGATCACCCCTGAAAACTTCAAACGCATTAATATGGACCACATCGTCATCAATTTCATTGTACAACCAACTTTTCTGGAGTATTGCACCGACGCTTCTTGATTTGTTTTGCGAGATGATATGGGGTACTTCATTCAATTTCCCCAAAAGAGGACGAACCTTTGAGGGTAATATTGACTACATCGGCGTTTTGGAAACAGCAAGATATCGTGGGGTAGCTATCCAACCAGCATGTTTTTCCGAGCGCATACATGGTTATATGCGTTGGAAAACGAGGTTTGGTGTCGAAAACGCTCCTTGTCGACTTGATGCCATTTGTGGTTCCTTTAATCTCTTTATACTCTTGTTTTTTCACCATTATTTTCTACTGAGGGCGCCGCTGCGAGATAGCAACTAAAGACATCGCATCCAGTGCATGGCTAAGGGTTGTATGAACTGAATTGATTTCCACACCTTGATCACGTTGTAAACATATAGTGCTTAGCCATAAGAATTGATGTTGGAATACTTTAGGGACTGAAAACTACCGTGCGCCACTGTCATGCACAGTTCAACGAGATGTTTGTTTTTATTAAATTGACACTTCGCCCGGGGTTGTGTTGGAATTATTTTGCATGAGTGCTATGGGTCTCTTAGAATCGGTCAAACGCACAGGGAAATCCCTAAAATGCCGCTCAACACATCTGATTCGGCGCTCGTTATAAACACTGAGACATATGAAGTGTTTCTATGCAGCTGGTATTAATTTGCGCCGACTACCACCATGTTGGTGAACAGGGCGTTCTGCACTGAATCGGTGACCGATGACTATTATTGTCAATTAAGAGAAACTAGATCGTGACGTGACATGGCTAGTGAACCTCTGCTTTAATGGATCAAAAACGGTGAGTCAATGGGATCGAAAGATTAGATTCATACAAACCACTATCTCGGGTCTTATGTTGAGATTTGACCCTAAACAAAAACCTCAATGGTCATTCTGCTCTTTAGTTCATCATCAACATCATCGTACAGCGTTAAACAGTAGGACAAGCCCCACTGATCACTGCCTTTTTCACCATGTTGCACGCTGAATTAGAAAGTATGAATATACAAGATGGACAGGTAGTGGATCTGCACGGGTGGGAAAATGAAAGAACACCCTAGTAGCCAACACACGGAGTACACAGTCTAACTGTGCAAACGCACCTCGATCAATCATTCTGATTTGACAGAAAGTGACAACACGATCGCCACTGTTCGTGATTCGTTGCCATACCCCTCAGTATCTCCAGCCAACTCGTTGAGGGATCTTTTGAACCTCAACCATGAAGACGTGAAGCACCTACTTTACCTCAGTTCAGTGTACATTTTCTCATTCCTCGTTTCCAAGTCATTTGTTGACCTCCATGTTGTTTATTTCCACTTCCTAGGGGGAACGGAAAATAGGGCACGGTATGGTAAGCGTGTCTTCCCTACGTAACACGTGCTCTAACCAACGAAATCTATCAAGCTGGAAACGCTGTGATAGAGAACCCCTTGAAGTGGTACCCAATACTCGATTTCTGACCTCAATGTTGCTTACTCGGTCATTCCATCCAATCTTTGCGATACTACGCAACCATCGATGGTCAAATACTTCAAGACGACGAATATCTTCTGCACGCAGACCCCAAGTCTGGCAACTATACAACAAAACTCTTTAGTTAGACTTTCATTAATGTTGCTTACAAGCCTCAACGAAGAAGGAAATAAAATTCCACGTTGCGTTGTAAATAATGCAGCTAGAGTAGATGTTAAAGTTCTCTATGAACTTAGGTTACACCACGAGTTCCACTTTAGTTTGGGATAACAAATAAAGACCGTCAAGACATATGGTCTGCTTGAAAACGTCTCCCACTCGGAAGAAAACTCTTTCGTTTAGTTATTCTAAATTCAGTGATTAAGAACCACTGCTCTAGGGCCGGATAATCCAGTTTACAGCCCAATTCGCCGAGGTCTGTTCATCACCAATCGGGTATCTTTTATATCCTAAGTTGTACGAACTACACCTGGCTATATACGAAAAGCTCGATCACGAAATGGTTTTAGACTCCATTTATATCTTATATGGTGATCTATCCAACCGTCACTCTCACTGCACGTTCCGCTCTTCGAATCATGACCTTCCATATTGATATCCATCTATCTTACCTGGCTTGAATCCTCATAAACCAGGCGTGAGTAACAGCTGAATTTCCTAGCAAATTTTAGAACGTAAGCGTTTTTCATTCCCTATATACGATGTGCCAAGTGCAAATATTTCTGTGACTGAAATGCAGACGTTTATGTAAGCAAGAATTATAAAATAATGTGAACAGTTAACCAACGGTTTCTTTTGCATTAAATATTCAGGCCAGGCAAAACAGCCGGTATAACCATAAGGCCGACTGCCGTTTAATTACAAACAACGCCACAGTTAGTGATTTGGTCACCACCGGTGTTGATGTGCGGCATTGAATTTACACTAGGGAATAATCTTGGGCACACAACTGATCCGTGACTTGGCGCTTAAACAAAGTATTGAAAAATCTGAACAAACTGATGTTCTATAGTCTCACCATGTTCTTGAAAATGATGACAGACAACATAAGCAGACTATCACCAGTGCTGAGACACTTTATACACCTCTTTTTCTTTCATGTAGAAAAAACCTGGCTGGTGTTCATTGGTGCGCTTAGATGGATGCCCTGTCGTCTAATTCACAGTGAATAGGTCAGCAGAGGCAGTTTATCCTTTTTCACGATCAGCCGTGTCGAAAATAGGCATCTGAGCTTGATGGCGTTGAAAGTGGTGGACAGAACTCTGTTGGTTCTCTCAACTGCAAGGAATTTTGAGGAACAGGGTTTTCCTTGATGACCAGCGGTGTTCCACAAGGATATCCCATTTCTTCATTCCTGCTTACCTTTGCTATGGACAAAATAATGAAGAATGCCTTGCGAAATCTCCAGGATATGGGCATCGAACTAGCAAATGGCGGACAGCTATATGATCTGCATTACGCCGACAAGCTTATCTGCTTGTTCGAGTGTATGGAACATGCGCAACGTGCACTAGATAGACTCACCAGAGCTGTAGGTCCATTCGGCATGTGCTTTGCACCTTCAAAGTTCAAAGTAATGTTGCAAGACTGGACGTCAACGGTCCCGAGCTCGATGCTCGACGGAGAGGTACCGGCAACTGTCGACCGCTTCACTCATCTTGGAAGCAGCTGGACGACGGATGGGAGTACGGTAGTAGAAGTGCACAACCGCATATCCAAGGCTCGAGTGGCGTACGTTGGACTGAAGCACTTGTGACGCCGACCTGATATTTCGCTGAAGTTGAAAGATCGTGTGCACTGTGCCGCGGTGCGTTGTTTTGTTGTATGGTTGCGAGACTTAGGGTCTGCGTGCAGAAGATATTCGTCGTCTGGAGGTTTCCGACCACCGTGAACGGTGGAGATCGTGTTGTCACTTTCTATCAAATCAGATTGATGGGTCAATGTCCGTTCGTACAGTTAGACTGTGTATTCCGTGTGTTGATTACTAGGGTGTTCTCTCTTCTTCCCACTCCTGTTCACGTTGTTTATTCATTCCTTCTATTTCTAAGTGCAATATGGCGGGAAAGGCAATGGTCAGTCGGGCTCGCTCTGCTGTTTAACGCTTCATGATGATAATGATCCCGCGGATTGTGCGAAAGGAGGTAGTTGAATGACTTAAAGCGTCTGCTTACACATCAGACGTCACAGGTTCGAACCCTGCCACAACAGGTGATAGAAAGTAATACACTGGCGTCCGGCTCGCTACCACTTGACTCTTCATAGCCTTGTGGTTGTTCAATACAAATCTTAGAATCTGATCATCAGCTATCCCTTATAGTGCAGTCGACCTTTGCGACTGTGGGTTATACCCCTTCCACTAAACGCATGCGCATTTAATAAAAAGGAGCAGATACGCATAGCTCCAGATACTAAACATCACGCTGAGTTTGGTTTTCTGATCGACTGGAACAAAACCACGGAAGTTTGTAAGTTTCCCAGTTCACGTTGTTTTCAGCAAACTTTCCTCCAGAAGGAACCGTCCTGTTAAATCAACGTCCGAAAATGGATGACTGCTGACTTTCATCTTAACTGAAAACTGTATGGCAGTGTGCGGCACGTTCAAATGCCGTTCGCTAATGCAAAATGTATCATCTGCATGATGACAACAAAGGGTTAAACCCGCCATAGTTTTCTTAACTTCACTGGCTCTTAATTCAACCGCGGAAACATCAGCTAGTGGCGCTCCCAGATCTCATAGCAATACCATCTTTGTGATGCTAATACCTGTCCGGAATCGCATATGAAATGCACGAACTAACGACAATCCTTCATCGGAATTTGTACTGGAAGACCTATGGTGAACGCGCAAAGCAGGTTCACCGCTTTTGAGAACATTGGTGATGAGATTTAGTGTTTGATAAGAGCATGTTTCTGCTGAATGGTCACATCTGATGGCACAACGAACCGGAAGCCGTCAAGAAAGGTGCTTGATGAATATTTCGAACGAGCTTCAAGAGTCACCATGCATAGGTTGCTTGTCACGGACAAAATCGGACGAAGAAGTAACCCCGCTTTGTGCACTTCTGGGAACCCATAAAGATGAACCACCGTTATTGAAGGTGTAGTGCTACCGATACAGCACTCGATGACAATGACTAACAAATTTGTTTATTTGAACAATGACCGTTTTTGGTGGCGCCACTTGCTCCGACTGTGTACGTCGTCTACACGCCGTTGCGTTCCTCCAATACACACGTTGTCCCGCTCCAGCGTTTTGAGTTCTGCTTTGCGCGCTGCCGAGTATGTTCGCTATCGTGTCACAAACCGAGGACCAGGGGCTATAGACTCCATACGGGAGCAGGTCCCGAATTAACCGAGGAGAATCCTAAACTGGTGAGCCCGAACAACAAATTCAATCCTCTTGGGACACTCGTAAGTCCCTCAATCACATTTATTCGTTTACATATACACTTTTTCCGACACAAACGGTAAATTCCTGAACTCTGTTACCATATTCTTTTTATATTTTTCTTATATCGATATTTTAAGTGTTTCATGGTTGCTGAATTGACCTTTATATATCGTTTTACATTTGATATACCATTGCAATTATGGCTAGCAACGACCGCAAACCTGATCCGGAACCGTCCGTTTCGACAGTCTCCCTAGCCGTCCCCGAGCTTTTTATTGATGACCCTCAACTCTGGTTTCATATGTTAGAGGCAGAGTTTGAACCACATAGAATCACAAACGGGCGAACCCGTTACTTGTGGACTATCGGTCGCCTTCGCCGTGATGTTGCTACTGAGATACGCGACGTAATATTCAATAACAATTCCTACACAGCCGTGAAAGATGCGGTAATCTCTTGTCTTTCGCCGTCAGAATCGTCCAGACTGAAACGGCTGACCCAAGGAACAGAGTTAGGTAGCAAGAAGCCCTCTGCATTACTGAGAAATGCAGCAGCTGGCGGGGCAACTTTTAGAGGGACACGTCCTTAAAGAGTTGTGGGTACAGCGACTACCACTCAATATTCAAGCACTGCTCGAGGTTTCTAGCCACCTTAAGCTCACAGAAGCGGCTAAACTAGCGGACGGTATTATGGACCGGTACCATCCACAAATTACTGCCGTAACAAACTCGAGCAGCCCCCAGACCACCGCTCCCACCGTAGGAACACACTCCTAGGACACTCTGATAGCTGCTTTCGAGCGGGCTTTCAGACGTTTTTCCTCTCCTGATTGTTCTCACTGTAGAAACCATAAATCTTATCACAACTCTGACCGACGTGAACGTCTCAGAAGCCCCTCCCCTGACCGCCCGGTTAACCCATCTCGATCAACGTACTGCCGATACCACAAACGGTTTGGGGAGAAGGCCCGGCGCTGCGAAGCCGGTTGCACCTTCCCAGGTGCCAAACAGGGAAACTAGCAACCCGACGCGTTCCGACGACTAACGCGGTCGACAGCCACAATAGCAGTCGTCTATTGCATGTTCCAGATTTAGTTTCCTAACTGACACCGGTGCAGCAGTTGGTGTCACTCCGAAGGAAGCAGGTGATGCAACGAACCCATCAGTCCAACAACTCCGTGCTGCCAATGGCACTCCTATTGCTACTTACGGCCGTAAGTCACTCACGCTCAACTTAAGACTACGTCGCACCTTCCGCTGGGTGTTCATAGTAGCAGACGTCCGTTATCTCATACTAGGCATCGATTTCCTTGACCATTTCGACCTTCTGATCGATGCACGAGGCCGGAGAGTTGTCGACCTGCAGACCTCTCCGTAACCGGTTCGTATTCCTCCGTGAATCACATCACGTCCCTATACATCGAACCGCAGGCCGAACACCCGTACGCAGACCTACTTTCAGCTTACCCGGCAATGCTAAGACAATCTGGACCCCTTCCCGCGGTGATCACTAACGCTACCCACCACATTGCCACTAAAGGACCCCCAGCATTTAGCCGACCACGTCGCTTGACACTAGACAAGCTCCGCGTAGCACAGGCTGAGTTCGAACACATGCTAGAATTAGGCATAATACGCCCGTCCAGTAGCCCTTGGGCCTCGCCCCTTCACATGGTTCCTAAACCTAATGGCGACTGGCGCCCCTGCGGTGACTATAGGGCCCTTAACCAGGCTACTATCCCAGACAGGTACCCCATTCCACACATTAAACATCTTACTTATATCCTGTCTGGTTGTTCTGTTTTCAGCCGAATCGACCTCGTTAGAGCCTACCACCAAATCCCGGTAGCAGAGACTGACATCCCTAAAACCGCTGTCACAAATCCATTCGGACTATTCGAGTTTTTGCGCATGCCTTTTGGGCTCAGCAATGCAGCCCAAACCTTTCAAAGGTTTATGCATGAAGCAACACGCGGTTTGAAGAATGTCTACGTGTACTTAGACGATATTTTGGTGGCAAGTTCTTCGGAACAAAAGCATATGGCACGCCTGCGCGCCCTTTTTGAGCGCTTTAGCCAACACGGTGTAACCATCAACCCGACCAAGTACAAATTAGGTAGGACGACCATCACGTTCCTTGGTCACGAAATCTCAGCCTCGGGCATACAGCCCCTGTCTGACAAGATGGCGGCAATTCGCGACTATCCTGAGCCTCATTCTTACCGACAATTGCGCCAATTTTCTGGTTTGGTTATTTTTTATAGCCGCTTTATCCCACACTGCGTCGAAATAATGCAGCCTCTAACAGACCTTTTACGTGGAGGTAAGCGGAAATTTATTTTTCCCGACACGACGCAGGCAGCGTTTACTCTGGTCAAGGAAGCTATCGCCACCATAGCACTCCTTTCACATCCCGATTGTTCTGCTCCCCTGGCATTAGGAACAGATGCTTCGGGCACGGCTGTTGGAGCAGTGTTGCAGCAATTCGTCAACCACTCATGGCAACCAATAGTTTTCTTCTGCAAGCGTCTCCAGCCTGCTGAATCCCGATATAGTACGTTCAGTAGGGAACTACTGGCAATCTATTTGAGTATCTGACACTTCTGGCACACACTCGAGGGTCAAACGTTCACAGTGTTCACAGATCATAAACCACTAGTGTACGCCCTTCAGTCAGCTTCTGATTGATATTCGCCACGCGAGATTCGCCACTTAGACTATGCTTCGCAGTTTACTACGGACATTCGACACGTCTCTGGGGCACACAATCCCGTAGCAGACGCACTCTCACGCGTCCACAATATCAACGACCCACTACCCATGGGCACAGACCTAGAAGCAATCGCGAAAGGCCAAACAACAAATCCTAAGGTAGAGCAACTCAGAAACAGCAGCTCCCTGCACCTAGTGCCAGTGGCCCTTTCAACTTCGCACGTAACTATCATTTGCGATGTGTCACAGGGTCGACCCCGACCACTAGTTCCTGCCAGTTTTCGCCGACAAGTTTCTATCAGCCTCCACAACTTATCGCACCCTGGTGTAACCGCCTCAGTGAAACTAGTCACCGAACGATTTGTCTGGCCTTGCGTCAAACGTGAAGTACGTCTCTGGGCCCGAGCTTGTCTTCAATGCCAACGCGTTAAAATACATCGTCACATCAAATCTACGTTAGGCACATTCTGTGAGCCGGACGCACGCTTCCATCATGTGCATGTGGATCTCATGGGGCTCCTTCCACCATCCAATGGCTGCGTCTACATCCTCACTTGCGTAGATCGTTTCACTCGCTGACCACAGGCCATATCTATTCCTCGTCCAACCTCAGAGGAAGCCGCAAAAGCGTTTCTAATTGGTTGGGTGAGTCAGTTCGGTTGCCCTGCTATCGTGACCACTGACCGCGGTTCTCATTTTGACGGCGCCTTCCACGAGCTACTGAACGCATTCGGTTGCAGACACAACAAGACGACGGCCTATCATGTTCAGGCTAATGGCATGGTGGAGCGATTCCATCGCCAGCTGAAAGCTGCCCTTCGTGTTCGTGATAACTCATTATGGAGTGAAGTTTTGCCGATCGTCCTCTTAGGACTGCGTAACACTGTTAAAGCCGATATTAGTGTTACGGCGGCTGAATTGGTTTACGGTTGCACACTACGAATTCCAGGTGAGTTGGTTTCTCCATTACCACCTGTGGGCCTTTATTACGGGGATTACGCAAAACGGTTGCGGGTGATAAAGCCCACCCCACCACGCGAAAAAACCCTCAGCAACTACATACCTACCACCCTCGCTATCGCCAGCCATGTGTTTATTCGAGTAGATGCAGTGCAGTCACCACCACAAGCGGCTTACTCTGACCCGTTCCGCGTCGTTCAGCGAAAGGAAAAGAAATACGTGGTGGACGTCGAGGGCAGGAAAGAGACCATCAGCATAGACCGCCTCAAACCAGCCTTCATCGAGGTAGAACCCACCCCGAACAACCCTCCCAATGTCCCAACCTGCTTACAACCTTCGGTTAGTCGTCCCCTGTTACTCCCACTAACGACCCCTCGCTACCTATTGCAACACCAAACTCCACGGAAGACACAGCTGAACCCGCCAACAGGAGAAATCGACGCGGTAGCGAGCTGCGACAGTCAACGAGGTTTTCTGAATATGTAACAGTTGTATATATTTAAGTTTACTCTTCATATTCAACTTGTACATAGTCCTATTATGCATGAATGCACGACCAAGTGGTTATCGCGACAAGGGTAGCGACAGCCTGTATCGCGCCGGTACGTCCCCCCCCCCACCCCCACCCCAGTCGAATATTCGTCAGCGCCCCGAGGCGCAGCTTCCTTGTTTCTTGCCTTTCAGCTCGTCCCGTCGGACGGAACTATATGGAATTCCAGGATCTCGCATGGCTCCAACACAACGCTCATTGGATCGCGACTGGACTCATTTGACGCCGGACGCTGGCTCGTTTACGAAGGCAATAACAACCACAGGCAAACTGAACCTTGGGATATGCCGACAACGACAAACCCTACAACACAATCATCACTGCCAAGTCACAAGCAGAATCTACCCCGGTCGGATAGAATTTTAGGGAGGAAGCAATTTTGCGATCGACGCACAGCGACCAGTGTGAGTTATGGAGAACGGCTTGTGCTGGCTTCGCTGTTGTGTTCGACCGCGGCGGGAGGCATGGAAAACGTCTCTCGCCAACAAAGCCAACGTACCCATTACGGGTCGAAGCTCAACTGCGTCGGCCTTCTAGGGGGAGACCCCTGTAGTGCTACTGATACAGCACTCGATGACAATGACTAACAAATTTGTTTATTTGAACAATGACCGTTTTTGGTGGCGCCACTTGCTCCGCCTGTGTACGTCGTCTACACGCCGTTGCGTTCCTCCAATACACACGTTGTCCCGCTCCAGCGTTTTGAGTTCTGCTTTGCGCGCTGCCGAGTATATTCGCTATCGTGTCACAAACCTAGGACCAGGGGCTATAGACTCTATACGGGAGCAGGTCCTGACTTAACTGAGGAGAATCCTAAAAATGCGTCTGAGGATCAAGCCACTTTCGGATCTAGTCGGAAATGAACTGACATACCGCTATCTGGAAATTTTAGAACACAAGCGCACTCGCTGGAGACCCTTCATTATGATTCTATACAATTTGGAAGCAGCTTTACATTAACCTGACCGGAGTTTTCTGACGATACCCGGTTATGAAGGGTATCGGAGAAAAGTCTGTATTTGGAGTCAAAGTTGAATACGTGCTTGAGGCGAGCTTACATTTGGATCAACAAAGCTGTTTCTCATGGTTGTCCTTTTCTACTTTGGCTGTTTAATTGTATTGATATGATTCAATGAATCGCTATTCATGCACGAGACTTCCAACAACGGTTATAACTCAAGCATTATGAGGAAAACAATGCATGCATCCGGAAAATAACAGAGAAACTCACCATTCGTCATTCTCATATTGCTGCTCTTATTATGCATATGCATGAATGATGTCACGATTTCCTCAGTGATTGCTTCCAGTCTTCGAAGTTCAGCCTCAACCGGTTTCAGGTTCTCGGCATTTGCCAACTGAACGGAATAAACAAAAAAAGTACTAACCAGATCAAAACGCTTCGCCTCAGCTCCCTGTTTAATATCCAAGAAGATCTCGGCACTGTCAGGATGCTGACCTGGGTGTTCTGTTGGGCAGATAGACATCGACTACAGAAGTGTCACTCACTTGCTCTCACTTCAAAACACATGTCAACTAGCTCATAATCTTCGGTGGAGAAAGAAAATGAACCATTCTCAAACCCTTCGCGTTTATACAAGAGATGACCTCTCGAGTCGAGAATCAAAATAGTCGAAGTGAGAACATCGTGTTTCGAGGCCGAATACTCGCCCTTGGTGATAACACCTCCTGGTGAATAGTCTTTTAAACACTTTTTTCCTCCGGCCTGCAGGTTGAACCGCAAACCCAGTGAGGGCAAACATAGTAAGGCAAAGAGCAACAAAGGGACCTGTCTGTTGACTGGACTCATGATCAGTACACGTCCAACCCCAACCACAGCCGCGCCAGACCTAGAAACTGGTTCGGTAAAACAAGCGGTTCATGTCGGGTCAGATCAGGTTGCACTGACATGATAGCTGTCTAAGCCAATCGAGCCTGCATAACTATTCCAGCTCAGGCACAGAGATCGGCACCCACTACTGCAACTTTGTCAATTCCCTCCAGTTTTGTTGCACGAATTCAGCTAAGCTGGCTGAAAAAAGTAGGAGAGCTCTTCTCCAAGAGAGAAAACCGCTAATTCAGCTTTCCATTACACTTATTGTCTCCGGTCGTAGGCAAGGACACAAGGGACTGAAAAGCCCCGTGTAAACCACAACTTCTCCCAATCCTCTACTTCTGTGAATAACTCATCCCACTTAGCATCCAGCATCCTCTTAAAATGCCTTACACCTTGCGCTCTAACTATTTCTTCCGTAAGTCAGTTCCACATCCCCACTGTTCTATTGCTGAAGAAGTTCTCCCCGCGTTTAGCCCACAGAGTGGCTTCCACAATTTTGTACTATTTCCTCCCGTTCTGTGATCGGTGGCCTGTTTAAATAGATCCCCCTCACTTATACTCGGTAAATCCTTCAGGATTTTGAAAGCTTCGACAAGGTCTCCTCGGGTTCCTCTTTTCCTTATTGAGGGGAATACCACATCCTGCAGTCGTCGTTCACATGATTTCCCTCGTTGTCCCTCAACCTTCCGAATGGCTAGTCGCTGGACTTTTTCTGGGCAGGCTGCATCCTTTTTCATAATAGGTGCCCAGGCCAGTACATGAAGCTTTAAAAGTGACCTCACTGCTGCCTTGTATATGGGAACGAACACTTCCACCCATCTGCAAGAGTGCCGGGTGCAGCCGAATGTGTTCACCTCTTGCCCTATGAGCAGCCTATTTGCACTTTTTAGCACACTTGAAGCCCGCAGTCCTTTGGACACCCGAGTCCCTTGTTGGTTGTGTCGCCTCGACTGTAAATGACCCATTTACGCGCATGGCCGTTACCCCCACCCAGGCTCTGGTTAGAAGATGACTTTTGTTTTCGTTTAGGGCACAACACATTTGCTTGCCTAGCCAACTACCTGCGTCAAATCACTTCCCAAGTTACCACAAATTGTACATCGTCTGCAAAAGCGAAAAATAGTGGTGAAATTTTTTTCGCTAAATCTTTTATATGAGGAAGAAAAAGTGGTGGGTCTAAAACTGGCCCTTGGGGTATTCCGCTGGTTACCTCTGCTGCTTTTTACCTGCAGGTTCCTATCTAACACGAAACTTCCCGTTTGTCGGGAAGGCTGATACCCACTTGTGTCTTTGAGAAAAAACAACGTGGCGAACAAGCTCGTTTTCAGTTATTCGCACTCATACCAACACATAACAATATATATGACTCATAAAATAAGAACGGAGATTGGCAATCCAAATCTGTCCCTGCTCGTGCGTGTACATGTGAAATTGATCACAGTGTAGAATGTTCAAGGGTAATACACACTGTACCAGCCGGTCGTGGAAAATCCCCCTATTTCCCTCGCGATTCAGTGTTTTTCCGAACATCACTCATTTGCCTACACCGTTGACTTGTCCTTGCGAACTAGTTGTTTTTCTAGACCAATTGTTGTTTGTTCGCTCCCAGAGCGCTACTTTGGCACATCCTTGTTCAGGACCTGCGTGACGCACGTGCTGTTTGCTCACACGCTGCTATTCGGTTTCTCGTTGTTGAGTCCTTGTGATCGTATTATTGAGGTTTGTATATTTTTTATGTCATTGTTCATGTAATAATCTAGTATCGTAGAATATCACGGATAATCGTCTTTTGATTTCGGGATCCGTTGCGAATTAGGCTACGCATTGCTCAAACGTTCGTTACAATACTCAATAGATCAATTTGGAACGAGGAAAAACACGCAAAATGCCAAGAAAAGGATTAAAAGCAGTCGAATCCGGACAGGAAGTAATACGGCAAGTCTCTGGGGAGGTTTTGGGTATATATGATTCTTTAGTTAATTCTAGATCGCCTAGTCCTGTCAATGCTAGTTCATGTGTTAATGAGAGCAATATTGATCGTAAGGATGTCGATTTATATAAGCTAAGAATACTAGACCTAGAGCAACAGTTACTATCGGCTAGACTACAGGCGCAGGAAGCAGAGGAGAAGTGTACACAGAAAGAGCGAGAGCACGAGAGCAGTGACTTCGATACTTCCGATAGGTCAGGGTGCAATAAGGTAGGGAACCCCACGCCGGTCGCCGACTACAAACCACCATCAATCGATCTGCCTAGAGTGGAACTAACGGTTTTCGACGGGCGAGCTGAGCAATACTGCAAGTTTGTCAAGCAGTTCGAGACGTTCGTTGAAAATAAGGTAACCGACCCTGGACAAAGGCTTCTCTACCTTACTCACTACTGCCGAGGCCGAGCAAGAGAAGCTATCGACGGGTGCACCATGCTCGATCCAGAACAAGGCTACACAAGGGCAAGGAAGATCCTAAGGGACTTGTTTGGCCAACCTTTCAAAGTAGCCCGTAACCTAATAGAGGGCGTGATGATGGAGGCAAAGAGAACCAAGGGCGACGTCTACACTATGGCCGACCTGGTGATCAAGATGCAGAACTGCTCAATAGCCCTCGACCATTTAGGTTACAGGGCTGACCTAGGCGCCATGCACACTTTGGAAGGCATAGTCCGTCACCTCTTTCCCGAACTACAGGGTCGGTGGGCGGAAGAAGCTGAACGGATAAGCCGAAGCGACAGAGAAGCCAACTTCGAAGACCTGACCGAATACTTGGACAGGCAAACGAAGATAGCTGACAGCAGATTCGGCCGACTCATCCGGGACAGCAACCGAGCAAACAAGCCCAGTACTAGCCAAGTCCAAACCCCTGTACGGGAACATCCAAAGTACCAGCCTTGGACCAACACACACGTCATTTCACGAGATGCTACGGCGAAACCAAATTGCAGATCCTGTGGTACTAGCCATGGCCTACCAGAATGCCCCAAGTTCGGCAACGCCACAATAGACGAACGGTGGGGAATGGCGAGGATGGCAGGAGCATGTTTTATCTGTCTCAACACCACGCACCGGGCAGCAGCCTGTAGAACAAGGAATCGATGTGGTTACGAGGGCTGCACGGGCAGACACCATCGGCTGCTGCATCAGGCGAGAATAACCATATCCGAGGCGAGTAACCAGCCCAGCGTGATTTGTTCAACGTCACGATCTGCCAGTAAACCGGTACGTTTAGGCGTAGTGACAGTGGGAGTAGTGACTCCGACTGGGATAGTCAAGGCGTTGGCTTTCGTTGATAGTGGATCCGACACCACTTTAGTGAAAGAGCGGTTTGCCGACAAACACCAACTGGCTAAAGGTGCGACGTCGTTGGCAGTGAGCACGGTGGGCGGAACACAGGTAATGACTGCCGGTAGATTAAGGCTGCAACTCATCTCTCTAGACACTAACGAGGAAATTGAACCAACGGAGGCATTCACGTTAGCGGATCTCCACATGCGAGCACCAAGGTCGGTGAACTCAATCTTGACAAGGTGGCCCCACCTGCAGGATGTAACCGGTGTAGACTGGGAAGATGATGAAGTGGATCTCCTCATCGGCTGCGACGTGCCAGAGGCGCATTGGGTGCTTGACCAGAGAGTGGGCGACTGCCAGGCACCTTATGCCGTACGCACGGCTCTGGGATGGATGTTATACGGTCCAGTAGGGGTACGCGGTTCCGTGAATCACTTATCCGCCGAAACGGACCGCATAGAGTATCATCTGCAGCGGCTGTATGAAAAGGAGTTTCATGACATTGGAGACAAAAGACCGACGTTGTCTCGAGAGGATCACTTCGCTCTACAAACGGTGCGGCAAGGCACTAGAGGCCTCAAAAAACAGTTCGAGGTTCCCCTCCCATGGCGCACATCGGTCGATCCGTGGACTGACGACAGAAATTATGTTCTCCAACGATTACTACGACTAAAAGAACGCTTCATTCGAGACCAGAATCTGTGGGAACGATACGCGGATTTGATGAAGCGAAACGAGGACCTCGGTTACGTTGAAAGGGTGCCTGTTAACACCGACAGCAAAAGGGGTATCTGGTATCTGCCTCACCATCCGGTTATCAACCCCAAAAAACCCAATAAACTGCGCGTGGTTTTCGACTGTGCGGCCAAGTTCCAGGGCAAGTCGTTAAACGATCGCCTACTACAGGGGCCTGGCTGGACCACATCCCTGATCGATGTTTGTGCCGTTTCAGAGTGGGTAAAGTGGCCTTGTCTGCCGACATTAGGGAAATGTTCCATCAGGTGAAGATTCCGGTAGAAGAATGAGATGCTTTGCGTCTCCTGTGGTGGGAAGAGAGCGACCGGGACAACGCAGTGGTGAATTATAGAATGACCGTCCACCCCTTCGGAGCCATATCGTCACCATTTTGTGCGAACTACGCCCTCCGAGAATCAGCGAAAAAACATGGCGATCTAGTACATCGGACGGTGGTAGAAAGCGTCAGCAGGAACTTCTACGTCGACGACTACCTTGGGTCATTCGATGATGTGGAATCAGCTCTAGAGCAGTTCAGGGGTCTGACGAGATTGCTGGAAGGGGGCGGCTTCCATCTAACTAAATGGATGTCGAACGCTTCAGAAGTGCTGAAGGTCATCCCGTATCACGAAAAGGCCGAAAGGGTAAGAGATTTGGACGGCTCTTCACTTCCTATCGAGCGCACCTTGGGGATACAATAGGACGCGGAAACGGACGATTTGTTTTCGAACTAAACGTTCCCAAGCTGCCAATAACCCGTCGTGGCATACTATCTGCTGTCTCAAGTTTGTTCGACCCGCTCGGTTTCGTCTCACCATGGCTGCTACCCGGAAAGATCTTGCTGCAGCGGCTGTGCCGTAAGAAAGTTGATTGGAACCAGTCACTGGACCGAGGGACCGGTTGGACTGGGAAGAATTTTTGAACACCTTGAAGAAATTAGGGGACATAAGAATCCCACGATGTTTGACTCCTGGCCATACGACACGGACTGGAGAACTACATGCCTTTTCCGATGCATCCGAAGTCGGTTATGGAGCTGTGGTGTACGGACGATGGTGCGCAGGAGATGGACAATATACCACGAGGATCCTGTTCGCCAAAGCCCGCGTTGCTCCACTGAAGTCGATCTCAATCCCACGCCTTGAACTCAGCGCAGCCGTGTTGGCAGTCAGGGTGGTGCAAGCTGTGAAGAGATGTTTCGATCTTTACATTTGGTCGGTGAGCTTCTGGACGGATTCAACGATAGTACTTTGCTATATCAACAACGTCCGGAGCCGGTTTAGTACTTTCGTTGCTAACCGACTCATGATCATCCACGATGAATCAGCCACGCACCAGTGGAATCATGTCAGGTCTGGCAATAATCCAGCCGACCCGTGCTCCCGAGGTGCGGACAACTTCAGGCAACTGGACACGTGGACGAGAGGGCCAAACTTCCTGCACTGGCCCAAACAGGACTGGCCCGTGTTCGAATTAAAACCCCCTACGGAAGTGGAACTGGAGATCAAAGGCGTCGTGATGGTGCCCAACGTCGTCGAAGCGACATCCATTCTATCGCGACCAGTCAGGTTCTCTTCCTGGATGAAGACGCTTCGTTCGCTAGTTTGGTTAACCAGGTTCAAGATAAGTTTACTAGTCATGAAAGGGCTACGGCCCTCAGGTCGGATACGGGTCGGCCCGATAGGTCCCGATGAGCTACAAGCGGCAGAGTACAATATTTTCAGAATGATACAACGCGAGGCTTTCGCCCGAGAACTCAAGAGGGCGGGAGAAGTGGGGCCGACCAACAAAGACATGCCATCTCCAAGAGGCGAGCTGAAGCGTTTAAACCCCAAACTCATCAACGGACTGTTGCGGGTGGATGGTAGGCTGACCAACGCCCACCTGAACTTCGACACAAAGTATCCTATACTGCTGCCTGCGAGACAACATGTAGTAGAGCTAATGATTCAACACGTCCACGCCGTGGAGGGACATGCCGGGGAAAGTCACGTGACGAGCGTCATCCGAAAGCGCCTTTGGTTGTTGAGAGGACGAGAGACTGTAAAACGCGTAATCCGACAGTGTGTGCAATGCAGGAGACGCAATGCCACAGCAGGCAAACAACTCATGGCCCCACTACCAGAATGCAGGGTGACTAGGGGCTGGTGGCCGTTCAGTGACACCGGGTTGGACTATTTCGGGCCCTTGTGGATCAAGTGCGGGAAAGATTAGAAAAGCGATACGGATGTACCATGACGTGGATGAAGTCACGTGCGGTACACATAGAAGTCGCACATTCGATGACGACCGATTCGTTTCTACGGGCCTTGCAAAGATTTATCAACCGAAGAGGCGTACCGGCCGATATATACTCAGATAATGGATCGAACTTTGTGGGCACTCACCGGGAATTGCAGCGTTGGCACAAGAATATAAACAGGGACGAACTGCAGGACCGAACCGTGGCCTACGGCATACGATGGCATTTCAACCACCCACAGGCCAGCCACCGAGGCGGCGTATGGGAAAGCATGATCCGGTCCGCCAGACGGATATTGCTGTCAATCATGGAGCAGCAGCCGCCTGACGACGAGACGCTAAACACCGTCATGATTGAGGTGGAGAGAATCCTGAACAATCGACCCCTGGCTCCAGTAATGAACGGCGACCCCACCCACCTGGCGCTCACCCCGAACGTCTTATTGACGTTAAGGTCGAACGAGGGTTTCCAAGGGCCGGTAAACCTTCGTGGGAGCTACCTACACGGGTGGAAGCAAGCGAACTATCTGGCTAAGGTCTTCTGGAGGCGATGGCTACGGGAGTACCTACCGGCTTTGCAGACTCGACAGAAGTGGCTGGCCAAAACAAGACCATTCAAAGTTGGGGACGTGGTTATGATCGCCGACGAACGCGCACATTTCAGCGCTTGGTCTTTGGGAGTAGTTACGGAAACCATCAAAAGCACTGACGGAATGATAAGAACGGTGAAGGTGAAGACAGCTAACGGAGTGCTCATTCATGACATACGCAGTACTAACCTACTCGAGAGCGAAGACGGAGGAGCTGATAACCCTGAGGCCTAGTAAACCTTCTCACACCAGTCATCGAGGTGGATAAAGAAACACCATATATACCACACGATCTCCGTCAAACACATCACAGTGCTCGCGGTCTTTCGTTGACATTACAGAAGGTTCTTTCCGATATGTGGTGATGAATGCGATCCCATTGTACATCCCGATACATACACGCATGCACGGCGCACTCTGCATCCCGTAAACCCATCAAACATGTGACAGTGTTCGTTGTTTTGCTTTTTGTTGTCGTTACCGAATGCCCCTTGCATATGTGGAAGTAGCGGAGCTCAGGTCACACACACATGCTACATTTTACTCGTTTTCTTGCCACGCGGTCTTTTGTTGACATTGCAGAAATTCCTCCTTTTTGTGTAGTCATACCTGTGATTTCATTGTACACCTCAACACACACACACACATTCACATACACTCAAGCACATACATCCAGGAACGGACGGCCCTTTAAGAGGACAACATCTATGTGATCCTTCACGCCCGCCATCGGTCATTTGGTCTCGTGGAAGATGTAGACTAGTCTGACGTCCATGTTGCCAATGGGTTAGGTGCGACCAGTAGTAGAACGCTGACTACGAGCATTAGGCGAGCGCACTGACAGCAGGGCCTGGGTAGGTAGAAAGAATCAGTACCTTTATACCAAAATTTGACTCTGCTAAGGATCCAGGAGGATTTTGGTGGGCGGTGTAACAGCCGGTCGTGGAAAATCCCCCTATTTCCCTCGCGATTCAGTGTTTTTCCGAACATCACTCATTTGCCTACACCGTTGACTTGTCCTTGCGAACTAGTTGTTTTTCTAGACCAATTGTTGTTTGTTCGCTCCCAGAGCGCTACTTTGGCACATCCTTGTTCAGGACCTGCGTGACGCACGTGCTGTTTGCTCACACGCTGCTATTCGGTTTCTCGTTGTTGAGTCCTTGTGATCGTATTATTGAGGTTTGTATATTTTTTATGTCATTGTTCATGTAATAATCTAGTATCGTAGAATATCACGGATAATCGTCTTTTGATTTCGGGATCCGTTGCGAATTAGGCTACGCATTGCTCAAACGTTCGTTACACACACTGACATGATGAGAGTTGGAGGCGGAGGGATGGCACTCTCAAGGAGTTTCTTGGTTGTCAGTGACTATACCGGGCAAGTAAGCCGGTCTTTTCTCGCTTGTTGCCGTGTGCATGCCGATAGAAACCCCTTAAGGCTCTGAAGCTCACCGGTAGTTAAATATTAGCCGTACACGCAGAATCTCTTTTCCTATTCAGCTCATTCTACCCCCTCAGTCAACAACCGTCGGAAATGAACAGGAGGCGAAGTCAGAAATCCACGGGATCCCCAAAGTTCTCTTGTGGCTTTGCTAGGTGTTCGTAAAAAGTAGAGAAAGGGATATGCTGTGACGTCAGTAACCAGAAATGCAGTATGCTCATTGTTCAAGCCTCTGAACTTCACCTGGACAACCGTGGTCTGGTCTGCATATGCACAGAATGTGTCAATTCAGGTAAGGATCAGCGGACTTGCCTTTAGCTATCCCAGGAAACCACCGCCACTTGTGATGAAACAGTTATTTGCACTATCTCCAGAGCGACAAAAATTAATCAGAGGCTGGAGACAGTGGGGGCTGGACTTGAGGGATTTGAAGAGGCCTTGGACGGGAAAATCTCCCCACTACGATACCCAATAGAGGCTCGTGACGTAGAACAAACATCGCTGAAGGAGTAAACCAACAGCTTGGCGGAACAGTTAAGTAACTTGGCCAAAAACACAGCGATAGCCGCTGTGAGACATCGCAAAGTGGTGATTGAGAAAATACCCTAACCGATGCTTCTCGTAGCCTGGCTGAGAGAGGGACACGCCTCAACATGTGGCGAACGTGCTCAGAACAGTGGATTACCAGAGTATACCCTTAACAAAAAGACTTTCAGGCTGACAAGTGGTCCGTAAGGCCGGCCAGTGCTGGTTAAGTTTGGAAACTCAAGATATAGGGACGGGTCAGTTGCCGCCACTGGAAAGATAATAAACTCTTCCGCAGGGAAGATATGCTTGGAACCAGACCACTCGGCGAAGGGTAAGCGATCGCAGAGGCAACCCAAAGTGCCATTCATGGCGTCCACACCTGCGCTGGGTCCTTTAACGCGGGTAAGCTTCGGCCAGTGTCATCGGCAGGGGACACCAATAACTCTCTGGGAAAGGCCAACGCGGATTGCCACAGTCCAGGTGAAACCCACACACCCGTTGCAACCTGGCTGAGGCGCAGCAAGAAACCTCACCTGGAATAAACTCAAGCTCAAGACTTAAGCCGATCATAGGCACTGAACCTGAACATGGCAATACGCGCCAAAGGCACTCGGGAAAGTTGAATGGGTGCAGACAAATAAGACCGTTGCCGCCTAAGCGACCCGAAAGTACGGCAGTGGCAGCGGCCGGGGGAATAATTTTAGTATACACCAATAAGTGTAGTGTTAGGAATAAATGATGAGAATTGTTGGCTGAAGCCGAGGGGGCTGATTGCATCGCAATCACCGAAGCTTGGCTCAGTAACGATGAAGCAACAAAAGCTTTCCTCTAACAGCTTTTTGCGCCCACAGGTCGGACAGGCAAGAAGGAAGGGAAGAAGGGGGTGCACTATTACTTGTTATCGACTCACACGAGAAAATAGCAGAACAGGTAACCTCTACACCAAACATACAGGTAGCTTCTCGCTGCCAGAGCCCAGGGAACACGAAGACGACTCTGAAGTGCGTTTACAAGTCTCCATCTTCATCTCCTAACGAAGATACACCGCTGGTAGAGCATTTGGCTAGGATAGCCTTCCATTCTGATAAGTTAGTGGCTGTCTGTGGTTTCAACCCACCGAAAGTAGAGTGGGAGGGATCGTGTGCACAGCAGAGTGGATTTGGCGGTCGGTTGACGGAGTTGGTGTTCAGATTCATACTATTACAACACATAAGCCAACCGAACCAGTGGGGAACAGGCCAGACAGTCAGCTTCTGGACCTCAAACTCATTAAATCACTGGAGGATTTGGACCTTCTCGAGCCTACTGCCCCTATGAGCTGGGACGATCGTGGGGTGATCATGTTTCTTTTCAAAGGAAACCCCCCAGGGGTCCCTCAAAAACCAAGGAGGAACTTCCGGAAAGTTGGCTACCAGGCACTGAGGATGACTGCGGAAAGTACGCGGCGGGCAGCTAACAACATCACATTAGGGGATGAGAGGTTGAACGTAAAAGACAACTTGAAGCTACTCACTGATGGTTTCGCCCCAGTTAGGAGGGTTAGAAGGAAGGGCCCACCATCTTGGTTGGTCCGCAGGGTCGAAAAAGCGCAGGTACGCAAGCTGGTGGCATGGAGACTCTCCCGCAGCACATGGGGACACTTTCAGTTTCTGCAGCTCCAGTGGGCGCGTGAACATGCTCCAAGCGGACAATAATCCTGTCAGACAACACAAGTTGAGATAGTCACGAAAAGCGAAGAAATGCCCCGAGGCCTATTAATACCATGTACAGCCTAAGACCCAGTCGAGACTGGCAGTCGGAACCTTTATGGATGAGCAGATAAGGCATGCAAGCAGAGCCCGCAAAAAAGTCGAAGCACTTAGGGTTCTTCGAGCTGGTACATACCACGGATGAAGGGAACCATCCGCCAATGCTGGAACCCCATAGCTTGCCCCAAATGGGCGAAAGTGTTATGTAAACAGATGTGGTTGAACTGGCTATCAGTCGGTTAAAGCTAGATAAGGCTGCCAGGCAGGATGGGGCTCAACCCAACAACGTACGCCCATGGACAAGCACTGGACCTGGACCCTAGCACACTTGTTCACCAGGAAACTAGCCTCGGCCACGCTGCCTTCTGACAAGAGACAGTTATAAAGTAAACGGGTGGAAATCCCCGGTAGCCGTTGTCATATAATTGCTTCGCTGATGCTATACTCTTTATTTTATTGACCCCCGAACAAGTACAACATGCATCAATCACTACATTTCAACATTTGTTTATATTTTCCTCATGTGCCGTGGCATATTGTTAATCCGAACTCGGACTGCCGTGATGGTGGTATCTGACATTGACCCTTTGTTGAACTCTGGTTTTCGTTGCTAGACGTTGTGGCAGTACAGTTGAGGTCTGTACATATTTATATGCGTAAAACTTGTTCATCCAGTACCGTAGAATCAGCGAAGGGCTGGAACCTACAGGAGCATGCGTGAGGGATCAGTAAATGAATTCAGCTTCAGTTGGCATCAGCAGAATTGGCTTTAGTTTGGTGTGTAGCGTGGACGTCGCCCTTGCCGTTGTCACCTTCAAGCAGACATATCTTACTGATATCTCGCAATACGTCTCCTTTGTTCGTTCTCACCACCACCGTATTCACGAGGCCATCGATTTCTGTTCGGCAACCCTTGACCACTCCAATCGGCCAACCGTCTTTATGTAAGTGGCTGTCCACGAGGATCACCACATCGCTACGCCTGAATGACCTTTGTTTGGAGATCCATTTTTGCCGAAGCTGCAGCTTCGGTAAGCACTCCCTCGTCCAACGCTTCCAGAAAGCTTGTGCCTGGTGGTTCACTTGTTTCCGCCCTATGGTATAAGTCCCATGTATGGTTTTTGGTGTGATTACTCCTACGTTTCGCCGCAGTAATAACAGGTCTTTGGGTGTGAGAGCCTATCTTCCTTCCGGGCCTGGGACAATCGGCACCAGGGGTCTGTTGTTCTGTATGCTTTCCAGTTCAGCGTCTCGTCATCGAGGTTTTGTTGTGAGGTCAGGGCTGCGAGTGTTTTCCCAGTCGATCGTATCAGCCTTTCCCAAAGACCACCACGATGACTGGCATAAGGTGGGTTAAAGTGCCACTCTATCCCCTTTGCTACGGTCTTGTTTTGTATTTTGGCGTGGCCCAGGCGGTTCCACCATTTCTCTAACTCCTTATGATCTCCAACGAAGTTCAAACTATTGTCTGCGTATAAGTTGTTAGGGACTCCCCGCCTCGCGACGAACCTCTGAAAAGCCATCAGGAATGAATAGGTGGTCATATTATGCACTACTTCAAGATGGACTACTCTGGATTGTAATAATGTTATCAGACAGCCACACCTTTTTTTGCGTACTCCTTTGCTGTCTTAAAAGCAACGGGCCAAAGCAGTCGACACCAATTTCCACGAACGGGCATCATCCCGGTCGAACTCTCACGGTTGGAAGAAGGCCATCATTTGTTGACCTGCTACCGCCCACCGGCGACGAAAAGTGATGCAGTTGTCTGTGACTCGCTTGGCCGTCGCTGGTCCCTTTGTCACCCGTATATTGTTCAGTAAGTGGTTCAAACCCGCGTGTCCTTTCTCTCGATGTACGTGGTCTATCAGGCATCTCGTCATGTGGTGGTCACCGGGGACTGTTATGGGCTTTTTGTTTCGTACTTTAGATTTGAATTCGTCAGCCGCTTTCCAACTCTCATTAGTCCGTTGGCTAGTGTAGGGTTTAGTCTTTGGATACTGCTGTACAACAGCCTACTTCCTTTGGTGTTTTAATCTATCATGGCTAGCTCGCGGGCTTTGACCGCGAAGACGTCTAGTTGTAGTAGATGTAGAACGTCGAGTTCAACTTGGTTCAGCTCGCCCGGTAGTATGGTCCCCAAATTTAATGTGTTCTTTGGTCGTGTGCCTTTCAAAATCTATAGGAGTACTTTGTATCGTGTCCACCAGGCCACGGCTCCTAACATTTTTGTCCAGTCGGGAAAGTGGCAGTTTTTCTATTAGGCTTACGCTTCTTGTTTAGTTTGTAGCCAGTATCAGTCTTTTGGTCTCGATATCGCTGTAACGACCAGTCGTGGAAAGTCCCCCTAAAACCTTTGCGATTCGGTGTTTTTCTTAACATCACTCATCTGCTTACACTATTGACGTGTCCTTACGAACTGTTCGTTTTTACGGACCAGTTTTTGTTTGTTCGCGCCCAGGGCGTTACTTTGTCATATCCTTGTTCTGGACCTGCGTGACGCACTAGCTCCTTGCTCGCACTCCGCAATTCGGTTTCTCGTTTGTTGAGTCCTTGTGATCTCATCATTGAGATTTGTATATTTTTGATGTCATTGTTCATTCAATAATATAGTATTGTAGAATTTCACGGATAATCGCCTTTTGATTCCGGGATCAGCTGTGAATTTGGCTACGCACTGCTCAAACGTGTGGTAAAATCGCCATCGTCAGACTTAGGTATTAGTGGCGTTGGCCACATCTCTTTAGCTGCGGTTAGGAAGTCCGGTCCCATGGTCCACATCCGCAACCTCTCCAGTGTTTTCAGGCCACTTGAGTAGAAGTCGGCAGGGTTGCTGGCGGACTATGCATAGCTCCATTGATTGGTCTTAGTCGACTCGTGGATTATAAAGAGTCTGTTGGCCACGAAAATGTTAACACGAGTGGTAATGTTGTTTATGTTATGCAGTACCGTAACTGAGTCCGTCCAAAGGTTTTGTTCCCAGTTTATCCGATCGAAGCATCTCCAAATCAGCCTCGCTGCTTTCACGGCCAGTGCTGCTGCCGTCAGTTCCAGCCTCCGAATGGACACCGTTTTCAGTGGCGCCACTCTCGCCCTTGCAAATAATATCTGACTGCGCCATCCACCATTTTCGTCTACCCAGCAGCCGTAATCCAGTATCCTGTGGCCTATTTCTGATGCTTCAGAAGGAAAGTGGAGTTGGGCATCGTTTGTGCACTTGATTCCTGTTAGGAGTCTTTGCATTTTGATCTCACCAAGTTGCTCCAGGCTGTGCGGCCAGTCGCGCCATCGCTTATCGTCGTCATCCTGGATAGGTTCGTCCCAACCCGCCCCTCTTTGGCACAGCGATTGCAGCAAGCACGTTCCCGGTAACAACCATGGGGAAACGAAACGTAGGGGATCATAGAGGATTGAGACTGACGATAGGATTCATCTCCGTGTGGCTGGTCGTTTGTGTAGGTCTAGAGTGAATATCAATTCGTCACCTATGGGCTTCCGTTGAAGTCCAAGCATGCGCTCCGTTTGTGAAAAAGATCCAAAAGCTCTCTCGCGCACTGCATTTTCTCGGACTTTGGGATAACATTGAGCACCTCTTGGTTGTTCGAAGTCCATTTAGTGAGGTTGAGTCCTCCGGCATTTAGAGTGGCGATCAGTTCGGTCATATATGGCAGTATTCGCGTCATCAAAGGAACACAAAAAATCATCCAAGTGGAAAAGGTCCACTGTTCTTCCCAACAGATTTCTGTCGCCGCCGAAACGCCTCAGGGTTTCCTGGTGGGCGAAGTTAGCACAGAAGGGGAATGACACCGTTCCGAAGGGATGAATCTTCAGCTTGTACTCGTCCGGTGTGTGGTCTACGTCGTTTTCAGGCCACCAAAGAACGCGGAAGGAGTTCCTATCCTTAAGAGGCATTTTCACTTGTGGTAACACTTCACATACGTCCGCAGAGACAAACACTATTCCTAGCTGAAAACGACATAAAACCTCGACTATCGGTGTTGTCCAGTCTGGGCCCTGTAGTATATGGTCGTTGAGTGACACACCCTAACATTTCGTGGCACAGTCGAAGACCACCCTTACCTTCCTCGGTTTCCTTGGGCTCATGATCAGGTTACGGGATAGGAACCACCTCAGGTTGGCACTGATTACCGATGTATCCACTCTTTCTATATAACCCAAGTCTATGTTACGTTGCATGGCTCGCGTGTATTCTATCCTTAATTGTGGTTCTCGAATTAGCTTGTTTTTGAAGCATAATCTTTTCAGAGCCCTTGCTCGGCTGTTTGGCATAGGTTTCATTTTGGGTCTTCACGGGACAGGAACCTCAAGACGATCTACTACATACTTGTGATTCTCGGCTACCATGTTCAGAGCTGACCTATCTTCTCGCGATGGGGCATTTCTGCCAATGGCCAGGTCGGCAAATTCAGCGTTATACAGCTGTTGGAATGCCCGTCCAATGTTCGCCTTTTTCACCGAATTGCAGTTGATTTGGATTTGTTCGCCGCATCTTCCATCTGTACCACTATATAAAGTCCAGCCGAATATAGTGCGTACTGCATAGGGTGCTTTATGGCTTCCTATTCTTTGATCCGGGACCCAATGCACTTCCGGTACATCACAACCGATCAGAAAACCAATTTCGTTATTCTGCCACTCTTCGATTATGACCCCGTCGAGATGCGGCCACTGAGTCAGAATCGAATTCACTGACTGAGGTGCTCATCGGCAGATTTTTTTATGGTGAATGCCTCTAGAGTTTCTGCTCTATCGTTGTTGACCAAGGAAACGAGTTGTAGGTGCAGTTTGGTCGATTGAATGATCTGGATGCAACTCACTGTGCTCACCGCTGATGAGGGTTGATTCCCTCTGATCCCATATCTCTCTGCAAACTTCTTTCTCATCAGAGTGGTATCCAAGCGACTATCTACGAAGGCCAACGCTCTTATAACCCTAACTGGGGATTCTACGCTTCTACTCGGTTCCCTGATCCAGATTTGCGTCGTTGCAATCCTAGGTAACTTGCTCGCTTCGTGCACAAGTTGACCGAAACGGCTGTTTGCTACTCAGACGTGACGGTCTATAAACTGCGTCAGGTCTTCAAGCATGGTTTCTCGCTCAAATCTACTGATCCACTCGGCTTCCTTAGCCCACCTTCCCTGTAGTTCTGTGGATAAACTGGGCACCATGGTTTCCAATGTTTGCGGTGCGTTCAGGTCCGATCGATAATCTGGGTGATTCAACGCGACGCTGCGGTTCTGCATTTTTATCCCAGGCTGGCTAGAGAGCACGACTCGCCTTTGGAACGTTTTGCCTCTTATAGTACACCATCGATCAAATTCCGGGAAACTTTAAATGGTTGCCCAAACAGGTCTTTCAGGATTTCGCGTGCCCGAGTGTAACCCCCTCGGGATCCAGCATCGAGCACTCACCGATTTCTTCCCTGGCTCTTCCACGGCAGTAATGCAGCAGACACAAAAATCTCTGTCCTGGATCGGATACTCTCCTTTCCACAAAGTTCTCGTGTTGTTTAACGAACTTACAGCACTGTTTCGCGCTTCCGTCGAAGGGGGACAATTCCACTCTTGGTAATTCAATAGCGCGGGTTACACCGGTACAAGTCAACTTTAGTCGTCCCACGGAACTGCTAGGCTGAATGGCCGTATGCTCCGTGGTCTCCAAGGTCACCTCCCGCTCCCGTCTTCGAAGTTGTCCTTTCTTGGCAGATTCAGCCTCTTCCCTAGCCTGCCTAAGCTGGGTTTCCTATTCTACTATTCTCAATCGATAGATACCATCACCTTCAAACTCTATACCGCCAGCCGAATTACATGGAATGGCACTAACAGAACTAGCAGACTTAGCAATATCCAAGAAATCCGTATCACCCAAAAATACCCCAGGGACTTGCCGGGTTAATTCCTGTCCAGCTTCGGTTTGCCTTTGTCCTCTTCTTAGCATTTCTGATTGGCTTCCTCGTGAAGATTCCCAGTAGAGTACTGTAATGGTTATTCCGACTGAGTAACGCGTAGCCAAATTAACGAATCCGTAAACCAGCACAAGATTGTTTCGCTGATTCTACGGTACTGGATGAACAAGTTTTACGCATATAAATATGTACAGACCTCAACTGTACTGCCACAACGTCTAGCAACGAAAACCAGAGTTCAACAAAGGGTCAATGTCAGATACCACCATCACGGCAGTCCGAGTTCGGATTAACAATATGCCACGGCACATGAGGAAAATATAAGCAAACGTTGAAATGTAGTGACTGATGCATGTTGTACTTGTTCGGGGGTCAATAAGATAAAGAGGGAAGTCTCAACAGTGTAAGTATGTTGCAACGGCTAGGGAGGATTTCCACACATGAACGTTACACTGACGAACGAAACTTAAATCCGATGAGTCGTGCACAAGAATTCAAGTTGGAGTACCGAATATTCTCAAGCAAACCAGCTCTTTACGTCCTCTAACATGCTGGATCAGAGAATTTGCCAGTCCCTAGGTATTCTCAGGCCAGGCCAGGCCATGCCATATAACGGGACTTGAGGGTGGAGCCAGATAAAACACTCCGGATTCCTCCACCGGCAAGCTTCGAGATGAATCCCACCGGGTTACGACTTCTGTGGTCACTTTATGGTTCCTCTGTTTTCACCGCAAATGGAACGAGTTCTGGAATCAGTTCATTGTCGGGAGAGTGTGGCAGCCCCATGGATACTAACGGGGTCCTTCTCCAGATCCACCCCCCTCAGAAGTGTTGTAAATACGGGAAGTGTTTAGAAAAAGTGTAAATGAAGATAGGTCGGGCAGAAGAAGAATAATATAACGGCGGTGGAAGAGTGATGAGGACAAAGGTCAAGAAGAATGATATAAAACTGACAAATAAGGGGGAGTAAAAGAGAGAAGGGGACTGCATCCAGCAACTCTGTTTGACGGCGAGGGTTTAGGGTGCACGCAGGAAGTACATCAGGCCAACGAAGCTCTAAACTGGCCTCAAGTCCCAACACCGAGGTGGCAGACACCACCTTAGCCAGAACTTAGTTCCATGGCTAAACAAGGTGGCAAGCAAGTCGTCTTATGTTCTATAAAGCCCTTGTTCTGACGGGCTTAAGCTCGCGTCCCCTGTCTGGACCCCCGGGTCTATACCAACAACGGATTCGTTGGGACGGATAGTCCTCCAGTTAGCTCGAGGGCTTCTACTGAATTGCACCTAGGCATTCTGCGTTTCGTTGGAGAGAGCTTCGGCATCACTAGTCTCTTAAGTATGTTTTGCTTCTGAGTCCCGCTAAAGTCCTAGTAAATTATTGCTGAACTTTCTCGGGTACGGCTTCCCGCACAAATGCCGGAGCCCCAGCTTGGAAAATTTATTATAGGTGCCCTGACGGGCACCTTATAAAGAGGTAGCGGTACGGAGGACTCTCTTGAAACTACTGTGAACAATAGTTGGTGGAGGGCTCGTTTAGCCTTGGCCGTGACTGTCGGACGTTGCCGAAAAGGCTGGGGGCCAACGTTCATCCGGGCCCCAGGGTCAGTGATTTCCGTAACCTTCCTCGTCACTTGTGAGTTTTCTAGGTCTAGACACTTTGATTCTCCACAGATGTCCTGGGTGAGACGTCTACACTCTCCCATGTTGGGCGGCAGAAGCTTTAGTGTGGTCCAAGTTTGAACCCCATTCAAGTCCTCCTAAGGAGGTGCGGTTCCGGGTTCACTCATACGCTTCAGGTCGTACTCGAACAGCTAGCTTGAGTTTTGTACGCTCTCCATTAGATGGCTGAAGCAGATGATAAGCAGGAGACCCTAGAAGTGGCTCCTGTGGGGCTCCACTGGCAACAGTAGACCTCGTGGATTTGCTCCCATCCACCCTTATGCAGTGCCCGGCCTGTGGGACGTGTCCGGGTCCATTCTAGCACCAGCGCTTCTTTTTGGCTTAACATTCGGCGGTGGTCCACAGAGTCAAAAGCGTTTTAAAAGTCTATATGCTCACCCCGAATCGTTACCCCTATCCAGCTCAGCAGTTACATCTTTTGATAAAGACAGGGCGTTGTAACAAATCCGCGTTGTCTCCTTAGGCTGGGTGACAGGTCTCGTGGTCCATAATTAAATTCTTCGGCCTTTTAAATGCACAGGTAGCAACATGACCCGTCAATAGCTTTGTGCCTCTTCCTCCAACCCTCCTCTATACATTGGAAGATCTTTGGACTTCAGCTAGTCCTCAGAAGGTTGAGCAATGTCCATGGGCCTAACGTACAACCGAGCAAGAGGGCCGGCCGTTGCTTGACCGAGAGAGCTTAGAATCACGGCGTGGATACCACCTGGAAAAATCATGTGTGGTCATTTTTCACTTCGCCGGAGGAGACGAGGACCGACGGCATTGCCTACTGTCTAGCGGAGGGCTCACCTGCCAGGTTTAGTCCGCTGTATAGTTCATGCACGGTCTTGAAGTGCTGTGGCGGCACCTCAGATTTAGTGCCACTGTCAGCAGCATGGCATCCACCCCTATCCTTAACGCAACCCACAGCCAGGCACAGCTGTTCTTCATTGATTGCGGTTGTTGTAGACTTCTGAGCATCTTTTGGCACTGCTAGCTAAGGTGATTTCATAGGGCGGCCCGCATTGCTTTTGGATTGTGATGTCTACTACTCGCGCGGCTTCGATCCGCAGGCACCTTTGTCCTCCTGTCTCCGGAAGATGACACCAAGCCCTGTGTTTCCCGCTTTGAGCCCCAGCCTTCCTTCTGCTCCTTCACGGTGCCCTTCACCTACCGTGGATTTTGCCGGTTTGCGCAAGAAGCTTTGTTCAACACAAGATTATTCCGGAAAGCAGCACGTTTTTCTTGTGTATTTTCATACCGGAGGTCCCATGCTTATGCACGGGCTGCAATAACCAGGTCTTCTACATCAAAATTCTCAAAGCTTCTATCTCTAGGACGACAAGAATTGAAAAAGGCTAGGGAAGTTTCGCTTGAAATCCAAGGTAGTGGTACATACTTATGTCAGCGTCATCGTAGGTAGATGAGCGGAATCAATAACAGGAGCCGGAATCCGTAGCACTGAAACAGCAGTGTCATCCTAGAAGTGGCTACCTAGAAGTGAGTATATCCCGCAGGAAGTTGAAAATAAATACCCGGTCTGCCAATAGGGCGGATACGATGAAACTGTGGGCAGTGAAGAAATACTTATCATTGGAGAGGGCTTGATTAACATGGAATCGGAAGTCAGGTACTATGAGAACTTGGCTACCTGCCGTCGTCTTCGGCACTCCCATGGAAAATCTGTCTAGCGAGAAGAGGGAGGGGGCTAAAGGGGAAAACGTCATAAGGGCGTGGCCATTAACTGATCATCCATTTAACATGGTATCGTTTTTGGTCGGAACACCAAAGGTAACAGCCACAGGGATGTTAATGCAAACCTGCAGAACGACAAGTACAGTATAGGAAGCCATCGTAAAAGAAGCCTGGACAACTACTAGCTTGTCGTTTGTGTTCGAAATTGCGAAAAAGGATTCGAAGTTTTACAGGCTTTTTCCTGCGGAATCATTTTACGGCTCCATACTTGCCAGGGTAATGCAGCCAAATGTTTGGCCTGGAGTTGGGTTTGAAGATCCGTCTCAGCGGGTTGCCTGCCATAAAGAAGACTGGATGGGGTTCTTGGCAGAAGTGTTGGGCTTACCAGAAAACTACCATGCACAAAAAATGGCGGTATTAGAGTAGACCTGCGCTCCTCAAGTTTCTCTGGATTGCCCGGCTTCCGTGGGTTATAGGTTTTTCGACTCAAGAACCATTATCCGAGAGGCAAACATGAGACGGGGAAAAAACCAGGACGGTCGTACAGGCGATCGTCGCAAACGGTCAGTAGCTCATGCGAGGCATCTTTGAGCAAGGTGCGGCCTGCTGCGGATCACACATTCAAAACAAGATCGAGTTGTTGCTTCTGTGACCCTGAGTTATGAACTGAACAAATTTAAAAAACCCTTGCAGACCTCAAGTACCGGACCTCAAGTACTCAAAAGCGAAACCCAGAAACACGGCTTAGTAGGATGATCAAAAGGACCACGCAAGTCACGTTCAATAAAGTGATAACGCGTTGGAGTGTATAAACAGGGATTAGCTAACCAGTATAGGGTTGGGACAAAAGGCAAACGGAATATAAATGAAACATAACTTGACAAGTCCGGAGGATTGCAGTGATTTCGGAGGATTTTCCAAGTTTGGCTGTTTCATAGCCAACCGGAATCCGTTCTAGCCTAGCAGAAGGAAAGTCTTGGCATTTCAGAGCCGATTCTTCCTACCTAACTACTCCTAGTGTTCAGTGCCTGTGCGAACCGACGAAGGAGGTTGAAATCTGTTCGAGTGCGCACCAGGTTCAACCACACACAGTACACCAGCGAAGCTAGAGAATTTTCCTTCCGCGGAATAAGCAATCCCCCTTTAGCCCACCTTTCATTACCATCAAGAATCTCAATATTTTTTGTATGTTCATGGATTTAAATGGCAGACTTGTGTAGAAGTTCCAAGTACAGTAGAGATATGGAACAAGCAAGGGTTCAGGAGTATGTGTATGTGCGTGAGCATGTGCACCGAGGAGTGAATACTATGTGTATAACAGTTCTGGTAGAAGTTGAGCATCACTTGATAACTTATACAGTTTTGGTATGGTAGAATCCTACACTAGGCTTGAAAATCAGTCACAACAGGAGCTTTTAACTCACGCGGGCATCTGCATGAGTTTGGGTGTAAAATGTTTAAGGAATTGCTAACATAAGTTAGAATGCGGGAGTTAAGCTCTGCTGGCGGTCATAATGTGCCCCATAACTACGAATTAATCCCACGTGGTCCGTCGTCACCGTCAGACCAACAAAACTTTATGATATCTGGAGTATACTTTCGATTTATGTTTTAAACACCGCAGTGAGCACAAATTCAGCACCTTACTCCTTGTGGTGGTCATTTCTCGGATTGTTTTTTCCTCGACTAGGAGCACCGTATCGGCTGACTTGATCGACCTTTTGAAAAATCACACACCGGAATCCTTCCCCATGCTCCGCGGATGTGACCACATTTGGCATCAGCTAGCTTAGTCCGTCCGCACACAGAGGTCTTGCACGTTTGTTTGTTTGTAAGACACTTGAATTTGGCCTTGAACCGTTTCTGATTACCGTGCTTTGATCATAGGACCCTGAAACCTTGGGCTTTAATTTTAAGTTCATTTGGCTGCTTACTTGGGGCTTGTATATAATAATAATAATAATACTAATAATGGTTTATTTCGGATAACCCCGAGGCATGCTGTAAAGCAAAATCAAAAGGTACAATTGGATGTAGAGTCCGAATCCCAAGAGGATGATTCAGGTATATGCACTCGATATTGTACAGAAGAAAGTATTTAGGTTACTCTTCAAGGCGGCGCCTGGCAAATTTTAACTCAAGGTCGGGTGGCCGACCCGGCCAAGTCAGGGTCGAGCTGGTCCGAGGTAGTAGACTTTTCCTGAAATAGAACAAAATGAGGGGCTATGCAACGAGAGAATGAAACAGAATTGACGAAATTTTTGTTCACCTTGAGGAAAAAAAAGTTTCCAAGGGGGACATGAACCAGCTATAGCGCTCCGCGGAGTATGGCACGGCTTTGGATTGAAATCAGACGATAAAAGGAATGAATTTGCAGGCAAAGAACAACAAAAATCTTTCGAAGATTTTTCTTTTACCGTTCAGCGACCAAATATCGGCTGAGTTCGTTAAATCGTTGCGCACATTGTTTACTTCCATAAAGGTGGAATGTGATGCACCAAAACGGAAATGGGAACTGGCGATAAATCAATTTGTGATGCGTTGCCATGATAGTCGCAGATACACGGTTTGTACAGATGAGTATTTAAATGACAGGTAAGTACTTACTTTTGATTATAGTTATCTAAGGGCCAGACACGATGACGAGAGAGATCCAAAGATCAAAATTGTCTAACAGGATTTACCAAGATAGAATACCGGATATGAAAAAGCGTCAAACAACCGATGAATACAGTTGCGAAGTTGGGCGGTGAAGTAGTTGACAGGTGACAAACTATCGGCTTGTGTTCTTTGTAAGAGATGGATCCTGTGATGGCGAAAGATCAAAACGCTGCTATACGGATGTCTCTCAGATGTCAATATATGAGGAGGGCATGAATCTTTGCAAGGTGAGGATATTTCAACGCTACAGCCGTGTGGGCGAACAGAAGGACTGATAGAGAGGGCGAACTATCACAATATCGCCGACTGTTGGGATGCTCTGGAGACAAATATTCCTCAGTGAAATATACTGTTTGGACTTTGTGGGACGGAAGTGTATGGCAACAATAAATGTGACGTTTTGCAAATATATCGATGACTGTGATAAAATAAGAGCAAGTTTTATCTTGGGGATTGGTTAAGTTTGCGAATGGGACAAGCGGGTGGTTTGGCACGAATCATCGGGAGAAAGGATCATGAACGGTAGGCCGAGTACGGAAGAAGTCTTTTAACCCCGCAATAATTATGTTCTAGGGAAGGTAGGTTTTTCGGCGCGTAAGAAGCGGTAAGTTAAGGTGGCGAGGACGGAGGCAAGTACGATGAAAATAGGCGATAACTGGGGGAGATAGTTCCATATTTGCAGCATTTCGGGTGACTAAATGTTGTTGTTTTTTGCCGCAAGCAGTGCTGGTGGGTGGGGTTGAACGTGCGCTGGACGCCCAAACAGAAACCATTTCTGTTGACATGATGTGCTATCTGCCATTCTAGCCGCGCCCGCACATCGTTGCGGACTTCCCGCATGCCCGGTGTGCGCCGGTCAAAGCGGTGGATCTGACCGCGCCCCGCACCGGTGAGCTTCGCTTGAGTGATATTGACGTTGTAACGTAAAGATCGAATAGTCCAGGAGCTGGCGACCAGGTTGCGAGGGGTCCCGGAGAGCAGGGCCAATTCGGTAGTGACGAAATGACGGGCATGTATCGAATTTTCAGCGAGAAAAGTGGGCCAGGTATTATGCCGAGCCATCGAAAGGAAGGCACCATCAGCGGTTTTCTGGAAAGGTAAAAATAGAAAAACGCAGTCTGCGGTGCTCCCAGCTGAGGATCAACGGTCAATGGTAAAGAGAAACCTCTAGTATCTAGAAATTGGAACTAATTGGTGAATGGTTCGACTTTGCAAAACACAAAGTTGTACATGAAAGATCAATAAAACTTGAGTGGTATATACGGCGGTATATACGGCCTTTTCTGGTTTACAGCTTAGTATGGCAGAAACCACAAATGGATCTTCTTCTGGTTTTGGGATCCGTGCAAACTGGCTACCCCTTGCTCGGACTGTGATTCTTTTGACCTAAAACCTCCCCTTGGTGACCTACTTTTGTCTGGACTGTAGGTTTGGCAGACATTCCCGCGTCTGCCGTCTCCAGAACACCAAAGAAAGGTAACTGGCTTTCTCCCACCATTGGAGATAGATGCTTTCTGGTGTTAACAGCGGCTAACCATCTTCGTTTGGTCTAAGCACTGATGAATCTTTTGGAGTCAGAGCAGCTGCCTTTACGTCATCGAAAGTGATGGGCATTGACGGCCTACTGATTATAATTCTTTCTACTTCTACGAGAAATTTACCTTATCTCATCGTCCGAATGAGCAGTTCCATTAGTATTGTTAGTGTTCACCATGTAAAACGTATTGGCCTCTCTCACACACCCCACGGTGGACCGCTTTTGGAGGTTCGAAATGCTTACACACTCCTTCGATCTCAGGTTAATTCTTAATCCGAGCCTTATTCACAGGCCTCCACCGACTACCGAGTTCCTTATGAGCTCTGACAAGTTTGTGCCCATTGTCTGAATAGATGTTGGCAGGCATGCCTCATGCCAACCAAGCTCCGCTACACTACCAAGGGTGGTTCCACGGATGATGCTTTCTCATATGCTAGCAAGTTATTAGACGGCCTTTCGACTTGTTATCATAGGGGGGGGGGCAAAGTAGCCCAGACCTGTATTCGATACCAGCCACACTCCTTTAGTTACTGTCTCCACTGGTAATAATAATAATAATAATAACAATAATTATAATTATAATTATAATTATAATAGTGTTTCGGAAGCTCCCGAAGCGTGCTAGAATGCATGATCAGATGATTATAGTGACGCTGGAATGAGAATTTACAAAAGGGCACAACACGCGCATGCAGAGTATCAAAGAGAGTGTTACGGTGGACTAAAACGGTAGTAATGCCCGGCAAATTTGAAGGTCAGGGTCGAATGGTTAACCCGGCTAGTAATGTTCGGAGGCCGTTAAAAAAGGAAGAGTAATTGCATGGATAGTACGGGAAATAAGCACAACATCAGGAATTCCAGCTGAGCCAAGGGATATTTGGCATAAGAAACTAAGAAGTAAAAAAAGTCCACCGAGGGGAATTAAAAGACTCGTTTGCACATAGCGGGGTGTGGGGAGTATATGGTTGGAAAACTCATGTACAAGAATGGATCTTCAGATATAAAAGTCCATGAATCAACCGCTAATGTAATGGTTGAGTCCAAAGTTGAGATGCCGAAGTCGTCAATCACGAGGAATGAGACCAACAAACCCCGTGGATAGAGGGAGTGATTTTGAGAGCTCTGATGCGAGAAGTAGCCAGCAGTTAGGCGGTAAGTGTTCAGCGGTTTATTTTCATTGACAAATGTATGTCACGAAATAACTGCCAGAATATGGAGTTATGGTTGTAAGTCAAAGTGAATTGTGTCCTGTGGTGATTGCTGGGGCGGATAGCGTGCAGAAGCGATATTGTAATAGAGGGTAAATAAATGACCTGATGACCGTTTTGATCGGCAGGTCCCACGGCAACTTTGGATCGCCAGCTACAGAACCAATGAGTTTGGTACGAGAAACAAGAGCGGGACACCGGATTCAGAACAAAGGGAGACATTCGGCAGAGAAGGCAGTATAAACAAAATTTGAGTGTCAGGTGGTCGCATAGCTCAGTGGCGAGTAAAGTCGGCTTCGTAGTTGCGACACGTAATCAGATACAACAGAAGAAAGCACAGATGAAAAGTCAAAGTTTACAATAGGATAAAATAAGTGCAAACAGGGGACTATAGGAGAACATTGAAATGGACTATAATGATAATAAAGCCCGGCAAATAGGAGACTCATTGTCGAGTATCAGTTCACCTTTTTTGGAGTGATGTCTGCTGAAGGTCTGGAGTACATGCATAAGTGGTACAAGAAATAACTACCGCTGGTGGGAATTTGAACATATTCAAAGGATATGTTGTTGGTCTTTATAAAGAGAGGAATTTATCGAGCGGAGTAGAAAGAGTTATCTACGGGCTGCAGAATATGAGAGGCATATGGATAGAAATATCGTCGAAAAGTTCGGTGAATTATTCACTTTACGACAGGTATGGTAGCTGTGACATTTGTCGACTTCCTACAACTGCTTATCGTCGCAAGCATCGGACGCATTTAGCGATGATCATCCTTAAGGCGGCTGTAAAGGCCATTAGCGAAAATCACTAGCGTATACTGTCCAATAACTGAGATCCCCAGCCTGCCCTTCCATAGCATGGCGGTGGTGAATTAATAAGACGATCACTTGGTGTCAGCTAGGTAATGCTGTCGGATATTTTGCATAGGGACTCAAATGAGAATTATTCGACGAGTCACTCTTCATTATTAGCCCATTGAACAAAACTGGACTGAGCCTTCCTCAACTGGCTCTGAAATGGTCAGTTTTCCACTTCTCCGATTCCCTCTTACATGATGTGACATATTCAAATGAAAAAGCATGTATTTGAGTAAGACGTACTTCGCCGGTCTCTGCTTGCGTGAGTTCGAGGGAGAGCCCCGGCCGGTATTCAAGCTAATTCCCGGTCTGACACCCGACGGCTTTACCTGCCTCTGAATCTCGTCCACCATAACACGGCCTTGTGCCTCTTGGCCCGCTTTACCTTCTGAGGGTGGATCTAGCACTGTCACTGATATTCGCTGGACCAAGGAGACTGTTCTTTTCTTCTTGAAAGCCCGATTCCATCAAATGGGATAGTAGACCTCGACTTGATGACCGAGCAGATACTACTCATGTTCGTTTTCCTTCCATCATACGGGTAACATCAAGCCTCGTTGGAACTCGACCAGCGTACATAATATGGCCTGACATATGTCATCTCCTGATCTAAATCCTCGTGGTTTGTCTCACCTCTTTCCATGCCACTTCCAGCATCAGCCTTACACACAGCTTTCCTTTGTGACCGACAGAGTCACCGTTAAACGTACAATGCGCATTTTCTCTGCCTTTTCATCAGCGGCAAAACCTAGCGCTGTCACCGATACTCAGTATACCACATAGACCTTTCCTTCTCTCCTAGCTACATCTCCCCTGTGTGGTATTCACTTTGTTGGCTTGGCGCTTTTGGTTTCAATCCATACACTAGCACTATACGTGTCACGGCCTCCCTTATGTCTTGCCTTTTCCCAACTAGTCCTGGTGTTCCACTGCATAGATTGTTCTTTTTGTAGCTTCTATTGTCGATCCTCAGCTGGGACCCAACCAAATTGCATTTCCATTATTTATTTTCCCCTTCCGGTTCGTTATCTATGCGTACGTAACTTTTCGCGATGTCCTACCGCCCTGGAAACAACTTCGGCCACTATCGCGGCTCATGCACCTGACAAAAACTCGCCACTCGCCCGATACACAACCGTGTTTCCGATGGCCTTACTCTCCGAAACCATTCGCAACCTGACCACTTTTTCTCGGACAACGCGATTTTATTGGCTGCCTGACGTCTCCATTGGTAAACCATAAACGGTTAATCGCGCAAATTCTGGCGTTGCTGGTGGCTGCCAGATCCGCCAACTTGACCGGAGCACACCGGGCGGTCAAGAAGTCCGCGAAGGCGTGCGAGAGCAACTAGCATGGCGGACCACACCTCACTTCTCCATTAAGGGTTTTCACCCAGTTTGCTCCACCTACTAGCACAGTCTTCGGGTTACAAAAGCTCCATTTTTTCACGCCTATCAGTCATGTCCTGCCTGCTTCGTCTCTTATATTTTCCACCGACTTTCAGTTGTGCGCGTCTTCAAGGTCGCCTTAACCTTACCTCTTTGCATGCGTGGGTAAAATTACTTCTCCATCTATGCCCGTCCATCTAGCTATATTCAGTCTGCTTCTCCCCAGACCCTAATGTCGGCATATTCAAATACTCATTGTTATTTATAGCTTTTTCTCTCTGGCCTTTCTTCTGAGGTGGAATGTCTATCTACCCGCCAGCTCCATCCGTAACCTTTTCCATTATAAGGAATAAATCTCACCAGCTTCTTTCAAATTTTGTTTCTGCTATCCACTTCCGTCCCAAAGTCACCAACGCTATCTAAATGAAATCTTCTTCCAGAGGATTCAGACAGTGCGATTTGATGATGATTCTCCGCTCTTCCTGTAAACTCATCTGTTCACGCACATGAAGCTATCGCATTCCACTATATTGATCCTGTAAACATATACACGATTCACTTGCCACACTGCTGTCTGATTTCTCAAGACTGCGTGACCCTTCTTGATGAGTAGTCGTCGAAGTTCTGTCATTCTGTCATCACTCACGCAAACTACTCGCACTTGCCGTTGCCGTGGCTACGCATATTACGCGGACTTATCATCTAGTTTTCGTCTTCACTTTGAAACCCCAAGATCCGTCTACCACGAAGTGAGAAGTTATTTCAAGTTTACCAGTTTCTTTCCGGTAGCTACTTTCATTATCACCCTGGTGATCTTTTGCCTGATGCGTCGTTCCTTTCACATATGTTTGACTCCGTCTTTAGACACCCACCGATATCTACTGCTTTGGTTCGACTAATTCACTTTATTCTACTTCTGATGCATCGTTCTGGGTAATTGTATGAATCCCTTGTCCCGAGGCATCGTAGCTCTGTTCCACCTTCCAAAAGGGTCATCAGCTGACAGCCGCCTGCCTGCAACTTCGTGACTTCTGCGAGCTACTCGCACATTCTATAACCGCAGCTGCAAATATCATAGAGACGTACTGTCCAGTTCCCATGTTCGTGTTGATGAACCGTGAAACGCCTGTTTCAAATTTAACGGTTCTTTGTTATCATGTGATCCCCCCTTTAGAATGGACATAAGTTGCAAGTCGTTTGCCTGCCCCTTTCTCAGCCCCAACTTTTTCAAGCTCTGGCACATGCTGTTGCCTAAGCTACACATTTCACGTGGTTCTGTCACCGGTTCCCACCTTCTTCTTAACGCACAATAACCCGTCTACGATAAAGTTCTCAATTCTTTGGACCTAGCCCGTCTGTATCCGGCCACTCAAGATTTCTTTTATCGTCGCCCAGGCAGTCCCGCTTCAGTTTTTCATTTGGTATTTTTTCTACCCCTTCAATATCTGACCACTGAATCTCAAGACCACATTCGTTATTCTTGTTTTCTTCCTGTGATTATCAGTCCGAATCCTTTCCACACATTAGAAATCGCAGTGCCACCCTATATAAATCTTGAAAACGTTCCCTCTTTTACACCGATGAACTGAATAGTTGCTGGTTCACACAATTCCCCATTGGTTCCAAGAATTTTGATCGAGTATTGCACGCATTTTATCTCTCCAGCCAAATCTAGCTGAGTTCAGTCATTTCAAACACTTACACCTGAGTCCAGCCCTGCCGGGGAATGCTAAAATTGCTTCCATTTACACTGTCTTGCCTCACCCCATCGCGTGCACATATTTGCCAATTAATCCTCTAAAACTTGATTCTGCTGCCACTCGCATCATTCGATCATGCATAGCGGCATACTTTGGGCTTCCCAAAGTGAACTGCCTGCCTACCAGGTAGCACAGTTTGCCCAGCAAAATGCCATTGTTGCCCGCATTGATCGCCAGTTCCCCATGTTTTGTGTCCGCCTCCGAGTTGCAAACTTCGGGTAGCGTGACTGAGGGCCACTTATCTTGGATAAGCCTCGGAAACTACGGTCCGTTCAACAAAATGAGCAACGTATCTAAGTTCTGGAGACTTCGTGGGCAGAAGACAGCAAGGATGCCGAAAGAGTGCAAATTGTAACTTCCGTCTTCATTGGAAAATTTCTCATCCGCTTACCTTCATACAATTTCTGACAAATTTTGAAGCGCTTCCTCCAACTGTATTCTCGCTGACACTGTTTTGTGTTCCACAAATAATCTACGCTTGAAGCACTTACTTTATCCCTTCATAGTCGTGCTTTCGTACTGAGATTACTCTGCTGGCAGTCGGTGGGTAGTGAGTAGCGCTGACTGAAGACAGTTTTGTTTCACTACGGCTGGGTTTCCTTTCCTCGCTCATGTTGACTGGTAGCAGAAGCTCAGCTCATTAACGTTGATTATTGGCCGCCAAGCTCAGGAAAATGTTTTTTGGGTCTGATTAGGCGCGGAGAATTTATTCCTTTTGTTTGGACTAGGGGAAAGGTATTTAATATTTACTACTTTCGGTCGACTGTTCCCTTTGTACATAATTTTGTCCTGCCTTTCACTACCTTCTTGGATGGGTGGTGACTGGGGCTCACCGTCAAAGGCATGATCGTCTTGTGTTTACTTTTCTACTCATTAATAGTGCCGTAGGATTTGCCGAGCAGTCGCGTTCTTAATTTTGGTTCCGCAATGATTTGGACTACGCATTACTTTGAGGCTTCGGGATGCTATCCAGAACGAGTAAAGCTTATTGTTCGATGAATCGGGCATTAAGTCGTTAACCAGGCTTCGCCCGAGCTAGGACTTTGGTGTTTTGTCGTTACTTTACTCTAACTGTTTCTGGACCGAAGCAAACGACAAGGAGCACTAATGCGACTACAAGTCTCAGCCCGAGTGAAGATGGAATCCCATCGGACGAAGTCGTATTTGGAAACTGGCAATTCCCTCCCGATAGTTTTTTCGTTCACTGCTCCAGGGTTATAGGCTCTAATGGGCAAAGTCGTTGTTCTAAATCCGATTTGTCTCTAGCCGAAAGTAGGTATCGTCATCTCAAAAAGAAACTTAAGCGCAATTCGACTGCTTCAAAAAAGAACCAGAATGAAGAGTTTCTAAGTGTTAAATCAGAGCTGAAGACTGCCAAGCTCTCAGAGGAGTTGGAAAGAAGTGCTTCTGCGCGATACCCGGACTAAGACAACTGTGATAAAAGGGTGACTAAATACGTCCAGGAGCACACGAGGTCGATTTGAAACGAGTAATTGGAGACAAAAATGGCAGGTATGCAGAACCCTAATCATAATTTATCGGAAGCGGTTTTCCGCTTCATGGATGGGCTAGATTTCCCAAAGCAGAATCTTTTCATTTCGATGGTCGGCCAGCAATATGCTGGAAGTTCATTCGACCATTTCATGTATAGGTCACATCAGGGGCTACGGACGGCGGTCATCGCCTGATGCATTTGCTTCGTTACTGTAAGGTTAAGGAGCTAGAAACAATTCGAGGAACTCTTGATGCTCCTTCCCAGCTAGGGGTATCTTGGAGCTTGTGAGGTACTGGAGGAATTATTTGGCAGCCCATGCTAGGTAATACGATCACTCTAAGAGGGCCTAATGAGGGAGTTCAACACCAAAAGCTCAGAATCAGAAGAACTGTCGACACTGGCCGTCTTAATGGAGAGCTGCATGGTTGCTCCCAAGCGGATGAATTATATTTCCGATCTCAGCTGCTGACCGCCCTGGAAAGTGTAGCCAGTGATCTTCCGTACACCCTACAGAATAAATGGGCTAAGAGGGTTTATCGCTTAACAAAAAGCTGTTGGGGACCAAAGTTTAGTGAACTAACGGAATTTGTGTCCGCCACTGCCAGAATCGCTTGTAATATCTCAGGACAACTGTGAAGCTTTTCCAACCGAACTATTTTTATACTGCCGTATCAGTCCACCATATATCTACCTCCCGCATCCACTTTGATGACAACTTCAGATGCTCCCAAGCTACTCACCAACGAACCCAGAAGAATCCATAACGGTACCACGTTTCACTCTTCCGTAAACCAGTGCGGCTGTTCCACCAACATATCATGGTCGGCCACCTGCACCACAGTGCTTTGGGTGCTTTTCCTACATCTTTAGCTGAAAATCAACTACCCATAACTTGGGCTGCCATTAATCTGTTTCCTCCCCCAATTCTTTGGTTGGACTCTCCTCAGCGTACACGGCCACACAGTTATCTTGGTTTTTTGAAGGTTTACAGTGATGTACTACTTCTAGTTGATTTCGTCAGATATCAGGCATATATACCTATATTGTGCCCACTTCGTTGTAAATTTGTATCCCCCACCTGTCAGTCTTGGAGTCTCCCCCGATAAGCCAGTAATTGAGCACAACTTCGCCCACCTATTACTTATTGCCATTTTTCCTTCAGTCGTCCACGATTAAGCCTCTATGCCAAAGACCACTACGAATGCAATTTCTCTAAACCTTTGCTGGGAATGAACTATAAATATGCCAAGCTGTTGGCCTTCCAGTTGTTTCCCAAATGCCCCATGTCAGACTCTTACCAGCGTATCCCGTTAAGCCATCGTCTATATGTTTCGACAGTACCATCTTTGCACCATCCCCATTTGACCTCATAAGATCATGGTATATCGACTCCTCTGTCCACCGTGTTGTCAACTTGTGTTCAATAATTAACCCAAAACAAACTCTTCATTCGAGTTGTATTTCATTCACCTGTCAACTTTCGTCTGTCTACTTCACCAAATTTCCAGTCTTGGGCATCTACGTACACCTCTTTATGAGGGTGTTCTCCACAACCTCTTGATGAATAGTAAGTACCAATTCAGTGGTAAATCGGACTTTGGTTCATTTACGCAATTCCCCTCCTCAGAGGACGTCACAAATCCCTCGGTATTATATATCTGCTATTTTCCGGTTCGTTAGAGCTATCGGTTCAAGTGCATTCCGTCACTGCAAAACAATTTTACTTTTTGGTCGGTGCTATTTGGAGGTTTTTTCTGCCAGGTTACTCACCTCTGCGACATTACATCGATGCTATCCGAAATACTGCGCATTTTTACTTCATCTCTGCTTTACTTCATTACGTATCTCTACCGCAAAGCCCATTTCACTCACTACTGGGCGGTGTGTCTATCTGACCTTCAAACTCAAATTTGTCGGGCATTCATTCATGCGACCACTAAAACCTATACACTACTGTGCTGCATATACCCAAATGAATATCCATGGAACCTGTTTGTGACCTCAATTTCACCATATGGTGATACAATCAAGCATGCTTCGGGTGTCCCCGAAATAAACCATTATTATTATTATTATTATTATTATCATTTTTATAAGTCAGACGCCTAGGAGAGAAGTGGACTGAGAGAAGGTGCTGTGTTTGTCAAGTTTTACTTTGTCTAGCTCTTCTGGGAGAGGTTCTTCCGTTATCTTTTGGGAGACTGTCCTATAGAAATATCACTGGAACCTAGAAGGTCTGTCCAATGAAACTTCGGGACTGGTCTTGAAGGGATTCCTACTTTTTCCGCCTAGGTTCTCCAGGTATGGGCGTGGGGAGACCTGACCAGCTATATCTGAGAAGAGGAGATTATACCCAAAGAGCAGATCTTCCCTGGTCAGACGCGCTTTTGGGGAGAGAGGTATAGGTTTAAGTCACAAAAGGTATAAGGCATAAAGCAGACCGTTTGCGGCTTATGTGGCTTTCTTTTGGACTTACTCTAACGCGTCGCGATCTCTGGTCAGTCCAGGGTCTGCAACACGGGTACCACAGTTTGGCTTGGGCATGGGAGGGTTCTATATATAAGTTGAAAGCCGTGTCCAAGGATTCTATGGAAGTTTTGCTTGGTCAGTTTTAGCACCCAAGAGATGGATCCTCTGTACTTTTCCTGATGAGAAGAGGAGGATCGGTTGCTACAACCCACCATACGAGGGTTCACGTTGGCCCACTTCATGGATCCGCGTGTCAGAGTTGATCCAGGATAGTCGATCCGTAGCGTAACCAAATTACTTTCGGGCATTTGTCGTCCTTGAGTGATAGACTCCTGTCGGGTGGCCGGTGCTTATCTGGATCAAAGGTTAACAGGGCTGTATCAGCATCGGTATTCCGGATGGTCACATCACCAGTGTATGTCGCGATGATACCTGGTATGTTTTCTCAGAGATCAGTAAGGCAAATTATGAAGAGAAAAGGTCGACTGCGGGGCTGTCACGGACACCAAAATGAGTTGGCGTTGACGGATATACCACGAAGCTCACTCCAGTGGATGTTGTCGCACACATCGAGAGAGGATGGCGGTCTCAGTAGGGTGATGGATTCAGAAATCTTGGTGAAACAGACAGGCTTTCATGTCGGGAAATATAAAAGAAGGAAATTGAGGCCAACAGGTAGCTACTGGAAGGTGGACTAGTGGGAAGAAAGATCTACAGCCGGGATGATTAGGGAAAGCAAATTACGGCCGAGCAAGGAAGCCGAGAGGAGCGGAAGCCAGAATAAATAAGGAAAGAGTCGAAGGATCAAGCAGTGAAGTAGTGGGTGGTGGGACTTAATGTCCTAGGATCCGGCACCACTGAACCTTTTGGTGATAGGGGAAAACATCAATGGCTAAAAACCTTCAGCTAAAGGGAAGCTGTTTTACATGGCTGCCCTAGCACTACATGGTGAGGGAGGCAGTGATTGTCTAGACATAGTTGTGAAGACCGACTAGTGAATTAGATAAGGCAGGGTTGTATTGGGGTTAGGTGACAGTAGGTGAACGTGGGTGAGTAGCATGAACCAGCAGGCATCTAGCTGGTTACAGTTGCAAACGACAAAAACTGTATCCTTCTGCAATGTGGGTTATGTGTGGTATACGTAAAAAGTGATACTAAATGATAAGCCTAGCGTCTGTCGTTAGCAGGAAGTGGTAGGTCTTGAATATGGTGCCATGATCCTAGGAGCGGAACCCACTTTCAAAGGCCAGCTCGACGAATAGCAGAGAACGGAAGAGGAGACGGAAGCTGGGGTTCTAAAGTTCGATGTCTTCTTCATAGGCTCGATCCTCAGATATGCCGGCTTTAGTCAAAGATAAAATATGGCTAACGGTAAGTTGTGATTTTAGGGACGGGCTAAACTGGGTTATTGACGCACATTTGCGAATAGACACGGGTAGCTTATTCCAAGGCTTTAAATATTTATTGAGAAAGAAATTGGATCTTATTGCCAGCCTAAACTGTGGAATGGTCAGATTGAAGTCTCTGTGGCTCAGAGGGTGAGATGAGGGTAGTGAAAACTGTATAGAGTTGGTAGAATTGAACGCAGAGCAATGAATAAGTCTATACGGAAAAAACAAGTTAAGCCTGACATGTCCAAGCCATGCGGGGTCAAGTTTTAGTAGAAAGCATCGCTCTTTATAGCTCAGTGGAGAAGAATATCCTATTAGCTTCTTGGTGAAGGCACTCTGGACTTTCTCCAGGCGTATTCTATCCTATTCAGACATTCCAGAGAAGATTATAGGGCAATATTCGAGGTAGGGCCTGGCATTGGATTGGTATGTAAGGAGAATGCTATGTTTCATTTTAAATGATCCGAGAACTAGGCCCATCATCCGTCTGGCCCTGGCCGTCTGAAATGAGACGTGTTCCGAAAATTGTAGATTGTTAGTGTATCGAAGCCCAAGATCCTTCACTGATGAGCTTGGGGCAATGGGTATTTGGTTCAGTGACAGAGTTCCAAGAGGGACTTGACATTCGTAGGTTGTGTAGAAGCTTTTTAATGTCGAGAAGCACATCCGCCATTAAGTGCACCATTGATCAAGTTTCTCAAGATCACTATCTATTTCAGACAGCGCTGTGCTCAAATCTTGATGGCGGAACTCATAAATGATTTTGATGTCGTCGGCAAAGAGGAAAGGTGTGCCGTGTCGTACAATCGAAAAAATGTCGCCAGTATAGAGCAAGAAAAATAGCGGGCCAAGTACACTTCCTTGTATGACCCACTAGTAACGGTCACCGGTAGCAATGGATGACCATTAGCATATACAACCTAGGATTGGTCCGACAGGTGGGAAGTGATCCATGATGAAAGCGGGTCACGGATACTGCAGGCACGGAGTTTTGTTAACGACCGGGAGCGAGGAACTCGGTCAAATGCCTTGGTCATATCGAGGTAGATGATAATCATAGATTTTCCGTCGTCAGCTGCCGTGGTCAGTAGGTTGGAGAAATCAAACTGGCATGTGGTACAAGAACGTGACTTTAGGAAGCCATGTTGACCGCTGTGAATGAGGTTATGGGAAATGAGATAATCGGACTTCCGCTGTTTAATCAAACGCTCCATTATTCTGGCAGCTAAAGGGGTATGGTTGATAAGACGATAATTTGAAAGGGTCGTGCACTGGACCTTTTTGTGGATAGAAATAATGGTTGAAATTTTCCACTGGGATGGAAAAATGCCATGTTTAAGGGATAAGGTATAGAGATTCATAAAGATAGCAGTGACGTCAGTTCCACCAAGATGAAAGAGTGCTGGGGGGATACCGTCATAGCCAGGGCGGGAGGAGGGTCTAACAGGCAGCAGTAGGTGGGCCACATCGTTCAAACTGAATTCCATGTCAGAGAGAACTTGCTCGGTGATGAGGGGTACGGGTGGCGGACTTGGAGTGGCGTCAGTGGTCATGGGTTCTGGAAAGATGGTATTGAGCACCTCAGCGGTTTCGGCTGCAGATTTAATCTGCGTGTTTTCCCCCAATACTAAATAGGGTATCCCTGAGGACTCTCTCGGATTTCTGCTCTTTAGCAGTTGGGACAATCGATACGATCTGTCGAAGGAATTCAAGGCTGAGAGCTCCTGCTTTCTCAGCAGTTCATTAGTCCGAAGACTGATGGTTACAGAGAGGGAGTGCCGTTGCAATAGTATGGGGAAGTCTTTTGTTGTATTATAGATCTGCAGTTTCACACGTCTATTTTGCAGCCTTGTTTGGTAAGAGCTGCGGGCTTGAGGGCGGTTTGTCCCAATGGTGGTGATTGCTGACAAGCAGCTATGTAGCTTATGGTAGAGTACGTCACTGGCGAGCTGAGGGTCGTGCTACAAGAAGTAGTCATCCCAGTTGAGGGATCGAAGCATGGGCTTGAGGTTTGTCCGGTTGATCGTGTGCAGGGGCTGTTGAGATGAGCTACATATGGGGTCTGTGGGTCCGGCTGTGAATCTGCGAGATACCATTCTTTGGTCACTGCCTGGGAAAAGGGTTAGTGCGGTAGTTATCATATGCAATAGGCCAATGGTAAATATCAGGTCAAGTATTTTGTTTCCTCTGGTTGGTGTCATTACGTGTTGGACCCAGCGCCCTGCGCGTATGATCGAAACAAAGCTCGTGAAGTATTGAGGTGATGATATGGTGTCCCAGCAGACACTAGGTGCACTGAAATCGCCAGCAATGAGTTTTGACGAAGAAAGTAATAGTGCAAAGTGGTCGAAGGCTTTGAATACGTGGGCGACGTCCGTGATGTTTGAATTGGGTGGTCGATAAACGCAGCTGAGAGTGGAGAGTTGATCAGAAGAACCGTTACCCATATTGAGTCCTGAATTGAGTCCAGTGTTGGATCAGAGAGAGGAATGGTAGGCAAGCTGTTTTTAATGTGGATTAGACAGCATCCTTTAGGACGATGACGATTTTTCATGAAGGTTTGATAACCATGAATAGAAATTTGGTCCAATGGGACAGAATCATTTAGCCAGGTCTCGGATTATGACAATGACGTCGAGGTCGGAAGATAGTACTATATTATGGAGGGTGTTAGTTTTATTCAGCAATGAGCGAGCGTTAATGAGGAGCAAGGTAGATTCTACTGTATCGTCACTGTGTGTAGTAAGAACAACCATCGGCGGGTGTTGGTGGCTAGCGCTACCGAGACCTGACCGGATACTTGGACAGGCAAACCAGGATAGCCGACAGTAGATTTGGTCGACTCCTCCGGGTCAGTAACCGTGCAAGCAAATCTAGCACTAGCCAGGCTCAGACCACTTTACGGGAACATCAGAAATACCAGCCCTGGACCAATGCAAACGCTACTTCACGCGGGGCTATAGCTCATCCAAGTTGCAGATCCTGTGACGCCAGCCATGGGCTACTAGTATGCCCAAAGTTCATCAGCGACAATGGGGGTACGTTGGGGAATGGCTAGGGCAACAGGAGCGTGATTTATATGCCTCAACACCGCGCGCCGGGCGGCAGATTGTCGAACAAAGACCAGATGTGGTTGCGGAGGCTACGCGGGAAGACGCCATCGATTATTACACCGGGCTAGGGAAGCAACACCTGAGACGAACACCAAGTCCAGCGTTGTTTACTCAACGTCACGGTCTACCAGTAAACCAGAGAGTTTAGGAGTAGTTGCCTTAGGGGTGATGACTCAACTGGGGTGGTCAAAGCAATAGCTTTCGTTGACAGTGGATCGGACACTACCCTGGTGAGGGAAAGGTCAGCCGACAAACACCGGCTCGCTAAAAGTACGACGCCTTTAGCAGTGAGCGCGGTGGGAGGAACACAAGGACTGCAGACAGGTTGAGGTTGCAACTCATATTCTCAGACACTAACTAGCAAGACGAGTCAACGGAAGCATTTACACTGGCTGACCTCCCCATGCAAGAACGACGGTCGGTGAACGCAATTTCGACCAGATGACCCCGCCTGCAGGACGTAACCGTTGTAGACAGGGAAGACGACGACTTGAACCTCCTCGTCGGCTGCGAAGCACCAGAGGCACACTGGGTACTTGACCAAAGAGTGAGCAACCGCGAGGCACCTTTTGCCGTAAGCACAACACTAGGATGGATGTTATATGGTCCAGTAGGTAGAAGCTGTTCAGTGATTAGGGTATCAGCTGAAATGAACCGTATAGGGTATCAATTGCAGCAGCTGTATGAAAAGGAGTTTCATGACATCGGAGACGAAAGACCATTGTTGTCTCAAGAGGACAACCTTGCTCTGCAACCAGTGTGGTAAGAGACCAGAAACCTAAAAAAACAGTTCAACGTTCCCCTCCTACGGTGCGCACCAGGTGACCCCTGGGTTGACGACAGAGACCATGCACAACAAAGACTACCTCGACTGAAAGAAAGCTTTCTTCGAGACCAGGATCTGTGGGAAAGATATGCGAAATTAGTGAAGCGAAACGAAGCTCTCGGCTACGTTGAAAGGGCGCCTGATAACACCGGCTACCGGGAGAGGACCTGGTACATACCGCACCGCCCAGGTATCAACCCCAAAGAAAGCCGAAAAACTGCGGGTGGTGTTCGACATTGCAGCCAAGTTCCAGGGCAAGTCGTTAAATGATCGCCTACCACAAAGTCCTGACTGAACCACGCCTTTAATCGAAGTTTTGTGCCATACCAGAGTGGGTAAAGTGGCCTTGTCCGCCGACATAAGGGAAATGTTTCACCAGGTGAAAATACCGGCAGAAGAAAGAGATGCGCTGCGTATCCTGTGGTGGGAAAAGAACAGCCGAGACAACGCAGTGATAAATCATAGGATGACCGTCCACCCGTTCGGAGCCATATCATCGCCGTTTTGTGCGCACTACACATTTGGAGAATCAGCGAACAAACATGGAGGAAACTTCTACGTAGACGAATGTCTTGGATCGTTCGATGATGTAGACTCGGCCCCAGCGCAGTTCAGAGGCCTAACAAGATTGCTAGAGGAGGGCGGCTTCCATCTGACAAAAGGATGTCGAACGCTTCAGGAGTGCTCGAAGTCATTCCGTACCACGAGAAGGCAGAAAAAGTAAGAGATTTGAACAGTTTCCAACTACCTACCGAAAGCACTGTAGGGATGCAATGGGACGCGGAAAGGGACGGCTTTGCTTTGGAGCTTACCGTCCCCGAGGTGCCAGTAACTCGTCGTGGCATTTTTTCTATCCCCTCTGGCTTGTTCGATCCGCCCAGTTTCGTCTTCCCCCCATCTGTCGCCCAGAAAGACCCCGCTGCGGCGGCTTTGCCGTAAGAAAGTCGATTGGGACCAGCCACTGGACCGAAAAGACCGGCTGGACTAGGAGGAATTTCTGAACACCTTAGGGAAACTAGGGGACACAAGAATTCCACGATGTTTGCCCCCGGGTCATGGAACACGGACAGGAGAACCGCACGCCTTTTGTGACTCACCCGAAGTCTGTTACGGAAACGTGTATAAGGACAATGGTGCATGGGGGATGACCAGTAAGCTACGAGGACCCCGTTCGTCAAAGCCCGCGTCGCCCCACTGAAGACGGTTTTGATCCTTAGCCTTGAACTCAGCGCAGCGGTGTTAGTGGTCAGGGCGTGCAGGCTGTAAAGAGATACTTTCACTTCTACATTTGGCCGACCAGTTTTTAAGCGGACTCGAAGACAGTACTGTGCTACATTACCAACGTCAGAAGCCGTTTCAGTACTTTCTTGGCTAACCGGCTCACGATCATCCGCGACCAGTCGGCCATGAACCAGTGAAGGCATGTCAGGTCTGGCGATAACCCGGCAGATCTATGCTCCAGAGGTGCGACCAACTTCTGGCAGCTCCACACGTGGACGAGAGGATCAAAATTCCTGCAAGAGCCTAAACAGGACTGGTCCGTGTACGAACTAAACCCCTCGCTGGAAGTGGAACTGGAGGTCAAAGGCTTAGCTCTGACGGCCACGGTCGTCGAAGCTTCATTCGTTTCGTCACGATTGGTCAGATTTTCTCCCTGGACGAAGACACCTCGTTCATTAGTTTGGTTGGCTACGTTCAAAGTACACTAGCTAGTCATGAAGTCCACCCCTCCGGCTGGGTACTAGTGGGTCCGATAAGTCTCGATGAACCACGAGCAGCGGCACACAACATATTCAAGGTAGCACAACAGGAGGCTTTCACCCGGGAAGTCAGGAGGGCGGAAGAAGGGGGACCAATCGACAAAATATCACCTTCGAAAGGCAACTTGAGGCATTTAAACCCCAGACTCGTTGACGGACTACTTCGAGTAGACGGCCGGCTGACCAACTCCCACCCGAGCTTTGACACGAAATACCCCATAGTGCTGCCGGCTCGACAACCCGTGATGGAGCTAATGATCAAACACGTCCACGCCGTGGAGGGACGTACCGGGGAAAGTCACGTGACGAGCGTCATCCGAAAGCGCCTTTGGTTGTTGAGAGGAAGAGCTACTGTAAAACGTCTAATCCGACGTTGTGTACATTGTAGGAGACGCAACGCCGCAGCGGGCAAACAACACATGGCTCAGCTGCCAGAATACTGTGACTGCAGGATGGTGGCCGTTCAGCGACACCGGTTTGGACTATTTCAGGCCATTGTGAATCAAGTGTGGGAGGAGGATAGAAAAACGATACGGATGTATCATGACGTGCATGGAGTCACTTGCGATGCACTTAGAAGTTGTGCATACAGTGATGACCGACTCCTTCCTCCGGACCTTGTAAAGCTTTATCAACCGAGGAGGCTCACCGGAAGATATATACTCCGACAATGGGTCAAACTTCGTGGGCTCTCACCGAGTACTGCAGCGCTGGCACAAAATCATGAGCAGGGCAGAAAAGCAGAGTCGAACCGTGGCCTATGGCGTACGATGGCATTTCAATCCCCCGCAGTCCAGCCATCGCGGTGGCGTATGGAAGCGCCTGGTCCGGTCTACCGGGCGAATATTGCTGTCGATCGTTGAACAGCAGTAGCCCGGCGACGAGACGCTGAGAACGGTCATGACTGAGGTCGAGGGAATTCTGAACTACCGCCCACTGATTTCGGTAGCCAACGGCGGCCCCTCCAATCTGGTGCTCACCCCGAACGGCCTGTTGATGTTAAGATCGAACTTGGGTTTCCAAGGACCAATAAACCTTCATGGGAGCTACCTCCACGGATGGAAGCAAGACAAATATCTTGCCAAGGATTTTTGGAGGCGATGGCTTCGGGAGTACCTACCGGCTCAGCAAGCTCAACAGAAATGGCCCTTCAAAACAAGACCATTCAAGGTTGAGGATGTAGCGATTATCGCGGACGAATACGCGCATTTCAGCACCTAGCCCCTGGGAGTGGTTATGGAAACCATGGAAAGCTCCAACGAATTGATAAGGACTGTGAAGGTGAAGACAGCCCACGGAGCGCTAATCCGCGACATACGCAGCATTAGCCCCACAGAGAGTGAATACGGAGAAGCCGATAACAGGGAAAAGCAGTAAACCATCCCCCATGCGTCTTCGAAATATTTAGAGGAACCCCCATGTGTGGGGACATTCGCGACATACTGACGTATTAAACTACCGTACACCGTGACACATACACACCTACATGATACACCTTTATGCTTCATGACCTCCGTCATACAAGCTGTAGTGCTCGCCGTTTTTTTGACATTACAGGGGGCCTTTGGCATATGCAGTAGTAGCTGTGATTTTATCATACACCCAGACATACGTCAATCACACATACGTAAAACACGTTTATACTCCACGACCTCCCTCAAAACAGGCAGCAGAGTGATGGCTCCTCGTTTATTCCTGACATTATCGAAGATCCCCCGTAAATGATGGTGGTTGCTATTCGCCCATGTACCAGAGTGCACACCCATGATGCCCACTCCCACCCACCCATACATTCACACACGAACACACACCGCCGAGGGGCAACGGCTCGCCCGAGGACAGCACCCGTGTTCCGCCTTCACGCCCACCATCGATCGGCCGTTTTCATGGACGACGCAGAGTAACCTCGCGTCGGTGTCGCCACCGGATCGAAAGCGAACGTGAGCAGAAGGTTGAAGACAAGGTATTAGGTACGTGCACTGATAGCAGGGTCTAGGTAGGTAGGAAAAATCAGTACCCTTATTCCAAACCTTTTATTCTGCCAAGATTCGGGAGGATTTTGGTAGGCGGTGTAACGAGCGGTTGTAGAAAATCCCCCCAAATCCGCTGCAGTTTCCATGTTCCGTTAACATCACCCACCTATTTACACCATTGACTTGTTTTATGCACTGTTTGTTTTTACGGGCCAAAGCTTGTCTGTTCCAACCCAGCCCGTTGCCCTGTCATTTCTTTGTTCTGGACCTGCATGAAGCACGTGCTCCTTTCTCGCAAGCGGCAATTCGGTTCTCGTTTTTTGAGTCTTTGTGGTTGCATAACTCAGATTCGTATCTGTTTCGTGTCATTGTTCACCGTAGAATTTCACGGATACTTGCCTTTTGATCTCGGGATCCCTTGCAAATTTGGCTACTCATTGCTCAAAAGTATCGTGCACTGAGGCTTATTTGAGAGAAAGAAACCCTCATTGCCGTCAGATAAAATCCTGTTCGTGGGAAATGGATTCGATCGAATGAGGAACGATGCAGGTAGGACCAATGAACTTAAAATGGAAAATTACGTAGGTGACCTGAGGAGTGGTTGGGGGAAAGCTGGCCGGCAGTTCAGTGGACATGACGGATGGGAATTTGATGACTATCTGATGGACATACAAAAAAGTTACATCTTTGTGAATCTCTCAGCAACTGCGGATAGCTGCATTGTTGGAGATGCCGAAGAAGGCTTTTCACGAAATCTTTGAGGAAATGATCACCTAAGCCACCAGAGCAGAGAATCTGTAAGTCGGTTATTATGGTGATTCGCGCATTGGCAGAATGGCCATCAGTTCAGATTTTCAGAGCTCGTTCAAATGGAATTCCTAATAAATCTGATGAGATCCGGGATGGTTTACAAGAAAAACTCATCGGTGATCGGTATTATGAGGTGGGCTTGAAGACGGGTAGAGTTGGATCCGGGAGGCGGAGCAGAAAAGTGATGTTAGAACATTAGAGTTCGGCGAGAGAATGGAAGATAATCAACAGTTTCGCCATTGCACTAGCTGTTGACGGTCGTGACAAGGGGAGATGCATTCTCTTGAAGAGGAGGTATGAAGTACTACATACATGAGCCATTAGTTCAGGAGTAGTGCTCCTTGGTATTACTGGATCAGGACATGTAGGATCTTTATGTGGTGCGTGCATAGGAACCGGTGAAGTAAGAGGGATAAGACTAAAAGATACAAGTCAAAGATGTGCGTGGTATAGGGCAAAACCGATCATGGAGGAAAATGGAGTGTAATTATATACATGGGAAGTCTGGGTCACTTGAGACAGTACCTCAGACAGGGAGTCATGCTCCTCAAAGCGAGCAGGTTCAGAGGTAAGAGCTTAAGATGAGGATGTTTGAGAGTGGATAAAAGGTTGTAGATTGCACTGAACCGTAGAGGAGAGGCGTAATATTGGGAGGTGAAAAAACTAACGGAAAGGTGCACCTGGTCATCTGGTGCATAAGCTTCTAGCACGTCGTGCCTCCAGTGTGATCCACCTTTTTGCCTTGCCGGAGACTGATATCTAGCCACTAGAAAGGACACAGCTGCCCTTGCTGGCCGGCCACAGATCCCATGCCTGGCCGAAACATAGAGGGCATGCGACAAGTCGCTTCGAAGATAAGTCAGCCACACCAGTCATTGGATAGCAATATTGCTGGTCGGAGACGTCGTGTAGCGTGCATTTGTGGAGATCCTCCCGATCATTGTTACATACTTGTCCTGTTAAGGCAGTGCAATTTATTCTTGCTGATCCTCAAAATAAATAAAGCACGCATCTAAAGCTACTTTTGAACAATTGTTAGTATTTCGGCCATGTGTGCCCTGGAGTCTTTTTGCTTTGGTCTCTGAATTCCGTGACGGTTTTATCTGACAGCAACTTCCGCCAAAATTTGGTTCTCGTTGTTAAACGTTGTGGCCGTACAGATGAGCTTTATACGTGACTTTCATGCGTGTAACTTGGTTGTTCAGTGCTGCGGAACCGGCGAATCAATGTTGTTCTCACTTGAGGATCCTTTAGTTTTGCAACTCGTTACCCACAGTCGGAATAACCGTTGCACAAGGGTCACAAGTGAAAAGACAGGTGGCCTGAGAAGACGAAAACAGCGGGCTTTTCTCACATTTTGTAAGTCAACCCCTATGTTCTCTGAGTTAACTTTGCTTCATTGGTGATTAAATCTGTGGCGGCAAACAACCGCTGCCAGGAATTTTCTAAATACTTCGCGGAAACACTCACCATATCCTTGAATTAGGGGCTACTCATGTTAAGCTCAGTGCAGAGGCTGGCAGAGCTTACCACAGCCTGAGGTCACTTGATAGGATCCGTGTCCATGGAGATGCCGTGTATCACAACGGCGGAAAGCTGCACTGGGCATGCAAACGACGGAAAATGCCAACGTTATTACACAGCTTTAGCATGATTCCAGCTGTTGGCAAGAAAAGGACCAGGATAGAAGGTCATTTCCAATGGCGGTGCGGACCGATAGCGAGTTGTTGCTCACCTGCGCGCAGCGCTCTCCTTAAGATATTTATTTATAAATTACTGAAACCGGTGTAGAAGCTCGGAGCAAAGCACCCTAGCTGAATGTTTGTTCCAGGTCTTGACATGTATCTCACCGTAAAGCTTAGCTCTAAAGGAGAGCCTTACATGCGGGACGGGCAGGGGCAACCCCCTCTGCCTAAGGAAGTAGGTACTATTTGTAGTGAAGATTGTTTGAGCTGAATTCTAAAGTGCGGTAGACAAGGTGGGAGGTCATTGGTACCGAAGCGTGGAAATATCCGTGCAAGTCATGCTGAAGGATCACCTTGATCCAACGGTGGCACTAAATCCCCCGATCACGGAAGACGGGTGGCTGAGGAAATACGTAAAATTAGAGACATTCTGTTGTTATTTACCGATACGTGAAAAAGACTTATGCTTTTGCCGCAATTATTGCGAGCAAAGAAATTGGTGGAGGAAAACAGTATTTACCATATCACTCCGTGGGCAACCCCGAAGAAACCGGAGAAGCTGAGAGTGATTTTCCACCGGGCGGCTGCTTACTGCGATGAATCTGTGAACAAACATTAGAAGCAAGACCCAAAAGTAACACTGAGTTCAATAGGTATATAGCTGCTTCCCTGGCAAGGACCGGTAGCCACCTCTGCGGCTGTCGAGGATAGGTTTCCCTAAGTATTAGCACAAAAAAATAACCTAGAAGCATTTCGGTCTCTGTGGTGGCTGGACAAGGGTACCTCATGATGCCTGCAGAGTCCGAAATGACGGATTATGGGCCTTGAGCCTTTTTTTGTCGCCTTGCGCAGGTTTTGCCATTAAGAACCAGCGAAGTTATTTGACCGCTTCTACAACCATAGTGTACAGCAAGGCTAATAATGGTCCATTACGGAGGAGTCCGAGGCAAGCTTGAAAGCCGGACGATATGGGTGACGGCAGAGTAGGAGTTTTTCAAAGGCTAGAACAGGTAAGTGCATGAAAAGAGTTTGCGAGATAGTCTAAATAGAAAATAATGATAACGGTTCCCGTCTAGGTTAAAACGCGTGGTCAAATGTTCGAGTAGGCCAACGCCTGGTGAAGTCGGCTGAAAGCCGGAATGTATATATAAGCCTCTCCGAAATAATAAGGACGTCCAAATTATTGGAAAATCTCAGGATACTTTATTCATCCTTTTGGGAAGAAAGGATTTTCCTGGGGGAAGGCGGTGAGAGTCATTTGCACGCTGTGGAGCACGAGAGGGATGGGGATGGAAAACTCAACGATGTTCGGCAGAATACTGGAGATAAAATATAATGATTCAGTCCACGGATGTAGAAGTTAATTTTTTGATGGAAGAATGCTAGCGGAGTAGTATGTACAGAAAATAATCCACACATCAGATGGAGAAAGAAAGTGCAAGAGTACTAATGAAGGCAGTGGCCGGAGAACGACAGGAAGGTGTCTGGGGAACTACAGCTGCAATCTCATCTGTGTCGAATGCAGCTTGCTTGGGAGGAGAGCCCACTTTTAGAGTCACAAGGTGATTGCTCCAAAGTTGTTCGGTGGGTTCACTCGGCGAACCTTGGGGAAGACGGAACATGGCCCTTAGTATGGGTTTTTGATATGAGTAGTACGGCAGTGTGTCTGGGTGACAGGACAAAATTCCCCCAGAGTCACAAGACTGGTTTTGCTGTCGTTGTCGTTCATCAGGTGTGCTTGCCGGAACTCTTCAACTGGATCGTCCTCATACACGACCACTGCACAATTGGTTCACAACTGCACTCTATTATGAACCGATGGAATAGGAAGTCTTATTTCTTTTATCAGGCACAGTGCCATAATACTCACACCAAACTTTCAGAGAACCGTTTACTTTATGGCAAGTTTGTCATAAAGATCAAAGTGAAAGTGGTAATTTGATGATAATTGGCTCTTGAATGCACAGCTACGGCGACTACTGAGAGGATTATCGTGCAAAAGTGGTAAACTCATTGGTAAGCATGCAATGTACATCTGAAAATGGCCATTCTGGTGAATGGATCACGCCTTAACCACAAAGAAACAAAGCTGCTGAACAATTTGTTCTGAGGCAATGAGCAGGGTGGAGAGTTAGACTTAGAATAAAACAAGTCGATCGTTGAAGGTAGCCGTGGGACTTATTGGCTGGATACTGATCGAATCAGCTATAAAGCTAGCAAACTGCGCGTCTGAAGAAAGACCGCCAGACGGATGATGGAAGGAAAAGCTTGAAAGAGACCAATAGGCATATTGGGAATAGCCCAATTTATAATCAGCAGATCACGAAGTGTCAAAGTGAAAACCACGGCTGGGTGGCAAATCATTGTGGGCTGCTTACCTGTGGTGGGTACAGAGTTGTGCTGTGCGCAAAATGGTTACAGTTAGGCGTTTAAACACAGGTGATCTCTTGGATAGATGCATCGCTGGATAATGACAGGGAAACAGATGCGAGACAAACATATCTGAGATCGAGGCAAGAATGGAACAACGGATACAGAATAAAAGAACTTATTTGACAGAAATAAGGTGGAGTTTGGGGACCTGTTACCGACAGAACCAGTTACTTAGCAAACGATTGATATATTTGGATGGAGTACGACAAAGTGACGATGAACGAAGAGGCGGAGGAAAACGGGTAAGAGTTCTGCAGTTTACTTGACGTATTATAGATGGGCGATGTTAATTAAAGACGAAAATGGCATCTTGGCAATAAGTTGATACTGAGTGTGTTGTACTGCGACGGCCGAGCCGAGTAGCCCTCAAAGTGATTTCAAAGCACTTATGAGCACTGTCAAGCCATTTCACACAAATTCCAAAGCAAAACAAGGTCGATCCGTAGTTTCTATATAGAGTAATTATGAAATGAACTGCAATGCAAATATATACAAGCCGCATATTTGTGGTCACAGGTACTCAGAAAGAGATCAAAAATCATGGGGTAAGGAAGACGGGCTTGTGAATCGCATAGGTCCAAACAAGGTATGATGTTGAGCATTGGACGCGAATGAACAAAGGTTGGTTTACGAAAACGTAAACGGAGCTAAACACAAAAAGTGTAAATAATCTAGTATTTCCACGAAGCCAAGGTATTATAGTGGTCTAAGAGGACTTTCCACAATTAGTTGTTGCACCACCCACCAGACCCGTTCAACCCTGACAAGGTCAAGGGTTTCGAGCTAGAATGCTGATTCTTCCCACCCACCTAAGCCTCGCTGTTAGTGCAAGCAACTACTATTGCTGGCATCCAGAATCTGCTCACGTGTAAAAACATTCAGGAGCAGTTCGGTGGTCAAGTCAGTTGTCCAGCGGCAGAAGGAAGCGATCCTGTTGCCGGTCGACCATTATTCATCAGCATAGTCAGTTTGGGCCGATGTGGGTTCGCGGGCGCTAATGACAAGTGTGTGCAAGTGTCAGAGTTCACAAACCATTTCTGGGCAAACTGATGTTCATGTGTAGGTGAATGAGTTTGCATGGAAGCCAATGGTTACCACCTGTGGAAGAAATTTCGTTAACTTCGGCAATAAAGCAGGAGCTCCAAATATGAAATCAAGCCCTGATAGAAATGTTGGGTAAACTTCTGTCCATGTGCATGTGGGTGTCAATGGAAGCGTATGCGTGAAAACAGCAAATGCAACTCGTGGGAACGATTTCGCAGACGGTAAACCGTAATTGTAAACTAACGACAACTATGATCTAATATATGTCAGTGACAAACATGACGAACATTTTTAGTGTGTTAGTTAACCAGGGTGAGCCTGTGAGCCCAGTGTGACGGGAATTGTTATTATGAACGGCAGTGGCGTGATGTGTGCTTGTACATTTCCTTGGTTTGAAATATGAAGTTGAATGCTGCCAGACGGCTGAGTCTGCTGCTGCGGGCGGTCCGTCTTCGTCCTCAAGAAGATTAACGCCTCGCACATAACGAGTCAGCTTCCCCATGATGGTTGCTCCGCAACTTCTACAGTGCTAGACTGTGAAATGAACAACAGTGCAAATATATACGAGCCACAAATATGTGGTCACAGGTACTCAGAACGAGAGCCAAAATCATGGGGTAAGGAAGACGGGCTTGTGAATCACATAGGTCCAAACAAGGTATGATGTTGAGCATTGGATGCGAATGAACAAAGGTTGGTTTACGAAAACGTAAACGGAACGAAAAGCACAAATAATATATTTTATCTAACACCTTCAGGGATTCAAACTGTCTTGATGTCTTCGGAGGATTTTCCCAACTTTGTAGTTACACAGCCCACCGAAACACGTCCCAACCTAACGACGTCAAAGGGTTGGAATTCGGGCAGTGATTCTCTGTGCACACCTATGTCCTGCTCTCGGTGCATCTACCTATCAAGGACGGATGACGGGGTCCGCTCAATTGCTCGCCAGATACATCACAATTCAATAGTGATGTCAAATCATTGGCCCTTTTTGGAGCAATCTGCAGTCATCTTTTCGTTGAGGGCTCACGAACGTCACGAATCGTTTAACTGGTGTATGGAAAAAGATGTAGTTGGCATAACTTGATGTTTGCTTTGAATACACTGGTAACTTCGAACGATCGAATGTTTATGCGTAAGTATGTGTTCACGTGAGTGAACGGGCCTGAATGAGGGTGAACAAAGTTTCTCTGTTTTGGAATCCCTCGGCCAAGCCATCACCAAAATTCTGACTCTGTTATCGTCTGTAGTAACCGGGGGTTCCGTCAGGACCCGCACGACACCGAGCATACCCCCGCCAGAAAGGTTTTGCCTGGGAGACAACTTTCGACGTTGGGCTGCTGAAGCCGAGGACTATATTGAAGCTTTTCCACCTAACGAGCGCCGTAGGGCGCTCCTATCGTTGCTAGACGGTGAAGCAAAGGATATTGAACGGGACTCCAGGATTCTCGATGAAGAGATTACGAATGCTACATTCGCACGTCTGCGTCATTATCTAACAGAGGAACCGGAAATAATGACAGTGCGTCTTCAGCTCCAGTCCCGTGTCCAGTTGCCAGGAGAACGTTTCAGCGAATTCGTGCGGCAACTCCGAAATTTGGCTCGAGATGCTTTCCCAGACTTGGACTTGGCGGCCCAGGAGGATAAAATGCGGGAGCAAATCACCGTCGGAGTGCGTCACCAAACCTTGGTGAAGAAATTCAGTAAACGACCCCAGATCACAGTCCAAGAAGCTCTCGACACTGCACGAGAAGTAGAAAAGTTAGAAAGACTCCTCCGTGATCAGCAAATTGGTCTACCACAGTCTATCAGTATAGTACAGCCGCCTCCCCAACGTAGACCCAACTGGAACCGCCCACCGCAAAGAGATTGGGTACGGCCCTATCGCCCAAATCCCGACTTCCGACCACCGCCAAGGAGGACGGACCACGTTGACTGCACCTACTGCCGACGTTTTGGAACCAAAGCCCGGGCCTGTGGGCATAATCGAGTTGGTGAGTCTCATAGTTTCCCATCTGTTGTTTTTTATGCCCATTCAGTTACAACTGCCCAAATTCTTGAGTAATACTGACACGCGCAACGATAGGCGGAAGAGGGCTGCAGGCATTAGTGGACACAGGGGCGGTGTGCTAAGTAATAAGGAAAAATATCGTGCCACTCCGCATGACCATCGATCACACCGCCAATACTAGCTTAGTAGCAGCTAACGGAGAGCCAATCCAAACCACCGGGTCCGTAACCGTAACTATCGATCTCGGGAACCAGAGGGTGACTCAACAAGTAACTGTGGCACAGCGCCCGCCGTGGGATGTAATCTTGGGAGTAGACTTTCTCTCATCACATGGGGCCGTAATCGACTTACCACATGCATGCATTTCTATAGACGGCAACCACATACCCTTCTATAGCCACACACCAACTAAACCGGAACTACTAAGCATGGCACCTATGGATAAATTAGAACGACTTTTACCTCATCCAGATTCGGTGGAAACCTAAGCAAGACAAAGGCTGAAGTTAACGCTTGCGGATTTCACGGATATCTTCGCGTGGGATGAAAAAGAAACCGGTTGAACCGGGGCGGTGCAAAATTATATAGACGCCGGTGATAGCCATCCTGTCCGTTCAGCACCTCGCCGAATCCCAATTCACTATCAGCCGCAGTTAGATGACATGATCGACGATATGCTAGAAAGAAAAATTATCCAACCATCACAATCACCCTGGGCATCCCCTGTCGTACTCACAAAGAAGAAAGACGGTTCGCTTTGCCTCTGTGTCGACTACCGTCGCTTGAATGCCATTACTAAGCGAGACTCGTTTCCGCTCCCTAGGATCAACCAGACCCTCGAGGCATTGGGTGGCGCAAAATTTTTCAGTACCCTAGACCAAGCAGCAGGCTACTGGCAATTTGAAGTCCATCCTGAGGATCGCTGCAAAACGGCGTTCGTCATCCCATCCGGTTTATATGAATTCCAGACAATGCCTTTTGGACTAGCCAACGCTCCTGCAACTTTTCAACGGTTAATGAATATTGCCCTTCGTGGGTTGGTCCCCGGCAAAAGCCTTTTTTATCTCGACGATATCATAGTCCACAGCCTCAACTTAGACGAACACCAAGCCAACTTGCGAGAAGTATTTAGTCGTTTCAGAAATTTGGGCCTGAAGTTGAAACCATCCAAATGCCATTTACTGCAGCGGGAAGTTAGCTTCCTAGGTCATATAATCTCCGAAGATGGTGTTTGATGCGACCCAAGCAAAACCGAGCAAGTTCGTTCGTGGCCGGTGCCCACCTCGGCTGACAAAGTCCGAAGTTTCCTAGGCTTGGCATCATATTACCGCCGATTCGTGGCCGACTTCGCCAGAATAGCGGAACCCTTAACTACGCTTTTACGAAAACAAACTCGATTCGTCTGGTCCGAAAAAGAAAATCATGCTTTCGAAGACCTTCGGAGTAAGTTATGCACGGCGCCTATTTTGGCGTACCCAGACTGTTCCCCGAGGGCCGGTTTATTCATCTTGGACACGAACGCAAGCGACAACTCAGTCGGGGCGGTACTATCTCAACAGCAACTCGACTCAACGGAAAGCGTTATCGCCTATGCAAGCCGAACCCTGCCAGCGCGTGAGCGGAACTACTGCACAACCAGAAAAGAGATGTTGGCCCTGGTGCACTTCCTAAAACTATTTCGCCCATACCTCTTAGGAAGGCGATTCCTTGTACGTACCGACCATAAGTCCCTGCTGTGGCTACAGAATTTTCGCGATCCGGAAGGACAGCTGGCACGCTGGCAGGAAATACTACAAGAATATGACTTTAAGTGTGAACACCGCACCGGCCGACGACATGGTAACGCAGATGCCCTCTCCCGTCGCCCCATACGGAACCATGGCAATTGTCCGTCTCGCGTCACACCGATCTCCGCCGTTGTCTCAATGCAGGCACCCGAACATGACGAATGGGCCACTCTGCAGTCTCGTGATCCCGATCTAAAGTTGGTGTACCACCGGTTAGCCCACAACGGCCTTCGACCATCCTCCTCTGAGATAGCTACCTCAAGCTACTTCGCTCGTTGTTTCTGGGCACTATGGCCACACTTGAAGATGGTCGATGGGGTGATGTTCTTTCAGAATAGCCCCGACTATATGCTCCGGATCATTGTCCCCAGGGGAGCCGTCGACACCGTACTATAACGGCTACACGAAGAGTTAGGCCACCCGGGACAAAACAAGCTCGAGGATGCAGCTCGTCGTAGATTGCGGTGGACACTCATGAGGCGAGATAGAGCAACTTTTTGTAATTACTGTGCTGAATGTGGGCGAATCAAAACCCCCCGAACTACCATAAGGGCACCACTGCAGACAATGGCAGTCGGATTCCCGAATGAGATGGTTGGACTAGACCTAATCGGGCCGTTACCCCGAACGCGTGCTGGCAACTGGTATGTCCTTGTTATGGTAGACTACTTTACCAAATGGTGTGAAGCCATTCTACCACCCAGTCCAGATGTCTGGACCGTTGCGAAAACAATTTTCACAGATTGGATCGCTCGGTGGGGCGTTCCATACCAACTGCATTCAGACCAAGGCTCTGCATTTGAAAGTGTCCTCTTCCGCGAAATGTGCCACATTCTCAACATAAAAAACGCGTACTTCGCCATACCGTCCCCAAGGCAACGGCCTTGTTGAGAGCACGAGCCGAACACTGAAAGGACTGATAAAAGCATTCATACACCGTGAAACGGTGGATCAATGGGACACGACACTCCCTCGCTGTTTACTGGCCTACAGGGCAACAGTACAAAAATCGGCCGGACAAACCCCTCATGGTATGGTCACTGGACGTGAGCTCCGACTGTCATCTGATCCGCGTTTACCAACGGCTGACCCTGAGACACTATATGCGTCCTCATTTATTCGGCGAATGCATGCTAGCCTCTTCCGTGCCCACGAGCTCGCCCGCCAACATTTACAATCTGCACAGCGTCGCCAAAAGGATTACTTCGATCGCCGTCAAACCACACACACATTTCAGCCCGGAGACCGTGTCTTGCTGTTGGATCCTGTACCCCCACAAGGAGTCCCCATGAAGTTCCACCGCCCCTGGACAGGACCTTACAAAGTTACTGAAGTGACATACCGCCTCTCATCCCCAAACAACCCCTCATGGTCCACTGTAGTGCATTCCAGCCGTCTCAAACCAGCTCCCCGCATCAACCTCAGCGCTGAGGACAGCGTCTTCCTACAGTGGGGTCATGTGCAGTGAACCTCAGATGTTTAAACTACCCACCTTAATCATTGTACCTTATTTTCCTTCTACCTTTCAGAAGTGAACACACTGAACGAACCAAGAGACCTGGACGACTGCCAAGACCAAGATCCCCATGGTCATGAATGGATGCCCACATTGTTAAAATGAACCCTGGACGTTTGTGACTTGTTGCCTTGCCTCCTGCCCCTTGGATCCCTCACGCTGCACATTTTGCTTTCTGCTTTGTGGAACGGATTAAATCACCAATATACGTTATCTGTAGACTGTGCTTCTACTGTGTGTTCCTTGCCGTGCAGATTCATCAGTACTGTGTGTGTGGTGTCGCCTGGCGACGAGCGAATAACTGAATTGCTGAGTGACTCACCGACACTGTTGTCCATTTCAGACGGTTAACACCCCGGACTGTCGTGTCACTTGGATCCTCATTCCGTTGGACTTACTAGTAACGTGAGTGTGCTCCTTACGCGTCAGGATACTACGTGAGTCAATCGGGACAATAGTAAGGGATCGTCCGAAGGTGGAATCGATCGGATGGAAGTTGTTTCACGAGGTGGAAAATACAGCACTCACTTGGATGATGCAAAAAATGGTCGGTGATGGATACTTAAGTTCACGCTTGCATAAACGTGAACAAGAGAATGTTATTGTTCCGAGGTTTGTGAGTGTGAAAAGGAACGCGGACCCTAAAACGGTGAGATAATTTCCGTGAAAGATATCGAGTGTCACCTAAAGCCGGGAATTTGCAGCTGTTGGAAGAAAAGATAGAGTTCTAAGACTTGGAGTAGACAACAAACGGAATGCCGTGTTCACGAGGAACAAAAGGACGCAAGTAAGAAGGGTGAAATCGTTCACCTGGGCATAGAACTGGTTACGCCGGAAAATTGACAGTCATTTCTTCGGGATTCCTGTGGCTTTTCCGAATCTTCACTGAGCCTTGTATGCAAGGGTTTAATAATAATAATAATAATAATGGTTTATTTCGGGGACACCCGAAGCATGCTCAATTGCATGATCATATGATACAAGTGAGGTCACAAAGAGGTTCCTTGGATTATCATTTGTGTAAACGCAGCCTAAGAGTGAACAGGTTTTAGTGGTTGCACGAACGATTGCCCGGCAGATTTGAGTTTGAAGGTCGGGTGGACGGGTAGGGGGGTAGGTTCCGACCTGGATATTTTTGAATTGGCGCGTAATCCTGGAACTCTGAAGCGCCAATTTCGAAACACAAAAAAATGATTTGCCAAGCTTATTTTGAAATACGAGTTGCTTGCTGGGTTTTAAGTGACTCCCCTGGTATATTTATAAAGAGAAAAAAATGGGCGACTTTTCCTTGGTAAAATCATCCTGATCAACGAAATGGTCATCATTGTTGTATAGCGGACCCTAAAATTGAACTGGGGTGTTAATTCGTATCTGGCAATGGCAAAAATGTGTGAAATATTTTGAAAAGGTTGGACTGTTTCTTAATTATTATTTGGAAAAGTGGTCCTCACTTATCATTGTCCCAAAATCCCTGTTTTGTGTGAAAAACGTGCCCTTAGTGGGGGCGCGCTTTCCGAAGGACCACCAGGCGATGTGATCTGACCCAATGAAGTTTGGCTAAAAGAATAACTGCCAGAATACCTAAACTGTGTTTTTCTACCCGCGTGAACACCATTGGCGTAATGAATTACGTAAGTGATGGGTGTTTCGCGTCCACCGTGACCGAAGGATATTATATATATATATATATATATATATATATATATATATATATATATATATATATATATATATATATATAAACGTCAGTCGGTCTTCACGAAATGTTTAACAAAGCACGGAGTTTTCTATATACCACGCCCAAACTCGCAAATGATCGCCCACTATATGAAGCTAGTATTCCCAGGCTTGCGCACGTGAAACGAGACTCGCATGCAAGAGAAATAAAAAGGCAACAACAAAATGGCTTCAGAGAAGCAACACGGTTATCAAAATGTGGTGGCCCCATAGGGACCATGTTAACAGTCACGTAGTCCTCCACGTCCGTCATCGAGCCAGACAGTGTACGCATTCCTCCCGAATCGGTGAAGCCATTCCCATTGCTCGCCAATCGTATACGTAAAAACTGGTTGGTTGGAATTTACAAAAATCGAACGCAAATTAGGGAACTGGGCCGAATCCCCCATTGCACACCGAATAGCAGGCAACTGCGTCGCAGGGAACGGCAAGTGGGGACTGGACTACGTGCAACAGATTATATATGACCACTAACCCAATCAACAATCAGCAACGGCTAAGCCAATGACTGGAGAGCTAATTACCGAGATTTGACTGAGAAAAACAAGATTCGCCAAAAATAAAGAATGTATGTTTATAAAAGCCACTCCCATTACGCACACTTTCAAGGCATTTTTGTTCCATTTTAATTCAGAAGCTTTCCTGTCAGTTGTTTGATGTCTGCATTACATCAAGCCAGGTCGGAACTTATCCCACTCTCCGGGTGGACGTACTGTAATACGCTCAGACAGATCGCCACTCCCATCTTTATCGGTGTAAGTGTTGATGCTTGTTGATGCACTTACTGAGCTCCGGCTCACCGAGTTTTCTTTCTGTCTTTGCAGATCGTACACGTGCAACCCCCACGGAAGACACTGCATCCTGCATACTACAGTACATTTGCGAAGTGAGTGAAATGGGCTCCGCCGTCGAGATGCGTGATGAAGTAAAGCGGTGATGAAGTACAAACGAGCAGTATTTTGGATAGCGTCGATGTAAAATCGCAGGGGTGAGTAAACTGACAAGGAAAACTTTCGAAAAAGCACCAAGAAAAAATTGGAGAATTTTGGGTGATGAAGGATATGCACTTGAACCAGTAGTCCAGATGACCCGGAAAATAGCAGAAATATAATACCGAAGGATTTGTGGTGTCCTTCGAGGAGGGGGAATGCGTAAATGAAACAGTCCGTTTACCCACGGAATTGGTATTTACGTAAATACCAATTCCGTGGTTAAACGGACTGTACTATTCATCAAGAGGTTGTGGAGGACGCCCCCATAAAGAGGTGGATGTAGATGCCCGAGCCTGGAAATTTCACCGGGGCTGTGTGACGAAACTTGACAGGTGAGTGAAACACGATTTGAATAAAGGGTTCGTTTCAGGTTAATTGGGGAACACAATTTGACCACAGGAGTTGATATACGATGATCTTATGAAGTCGTGTGGGGTGGTGCATGAACGATACTGTCAAAACATGTAAAGAATCGCTTAACTGGATGCGCTGGTAAGAGTCTGACATGGGGCGTTTGGGGAACAACTGGAAGGTCAGTAAATTGGCGTACGTATAGTTCATTGCCAGCAAAGGTTTGGAGAAATCGCTTTCGCAGTGTTCTTCGGCGTAGATGCCTATTCGTGGAGGACTGATGAAAAAATGGCAATAGGTAATAGGTGGGTGAAACGGTGCTCGACTATTGGTTTATCGGGGGTTACTCCAAGACTGACCGATGAGGAATACAAATTTACAACGAAGTGGGCATAATAGTGGTTTATGTTTAATATCTGACGGAATAAACTGGAGGTAGTGCATCACTGGAGTCTTCAGAAAGTGCAGATAATCGTGTGACTAGGTACGTTGAGGAAAGTCCAACCTGAGACTTTGGGGGGAATAACGGCAGCCTAAATTACAGGTATTTGATTTTCAGCTAAAGATGCAGAGAGAGCACTATGGATTGTGGTGCAGGTGGCTGACCATGAATCTTGCCGGAGCAGCGGCAGTGGTTCATAGATGAGTGAAAATTGATACAATTATGGATTTGTCCGGATTCGTTGATGAGTAGCATGAGAGCATCTGAAGTTGGTAACAAAGTGGATGCGGGAGGTGGACATATGGTGGGCTGCTGCAGTCGTATAAGAGTAGTGCATATGTGCAGCTCTCAGGAAGTGCAGGTGATTGCAAAGCTGGATATGCTGAAGTCTGACATGAAAAGCTAAGGAGGCAATCGAACTATTTATGTCCTGGATTGTGAATACTTCATTGCCAATGCAACTGTCATGAAATGCAAATGGCTGAATGAGAAAAGATGCAACGGAAGGATACACTGAACATAGAGGTGGTGTCACGCCGATGAAGCGCTGAAAGGAGGAGCATTTCGTTTTGTGTGGAGTTGTTGGCAGGTGAGAGACGAATCTTTAAGTGATGGTTTTGTTTAGATAAACGTAGTGATGATATACAAATTACCAATTGGATGAATGGTCTCTTCAAGGGTATACCAGGAATTGTCATATTCATAATAAAGATCTGAACAGTGAAACCGTTTCATGTTTTGGGGTACAGAATCCGATAACTGGATATAATAGAATGAGGGTAAACAGGCATCAGTTCAGACAAATAAAAGATAAGTTGATGGATATAAATGCCAGTAGTCGCAAATAGTAGGGTACATTTCTGATCCGAGTGAGTATATGTGCATATGTTGATGTGGAACTTGACCGGTTGTATGGTAAACCCTGATCAGGAACGTTGGAGGAGGCAATGGGTGGCAGCAGTAATATGCAGGGGACGTTGTTTTTCAATCCAAAATTGGCGCTAGTGGGTGAGGCTGGCCGTGCGCTGGACACCCAACCTGAAAACCAATTCTGGTGACAGGAGGTGCGATCCGCCAGCCTAGTTGCGCCCGCGTATCGTTGCAGTTGGCCTGCACGCCCGATGTGCCCCGGCCATAGCGGTGGATCTGACCGCGCCTCGCACCGTTGGGATTGATATGAGTTTTCTTGGTGGGGCCAAACGGCCGTAGGTATCAGGAAGTCCGCGATCAGGCGACCAGCCACCAGGGGATCCCGGAACATAACCAAGGGAGCATTGGTCGGGTAGCGTATGAATAGCCAACGGTCAGGTAGTTGCATAGGCCAGGTTAGTGACCGGTGTGGTCTCCAGAGTATTAAGAGTCATCGAGAGAAAGGTGCGCACGAATGAAGGTCTGGAAATAGAAAAAAAGTAGAGGAGCGCAGTCTGGGATGCTCCCAGCTGAGGTTAAACTGGAATCGATATAAAGAGGCAACAATAATAGACAGTGACTCTCTGAGACTAGTTTTTCGATTGCAGAAGGCGGAAAAAACTAAGGATGGTTATTTAATTTCATCTGTCATAGACCGCCGGTGTTTGCGCGATTCAAAAATCTAGACCCTTCTCATAGGCTTGGTCATCGGGCATGTCTACATTTAGGAGCTGTAAGGTTTGGGTAACTGTGAGGAATTTATCCAACGCACTTCTAAACTGATAGCTGGAAGTAGAACTGCGTATTTCTAACGGTAATTTATTCCATAAGTTAGAGTACACTGTGATGAAGAAATGTGAACGTAAGCTGGTGTTGGTATTAGGGGTTGTAAGGATAAGAATTCTAGAACGAAGTGGATAGCTAGAAATGGGCGCAAAGTGCAGTGGATTAGAAGTATATGTCCGACTGTGAAGGATGTTATACAAAAAGATAAGGTTCAGTTTCATACGGCGAAGCCATAAAGGGTCTAGTTTAAAACATAAGCAGCGTTCTTTATAAGTGAGCGCTGAGCTCCATCCAATCAGTCGCTTGGTAAAACTACGTCGAACTGACTCGATACCGATTCTGTCTGATTTCCGCATACTAGAAAAGATCAGTGGGCAGTATTCTAATAAAGGCCTGGTATGAGATTTATAAAGGAAAAGAATGCAGTCTCGAAGTTGGAAGGAGCGAAATATTAGCCCTAGACACTTTCTGGCCTTAGCGACTTGGAGGGCCGAATATTCCGAGAAATTAAATGTGCAGGAATAGTTCAAGCCAAGGTCCCAAACTATTTGCTTGTTAGCAATGGTTGAACCACAAACGGTTAAGGATCCTGGAGGTAGCTTGCATTTATATGTAAGAACCTCACATTTGTCAGCGGAAAAATTCATCTGCCAAGTTGAACACCATCTATGGAGTGCAGATATGTCTTTAGAGATGTTTAAGATAGCCGAGGTGATGCTTTCAGGCTTGAATGAGTAGACAATTTTAATGTCATCAGCAAAAAGAAATGGGGTGCCATGGCTCACTGAGAGGAATATGTCGTTTATATACACGAGGAACAACAGAGGGCCAAGGACGCTACTCTGTGTAACACCGCTTGTAACTGGTTTAGGCTTGGAACAGTGTCCGTTTATCGGGACAACCTGAGAGCGATTAGACAGGTAAGAATTGATCCAAGATAGTAAAGGGTCAGTAATGCCAAATGATCGGATTTTGGCCAGAAGATGTGGGTGTGGCACGCGGTCAAATGCCTTTGACATATCCAAGTGAAGTACTATAAGTGCCATTCCATTGTCTGCCATTTCAGTGATGAGATTTAAAAAATCGAGTTGGCAGGTTGCGCAAGATCTTGATTGAAGGAAGCCGTGTTGTTGAGGATTAATAACGTCCAATTGAAAGAGGTGCTTGACGATGTGTTCTTTTACGATTTTTTCCATTAGCCGAGAGAGGACAGGTGTATGGTTAGTGGGACAGTAGTTTGTTACCTCATGCAGTGGACATTTCTTGTGATGCGGGATTATGACTGAGCATTTCCAGTTTGCGGGCACCAGACTGGAGTTCATTGACAGGGTAAATATATTCAGTAGTAGGTAAGGTAAGTCAGGTTCGCATTTAACTATTGCAGTGGGCGGTAAGCCGTCAGGTCCTGGGTAAGATGATGGCTTGAAAGTGGTTAATAATTAGGAGATAATTGAGGCGTCAAATTCCACTGTGGACAGAGTTGAAGCGGTAACTAGGGGAAGAGGTGGAGGGTCAACATTAATAATAGGGGCAATAGTTGAGGCGAAGAATGAGTTGAAAGCCTCTGCAATAGAAAGGGGAGTAGAGGCGGATACACTGTCCATTGAAACAGTTTGCGGGATATTTCCATGATTATGAGAGGTTCTGGTCCTGTACAATAATGACAGTCGAAGATATCTATTTTGGTGTCGCAGAGCCTTTGTTTCCTGGTTAGGTAGTGTAGTATCTTCAAGCTTTTGGATAGTAGAAGTGAGGCGAAAAAGTTGAATAAGAATTGCAAAGTCGTGTGTAGTTTCATGAATTTTTTCAAGCTTGGCATACTTTGTTTGCAGCGAAGTGATATGGGATTTCCTATTATTCCTTTGCTGGGGGAGGTAGGTAATCCTATCAAGACATCTGAAGAACTGTGCATAGAAAATATCAGTGGCGTTTCGTGGGTCACGAGAGAGAAAAAACTCACCCCAATCAGCTTGTCGAATGGTAGCAGGGAGAACCTTCCAGTCAGGGAGAGGAGAGGGTTTGATGCAGTGTGATTTCAGGTTAGGCTGTGGGTGAGTGGGAATGCGGCAGCTAACCAGATTGTGATCGCTACCGGGCAAACTTCGGGAGATTGAGACAAATATATGAGGGACGCCATGGGTGAAAGTGAGATCTAAAATGCTGTTTTTTCTCGTAGGAGAGCGGATATGCTGTACCCACCCTCCTACAGTAATACTTGTTACAAATGATAAAAGGTTGACGGGTGCAGATAAAGATGGCCAAGCAACCTTGGGCAGGTTAAAGTCACCAGCAATAAATTTTATACTTGAGGGTAGTAAGGATAGGCATTCAAATGCATCAATTAGATATGAGAGTCCGGAGAAATTTTCGCTTGGTGGACGGTAAACACATCCAACATGAAGTTGAGAGCCAGGAATGTGGACAGTTAGCCAAAGTGAATCGGGAACAGAGTCGAGTAGAGGATGAAGTGCCGTTGTATTAAAGGTCTGCTTGACAAATGCCAAACAACCTCCACCGCGTCGAGTTTCCCTATTTACTCTGAAGACATTGTAGCCTACAAGAGAAATCTGGTCTGTTGGAGTGTAATTGGTTAACCAAGTTTCAGTGATCAAGATTATATCATAATTAGAACTAGTGGCCAGATATCGTAAGTGCCGAATTTTTTTATGATGCATCGGCTATTAAAAAGAACCAAAGAGATACTGTTATTAGTATTTAGTTTTGGGGAATTCGGTTGGTCAGGTAGATTGTGTGGTGCGGAACAGTCTAGATTCTTGGTCTGACTAGCATGTCCATATGCAGGTGGCAAATCAGCGCCGTGAATTGGGAGGTTTGGTCCGTGAGCTGTTGCGTAGTATGGCGCGATGTTGGAAAAAGGAGGGCTGGTTACGCTATGGTGTCGGGCGGTGCTAGGATCCGATGTAGATAAACACCTTAAGAAGTGCGGGATGTCTGAAGTGTCTGATATAACGACATTTCCATTTGTCCGAGGAAGGTTGAAGATACGAGACTGCATAACAGTGTAGTCAATTAACAACTCCGGTTTGGAATACAGATTTGCACACCAAGGTAGGGTTAACGAATGGGCAACCGGCAACTTTGATACATGGCATTGTCAAAGGTAGGGCACAGACGGTGGTGGAATGTGCCTAAGGAAACAATGGCCATTATTTGGCGCGCTATCATCATAGGGATTTAGAGGATTTGTCCATTGGAGAGAGGGCCTAAGGAATGGTGGGGGAATGCCATACGTTATCTGAGGACGGTTTGGCGTTAGTGGATTCGATAGGGCCTCCAACGTGGAAGAGGCTTGAAGGCTCATAGGGGTTACAGGTTTGTTAGTCAGAGGGAGCTGAGGCGAGGCGACTGTGTTGTGGCTGTAGGGCCCGATGCCCGCCTGAACTCCACAGCCGGCATCTGAATAGGGAGGATCGTGAAGTGGGGTGACGACCTGGTAGCTGACTTAAGGGAGGGGTGGCAGCTGTTGATAGTGGCTAGGGGGGTTAGTTGGTTTCATGCCTGTTGAGCAGTGCTTACCGGGCTTGGTCATTATAGCTCTAGGTATATGCGGCGGCGGCGGCAGTATTGTCGCAGTCATATAATGAGGCCTCCAGGTGGACGTACTAGGCCGTAGAGTTGATGTCACTGGTAGATCAGTTGTCTTGTGGCCAAACTGGGATGGAGAACTTCTGGGTAGATTTGTGGAAGATCCTGAAATTGTGGAATGATAGGTTTGATGAGGTTGGTTTTTGCTATTTATTCTAGTAGACGTGGTAGGTGGGGAGGCAAGGTGCCGACGTTTTCCTGGTGGTTGGGTCGGTGACACATACGGCGATATGTCTAAGCCTATGGTCTCTGCTGGCGTCATGTACACCGATGGCAATGCCGATGCATTTCTCACTGCAGATTTGCTACCCTGGGTTTTCGCCACATTTAACCTTTGTCTGATGGGCTTTACATAAACCTTTTGTGATGGCCTTTTCAGCTTTTCGGAAGAAGACTGTGCCGCACTCTGGGTTGAATTGCACGAAACGTGCGTGAGATCCTGGGGACAAGACTGGTGGAGGTCCACGGATGCCGAAGGGGCCACAGGCGTAGTAGGTGTTATGGCTGAAGTCCTGTTCATTGGAGTACGTGGTGATGCATCTACGGGTCCCGTTTGATCAGAGTCAGTGGGAGGCGCTGGTTTGCTTCTCTGCATGCGGAACATCTCTCTTTGTAGAGGAGATTTATCGGTGTGTATTTTGATGCTTTTAAATGACGCAGCTGCGGCAATCCTTTGACAGTTGCTGATGAACTCAGCTGCTGTTAATTGGTTAGAAAATTGAAACAGCAAAGGGCAGGGGTATCGTGGTGACCTTTTCCGCAGCCTAGTGCAATGGCACATGCGATGAGCCATGTTGCATGCATTCAGTATTGTGGCTTTAACAGACTGTGTTGACAGTTTGTCCGGGACGTTTACCACCATAGCATTGTTAGCGTTCTTTATCCTCCTGTGAGTTTCCGAGGCTATTGCATCTATATAACGACCGGCTTTGGAAAAGATTTTGGGGTCAGCTTGATCTGTTGGTTCAGCAATGATTGTCAGTGGGGAAATCTTTGATAGTACACACTCAATCGATTGCCATTTATCATACAAATCGTTTACCTTCTGTTCCAAATCATTGACTTTATTTTTGGCTCCTCTGTATATATCGATCAGTGATACAGAACATGGATTGACAGCTGCCGTCATGTCCGGGTTTGTGTTTCTTTTCGCTCTGGAGGCCCGAATGGTTCGTTTTGGACCAGGCAGACAATGCCCTTTGAATACAGACTTAGACATTCTTTTGGGTCTAAAACAGGGACAGCCGTATTCGAAGAGGGCCTGGAGGTTATACCTAACCCCTGTATGTGTACGTTTTACTGGGCTTCTATAGCAGCAAAAGTGTATACACTTCCGAAAGAAAAGTATAAGGACAGATCACCAAGTCACTCCGTCAATGAATATAGCTGCTCGTATAAATCAAGCTTGATGTGCAGCTGTGTGTAAGGAGAGTGACTGAGGGCTGGGGGGTTCGGATTTCAAAGTTGACCGAAATATCAGTGATAGCTTCAGCAGAAGTTTCGTTAGATTTCGGGTGTCAGAAAAAGAACTATGGAATTCTTCTGAGTATCCAGACTTAGCTTCACCGTAGAAACGCCCAACCAAGCACTGAATACTCTATAAGGCCGAAGAGGTAACAACTCACAGCGAGGTACGGGTAGATGCCTAAATGACATGATCCAGCCAAGAATCAGTGTGTGCTTTATAGACAGGGCCGCTTAGGTTGAGTTTAGGTAGGTTTGAACCGAAATTTCCTGGAAAAGGCTTATGCTATTATTTCACGATAACCAATTACGAATTCACGGTGGGGTGTCGCAGTTAACAGCTCAGAAAATACGACGCTTCAGTGTGGATAAAAATTCCCGCTAGAGGTGGTACAAAACCGAGCCTAAATGATGAAAAAAAAAACAAAAAAAACTGGACAACCTGATTTTCACATCTAGATGACCTTGCTGCCGTATACCTTCTCGTTTTCATCATGTTGAGACTCTTTGGAAAGGGGGGGGGCATTGCCAAGTCTGGGCTGATTGTTATTTAATAAGATGCCCTTGCGCGGTGGTTAAAAGGGCCTCGACATCAGAAGAGTCCCTTGAAAGGAAGTTCCTTGTAAACCTCAGAGGAGCTTGTGGGGCAATATCGGGGCTTCTTGTGAGTGGAACCTGGCTACCAAATCGTATTTGTGGCAGCCAGCCACAAGAGGTTGTAAGTGGGCAGAAAAGGAGACAAGCCTTCTGCGTGATATGTTATGGACAAGCAACACGGTGACCGGGTGGGTATGAAGTGGATAAAGGGAGGAAAGCCGAAAACGAAACACGGTGGTAGTGGCGATATGACACGTCGTAGATATTGTAAGTCGGTGTTCGTAAGGAACAACCGCACCCACGCAATTAGGCCTGGCTAGTTGTTTCCGGTTTGGCAGAATCACGGGAAATCCTCTTTCGGGGCTCGTAAAGCAGAAGGAACACATCGGGAATACTGGATCTATGGGCTTCATAAGGTAGCTCCTGGGAAACACTAGGGACCCAAAGGACAGGTTTACACAATAGGTTTATGGGATATATGACGAGCTACAGTGTGGTATTTCCCGGTTTACCGCTGCAGTTTGATGTTGGGTCGGGTTTTGCACTGGAGAGTGGGTTGGAGGCTGGTTTATAGGAAAAGCCGCGTTTTCACAACAGGGGGTAAAAGTAGACAAAATTGAACGGAAAATGCAAATGGTTTTCCCTACTTTCTTTTGCATATATATGTATATATATATTCATATATATGTACTCGTAGTGCTATAATAAGACGCGCTTGTAGCTTGATGTATCGACTTGTTTTCCAGAGCAGCAGTATAAGAGTCAGAGCTGCGATGGCTTTATGAGCTGATGACATCGTACGTGCCGGGCATCCGTGAGAGGGTATGGGGTGGCTAAAACAGAGCAGGAAGTGGGTAAGCATATGCGCAGATCCCAGTTCCCCATCACTTCTGTTAGCCCGGTGTGAAATAACCAAAGCATTTCGAGGGGAAAGGGGCTGCTTGGGGTTCCCACTTCGCAGGGTCGGGTCTGAGCTGACGGGAGACATACTCGCGATTGAAGGTTGCAGATTTCCTTCACAGCCCGATATTAGTAGCATACGGAGATCGTACTGATACCGTAGATCTTTTTGTTTGCTTTCCACTTTTTTCTAGCCCGGGGGGTGGATGAAACCATATAGGAAACTACCAGGGTCCCTCCGCCCGTCAGTAATTTTCCGTCTATTTGTCTTTTTCGCAACTGCTGGGGGTGGTCTGTTTTTCCCTGCGTCCAGACAAAGTTATGGTAGGCGCCGAAGACATCGGAGGTTTCCCCAGCATGGGCTGTAAACATACAGAATGGTGCTGAGCGAACAAGGCGCAAGACAGAGAATGTTGAAAAGCCAAGGCCTTATATAGGTGTCAGTCTTTTACAGAGCCTGGCCGTACTAGAGACTACCAGAGGCGATTCTGAGAAAACTTGTGCGAGTGGAGTAGGCTGCCCTAATGGAAGAAGTTACGGTATCTACGGAGAGAAGTTAGCAGTCGAAGTTGTGTGGCAGATCCGGGAATCATGGTTACACGGGCTAGTATCCGCGCGGAGAAGTGTAAGACGAGTGAACTGAGGCCAAAAAAATGGATGTTGGAAGGTGGGCATTTTGGGTAAGGGATTTTGGGGCTGAATAATTAAGGAAAGCGAAATGGGACTGGACAAGGGACCCGGGGGGATGACAGACTAAGTGCATGAGAAAGGGGTCAAAATATCAAGTAAGGTGGTGGAGGGCAAAATTCAACGTTCTAGGATCCAACATCACCTGCTTATTTGATGTCAGATGGGAGCGTCAAAGGCTTAAAGCCTTGGGCCAAAAGAAAATAGTTTCACATCGCTTACCAAGTGGTACTGGATAAAGTGGGTTCATGTGAGGACTAGCTGACTGTAAGCAAGTGTGGGTACGGTCTAAATTAGCGAGAACCGTCGGCCATTTAACTAGTTCTGGTTACAAGGGCAACAAACAGTATGCTACCGCGATGTAGAGGATATGCAGTATGTATGAAAGAAAGTTGTCATCCCAGAGTTTGCCTTTAGGCAGGAAGTGGCAGTTCCAGGATACGGTGCTCTAATCTTAGTGAAGGGGCTCGTTCTCGAAGGCCAGCTTGAACTGGGCTTTGCTTATATTTGGGCTGGCAAGACATATCGCGCGGGGAACAGTTGGAAAGTGCTTCGGTGAGCCTCTGAACTGAGGAATAGGAGAGAATAACAAGGAAGAGGAGAGTTGGCGTCCTAAAGTTTCACGCCTTCCTCATAAGCTCGGTCCTCAGATATGCTGGTGTTGGTCAAAGACAATAGGCGACTGATGGTAAGCTGCGACATTGGGATAAAGTTCAACTGCGCTACTGAGTTTCTTTTTACGAGTAGCCAGTGGCAACTCAGTCTAAAGCCTTGAGTGTTTGGTGAAAAAGGAATTCGAACTTCTTCCAAGCCTCGACCTTGGGATGACGATACTGAAATCCTTGTGAAGTGAAGGGTATGTCGACGGTACGTAAAACTGTGTGAACTTTGTAGGAGCGGAAGGGCGATCAATAAGCCTATGTGGAGTAAGTAGGTTTGGCCCTGCTTGTAGGTTAAAAGAGGTCCCGGTTTAATAGTGCAGCTCTCTTTATAGATCGGTGGGAAGAATATTCTGTTAGCTTTCTGGCAAGTTCACGCTGAAGTTCCTCAAGGCGTATCTTACCCAGTTTGAAAATTCCGGAGGAAGTAATAGGGCATTATTCGAGATGGCGTCTTGCGCAGGATCGGTACGTAAGTAGAACAACATCTTTCATTTTAAATGATTTGAGAACGGGGCCTATTGTCCGTCTGGTCCTGGCCCTCTGGAATGAGGCATGTTCCGAGAATTGAAGATTGCCGGTGTATTGAGGTGCAAGATCCCTCACTGATGGGCTGGGGACGGTCGGCACCTGATTTGGCGGAGAGCTTGGTGGCACCGGGAGGGGCTTGGCATCCGCAGGTTGTGTAGAAGCCCTTAGTAGTCGGGGAGTACATCTGCCACGAAGTGCACCATTGATCAGGTTTCTTAAGATTACTATCAGTGTCTGGAAGAGCTGTGTTCAAATCTTGATGGTGGAATTCACAGACCATTTAATGCCATCAGCGAAGAGGAAGGGAGTGCCGTGCCGTACAACCGGAAACGCCGTCTGTATAGAGCAAGAACAGTAGCAGACCAAGTACATTTCCCTGTGAATCTCCGCTGGTCACAGGTACTGGTTGCGAAAGGCTAACATAGGCAAATACTACCTGATTTCGGTCGGACTGGTGAGAGACCCACAGTAGAAGCGGATCATAAATACCAAGGGTGCGAAGGATTGTTAATAAACGAGAGCGAATAATTCGTTCGAATGCTTCGATCATATCGAGGTAAATGATAGCCATATGTCTGTCGTTGTCAGCCTCAGTGGTCAATAGTTCGAAGGAAACAGATAGGCGTATTTTATTAGAGCGTGACACTGGGAGACCGCATTGATCTTTGTTATGAGTTTATGGGGTGTTGTGTTTGGCCTGAACAGGCATGTGCTCAGACAGACGATCTTGCATGCACACACACACGCACGTACATAGCTGACGTTCGCCATGCTTCGTCCCGGACGGCATTGACCAATCAGACTGCTTCACGTGTTGCGCGACCTTGCACGACGTGGTCCGATTGTACCGCTGTCTTACGTTTCCGATTACATACACGATTGACTCACGCACTAGCATACTTGTTTGCGTTTTCACTTGCTCGTTTGTACTGGCGCTTTCCGTACATTGCTGCAGAATACACATTTACCCATAGAAGCGTGCCTTTCCTCTGCCTACTATATTAGGGATACAATATTTGGCGTCGCGGGCATCGGTCCATTTTAATGGATTTATAAATACAGTTGACATGGAAATTAAGGGTGATTTACCGTTTTCGGCGATTCAGCGAAATCATTTGTCGGATCTACGCAAGAATGCTCTGGCACTGTGGCCACAAGTCTATCTGCAGATGTGAGTGATTAGGACCAGAGTGTTACTCTCAACTTCCGAGAAGTTTTTCGTTGATAACTTTTTTTTATTGTTCCCATTGAATGCAAAGTCCACTTTTCTCGTGTTGTCCTGTATACGCCCTTTATTCTAACGAGGCCGTTTTGTGTTATATTACATGCGTAATGCTAATACTACAACTGCTGCTACTACATTGTTATTATGATGATTTCCGCTACCCTGATACTGCAAAGACTGCCAGTGTAACTCATGCTACTGCTTTTGATAATAGCAATGCCACTACTACTACTGCCACTGCTACGGTGAACAATACTACATCTACTTCTGTTGTTACGGCATTTCATTTCCCAGCCATCATCTCGTTGATGAAGTTTTTGTTCTCGTTTACCGTTTTGCCCAATTTTCTACCATTCTTGCTCGAGTATGTCCTATGTGCTTTCTCAGTTATACTGGCGCTGGTTTATTCAGTGTTTTGTATCGTCACATACGTACAACAACAACTGCTGCTGGTATTGTAACTAATGCTGTGACCAGAGTTTCTGTGAATTCTACTGCGAATACGGTTCCTGTTACTACTACTACTACTGATACAATTACTACTACGAATGCTGCTATGAAGAACTACTGTTACAAATACCACTAATTCTACTGCGGGTACTACTACTGCTGTGAACATAGTTCCTGTTACTACGACTTCGAACAATGTTGTTGATGATACTACTGCTTTGGATACTACCACGACAACTGCTTCTAATGAAGGTACTACTGATACAACCGTCGCTGGTAATACTGCGAACACTTTCATCCGTTGCAAGCCTTGGATCTTTTTCCTTGGGGGAAGGAGAGGTGATGTTGTGTCTGGTTAGGGTCTCGCACACTACGCGGACAACCGATCAATATTCCTCTCACGAATGGACATACTCCCAATTTGCCTCGATCTTTAACCATGCTTTAGCGCCAGCAGTATTGACCTATCGATTTTGCTGAGTACTGATTGGTCTTCCTTTGCTGCGAGTAACAGCACAAGTAGTTTATTTCTTTATGCCAACTCACTTGATTGTTTGCCGCTTAGTCGCCGGCTACGGCCGGGTTTTGTGTTTACAATCGCATAAATAAATGCAACGCCACCATTACGTGTTCTGCTACCGGTTGTAGACACAACATGGGGTAAAGAAAATCGAAAGTCCGACGTGCAATCAAAAGTTCCATTATTCTAGCAGGTAGAGGGACGTGGCCAATAGGAATGTAAGTCGAAGGACCATGCACTGGACCTGTTTTGTGGGCAGGGATAACGGGTAAAGTTTTTCATTGGGATGGTAAAATGCCGCGCTTAAGAGACAAGTCGCGAAGATTTGTAGGAATAGCAGCAACATCAGTTTCACCAGGACGAAAAGGTACTGGAAGAATGCCGTCATCGCCAGGGCTGGAGGAGGGTCCAACTAGGAGCAGCGGGCGTGTCACGTCGTTCAAACTGAATCCAATGCCAGGGCGAAACTCGTGGGCCAGCAGGGGTCCGGGGGCGGGTTCAAGTGGCGTCAATAGTCACGGATTGCGGTGGTATATTGGAAATCAACACAAACGAGGAGGTCAGGTACAACACGTCCCACTTATTTCATATGGATACGTGTGTGTATGTGTTCCGTCGTGCCAACCGATCAACAACGACGTCGTCCCCAAAGACTTGGAGCGCAACCTCATATACCATCCTTGTTGCTTCCTGTGGCCTGGATCATCTCAGCATCGAGATCGCCAAGTCCCCGTAGTGTGCGCCAAAAACTAATCCGGGACTTCTCGTGTAAGTGCTGGGTAATTTTCTACCCAGCAGCCATTTCTATCACCGGCATATCCACCAAAACCCGTCGCTGCCCCTTTCGGTAGTCCGTTCGTGCACCCACGTAAAAGTCCCAAGACCCATGTAGCCAACCTCAGCGTGTTGCTACCAACTACACAGATGTCACCACCACCCTGTCTACCGATGCACCCCCATATCGCACGTTTACCCCTATGCGTACCACCACCATTTCTGGCCCCACCATTCGAACCTTCCCAGTTTCGAGTATAGCACGAGCAACGTCTTTTGCACTCTCCCAAAGTCTCAGTTACCAGACCTTCCTTTACGACTCTCGTCCCACTGCAGCCCCTCTCCGTATAACAACTGTTTGCCTACCCCGACCTAACCACGACAACACACCATCAACCACCAGTTCGAAGCGGGATCTCACCTTACCCAACCGACCGGACCTACATTCCATGGATACCCAGTACCGACAAAAAATACCCATTCCCCCCAACCCTATCTGCGCACGACAAAACCGTGGCCCTATACCATAGCTTCATCCCGGTTGAATCGTCCCACCTGTTCCCCAATGGTGATATCACCACCAATCGCCCAACTCAAATTTCATCCACGAACCGGAACCCCTCTTTTCTAATTGCGGATGATATTTCTAGCTTCCTTCCACTCAACACTGATTCTTCGCCTCTGAATCACCCAGTCATTATTAACAAAGCTCCCTTTGACTTCTCAGTTGGTCCCGCGGCGACTGGCTGCCCCACCAGCTCCCGGTCAAACTCAGAAATCTCTGCAATTAAACACACAGCCTGTCCCAACAGCACTCACCCAATCTTCACCGGCCATTCCAAAACTGAACAATAGTCCACCTAGATGTCCTCAACCTGCAACCACAGCAGTCTACCCAGGAGCGTCTCATCCACCTCGTAAAGACCAGGGCTAGCCCCTCCAGACCCAGTGTTCGTACAACTACCTCCTGCGCCAGTGTGGGTAAGCAAAACACGCACATCCGTTTTAGTCATCAGCACTCGCTCACTACCAGCAAAAATTCACCTTCTGTCTGCCCGGGTCCTTTTGTCCAACTACGACTTCATCCTTGCCATAGAAATGTGGCTTAACGCAAACGAACCCAACCTAGATTTCGCAACATCTGGTTACAAGGCTTTCAGAAATCCTAGAATACATCGTCGAGGAGGGGGTTGCCTAATATACTGCAAAGAATCTTTCCGTGATTCTTTGACGCAACTCCCAGCCCTCGACTCAGTCGGCGGCTCAGTCTGCGTAACAGCTGCAAGAACTCTTGGTTGAATGCATTTATCGATAGCCCGAATCAACCACGGACAATGTTGTACCTATTGTTGACGCCTTCCATTTTTCCTCCGCCCATCCCATCGATCAAAAAATGATCACACGTGATTTCAACCCTTCAGGAGTGTATTGACCATCACACTCTGGCCCACGACTCCATCGGGCTTTTGTTACCTATACACAGCTCGGTGGTTGGACTCAACACTTTCAATCACCCACTAAAGGAAATAACACCCCGGGTCTTCTGTTTGCTCAGGGGCTTATTAAGGTGTCAACCTCTGTATGGGATGGCTTCTCCGGGTGTGGTCACAGGGCTGTTTTGTGCGCTTCCTCTGTACCAAAAACCGTCAGGTCCTCCAAGCTGCCTGCTACACCATGTCACTTAGCTCACTAGAGCAGCCTTCTTAACATAGTCAGATCACGAAATTTGGGTGTATCATTCCTTTCGCTCAATCCTCGGGTGGTGGCAGATGAGCTATATTCCATTCTCAATCAGAGCCCAAAAACTATCACCCTAGCTTTGCCAGCCTTGACGAATTCTAGAACAAAGACTGGCACGAATGAAATGCAAATCCTCCAAACTTCGACGACCTGCACTCAAAACCCGGGAGCTATCGGTATGTATCCAAATGGAACGACTGCCATTGACAATCAAGTCACAAACTGAACTAATGCTTAGTCAGCAAGAGCCAAAAGCTCTAAACCACCAAAAGGAGACAGAAATCCTGAGTAACCTGATGAAGGCAAGAAGCCCTTAACCCCGCGAGACTATGCCCTTCTTTGCTCTCAACAACACCTATCTGGATAAACCGGAGGAAATGGCTGAAGCTTTCAACATATTTTTCGCTTCAGCCATAAGTTCCAGTGTGCCTACTTCTGGAATACCTTCTGTGTGTTTGTCCATTGAGACTTTATCCACAGTTTAGTCCCACCCCGATGATACTTTTCTACTTTTATCCCCTATAAGAAAATCCTACCGCCCAGGCCTGGACGGTATTCCACCGGCTGCTTCTGCTCTGGGGGTTTGGACATCTCTATCATTCTATCCAATTCATTCGACTTATCTATGGGATTGGGTTCGTCCCCTACTCAATAGAAAACCTCTACAATTATCCCCTTGCACAAAAAATGCTCCTTTTTTGTCCCTAAAAGTTATCATCCAAACACTCATACACCGATTATCTCCCGACTCATAAAGAAGCTCATTAAAATTAAGATAATGACCAACCTTCTTACAAATAGCTTTCTCAATGTGGGTCAACGCGGTTTCCTGAGAAACCTGTCGTCTTTACTTTTCAAGTTAACTTCCTAAACTCAGTCGCGGGGGGCTACTGACAAAGGCATGCCCACCACTATTATCCCGCTGGATATGATGAAGGCTTTGGACCGAGTTTCACGCACTCGGCTTCCTTTACAAGCAAAATCTTATGGCATAGCTGACCCGTTACTCTGTTGGCTAGATTCTTGTTTCTCCAACCGCCACCGATTGGTTAAGACAAATGAATCCGTCTCCAAATTCGAACCTGTAACCAGTGGTGCCATACAAGGCAGCGTTTTGGGCCTACTACCTTCCCTCATACACATAAATGATATTTTTTATGCCGTTCGCTATGGCAGCTTCCGCCTCTCCGCGGACGACATCAAAATCTTGTATACTTTTGGTTGCAGAATGTTTGGCTCAAGTATCAATGGCAAACTGCAAGATCTAACGGCTCTTGGTTCTTGGTACACTGGATCATTGATGGAATTTTCCGCGGAGAAAAGCAATATACTTACCTTCAAGTACAATTTCCCGCCAGGTACATTTGGTATTGACGGTCACCCAATTTCCATCAGCCAGTTGGCCCCAGGTTTGGGTTTGCAGCGTTCGGCCACTTTTACCTTCTCAAAACACACCACCACTCAAATTTCGAAGGTTAAAAGGCCTACGGACCTGCTTCATGGGAGATTCCGCCTTCTGAAAAGCAAATTCGATACCTATTAGACCCACGTTAGACCACCTTCGGAATGCTGTTCCACAATCTACTCTAACACGCGCCGGTGAGATGGAGTAGCCATTGAAACGTTCAGCGACCGGCGATAAAAGAATTAATTGGCTTTTTCACTCATTTCAACTACAGCCAACGCTGCGAACATTTGAAACTACATCCGCCATGGCCTAGACGCACAAAGCTAAAATTAATATTCTTCCATGTTGTTGTAAATCAAATCATCGCATCATCACAACGGTTCGGAAATTTAGTAGATTCACAGTATTCCTTAGGATTGTGAAACAACGCAGTTACCGTTCACATTTCTGGAGTTGCCCTTAGATCCAACATTTCCCGGTCGAATATCCGGTTTCATGTGGCAAATTACCCCACATTATACGTTCTATAAGGCCTCCCAGGACGTTTAAGACCCACATAGGCAAATACCTTACGGTAAAAACTGATCCAATTTATAGATCCGTACATAAGTGAGGACAGGGCTTTTGAAGTTAGATTAGGTTCCTAGCAGCTCTCAAACTCCCCTGTTTTGGCACCCCATCGTCTCCTGGTCCATAGCCCCAGCGCGCTTGTTTTTTCTACTTTCTCATTACTCACCCATTCACTTTACTTCTCTTCCACGTCTGATCTTGCCACTTACGCTCTCAGTTCTCTCGCGGAAAGATCCGATAAGCACCGTTTTGGAACTTTCTCTGGAATGCTTCATTAACTGAACTCAAACCCCAGATGTGACGGCATTTTCTTCTCCACGTTCTAACTTCTAGCTTCCTCTGTTCCACCATTTCCTACAGAATGGTCTTATCTTCATTCCGGTAACTTTGTTCTACCTTCATCCGTTTTGCCGAATCTGGCAATCATTAATTTTCCAGTTTCGCCGGTTCCATCCTCGCTTTGTTCGTAGGCACGGCAGGTCCACTAATTCCCTGCTTTTTGGTATTCACCTACTCACTTTTCTTCTCCCGCTCATCAGGTCTTACCGTTTTACGCTTTATTTGAGTAGGGGTACTTGGCCCTCAATTAAAAATCCGGTTCGGAGCTGCTTTGTACCAATACCTATCCGTTGGACGCCACCTGACTCCGACTCAGTATTATTTCTGAGGTTTGTGGTTTTGAAGTAGTTCTACACCGTCAGCCTAATCGTCATACAACGCTCCATCTTGCTACATAACATTCACCCGCAACCCATCAAGTTGTTCCATCATTAACCTCCGACCGAATTTCTGCCGAAACAATCCGCTCCGTTACCAATACGAGTGGGCGAAGACCATGGTGGCACAAGCCAGAACCCGAGCGTTTGAGTAGACCGCCATTGGAGATATTGACCGAACAGTGCTTGAGCCGAGCCACAGGTTGGCCCTACCTTTGCCTGATGGATTCCTCGACCAGGGTAGCAGAGTACTTCTCCACTTTGGTTCTCTAAGAAGTTTCGGCAGATTGACCAGAGACCACGCATACGTCAAGGACATATGCGAGGTCGCTATTGCACACAATCAGGTCCGGCTTGCAAAACGATTGCGCCAGCGGGATAATACGCTCAACCGTGACACGGGGGCCTCTCTCCAAGAAAGAGAAAGCTAACCAAAGAACCACTTTTTTATGTCGCTCGCATCGCACCTGGTAGGTCGCCGCACAGCGTAGAAGAATGTGATCGACAGATTCAACAGCGCCCCAACTACCCCGACACTTGAGTTCCTCAGTTGAGACCACGTATCCGCGCGCCCGACGAACTTTGGTAGAGAGCAGCCCGCCTCGAAGCCAAGTCGCTCGGAAAAACAGTCTTGGGGGGCCAAGTCTCCAGCAACCAACCAGAAGAGACTGGCGCGATCCATCGGGAAGTTTCGGAGACCACGGCCATCATTCTAATTGAGAAGATCCGCACACCAAGCTGAGGCCACCATCTTCCTGCTGAATAATGTAAGCCCATTTAATAATGCTTTTCCCATTCTTGACCGACATCACATGTCTCACCTGCACAAATCAGCTTATTTGATCCATTCTTACCTGTTATCTTCGGTACTTTCCTTCATCTCCTTTTTTTGAACTGCTTCTCAGTCGTCGTCTTTTCTGTGCTTCCGCATTCTCCACTCTCTCTGTTGATCCGCCAAGTTCACCTTTCATGAAGATAATTTACCACGATATTCTAAAGTTAATTCTACAAACATTCGGCCTAACCTAACCTGCCCATCCTAATAACTGATAATTTTCCAGGACACCATTGTTATTCATCCGGCTTATCTTATATATATATATATGCATATATATATATATATATATAAACAACCGCACATATGTATATATGCATTCGCTCTGTATCCTGTAGTTCTTCGCAGGCCATCTCTCTTGCTATCATCCCGCTGACCGGCATGATATGCATCCATTCCTTCTACATCTATGACCCACATCTACTGTGTCCAATTCCCATGAACTATTTTTTTTACCTGATTCACTTTTTACGTCTTACTTTGCCCGCTCCCTGTTTCATAATGAGTTTTGTGCCCTGTTCGCCGACCATCTATTGCAGAGTACCAATGCTTCGTTGCTACTTAATCCCTGCAGTGAATCTCACTTTTTCCTCATCGTCTCCCGCTATTACAGTTTCTTAAGCTGATTTCTGGCCTTTCTCATGTATATCAGTCAGCCTTCAGATGTTCCTATACTGACCAGCCTAAACCCCCCAGATGACCTTGACTTTTCAAACTCACCGGGCGTCCATTTGAATCCGTCCATGGGTCCATTTACACCTAGTACATTTCCTTTAGTGTGCATACACTTGCCTACTTTCATCGCACGTTAATCCCCACTCTTAGCCCGTTTTTTCAACTCCTGTCATGTAAATTTCTACTTTTGCAGGGGTTTTGCTTGCTTAATCCATCACTTGTAAACAGTTGATCGTGCACCTGGCATGCCTCGGACGTCTCCGAAATAAAACATTATTGTTATTATTATTATTATTATGGTTATTATTATTATTATTATTATTATCGTTATTATTATTATTATTATCTTTCGGAGTTGCCATGGTGGTCCCCACGCGGATAGGGATGTTGCCCTGTCGCACCAATTGATGAAACGTAGAAGCGGGAGTAGCCATTCGTGCTGGCACCAAGGATGACCGTGCCAAGCCTTCCAAGCGCATCCTTCGAGCCATGCGAATTGTAGTAGATAGGTTGGGCATGCCCAGCCCTCCAGAAGCTCGTTTTGCATAGAAGCCCGGCGCCGTTTCCTTGGGGAGTCGAAGCCAAGCACGGATCCGTGCACGCACCATAACGTCCATAGACTTGAGTGTTCGCCGATGGGCCATACCAAGAACGAGTTCGTGATAGAGCTTTGGAAGGGCGAACCGAGCCAGGATGTCCAAGCGTTGGTGCGGCTTCAGGGGAGCCTCGGTGATTTTGGGCAGCACTGAGTCGAGCTTGGCCGTTGACCGTAGTTGTATGCGTCCTTTCCAGTAAAGTGCAGACCCAAGTATTTGACTTGTTGGTCAAACCCCAACGGTTGAACGCCAACCCCGTTGACCTCATAAGTGGTAGGCCAGAGGATCAAACGCTCATTCTTCCCGTCCTTCCTGATCATAAGGTCAACTGACTTAGCACCATTGATGCACATGCCAGCCGCAGCCAGTGATGTTGAAAGGGCCACAAGGCGCTCCCGAAGGCGATCAGCATTATCAGCAAACAACACCAGGTCGTCCGCAAAGGCCAAATGGTCCACCGATGTACCACCGATAGCGACACCCAGGGCAGGAGCAGAGTTGGAGAGCGCCTCATCCATAACCGCAATGAACAGCAAGGGGGACAGAGGATCACCCTGCCGTACGCCACGAGAACGAGCAATTGACTCATCACCAAGTCGGATCATAGAACCAGTGTAGAGTGACCGGAGGTATTCGACCATTGGAGTTGGTAGGCCAAACATTGATGCAGCTTGAATGATCGTTTCATGAGAAACCAGGTCAAACGCTTTAGAAACGTCCACGAAGATCGAGGCCAAAGGTATGCAGTCTTGATGAACCGACCAGAGAATTGTATGTGGCAGCGTGAAAGCCTCAGAACACCCGTCCCGTCGAGGAAAAGCCACTTGCCAGGGAGGAGAAGCCAGTTGGTTCCGCCAACGGCGCGCCAAGATTTTGTGAAGAAGCCTTAACACAATGGAAGTCGCGGCAATTGGACGATAGTCGCCGTGACCAGTCGAGCTGCTGCACTTAGGAACCAAGGTTATGCGGGCCATGCTGAGATGTTGAGTATGGGTCCTCACGACCAACAACGCGTGAGGGAGTTGAGCGATACAGCCATGGTCCATTTGCAGCAAGTCACGCACAGTTGAACGGTCCAGACCAGGAGCAGTGGGACCCATCTGACGAAGGGTCTCAGAGAATTCGCGTGCCAGGATTGGACCCAGTACCGACCATTGCACCGCAGGTGGATGCTGTACAGGCCGGGGGTCAGGATGGCTCGGTTGGCTGAAGATACCCTTCCAGTAGGCCAGAAGGTCTGAAGGCGGGGCAGATCTGCGCAAATAAGCCTCCTTCCAATCAGCAGAGAAGACCGGATGAGCACAATCCTTACGTCGAGTTGCATAGAGTCTCTGGACATGTGCGCATTGAAGCCGACGGATACCCCGTCCCGAAGTGGGGACAGAGCGAACCATGCGCGTCGGCGTAGAATGCCAAGTATGTGGAAACGTTTCGGCCAATGACGTCTCCAAGGCAGAACGAGCTGATTACAAATCCAAGACTTTGTCAGGCCAATTGGTCATGATCCCGAGGAGGTCAGCCCAAAAGCCAGCCCAAGTGGGACCATTCGCCAGACCAGAGGTAATGTCAAGGACCAAACGTTGAGCCCAGTCATCGGTTGATTCATCGATCAAGTCAGGTAGATGTTGATTGTCTATTGATGGAGAGGCCTCGCGTTCGCCGACCAAATTGATGGAAGTCGGAGGAGACCAGCGTAGATGTTGGAGACGTTTCCTAATTGACTCGGCCGACCGACCATCGAAGAAGCCAGTCAGAGTTGCACAGAGATCTTTGCGGAGCATGCCAGGTTGAATAATAGAATCAGCCAAACGAACCGAAGTTTCATCACCCCGTGTGGACCAAGTTCCACGACGGGTACGCGAGGTGACTGAGGCGAGGCGCTCCTCGTTGACCTGGGCGGAATGTACATGTCGACGATGTTGACCGAGGCCGATTCGAGGACCAAATAAACGCCCACAATTACATAGAAAACCGTTTTCTTTCGAGCCAGTATTCACACCATAGGAACGACTAGAACCGACTTCGCGAAGAGCCGGAGGGCGGCGATTGGACCCCCCATCCAAGAGCAGGGAGTCAAGAGAGTGGGAATTTGTCTGTGTTTCCGTATTCGCCACCAAAGACCCCCGAGCGGGTGATTGGTCCACACGAGGGGTGACCAGACACTTAGTTCGGCCACGCCCCAGCCGAAGCTAAGACAAGGCTTATCCAGCGGGACCACGAGGGGTCTGGTCTGCAACTATGACCCAAAGAGTCATAGTTACTCCGAAACTCATTATCTGTGCTAGTCACCCATTACTACGACGCTAGCTGGCGGTCGACTCCGGGAAAGCCAGTAGTGATACCTCTCAACCAACGTCGTCGTGCCCTTGATGTTATACTGCACATCATAATCGGCTATGCTGTCACCAGATGGCTCGCATATAAACTGGAACCCGTCCGACTCTTACTGGCGGAAGCAAGTGGTTAAGTGATAGCCCCACGAATGTTGCCGTCATCCGAGTGTTTGTTCCTTCCTCTATTCTTTGCTTTCGCAGCTTGTGGCCGCGAAACCTCCAAAGATTATGGCATCTAGTCTATGGCAGCTTAACAAGAAAGGGAAACAGCCATCCATATCAGTCTCAGACCTAATGGGCCACGTGTAAAGAAAGGCGGGTCAAGGAGAAGTGGGGACTTTACTCTAAAGGCGTAAGTTTGCTCTCCTTCTTCCCTGTAAAAAGAAAAAATACGCTCCTTGCTAAGAAGGCCTTGGGCCAACGCTCTCTGTCCCCTTCATTACCAGGTGGATTTCAGATAACGGCCTAGACCCGACCCTGCATATGGGAAACCCCAAGCTTTTGAGGTAGCTTTCAGTTTTTTGTCCGAACCAGAGCGGGGTAACAGTACGCCATCCGAGCTTTCCACATACGCATGTCGACCCTGCCGTTGTCAGCTTCAATCTTTTCGGGCTCCCTGCAAAACCCTCAACCAGCTTGCCGATGTCTAATGCGATAGTCAGTACACCCCAGTTTTATAGGTCTACGGCTCATAGCTACGGGCTTAACCCCACCTGTATTGATTGTCGGAATGAAGAATGTATTCATTGCACTTTTATAACTTACCATCCATAACTTCACTTTTTCCATGTTCTCCTAGAGCCCACGCACAAATAATATCGTCCAAAGTCAGCGATGGTTTGTCTCGCACGTTTCTGACTCAATAACACAACTAAAATGCTTGCTGACCCCGGATTCCTTAACAGACTGTTTTTTCCATCAGTGGTAGATGCTCACTTCCACTTAATTCTCCTATCCCAGGCTATAACTCAGCGGTCTCATCGTTCTTTTTCTTGCACCTTTCCGTTAGCTCGAGTCTTACCATGCACGTTCATATTTTTCAGCAACCAACGCCCATTCATCTGCGGTCCCCTGTTGTACTTTCTGCTGTGATAAGTGGTCTCCTGTCAAATATGACAGCCGATCTTGCCTAAGGTTTTGGAATTCATTCTAGCACAGAAGACGTAGCCGGTGCTCTGTATGTTCCTTTTCTGTAGACAAATGTTTTGCAGAACCACCTCTCCCAGCCAGGCCCTATACCATCTGCTCCAACATTGAATGTAAAATGTAGCGAGCTTGGCGTTTGCCTACCCTCTGGTCCAGCACTAAACGTTCTTTGGACAAGTCCAGACCAATAGAATCGACTTCTCCGTCCTCGCAGTATGCAGTGGTTGCCTTTTGCAGATGATATTGTTAATGGTTCATTTCAAAGACGCTTAGGCTTGCCGGTCTCATGAGCTGATTTTTAGGGGCGATAAAACGGTCAGATATTGTTTTAAATTTAGAAATGTGCATGAAAAGGCACGGTGGGTAGACTGAAGATGATGAAGATGGGAAGATAAATATATACACGCCAAAAAATAGAGCAGGCAATTCAAGCAAACCCAAGGAAGAATTTAAATGAGAGCACGGTGAATATGGGAGTGAAAGGTAAATGGAGGATACCTCTGAGCCAGGAAGAGATGACTGAAACCTGATAGTTTTGCAAGAGGGAGACTGAAATTGGGGGTGGGAAACAAAGGTAACGAAGGACGGTGAAGAGAATGAAAATCCCAAGTGCATTACAAGGCATTAGATAGCCATGAGTTATGCTACGGTGCAGTGAATAGACGACTTTAGGGTACAGAACTCCATTTGAAAACACGGAGAGGGAAAAGCAAGGCCGCAAAGGTGAGTCGGATGACAACAGTGGTTTGGTGGAATCGAGATACGGTGGACTTGGTGCAGAGATATAAAGATAATGGAAGCGTATCATTAGAGGTGGCCGGATGGTGGCAAGGAAAATGGCCGGCGAAGAACTGGAGGATGCGGAGGAAATATATAAATATAGAAGAATAGCGGCTGAGAGCAAAGAAGTCATAAAACAGGGAAATAGCGGTGCTCGGAAAGGACAGGTGGGGTTGGATAAAGTGGTACGAAATTGCCCTGGAAAAATCACGATGGATTTGGTCACGACAGGAGACCAAAGAGACTAAAGAAAGAGAAAAGACTTTAGAGGAGCAGCTGTGATGACGACTGTGGACAGAAGTTCTCAAACAGTGTAATGTCAAGGAAGGGAGCGAAGTAAACGGGTGAGAGTAAATCTACTTATCTGATTGATGCAGGTGTGATGTGTGGGGACGGTCGAAAATAATTGCGTAGTTCATAAACGGATGTAGGTCATCCAGCAAAAAGGTGATGGCTGTGAAAAAAGCTGAAGAAAGCAGAGAGAATAAAATTATACAGTGGTCGGAGCGACATAAAATATCAGTGGAGGAAGGTAACTGGGAGACGAGGCTGAGTTTGGCGCAAAGACGCAGCTGTTGTAGCAGCTAGTGACATGGAAGAGAAGTCAGTGGGTGGAGGGCCAGAAAGATCAAGTAGAAGCGGTTCTTGTGGTGTGAAACTGTATGTGAATATTATGACCTAACGATGGCTTTGCATTAGGCGGAAGGTGAAAAAGCACAGCAGCCTGAAAGGCATAATGAAGATGCCCGCGACAAGCATTATACGAAACAGGAGTTGAAAGTGCTGACCGGAGAGAAACAGATATATGATGACCAAACAGATCGCGCTACTGCAGATGAAACACGATGAAGACCGAGTAGACAAAAGTAGGAAATTACCCAGAAGGGTCAACATGTGATGAAACCAAAGGCACGAGAAGTGTGCGCGGTGGAAATGGGGGAAGCAGGCAATGTAGACAACGATGCATTTGACGACTTTGTTGTCCGCATAGGGTATCAGTCGTTGTGAATGCCCCTGTTGGCCAGCTCCTTTCATTTTTGCCAAGGGAGACGAGATGCAACCAAAGCCGACCCTCGGTTATTACCTGAATCTCGCCCAACTTACTCACTGCTAACCATGTCTGGACTTTCTCAAGTTGGAGGTCATTCGCAAACCACCCCTTTTCCAAGGTAATATCAGATACCCTGTCAACAAGGGCCAAACCTTAGTCACTCCGATGGGGGTCACCGGGCCCGCGGCGGCTACTCCAGAGGTGTTGATCAGTGCGTTAATCCTGCTAGTGGACGGATGAAATTCTGCTCTGCTTTTTCGCCGGGCTTAATTAATCTCACCTGATGTATTAATCGGCGGCCTCTTCCTGGGCAGCGTTCTTCATGGCATCTCGCTCCCACTCGGCTAGCTGCTGCTTAGTCTGAGTCGTTAAGACACACGAAGAACGCTGCCACAATGTTCGCTACTCGGCGAATTCCATTTAAAGTGGCTTTGAGGAACTTCGGATAGTCTGTTCGCCAGTGATTGGCGTCGCAGGCTTTGCAGCCTAAATAAGCTACACCGTCGAGCGAATTAGCGTACAAGCTCGTCCAGGGCTGGTGTTCCGAGCGCCCGCATGCCGTATTTTGAGCAAGAAAGACGCGTAGTCTGTTCGTTTTATTGCTGGCATGAATACTGGGCCATAACGTGATCCACCTTTTACAAAGAACATCAGTAGACAGTATTTTACGTGCCAATCACTTCATCACCCAAGTTGGCAGTCGGTGGTTTGGTGCTTTCATATCCTGTATTCTACCCCGGTAAATCCTCTCAGACAATTTTGATCCTTGCTATTCCCTGGTCATCGTGTACTGCACCTAGATAACGATAATCACAACGTAAACACTTGTTTGTCATTCAAATACTCATCTCCTTTGTAAGCCGTGTCTCTGCCACCATCATGGCTACGCATCTCAAAGTGACCTGTAGTCCAGTCCCAATTTCCATGTTGATGCATCGCATTCCAATTTTTTGAAAGCAAACATTCTGCTCAACGGTTACATGTTTACTTCCGGCCACTTCTTTTCTCATCACCCTGGCAATCTCTCTCCGCAGGTGAGTCCTTCGATGGGTATTTGACTGAATCAGCCGATATTCGGTAGCTAAACTTTGTAGACGTAAACTTCGGAAGAATCTTTCCTGGTTTCTTTCTGCCAGTTCATTCCTTCCATCCTCTGATATCCAATCTCAAGCCTTTCCACGCACCGCGGAGCGGTATGGCTGGTTCATGTCTCTCTTGGAAACTTTTTTTCGTCAGTTCTTTTTGATTCTGTCGTTGCACGGTCCCCCTTTTTGTAATGTTTGAACTAGAGTCTACTACTTCCAACCAGCTCTACCCCGAACCAGCCGGATTGGCCACCGGACCTTGGGTTCAAGTTTGCCGGGCACCTCCAAGAAGAGTAATTTAAAGCTTTCTTCTATACTATATCGAGTGCACATACCCGAACCATCCTCGTGGAATTCGGACTTTGCTTCCAATTGTACCGTTTGATCCTGCATTGCAGCAAGCCTCGGGGTTATCCGAAATAAACCAGTATTATTATTATTATTATTATTATTATTATTATTATTATTATTATTATTATTATTAGGTCTTGTATCGGCTACTCTCGCCTGCCCACATAAGTTATGGGTCAGGTCTTCGAAATTGGCTCCGCGATTGCCCAGGTTTATGTTTTCCGCTTCTTTGGCCTGGCAACCCTGTGGTTTGGGCGAGAGACAACGAACTATCCCATCGAGTTGAGATTGCACCTGAAGCTCGATGGGTCAAGGCCTATTGAACAATTTCACGTCACAGTGTACAGGTCAGAGATAGCGCAGATGTTGCCCTTTGTTCGCCTGTCCTCCGATATTACGCTGTAGATCAGATTGAGGGGAAACTCTAAAAAGCCTACAAAACAAGCCCATCAGAACCTTCCTCTCTCCTGTTTAACCTTCAGTCGAGTCCAGCTGGGCACAAACATCAAAGGCTTTTCTAGCTAACACTCCGCAAGAGTGGGTTGGGTACAGCAAACCCTGCCTCGGGTCTGCCATCTTAGATTCAACAGAGGTCCCAGACCGTTTACCGGATTAGCAGCATTGTTCTGGTTGTCTGTCAGACAGTGTTGGTTCCATTCTAAGAGGGCCCGTTGACGGTTGCTTTGGTATCAACCGCTTGACAACAGGTAAAATGTTTTTTCTTTCTAGACGGCTTGGTTGGATAAAGGAGTCGCTTTCGACAGCTCTGTGCTCTATCTCGCCCTGTTTACTACTGTCCTCTACATTCTGAGCCAGCTTTCTGGCGGACCCTGATTCTTGTCCTGATATCCTTTGCTTAAACATAGTGACCCTCCTATGATGAAAGATACCCACACTAATACATGAGCTAGCACGGGGAGAACTAGAAAATTAGACGCCCCCATACCCTCCGCAGTGACCGGCTTCGTTACTCCCTGTGCTGCTTCTGGATTTTCCTATTCTGCTATGGGCATACCGTGTATTCTCTCGTTCCACGGTGATCAATTTGAGTATTGTTAGGCACTTTTGAGCAACGCTCAGTCAACTTACAAGAATCTCAAAGCAAAACAAGGTTGGTCCGTAATTTCTACAGTACTGAATTATGAAAAGAACTGCAGTGCGAATGTATACAGGCCGCAAATATGTGATCACAGGAACTCCAAACGAGAGCCAAAATCATGGAGCAAAGAAGGCGAGCATGTGAGTGACATAGATCCAAACAAGGTATGGCATTGCGCGTTGGATGCGAACGAATAAAGGTTGGTTCAAGAAACCGTAAACGGAACGAAACATACAAAGAATATATTTAATCTAACACTTTCAGGAATCCAAGTTATTATGATGTTCTCAGGGGATTTTCCAAATCCGGCAGTTACAGGCAACGACCGTCTTTGAGATCGCAAGATACTAACAAGAAGTTTTACAGCGCCAGAGTGAGTTTCTGCTGGGACATAATGGTCACGGGGTGCCCCGCTAAATACAGAATCTGGAAAGGTTATGCCTCCCAGGAGGAGGGAAATGCAGCTTCCTCCCTGGTGGACGAGACGGTGCCGCGGAATCTTGGGGTCGAGATCGAACAGGGGTTGAACGGGGTAGTAACTTTTTGGGGTAGCCATGGGAGCACATTATGATATTAACGATGTTAATTAGAGATAGCCTCCTGTCAACGGCCGACAGAGTGACTCCCCTTGAAACGGTTCGCCGGGAGAATGCCCATTCATGGTGGCCTAGTCGTGCCCAAAGATCTATCCATAAGAATGTCTTCTCGGGCCGGACACCGAAGAGGTGGGGGTTACAGACCTTATTACGGTTTTTAACAGAAGGAGTCTAGTTGAGTAGGATCCAAAACGAGTGTAGAAGGAACCTTGGGGCTTTTGGCCAAGACCGTCGAAATAAACCCGAATGGGTGTTGCAACTAAGTGCGGTCCAGCGTGACTCTGATAGTGAGAGCTGGAAACGCAAAATATCCCCAGGGTCACGCTGCCACCAGCAATCTCGAGCAGGCAAGATACATTATGCACCATTTCCACCAGTTAAGTAGACGAGACAGAGAGGCCTCGAGCCTTCAGCTGATCGCCACCGCGGCGGCTTCCCAAATGTCAGCGACAGCTCTCGCGGTTAGTGAGGCGCCCGGTGCTCTAAATGGTCAGACAAGGCAGCGAGTCCTGAGGGTATCCTTCCGGCAGTTGTCCAGCACCTGCAGAAGCATTGGGCCCAGCCCCTGACTACATAATTCAACACCCCCCCCCCCCCGACTGCTCTGTAGTTTCATCTGAGTTTGGATTGATAATAATCTGGTTGCTTACTGGCCGACTCAAATTCTGCCCTCAGTAGACCCAATAAGGAAGACTGTTCTATGGTTTACTATACTACGCTGCTGCTTTTGCTTATCTGCCTAGTTCTGGATGCAACATCGGCGAGGGTGGCTAACCTCGGGATTGGCTCAAGGCAACGGTCACACCTACCTACATTGCCGAGGATAATGATAATGATGATAATGATAATGGTATATTTCTCGGCCATGGTCGAGACGCACGCGCTAGCGCATGATCATGGTGTGACAAGTTACTCAATAAGGTAGAATATTCACAAATTCGAAGTATGAAAGTCGAGAGTATCAGCGATAGATCGACATAGCCAGTAACAGTTTGAATGGATCACTTTACTAATGGTTTGCGCGGCAGTTTCAAACCGGTTTCGAATCCGGGCTGGGCGGTGGAGATATCGATAGTTAATCCTGTTTCATCTACAGGCCCTTTAATTTACCTACCATATTACTGAAGGTGATGGAGCGGAACTTGCAAGACAGCATTCTCAACCAGGTGACTGCCGACATGTTGCTAGCCGCATGGCAGCATGGGTTTGTCTGTCAAAGGTCCCGCAAGTGGTGAAGGTGGCAAAAATTAGCTAGACTGACGAAGTGGGGAGAGTAGTTTGGGAAAGCATAGGCGAGGGCTAGGTTCTGGTCATTGATTTCGTTCTGCAACTCAGAATAAATTGAACTGTTAATATGGAGTGAGGAAATTGATGTTGAGGAGACGTGGGGGCGGTAACTGGTGTCAGGACGACACTCTGCAGAGCGGTGAGACCATCATGTATTGTTATCTCGCTTATAGGATTGTGACCACCGGTCAGCCATGTATGGTGTCCCATATAGCGTCAGCAGGCGTGAGTATGTGTTTAAACCATGGTCAATCCGATTGAACGAATCCTTCGATCCTTTCGCTAATCGAAGAGTGACGTCGAGTTGGCTTATGGCTACCCGGATAATCAATCTGATCTGAAAGAGATCAGGGGTGCTGCAGTCTGCAGAATGTTCCAGCTTGGGACTACGGTTAACGTTTCAATAGGAAACAGACAGTAATCATTTTGTTACCTGGCAGCCAGTGGGCCTATCTATGGGGGCTTAACGGGTGGGAACTATGGTCATTGTACCAGCTCTGGGTGAGGACGGCAAAAATAGTAAAAGAAAAATAAGCACTCGGAGAGGAGGTGAGGCCTTTTCGTGTGGGTGAAAGAGAGCTGGTTTTCATTTCGGGCACGGGAAGTCAGAAGAATACGGAACCAGGTTGGAACGGGATCATAACTTGCCGTGAGTATGTGCGAGGATCGATGGGCATTGGTTGCTGAAAAATATGAACGTGCATGGTAAGACTCGAGCAAACGGAAAGGTGCAAGAAAAAGAACGATGAGACCGCTGAGTTATAGCCTGGGATAGGAGAATTAAGTGGAAGTGAGCATCTACCACTGATGGAAAAAACAGTCTGTTAAGGAATCCGGGGTCAGCAAGCATTTTAGTTGTGTTATTGAGTCAGAAACGTGCGAGACAAACCATCGCTGACTTTGGACGATATTATTTGTGCGTGGGCTCTAGGAGAACATGGAAAAAGTGAAGTTATGGATGGTAAGTTATAAAAGTGCAATGAATACATTCTTCATTCCGACAATCAATACAGGTGGGGTTAAGCCCGTAGCTATGAGCCGTAGACCTATAAAACTGGGGTGTACTGACTATCGCATTAGACATCGGCAAGCTGGTTGAGGGTTTTGCAGGGAGCCCGAAAAGATTGAAGCTGACAACGGCAGGGTCGACATGCGTATGTGGAAAGCTCGGATGGCGTACTGTTACCCCGCTCTGGTTCGGACAAAAAACTGAAAGCTACCTCAAAAGCTTGGGGTTTCCCATATGCAGGGTCGGGTCTAGGCCGTTATCTGAAATCCACCTGGTAATGAAGGGGACAGAGAGCGTTGGCCCAAGGCCTTCTTAGCAAGGAGCGTATTTTTTCTTTTTACAGGGAAGAAGGAGAGCAAACTTACGCCTTTAGAGTAAAGTCCCCACTTCTCCTTGACCCGCCTTTCTTTACACGTGGCCCATTAGGTCTGAGACTGATATGGATGGCTGTTTCCCTTTCTTGTTAAGCTGCCATAGACTAGATGCCATAATCTTTGGAGGTTTCGCGGCCACAAGCTGCGAAAGCAAAGAATAGAGGAAGGAACAAACACTCGGATGACGGCAACATTCGTGGGGCTATCACTTAACCACTTGCTTCCGCCAGTAAGAGTCGGACGGGTTCCAGTTTATATGCGAGCCATCTGGTGACAGCATAGCCGATTATGATGTGCAGTATAACATCAAGGGCACGACGACGTTGGTTGAGAGGTATCACTACTGGCTTTCCCGGAGTCGACCGCCAGCTAGCGTCGTAGTAATGGGTGACTAGCACAGATAATGAGTTTCGGAGTAACTATGACTCTTTGGGTCATAGTTGCAGACCAGACCCCTCGTGGTCCCGCTGGATAAGCCTTGTCTTAGCTTCGGCTGGGGCGTGGCCGAACTAAGTGTCTGGTCACCCCTCGTGTGGACCAATCACCCGCTCGGGGGTCTTTGGTGGCGAATACGGAAACACAGACAAATTCCCACTCTCTTGACTCCCTGCTCTTGGATGGGGGGTCCAATCGCCGCCCTCCGGCTCTTCGCGAAGTCGGTTCTAGTCGTTCCTATGGTGTGAATACTGGCTCGAAAGAAAACGGTTTTCTATGTAATTGTGGGCGTTTATTTGGTCCTCGAATCGGCCTCGGTCAACATCGTCGACATGTACATTCCGCCCAGGTCAACGAGGAGCGCCTCGCCTCAGTCACCTCGCGTACCCGTCGTGGAACTTGGTCCACACGGGGTGATGAAACTTCGGTTCGTTTGGCTGATTCTATTATTCAACCTGGCATGCTCCGCAAAGATCTCTGTGCAACTCTGACTGGCTTCTTCGATGGTCGGTCGGCCGAGTCAATTAGGAAACGTCTCCAACATCTACGCTGGTCTCCTCCGACTTCCATCAATTTGGTCGGCGAACGCGAGGCCTCTCCATCAATAGACAATCAACATCTACCTGACTTGATCGATGAATCAACCGATGACTGGGCTCAACGTTTGGTCCTTGACATTACCTCTGGTCTGGCGAATGGTCCCACTTGGGCTGGCTTTTGGGCTGACCTCCTCGGGATCATGACCAATTGGCCTGACAAAGTCTTGGATTTGTAATCAGCTCGTTCTGCCTTGGAGACGTCATTGGCCGAAACGTTTCCACATACTTGGCATTCTACGCCGACGCGCATGGTTCGCTCTGTCCCCACTTCGGGACGGGGTATCCGTCGGCTTCAATGCGCACATGTCCAGAGACTCTATGCAACTCGACGTAAGGATTGTGCTCATCCGGTCTTCTCTGCTGATTGGAAGGAGGCTTATTTGCGCAGATCTGCCCCGCCTTCAGACCTTCTGGCCTACTGGAAGGGTATCTTCAGCCAACCGAGCCATCCTGACCCCCGGCCTGTACAGCATCCACCTGCGGTGCAATGGTCGGTACTGGGTCCAATCCTGGCACGCGAATTCTCTGAGACCCTTCGTCAGATGGGTCCCACTGCTCCTGGTCTGGACCGTTCAACTGTGCGTGACTTGCTGCAAATGGACCATGGCTGTATCGCTCAACTCCCTCACGCGTTGTTGGTCGTGAGGACCCATACTCAACATCTCAGCATGGCCCGCATAACCTTGGTTCCTAAGTGCAGCAGCTCGACTGGTCACGGCGACTATCGTCCAATTGCCGCGACTTCCATTGTGTTAAGGCTTCTTCACAAAATCTTGGCGCGCCGTTGGCGGAACCAACTGGCTTCTCCTCCCTGGCAAGTGGCTTTTCCTCGACGGGACGGGTGTTCTGAGGCTTTCACGCTGCCACATACAATTCTCTGGTCGGTTCATCAAGACTGCATACCTTTGGCCTCGATCTTCGTGGACGTTTCTAAAGCGTTTGACCTGGTTTCTCATGAAACGATCATTCAAGCTGCATCAATGTTTGGCCTACCAACTCCAATGGTCGAATACCTCCGGTCACTCTACACTGGTTCTATGATCCGACTTGGTGATGAGTCAATTGCTCGTTCTCGTGGCGTACGGCAGGGTGATCCTCTGTCCCCCTTGCTGTTCATTGCGGTTATGGATGAGGCGCTCTCCAACTCTGCTCCTGCCCTGGGTGTCGCTATCGGTGGTACATCGGTGGACCATTTGGCCTTTGCGGACGACCTGGTGTTGTTTGCTGATAATGCTGATCGCCTTCGGGAGCGCCTTGTGGCCCTTTCAACATCACTGGCTGCGGCTGGCATGTGCATCAATGGTGCTAAGTCAGTTGACCTTATGATCAGGAAGGACGGGAAGAATGAGCGTTTGATCCTCTGGCCTACCACTTATGAGGTCAACGGGGTTGGCGTTCAACCGTTGGGGTTTGACCAACAAGTCAAATACTTGGGTCTGCACTTTACTGGAAAGGACGCATACAACTACGGTCAACGGCCAAGCTCGACTCAGTGCTGCCCAAAATCACCGAGGCTCCCCTGAAGCCGCACCAACGCTTGGACATCCTGGCTCGGTTCGCCCTTCCAAAGCTCTATCACGAACTCGTTCTTGGTATGGCCCATCGGCGAACACTCAAGTCTATGGACGTTATGGTGCGTGCACGGATCCGTGCTTGGCTTCGAATCCCCAAGGAAACGGCGCCGGGCTTCTATGCAAAACGAGCTTCTGGAGGGCTGGGCATGCCCAACCTATCTACTACAATTCGCATGGCTCGAAGGATGCGCTTGGAAGGCTTGGCACGGTCATCCTTGGTGCCAGCACGAATGGCTACTCCCGCTTCTATACGTGAGATCAAGGTCAACTTGACGCATGAATCAGGTTGTCTCTAATTTTTCCTTTTTCCGTCGTTAGAGCTTGATTTATGGTCACAACTAGTAGCAACATTTATCCATACTAAAGCGTCATGTTGCCCGTGACAATAACTGCGACACACCATTGTGAGTCCGTAATTTATTACCGCGAGAAATCTACAAAACCCTCTACCTAGAAATCTAGATCTATTACTACTACAAATAGCCCTTTGCAAGCCCAACCTTAAAATACCCAGCGTTCTTTAGCTAGCTGAACTCTTTTGGTGATCGTCTGTTCCTTGGCGCCACCCCACAGTGAGATCAAAAAATATCAGCACAAGACCTTTCTAGGAAATCAGGTATGAAGCCTAACTAAAAATATTTCTGGCGACTCCATGTGTGAAACCATTGTCGATTCTCGAACAATTCACGGGAATAACTGAACCATTACATCAATTCGTTTATCGATTTAAATCAGTATAGTTTTTGCCTAGCTATCTAGAGTAATACTAAATAATTACGGCTTTTTAGTGTGGTCCCATAACTCCAAATCTTTCTAAGGATTTCCTCCGGACGCGAAATCTTGACCTAAGCAGCCAATTTAAAAATTATTGCAAAAGAAGTCTTTGAACCGCTCCCCAGGATATAAACTGAGGGTGTAGCGGCTTCGCAGACACCAAATTCAATAAAATACAATCGCGAGCTTAGAGCTTAGGCGCGCCTTGTTTAAGTCCACCTGTGTGAAAATAAGAACACGTTAAAAAGAAGAACCTTCGTTCACCCTTACATCGATGCATCGTGGACGGCGCCTGGGAGCCTCTGGCTTTTCACTCACGCCGCCTGTCTTCCGCGGAATCCAAATACAGTGCTTTTGGTCGTGAGTTACTTGCCGTCTACACCGCCATTCGTCACTTTCGCCACACTCTGGAAGGACGGGAATTCACCATTTTCACAGATCACAAGCCACTACTGTATGCTTTCCGCAACGCGTCTGATCGTCATTCTCCACGAGAAATTCGCCAGCTGGATTTCATATCACAATTTTCTACTGACATTCGTCATATCTCCGGGTCAGCTAATGTGGCTGCAGATAATCCTTCCAGGATCCACAGTCTCGGGTCGCCCGCTGCTCTCGGTATCAACCTCGAGGACCTGGCACAAAGCCAGCAGGATCCTGAGTTTCAACAAACCATTCACGATACAAGTCTCCCAGTGCGGGCTTTGCCTCTTCCGTCATCTGCTGGCACTATCCTCTGCGACACTACCTTGGATCACCCAAGGCCAATCGTACCACTTTCACATCGCCGTCCTGTTTTCGATTTGTTTCATGGTTTATCCCATCCGGGTATCAAAGCCACATGCAAACTATCCAGTGCCCGTTTCGTCTGACCAAAGGTAGATAGCGACTTTCCTCAGTGGGCAGGTGACTGCATTGCTTGTCGGCGAGCCAAAATTCAGCGACATTCTACTAGTCCAGTCGGAAATTTTGAGACTCCAGACGCCCGTTTCGCTCACGTGCACGTAGACATTGTGGGACCCTTGCCACCATCCCGAGGTATGATCTATCTACTCACTTGTATTGATCGTTTCACTCGATGGCCCAAGGTCATACCCATTCCGGATGTATCCAGTGAAAATGTCGCCCGTGCGTTCGTGGAACACTGGATTTCCCGCTTTGGTTGTCCTACCACAGTAACCACCGATCAAGGAGCTCGGTTTGAATCTGCCACTTTTGACAATCTCCTCCAACTGACTGGCACTAAGCGTATTCGCACCACAGCTTATCATCCCCAGGCAAATGGCTCGGTCGAACGTTTTCACCGGCACCTCAAAACTTCGCTCAGTGCTCACAACAATCCTCAGTGGGCGGACGTCTTACCACTGGTTTTATTGGGCATTCGCAATACGTTGCGCAGCGACACTCCCTGCACACCTGCGTCCATGACATTCGGCACCACCGCTCGTCTCCCTGGTGAATTTGTCGCACCCAAGGTGAGCGCACCTTTCCCCAACCTTGGAGACTACACTTAACGTCTCATGATCTACATGCGTCAGAAGATTGGTATTCCTGTCCGTTCGACAGATCAGCCGTCGTTTATTCCCAGTCACCTGCATACGTGCATGCACGTTTTTCTGCGTACGCCGAGCCGCCGCCCGTTGACTCCAGCTTATTCTGGCCCGCACAAAGTCATTCGGCGTTTAGAAAAAACGTTCATCATCGATCTCAATGGTCGGCAAGAAACCGTCAGCATCGACCGCCTCAGGCCAGCGTTCGTCGACTCGGAAACCCAGCCTACGCCGTTGCCCGTCGATGGTAAAAACACAGACGTTTGCCCGACCCCAACAACATCTAGCTCCAGCATGCGTGAGTCACAGGTCGACCCCCCATCACGTTCCACCAGGTCTGGTAGGCATGTTCGTTTCCCTGCACGATTCGTTGACTTTATTGTTCTTACATAGATTTCCCCTTTTGATTGCATACTGTATCCAGTTTTTCTTATCTCTTCCAGGGTCAGTCGTTGTTTACCTAGGAAGGATCTGGCACACCACTAACAATGGACGTGTCACTATATGAACATTACCATTTCTTGTTGTTGTTGTTGACTACGTGCCTTGTACATGGTTGGGCACGTCCCTGTCCCCACTTAAGGTTTCTAGATAGAGAGCGCGGGGAGAGGATACCCCACCAGTTCACGCGTGAGTAACCTTCTCTGCGGCTATGTATGGCCCAGAGGTCCCTAGATCACCTTAGAGGTGCTGAGCACAAACCTTTTCCAGCTGGAACTATTCAGCTGGATTTTGGCTCAACTCACGACGCTCTCTTAGGTCTAAGCTCTCCTACTTGGTCGTCCTTCTGGAGGGGGACTGATGTAGCGGCTTCGCAGACACCAAATTCAATAAAATACAATCGCGAGCTTAGACCTTAGGCGCGCCTTGTTTAAGTCCACCTGTGTGAAAATAAGAACACGTTAAAAAGAAGAACCTTCTTCACACTACGTCAAAACGGCAAGGCGCTCTCCAGCTCTAGTGATACAAGTACAAAAACCATCAATCGCTGTCATTCTGCGTCTTTATTCGCTGGACGGGAATTGAGTCCACAAGTCGTGCGTTCGACTAAAAGGGAAACTTGTGTCTAGAATAAGAAAAAGTTGACACCATCGTGCGCGACTGTGTGGCAGTCTACCACCCAATTCAACATTATATTTCAGAGAATTCCCTGAAAGAAGTCCTCGTTTAATTCCAGAGATTCTATATCAACAGTTCCATAGTTTTAAGTTTCTTTGATCCAGAGCCACAGAGTTACACATTTTTTATTTCAGTAAGCCTGTACATTGGGGAACGTAAGACTACTCTGTGTATTTAGCTCTCTAGTGCAATCGCGGTCAGTGTTGCAATGCCCAAACTGCCGGCTAAACAAACCGCATCCTCACTGGTTGGTCGTACCAACATCCGACCAAAAGTACTCGCCACGTCGAAAGTCGCAAAACGCCCACTGAATCCTTGTTCCGTTAGCCTGACCGATGTTTTTGGCGGGGCAAACAAAAGGGCGGAGACCATAGAACACAATCTCCCTAATCTCGAAAGCTACATTTCTTTGATTGATACGACCCTATCCAAGCTAATTCCGCTCACGTATATCTCTGACCCTCCAACAAATCCGTCAACCCTAGACCTAGTCACGGCTGGGCGTTTCACGGACGCCATTGCCTCGGAAATAGTTCGAAGAATCAGTAACTCAAAAAATGCTGTGTTATTTAATATTACTGACAGAATCCCTGTTGAGAAAGTTAAACATAACCTTCTTAGTTCTATTAATATGGCACACCACCCCTGCCAGTGCTTTCGGCTACGAAAGAAAATTCAACGCAAATCCTGTCCAGTGTTGTTCACATTTCTTGAAGAGGAACTCGCTAAACAATTCACTAAGAGCCAATCCACCGTCGCTTTGAGATCCCCGTTCAAGAACAATAAAATTGCTGCCGACAAAACCCCATTACAAAGGGAATTCGCCAGGTCCACCGGCACGCATTCAGCTTCATCAAAAATTGTCCGCCCTCAACTATCCGCTTCTTCTCAGTCTGACGATGCGCAAAATGCATGCAATATCAATTCGGCTTCATGTTCACCAGAACATCGATCCCATATGTTTGACGTCGATTTAGATATATCCAGTTCAATGTCACCTCACCAGCCAGCGCCTAAGAAACCAAGAAGCATAGAGTTTACCCCTTGCAAGCTGTCTCCTCTTGGGCTGACTAACTCGATTCCACCATTACCTGTCACGGAAATATCAGCCACGATCGATGACGATGCGAACCGCCTAACTGGCTTAACAGCCATACCCAGAAATCCTCAACCCATCAACGGAGTCACCCCAAATTCTTCTTTGCCATCTCTCCACTCGGCTCCAATAGCCACTCTGCAATCCACGGTGCCTAGGCCATCCCCCAAACCAGCGAAAACATCATTACTAGGTGGACTGCACATTGTTGACACTACGGTCAACCCTAACTCATTCATCAAGCCACACTTCCAACGGCTAAGGACCCCAAGCGAGGCAACACGGAGTGAAACAATGGACGAGAAAACGTCACTCAAGACCTATCTCCCCAATCCAAACCACCAACCACTAGTTGCGCCGTACATTCCACCCAGTATCGCGTTTTCTTCACCTGGTTATCATCCTCATCAGACTGGTACAACTAACCTCCGGGCCTCTTCAACAACGCCACCGTTCATACCAAACGATTACTTTAGTGTTCTACATAACTTCTATCGTAGCCTAAGTAATATTTTCTCACATGAATCTCTTTCCTTTTATTGTTCACATATCTCACCCACCCTGAATCCCTTTTCTATCGCAGGCCACTTACAACAGTACCCACGACCTCCCAGTCTCTACGCCAACCAACACCCGTATATCCCACTTCCATTTCACATTCCCCCTCCAGGTTACAGCCCATCAAATTACTGATGTCAAGAGGGCACATGTGTTACCGCCCGTATTAAGGCAGGTGCCAAGATGCCTGAGGCTGCTACACGTCCTTTTTCTTTCCCACTTAACAGTTACTTAACCCTCCCTCCTCATATTTCTACGTCCCAGCCACCAGTATCTACCAATAGTAAAGCACTCGATAGTGATCTTTCGCGGTGTTGTTCCGCACCAAGTAGACTTACCAACCGCCGACATCCTTCCAATCTAACGAATCTCATCAGTACTAGCCACACCCAGCCTAGCCTAACAACCAAGCTGACTGCCACGCCAGGTGTTTCTACTCAGCTTATTTCACCATCCACATTACCGACTACTCAATCTCAAGGAATAATGATTGCGTCATCCGACCCGCCTTCAGCAAATGCAATTTCGGAATCCTATAAAGATCTTAACGTTAACCTTGACCCCACTAAACGGTTCTCATTGTTTATGCTGAATGCACGCTCAATAGTGAATAAGATGCGAATGCTGCGTATATTACTGCTCACGTCTGATTATGACCTTATTTTAATAACCGAAAACTGGTTGACAGACAACACTCCAAACGAGGATATCGCTTTCACCGGATACCGAGCTTTCAAGAAAAATAAACTCACTCAGCGAGGGGGAGGCTGTCTTATATATGTAAGACAAAACATGAGGGCAAAATATTTCAGCACCCCATACTCGATAACTTGCCGGATTCAGTTTGGCTACAGGTCACTACAGGATGTTCTGACTTCATTGTTAGTTGCATCTACCGCCCCCCGAATACTAGTCAAAACAACTTCCTGCCTATCATAGAGGCGTTAAACGTTGTTGCGGACATACCCGGCCCAAAACTGGTGGCCGGCGACCTTAACGCACCGGGCATACGTTGGTCCACTTTGAAAGCCCCACATCACTTACTACACTTCTTGACCAGCATTCGTTTAGGAGGATGGACTCAACATGTGATGTGCCCAACTAGAGGCAGTAGCATCCTTGATCTCATTTTTACGGTAGGATTATCTCGCGTACACACATCTATCGTGAACAGCATCCCAGGTTGTGACCACTTGCCGGTAAAATGTGAGTTTTCAGTGCAAACACAAACTGTTCACAAACCAACCGTTAAAAGACCGTTCCACCAAGCTAGCTGGAATCAATTACCCCCACTCATTCGCTCGCAGAACTGGGATACTTTCTTTTTATCTGATGACTTGCATACCGTGGTGGATCATCTTTACTCCACACTAAATGCATGTCTTGACGTAATTACCTCAACCCAAGGTCTACCTGGACGAGATAAACCAAACAGTTGTTGTCGATTAAAGCAGAAGCTTTCTATGCTACAACGCAAATTCCTTAGGTCGAGAGACTTTTCGTTGTTCTTGCAAATGAACCGTTTATCTAATTCTACGAAATTGATTGAAGTGTCCAGCAGTAAAAAACAGGAATTAAGGGCGCTGAGTCACCCCAAGAGGTCCAAAGCTTTATCTAAGCTGATGAAGTTTAGAAACAGCCAGTGCAGTTCTCCTATCTCATCCATTATATATAACAACAATTATATAACGAACTCCCAAGAGATCTCCGAGGCATTCAGTGCCTATTTTGCTTCGCCTCTAACGACCGATGACTCCCCATGCCTATTTCACTTTGAGCCGCGGACATCTGCACAGTTCTCAATGGTTACATTTCACCCGAACGACTGAACAGTACAGCTAACTAAAATTAGGCGGTCATACCACCCCGGGCCAGATGCCGTACCACCGGCTACTTTTAGTCTAGGTGGCACTGATATCCCATTCTTGCTATCAAAGGTTTTTAACTTATCTATGAGCAGTAGCGTTTTCCCCTCCCATTGGAAAACATCAGTTATTATCCCAATTCCTAAGAAAGGTTCACTCCAGGACCTAACCAACTATCGACCAGTGAACCACACCCCTATAATTTCCCGAATTATGGAAAGACTGATAAAAAATAAGCTGACAACTCATTTACTAAACAATAACCTCATTAACACTGGACAGCACGGTTTTCTTCAAAAAAGATCCTGTGCCACCTGTATGTGTGACTTCCTTAACCTAATAACTACGGCCACTAACAGTGGTAAATCAGTGATCGTAATCCTCCTTGACATGACTAAAGCTTTCGATCGAGTATCCCACAATAGGCTCATGGCGAAGATGAAAACCTACGGAATTTTTGACCCGATCCTGAGTTGGTTTTCATCATACCTAACATCCCGAAAGCAGGTGGTGGACATTGATGGCAGTTTATCATCACCTCGACCAGTTACTAGTGGAGTTATTCAGGATAGTGTACTAGGTCCCTTACTTTTTCTTATATATGTTAATGACATTTTTAACGTCATCACACACGGGGCTGCGTTCCTTTTTGCAGACGACATATAAATTATGTACTCCTTTGAACCTGACGCCTTAGCTTCTACCATTGCTAGCATAACGAGCGATTTACTATCGCTAGACTCATGGAGCAACCAATGGTTGATGAAATTCTCCGCTGTCAAAAGTTGTATCCTTATGTATAAATGTCAGGTTCCCGCGGGAATGTTTAAAATTAATGATCAGTTCATCCCCAACAGTCCGGAAGTAAGGGACTTGGGATTACAATATTCTTGTACTTTTAATTTCTCCGAACATTCGGCCGTGCAGGTTGCTAAAGCTAGACGGCTAATTGGTCTGAATAATAGAACCTTCAGTCTTACAGAGAGCAAAGCTAAGCATTTTTAAAACTCATGTCAGACCACTTCTGGAATATTGCACTGTCGTCTTTTCTAACATGCGGCAGATTGACAGATTTGCAATTGAGAATGTACAACGTAGATTTACCAAACAACTACTAGGATATTCCTCGCCTTTAAATTATATGGAAAGGTGTGAAATATTGCACCTAGAGCCTCTATGGCTGCACCGTCTACGAATGAACCTGTCTTTCTTTTGCACTATTGTAAAACGTACATCTTGCAATTCAGCCCTTAAGGTCAAAACTCCCTCCAACTATTCTTTACGACATAGGGACTCTATGGTCTTGATTCCAGTATCCAGGACTGCGATGCGGTCAAACTTCTTTATTGTTAAATATTCTTCCCTCTGGAGCAAACTCCCATCTCAACTTAGGTCAATGTCTTCGGCCTCTTTATTATTCAAAAAATAAATAAATAAACATCTAACTGTCCAAAAACTGATTCGAATGCATGATCCCTATATGTCTATTACCCGAGCCTACGAACTGGGCCTGGGTTACTAACCAAAAGCTTAACAACTTTGTTCAGTAGACAGTTATTACCAACGGATGGTAAGGAGCATTCTGTATTATAGTTAGCAAACAAAAGCAGTCCAACCTATACTCCATGACTGTCAACAGCACACTCCACGTGTTTGTCTAGCCACTTCCTATTTTCAACGCTTCTGACCACGACCCCCTACTGGCCACCGTTACTCCAGTGATTCTTTTTTTTATGCTGTCAGATTTTACCATAGTCGGTTAGGTTCTTTTTTTATCAGCTGCCGCCAGGTATAAGAGCATTTATAATGCTAGAAAATACATAGCAGCATATATAATATGGTCCTCAAGGTACCAGTCTCATCCACGCGTCAACTATTTACTCATTGAGACCCTATTTCAACACACGAGATTCCAGGCCTCGTTCTGATGAACGAACCGCCACAATCGATGTGGTCTTCCATAAACCATTCGTCGAACTACACACAAGTATTTGCCCCCATTGTCGCCTATTCTAACCTCCTTGCTTTTTTGGTAATTCTCACTAAGCCTCACAATAATTAGTCGATAGTACCGGTCTTCTTCGCTTTCCGTATGTTGTTTAATCCAAAAAACAAGACCTCATCGTCGCGACCACCCATTTCTGTTACTGGCATGGTATTGGTGTTCTGTCTTTCTCCCCTAACCCACAGCTGGTAGAATTGCCAGACTGCAGCCCTCTCCGTTTTGTTTTCAGAACCTGCACCCTAAGGACGATTGTCGCCTTCCACTTCACAGGAATAACTTGGAACCTCTCTTGCTGGACAGGACAAACGAGATTTACACACAACTTCATTTTCGCCCGTCTCACGATCGCTTTCCCCAAGATCCCCACCAGACTTATTGAACCTGGACTACTCGATCTCACTGCATTCATACAACTCATTTTAATACCATATGTCATTATGCCCGTTCCGTGTTAGAACCCACTAATACTGTACAAACACTGGCACCTTTATTGTCACTGTTCATTGCTTTATCGGTCACCAAAAACAAAACCACGTCCGGCGCTGACATATCTTTCAGTAGTCCTCCAGTGGGCAGCGAAGTAATTAGTAACTACCTGCATTCTTCGTCGGTCCATCCGATCGCATCCGCAATGCTGTTGCATCGAGTGTTCGGGCTCTGCAGATCACTGCGTTCCCTCCACGACTGAACGTCTTCGATACACTTCCCATGCTGCATTGCCGCTCCGTTCCCATCATTTGTTACACCTGTCAAATTGGTCATTAGAAATGTGACATTCGCCGTCTACTTACTATACCATCACCGTTATCGACACCTTTGATCTTCCAGATGTTGCATTCGTGTTATATAACCGAAACTGACCCCGTATCCAGCCTCTAAATCACACCATTATCTGCACCGGCTGATACATTTTATTTCTATATTCGTTGATCCACTGCCGCTTCCCGCGATATACCTGGGCAGTTTTATTGATCTTTCATTTTTGCATGGTACATACCACACAGTATTCATCTATTGACGTACACTTATCTGTGGATTACTTTACCTTTCCTCCCGCAGAACTGAACACCTGTATAATGGATGTAACCACACGGTCAATATTGATTAGTCTTCCACTTCCGCTTTGAAATTTCATACCAACCCTACATTAAGTCAACAATTTGCCGCACGCTCACCTGTTTTCCTCCGGCCGTTCCCCGCCACCATCACTTTGGTACCCTAGTAGCAAACCGGTTCCGGACCGGATCCGGTAACTTGCCGGTAGCTTGCCGGTAAATTGCCTGTAACTTGCCGGTAGGTTGCCGGTAGCTTGCCGGTATTGCTACCTGTAGGGTGCCGGTACCGGAAGGGCACACCGAAATCAAACCGAAATCGGCGTACGATTTCAATCCACTTTTAAATTTAAACCCGATTTTCGAAATCGCCCACGCCCCTCCAACGATCATGCCATTCTAGCTTTTCCGAAATTTACGCAAGTAGTTGACTGATCGATCAAGTTACCTACGCGAACAGTCTTATCCCCACATACTTTGCACACACAATTTTATGATTGCCTGCTACTGCATTCCGAAAGCTTGTCCACGCTCTACTCTCCCACAGCGATGCTTACTTGAGGACGGCATGATCTAACGTCTTACAACTGGCAGTGCAACCTAAATGACACTCATTCCAAAATGCTGAACCTTAGACATTTCAAAACGAACCATTCCGATGTTCCCATAGGGTGGCTTCATCACAAAGAGCACACATCAGTGAGCTAAGTTATTTCTTTTTCGGATAATATCTCTTTTGTTTCGTCATATCGGCCATTGTCCGTCAATAATACGTAACAAGGTCCTAAAGTGCGCTTAGTTGTTAACCAATAGTAATAAAACGGCAGCATAGCATAATTGAAAAACATACTGCAGATGTCACACGATATCAGAGCATTCAATACGAACACCTCGAAGCTTCAAGAATTTTACAAAACTACTTGGGTATCATCAGAGTTACGCGAAAAATACTTCATCATGTTCTCATCATGTTCTAAGTACAATTATAGCACAATATCGCAGTTTTTACTATTCAGCTTACCATTTACTAATTGGTAAATGATACCCTGATATGTCACTAACACTTAACAGCCACCACGGGTCATCAGCACCCAAAGGAAAAGGAGCGCACCGCTCACCTTAGAGAACAAAGCACGACCAAAATGGCTGCCGCCGGGAAAATACCAGTCAGTTAAAACAATTGGCACTGCATTTGTAACGCAATCAACGGAAACAAATTACCATGAAAATAGGACATTGGTAATCTATACAGCGAATTAGACTGAACTACGTCATTCTTTTCTTGAAATTTCAGTGATTTCTCTGCCCATCGGTTGCCGGCACGTTACCGAAATTCGGCGGTGGGCAATGTGCCACTAGGGTAGTATCCCTTCCAAGAAATACGCAATTGTTTGCCATATATATGATTCCTCCAGTATACAGCCACCACTTTATATACTACCATCTTTGCAGACTGAAATATTTCCATGTTAATACTTCTTGACATACCTGTCGTAAAGTGAATAATTCACCGAACGCTTCGACGAGATTTCTATCCATATGCCTCTCATATTCTGTAGCGCACCAAAAACATTTCCTTTAAATATGTTCGAATTTCCACTAGTGGTAATTATTTCATATACCACTTATGCATGTACTCCAGACCAACTGACATCATTCGACCTTGACCTTTAAATTTGCCGGGCATTAATACAGTTTTAGTTCACTGTAACACTCTCTCTGATACTCTGCATGCACTTGTTGTACCCTTTTGTGAATTTTCATTCCGGCATCACTATAATCATCTGATCATGCATTCTAGCATGCTTCGGGCGCATCCGAAATATACAATTATTCTACGTTTCATCAATTGGTGCGACAGGCCAACATCCCGATCCGCGTGGGGACCTCCATGGCAACTTCGAAAGATAATAATAATAATAATAATAACGATAATAATAATAATAATAATGTTTTATTTCGGAGACGCCCGAGGCATGCCAGGTGCACGATCAACCATTTACAAGTGATGGAATAAGCAAGCAAAACCCCTGCAAAAGTAGAAATTTACATGACAGGAGTTGAAAAAACGGGCTAAGAATGGGGAGTAACGTGGGATGAAAGTAGGCAAGTGTATGCACACTAAAGGAAATGTACTAGGTGTAAATGGACCCATGGACGGATTCAAATGGACGCCCGGTGAGTTTGAAAAGTCAAGGTCATCTGGGGGGTTTAGGCTGGTCAGTATAGGAACATCTGAAGGCTGACTGATATACATGAGAAAGGCCAGAAATCAGCTTAAGAAACTGTAATAGCGGGAGACGATGAGGAAAAAGTGAGATTCACTGCAGGGATTAAGTAGCAACGAAGCATTGGTACTCTGCAATAGATGGTCGGTGAACGGGGCACGAAACTCATTATGAAACAGGGAGCGGGCAAAGTAAGACGTAAAAAGTGAATCAGGTAAAAAAAAATAGTTCATGGGAATTGGACACAGTAGATGTGGGTCATAGATGTAGAAGGAATGGATGCATATCATGCCGGTCAGCGGGATGATAGCAAGAGAGATGGCCTGCGAAGAACTACAGGATACAGAGCGAATGCATATATACATATGTGCGGTTGTTTATATATATATATATATGCATATATATATATAAGATAAGCCGGATGAATAACAATGGTGTCCTGGAAAATTATCAGTTATTAGGATGGGCAGGTTAGGTTAGGCCGAATGTTTGTAGAATTAACTTTGGAATATCGTGGTAAATTATCTTCATGAAAGGTGAACTTGGCGGATCAACAGAGAGAGTGGAGAATGCGGAAGCACAGAAAAGACGACGACTGAGAAGCAGTTCAAAAAAAGGAGATGAAGGAAAGTACCGAAGATAACAGGTAAGAATGGATCAAATAAGCTGATTTGTGCAGGTGAGACATGTGATGTCGGTCAAGAATGGGAAAAGAATTATTAAATGGGCTTACATTATTCATCAGGAAGATGGAAGCCTCAGCTTGGTGTGCGGATCTTCTCAATTAGAATCATGGCCGTGGTCTCCGAAACTTCCCGATGGGTCGCGCCAGTCTCTTCTGGTTGGTTGCTGGGGACTTGGCCCCCCAAGTCTGTTTTTCCGAGCGACTTGGCTTCGAGGCGGGCTGCTCTCTACCAAAGTTCGTCGGGCGCGCGGATACGTGGTCTCAACTGAGGAACTCAAGTGTCGGGGTAGTTGGGGCGCTGTTGAATCTGTCGATCACATTCTTCTACGCTGTGCGGCGACCTACCAGGTGCGATGCGAGCGACATAAAAAAGTGGTTCTTTGGTTAGCTTTCTCTTTCTTGGAGAGAGGCCCCCGTGTCACGGTTGAGCGTATTATCCCGCTGGCGCAATCGTTTTGCAAGCCGGACCTGATTGTGTGCAATAGCGACCTCGCATATGTCCTTGACGTATGCGTGGTCTCTGGTCAATCTGCCGAAACTTCTTAGAGAACCAAAGTGGAGAAGTACTCTGCTACCCTGGTCGAGGAATCCATCAGGCAAAGGTAGGGCCAACCTGTGGCTCGGCTCAAGCACTGTTCGGTCAATATCTCCAATGGCGGTCTACTCAAACGCTCGGGTTCTGGCTTGTGCCACCTTGGTCTTCGCCCACTCGTATTGGCTCGTGCTTGTCGACTTGTTATCGAAAGCTCGCTCAAGACCTATGACGTCTACATGAACGGTCTCTAAGAATGGCCTGACTCAACATTTAAACATGGATCGAATTCACGAAAGATGTTCTGTACTTAAACCTGATAGGAGGTACAGAGCCGATGCAGAGAGGACGTTGGACGCGCATAACATTTTCTCCAATCAGAAGTTGCGTGCTCTTAATTGACAGACTTGCTTGATTCTTTCGTCTTTCTCCCTTGACGTTTTTCTATCCCCCCATTGCTGTATATCCTGATTGGGCAATTAATGGTATAATATCACGCTGGAGATTAGAACTGACAGAATGTAAAGATCTCGGGATTAAGTACACTGGAAATTGATTAGTAAACGAGCGGATTGTTTCGGCAGAAATTCGGTCGGAGGTTAATGATGGAACAACTTGATGGGTTGCGGGTGAATGTTATGTAGCAAGATGGAGCGTTGTATGACGATTAGGCTGACGGTGTAGAACTACTTCAAAACCACAAACCTCAGAAATAATACTCAGTCAGGGTCAGGTGGCGTCCAACGGATAGGTATTGGTACAAAGCAGCTCCGAACCGGATTTTTAATTGAGGGCCAAGTACCCCTACTCAAATAGAGCGTAAAACGGTAAGACCTGATGAGCGGGAGAAGAAAAGTGAGTAGGTGAATACCAAAAAGCAGGGAATTAGTGGACCTACCGTGCCTACGAACGAAGCGAGGATGGAACCGGCGAAACTGGAAAATTAATGATTGCCAGATTCGGCAAAACGGATGAAGGTAGAACAAAGTTACCGGAATGAAGATAAGACCATTCTGTAGGAAATGGTGGAACAGAGGAAGCTAGAAGTTAGAACGTGGAGAAGAAAATGCCGTCACATCTGGGGTTTGAGTTCAGTTAATGAAGCATTCCAGAGAAAGTTCCAAAACGGTGCTTATCGGATCTTTCCGCGAGAGAACTGAGAGCGTAAGTGGCAAGATCAGACGTGGAAGAGAAGTAAAGTGAATGGGTGAGTAATGAGAAAGTAGAAAAAACAAGCGCGCTGGGGCTATGGACCAGGAGACGATGGGGTGCCAAAACAGGGGAGTTTGAGAGCTGCTAGGAACCTAATCTATAAATTGGATCAGTTTTTACCGTAAGGTATTTGCCTATGTGGGTCTTAAACGTCCTGGGAGGCCTTATAGAACGTATAATGTGGGGTAATTTGCCACATGAAACCGGATATTCGACCGGGAAATGTTGGATCTAAGGGCAACTCCAGAAATGTGAACGGTAACTGCGTTGTTTCACAATCCTAAGGAATACTGTGAATCTACTAAATTTCCGAACCGTTGTGATGATGCGATGATTTGATTTACAACAACATGGAAGAATATTAATTTTAGCTTTGTGCGTCTAGGCCATGGCGGATGTAGTTTCAAATGTTCGCAGCGTTGGCTGTAGTTGAAATGAGTGAAAAAGCCAATTAATTCTTTTATCGCCGGTCGCTGAACGTTTCAATGGCTACTCCATCTCACCGGCGCGTGTTAGAGTAGATTGTGGAACAGCATTCCGAAGGTGGTCTAACGTGGGTCTAATAGGTATCGAATTTGCTTTTCAGAAGGCGGAATCTCCCATGAAGCAGGTCCGTAGGCCTTTTAACCTTCGAAATTTGAGTGGTGGTGTGTTTTGAGAAGGTAAAAGTGGCCGAACGCTGCAAACCCAAACCTGGGGCCAACTGGCTGATGGAAATTGGGTGACCGTCAATACCAAATGTACCTGGCGGGAAATTGTACTTGAAGGTAAGTATATTGCTTTTCTCCGCGGAAAATTCCATCAATGATCCAGTGTACCAAGAACCAAGAGCCGTTAGATCTTGCAGTTTGCCATTGATACTTGAGCCAAACATTCTGCAACCAAAAGTATACAAGATTTTGATGTCGTCCGCGGAGAGGCGGAAGCTGCCATAGCGAACGGCATAAAAAATATCATTTATGTGTATGAGGGAAGGTAGTAGGCCCAAAACGCTGCCTTGTATGGCACCACTGGTTACAGGTTCGAATTTGGAGACGGATTCATTTGTCTTAACCAATCGGTGGCGGTTGGAGAAACAAGAATCTAGCCAACAGAGTAACGGGTCAGCTATGCCATAAGATTTTGCTTGTAAAGGAAGCCGAGTGCGTGAAACTCGGTCCAAAGCCTTCATCATATCCAGCGGGATAATAGTGGTGGGCATGCCTTTGTCAGTAGCCCCCCGCGACTGAGTTTAGGAAGTTAACTTGAAAAGTAAAGACGACAGGTTTCTCAGGAAACCGCGTTGACCCACATTGAGAAAGCTATTTGTAAGAAGGTTGGTCATTATCTTAATTTTAATGAGCTTCTTTATGAGTCGGGAGATAATCGGTGTATGAGTGTTTGGATGATAACTTTTAGGGACAAAAAAGGAGCATTTTTTGTGCAAGGGGATAATTGTAGAGGTTTTCTATTGAGTAGGGGACGAACCCAATCCCATAGATAAGTCGAATGAATTGGATAGAATGATAGAGATGTCCAAACCCCCAGAGCAGAAGCAGCCGGTGGAATACCGTCCAGGCCTGGGCGGTAGGATTTTCTTATAGGGGATAAAAGTAGAAAAGTATCATCGGGGTGGGACTAAACTGTGGATAAAGTCTCAATGGACAAACACACAGAAGGTATTCCAGAAGTAGGCACACTGGAACTTATGGCTGAAGCGAAAAATATGTTGAAAGCTTCAGCCATTTCCTCCGGTTTATCCAGATAGGTGTTGTTGAGAGCAAAGAAGGGCATAGTCTCGCGGGGTTAAGGGCTTCTTGCCTTCATCAGGTTACTCAGGATTTCTGTCTCCTTTTGGTGGTTTAGAGCTTTTGGCTCTTGCTGACTAAGCATTAGTTCAGTTTGTGACTTGATTGTCAATGGCAGTCGTTCCATTTGGATACATACCGATAGCTCCCGGGTTTTGAGTGCAGGTCGTCGAAGTTTGGAGGATTTGCATTTCATTCGTGCCAGTCTTTGTTCTAGAATTCGTCAAGGCTGGCAAAGCTAGGGTGATAGTTTTTGGGCTCTGATTGAGAATGGAATATAGCTCATCTGCCACCACCCGAGGATTGAGCGAAAGGAATGATACACCCAAATTTCGTGATCTGACTATGTTAAGAAGGCTGCTCTAGTGAGCTAAGTGACATGGTGTAGCAGGCAGCTTGGAGGACCTGACGGTTTTTGGTACAGAGGAAGCGCACAAAACAGCCCTGTGACCACACCCGGAGAAGCCATCCCATACAGAGGTTGACACCTTAATAAGCCCCTGAGCAAACAGAAGACCCGGGGTGTTATTTCCTTTAGTGGGTGATTGAAAGTGTTGAGTCCAACCACCGAGCTGTGTATAGGTAACAAAAGCCCGATGGAGTCGTGGGCCAGAGTGTGATGGTCAATACACTCCTGAAGGGTTGAAATCACGTGTGATCATTTTTTGATCGATGGGATGGGCGGAGGAAAAATGGAAGGCGTCAACAATAGGTACAACATTGTCCGTGGTTGATTCGGGCTATCGATAAATGCATTCAACCAAGAGTTCTTGCAGCTGTTACGCAGACTGAGCCGCCGACTGAGTCGAGGGCTGGGAGTTGCGTCAAAGAATCACGGAAAGATTCTTTGCAGTATATTAGGCAACCCCCTCCTCGACGATGTATTCTAGGATTTCTGAAAGCCTTGTAACCAGATGTTGCGAAATCTAGGTTGGGTTCGTTTGCGTTAAGCCACATTTCTATGGCAAGGATGAAGTCGTAGTTGGACAAAAGGACCCGGGCAGACAGAAGGTGAATTTTTGCTGGTAGTGAGCGAGTGCTGATGACTAAAACGGATGTGCGTGTTTTGCTTACCCATACTGGCGCAGGAGGTAGTTGTACGAACACTGGGTCTGGAGGGGCTAGCCCTGGTCTTTACGAGGTGGATGAGACGCTCCTGGGTAGACTGCTGTGGTTGCAGGTTGAGGACATCTAGGTGGACTATTGTTCAGTTTTGGAATGGCCGGTGAAGATTGGGTGAGTGCTGTTGGGACAGGCTGTGTGTTTAATTGCAGAGATTTCTGAGTTTGACCGGGAGCTGGTGGGGCAGCCAGTCGCCGCGGGACCAACTGAGAAGTCAAAGGGAGCTTTGTTAATAATGACTGGGTGATTCAGAGGCGAAGAATCAGTGTTGAGTGGAAGGAAGCTAGAAATATCATCCGCAATTAGAAAAGAGGGGTTCCGGTTCGTGGATGAAATTTGAGTTGGGCGATTGGTGGTGATATCACCATTGGGGAACAGGTGGGACGATTCAACCGGGATGAAGCTATGGTATAGGGCCACGGTTTTGTCGTGCGCAGATAGGGTTGGGGGGAATGGGTATTTTTTGTCGGTACTGGGTATCCATGGAATGTAGGTCCGGTCGGTTGGGTAAGGTGAGATCCCGCTTCGAACTGGTGGTTGATGGTGTGTTGTCGTGGTTAGGTCGGGGTAGGCAAACAGTTGTTATACGGAGAGGGGCTGCAGTGGGACGAGAGTCGTAAAGGAAGGTCTGGTAACTGAGACTTTGTGAGAGTGCAGAAGACGTTGCACGTGCTATACTCGAAACTGGGAAGGTTCGAATGGTGGGGCCAGAAATGGTGGTGGTACGCATAGGGGTAAACGTGCGATATGGGGGTGCATCGGTAGACAGGGTGGTGGTGACATCTGTGTAGTTGGTAGCAACACGCTGAGGTTGGCTACATGGGTCTTGGGACTTTTACGTGGGTGCACGAACGGACTACCGAAAGGGGCAGCGACGGGTTTTGGTGGATATGCCGGTGATAGAAATGGCTGCTGGGTAGAAAATTACCCAGCACTTACACGAGAAGTCCCAGATCAGTTTTTGGCGCACACTACGGGGACTTGGCGATGCCGATGCTGAGATGATCCAGGTTACAAGAAGCAACATGGATGGGACTATATGTCCACCTCCCGCATCCACTTTGTTACCAACTTCAGATGCTCTCATGCTACTCATCAACGAATCCAGACAAATCCATAATTGTATCACTTTTCACTCATCTTTGAACCACTGCCGCTGCTCCGGCAAGATTCATGGTCAGCCACCTGCACCACAATCCACGGTGCTCTCTCTGCATCTTCAGCTGAAAATCAACTACTGTAATTTAGGCTGCCGTTATTCTGTCAGTCACTCCCCCCCAAAGTCTCAGGTTGGACTTTCCTCAACGTACCTAGTCACACGATTATCTGCACTTTCTGAAGACTCCAGTGATATGCTACCTCCAGTTTATTCCGTCAGATATTAAACATAAACCACTATTATGCCCACTTCGTTGTAAATTTGTATTCCTCATCGGTCAGTCTTGGAGTAACCCCCGATAAACCAATAGTCGAGCACCGTTTCACCCACCTATTACCTATTGCCATTTTTTCATCAGTCCTCCACGAATAGGCATCTACGCCGAAGAACACTGCGAAAGCGATTTCTCCAAACCTTTGCTGGCAATGAACTATACGTACGCCAATTTACTGACCTTCCAGTTGTTCCCCAAACGCCCCATGTCAGACTCTTACCAGCGCATCCAGTTAAGCGATTCTTTACATGCTTTGACAATATCGTTTATGCACCACCCCCATACGGCTTCATAAGATCATCGTATATCAACTCCTGTATCCACCCTGTTGTCCACTTGTGTTCACCAAATAATCTGAAACGAACCCTTTATTCGAACCGTGTTTCACTCACCTGTCAACTTTCGTCACTCTGCTCCGGTAAAATTTCCAGGCTCGGGCATCTACATCCACCTCTTTATGAGGGCGTCCTCCACAACCTCTTGATGAATAGTAAATACCAATTCCGTGGTTAAACGGACTGTTTCACTTACGCATTCCCCCTCCTCGAAGGACACCACAAATCCTTCGGTATTATATTTCTGCCATTTTCCGGGCCATCTGGACTACTGGTTCAAGTGCATGTCCTTCGTCACCCAAAATTCTCCAATTTTTTGTTGGTGCCTTTTCGAAAGTATTCTTTGTCAGTTTACTCACCCCTGCGACTTTAGGTCGACGCTAAACGAAATACTGCGCGTTTTTACTTCATCTCCGCTTTACTTCATCACATATCTCGACGGCGGAGCCCATTTCACTCATTTCGCAAAGGTGCGCCCATCTGACCTTCAAACTCAAATTTGCCGGGCAATCATTCGTGCGACCACTAAAACCTGTACACGTTTAGGTTGCATTTATGCAAGTGAATATCCAAGGAACCTCTTTGTGACCTCACTTGTATCATATGATCATGCAATCGAGCATGCTTCGGGTGTCCCCGAAATAAACCATTATTATTATTATTACTCAAACTCAAGGCGCAATATGACTACGAAATTGTGATGGCCTCGTCTCAAGATTGTAAGTAGACGAGTAGGATCACAACATATGGGCCACAGTAGGTGAACAGGCAGATAACCATGTTGTTAGCCATTGTGTTTTGATGATCTTCAAGAGCTCTAAAAAGATGGCATGGATTGGTAAACGGCAGGAAAGTCAGTCGAACAACAGACTTTATAGGAAACTTTGTCCTAGCGGTAATAAAGCACCATTCCCATGAAAATATTTTGCCACAAATACCCCACCAGCAAAAGGCAACTTAGATGGGCTAGAAAATTTGTTTCAGAATTATGCGCGGGGTCGTAACGATGATGATTGCAAGATGCCAGTCAGTGTCACTACACAATTTCGATCTGTTTACACGGCAAGAACCAATAATAAACCCATACAGGCTGAGGTTAGTCGTAGGTGCGCCCTACGTTGGTGTCACATTTGCGTGTCCTAGATATTTTCTCCACTGGCTTCAGGGGGGCTATACTCCAATATTATTAATAATATTGGTTTATTTCGGAGAAGCCCGAAGCATGCCATGTGCATGATCTTTTTGATGTAGGTGATGGAATGGGCAGATATAATTCATGAAAATATAGGATAAAAGGGCTCAAAGGGGGGAATAAAGTGGAATGAAAATAGGCTAAGTGTATGCACACCAAAGAGATTGTAGGGAGTTTAAATTAACTCAGGAGCGGACAAAAACGGACTCCCGGTGGGTTTGAAAGTCAAGGTTAGATGGGGATTGTGGCTGGTTCTGGTGGAGACATCTGGAGACCGACTGAGGTACATGAGAAAGGCTTGAAATCAGTATAGGAAACTGCTGTAGCGAGGGACGATGGAAGGAAGAGTGAGGTTCACTGCAGTGGATTGGATATCAATGAAGCATCAGTACCCTGCAGTGGATGGTCGGCGGACAGGGCACAAAACTCACCGTAAAACGGGGAGCGAGCAATACAAGACGTAGAGGGTAGATCAGACAAAAACGATTTAGAATGATTGGACACGGTAGATGTGAGGCACAGATGTAGGATTGATGGGTGCATATCATGATGGTCGGCGGGATGATAGCAAGAGAAGTGGCCGGTGAGGAACTGCAAGATGCAGAGCGCCTGCACATATACATATGTTACTAGCGGGGTAGTGCAGGGCAGCGTTCCAGGTCTTCTCTTATTTGTTATATGCACAAATGACGTCTTCCAAGTACGGCGTCATGGCACGACATTCCTCTTTGCCGACGAAATGAAACTAGTCTATACTTCTGAGGCAAACACCATGCATTCAGCTGTCAGTGATATTCTGTCAGACTCAAAGTCCCTTGGTGTACTCGATGGCTGATAAAGTTTTCGGCAGCTAAGAGCTCTCGTCCGTCTTACAAAAGCCAAGTTCATCCCAGCTCTCTCGCAATAAGTGGTCTGCTGATTCCCACTACTCATGTGGTAAGAAATCTGGGCCTGCAGTATTCATGTTCCTTCAACTTTCATGAGCGGGCACTGACCCACGTCGGAAAGGCAAGAAGGATGATTGCACTTAACCTCAGGACACAGTACTCATGAGAGTAGGCTCCTGATATTCAAGACACACGCCCGGTCGCTACTAGAATGCTGCCCCTGGTCTTTACCTTGATGCGAAAGCTCATTATAGAGGAAGTGCAACGCTCCTTCAGCAGAATATTACTTGGCACTTCTCCCAACCTTAACTACAGAGCCAGGTGCAAACTACTGCGGTTTGAACCACTATGGTTACGTCGTATCAAGCTCGGTCTATCATTTTTCCTCAACTTCCTGCACCGTAAAGTCCACTCATCCGAAAACCCACTCGGTCCCTATAGTGTGACTCCTTATTCCCTGCGTCATAAGCAATTCACCATTACAACCCCCCAATCTAGGCTCTCAATCAGATCTAGATATTTCTCAGTTGTCTAATCCAGCCTCTGGAATAAGCTTCCTGACTCACTGCGATCGTGTCGCATGCCGAAAAAATTTAAAGGAGCAGTATGCAGAACCCTAGACGCATCTTTTGTAATCAGCATGACGCGTGATAGCATTATCGTAGACGAAGCATATGGATAATGCCTTGATTAATAGAACACAATGAGCAGCAGTCTTTTGGGTCCGACCGTTTTCTCGCGACCCGTCTGATGAGCTCACCCACGTATATATATATATATATATATATATATACCTTGAGTATGCTTCACTCATTTTTCTTCTCCCTCCTCATTAGATCGTGCTATTTTACAACATAATTCGCATACATGTTTAAAAAAACGTGTTGTATCTTGGTGATAGGTGCTCGCCTTTACTTGATTCCTCTGTCTCAGGCTAGAAAGCAGCCGTCTCATCCTGCTTTTTGTGCGCCTTTTTTGCATACTGTAGTCCTGCCACACAGACTATTATTCCTCAGTAAATAGGCCTACTGCTCTGCGTATATGCTCATGGGAAGGTAAGACCCCATTCCAACCGGAATCCGTAATCCTCTGATTTCTCATGACCCCGCGGAATACCAGCACGTTGGCTGTCACATGAAAAATCCTCACCCCAACACCCGACGTTTTCTTTCTTTTTTTACCGTTGGCCATCCTCGACCATAGCTGGTGAACAGACCAGACTGCTATCTTCCCATTTTTCCATTCTTCTTCCTGATCATACCCTCGACTATCGTTTTATTGCTGGTTCCCAAGTGGACACCCTCTCCTCATCCACCACCTACCTAATATCTCCCTATATCTTTACTATAACCCGACTACCCTATAAAGCTACCAGTCTCCGTCTATGGATCCCTAATAGACCGGCCCACTAGCTGAATGATAACTAAGTTCACAGATAAAAAATGTTCATTTTCTGGTTTCTGTAAAAACGATATTCATAACCCACAGCTGGAGCACTCTCCAGACTGCCACACTCCTGATCTCTTTCAGATCGCATTGGTTACTTGGGTAGCCATCGGCCAATTCGACGCTGACCCCGGATTACCTTAAGGACTAGACGATTTGATCGATGGTTTAAACCTATACCACCACCTGCTGACTTTATATGGGGCACCGTACACGGAGTGACAAACCCTCATGAAAGTCCCACCGGATCGCAGAGGTATTTGCTGACACGAACCATCAACCCGCATCTGCCCAACGTCCATTTCCAATAATCCATTCCAACAGTTCACTTCATTCCGCGTTGCAGTACGAAACCAATGACCGGAAACCAGCCCTCGCCTCTGTCCACTTCGTCTAACCAGCCCTGCTACCCTCAACATTCTACCTGCCATCATCTGTAACCAAGGTCTTTATGAAACAAAATACCAGCCACATGCAGCTAACCAGAATTTGGCTAATAATTGCTCATCACATATGCAAAAACGTTTTTTCTCTACACTCTTCTAACTTCTGCCTAGCCGCAACAGTAGTGTTTGTCTCCACTAGTCCACTTCTTTGACAGCTCTTCTTTGAAATTCCGTTCTGCGTCCATACTCCATTCATGCTCCTCAAAAGTTCACTGCAATCCTTGCGAAGCTTTTCGCCTTCATGTGAATTTCCATATGACGCTGAAATCACCTGCATAGAAGGTCCGTCTTATCACCACCCTTGACTCACGCATTTATTTCACATGCTTCCCCCACAATTACCTACCCAATGCTGGATCAGTGTTCTATATTTTTCTGGCATCTCTGACTTCACTTTGATAGCCTCATGCATAAATTACTTTTAATATTGTTCTTTGGCATCTCTTCCGCCCGGTTATTTGTTAATAACCGTCCAACTATCTCTTGTATCAGCAATCCCACGTTTGTCTAACTATCCACACCGCCCTCCTCAAATTCGAAACCGATTAACGATTCCCGTTTCAACCATTACCACTTTAGTTCACTTGAACACTACATGGATTTGCTGGTGTATTTTGGTTGCTGTGTGTTTCTTAAACTTAGAAATTGTGAATACCTCACATTGACATGTACTGCCGTATTCTCTGATCTTGCCTTGTGCATGTGTATTGACCACGGTCAAGAAATATACAATTATCAAATATTATTACCAATATTATATGCGCAAGTATATATACATATATTATACATATCTATAGATATAGAAGGAGCAGGAGCAATAACATTGGGGTCCTAGAAATCAATTACCAGTCACTGGGAGGGGTAGGTAAGGTTAGATCAAAAGCTTGTGGAATTAAGTTTGGAATATCGTGGTGAATTATCTTTATGACAGGTGGACATGGCGGCCCATCAGAGAGAAAAAAGGAATGCGGAAGCAAAGAAGTGACGACGACTGTGTGGAGCAGTTCGTGGAAGAGTGAAGATGAAGGATAGGATCAAAGAAAACAGGTAGGAATGGGCCTGGTTATTTGGTCAACGCAGGTGCGACATGTGGTGACGGACCAGAGGAGTCGAGTAGTGACAGATCACACGATTTGAAACTGTAAAAGAACATCATGACGTAACGTTGTCATTACTGTCGGTGGAACACAAAAAAGCAGACTACACTGAAAGGCTCAGAAAAGTGCCTGTAGAGAAAAATAAACGGATCAAGGGACGAAAGCGATGACCTGGGAGACAGGTCAGACATGACCAGTAAGATCAGTTTACTGCAGATGAAAAACGGAGGCAGAAAAGGAAACAGGAGGCCCCAAGATAAGTGAACCGGTAATAGAACAAAGGGCCCAAGAAATGAATCCTTGATGGAGCTGGGGCAATGGAACTGGAGAGCTGTGGGTCGGCAGGCAATTGAACGGGTGGATTAGGCAGGTGGATGCTAATCGGGACACTGCCTAATGGAAAGAACCACGGAGAAATCGCGGGGCCAAGAAAGGAAGGTATGGTGGTGGTGGTTAGATGATAAAAGCGACCGTAGAAGAAGCAAAGTTTGGAGCGGTAAGTTCTAATATGCGGATTGGTCATGGGTGCGGGTGTGATTGATGCATAATGGCATTGGGCATAAGGAGGGAGACCAGGGAGGGATTTTACGAAACAACAGCCAGTGGAGTATAAAACTGCTATCGATGGGCATTCTGAGCAAACTGTAAGAACAGGTGCATATAGAATAGAAGCCCGCAATGACGGCAGGTGGAAAAAGAGACATTGGCGAGCGTCGGCAGAGAAGAGTGGTTAGGGCGATAGCGACTCGTCGCAATGAAAGTTGATGTAGATAGAGGCAATAAGAGGAAGGACCGAAGGGGTAGGTGTGCTCACCGTGGTAGAGAGAGGAAAATGGGAAGTGGTAACAGATGATAAGATGGGAGCATGCAATCTTCAACCGAAAGTACCGGATTCGGTGGCCCGAGAAAAGTTAGAGCGTGCCATCCACAACCGCTGCTAGTGGGTGGGACTGGCCGTGCGCTGGGTACCCAACCTAAAAAAATTGCGTGGGGTGAACACAGGAGGTGTGATCCACCAGTGTAATTGCGCTCGAGCATCATTGCAGACGGCTTGCAAGCCGGATGTGAGCCGGCCATAGCGGTGGATCTGACCGCGCCCCGCACTGTTGGGAGTAGCACGACGTTTCATTGCTTACTGTACAGGGAGCAAAGCGACCGAGATAGTGGTGCGTGATGCAGAATCAATTGGCCAAGATGTGAATTCGTGGACAGGGAAGCCAACGGGAACGGCCAGTGTTAGACGACTGTGTAGCAATATTTTCGAGTTGCACCTGCCAGGGAGGTGGTAAGTACAGCGCCCGAGGTGGTTGGCCGTAATCGAGGATCACTGGAAAGGGAAAAGGGATAGAGAAGCGCAGTCTGGATGTGCCCAAGCTGAGGAGCGACGGATACTGAGGAGAGAAAAAAATGAAAATGATAGATAACGGGTGGACGTGAGTGAGCAACAGAGTTGTCTAATGAAGGCAGGAGGTAAGTTCGCAATGGATCGGGGAAGGTAATGACCGTGGTTCGCGAAATTAGAGAGAGGGGAAGTGTCGGGCTTGGGGTGTACCCAGTGGCCTGTGGCGCAAAGGTAGTAAAGTTACAGTGTGAGGCCTCTTTCAAAGGCCAGATCGGTGGAGACGAGCTCATTGGTGAGCAACATAGCATTGATAACTGTTAAGTATGACACAAGTGCGCCCAAAAGCGGACAGCGAGAAGGCCATGCGTAAGCTAAGGGGGAGCTCATTCCAGATTTTGGAATAGGCTGACAGAAAGAATCGGGACTTCAGACTGAGACTAGAATGAGGGGCAGGGAGGGAGAAGGCACGATGTCGGACGGGGTAGGAGCAGGGGGTAGCGAATGAAACGGGATAAGAGGTGTGGGCCTGGTTATGGATTAACTTAAAGAGGAAAACCAGGTTGAGCCTCATGCGATGAATCCACAGAGGTTCAATCTGTAGGAGATCACAGCGCTGGCGATATGTTAGGGCTATGGATACGCCCAAAAGCGTTTTGGTAAGAGTACGCTGAACAATCTCAAGAAATACAATAGAGGAAAGTGGCCAGAGGCTGGAGGTAATGGGAAAATATTCTAGGGGCGGTCTCACGTGTGAGAGATACATGGAGAGGCGACTGGCCGGTATTAGGAAACATCGACTGATCAGGCCTAGGTTTCACCTAGCTTTAGCGATTTGGAACGACGCCTGTTCTGAGGAGGTAAAGAAACAAGAGCAGAGTGTTACGAACGTTTGAGCAATGCGTAGCCAAATTCGCAACGGATCCCGAAATCAGAAGGCGATTATCCGTGATAATTCTACGATACTAGATTATTAAAATAAACAATGACATAAGCAATATACAAACCTCAATAATACGATCACAAAGACTCAACAACGAGAAACCGTATAGCAGCGTGTGAGCAGACAGCACGTGCGTCACGCAGGTCCTGAGCAAGGATGTGCCAAAATAGCGCTCTGGGCGCGAACAAACAACAATTGGTCCAGAAAAACAACCAGTTCGTAAAGACAAGTCAATAGTGTATGGAAATGAGTGATGTTGGGAAAAAACACTGAATCGCGAGGGAAAAAGGGGGATTTTCCACGACCGGCTGTTACACCGCCCACCAAAATCCTCCTGGATCCTTAGCAAAGTCAAAGGTTCGGTATAAAGGTAATGATTCCTCCTACCTGCCTAGGCCCTGCTGTCAGTGCGCGCGTCTAATGCTCGTCGTCGACGTTCTACTACTGGTCGCACCTAACCCATTGGCTACATAGACGTGAGGCTAGTCTACATCTTCCACAGGACCAAATGACCGATGGTGGGCGTGAATGGTCACATAGACGTTGTCCTCGTAAGGGGCCGTCCGGTCCTGGATGTACGCGCTTGAGTGTGTGTGTGTGTGTGCGTGCGTGTGTGTGTGCCGGGGTTACAATGAAATCACAGTTATGACTACACATCAAAGGAGGACTTTCTGCAATGTCAACAAAAGACCGCGTGGCAAGAAAACGAGTAAATGTAGCATGCATGTGTGACCTGAGCTCCACTACTTCCACATGTGCAAGGGTTATTCGGTAGCGTCAACAAAAGGCGAACAAAGAACACTGTCACATGTATGATGGGTTTACGGGATGTAGAGTGCGTCGTGCATGCGTGTATGTATCGGGATGTATGATGGAATCGCACTCATCACCACATATCGGAAAGAACCTTCTGTAATGTCAACGAAGGGACCGCGAGCACCTTAACGTGTTTGACGGAGATTGTGTGGTATATATGGTGTTTCTTTATCCACCTCGATTACTGGTGTGAAAAAGGTTTACTAGGCCACAGGGTTATCAGCTCCTCCGTCTTCGCTCTCGAGTAGGTTAATACTGCGTATGTCACGAATGAGCACTCCGTTAGCTGTCTTCACCTTCACCGTTCTTATCATTTCGTCAGTGCTTTTGATGGTTTCCGTAACTACTCCCAAAGACCAAGCGCTGAAATGTGCGCGTTCGTCGGCGATCATAACCACGTCCCCAACTTTGAATGGTCTTGTTTTGGCCATCCACTTCTGTCGAGTCTGCAAAGCCGGTATGTACTCCCGTAGCCATCGCCTCCAGAAGACCTTGGCCAGATAGTTCGCTTGCTTCCACCCGTGGAGGTAGCTCCCACGAAGGTTTACCGGCCCTTGGAAACCCTCGTTCGACCTTAGCGTCAATAAGTCGTTTGGGGTGAGCGCCAGGTGGGTGGGGTCGCCGTTCAATACTAGAACCAGGGGGCGGTTGTTCAGGATTCGCTCCACCTCAGTCATGACGGTGTTCAGGGTCTCGTCGTCGGGCGGCTGCTGCTCCATGATTGACAGCAATATCCGTCTGGCGGACCGGATCATGCGTTCCCATATGCCGCCTCGGTGACTGGCCTGTGGGGGGTTGAAATGCCAGCGTATGCCGTAGGCCACGGTCCGATTCTGCAGTTCGTCCCTGTTTGTGTTCTTGTGCCAACGCTGCAATTCCCGTTGAGCGCCCACAAAGTTCGATCCATTATCTGAGTATATGTCGGCCGGTACGCCTCTTCGGTTGATAAATCTTTGCAAGGCCCGTAGAAACGAATCGGTCGTCATCGAATGTGCGACTTCTAGGTGCACCGCACGTGATTTCATGCACGTCATGATACATCCGTATCGCTTTTCTAATCTTTTCCCGCACTTGATCCACAAGGGCCCGAAATAGTCCAACCCGGTGTCACTGAACGGCCACCAGCCCGTAGTTACCCTGCATTCTGGTAGCGGGGCCATGAGTTGTTTGCCTGCTGTGGCATTGCGTCTCCTGCATTGCACACACCGTCGGATCACGCGTTTTACAGTCTCTCGTCCTCTCAACAACCAAAGACGCTTTCGGATGACGCTCGTCACGTGACTTTCCCCGGCATGTCCCTCTACGGCGTGGACGTGTTGAATCATTAGCTCTACTACATGTTGTCTCGCAGGCAGCAGTATAGGATACTTTGTGTCGAAGTTCAGGTGGGCGTTGGTCAGCCTACCATCCACCCGCAGCAGTCCGTTGATGATTTTGGGGTTTAAACGCTTCAGCTCGCCTCTTGGAGATGGCATGTCTTCATTGGTCAGCCCCACTTCTTCCGCCCTCTTGAGTTCTCGGGCGAAAGCCTCGCGTTGTATCATTCTGAAAATATCGTACTCTGCCGCTTGTAGCTCATCGGGACCTATCGGGCCGACCGGTATCCGACCTGAGGGCCGTAGCCCTTTCATGACTAGTAGACTTATCTTGAACCTGGTTAACCAAACTAGCGAACGAAGCGTCTTCATCCAGGAAGAAAACCTGACCAGTCGCGATAAAATGGGCGACGCTTCGACGACGTTGGTCGCTATCATTACGCCTTTGATCTCCAGTTCCAATTCCGTAGGGGGTTTTAATTCGAACACGGGCCAGTCCTGTTTGGGCAATTGCAGGAAGTTCGGCCCTCTCGTCCACGTGTCCAGTTGCCTGAAGTTGTTCGCACCTCGAGAGCACAGGTCGGCCGGATTATCGCCAGACCTGACATGACTCCACTGGTGCGTGGCCGATTCATCGTGGATAATCGTGAGCCGGTTAGCAACGAAAGTACTAAACCGGCTCCGTACGTTGTTAATGTGGTAAAGTACTATCGTTGAATCCGTCCAGAAGCTCACCGACCAAATGTAGAGATCGAAACATCTCTTCACAGCTTGCACCACCCTGACTGCCAACACGGCTGCGCTGAGTTCGAGGCGTGGGATTGAGACCGACTTCAGTGGAGCAACGCGGGCTTTGGCGAACAGGATCCTCGTGGTATATTGTCCATCTCCTGCGCACCATCGTCCGTACACCACAGCTCCATAACCGACTTCGGATGCATCGGAAAAGGCATGTAGTTCTCCAGTCCGTGTCGTATGGCCAAGGGTCAAACATCGTGGTATTCTTATGTCCCCTAATTTCTTCAAGGTGTTCAAAAATTCCTCCCAGTCCAGCCGGTCCCCTCGGTCCAGCGACTGGTCCCAATCAACTTTCTTACGGCACAGCCGCTGCAGCAAGATCTTTCCGGGTAGCAGCCATGGTGAGACGAAACCGAGAGGGTCGAACAAACTTGAGACGGCAGATAGTATGCCACGACGGGTTATTGGCAGCTCGGGAACGTTCAGTTCGAAAACAAAATCGTCCGTTTCCGCGTCCCATTGTATCCCTAAAGTGCGCTCGATAGGAAGTGGGGAGCCGTCCAAATCTCTTACCCTTTCGACCTTTTCGTGATACGGGATGACCTTCAGCACTTCCGAAGCGTTCGACATCCATTTAGTTAGATGGAAGCCACCCTCTTCCAGCAATCTCGTCAGACCCCTGAACTGCTCTAGAGCTGATTCCACATCATCGAATGACCCAAGGTAGTCGTCGACGTAGAAGTTCCTGCTGACGCTTTCTACCACCGTCCGATGTACCAGATCGCCATGTTTGTTCGCTGATTCTCGGAGGGCGTAGTTGGCACAAAATGGTGACGATATGGCTCCGAAGGGGTGGACGGTCATCCTATAATTCACCACTGCGTTGTCCCGGTCGCTCCCTTCCCACCACAGGAAACGCAAAGCATCTCGTTCTCCTACCGGAATCTTCACCTGATGGAACATTTCCCTAATGTCGGCAGACAAAGCCACTTTACCCACTCTGAAACGGCACAGAACATCGATCAGTGGTGTGGTCCAGTCAGGCCCCTGTAGTAGGCGATCGTTTAACGACTTGCCCTGGAACTTGGCCGCACAGTCGAAAACCACGCGCAGTTTATTGGGTTTTTTGGGGTTGATAACCGGATGGTGAGGCAGATACCAGATACCCCTTTTGCTGTCGGTGTTAACAGGCACCCTTTCAACGTAACCGAGGTCCTCGTTTCGCTTCATCAAATCCGCGTATCGTTCCCACAGATTCTGGTCTCGAATGAAGCGTTCTTTTAGTCGTAGTAATCGTTGGAGAACATAATTTCTGTTGTCAGTCCACGGGTCGACCGGTGTGCGCCATGGGAGGGGAACCTCGAACTGTCTTTTGAGGCCTCTAGAGCCTTTCCGCACCGTTTGTAGAGCGAAGTGATCCTCTTGAGACAACGTCGGTCTTTCGTCCCCAATGTCATGAAACTCCTTTTCATAAAGCCGTTGCAGATGATACTCTATGCGGTCCGTTTCGGCGGATAAGTAATTCACGGGACCGCGTACCCCTACTGGACCGTATAACATCCATCCCAGAGCCGTGCGTACGGCATAAGGTGCCTGGCGGTCGCCCACTCTTTGGTCAAGCACCCAATGCGCCTCTGGCACGTCGCATCCGATGAGGAGATCCACCTCATCATCTTCCCAGTCTACGACGGTTACATCCTGCAGGTGGGGCCATCGAGTCAAGATTGCGTTCACCGACCTTGGTGCTCGCATGGGAAGATCCGCTAACGTGAATGCCTCCGTTGGTTCAATTTCCTCGTTAGTGTCTAGAGAGATGAGTTGCAGCCTTAATCTACCGGCAGTCATTACCTGTGTTCCGCCCACCGTGCTCACTGCTAACGACGTCGCACCTTTAGCCAGTTGGTGTTTGTCGGCAAACCGCTCTTTCACTAAAGTGGTGTCGGATCCACTATCAACGAAAGCCAACGCCTTGACTATCCCAGTCGGAGTCACTACTCCCACGGCCACTACGCCTAAACGTACCGGTTTACTGGCAGATTGTGAAGTTGAACAGATCACGCTGGGCTTGGCACTCGCCTCGGATATGGTTATTCTCGCCTGATGCAGCAGCCGATGGTGTCTGCCCGTGCAGCCCTCGTAACCACATCGATTCCTTGTTCTACAGGCTGCTGCCCGGTGCGTGGTGTTGAGACAGATGAAACATGCTCCTGCCATCCTCGCCATTCCCCACCGTTCGTCTATTGTGGCATTGCCGAACTTGGGGCATTCTGGTAGGCCATGGCTAGTACCACAGGATCTGCAATTTGGTTTCGCCGTAGCATCTCGTGAAATGACGTGTGTGTTGGTCCAAGGCTGGTACTTTGGATGTTCCCGTACAGGGGTTTGGACTTGGCTAGTACCGGGCTTGTTTGCTCGGTTGCTGTCCCGGATGAGTCGGCCGAATCTGCTGTCAGCTATCCTCGTTTGCCTGTCTAAGTATTCAGTCAGGTCTTCGAAGTTGGCTTCTCTGTCGCCTCGGCTTATCCGTTCAGCTTCTTCCGCCCACCGACCCTGTAGTTCGGGAGAGAGGTGACGGACTATGCCTTCCAAAGTGTGCATGGCGTCTAGGTCAGCTCTGTAACCTAAATGGTCGAGGGCTATTGAGCAGTTCTGCATCTTGATCACCAGGTCGGCCATGGTGTAGACGTCGCCCTTGGTTTTCTTTGCCTCTGCCATCACGCCCTCTATTAGGTTACGGGCTACTTTGAAAGGTTGGCCAAACAAGTCCCTCAGAATCTTTCTTGCCCTAGTGTAGCCTTGTTCTGGATCGAGCATGGTGCACCCGTCGATAGCTTCTCGCGCTCGGCCTCGGCAGTAGTGAGTAAGGTAAAGAAGCCTTTGCCCAGGGTCGGTTACCTTGTTTTCAACGAACGTCTCGAACTGTTTGACAAACTTGCAATATTGCTCAGCTCGCCCGTCGAAAACCGTTAACTCCACTCTAGGCAGATCGATCGATGGTGGTTTGTAGTCGGCGACCTGCGTGGGGTTCCCTACCTTATTGCACTCTAACCTATCGGAAGTGTCGAAGTCACTGGTCCTATACTTTCGCTGTTTCTGTGTACACTTCTCTGCTTCATGCGCCTGTAGTCTAGCCGAAAGTAACTGTTGCTCTAGTTCTATTATTCTCAGCTTATATAAATCAACGTCCTTACGATCAATATTGCTTTCAATAACACATGAGCTAGCACTGACAGGACTAGGCGATCTAGCATTAGCTAAAGAATCATAAGTACCCAAAACCTCCCCAGAGACTTGCCGTATTACTTCCTGTCCGGGTTCGACTGCCTTTGATCCTTTCCTTGGCATTTTGCGTGAATTTTCCTCGTTCCAAATAGATCTATTGAGTATTGTTACGAACGTTTGAGCAATGCGTAGCCAAATTCGCAACGGATCCCGAAATCAGAAGGCGATTATCCGTGATAATTCTACGATACTAGATTATTAAAATAAACAATGACATAAGCAATATACAAACCTCAATAATACGATCACACAGACTCAACAACGAGAAACCGTATAGCAGCGTGTGAGCAGACAGCACGTGCGTCACGCAGGTCCTGAGCAAGGATGTGCCAAAATAGCGCTCTGGGCGCGAACAAACAACAATTGGTCCAGAAAAACAACCAGTTCGTAAAGACAAGTCAATAGTGTATGGAAATGAGTGATGTTGGGAAAAAACACTGAATCGCGAGGGAAAAAGGGGGATTTTCCACGACCGGCTGTTACACAGAGCACGCCAAGATCGGTAACCATGGGGTGTATGGAGATGTGCAGGCCGTCCAGACAAATTTGGCCGGGTGGTACAATGCACTTGTAAGGTAGGAGGAAGCTTTTCTCCGCAGAGAATTTCACGAATGACGAGTAGCACCAAGTTTGGAGATAGAATGAGTCACGCGATATTTTGCACATGGTCACGGATAAGACATTAGGGAGGAAGGAGTGCACTACTTGTATATCGTTGGCAAAAAAGAAGGGGGAGCGACGTCGAGCAGAAGAGAAAATGTCATTGCTATAAATAAGGAATAGTAATGGGCCTAGGACACTGCCTTGGATGACGCCGCTAGTAATCGGTTTGGCGGAAGATAAGGGGCCGTCAACGAGCACAGCTTGGGATCTGTGAGAGAGATAAGAGGATAGCCAGGAGAGAGGAGGGTCAGTAATACCAAGAGGCCGGATTTTGGCTAACAGATGCATATGGGGAGCACAGTCAAAAGCCTTAGACATGTCGAGGTACAGGACGATCACAGAGTTGCCGGCATCTGCAGCAGACGATAGGACATTGAGAAATTCAAGCTGGAAGGAAGATCAGGAATGGGAGTTCAAGAAACCGTGCTGACCAGGGTTCAGCAGGTTGTTGGGTGAGAGGTACTGAACAATGCGTTTTTTGATAATTCTCTCCATGCTTTTTGCAGACTACTGGGTTGTGGCTAATGGGCCGATAGTTATCTTGGTCCTGTAGTGCACCATTTTTGAAGTGCGGAATTATAACAGAGGATTTTCACTGAGGTGGGACGAAATTGTGAAGCATGGAGGTGGTGTATACATAAGGTAACAATAAAGGGAGGTCGGGGCTACTGAAACGGAGGAGGGCCGGTGGGAGGTCATCTGGGCCCGGTTTCGGGAAGGTTTAATAGAGAAAAATGATTTTTCAATTTCAAGATGAGTGAAGAGTATTGATGAAAGAGAGACAGAGGTGTAGGGATGGATTGTAGGTAAAGGAATACCAGGACAGTTTATAAGGGAGGAAGAGGAATGCCCCTTGAAGGCCCCGGAAATAGATAATAATAATAATAATAATGGTATATTTCTCGACCATGGTCGAGACGCATGCGCAAGCGCATGATCATGGTGTACAACGTTACTCAAAACAATGAACTATACACGAATTTCAAGAAAGCGAGTGGAGTCGTCAGAAGCAAAACAATATAGCTAGAGATAGTTTGAGTCGACTGAAATTATAAAGGTTTGCGCGGCAAATACGGTTTGGTTTCGGATTCGACTGGTTGGTGGTGGTCCGTGAAAATACAAAATATATCGTGAAAATATAGCGCTAGGGATGCGTTATAAGTCATAATAGTGCAAGATGTGGGTAACTGAGGCCTATTGCTGGTTCTATGCACGGAGTAAGTTATGGACATGGAGAGGTTAAAGAAATGAATGGGAGTACAACCGTGAACTTTGGTGAATATGAAGAGAGCGGCTCTCTATGGAGATGAAGTTGGCCCGGAATGATGGATATTCCCGATTCTAATAGAGGGAGTTCATCATGAAACGAGGGGACATGAGGAAACTTTGTGGAAATGGACAGGCAACGTTGATGAATGTGGAGGAAACAGCAATCCATATATAAGGTGAGTTTAGGTTCGGGATCAATAACCCTTATCATTCAGAAAAAAAGACAGCGCAACTTGAAGGCCTTTAACTGGTGAAGAGTCAATTTCAAGCTGGATACCGATCGAAAGAAAAATGAAATCTTGGAAGAGAAAACGGAGCGAAAAATCTCCTTTTAGGCTCGCGCCTTATTGTTCTGTTATGCTGACAAATATATTGACTTATTGATTCTCAGTGATCTTCGGCATCATTGTTGGGAACCAAGGATGTGAGGGACAAGTGAACTCGCGTTCGGATAACGTATCGAATTTTAATGAGAGAAAATTCCTGTGTTGCGTATTCTGGCTCTGTTATTGGATTGTTTCACATGAGACCAAGGTGATGTGCAGCATCCCGTGGGTATGGTTCATCAGGCGGGGTAAGGGACGTGTCAATCAATCAATAGAAGTTTGCTTGCGAACTGTTATTTCTGAAGCCTCCAACAGTGACATCAGTAGTAGAGGTGTTGCGTTAGGAAACGTCTATCAATCTGCTTGTAAGCATTTGGGGATGTTTTAGGTCGTGTGGCCCGATTGCAATCCCGTTTGGTATAAAAGATGCCATTAAGGTCTCTGTCGGTACAGGTCAAAGTGTGGACATTGGTCACCGAAAGTGGTACCCGAGAGAGTGGGCGACGACAAACCTGAAATAAATGGTGTTAACAGTCTGGACGTGGTTCCAGCTGTTAGTTATGATAATAAATAGCGACAATTAATAATGAACTGGCTGGGTTTATGTGGACTGTCAGTGTTACGTTTCGTACTTTGATCTGGGTTTTAATTAGAGAGCTTAAGTAACGTAGGGTTGCAGGGGGTTGATAAGTACTACTACAGGCTAGCAAGATAGCGTAAACCCGGTGGGCTGCCGCGTCTGCATTTCAGAGATTTAACTTAATTGTGAGCAGGCTGCGGTAGTGATTGTAGTTGGCAGGAGGCAGTGGTTACTGTTAGGTAGGGTTGTAAACCTAAGCGTGGCTTGGATGCTAGGACATCGAGAAGACCGCTTTCTAAAAAAGATGACGGAAGATAGAGGGGTATAGATGGAAAAGGTGACCGGTTTCCACTGTGTTCTTATCTCTTTTTTTCTTTTTCCGGGCTTCATCGAGGTTGCCGTTATTCGTCAGGTACGTCGATACTCTGTCCAGGTCAATGGGTTGAAGGTCAGGGCTGTGGTAGCGATTGTATTTGACGTCGACGTGCATGCTAGGTGCGCTTATGGTGGGTATGGGGTGGTTGAAACTTAGAGCGGGGGGTGGGAAAGCGTATGTGGAGAGTCCAGTGCGCTGTCACCCCAGTCAGTCTCGAGCGTGAAGACCAAAGCTTGTCGAGCGAACAAGGGCGATGTGGGGTTTCCCCTTTCGCAGGATCAGGTCTGAGCTGATGGGATACTTTCCCACAGATGAAGGTTGCCCAATTCCTTCACAGCCCGATGTCAGTGGTATTTGGAGATCGAATCGATCCCACGAGGTCTTTTTCGTTTTCACTGTTCTCTTTTTTCAGTTTTATTATTATTATTTTTTGTTTTGTTTCCTAACAGAGGGGTGGTTGAGCCCATATAGGAACTTTCCATAGCCCCTCCGCCCGATCGTAATTTTATGCGTATTTGTCTTTTTTCGCAACTGCTGGGGGTGGTCTGTTTTCCCCACGTTCCAACGACGCAATGGTATGGGTGCCGTTGACATCAGGGGTTTCGCTAGCATGGGCTGGGAAAATGCAGGATGGGATTATGCAACACACGGAGTAGTACAACGAACGTTGTAAAGCACAAGCTATCATACGTGTGCCAGTCTCATACAGCGCCAGGCCATGCCTAAGACCATCAGAGTCCATTCCGGGCTAGCTGGTGCAGATGAGTTTAGCTCTGCTGATGGGAAATGGTGTGGTGCATAAGAGAGGATATGATAGTAGTTGGTGGATGGTAAATACAGAGGTGAGACGAGAGGAAAAGCCACCAGGTAAGTACTAGCAGTGGGCTTCTGGGATAATAGATTCTGGAATGAGGTGATTAAGAAAGGCGAATTGAGGCCGGGCATAAAACCCAGGTGAGTGGTGGTAGCCAAGATGAACGGGAGAGGAGTGAAAGGATCGAGTAAAGTGGTAGACGGCGGAACTCAGTGTCCTAGGGTCCGAAGCCACGTACTTATTTGCTGTGGAGACATCTAAGACTAAGAAACTTAGACTGGTTGGCAATAGAACAGGAACATTGTCTAAAATTAGGAGAACCGGCAAGCATTAAACTAGGTATAGTTATAAAATTCAGCAAACTGTGGCTACCGTAGTATAGATTGTAAGCAATATAACGTAAAAGAGAATAGTTGCCCTGGCGTTTGTCATCGGGTGAGAAATGAAAGTTCTAGTGCAGTAATCCTGGTAATCAAACCCGTTTTCGTAGGCCACCTCTTCGGTGACGGTCAGGCCGGTAAGAAGAATCACATTGGGAACAGTCAAGAACTGATCCAGCCAGCCTCTGAACTGGGAAATTGAGAGACTCTCGCGGATGTTTAGCGGGAGTTTATTCCATAACTTTGAGTATTTTATAAGGAAAAAGTTAGATCTTAACGCTAGTTTTGATCTAGGAATAGAGAGCTGCAATGACCGATGGCGTAGAGCATAATTCGTGGAGGGAGTGAGACGAATGGGTACTAGAGGTAGATGAGCCACAGATGAGTAATTTGGACGAGGTATGGCTGGAGTGATTGGACCTTTTACTAAGCAGGCTGGACAGGTAGCCAGTTTTGTTGGGGTGTGCTAGGGCGACGGCCTCTTGCCTTCTCAGATGCGAATCGGCCATGCAATGCAGCTTCAGTTGTAGCTGGTTTATGCGCAGAAGAATTGTAAAGTCGCTTGATCTAGCGAAGGTAAGTTGCAGCTTAGACAGCTTACGCTCTAAAAGTAGCAGGCGTAAGCTGCTGGACTTGAGGCTTGGACGGGCACATGGGTTGACGGTACTTAAGCAGTGTAGGAGGTCGGAGTAGAGAGAGTTCACAACAGTGAGGTGATCAAAGGGGAGAAAAAATGTGTCCCAGTTAAGGGAACGGATTATCATTGGCACTGGGGGCCAGGTACAGGAACGGTAAGTGTCAGAACAGGGGGAAAGGATTGCGTCGGATGGGAACAGCTGAAGCAGCTGAACTTGCACCTGACAATACGGTGGTCACTACCCGGGATGTGATCAGTAATCTGGGTGGTCATATCAAGAACATCAATGGAGAATACTTAGTCCAAGATGTTCCCCCTAGTATGGTAGTAGACACGTTAGGTCCATCCACCAAGACGGACACAGGACTGGAAGGTGGAGATGGCAGGAGGGCTAGTATAAGAGGACCAGCAAACTGAAGGAAGGTTAAAGCCACCCGCAATAATTTTTGTACTGGAAGGACAGTGAAGCGCAGCATTAAAGACATCCACGGCAGGGTCAATGTTTTGCAGGCTCCAAACCTGGGAGGACGTAGACGCTGCCAAGGAGGAGGTTCTGGCCGGAGGCGTGAATAGATAACCATAACGAACCCTCAATAAGAGAGGGGGGTCGATAACACCATCTCGGATAGTTCATTTGACCAGGGCTAAACAGCCCCCTCCAAGCCTGGACTAGCGGGTGTTGGAGAAGCATTGATACCCAGCTACGCGAAAAAAGTCAGATGAGGCATCATCTGACAGTCGGGATCTAGTTACCAGTATAGTGTCAGCGTTTGGGGTAAATGCCAGAGATCGCAGATGCGACATTTTTCTAATTATTGATCGAGCGGTAATAAGAACCAGCAGAAAGGAGTTCAGTGTCGGTGTGCGCAAAGCATGGATGCCACGTAGAAGACTATTGGGATCGCTGTGGTGATAGGAGTTGGGTCTCAGTGGGGATAGATCGTCAGTAGAAGAGAGGGGACGGCCAATGTTGGATGGGGAAAAGAAAGCAGGCAACGCATTAGCATGAGGCTCCGCCCGTAGCTGTGGGTGATCAATACCGTGGTTGTGCAGCACACCGCTGATGTGGGCCGGAGGGGTGTCACGTCGTACAGGAGGAGGGGGCACGATATGACAAGGTGAGAGGTTAAGAATATCTGTCGAAGCGAGGTGGACAGGAGGGAGTGCAGGGTGTAAGGTACTGAAGGACGTGATATCGAGTGGGGAGCGATCAGTGACATAGGTCTGTGAAAGTTTATCGATATGGTCCATGGGGCGACTAGCAATATGGCCACGGGTGCGGAGGGCACCGGCCAGGAAAAAAAGAGATCTTGACTGCAGGTAAACTACCTGTTGGGCAGAGTCAGTATAAGGCCGGTAGGCCGGCCTGGGGTTGAAGGCATCTGGGAGAGTAACTGGGAAGTGGGGTGGGGTGGGGAACGGGAAGGGAGTGGCGACATTTGGAAGGGTTTGGAGGCTCATGAGGAGTATTGGGGCCGGTAAGTGGGGAGTTGGGGCGAAGAAGCGGATACAGGTACGCGCCTGTAGTGTCTGCTAGGGTGTGTAAGTGGTACTTCAGGGTTAGATGAGGGTTGGTGGAGGGGAGCAGAGGGGAACAGCGAAGGCACGCTTGGGCTGTGTATGGAGGGTTGGTGTCTGGGGGAGCAGGAAGGGATGTACGGTAGCAACGGAGATGGAGGATTGGTATGACCCGTTGGATCAGAGGGAGAGAAAGACAGTAGAAATGGGTGCGAGGCAATGGAAAGGTGAATGGGACTGGCAAGGATCTGAGGGTCATTCCCACTTCAAGAGACGATGGCTTTAAACGAATCTGGATGGTGGTCAAACTGGTTTCCACCTGGAGGATCCGAGAGTACGCTATAAGCAGATGCCGATTGAGAGTGGGGACCAATGGGTGGGGTGATTAGTTGAACAAGTGCGGACCTGGTAGGGGTACCAGGTAGGCTCATGGGAGGATTGGAGCGGCACTTATGAGGATAACAACGAACTGTCGCGGCTGAGCTAGCAGCTGGTGAGCAGTTGGTAGAGACGTTAGAGTGAGAGCTGTGGTTGACAACACTTATCAACGGCTTGGAGGACGGATGGGAAGTGGTACGGCGAGGGCTGATGATTGTACCACGGTTTTGTCTTGGCTCTGAGTCTATGATGGTGGAGCGCGGGTTTAATACTGAAGTGGAGTGCCGCTTGGGGCCTGTGGTTGGGGAGCGAGAAATACTAGAGGTAGAGGCCACCGGGAGAGATTGTAGAAAAGGGCGTTTGTGTGGAAGCGGAATCGGGGGTGGGGAGTCAGACATATCTAGGTAGACAGTTTGCAGGCAGGCAGCGTGGGGCGCTGGGCTCGCCTCTGACTTCTTGCCAGAGGGGCATTGGGTAACCTTCATGTCGGTCACAGTGGGCTCAGCCTGCATGGGCAAGGCAGGGTTGCTTCTCAGCGAGCGAAGTATTTCTCGTTTGAGGGGGTTTCATCAGGGAATATCTCAATGTCCTTACATGGCGAAATGGCAGCAACTGTTGACTTGTTGCTAATGAACTCTCTAGCTGTTGGGTCGTCCATGAATTGGAATAGCAGGGGGCAACTATGTCGCTGGGACATTTTACGTAGCCCCCTGCAATGGGATCTATAGCGAGCCATATTGCACAAACTTAATATGTTGTGTTTCCCAAAGGAAAGCGGTAAGCGGTCTGGAACAATAAAAACCACTGCTTTCTTGGAGTTGTTACTGCAGTAACATATTTCAGTGGACACAGAGTCAAGGAGGCTTCCCACCGAAGCCAAGTTCTTGGGGAATGTAGCGGCTACAGGATCAAGGAGAGTAGCCAGGGGTTAAACTTTTGAAAGGATTTTATCAGCCAGCTCGACCTTGTTCTCAAGTTCGACGAAACTCTGCTTATGGCCATTTGGACTATTAGAAGCTTCGCCGTCGACTTTGACGGGGACGACAGGACACGGCCTGGTTTTGGGGAGGATTGGGTGTGTTTGGATTTGCTAGCTCTAGAGATACGGATTTTCCGAGCACTGGTTGGGGACCAGGATGGCATGATAAGTAAAAATATATGTTGGAGGTGAAGAGGCAGCAGGAATTCGGTCAACTAGACAGAGACAATCTAAAGGTCTGAGCAGACCAGGGGTGTACCTGGGTGGTATGCGCGCAAAGGTCTGGGTGAGACCTATGCAACAATGCGGTATAGGAAGTGAGCTATATGACCCACTATATATGGTTGGCATTAGGAGACTTGAGACGATGGAGGATAATGAGATAGCAGGATTTTGCTGTCTGGTATGCACAGGTGCAACCCACACAGGATACGGTAGGTACTTGACTGTTGCTTGGATCAAAACAACAGGTTGTACTGAGAGGTGTATTGTAAACATGGGGTCGATGGACCGGTTGGAACGAGAGTGAGCCTTGATGGGAGAAATAACAAATGAATGGAGACACAGTGGGACAGAAAATCCATAACGTGTACCGGTGGATGCGTAGCGAGAATAAAGTAGGAGTTCGGTTATAGGGAGTGGGACGTAAAAACGCTAGATTGATCTCATTGTGGTGAGAATCACGGGAGATCTGCTAGGTGAGCCATGTAGAATGTTATTAAGTGGAACTGAAGCAGTGAATAACCAACGTTATCTATAACTCTAACTCGCGGTAAGTACTAGCAGCTGCAAGTTGGTGTGCCATAGTTGCTTACGCAACTGGTTCACTATTTCAGGTAGAGAGGTGATATATACTGGGGTGGACACAGTCACTAGTCTAGACAGTGATATAAACAAGAAAGGGAACGAGACAACCTAACTTTCAAGTCAGGGTGAACTTGACCTACGATATCGCATCCTCTGGATGAAATGCAAAAGGAAATATTAGTAGCCTTTTCCTCCCAGATGGACCAGCCTCTTGCTCTTATCTGGAGCTATCCCAAACTAGACGCCAAACGTGCTTCCTATTGGGAGCGCTTTGAGCCACGATGGGCTAACGTTGGGTTACCGTTGGAGAACACCATTAGAAACGTTGGACGACGCTACCTGAGCCCAACTTGGAGCGCGTTGTGCTACGCCCAAAGTTCGAAAAAATCGCTGCAAAGGGGCACTTTCCCTTTTCCCAGTCCATATTTACTGCCCGTTTCCCAGTCTTCTTGCCCAGTATTCGTCCTTTCGACAGAAATCTCTAATGTTTCACCAATTGGAAAACCTGTTTGTGAAAATCATTGAGTTTACTATGAAAATGGTATGCTGAAAGGTGATAGTTAAGAATTGAGCTAAAGCAATTGTGATATTCACCATGAAGGCGATTTAGCTCCTGCCCGAACCACGCTCAACGGAAGATAAAAAAGCCGCACTGTAGCGGATTCAACTTTGGTTGTTTGGTTAACACTTCAGTGTTTATCTAAATTTGTGCCACCAAGCGCGATGGACAACTGACCGTTGCCCGTTCAAGCCACACGCATGCTCTCCCAATATACGCTGACAGGACTCTCCCTACCTGTAGTGTTGTCCTTCTCATGGGTTGCGGGAAGCACTGCCCTGGTTATCTTGGTGGCATACTGCGGAGTACAATTGCGCCAGACAGGCCGCCCTAGAGTGTAGGGAAGGAACATAGAAGGCACATAATGAGGAAACAGGTTGGTAAGGTTTAACCAACCTTACAGACTGAATGGGCACACGCTGGAGCTCACATTTTGCGCAATCTTGATGTACTTAAAAATGCAGACGTGATAAAATAACATAAAGTACTGTCGTCACCAACAGTCACATGAAAACTTGCATAAATTTGTAATTTGAGGTCTGCTTTATTCGGAACTTCCGGAAGATTCTCATCGTCCGGATCTGAAATATCAAGATATAGAAAGGCGAGGAAGTCGTACCTAAGGAAGCGTTGGACAGCAAAACATGGTCTGAATGAAAAACGTTTCCAACAAGAAGGATATCCTTCTGATAACTTAACTATCAAGATCAATGAAAAAGGAAAATATCATATAAACTGTAAACCAAATCAAAGAAACATATGAAGTTGTGTTTTGTGATAAGCAGTTATTAATCTTCAGAATACATGAAGGGGTGTTGATTACACCAAATAAATAAAACTACACTGAAGGAGAAAACAGCTTGAGATTTACTTTGGGGGAAATGACACTTTACGTACCTACATTATCGTATTGCATGGCCTTTATTTTTAGCCTTGGTAAATCTTTGGCGGCTCGATAGAGATAAGAAAAAGAAAGGAAATGTGTTAACAAAAAAACAAGTGCACAGAAATTTTGTACCACAGAAAAGGAAAACGGGCGACTCACAGTATGTCCAAAATGTTCAGCAAGCTGACATCAAGCCGGCGGCGCAAAGCTGCTCTCCAAGTTGGGTTTGACGCGGCTCTTGAACAGGCCACTTAACGTCTTCTGAATGGATCCTAGTAATTCCACAGTTGTCTGCCGAGTTGCTGTAGGTGCTTTAGAAGTAGAGTTTGGGAGTGCTTGAGTTCGGTCCTCTGTGGCACAAGCCACGGACACTCACGAGAAATATACAGAAAACAATCCGAGGTAACCACCTGCGGGTCAGTTGAAAATGTGTATCTATTAACCTTATAGATCAATCAAGCGAGCACAATGCAGAGAAAAGAAAGTAGTAGAATACGTGGAATGTATAAGGTACAGCTAACCAATGCTCCATGTCTTTCAGCTGCAGACTCCGGTTCTTCCGCGAACCTCGCGTTGTAAATGGAAGCCTTTAGAGTTTACTAAGAGGCAACGAATTTCACTGACTTGTCCTTAACGAGAAAAATGAGCTTGTTTTTGGAAGACATTTCGTCGCGCATTCCAAAACCAGCAGCCGGTTGACGCCGCCCCGGGCCCAGTGGGTGCTGTTTGTGGTCAAACTGAGAGACCAATACGTAATCCAGAGAAGAGGAGAAAATATAAATTTGCATCAACGTAGGTAGAACTGGAACGATGGCGTCATTGGGCTTATTGGAAGCGATAAATATTTACAAGTGATTGCGCGAATGGGTGCATTGTGTGTCCAACAGTACATGACCCACCGACAGACCATTTGATGACAATACATGAAGAAATCGTTTAGAACACAAAAACATTAAAAAGGTACTTAACCGATCGAGCTTAAGTTCTTGCGGGGAGTTTGTTATTGATGATAACTTTATCTGGTTGCATAGTGGAATAAAAAATATATAAAGAACTCAGGTTAAATCCATATGGCAAGAATGAAAGTGAAAATATCATCCGAAGCATCATTATCTTCTCTTTGGAAGGCTTGTTGCTGGCCTCGTGAACTCTTTAGTCTGATTATTCTGGTGGTCTCGTGGGTCATTCGGTGAACGACCTGAAACCGATAGCTGCCATGTACTACCCATTGACATTGGGTGATGCGTAATACCTGCAAATGAGAGCCCAGAGCTTGCAGCACGTCATGCAGTTGCCTTGTGAGCAGCACGTTGGCTATAAAATCGTCGGACAAGGGCGGCAAAAAGGCACCCACATTGATTCCGTCACATGGCCATTCCAAGATGTTTCTTGACCGTTTGAAAGAACTAAAATTATAGGAATGTACTAACCTCCATGGATGATCGACTTCGGCATGCCGTTATTGAGTAAACAGCTGCATGAAAGTCCCACAGACGCCAAATCTCCGGCTGGCCCAACTCTTTTGGCACTATTTTATAGGTACGGACACCGGAAGTAGCCACCGATCATGAAGTGAGAGGGAAGGAATACACGACATTGTTCGGTTACTCAAGCCGCGAACACTGGTGTTCTTACTAGGTCGCCTCACCACAAAAGAAGCTTTTTGCACTGAGGACCTTCCTCCGATTCCAATAGCTCTTTCTTCTCACCCCTTTGGGCAGAACAATGTATTCCGATTCCCAGAATCTAAAGATAAATGACCGACGTCATATCGAAATTACCTCTAAATATCGTATGAGTTTCACAAAGAAGCAACACTGGAAAACGACGAGGCCAGTGTCCAAGGATATTATGCATATGAGTAAAAGACTTTCGAGCGCGGCTAATGAACGTGTCTTCTATTCGGTCTCACAGCAAAATACCAAAGCAATCCCCCTTTATCGGCCAAATGCGAAAGTGCATTCTGTATGCTGTGGCACCGAAACAGCACTGATACGAGAAATACACCGAATGGTAATGAAGGCAACGGCTAAGCAGAGAGCAAACCGCGAGCATGTACAATCGGCGAAGGACCGAAAGTGGGAGTGATTCAAAAGTGAGGTCGACGAAAACTTCTGAGAAGTCAGTCCAGTTAAACGTACGCAACCGTACAAAACAGTGAGATTGATGTCAAAAGTCAGAAAAGATCATAGAGAAAATTCTGCTCCCCATGAATCTTCCATAGAGTTTCACCCAACATGCACCCCACGGCAGTCACCACCCTGGTGTCTCCATAGACGTGGCACCTTTCAACTAGGCCTCCTACAAGGGCGACCACACTGTACCCTGCAAACTACTACCATGTTACCCGCCTAATCTCCCCAGCCTAGTTGCTACTGCGCCTGTTGTCTCCCTCCTGGATGACGATCCGGCTGCCGGAAGCGTATTCGGCCTCAAAAGTCATCTGCCCCCTGCAACCTTAAAATCACAGGCACAGCTTCCCTCCTACTGCTGAATTCCCGTTGGCTGTTGAAAAACTTCATGACTTAGGGAACTACGTACTTGTTTCTAGCTTTGACGTTGTTCTGGTGATAGAAGCATGGTGAGCTGATCACATCCCAACTGACGTCATTTTGTTGGTGGACTGTAACTCATTTTGAGTAAGCAGAGTGAACTGCCAAGGCGGTGGTTGTCTAGCATGCACGGGGCCAAGGTCAAGGTCATCTTGACGCATGAATCAGGTTGTCTCAAATTTTTCTTTTTTCCGTCGTTAGGGCTTGATTTTGGGTCACATCTAGTAGCAACATTTATCCACACTAAAGCGTCATATTGCCCGTGACAATAACTGCGACACACCATTGTGCGTCCGTAATTTATTACCGCGAGAAATCTACAAAACCCTCTACCTAGAAATCTAGATCTATTACTACTACAAACAGCCCTTTGCAAGCCCAACCTTAAAATACCCAGCGTTCTTTAGCTAGCTCAACTCTTTTGGTGGTCGTCCGTTCCTTGGCGCCACCCCACAGTGAGATCGTAAAATATCAACACAAGACCTTTATAGGAAATTAGGTAGGAAGCCTAACTAAAAATATTTCTGGCGACTCCATCTGTGAAACCATTGTCGATTCTCGAACAATTCACGGGAATAACTGAACCATCACATCAATTCGTTTATCGATTTAAATCGATTTAAATCGATAAACGAATTGATGTGATGGTTCAGTTATTCCCGTGAACTATACCGATCGGTATAGTTTTTGCTTAGCTATCTAGAGTAATACTAAAAAAATTACGGATTTTTAGTGTGGTCCCATAACTCCAAAAACTTTCTGAGGATTTCCTCCGGACGCGAAATCTTGACCTAAACAGCTAATTTAAAAATTCTCGCAAAAGAAGTCTTTGAACTGCTTCCCAGGATATGAACTGAGAGAAACTTGTGTCTAAAATAAGAAAAAGTTGGCACCATCGTGCGCGACTGTGTGGCAGTCTACCACCCAATTCAGCATATTAATTCAGGGAATTCCCTGAAAGAAGTCCTCGTTTAATTTCAGAGACTCTATATCAACAGTTCCATAGTTTTAAGTTTCTTTGATCCAGAGCCACAGAGTAACACGTTTTTATTTCAGTAAGCCTGTACATTGGGGAACGTAAGACTACTCTGTGTATTTAGCTCTCTAGTGCAATCGCTGTCAGTGTTGCAATGCCCAAACTGCCGGCTAGACAAACCGCATCCTCACTGGTTGGTCGTACCAACATCCGACCAAAAGTACTCGCCAAGTCGAAAGTCGCAAAACTCCCACTGAATCCTTGTTCCGTTAGCCTGACCGATGTATTTGGAGGGGCAAACAAAAGGGCAGAGACCATAGAACACAATCTTCTTAATCTCAGTAGCCACATTTCTTTGATTGATACGACCCTATCCAAGCTAATTCCGCTCACGTATATCTCTGACCCCCCAACAAATCCGTCAACCCTAGACCTAGTCACGGCTGGGCGTTTCATAGACGCCATTGCCTCAGAAATAGTTCGAAGAATCAGTAACTCAAAAAATGCTGTGGTATTTAATATTCCCGACAGAATCCCTGTTGAGAAGGTAAAACATAACCTTCTAAGTTCTATTAATATGGCACACCACCCCTGCCAGTGCTTTCGGCTACGAAAGAACATTCAACGCAAATCCTGTCCAGTGTTGTTCAAATTTCTTGAAGAGGAACCCGCTAAACAATTCATTAAGAGCCAATCCACCGTCGCTTTGAGATCCCCGTTCAAGAAAATTAAAATTGCTGCCGACAAAACCCCATTACAAAGGGAATTCGCCAGGTCCACCAGCACGCATTCAGCTTCGTCAAAAATTGTCCGCCCTCAACTATCCGCTTCTTCTCAGTCTGACGATGCGCAAAATGCATGCAATATCAATTCGGCTTCATGTTCACCAGAACATCGATCCCATATGTTTGACGTCGATTTAGATATATCCAGTTCAACGTCACCTCACCAGCCAGCGCCTAAGAAACCAAGAAGCATAGAGTTTACCCCGGGCAAGCTGTCCTCTCTTGAGCTGACTAACTCGATTCCACCATTACCTATCACCGAAATATCGGCCACGATCGATGACGATGCGAACCGCCTAACTGGCTTAACAGCCATACCCAGAAATCCTCAACCCATCAGCGGAGTCACCCCAAATTCTTCTTTGCCATCTCTCCACTCGGCTCCAATAGCCACTCGGCAATCTACGGTGCCTAGGCCATCCCCCAAACCAGCGAAAACATCATTACTAGGTGGACTGCACGCTGTTGACACTACGGTCAATCCTAACTCACTCATCAAGCCACACTCTCAACGGCTAAGGACCCCAAGCGAGGCAACACGGAGTGCAACAATGGACAAGAAAACGTCATTCAAGACCTATCTCCCCAATCCAAACCACCAACCACTAGTTGCACCGTACATTCCACCCAGTATCGCGTTCTCTTCACCTGGTTATCATCCTCATCAGGCTGGTACAACTAACCTCCGGGCCTCTTCAACAACGCCACCATTCATACCAAACGATTACTTTAGTGTTCTACATAACTTCTATCGTAGCCTAAGTAATATTTTCTCACATGAATCTCTTTCCTTTTATCGTTCACATATCTCACCCACCCTGAATCCCTTTTCTACCGCAGGCCACTTACAACAGTACCCACGACCTCCCAGTCTCTACGCCAACCAACACCCGTATATCCCACTTCCATTTCACATTCCCCCTCCAGGTTACAGCCCATCAAATTACTGATGTCAAGAGGGCACCTGTGTTACCGCCCGTATTAAGGCAGGTGCCAAGATACCTGAGGCTGCTACACGTCCTTTTTCTTTCCCACTTAACAGCTACTTAACCCTCCCTCCTCATATTTATACGCCCCAGCCACCAGTATCTACCAATAGTAAAGCACTCGATAGTGATCTTTCGCGGTGTTGTTCCACGCTAAGTAGACTTACCAACCGCCGACATCCTTCCAATCTAACGAATCTCATCAGTACTAGCCACACCCGGCTTAGCTTAACAACCAAGCTGACCGCCACGCCAGGTGTTTCTACTCAGCTTATTTCACCATCCACATTACCGACTACTCCATCTCAAGAAATAATGATTGCGTCATCCGATCCGCCTTCAGCAAATGCAATTTCGGAATCCTATAAAGATCTTAACGTTAACCTTGACTCCACTAAACAGTTCTCATTGTTTATGCTGAATGCACGCTCAATAGTGAATAAGATGCGAATGCTGCGTATATTACTGCTCACGTCTGATTACGATCTTATTTTAATTACCGAAACCTGGTTGACAGACAACACTCCAAACGAGGATATCGCTATCACCGGATACCAAGCTTTCAGGAAAAATAGACTCACTCAGAGAGGGGGAGGCTGTCTTATATATGTAAGACAAAACATGCGAGCGAAAATATTTCAGCACCCCATACTTGATAACTTGCCGGATTCAGTTTGGCTACAGGTCACTACAGGATGTTCTGACTTCATTGTTAGTTGCATCTACCGCCCCCCGAATACTAGTCAAAACGACTTTCTGCCTATCATAGAGGCGTTAAACGTTGTTGCGGACATACCCGGCCCAAAAATGGTGGCCGGCGACTTTAACGCACCAGGCATACGTTGGTCCACTTTGAAAGCCCCACATCACTTACTACACTTCTTGACCAGCATTCGTTTAGGAGGATGGACTCAACATGTGATGTGCCCAACTAGAGGCAGTAGCATCCTTGATCTCATTTTTACGGTAGGATTATCTCGCGTGCACACATCTATCGTGAACAGCATCCCAGGTTGTGACCACTTGCCGGTAAAATGTGAGTTTTCAGTGCCAGCACGAACCGTTCACAAACCAACCGTTAAAAGACCGTTCCACCAAGCTAGCTGGAATCAATTACCCTCACTTATTCGCTCGCAGAACTGGGATACTTTCTTTTTATCTGATGACTTGCATACCGTGGTGGATCATCTTTACTCCACACTAAATGCATGTCTTGACGTAATCACCCCAACCCAAGGTCTACCTGGACGAGATAAACCAAACAGTTTTTGTCGACTAAAGCAGAAGCTTTCTATGCTACAACGCAAATTCCTTAGGTCGAGAGACTTTTCGTTGTTCTTGCAAATGAACCGTTTATCTAATTCTATGAAATTGATTGAAATGTCCCGCAGTAAAAAACAGGAATTAAGGGCGCTGAGTCACCCCAAGAGGTCCGAAGCTTTATCTAAGCTGATGAAGCTGAGAAACAGCCAGTGCAGTTCTCCTATCTCATCCGTTATATCTAACAACAATTATATAACGAACTCCCAAGAGATCTCCGAGGCATTCAGTGCCTATTTTGCTTCGTCTCTAACGACCGATGACTCCCTATGCCTATATCACGTTGAGCCGCTGACATCTGCACAGTTCTCAGCGGTTACATTTCACCCGAACGACTTAACAGTACAGCTAACTAAAATTAGGAGGTCATACCACCCCGGGCCAGATGCCGTACCACCGGCTACTTTTAGTCTAGGTGGCACTGATATCCCATTCTTGCTATCAAAGGTTTTTAATTTATCTATGAGCAGTAGCGTTTTCCCCTCCCATTGGAAAACATCAGTTATTATCCCAATTCTTAAGAAAGGTTCACGCCAGGACCTAACCAACTATCGACCAGTGAACCACACCCCTATAGTTTCCCGAATTATGGAAAGACTGATAAAAAATAAGCTTACAACTCATTTACTAAACAATAACCTCATTAACACTGGACAGCACGGTTTTCTTCAAAAAAGATCCTGTGCCACCTGTATGTGTGACTTCCTTAACCTAATAACTACGGCCACTAACAGTGGTAAATCAGTGATTGTAATCCTCCTTGACATGACTAAAGCTTTCGATCGAGTATCCCACAATAGGCTCATGGCGAAGATGAAAACCTACGGAATTGTTGACCCGATCCTGAGTTGGTTTTCATCATATCTAACATCCCGAAAGCAGGTGGTGGACGTTGATGGCAGTTTATCATCACCTCGACCAGTTACTAGTGGAGTTATTCAGGGTAGTGTACTAGGTCCCTTACTTTTTCTTATATATGTTAATGACATTTTCAACGTCATCACACACGGGGCTGCGTTCCTTTTTGCAGATGACATAAAAATTATGTACTCCTTTGAACCTGACGCCTTAGCTTCTACCATTGCTAGCATAACGAGCGATTTACTATCGCTAGACTCATGGAGCAACCAATGGTTGATGAAATTCTCCGCTGTCAAAAGTTGTATCCTTATGTATAAATGTCAGGTTCCCGCGGGAATGTTTAAAATTAATGATCAGTTCATCCCCAACAGTCCGGAAGTAAGGGACTTGGGATTACAATATTCTTCTACATTTAATTTCTCTGAACATTCGGCCGTGCAGGTTGCTAAAGCTAGACGGCTAATTGGTCTGATTAATAGAACCTTCAGTCTTACAGAGAGCAAGCTAAGCATTTTTAAAACTCATGTAAGACCACTTCTGGAATATTGCACTGTCGTCTTTTCTAACATGCGGCAGATTGACAGATTTGCAATTGAGAATGTACAACGTAGATTTACCAAACAACTACTAGGATATTCCTCGCCTTTAAATTATATGGAAAGGTGTGAAATATTGCACCTAGAGCCCCTATGGCTGCGCCGTCTACGAATGAACCTGTCTTTCTTTTGCAATATTGTAAAACGTACATCTTGCAATTCAGCCCCCCAGGTCAAAACTCCCTCCAACTATTCTTTACGACATAGGGACTCTATGGTCTTGATTCCAGTATCCAGGACTGCGATGCGGTCAAACTTCTTTATTGTTAAATATTCTTCCCTCTGGAACAAACTCCCACCTCAACTTAGGTCAATGTCTTCGGCCTCTTTATTATTCAAAAAAGAAATAAATAAACATCTAACTGTCCAAAAACTGATCCGTATGCATGATCCCTACATGTCTATTACCCGAGCCTACGAACTGGGCCTGGGATACTAACCAAAAGCTTAACAACTTTGTTCAGTACCAACGGATGGTAAGGAGCATTCTGTATTATAGTTAGCAAATAAAAGCAGTCCAACCTATACTCCATGACTGTCAACAGCACACTCCACGTGTTTGTCTAGCCACTTCCTATTTTCAACGCTTCTGACCACGACCCCCTACTGGCCACCGTTACTCCAGTGATTCTTTTTTCATGCTGTCAGATTTTGCCCTAGTCGGTTAGGTTCTTCTTTTTTTATCAGCTGCCGCCAGGTATAAGAGCATTTATAATGCTAGAAAATACATAGCAGCATATATAATATGGTCCTCAAGGTACCAGTCTCATCCACGCTTCAACTACTTACTCATTGAGACCCTATTTCAACACAAGATTCCAGGCCTCGTTCTGATGAACGAATCGCCACAATCGATGTGGTCTTCCATAAACCATTCGTCGAACTACACATAAGTATTTGCCCCCAGTGTCGCCTATTCTCGCTTCCTTGCTTTTTTGGTAACTCTCACTAAGCCTCACAAGAATTAGTCGCTAGTACCGGTCTTCTCCGCTTTCCGTATGTTGTTTAATCCAAAAAACAAGACCTCAACGTCGCGACCACCCATTTCTGTTACTGGCATGATATTGGTGTTCTGTCTTTCTCCCCTAACCCACAGCTGGTAGAATTGCCAGACTGCAGCCCTCTCCGTTTTGTTTTCAGAACCTGTACCCTAAGGACGATTGTCGCCGTCCACTTCCCAGGAATAACGTGGACCCTCTCTTGCTGGACAGGACAAACGAGATTTACACACAACTTCATTTTCGCCCGTCTCACGATCGCTTTCCCCAAGATTCCCGCCATCGGACTTCTTGAACCTGGACTACTCGATCTCACTGCATTCATACAACTCATTTTAATCCCATATGTCATTATGCCCGTCCCGTGTTAGAACTCGCTAATACTGTTCACACACTGGCACCTTTATTGTCACTGTTCATTGCTTCATCGGTCACCAAAAAAGTCCGGCGCTGACATATCTTTCAGTAGTCCTCCAGTGGGCAGCGAAGTAATTAGTAACTACCTGCACTCTTCATCGGTCCATCCGATCGCATCCGCAATGCTGTTGCATCGAGTGTTCGGGCTCTGTAGATCACTGCGTTCCCTCCACGATTGAACGTCTTCGATACACTTCCCATGCTGCATCGCCGCTCCGTTCCCATCATTTGTTACACCTGTCAAATTGGTCATTAGAAATGTGACACTCACCGTCTACTTGCTATACCATCACCGTTATCGAGACCTTTGATTTTCCAGATGTTGCATTCGTGTTATATTACCGAAACTGACCCCGTATGCAGCCTCTAAATCACACCACTATCTGCACCGGCCGATACATTTTATTTCTATATTCGTTGATCCACGGCCGCTTCCCGCGATATACCTGTGCAGTTTTATTGATCTGTCATTTTTGCATGGTACATACCACACAGCATTCATCTATTGACGTACACTTATCTGTGGATTACTTTACCTTTCCTCTCGCAGAACTGAACACCTGTATAATGGATGTAACCACACGGTCAATATTGATTAGTCTTCCACTTCCGCTTTGACATTTCATACCAACCCTACATAAAGTTTATAACTTGCCGCACGCTCACCTGTTTTACTCCGGCCGTTCCCTGCCACCATCACTCTGGTAGTATCCCTCCCAAGAAATACGCAATTGTTTGCAACATATATGATTCCTCCAGTATACAGCCACCACTTTATATACTACCATCTTTTCAGACTGAAATATTTCCATGTTAATACTTCTTGACATGCCTGTAGTAAAGTGAATAATTCACCGAACGCTTCGACGAGATTTTTATCCATATGCCTCTCATATTCTGTAGTGCACCAAAAACATTTCCTTTTAATATGTTCGAATTTCCACTAGTGTAATTATTTCATATACCACGTATGCATGTACTCCAGACCAACTGACATCATTCGACCTTGACCTTCAAATTTGCCGGGCATTACTACAGTTTTAGTTCACTGTAACACTCTCTCTGATACTCTGCATGCACTTGTTGTACCCTTTTGTGAATTGTCATTCCGGCATCACTATAATCATCTGATCATGCATTCTAGCATGCTTCGGGCGCATCCGAAATATACAATTATTATTATTATTATTATTATGCATTAAACATAAATTTATTACCACCCTCTTCCAACACCCAGTGCTCGACTGTATCTTCGACTCACTTTGGTCCTCCATCCAAATTCCTGGAAACGTGTTGCTTATTGGTTGTGTCTACCGAGCACCTACCTCTGGTTACTCTGAATTTCCGCATATTATTAGGGCTTTCGAGAGCTTTCCTACTTCATCTTTAGGTCCAAAGTTCATAGCATGAGACTTCAATACTCCCACTATTTGCTGGAATACAGTGACTGCCCTCTCTCATCTGTCCGATTTCCTTCTGGACGTCAACGCTGCGGGATGGACACAGCATCTCCCATCTCCAAAAAGGCATAACAATATCCTTGACTTAGTCTTCACTCATGGCCCCCCTGGCGTGCACGTCGCCGGCACACAAAACCTCCCTGGTAGTGACAACAAAGTGGTCCCATGTCACTTCACTGTTGAGCAAGAATCGTGCCTGCCTGAAGTAGTAGTAATCAAATACCAAAACACTTACAGACAGATCAACTGAACCCAGTTGCCTACCTCCCTCCGAGGCTTTGGCCGGTATGATTTCTCCCCAATGTCCAACTCGCAAAGAGCAGCTGATGTGTTCTATGTCAAGTTGCTCTCCTCCATAAGCCGCCTCATCCCAACCGGTAGGCATATTACAGCCAAGACGACCATAATTGACGGAATTCGCCAAAAGATTTGTAAGCTCCAGAACTCATTCCTCAGGGATGGAGATTTCTCTCTGACACTCAGAATAAGCGAACTCTGCGGTGATCTCTATGCAGCAACCAAGAATAAACTCACAAAGCAACAAGGAACTGCACCACAACTGCCTCATAGTGTGGAGCCCCTCAGGACTGTCAAAATCTCGCAGCTCGCGCAGCATTGAAAACAATACCTCACTCCACCTTCAAAATGGCACCCACCTTGATTCTCCAAAAAATATGGCTGAGGCTTTCAGCTGCCAATTTACCTCAGCTCTTATCACATAAACTAACCCTCCGCCACTCTGCTATCCGATGCACACAGAGGACGCGATATCAACCATAACATTTACCACGGCCAACATCAGGAATTTCCTAGCCAACACTAAACCCACCTATCATCCAGGGCCAGGTGGCTTGCCACCAGTTCTTCTTCGGTTTGGGGGGCCTGACCTAGTACTCCTATTACTGAACCTCTCCACACTATCCATATCGTTCGGAATCTACCCGGCTCAGTAGAAAGCCTCCTGTTTAATTCCACGTCACAAAAATGGTCTTTTTTATGATCCGAGACACTATCGCCTCACAAACCACACCCCGATGTTTTCCGGGCTCATGAGGAGGACTGTAAAAGACCAGTCTGCAAATCTCCTGACTTCTCGAAATCCTATCAACCCAGCTCAGCATGGGTTCCTTAAGTCTCGTTCGTGCCCCATTTTTCAGAGGGACTTCCTCTATGTAACCACTTTCAAAGCCGAAAGCAACAAATCAATCATCGTCATCTTTCTCGATATGGGTAAAACATCCGACCGCATATCTCACACTCGATTGCTGCTGAAAATTAAGTCCTACGGAGTCGCCGACCCTCTACTATCCTAGCTATCATCTTACCTCTCCGAAAGTTCTCAAACTGTCATCAGTAATGGGACATCCTCTGAGCCTGAACAAATTACTAGCGGGGTCGTATAGGGCAGCCTTCCAGGCCCCCTCTTTTTTCTCACATACATAAATGACATCTTCCAAGTAGTGCGTCATGGCATGACGTTCCTCTTTGCTGGCTACATAAACGAGTCTATACTTTTGAGGAAAACGTTTAGGATTCTCCCAAGGTAGGTCAGGACCAGCTCCCGTATAGATTCTATGGCCCCTGGTCCTCGGTTTGTGACTCGTCAGCGATATGCTCGGCAGCGCGCGAAAGAGCAGAGCGGTTGTTGATGCTTTCGTAAACGGCGTCAAATGAGTCCAGTCGTGATTCAGTGAGCGTTGTGCTGGAGCAATGCGGGATCCTGGAATTCCATATGGTCTGTCCGACCGGACGAGCTGAAAGCAAGAAACACAAGGAAGCTGCGCCCCGGGGCGCTGACGGGTATTCGACTGAGGGGGCCATACCTGCTCAATATAGGCCGCCGTCACCCTTATCGTGATAATCACGTGGCCTTGAATTCATGCAAAATAAAATGAAGTACGAGGGGAATATGAAGAGTAAACTTAAATATATACAACTGTCACATATTCAGAAAACCTCGTTGGCTGTCGCAGCTCGCGGCCGCGTCGACTTCTCCTGTTGACGGTGTCAGCTGTGTCTTCCGTGAGGTTTGGTGTTGCAACAGGTAACAACGGGTCGTTGGTGGGAGTAACAGATGCCGACTGGGGACGATTAACCGAAGGTTGTGAGCAGGCGGGGACACTGGGGGGTTGTTCGGGGTGGGTTCTACCTCGATGAAGGCTGATTCAAGGTGGGCTATGCTGGTGGTCTCTTTCCTGCCCTCGACGTCCACCACGTATTTCTTTTCCTTTCGCTGGACGACGCGGAACGGGCCAGAGTAAGCCGCTTGTGGTGGTGAATGCACTGCATCTACTCGAATAAACGCATGGCTGGCAGGCGCTAGAATGGTAGGTACATAGGTGCTGAGAGTTTGTTCTCGTAGCTGGGTGGCTTCATTACTCGCATTTGGTGTGACAATCTTTTTGCGTAATCCCCGTAATTAAAAGTCACAGGTGGTAATGGAGAAACCAACTCACCGGAAAGTTGTATTTTGCAACCATGAACCAGCTCAGCCGCCGAAACACCTATGTTGGCTTTACCGGTGGTCCGCGGCCCTAAGAGAGCCATCGGCAAACTTTACTACATAATGGGTTATCACGAACACGAAGGGCAAATTTCAGCTGACGACGGAATCGCTGCACAGTGCCATTAGCCTAAGGATGATAAGCCGATGACTTGTTGTGTCTGCAACCGAATGCGTTCAGTAGCTCGTAGGAGGCACCGTCAAAATGAGAACCGCGGTCAGTGGTCACGATGGCATGGCAACCGAACTGATTTACCCAACCAGTTAGGAGAGCTTCTGTAGCTTCCTCTGAGGAAGGACGGGGAATAGGTATAGCCTGTGGTCAGCGAGTGAACCTATCTGCACAAGTGAGGATGTGGACGCAGCTGTCGGATGGCGGAAGTGGCCCCACGAGATCCACATGCACATGATGAAAGCTTGCGTCCGACTCATAGAATGAGTTCAAAGTAGATTTAGTGTTACGATCTATTTTAACGCGTTGGCATTGAAGACAAGCGCGGGCCCAGAGACGTACGTCACGTTTGACGCAAGGCCAGATGAATCGTTCGGTGACCCGTTTCACTGCGGCCTTTACACCACCATGCGATAGCTTGTGGATGTTGATGAAAACTTGTCGGCGAAAACTGGCATGAACTAGGGGTCGGGGTCAACCTTGTGACACATCGCAAATGATAGTTACGTCCAAAGTTGTAAGGGTCACTGGCACTAGATGCAGGGAGCTGCTGTTTCTCAGTAGCTCCACCTCAAAATCTATTGTTTGGGCTGCGGCGACTGCTTCTAGGTCTATGCCCATGGCTAATGGGTAGTCGATATTGTGGACGCGTGAGAGTGCGTCTGCTACGGGATTGTGTGCCCCAGAGACGTGTCAAATGTCCGTAGTAAACTGCGAAGCATAGTCTAAGTGGCGAATCTCGCGTGGCGAATATCAATCAGAAGCTGACTGGATAGAAGGCTCCAGCGGTCTATGATCCGTGAGCACTGTAATCGTTTGGCCCTCGAGTGTGTGCCAGAAGTGTCGGATACCCAACTAGATTGCCAGTAGTTCCCTACTGAACGTACTATATCGGGATTAAGCAGGCTGAAGATGCTCGCAGGATAATGCTATTGGTTGCCATGAATTGTTGCAACACTCCTCTAGCAGCAGAGTACAAATCTACTACCCTTAACTCCAGGGGAGCAGAAGGATCGGGATGTGAAAGGAGTGCTATGGTGGCGATAGCTTCCTTGACCAAAGTAAGCGCTGCGTGCATCGTGTCGGGAAAAATGAATTTCCGCTTACCTCCACGTAAAAGGTCTGTTAGACGCTGCATTGTTTCGGCGCAGTGTGGGATAAAGCGGCTATAAAAGTTAACCGAGCCAGAAAATTGGCCCAATTATCGGTAAGAGTGAGGCTCAGGATAGTCGCGAATTGCCGCCATCTTGTCAGACAGGGGCTGTATGCCCGAGGCTGAGATTTCGTGACCTAGGAAAGTGATGGTCGTCCTACCTAATTTGTACTTGGTCGGGTTGATGGTTACACCGTGTTGGCTAAAGCGCTCAAAAAGGGCGCGCAGGCGTGCCATATGCTTTTGTTCCGAAGAACTTGCCACCAAAATATCGTCTAAGTACACGTAGACATTCTTTAAACCGCGTGTTGCTTCATGCATAAACCTTTGAAATGTTTGGGCCGCTTTGCTGAGCACAAAAGGCATGCGCGAAAACTCGAATAGTCTGAACAGGGTTGTGACAGCGGTTTTAGGGATGTCAGCCTCTGCTACCGGGATTTGGTGGTAGGCTCTAACGAGGTCGATTCGGCTGAAAACAGAACAACCAGACAGGGTATAAGTAAGATCCTCAATATGTTGAATGGGGTACCTGGCTGGGATAGTAGCCTGGTGGAGGGTCCTACAGTCACCGCAGGGGCGCCAATCGCCATTAGGTTTAGGAACCATGTGAAGGGGCGAGGCCCAAGGGCTACTGGACGGGCGTATCATGCCTAATTCTAGCATGTGTTCAAACTCAGCCTGTGCTACGCGGAGCTTGTCTAGTGTCAAGCGACGTAGTCGGCTAAATGCTGGGGGTCCTTTAGTGGCAATGTGGTGGGTAGCGTTAGTGGTCACCGCGGGAAGGGGTCCAGATTGTCTTAGCATTGCCGGGTAAGCTGAAAGTAGGTCTGCGTACGGGTGTTCGGCCTGCGGTTCAATGTATAGGGGCGTGATGTGATTCACGGGGGAATACGAACCGGTTACGGAGAGGTCTGCAGGTCGACAACTCTCCGGCCTCGTGCATCGATCAGAAGGTCGAAATGGTCAAGGAAGTCGATGCCTGGTATGAGATAAGGGACGTCTGCTACTATGAACACCCAGCGGGAGGTGCGACGTAGTCTTAAGTTGAGCGTGAGTGACTTACGGCCGTAAGTACTAATAGGGGTGCCATTGGCAGCACGGAGTTGTTGGACTGATGGGTTCGTTGCATCACCTGCTTCCTTCGGAATGACATTAACTGCTGCACCGGTGTCAGTTAGAAACAGGTTATTGGAACCTAAATCTCGAACATGCAACAGGCGACTGCTATTGTGGCTGTCGACCGCGTTAGTCGTCGGAAAGCATCGGATATTAGCTCCCCTGTTTGGTACTTGGGAAGGTGCAACCGGCTTCGAGGCGCATGGCCTTCCATCCAAACCTTTGGTGATATCGGCGGTAATTTGATGGAGATGGGCTAAAGAGACTGTCAGGGGAGAGCTTCGGAGACATTCACTTCGGTCAGAGTTGTGTGTATTGGATGGGCGAGACGGAGTGCAGGCAGTGTACACAGGCGGAGCAAGTGGCCCTACTATATTTGGTGCTTGTTCAAATAAACAAATTTGTTAGTCTTTGTAATTGTGCGTTGTGACGGTAGCACTACAAACACCCGGCACTCAGCTCTCAGACCTGAAGCCCCTTGATTAATGGTGTACTCAATGGCTGATGAATTTTTCGGCAGCCAAGTGCTCTCTTCTGTCCTTCAAATGCCACTTTCGACCTGGCTCTCTCACTAAAAACGGTCTACCGAGTCCCACTGCTCACGTGGTTAGAGGCCTGGGCTTGCATTATTCATGTTCCTATAGCTTTTATGGAAAAGCCTGGATCCAAATTGTCTAGGCCAGAAGGATGGTTGCGCTTATCCTCAGGACATACCGTATCCAGGAGAGGAAGCTCCTGGTATTCAAGACACACACTAGGTCGCTGCTGGAACACTGCCCCTTGGTCCTTACCTTGATACGAAAGAATGACTGGGTCACTGCGGAGAACGTGCAATGCTCCTTCACTAAAAAAATTACTTGGCCCCTCTTCCAATCTCGACTACAGACCTAGGTGCGAACCACTCCGGTTTGGACCACTATGGTTACGTGGTATCAAGCTCATCCTTTCTTTTTCCTTCAACCTTCTGCACTCAAAGATCCACCCACCTGAAAATCCCCTCGGTTTCTCCGGTGAGACCCTTTACTCCCTCCGTCATAGAAAATTCACCATTAAAACCCCCCAGCTTAGGCTTTCAATTAGATCTGGGAATTTCTTGGTTATCTGTCGTAGCCTCTGGAATAAGTTTCCTGACCAGCTGCGATTGTGTCGCAAGCCAAAACAACTTAGGGGATCACTAAGCAGAATCGTTGACGTATCTTCCGTAATCAGCATGACCCGCAATAGCATAAACACAGAAGAGACATACGAAGACCGTTTCCTCTATTAGACTACAATGAGACAGTCTTTTGCGTCCGACCCCAATCTCATGGCCAGTCTGATAATCTCGCCCATGTTTATATGAATATATATATGTATATATATGTATATATGTACACATACATATATATACAAATATATATATGCTTTTTTGTGTAAGCTCCGCCCATTTTTCCCCTCCCCATCATCAGACCTTGCCAGTTTGCACTGAAACTTGCACACTTACACTTATCTCGCAGTTAAAAACCAGTTCAAAGCTCTGTTCGAACAATGCCTATCCAATAGACGTCAACTGACTTTGACTCACTGTTACGCACGGTGCTCTGTTTACTGAATCCTAGATAAATACCACTACTCAGTTCTCATCTTCAGTGCTCGACTTCTGGCATAAACTCATTGATCTCTCTGTTCCAATCACCCATTGCTTCAGCAATAGCAGGCGGACAGTAGTGGTGCCTTCACACTGAAGTCGTCATGCCCTTGAAGTTGCCCTGCACATCATAATCGGTGATGACGTCACCTGACGGCTCGTGTATATGCTGGATTCCTCCAACTCTGTTATTGGCAGAAGCAAGCGGTCAAGTGATAGCCCCACAATAGTTGCCATTATCTGAGTGTTTGTTCCATCCTCTATTCTCATTTTCTCAGATTGCGGCAGCAACCCCCCCGAAGGTTATGGCATCTAGTCCGCAGCAACCTCGCAATAAAATGAAACAGCCTTCCCCAACATTCTCGAACCCAGTGAGCCACATATAAAGAAAGGCTGGTACACGGGAAGTGGGCAGACCACCCGACGGTGCAAACTTGCTCTTTCTTCCTTCTGTAAAAAATTGGAAGAAAAAAACAAAAAACAAAACGCATAGTCCCGGCTGGGAAGTTCTTGGAATAATGCTCCCTGCCCCATTCGGATAACAGCCTAGACCAGCTCCTGCGCATTGAAAACCCAAAGCTTCTGAGATAGCCCTCAGCTCTTTATGTCTGAAGTAGTGCGGGGTGATAGTACGCCACTGGAGCTCTCCACATACGCTTGCTGAACCCACCTTTGTCAGCTTCAACCTTTTTGAGTTCCACGCAAATCCCTTGGCCAGCTTGCCGATATCTGATGCGGCGGTCAATGCACGGCTAATAATAATAATAATAATAATAATGGTTTATTTCGGATCACCCCGAGGCATGCTGTAAGGCAAGATCAAACGGTACAATTGGACGTAGAGTCCTAATCCCAAGAGGGTGATCCAGGTATATGCACTCGATATTGTGCAGGAGAAAGTATTTAGGTTATTCCTTAGGGCGGCGCCCGGCAAATTTCAACTCAAGGTTGGGTGGCCAACCCGGTCATGTCAAGGAGGAGCTGGTTGGAGGTAGTAGACTCTTCCTGAGGTGGTACAAAAAGAGGGGCTATGCGACCACAGAACCAAACAGAATTGACAAAAGTTTTGTTCACCTTGAGGAAAACGATGTTTCCAAGGGAGATATGAACCAGCCATAGAGCTCCGCGGAGTATGGTACGGCTTTGGATTGAAATCAGACGATAAAAGGAATGAATTTGCAGAAAAGAACAATCAAGATCTTTCGATTTTCCTTGTAGCGTTCAGCTACCAAGTATCGGCTGAGTCCGTTGGGGTATTTATACCATGTGGTCCCTGCTCTGGCAACACCCCAGTAGTGAAATGCCTACGGTTCACAGCTGTGGGCTAAACCTCGCTTGTATTGGTTGCCAGAATCAGGAACGTAGTCATCGCACTTTTGTAGTTTGCCAACCACAAATTCACTTCGTCTATGTTCTCCTCGAGCTCAAGCACTAATAAAGATATCCAAATTCAGAGATGATTTGCCGGCTACGTTACTGACTCAATCACCCAACCAAAATGTCTACTGGCACTGGCTTCCTTAAAAAACCGTTCTCCCCCTTAATGATAGGTGCTCGCCCGCCCTCAATTCTCCTGTCTCAGTCGAGAAATCAGCGGTCTCATAGTGCTCTTCTTGCACTCTTCTCGTATAATCGAGTCTGACCACGCAGATTACTATTCTTCAACAACCAAGGCACACTGATCTGCACATATGCTCATGGTAGGTCAAGACTCCGCTCTACCCGGAGACCATATACTTCTGATTTCTCATGACCCCACTGAATACCAGCACATTTTCATCCACATGAAAAAGCCTCACCTTAACTCCGAGCACTTTCTTTCCTTTTCGCTATGTTTGCTGTCTTGCCCGCAGCTGATGCATCGACCAGACTGCTGTCTTCTTTTTTCCTCATTCCCTTTCCTGATCCCACTCCCTTCTATTGTTTTATTCCTGGCCCCTAAAAGGACCCCCTCTCCTCATCCATCAATTACCAACTAAATTATTTCGCATTCCGGCTAAGCCTGCACTTTATATCTCACCATACCTCTACCATCACCCAAATACTCTAGAACACTACCAGCCTCCGTCCTCTGATCCCCCATGGATCAGCCCACTGTCAGTCAAATAACAAATATTTCATTGTCTGCTTTGTATTAAAGCGATAACCTCAGCCCACAGTTGGAACACTTTCCAGAATTCCGCGCCCCTGATCTCCTTCAAAATCACTCTGGCTACTTCAGTAGCCATCAGCCAACTCGACGGCACTCTCGGATTACTGTACGGACTATACAATTTGATCAATCGGATTGGCAATGGTTTAAACCCGCCCTCAAGCCCGCCGATTCTATATAAGGCCCTGTACATAGCCGACCAGCGATCAAGGTCCCACCACCGGAGTAGCTACCTAGCATAAAATTCTCACCGGATTGCAGAGTGGATTCCTAGTACCAATCACCACCTCACACCCGTTCAACATCTATTTCCCCCACTCCATACAATCATTTCGATTCATTCTTTATTGCAGTACGAAATCAATGACCGAATTCTGCCCGGTTCAACAAACTAACCCTTTTCTGCCTGCTACCGTAACCATTCTATATGCCATCGCCTGCAACCAAGGCTTCTACGCAACAGAACACCAGCTACCTACAGCCAACCAGAACTTGGTTAATAATTCTCTTATCACTTATGGAGAAAATATTATCTAGTTACTTTTCCAACTTCTTCTTGGCCACATCAGAAGCTCTTGTCTCCGATAGTCTGTTTCTTCGATGACTCCCCTCAGAAAATCCGTTCTGCTTCCATACTCCATTCATGTTCTTCAAATGTTCAGTGCATTCCTAGTGAAGCTTTTTGCCTCCATGTGAACTTTCATATGACACTGAAATCACCTATACAAAAAGGTCTATCTGATTATCACGTCTGACTCGCTTGCATTTATATCACAGGCTCCCCCCACAATTAGCCACCCAATTTTTGATTAATCTATTATATTACGTTGGAATCTCTGACTGCACTTTATTAACCCGATGCGGACTTTATCTTCACCATGTCTTTTGGTAAGTCTCACCCGGGTACTCGTTAGAGATCGTCCAAATATCCAGTTGGCGCACCTTCACATTTTCCTCTGGATGCTCCGACCGGTCGCAGCCAGCTTTCGGCACCCGCAGGGCAAATTGTGTAATATTCCTGCCTCAACTCGCTATCCATGTTGTGCTGTCCGACGCCTGTTGCTTCATTGGTCCTTGCGATCTCTGAAATTTGTAACGTTCCACAGTATCGCTCATATCAGCATTCCCACGTTCGTCCGGTTATCCACATTACCCTTCCTGAATTTGAAGCTGGTTTGCATTTCCCGCGTTGATCACCGCCGCTTTAGTTCGCTCAAACACCACCCAGCTTTACCGTATTATTTCTGACACTTTTTAACTCCCAAATTTCAAAATTATGAATACCCCCACATTGAACGGGCACACCTCTAATCCTAAGCCTGTTACTAGCGGTGTTATTCAGGGCAGTGTTTTAGGCCTCCTGCTTTTCCTCCTATATATAAATGATATGTTTCCGACAATACCTAATGGCACGCCGTTTTTTTGCGAATGACATTAAGATAGTCTACACTTTTCGCCTGGCAACCTCAGTACCACTTTCTCTAAAATCTGCGCTGATTTAGCCGCTCTTGATGAATGGTGCTCAACCTGGGCGATGAGATTCTCTGCCGACAAGTTTATTTTTCTTACTCACAAATGCCAGATTCCTCCTGGTTCTTTATGCAACGACGGTTCACTCATCGGCAGCCAGCCCTTAGTAAGAGGCCTTGGCTTAAGTTATTTTTGCTCTTTTAACTTTTACGAACATGCCGTCCTCCAAACGGCGAAGGCTAAAAAGTGTCTTGGTCTTCTGTTCAGATTCTTTCAGCTTAGGCAGAGCATTCTCTACATGTACAAAGTACATGCCAGGCCCCTTCTCGAATACTGTCCACCAATCTTCACTAGTATGAGAAAATCCGACAGGATTATTATCGAATGTATTCAAAGAAGATTCACAAAGCAGCTTATCGGTTGGTCGTCCAACTTGAACTACAGGGAGCGATGCTTATCTCTCAAAATCGAACCACTGTGGCTCCGTCGCATCAAACTAAATGTGGTATTTCTGTATAAGCTATTGACTAAGCAATCCCATTCCTCCAACCCGTTGTACTTCTCCCCGGATACTGCATATTCACTCCTTGATAGACAGTATACTATTACCACACCCTCCGCGAGGACTGTTCTACGCTCTAAGTTCTTTCTCTTTACGTACTCCAGAATCTAGAATAAACTTCCTCTGCACATCAGATCTTCTCAGTCAAGATATGCATTCGTGCATGCCATTGATGAATTCCTTTCTGTCTCAACTGTTCTGCGCTTATCCAACGTTCACATAACCGAAATTCAAGCTTACGAGAAAGGCCTCGACTTTTAAGCCATTGCTATGCTTTCTCCCTTTACCTTACCCTCCTAAATAACTTCACAGCTTTTGGAATTCTGATTGCTTTGTTTGACCGCTTCTCCTTAGACTTCGCCATTGAAATACGTGCAGCATGTCTGCACCCACTAACTGTTTTTCCATACCAACTTATAAGATCCTGCCAAATCAACTTTGAAATAAATCCTTCCAGATGCCTTCGTATCTGTAGACACCACCGTTATACTCCCCACAGATCGTCAATATGCCGCATCCGCCCAAAGATTTATTACCTTTATCTAGTTAGCTCGCATCTGCGGTCCTGAAACCAACCTCAAAAACGCTATAAGAACTGCTTCAGTAACCAATCCCTGGTTGGCTATATATATATATATGTACACATGTATATATATACTCATCACTGTCCTGTAATTATTAACACAGGCATGGTGAGTAACTCAACACTACTCGATACCTCTCAGCTTACAATGACTCTTTTCCGCACCAGGTCTCACCACGTATACTTCCCTCAGCACCTCTGCGATTTTGAACAGGAAAATCCAGTGTCATCTACCTCACTTAGCGTGGCTCACTAACTGAAATCAACACCCAGTTATGACGTCACCAATTCTGTCCCCACCTTGTATATATACAGATATATGTATATACACACATATATATGTACATATATATATATATACCTTGGGTATGCTCCACTCATTTTTCTCCTCCCTCCTTACTAGATCGTGCCATTTTACACCGACGGAGGTTGGTATTAGACCCCAATGTGCCACAGTATTCTGCGTCCGACCGCTTTCCCATGACTCGTTTGATGATCACACCCACATATACAGCCATATATACACATAAACATACAAATTTATACATATAAATATATATTCCTCGGGTACGCCCCACTCACTTTTCTTCCCCCCTCCTAACTAGATCGTGCCATTTAACAAGATAATTTGCACACGTATACATGTATATAATAATACAAAAAAACCCGTTTCGTCCTTTAATGATAGGTGCTCTCCTTCACTTAATTTCTGTCTCAGGTTAGAACACAGCCGTCCCATCCTGCTTTTCTTGCGCGTTTCTCGTATAACGGAGTCTTGCCACACAGCCTACCATGCCTTAGTAACTAGGTCTCACTGCTCTGCGCATATCCTCATGGTAAGTTAAGACCCCATTCCAACAGGTATCCGTATACCTCTGATTTCTCATGACCCCGCGGAATACCAGCACTTTGGCTCTCACATGAAAAATCCTCACCTTAACACCCAGTGTTTTCCTTCCTTTTCACTGTTTGCCGTCCTCGACCACAGCTGGTGAACTGACCAGACTGCTATCTTCCTATTTTCCCATTCTTCTTCCTGATCATACCCTCGACTATCGTTTTATTCCTGGTTCCCAAATGGACACTCTCTCCTCATCCACCACCTACCTGATGTCACCCAACTACCCTAGAAAGCTAACAGTCTCCGTCTAGGGATCCGTAATAGACCAGCCCACTAGCCGAAGGATAACCAATTGTTCAGATAATAAAATTTTCATTTTCTGGTTTCTGTAAAAACGATATTCATAACCCACAGCTGGAGCACTCTCCAGACTGCCACACTCCTGATCTCTTTCAGATCGCATTGGTTACTTGGGTAGCCATCGGCCAATTCGACGCTGACCCCGGATTACCTTAAGGACTAGACGATTTGATCGATGGTTTAAACCTATACCACCACCTGCTGACTTTATATGGGGCACCGTACACGGAGTGACAATCCCCCATGAAAGTCTCACCGGATCGCAGAGTACGAAACCAATGACCGGAACCCAGCCCTTACCGCTGTCCACTTCGCCAAACCAGCCCCTTTTTACCTGCTACCCTCAACATAATACCTGCCTCACCCGCAACCAAGGTCTTTATGAAGCAGAATACCTGCCATCTGCAGCCAACCACAATTTGGCTAATAGTTTTTTATCACATACAAAAAACATTTTTATTTACACTCTTCTAATTTCTGCCTAGCCGCACCAGTAGAGTTTGTCTCCACTAGTCCACTTCTTCTACGGCTCTTCTTTGAAAGTCCGTTATACGTCCATACACCATTCATGCTCCTCAAAAGTTCACTGAAATCCTTGTGAGGTATTTCGCCTTCATGCGAATTTCCATATGACGCTGAAATCACCTGCACAGAAGGTCCGTCTTATTATCACCCTTGACTCACTTGCATTTATTTCACATGCATCCCACCCCCAATTAGTTGCCCAATGCTGGATCAGTGTTCTATATTTTGCTGGCATCTTTGACTTCACTTTGATAGCCCCATACCTACTTTACTTTTAATATTGTTCTTTGGCATCTCTCCCGCCCGGTTACTCGTTAGTGACCGTCCATTTATGACTTATATCAGCAGTCCCACGTTTGTCCAGCTATGCACACCACCCTCACCGAATTCGAAACCGATTTGCAATTCCCGCTTCGACCACTACAACTTTATTTCACTCAACTACTACATGACTCTAATAGTATTTCGGTTGCTGTGTGATTCATAAATTTATAAATTGTAAACACCTCACATTGACATGTACTGCTGCATTCTCTGATCTTGCCTTGTGCATGTGTATTGACCACGGTCAAGAAATATACAATATTCAATATTATTGACGCTGATTTGCCCACTTACGAACATCTTTACCCATGGACAGCCAGATGTATCGTGCAGCTACTAGTCGGAGACTGGCTAAGATGCCTGGATGTAAAAGTCCACGTAGAGCATCGAACACAGGACGCCGATATACAGAGGGTACGACTGATCGAGGTAGGCCAGTAGAGATCTCGCAGAGTATAGTCCCATCAATGGTGGCCAGAGGTAAGGACTGGTATTGTAGTGACGGTGACTGAGCAGCTTCTAAACAGGACCTGTCCAGTGCCTGTGTCGCGGCCATGGAAGTGATGTCTAAAACCGGAGATTTATTAGCGTTAACTGGAACTCGCGACAAAGCATCTGCTACACAGTTCGACTCGTCTTCGGCGTGTCACAGGTCAGTCGTGAACTGAGAAGTATAGTCTAAATGTCTGACTTCTCGTGGGGCGTAACGATCAGATTCGGAATGTAATCCATAGGTCAAAAGCTTATGGTCGGTATAGAGGATGAAAAAAGAGAAGGACAAGGTACAATCTGACCAGAAACCGAGCACCTTGTGCCAGTCAACCCTTGGCAGTGTGGTTGCTCCATTAATGGAAAACGTGTGACCAGTCTCTCTGCCGAAATACATGCTCATGCATTTGTCATCATTAACTGGGAGGTTCCAATCCTCCGTAAGCGACAACTTACGTGGATTTTCGCGAAGTAGGTCAGTTAATGGAGGTAAACGTTCAACGGCACGGGGTATGAAACGACCATGAAAGTTGACTAACCCCAAAGATGCCTTAAGCTGCTTGATTGAGGACGGTATGGCTTAATCTAGAATGGCGGGCACTTTATCCCGAAAGGCTTAATACGCTCACGAGTGATCTCGTGGCCGAGGCTCACGGCGGACGTGGGAAGTGGAGGGTGTACCGACCGGTCGTGGAAAATCCCCCTAAAACCTTTTCGATTACGTGTTTTCCTTAACATCACCCACTTGCCTACAATATTGATGTGTCTTTACGAACTGTTTGTTTTTATGGACCAATTGTTGTTTGTTGGCTCCCAGAGCGCCACTTTGGCATATCCTCGTTCTGGACCTGCCTGACGCAGGTGCTTCTTGCTCGAACGCCGCAACTCGGTTTCTGGTTTGTTGGGTCTTTGTGATCTCATTATTGAGGTTTGTATCTGTTTGGTGTCATTGTTCACTCAATAATCTAGCGTCGTAGAACCCCACGAATAATCGTCTTTTGATTTCGGGATCCGTTGCAAATTTGGCTACGCATTGCTAAAACGTGTGTTACAGAGGGCGCCCGTCTGTGCCGTTGCTTACGTGGGCTACTGCGAAAGGGGGACCGTAACTTTCTCTTTAAAAGACAGTGTACGCTAGATGGATCCAGAGTGCTGAGGCTTCTCCTGCCATTCATCCAAGTCAGCACTTTGACGATTGTACGATATCGTGGCAATGAGGGGTTAGTCTCACTGTCGACAAGGACGACAGTCTTATCAGCCACTGAGGCTGCTCATTCCAAGGACGAGTCCTCGAGGAAAGCAGTTACGGTGGTCTGAACATGGAAAGGTAAGGAGCCGAACCACAATTCCTTACCTAACTCCGAATCCTCATCGGCTGGTCTTGCCAGGGACCGGAGGTGAACTAGGTGGCGGCTGGGTTTTTCGGCCCATATGGAGTGTCGTGCAAGCAGCTGACTCAAGCGCCTCCCCCCCCCCCGGAGGGTAGGAAGTGTTGAGGCATAGCCTCCTCGAGCTGATCGCGAGGCTGCTCTTGGGGAAGGCTTAAAACCAAATCCCTCACTGGGGCGATAACATCACCAAGGTCTGCCTCTAAGGCGTAAGAAAATCGTTGGCGTTGACCAATAATCCTGTGTCTCAACTTACAGCTGTAATGCTCCAAACCAAACCTCAGGGTCGTGTGGGATAAACATCACTGGTTTGAAGGCAACCGCAGATAAAGTGAGTCAGTGTCGAGCTGAATCTAATTCTCAGACATGACTGTGTTGCGGTAATACATCGTAAAAAATATATACCGTGCAACGTAAAGAGGACGCGAGACGGGAGAAATCACAGACTGGCCGGGTGGGCCAATAATCGAGGAAGGTTGGGAAGGATTCGGGCTCGCCAATACAAAAGACTTTCGAGCGCGGCTAATGAACGTGTCTTCTATTCGGTTTCACAGCAAAATACCAAAGCAATCCCCCTTTATCGGACAAATAGCTGAGTCGCAAGTCAGTTGACAGATGCGAAAGTGCATTCTGTATACTGTGGCATCGAAATAGCACTGATACGAGAAATACGCCGAATGGCAATGAAGGCAACTGCTGAGCAGAGAGCAAACCGAGAGCATGTACTATCGACGAAGGACCGAAAGTGGGAATGATTCAAAAGTGAGGCCGACGGAAACTCCTGAGAAGTCAGTCCAGTAAAACGTACGCAACCGAACAAAACAGTGAGATTGATGTCAAACGTCAGAAAAGCCAGTAGATAAAATAGATCCGAAATGGTGTCCAATAAAGGTCATTTTCTCAGATAGATTGAGATCACTACGGTATGCATTCAAGTAATTAAAGGTCAACAGTACTGCATGCTATCCATGATGTATAAAACTAGTAGCTCACGTACGACCATCACAGTACCGCTGCGGAGAAAACTAACTGGTTTTTCTTGTTGATGATTCATGAATGCTAACGTGCTCAGTAGTTTTTTCGTTATTCACTTTTCGACGCGAGGCCGCAGCCAACCCTCGAATCAAACTTATCTCGTGTTACTCTCAGGAAAACTTGCCCATCTGTTCTGGGTCCAAAGTACCCACCGGTTTTTTTCGCGTTCACCGAGATTTGGGACCAGGGTGCCAACTAGCTCAACTACATTGCTGATAAGGAAGCAATGAAACCCGTGGTTCACAGTATTTTGTGCGAATCGTTTACGGCTAGTGTCATTTCAAGTTCCACGCCTTCCATGAAAAGCTCTGTGGCGACCTAGGTCGTTCTGAGAAAACTAACACCTTCTGGACACTGTGTTGGATTTCGTTCCTCCACTCTTTACTCTGGCACTCAATCCCGACTAGGTTATACTTCTTCGGTTGCATGCGTCATAATGAGCCCAACATTTACGAAGTGCCCATCAGTTTCGTTTTCATACAAATTCTGTTTTTGCTACCTGCAGGCCCACGGCCCGCTTCTACTTCGTTGTTGTGTTGGTTGGTTTCCATGTGCCAGTGCGATTTTCATTGCCACGAAATATACAATGCGCATTCGCATCTCTTTGCCGGATTGAACCTTATCTGTTGATTCAACCGGGGAGACCCTATTGACATTCTACTTTGAGACTCAACAGAGGATAAGTTCGGAGGTGATGCACTTTCCATCTTCTGTAGAGCTGCCAAATTAACCGTAGTAGACATTTTATTCACAACAAACGAGTCAATGTTAGTCGATGTACAAATAACCTAGCAGTTGGTTGACGTACGTAGCCTTATGCGATCACCAGGTGGTTGAAAATAGCGATTTTGAAGGCAAAATTTACCAATTCCTGCCATTTATAGCCTTCTCATTGTGACAGTGCCACGTATTTTTTTTCTTTGACATTACAAACGATCCAAATCCAACTACTGCTACCTTCTTCAGTAGCAAGAATAGGAAATCAAATCGCGAGGAGTATGCCTGCTCCCGGTGATGTGGTGTATGCGGACTCGCAGATTTGCACAAATGCCACATAAAAATATCAAATACCGACAAAAACTAACCAAAAGCTGAAAAATGGATACCAAAAATAAAACGAATTCAAGTCAATCACTGATCGAGTAGCAACAATGACCAGTAACGAACCGGGTATTGACTGGGAAGAAGCTGAGTGTGGGTAATTTCAGGTGGGTCGTCGCAACCAGACCGAAATCCCCTTTAAAATGAGCTCCGTTTATTCGTTAAGCACGTACTGTTGCTGAACTGAATGCTGGATGGCAATCGCGGCTGCCATTGGATCGCTGCTCTTGCGCGATCCTATTGTGTGCTACCGTGAATGCGCATCAATCACTTTTCCTCTTTATCTCTCTCGCTTTTTAAAGCTTCATGAGAAGTATCGTTATGGTTATCGTGTTCGCACAGCTTTAGCATCCGAGTAACAAAGGGTGGTCCAAACATAGCACAAGGAAGTGAAAAATGCCTATACCAACAAACCTTATTTTTACATAATATGTACTGATGGTTACCAGATTCGACAAATTCTTAAAGTGATCTAACCATGCGTGGGTTCAAATCCCGCGGGAGTCAACGACTTTCAACATTTGGATCATTTGGAAGATACATAATATTCGAGAATTTATCGGCGATGCATATATAGCTAAACTAACTGATCGCCGCTGGTCGAATAAGTGGAGCGGCTTCGAAGACACCAAACTCACTAACATGCAATTGCGAGCTTAAAGCTTAGGCGCGCCTTGTTTACGAATAGTTATTTCCACTCAAGTTTACTTGGGAATGACAATCGCTCCCCAGGAGCGGTCAATTCCGGTGCCAGATCCTCCTCTAGCTTTAGGCAATCTTCCTTTTCGAATCTTCCTTCTCAGTCACATTAGGTCACACAAATGACTACCATATCGACAAACATAACACACACTAAATGGTCCGCTTGATCTGACTTCAGACTTTTAAACCCAGTGATCTACTGGAAATAGCCCTCATAACCTTGGTGTTCAATTAGGAATATTTGGCTCTATAAGTTACTTTGACGGAGTATCGACCCCTATTCTACCGGACAGTTCTAGTTCCAGCGCTTGTCATGTCCGATTGCTTTCGGTGCCATTCTTTCTCTTAAAGATAGTTTCTGTCATCTTCAATGAAAGATGTAGCATTCCTCTGACCTCGATATTTTCGTCCACGGGGAAAGTTGGATCAGTTCCCCGTAGCTCTTAATTCCGTCCTAAAATGAGCCCGCCAAACTGTAGTCCCTTTATCGAGGCCTACTGATGTTACCAACATTGAAAAAAAACTCCCGAAGTCTCTATAAACGAGTTCACTGAACATTATAACAAACACCTTGTCTCTTTTTAGGTTGTTATTTCATGTGTGCGTTCCAATAAATGACTGACCGTAGACCGTTCAAAAGAATCTTGAGTTAATAGTAGTACGTAGATGATCACTCAACATTTCACACACTGCTACTGATTAGTAGCCAGTGGCAAAACACGAGAAACAGGAGAACACGGACAAAGCTCAACGGAGAATGTGAGTTTTCGTCTTTCGCTTTCAAATTTTCTCCCGGGGTCCTTATTGCCTAATAATCGAAGTTTATCCCAAGTAGGTAAATACTAGAAAAAAGGAATATCTATATTATCCAGTCACTCGGTACAAACAAACACCCACGAAACGAGGTTGGTGGAGATATATAAGCATTCAAACAACATTGATTTTGGCGAATGAACGTTCGCATTGTGTCTTGTTCATCCCAGCTGTACAGCGTAGTGATTTTTGGATCTACTCTCGAATGTCCCGTACAGACTGCATTCCCCCGACAGTATGCTCGTGATGGAAGCGCGATTTACAAGTTTCGGAGGAACAAAATATTGAAAAAGAAAATCAGAAGGAAGAATTATTAGTCTGATGGGTTATCATTCCCGTTGTCATATTTTTAGTTTGATCTTCTCGCCTTTTCCACGTCTTCTTGCGTGATGTGCCCGGAGAGCTGAGGAAAACAAAGAAATCACAATGTTATCAGTAATAGCAATAAGATGAATGTGCAGTGGAATTTAACCATACCTTACGATAGCAAATCACTACCTGGGGAGCAGTTTCTTCATAATTTAGATGGACTAAGTGCTGAACATGTGCATTTGCAAAGCTTGTGATAAACTATTCAGCTTTATTAACATATTTTTCAAGTCATTCCTCATGCACCCGAAGGTGGACGATCAGCAATTAAATAGCCAATATAATGCTGATAAAGCCAACAGAAATGTGTACTTAACGCAGCAAATTAGGGAACTTGGCGATGACGGAATGTGGGTTGATAAGGAATCGAGCGAGAGGGACCACAAAAGATCCATAAAATGTATTAGGAGCAAGCAAACGTTTGTAATGTTATCGAGTGGCAGGAATTATATGTCTGCTAAAGTCGGGATAAACCGGGATGGTGCTGGCAGCCAAAACCCAATGCCAAACAAGCCATGTGATGTTAAGTTGTAATAAAATGCATGAGTACGTCAGCAGTGATTCTAATGCTCAAGGGAACTGACGATACATCAAATACCTTTGACGAGAAGCTTCACTTATATGACGGGGAAGCGTAGATGCTTAAAAATACAAGGCTTCCAATTATGCTAAATGGTGTAGAGCATGACTTTTGTAGTATTGTAGCAGTTTCGTTCATCGGTTCAACACGTTGTTTTACTGAACGTTTACTAACATGCACGATTGCCGTCTAATGGCTGCTATAGCACGCTCTTCTCGTACGCCGCCTTTGGCTTCCGATCGCCTTCTCTTCCTCGGGAGTAGTGGGAAACAACATTGTGGTCCTGATCCACCTCAGTAACTCTAGTGAGAAGAACTTTGTGCCATCGAATCATCCCGTTTATGAGTGAAAAATACAATGAATATATGGGGTGCTGTTCCATGAACCCAGTCGCTGCATCCAGCCTATTGGTCCGACTGATGTGAACAATCAAGCCTTGAGGCTCAAACACCACTGACCAGATTCATCACTCATTCTATCGATCCACAACATCGATAGGCCATCCTGTCATTCGAGGTCCCACTGTCTCAAGTATTTGGCTTGGTACCGCACCAGGGCTGTTCCCTAATGTGACTTGGCCGTCGATCGACAATGAGTCAATCCATACCCTCGTAATTCTGGTTATCGTGTTCTCGTACTGCAGAAAATTAGGACAACGGACAGGCGGTTACAAAATAACAGAAAAGACTGACTAACGGGTTTACCAGGGAAGTAACAGGGCAAGATAAGCGGCCTTACAGTATCAAGTCACAGGCGAGTAGTCGAACTTTCAAGATGAGTCCCGCGATATGATCTGTCTGCGTAAGATCACATCTGACGGTCACTCGGAGGTACTCGATGGAGGAAGCTCTTTCTATTTGTTCTCTATTATTAACTGTTGTGGTGACTGTTATTAGCGGCACCGTGTTTCGTTATTGCATCTGTGTGCACATGTACATTACGCTTGTGTATACAGAAATGGCTTCATGTGGGAATCAAAATTACATTACTTTTTTCATGACTAGATGAATCCGACAAAAAGCAGACGGGAGACCGAGAAAGTAGTTGGTTAAGGGTAGGAGGGAATCAAGCAAAAACAAGTCATTAATGAGTGAGATAAAGCAAGTTCAAAAGGATGATTACCTTCCAAACCACGTTCCGGTGGAGCAAGTAAGCATGTGGCCACTTTGTACACGCAAGCCACACATTTTTTTGAATGAACCATTTGCATTTCTTGTGGAAACAACCATTCCCCAGTGAAAGTGGCCTCATCGCATTTCGGGCATTGCATCAGACGTTTGTAGCACAATCCTGCACACGAAAAGAACAAATAATGAAAGAAGCAGATGTCAAACACGTAAATCATAGCTCGCTGTTGCACAGCCAGGCTTGTCCGCCTGACAAGCTCGGTCAATCCAAAGCCGGGCATGATTAACGTCCATACAAGAAGCACAATTCATCTGTTTTCAAAGAACGTCGTTGAATCACTGACACAGATACAAAAACACACACGCAGGGACCCAGCTGGAATAAGATCGATTCCAAAACACAGAGCTAGGATCAACCGAGCGAGCTCTTCTAACCTTCGATGGACTTACCATAGAGCAGCCGGCCAGTGCCGTACATTTGCACTCGTTGAGCTGTTATTGTTTTTTTAGACTGTACATTTTCAAACAAACGTAGAATTTCGTTCTCAACTTGTAACACTCAATGAGTCCTTTCGGTTGTTCTTACATATACGTAATGGAAGGTGGGGGCTATGGTTTCGATCACGCAAATCCAACCAATAGCTTTAAGTAGAATAACACGTGGGTGCCATTTCCAAAGCAGTCCTCAAGTGTCAACAGGGATCCTATCGAGCAGCAAGTGGAAAGCAACATAACTCTCAAGCAAGCCACAAGATGGCTCAGATTAAGGACTTTAAACAGAGACGTCGGCCGAGACAGCTGAACCAACACAACAAGAACCATGAGCAGCGAAGCAAGATCAGCCCTCCTGGACAGACAGGTGACCAGATTGGAGTCGGAGTGTGTAAGTATTATGGTAAAGACTGGCTGATTGGGAGATCGTACACACAGTACAGCTGCCTCACACAATTTACATCCCAATCACAATTCAGCCTGTGAAACTAATCAATAAATTCATACCAAAACTAACGACCACCTGCAGATTAATAAGACGAGTGGCTACCGGAGTGCAGGATAAACGAAACACCAGGCGAAGCATTCTATTTATATAGGATGCTACTTATCGTTTAAGACTCATCATAAATAACCACATGGAACAACAATGCTCATTTGCATTCCAGGAGTCCAATCTACTTGAAGGCAGTTGTTTTCTGGTGGCAGGATGTAATCAGGTGAATTGTATGCTTTTTTTGCTTCGTTGGGTTTGTTTTTCTGACAGCTGCTCTCGTTGTCAACCCACATCTGTCCATAGTTGCATTTTCATCAATCAGCTACTTACCAAGTAGTATGTACACTCCATCACAAGTGCTTATGGAATGTTACGCGGGGGCGACTGAACGATCTCTGTTGGTCATTAAGGTTCTGATACTACTTATTAGACGATGGAAAAACCTGTAGTTGGGTGTAGGATTACATAGGCTTATCTAGATTCAATGAATAAGCCAGTTTCATTACATTCGAAAAACACGAATAGTGAACAAGCTCGTTTTCGGTAACATCATCCTCGTGGCTAATACAGTTACATTTATAGGTTAGAAACGCATAAATTATGAGCAATGTTTGTGTGTTAAAACGGATTTCGAGGATTAACCGATTCCGGTTTCAACCAAAGGGTCAGTGTTTGGGTCACACTGAGTTCCAGGGTCGGTCTCGGATCGCGGCCAGGGTACTTGGACTGCTTCGATGAAACACTTTTGAGAACAAAGCGATGGATTGAGTAGTCTGATCGCTACCGCCTCCGTCATTGTTAGATGTTGTTTTCGAAAGGCCTTTGACGCATTCGTAGGAACTCTGTAGAATATTTTGAAAGCATCGTCTTTTACGGAATGTCCAGTATCCACAAGGTGGGTCGGAACCCGTGTTCATTGTTTCACATCATTTTGTCGTCGGTAGTTTCTTAGACTAACTTCCATGCATTAGAAAAACTTGATAAGTGGCGCCGTTCATATCGGTCAATCAACCGAGACATGAATGCAAGATTTTTGGCCGCTTTGAAGGTCTTAGGCCCCAACTACTTTTCATGCTGACCTCATTTCGAACAATGATGTGAACTTGCGTTCTCCCTATACCGAATTTAGATGCTGTCTTCCCCATGGAAACCCTATTCGTGTGCAAATTATTAATATTAACTGTATCAGCAAGGACCAGAAATGTCTTTCTCCTTGACCATCCCATCTTGTTATAGAGGCTTACGAGTTCTACCGCCGTGGGGTGTAAATTGCAGCGATTATAACAAATGAGCTCAGAAGGCTTTCGAACTAAGATCTAACGCTAAAGGTACGTTTGCGGCAGTCACTACCGCAGTTTCAATTGGCTGTCGCAAAAAACTGAGCGCACACAGCAACACACAGCACACGTGGAATTCTTGAATATCCACTGTCACTGGCTGACAATGACCTTCCGTGAACTGCCTGAAGGGCCTACCAGGTTCACACATACATACCCACGTGTGACATTCGACACTGATCATAACAGAAGGGCTTGCGCGCTTTCTTTTTGCAGGATCAAGTGACTTTTTCCATCGGTATGTGGATATGCGACACGATGACCGTGTTCAATTTCATGAGATTTTAGTGGTGAAATCAGTCTGGACCGGCACAAAGTGTTCACGTGTAGGGGACGACGGCTCTTTGGGAGTATGCTCAAATATTAGCAACAGAACAAAGGCACGTACGTACGAAAGAATTTTCTGGTACTACTCGCGGTAAGCGCAACTATGGTAAAGTGATAGGCGAACGAGAGCAAAGAATCCATGCCCGTCTTAAGCTAGCCCAGTGTGATCGGTAGGCTTGAACAATGCTTCACATGAATGGGTGCTAGGTAAACGGGACGGGAATCACGTGTGGATGTCAATGACACGGAGTGAATACACAACAGAGCGCACTGGAATGAAAGCAAACCGCATAATGCATCAGAACACGAACAGCGGGCCCTCAATAGACCGTTTGACAACTTCAATTGACTATTCAGAGGTAGCATAATTCGAAATTAGTAAATTGTAGCAGCCTCAAACTCAGATAGAGACTAAAGAATATAGCAGCCGAAAAAATAATTTTCCACTTTACATAAGTATGTATACTACTTCTGTGTGATATAGAGAATGCATTTTGACACATCCTATTTTACCTTGATATGCCAACAACAAACCATCGAGTGCTTTGAGCAAGGGAATAATCCAGTCCCACAAAACTTCCTCTGGCACAGGCCAACCGTGCCATTTAGGCTTATCCGACCTCCCATTTGTTTGTTTGGATTGCCTCGACGATCCGTTCGTATCAGACCTCTCAGTTTGACGTGAATCCTTGACAGTTTCTGCTTTCGTAGAATCCATCTGTTTTCCGGAACGGCGAAATTCAAACCGCAGTGATGGATCCGAATCAATCGGCTGATCTACGGTAAATCGAACCATGATTTGTTGAGATGTGTGACACATTTGCACCCCGGTTTTCCAATGTTCCATATAATGAAACTGAGGTAAAAGACAGAAAGGTAAAAATCAAACGAACCACGAAGTCCCTCAACATACGACGATTTCATTTTGGTATAGTTTTGGGCGAACGGTTATACCTGGCATCCTCTCAGTAAATCCAGTCTTATCTCACGATCGATACGACGATCAGTGTTCATCAATCGAGTCTCAATAACTCACGAAACACACAAACAAGCACGTGTTACGGAGGCCGAATGATGTTTTTAAGCGAGTTCGTTTACCGTGAAGGTAACCGAAAGATGCCGGTTGTCAAGGCTTGCGAACAACATCCGTTGAAGTTGTTGGAGCCAGGTTGGGCTCGGCTATGACGCGCCAGATCCGGTCATCCATCGGTTTTGTATGTCTTTGACTATTGTCCAAAACTTAGATTTCAGTTCAACTGTATGTATTAGTATTCAGCAGAACCTATTGGTTATGGTTGCCGGCTCCGACTTTCGTCGAGGAAATATTACTAAAATTTGATGTTAAACAGCAATAGTACACCGTGACGAATGTTTTCAACCATTTGTCTGGATTTTCATCATACGGGCACTTATAATTGCTCCACGAGCCCCATCTCCCAAAGGATACTACAGTCTCATTGTAAACTGGAACACTGCATTTCAGACAAAAACCTTATGTCAGAACAAAAATATGGACATAAATAACAAAATTACCAGGAGAAAAGTTTCCGACGAACTCAAAAAGGACCTAATGGAATCTCTTTGGACTCGTGTACTATTCTCTTTTCGGGCCTTTTTACGTCTTCTCGTCAGACTTTCCAAGACAACATACTCTACCATTGCCTTGGTTTCATCAGAAATGAATGCAAATTAGAACACTTATCATGATTATTGCTGGTCACAACCACACAAGCCCGAGGAAAGTATGGTGTCGACGGGGCGCCGATTGTAACCAGCATGATTGATACCCCTAATTACAGGAACTCCGTTGAATTTCAAGCCCTATGATACGTGGGCTACCACTAAGAAAGACTAACTGGGCTCGAGAAAGAGAGTTGTGATGACACTGATCGTCCGGGGAAAACTAACATTCTAAAGACACCAATATATACATATACATATATATCCCCGCGATTTGTTCTTGGGATTGACTTTGACTATGCTACATTTCTTCAGTTGCATTTGTCATAATGAACTCTAAAATCACGACTTTCCCGTGTAGTTCAGCTTATTAACGCTTTCTTTTGTGCCACCTGCACGAGCTCGGCCAGTGCCTGCTTTGCTTCTGCCGTGGTCTGTCTCTCACACATTGGTTGTTTCGGTTCTGTTTCAGCATTAAGATCCATACAATACATCTTCAAATACGAGGGACGAATCCATTGTTCTCTGTTTAGCCGACTCAGAGGATCTCATTGGCATATCGCTTCGAGGTCTACTGGAAGTTCGGAGGGTCCTGAGCTTGTCACGAACGTCCTGAAGAACTTTCTCTGTTGTACAATTCATTCACTCGAGTTCTGGCCGCAATTTTCCTGAGAAAGGAAACATTTCTCCTGCCATTTGCTAGGACGGAAGTCTACTAATCCGACCCACTTAATCACAAGTTCTCATTTTCCATACAACTAACACACTGGCCGTGTACATTTCCTATCATATTCTCCAGGTTACTTGTAAAGCACTAAAAGTCATTTTGATGTCCTTAAACGATTATTATCAATATGTCAGTGCTTGCGTGGAGTTTTTCGATGCATATTGGTTGGTCGGTCAGTCACATGCCCCTGATCCAGATATCGGTAATCGTATCACTAAATCCTCCTCTGCGTCCCACGATGCACACCTGTTTGCCCGAACCAACACTTATAAATTCTCTGCAGCTACCTGATTCCTTGAATTGTCACAAAAGGGCTCGCAGAACGTGTATTGTTGCATACTTTTTGCTATTGCCGTGTACCCATATTGGAGCGGTTATGCAGCAGCAGATTTGACTCGAATTCCCAACAAGGTGCAACGAAAAATCGCTAGGCCAATGGGTACGCAGCATCTTTGGTAACGGTAATGTGTTAGCGTTCAGCGCCTTCTTATGGCTCCAAACCAAGTTATTTGAAACGTGGCTTTTCATATAGTTCATGAGAAAACTCGCTCACCGAGAGATTGCCTTCACTCGCCCTTACAGAAGATATCAATCGTTAGAAACCATTTTTATACATCCCGTGACACGACTAAACATGTGTTCGAAGTAAGAAAGATGACAAGAATGTGAAAAGCAGGCATCAAGTTGTCTGAAAGCTCTGGAACAGTAAAAATTGCAATAACGTTGTTTAACAAACTTCTTAAGATACCCGATGGATTGGTGGTGCGTTGATCACCGAGACTTTCCACTGGGTTTACGATGTATCATCATCAGCCTAGTTAACGTCAGCAGCACTACGTTGGTGGTAGCTTGTGGCCCAAATAAACGACCGGTCTCTTGACCGAGCCTCAGGACGTTGAATGAAGCGCAGCGTGAACAGTGTCCTAGGAATGAGTCACACTAGCCGATACATTTCCATCGCCGACAGGGAGGTAGAGGTCACAGGTCACAGGTTTTGTAGCCTGAGATAACGTGGCGATTTGGGTTAGAATTCGGCCCGTATAGATAATCATTCGTGAATTATCATCTTCGGCCTGTTTTGTTCCATCCCACTGACCCCGCTGAGGACTCAGATCGGCCTGCGAACTATCTCATTTTATTCGTAAAAAACAAAGAATATATAGGTTAATCTCACTCGCCCACACGTTGCACACAATGCATTGGTCCGACTGGTTTGGGCGACCTCACCTTAAGGCTAGAATTTCGCTGGCAGGATTCGTCTCTTGTATCGATTCACGCCATCGATCGGCCGTCCTGCGCTCGAGATTTCGTGGGCTCGGTAAGGGCCGGTACTGACGCACTGTCTGCCAGTGAGACTGGACCGTCCATCGAACGATGTGTCAGACCATACCCTCACACGGCCTACATGTCTTTCTTCCTGTAAAGCCTAGTTATCGTCAACATGTGGTCCTCTCACTGCAAAAACTACCACTGATCCAGTCACTGTGGCGTCAGTAACCATGATGTTATGGTAAGGTTCCTTCGTGTGCATTGCAAACATCCCGATGAGAAACTATGATACTCGACTCAGTCGCGTACGTATAAAAGTAGATGACAAAGTAATACGAAATGTGTAGAACTGAGCGTTATTCTGTGTGTGTGTGTGTGTGTGTGGTGTGTGTGTGTGTGTGTGTGTGTGTGTTTCCTTGTAGATAATTGGCGAATCAAAAATAATGATCTTATCCGGCAGTCATTTTCTCGACCAAATAATGCCGTTAATGTCACTCCATTAATGGCAAATATCCCTCAATGCAAAATCCTAAAGTAATTCAGCACGAGTAGACGCTCATACCGTTTGTTAGGGTATGAGCTGACTCGTTGTTGATCGACGGCCAAGTCATGTTGGCAGTCAGCAGCTGTGCCGTAACAAGCCTAAGGCTTGAGAGAACGGAATCTCAAGTGACGAGATAGTCGGTCGATCTTATGGATCGATAGAATGAGTGATGAATCCGGCCAGTGGTGTTTAAGCCTTAAGGCTTGGTTGCACACACCAGTCGGACCAACACAATGAATGCAGCGACTGAGACCATGGAGCAGCATCCTATGACATGCACCACGTTTTGCACTAACGAACGAGATGATTCCCTGGGTTTGGTAAGACAGTTTAAAATGCCGCTGTGCGAAAGCTTTTAGGGATTGAAGACAATCTGGTGTTGCATTTCTTGTGCTCTGAAGCAGCTGTCCACGCACAGGTGATTGTGTGTAGTTCGCGTTGGTCAGTGAAGCTTAAAGACCACTTGTTTGTTATGCGATGAGCAAATAACGTCTGTTTTTAATGAATATGCCTTTAGGCAGACAGATGAGGTGGAGTGAACGCCTAGAGATTTATCAGATCTGCGAGCCGAAGGCAAACATTAGAGGGTTCGTCATGATACTCTCATGACCTAAAGGCCTCATGGAATTCATTCAGCGATGCCTGTGCCCCGAACGAACATTGTCCGCAGCACAATTGCTTTCCGTTAGAACAAAGGGATAGTCCAAATGAACACTGGCTCGTAGCAAAAACCGAATAATTTTTTTGTTTATCATAGCAATTCACCTAACTTTCCTGATTTTTCCTGACAAGTTTTGCACATTTGTACCAATTTTTGCGGAAGTCCATCAATCAGCTATCACCCTAGGGATAGTCATAATCGCTTCCGAGGGCTAAAAGATAAGGTGGCTGCCTAGACACTGATGGCAGTTCGTGTTAGGTGGTCCGTCCTCGCGTGGGCTGACAACCAACTTGCGAACCTATGCGGCTGAAGCTTCTGAAGATGGAGAACGGAGCATGCGAATTGGAATCCTTGAGTAAGTTCATTTCATGAATAGATGAATGCTACTGGATGGAAATGGACAACGAAAATGTCAGTCTCAGCTGCAGTAGAAAAATCCGTGGCAAACGGCTTTAGAATTCTCCCATGGTTTAGAAAGTCTTACACAAAAATAAGCACACTATGCTTGAAGCCTTCGGTATAGTTGTTGACGAAAAGAGTGCATTTTTCGGAGTCCTTCTGATAGTCATTTGTTAGTGAGATAACAGTCAAAGAAGAATAAAAGCTTCCTTGTACACTTTACCATGCGTACGAGCGCCCGAGGAGCAGTCTTTGCCGAAGAAAACGCCACTGTCCGGTTGCTTTTACAACCGCCACAAATGTGGTGTGGACTTTGCAGACAACACGATTCGTGTGTTTTTATCAATTTTCTACGAGCAGGTGACCAATAACTTTGTGACAAAATACAAGACTCGTCGGAAACACGAATATACGATTGGTCGGTAAGTTATGCCGTCACCTTGTCACTTAGGTGAAGGATCACGCCGAAAGAAGTCACACTCTCAGAGCACATACTGGGAAGGAAACGGAAGTGATGTATCACATCGGGATGCCACAGAAAAGTCAGTATTATGTACTATTCGCGCCCTACTTTATTGTGCAGACCATACTGTCCTGTAGGCGTACCAAAAGTATGTGTAACATTATGTACACAGTGCTTTGGCATTTTGCACAGATCACTCATCATTCTGAGTTATGTAAAATGTAGTTTTTCAGTGATTTCATTGCCAAAATGTTAACAGACAACGAACATTTACAAAAGGCGTTAAAGTGTCACGTTTCGGGTAATGGTGGGATGGATTCAAAGTGGTGTTTCACAGTTGTGTTAACTCTCATCATATTAACTTCAGTATCTTGGAAAAGATCATAATATTAGTATTTGAATAACCTCAGATTGGTTTGCTAAGGATAATTCTTTCCATAATTATGGAAGTTTTTTCTCTTTTGGTTCTAGCGTTAATCAACCTCAGTCAACCGATTTGTTTGTAATCCTGCCTTGAGTAGCGCGATCCGCAATAACCGAAACATCGGTTTTTTTTAATTAACATTCCTATTGTAGATCCTTTATCGAGTTAGCTAAGTTACACACAGAACCCGAACAAATCCAGTCAAGAACGGAGGCGAATTTGGTACAAATATGCGGTACGACTGTGGTTAACATGAATGAGTTAGATTAAAGTGCAAACCTCTACTGTTATCGATCCCGGGGTCAAACAACAGGAGAGGACCAATCATTCGACGATCGTCCGAGTTTAACAGGCGCGGGACAGACAATGGATTATGTAAATCGGTTAGGGTGAGGTCAAGCTGATGCGATTAAACAGGCAACAGACTGAGTCGTAGGTGAAATAAAGCAATAATGGTGGGAAGAAAATTGGGGGAAGCAATAACTGACGGATAGATCTTCGCAACTGAGTTGTAGGAGATTAGATTTTGTATATAATATGATTCATCATGCAGCTTGAAAGCTCAACTCACACAACTCAATTGCAAACAGCAACCAAGCTCTGTAAGTTGTTCATAACGGAATGCCTTCGTTGTACTTAGGCCCCTACAGAGAAGTCATCCATCATAGGAGTCGATCGCTGTGTGGGAAGCGGGTTGTTACCGTTCAAAGCCAGTGACGGAAGGGTGCTATATCATGTAGTGTAGATGTTCAACAAACCGTTGAGAGCCAGCCCGGATAGCCTTGTGGTTAAGGTGTTCGATTCACAATCGTTCACCCCGGGTTCGAGTCCCCGTGGGGGCTCGGTGGATAGATCTTCATTCACACATCCTAAGGACGTTACACGGCCGCCAGTATACTTCCGTATCTTCTCGGTAAAGTCAGTCCCTATGATGCCCAGTGATGTTCTCACCCTTCCTAATCAGGGCCCACAGCATACGCCCACATGTCCCCCACAGCCTACTCACCCCCTACCCCTATTCCAACAAGAGGCCACCCTCTTCACACTGTCCTTGGGCTGGGAGTCTTGATGTGAAACAGATATTTACGATGATCCTCGAGGTTGTGCTGAATGCATCGACAGACGAACCGAAAGTGCTACAAATTACGGACTCTTTCCTGACACTAGAAATGTATGCGTTCTTGTCTTAAGACGTCCCCACTCCATTGATTGTTCATAGTCAACAAATGTTCATATGTGCATAGTTCGGGTCGGCTTCTACTCAAAGTGTAAATGTTCTGTCGGCTTTATTCATGTCATATAAAAGCCCAATTTGGTGAAACAACTGTCTTTCAGTAGTTCATTCTCAAGCCATTAACAGATTACACAGAAAACATTAGACAAAAGATCACGCAAACAGACATGGAATCAACATCAACCGTGGGCAGGGGTTTGCCAATCAAGTTATGCTTTTCATGTGGTCGGGTTAACTAGCTTGCATTGTCTAGATGACTGGACGGTAAATTTATGCGGCCCTGGTCAATCTTGGGCCATGGAATTTGAAGTGCTCGGACCAAACGCTTTTGGGCGTAAAGAACAGGGGTCATATTCCTCCTTCCTCTAATTGCCTCGGGTATCACTAGAGTAGGCAAATGAACACCCTTGCATTTGCTTTGGGGGACACGATAAACAACTTTGAACGCCGTGTCTGGATTCACCTGATATCCGGTGTCAACTAGGTGCGCTAAGGTTGTGCTATTTATCGATTCAGTCTGCCCTTGACTTAACCAGCGCGGATGATGCTCCTCAATCCGAGTTAATAGCTGTCGTGCCGTTCGCTGTACATAAGATGCATTACAAACACATCTGAAAGAGGATGTCGGCATCGACAGTCTATCCTTGTTCAGAATCTGGATTAGAAGAGCACTCTGAAACACAATATGAACTGTGGCAGCACTGAACCAGCTTGAATTTCTGTCTGCCCTCGTCGGTTTAAGATTGGGCTAAAAGTATCACGTTTAAATGGCTAGCTAATCAAACGGTCTTTCGTTCTTTAGGTTTCCGCGGAGATTTTTGGCACTCTGTGTATGAACCGATCCCGGGTGGGTGTGCATGCAACTGATTTAATAACTTGCCCACTTTCTCGCTTACTTGAGTGCTAATGAACGGATTTCATGGGTACTGTCTACTCTCAGTAATTACGAATTGAACAGTCTGAACCTGAAAAGACTATTAAAATACCCGATTATGCAAGTAAATCATTGTTCGGTGATCAATAATAAAGCACTGAGGACTCCTCACCAAGTTCTTCAGTACACAAAGAACACATATGCTGAGAGATGTTTTCACCAGCATGTGTGTGATCTAATCTGTAGATGTAGTTAAGTTCGTACGTATAACGAACGGAAGTAGAATATGAAGTCTGCGCAATGTGTGATTAACGGACGGACAGCACAGTTATTTACTGTGCGCACAGAACTTGCTTGGGCAAACTGATTGGTGCCGCCTGCCTACGGGCCAATAGCTCACAATTAAAATTACTAGGAAATATTTCAAACGACACGATTGCCTTCACATTGGTTCTGTCAGCTTTTATTGTCGTATCGGTACTGATTCAGTGCTACCATGTGGAAAATACACTTTTCGCTACCAGTAACAAATTTAATTTTCTACTTTCAATAAACTGAGGGGATTTGACTAGTTAGTCCGTTCAAGGTATAGTAGAAGAAACGTTCGGAGTTAACACGCAGTAAATTTAAGGCTATTAGATAGGACACAAAGCCGTACATCTGGTAATGTGAGTATGAAGACTAGGTCGACCTTGTCGCACACTTCGCTCAGTAACTGATCACTTTAGCAAGATGACCTAATGCACACAGGTTTCTTGGGTTCCATGTAGATCGGGTCATACTTAGGTCTTTGTCGATCGTGAATATTGATGAATTTTTCAAGGTAATCATTTTGTATAAGTGGTTTTCAAGGGAAGTTGTATTCTTCTCCAAGGGTATCTGACACAACTACCTGATTCGACCAGAGGCAGGAACGCTAAGTCAACTGGCCTGTAGTTGCACTTCGTCGGCTTTACGTTCATAGAATACAAAAGCGAACTAGTAAGAACTCTTCATTTGTCGAAAAATTCCCAAGACTGGCGAATAAGATAGTTTTCAGCGGTGCATACTCACGCTATTGCATCACAATACCTTTAGTTAGTTAGAGAATTGGGCCAATTAGACAAATAAGCGGAAATAAAAGGGATTATTGATCACAAACAAAGGTGTGTCAGGCTCAGCTAGAGACCCTATGTGGATTGTTTCACACGCTTTTCTGTTCGATTATCTCCGAGACGTTATTATTATAATTCATGGTAAATATATGATTTTTGACCGTACGCTGTTGAACACAGTAAACAAACGTTAACATCTCACAATAATTGTCTCTTCCAGTTCATTGGTTCAGCAAGCGGTGGATAACCCAACTTTCTGTATTGTGATCAAAAATTATTATATACTACTTACAGAACGAAAAATATAATGTACTCAGAAGGATGACAGTAGAATGTAAATTTATCTCAGCACCCAATCGTAGTCAAAGTTTGGCGATAGCGTTCTTCCGCTTTTATCCTAATGTTGCTGGTCAAAAATGATTGGATATATCCTTGTAGTCTCAACTGAATCATAAGCAGCATGCCTGGGCGAAGAGTTCGTTTTTAGAACCACAGGGTGATTCTTTGAAAGCTATTTCACCGTTTTGACAAGGCTGACCGTCAGAATGAGGACCCAAAGTCCCGGGTTTCGATTTTTGATGTAAACAGTACAGTACTTTATCTGATTGACGGGACATTGTGTTCTGTCATCCGGGTAAAACACCATACTACTTGCATCAAGAATCGGATGGACACCTAGAAGTTTTAAAACTGGAGTGTTTGTTAGTTTGTTTAATTGTGTGTGTGTGAGTGTGTGTGTGTGTGTGTGTGTGTGTTTCCGTGAATGTCCTGTTCGGTCTACCTATTGAATAGCCATAGGAATTTTGTGGCTAATCCGTGAATGATGAGAACAAGCTGACTAAAATTAATCGAAAGGAACGTGGTGAAAGATGACTGTTTTGTTCCAATATTTTCTCTTCTTGTTTCACATAAGGTTCTGGTGCGTTACGGTTCGTATGGTGTTGATAGATAACATGCTCTTCGATTACGCAAGTGACACTAGGCGATCGCATGATAGTTCAACAGTTGGTTCAAGTGCCCAACAGTTTTAAACCATGGCTCAGGGCTCCTAAATTGTGGTGCCTAATTTCTGCAATACGAAAAATATTGAATTATTTTGCCATAAAGCCGTTGACGGTATTACAACATTTGAGTTGGGTTTCTGTCTCAGGTGAACGTTCAAATTCATTCCGACATTCAACGAATTTTTCAATTCTTCATTTTCTGTTTTGCAATAAATGATTGATTTGATGTTTTCTCGTCGGCTTGACAATCTGGTGGTCTGGAACAGCGCTGCAGTTCACTTAAGCTACGCACACTACTGTAGTACAAAACATTAATAAAATCTGGAAAATCCAGGCTTTGAATGAATAACTGATTATCCCGCAAGTATGTCAGCCATCCCTGTAAGACATTGCCGCTGGCGGTGTGGAATACAAAATCAATAAGCAACAGAAACAAATTTACCGTCCTTAATTATCATCGTGTTCTACTCATGTACTTGTGTGCGAGGCACATTCCAAACAGGCGTTTGTCTTAGCGCAATTATCGTCTATTATTGGCGAACACGTTATACAATCGTAAAGTCTAGTTATTTTTGTTAGATATCAACATCATAGCGAATATTCACGCGCAATTCTTCGCTCATTCACGAGCGAAGCAAACACGTGAACGTCAAGCGTAAGCCAGCGTGTCCATGGATCAATACAATCGTCACGTGCGGAATTTGCTACTGAATGATGTGTTCTTTTCCGGATACGGAATAACCGTTTGTAGTTATTTTATGGCGACTCCTGAAAAATCGAACTGTGATTTTTCGTCTTACGGTCGATTGACTAATCACAAGTCTTGAATTCACTTTGGACGATGTCATGACCTGGTGTTAGTTGCTGATTTTTCACCGCATTCAGGACTGTGATAGCCAAAATGCAACCTTCATGATTTTTCCACATACAGGATGCTATACCGTTAGTTCATAGTATTTCTCATTCTATTTCGGAATACTGTATTCTGAATCATTTCAAAAGTGTCCATAATCACATCAGAATTATTCAGAACTGTCACCTGATTGTTTGGCCGAAACAACATTTTGACTGGTCTGAAAATCAGCATGTCGAACTCCCACACCCAGTTCATCCCATCTCAGTCCGTGCACTGCTACCGTCTAGTTCATTCCGTGACCGAGATGTGATTCAGTCAGCTTTATCCACTTAAAAGTTGATATCAGGCTGGGGGAGGGGGGGGGGGGGGGAAGCGAGAGGACCGACCCGGCTCCCTTGCTTGTCTGCTGATCAGGGCGCCATCACTGGGTTTCGTCGCAGATTGATGCCCAGGCTGTTAGCCCCAGCCATCACAAGTTTCGGATACACGTGTATCGTCGAGTTTCCGCACCCCACGGAGCGAAGCGCAGTGTGATCGCTGAAGTGAAACGGGTGACAGAGTTTGACGGGCCGATTCCCAGACGAGTCAGAATGGTATTTCGAACGGCCTACTGAACGGTAAATTGGAACATTTTTGAGCATGTTTCTGGATTCTTCTGAGCTAATTATAAAATAAATTGTGAAATGGAAGAGCACAAACGGTCAGGTCTATTAAGGAAAGTAAACTCAGATAACTGTAAGGACAAAGGATATTTGTGAATAACATCTCCGAGGCAAAACCTTGCGCCTGAACTAAAAAAAAAACCAACCTTCAACTCTTCGGGCCAATTAAGCCGGACTGTGGCCCGTTCAAATAGTCCAGCTGGCATACCTCTTGGAAAACGATAAACCGGCCGGATAGGACGGGGTCCGCTCTGGCAGGCCTTGTGCCAGAGTACAGCTGAATGCCTATTTGGATCGATCTCCGTGTCAGTAATCAGGCTGGGGAAGCGTAATGCTGGAAGCACAAATGAAGCTGGACATACTGGGCTCGGAGTAGGTCGTTCTGTTGACATAACATCACCCAGGCCGTCGATGGGTGCGTCGTTGGTTGATTCCACCAAGTACAGCCCGGCAGCCAAAGCCAAATTCAACGGAGTCTCTAGCTAACGGATAATTGATGGGTAGGAAAAATGCGATGAAATCATGGTTGGATCAACTATCACATCGCGGAAAGATTTGCAAAATCCCGGATATAACTATGACGCAGTCCGAATATGTACGTACTTTTGATTTTACCTTAGACTTGTTTAAAATTTGCTTTGAAATGTCAAACTATTGCTGATAATAAGAATCAGTTTAAGATGCTGTTCGGTGACCGTTGTAGTGCTAAAATACCGCGATGTAGAAGCACAGTTAGTTTGACGAAAACTATATACGAACGATGAAATTTGCGAGTATGGCTTGAAGATGACGAACAGGCGTATCACTGTACTCGTCAGAAATCCGATGACGGACTAACTGTAAGAGCTCGAAAAGTATTTTGCTGTGAAATGTGGTCTGCTATCTCTGTGTAGCCGGTTGATTCGGTGTTTCACTATTTTGTTGCTTCGGCACCACCCGGACCAGTGCATTGGGTCCGAAAACAGTCAAAGTCGATCATCTTCGAGAGTAGACTGATTTATTTGGTTCATTTGTGAGACTACGTGCCGAATAGCCATTGTACGCCGTTGATTCATTACCGGACCCAGACACACACACACACACACACACACACACACACACACACACACACACACTTAATCATATCTGTATGCACTACCGGACGCATCCACGACCAATGACCGTGAGATGCATTTGATACTGACCTGTGACTGTGATTATGTCATGCTTGCGCTTACGGCTGGTGAGTACGTGCGCTTGGACCAGTATGCATCCAGAAAATGGCCCGTCTCTTGAACTTAATCAGCTCACAATAAATTGACTATACTTCTAATAACTGAGTTAAGTTGATCAACCTGTTTTGAATGCTCCGACACTCACTGTGAACATGATACCAATGCTAATGATTGGAAAACGTATGAATGGGTTTTCATTTAGTCAGACCACCTTTTATATATATATATATATATATATATATATATATATATATATATATATATATATATATATATATATATATATACGCTGGGCGAAACTATACTGATGTTCCAGTTGGAAAACGAGTAAGTCGCGGTACTATTCCTGATTCAAGTAGACAGCCCGTCTATCCTGGGTTTGAAGACCCTGCGTGCATTAGACGAAACAGTAACCATCCAGACAATTACCCAGATCCCGGCATATCAGCTTATTCTGTATAAGTGGATCGTGCAACAACAAGCGCGATATAACGGTTGAACCAGCGAAGTTGGAATTTGATAGTGATCCCGTATTCCCAAAGTGACGAGTATTGCGTATGGCCAGCAAGAGGATGTTCTGACAGCGTTTACCAAAACTGAACAAGACGAAGTTAAAACACGTGTGATTTCATCCACTTGGGCGACTCCCATTGTGGTGGTGATGAAGAGCGAAGGACAGACCCCTCGAATTTGAGGTGATTAGCGGCTAATTTTGAACACACGCTTACGGAGGGACGTAGCCACTGCTGAGGTAACAGAGGACCCGATGAAATGCATACCCGACAGCAAATACTTTTCAAAGATTAACCTAGCTGTTGTGTGTTTGTAAGTTCCGCTGCACACGGAATTCAAACCACTAACAACCAATAACACTCCGTGGGGCACGTTACAACATAATTTCTTGAGGCTAGGACTGTACTTGTCATCTGAGATCTTCCAGGCTGCAACTGACGATGTTATTCATGGCATCGATAAGTTGTTGGCATGTCACTATGATGTGCTTTTCTGCGCATCCACGAAGGAAGAACATGACCGCCGATTACACAAGCTACTGGAGAGGTTCGTGGAACGAGACGGATCGGTCAGACTGACAAAAACAAATTCAATCTCACTGAATTGGATCTGCTCGGCTTCACCGGTAATGCAAGCGGGTAGCAAAAGGATCCAGATCGTTTCAAACCACTAATCGAAATTGAGTCACCTAAGAATCAGGTAAATTTAAGGCCAGCCCTGAGAAGCCTGCAGTACTACTCCCGATTCATTCCAAACTTTGCGACACGAGCAGACAGTATCGATGGCCTAGTCGCCCGACGTGTGACAGTGGGAAGAGTAGTGTGAGGACACACTACGTGGTCTTACAAAAAAATATTGTCCCATTCGTATCATCTAAGAAATCCATGCTTATCATCGACGCGTACGAAGTTGAAATTGCTGCATTTCTGGAACAGGATGAATGCCCAATATTTTGCATCTCGCGTCTTTTCGATGCTGCAGCGCGGAGTTATTCCCAGACCTAGAAAAAAGCTTTGGTCGTTTTTCGGGCGGTGCGTCAACTGCACTAGTACCTCTTTGGACTGTGGTTTGCGATTGTTACGAACCACCAAGCTCTTCAATTCCTATATAATCCAGACAAATCTATTGCCGAATTGACGAGTGCTGTGATTCAGCCTATATCTATGACATTCTGCACCAACCTGGCAAGACAGTCCCACGAGTGGATTTCTTCTCAATGTACTCGAACTTTATAGCAGCAGAATAATGCCATTTCATTTTGCCGGCCGTGCATTTGTCGGGGGAAGAACTGAGGAAGCATACAACACACAGCAATGATTTTGGCGATCAAGAAGTGATAGTAACTCGGGATGAAGCGGAAGTATCCTCAGTTCCTTGTACTGCGAGAGGAACCCAGCGTACAATCAGACAGAAATCTTTGTCTTCGTGACTGACTTGTCGTACCACCTCCATTGCGTAAGCCGGTTCTGGGTGAATTGCACAAAGACCATTTTGGGCGTGGAGAAAATAAAGTCACTGACTCGGAAGATATGTTGCTGACCAGAGTTGGATGCGGACATCTGGATAAAGGTGAAGAACTGCGATGCGCGTTTGTGCAAAGTCCAGCCGGGGCCAAACAAGTGGAACCCATAGCGCGGAAGTTACATTTGAAGGCATAAAATCCAGGCCGACTTGTGTGCCCCTTTCTTTAACCCGATACCACCCCTTGGTACTGATACACTCATATTCCAAACGACTGGAGGCGTTCTTGACGAGTACACCAACTATTTCGTTTGTGATTCAAGTGGTACTGAAATGCTCCAGCCGGGAACAAATTTCACAGGTACTGATCACCAATAACGAGTCACAGTTCTGCGCATCCGGGCTGAAGGGTTAAATTAATAAAACCGGATGCCGACAGTTATGCACGGCACCCCGTGCTTCTCAAATGGTACCGCAGAAAACGTGATGCGTTCCATGAAAAGTGTACTAGCATCAGCCAACCCGAGGAAGTTACCCGACTTGGAAGCGTACCTTGACAATTTCCTGCTATAATGCCGGAACGCGGTGCGTGGGACAACAAAGGAGAGACCCGCTCTTCTAAAGTCGAGAACTCGGTCATTACTGAAACTTAGAGAAGGGAATATGGATAACTTATTTATTAAACCCTTCTGTGAGGGAACGTGTTAACTCAGCATTGACGGACAGCCAGGTCACGTTGCCGATCGGCACTGGTGCGGTGCCAAGTCCATGACTTCAGACAACGGAATCTCGGGTGACAAGATGGCCGATCGCTGGAGTGGATCGATAGATGAGAGTTGAGTCTTGTCAGCGTTGTTTAAGCCTCAAGGCGTGACCGGCCACATTATTCGAATTAATGCGTTTGCGCAACGAGTGGGCATATGGGACAATATCCTACGTGTCGTTTCTCGCTAATAAAATGAGAATTTGAAGGAAGAAGAGTTTTCTCACTAGACCTATGGGGACGGGACTGAACATCCTCGGAATATAAATTACAATATTATTAACTTTTTCAATGTGTGGGCAGAGGAACCTACGTCGAGGGAACAGAGAGACAGTTACGTAAGCATGGGACTGAACATATTTCAAGTTCATTCAAAAAAGCGATCAACACAGGAGGCTGCGGAAACCAAAAAACGTACTAGACATCAACCACATCAATAACAAAGCATATGTTTGCTACAGACCACCAGATCGAATGCAACTAGTCATTTCGGGAACCCTTCACTAACTTTAGTCCTCGGCTGTCCATGGTCGCAGACCTAGCGCTTACAGGATGGTAACCCATTCTTAGCTCGAAAAAGATCTTCATGTCAGCCTGGCTCTACTATGGTGACTGAAACTGAACTGTATATTTGTCTGTGTAGTGTTTTCAACAATAAATAGAACTATAGATATTCATCACTTTGAAGTAGGCACCAGTTGAGATACACTAAATGATTCCGGAAATAAGTCATGCAATCTCGCGAATGCACATTCACTTTTCAATAATAACTTCAACCAGTCGAACTATTTGAAAATTAGAGGAATGAATTTGTCGCAAAAATGAATAATCACGTGATGGATGTTGACTTTCAAACACGTGAACTCTATTCCCTGCATACTGTGTGACGGGAACGAATTATACATCCTTTATTTGCAATTCGAATGAAACACACATGAGATGTAACTTACCAATTCAATCGGGGGATCTGTCGTGTTCTGTTCCTGATCCTCCTGTGAACTGAACTGTTGTGCCCCGTCCGTAGGATCCGGAACCGGATAGGCCAGTTCCAACCAACGCCACACGAACTCGACAAAATCTCTGGCGGTTTTCTCCGCATTTGGTCCGGTACAGCAGAGGTGGTTGTATTCGGCCAATGCAATCCACAAATCCGCGGGTAGTGCACCCCACCTGTGGACACATTGCGAGCACTCTTGCAAACGTCGAGCTGCACTGTCTGCGGTGGCCGCGGAAAAATGACGCAACAGCTTCGGGATGAACCTCGGGGGCTTTGGCAAATCCGTCTCAGTAACCGGTTGATTACTGCTAGGGCATAACAGTTGGTACAAGTCTGCATTGAGCATAAATTTCAAACAATCAAGTACCAATCTGGGTCGAATACAAATGAGTGAGTTCGGTTCCAGTCGACCGCCTGTTGTCATAACATTATGCCACCATTGCATTTCTTCTTTGGATAGGTTCATATACGGTGCCAACACCTGACCGGTATCACATAAATAGCGCATAAGTACCAACAGGTTTGTCTGGTCCACGTTGAATTTGATCTGTAATCGTGCACTGAATGCTTGCCTTTCATAAAACAACGGATCTTCCTTTTGTGAGTTTTGCGTCGCCGGACGATTTGTGCGAGGTGAACTACCGGCCCAACTTTCCAGATAGGATTCAACATCTGCCCAGGTGGATGGAATTGGAGCGAGCAAATATTGCAGTGTGTCTGGTGATTGCAAGGTAACTTTGACCAAACTGGCGCATATATCATGCCACATGATGCTAGAATTATCCGGATCTGTTGCACTACTGGTCGGTATGACCGTATTGTGCACAAATATCCGACCTGTTTTCTGAATTCGACTCAACTGTTCATAATGATGAGCCATGGACGGTGAGATAGTGGGTAGTGCTTCAATTCGCCTCAGTTCATCTCGAAACCAATAAATGCGTTCCTTGAGATACGCTTGTGTGTCGTGGAGCATTTTACGTGTGACCTGTTCCAATCGGATTGCGCTGGGCACCAGGTCACATTTGGTCCCGATCAGTACCGCCGTCACGTGATTCGAACGTACCAGACCCATCTCGAGCCACTGGCCAATCATGGTGTGGAAACGTGGGCTAATCTCATTTCCACACAAGTTAGTTTGTGTCCTTAGGTACGTGCTCATATCGACCGCGATTGCTAGAATAGTCGGTTGATACAAGATAAATTGTACTAGAGTTTGATAGCATGAGCTCGCAGAGCAATCCCAAATGTTTAGTGTAGTTTGCAAATTACTGGGAACCTCGGTTGGACTTGTAGTGGTTACCTCGACAAGACTGTCAGCTTCATCGATTGTAGGGCTTTCAGTGACTAGAGTAGTCGATTGTTCCAACAAATTCGAAGCGTCAAAAGGTATTTCAAAAGTATCGATCGCATAGGTTCGCTCCTCTCGCTCATCAGCAAATCGGCATTGTCCGTCGAGCATGCTTAAAACCAGACTGGACTTGCCCGTTTTTGACTCACCGACAAGCATGGCTCTCAAACCATGATATGTTTGCACTTCTGTTTGAGAATCATGAAAAAATTCCATCAATGTGTCCGTACCATCTGACACCGCTTTCAGGGGTGGCCATTTCAATGGGTTTTCGGTCAAATTTAACTGTATGACTTGAGATGCACGTAATCCCTTGCGTTGCATTGTGTTCGCGATCCATTTCAACACTGCCGGTGGCACATTTCTAATCCGGTTGTGGCTTAAATCTAGATGTTGGGCCAGTCGAACCAGACCAGTCGATACGGTAGTCAGACGATTATAGGCCAAATCAATCGTCAGGATTTTACGTGAACCTTGATGTGTTTGGCTTTGAATAATGGGTAGACTGATCAATGTGTTGTGATCAACTTTCAGACACTCCAACTGAGGTAGGGAAAACAATGCTGCCGGCACGGTGGACAACCCATTATAACTCAGATCAATCACTCGCAGGTGAGTCAGACGTTGAAATCCAATACCAAGAATTGGTTGCAACAATTGATTGCGCTTCAAATATAAATATTCTAAACGTTTTAAACTGAACAAGTCAGTCGGTAAGTTGGAAATCCGATTGTAGTCCAGATTGAGCACTCGCAGTGTGGACAACGCGTCCACGCCACGCAAAGTGTTCAGTGCATTGTGCGCGAAAGATAGTCGTGTCAGGTCAGTTAGTTTAGCCAAGGTGGATGCGGGCAGCGCGCCGTCCATCTGATTCCAATCCAACCGAAGTTCACACAATGTATTGTACCATTCTTTTGGACTGCTACGTTGTGAGCGACCACTACGTGGACTAACTCTTTTCCCGACTCCGATAATCTCATCGATCACGTCGAACACGCGCAAATCCAAACAGTTTCTTTCAAGAATGAGTATTTTCAAGCGCCACGTGAGTCCAACTAACCATTGCGGTTGTATAGCAAATAAACGCAAGTGAGAAAGATCCAAATAAGTCACATACGGAGCGGCCAGCTGAAGCAGTTCAGTACTACGCGAACTCACCTGTAATAATCTGAGCGCAATCTGTTGCTCGTAATCTGTCAAGCACTTGTACATTACGGTCAAGCGAATGTCTGACCTGTCCAAAGCCTCCAGTATGGTGTAAAATTGTTCCCATTCGAGCGGAGACCCAGTGTCACGGCAAGGTTGAAAATGTCTGGCATCATACGGCTTAGCCAAATACCAAAAGGATTGATTGCAATCGGCTACAGATTTCGACCGGGAGGATTCGATGTTCTCGGCACATAACTCCATCAAGTTTGATGTGGATAAAAGATAATGAGTGCGTCGAACCGTCTGTGAGAAGCTGCCACGTAAAAAAAGTACTTTTGCTGTGATTTCTATTAACTTGACGGATAAAAGTACAACAATCAGCTGACCGCCGCTTGAATGGGGCTATAGGGTAATTTTGATTGGTCTGTAAAGGTCACCTGATGTCTAGAATCGTGAATAATAATAATAATAATAATAATAATAATAATAATAATAATGACAGTTTCACTTCCTTTTTTCACAGTACAACCGTCAGGGGGGATGACGGGGACAGCTGGAGGATGCCGGAGGGGGAAACAGGTCGGTCACGAACGGATGGGAATTCTGAACCCAATGAATTTCATCGCATTATGCTTATCTGTTACCAGTTTAACAGCCATTGAGATCTCATGATTGCAGACCTGTCCGGCTGAATCACGTTTCCTACGATGTCTTATTGTAGCTGGGACTGCTGGAGCAACAGAACGACGTGAATATCAACTCGATCGAGCCGACCAGTCGAGAACCACAGACCAAAGAACAGACGGTGAATACGTCGGAGGTGTCCCGAAGCAGACAAAAAGAAGCACACGGACTAGCAGATGGAAAGCAGCGGGATCTCAGGTAACAAGCAGGATAGCCCATGTACGGGGCTACCGATGAAGCAGTCCACCAGAACAATCGGACCAACCGAACAGAAATGGTGTACAAGAGGATCAAACTAATGGCCACAGGCAACTGGCCAGAATGCAGCCGACATACCCAGACAGCCGGCGTATCAAAGCGGGTGTCGCGGGGCCTAGAAAAAGAGCCAATGTAAACGATTGTATATGTTTCATGAACTTAACTTGTTTGGCCTTCTAAATACAAGTGTACTCACCCGTCTTATCATCTTCATTACAATATGGGTTGATCCAGGTGCTCTGTTGCATTTCGCACATGTCCACACGCCCACGTGAGTGTGCCACCGCCCACTTTCACACACCCTCCATCATTGCTGGCTTAATATCATGTTGCGTTCACTGACCGACTGCCACCCACATTTCGATGCATCAATTACTGCTTGGTTACTTTCGTCATGTCTGCATCATCCATACATGGTGTTGCTGAAATACAGACTTCCTTGTCTTCTTGATTGCTATTCTTGGTCCGAGCGTAGTGCTGTCCGATTACAGGAGCTCGTAATTTGGGATATGGATAGTTCGTATTCCAAAGTATTACTGACTCTCAGTGCACTACCGTCTGTACACTGTCTGTCGACAAACTTTAGCCCACACCAACGGGTAATAAAGAGCAAAACGACTCGTTTGATTCCGCTTCCAAATAGGACCGTGAATACAGTATGCTTTTCCAATTACTGCCTATTTATTACAATCAGGCCATTCGATTGGAGCAGGAGTACGGTTTTCCGGTTGTGTACAGAATGTCATGTAATGAATCTAAAGTCATCAAATGCTGAATAGTGGGGATGGCCGAAGCGATTATTATACGGGTCCCTGAGCCTGAGCTGTGCTCACAAAGGAATTCAGTCCACGTCCCTGAACTTCCCCGGCCAGTGTTCCTCCGAAATGGGGGGAGGGGGGGGGGGGGGAGGTTGCAGGTGTTCGACGTGAAACAACAAAAACGGAGGAAATTCCATGAGCCTAAAGCTCAGTAAGTGCGTCAACAGCCTGCTCACTATAAACGGCTGAAACGTCGCGAACTATTGCGGTGTCGATCCGGGTCACTAATTGTTCATCCGATGATATTCACCACATCTCCCCTTTATCAACCAATCGACTGGTTGATTAACTGGTCGAATGACAAACAGACTGATAGTCCCACTGACTGTCCTCTTGCCTTTCTCTGTTCTCATGACAAATAAATGAGATTGTAATGGCTCGAAAATGAATAATCGAAAACCTAATCGCTTACACTAAGTATTGCCATCTAAATCACGGTTATGGTTAGGCTTTAAAAACGTATAAAAGTTCAGTAAACTGGTGTGTGCCTCCAAATGCCTCAGTATGGTAGTGGGTGGGTGTCACAGGCTCCAAGATGAATACTCGTCCTGAACGCCTCTCGACATGCTCCCACGTGACCATGCGTCTAACGCAGCCTCTGCTGTGGAAGTTCTACTCCTTGCCTTCTCGTGGCGAAGATGTTCCCACTAAAGTGAGAGGATGAAAGCGAATGCCCGGCGCTGTCCACCGGGTCGGCTGACTAATAGTCAGTCTAGAGGAGACGGCTAAACCTCGATTCCAAACCAACCGTGGGTGGTGTATGAGTCGTACAACGGTATGCTCACTGGCATCTGTGGCGGAGAGGTGCACTAGGTACCCAGAATGTCTGGCCTCATCCGAAGGGCGTATAAACTGAGCAGTCAGTCACCGGCCCCAGCGGGTTACGGACCCCACGTTTCGCCCGGCTGCCTTGTGGGTTTAGCTTTGGATAGTTAAAGGCTCCGGTTGTGGACCCCCAAGGAAACCACCTGCTTTGATTTGGGCAACCTGACAGTATTGCTCCCACAAAAAAATCATGGACTTGAACTATCTACCCCTTCCTCCCCGATTGTACCATGTTTTGTTTCGCACAGAGTCTGAAACTAGACAGACGTTGAATACGGCTTTATATATATATATATATATATATATATATATATATATATAAACTGGTGTGTGTGTGTGTGTGTGTGTGTGTGTGTTTACGACAGAATTCCACGGCGCTCAACGCGACTGACTTTCTAGTACAGGTACTTTCCGAGTCGGTTTGGAAGACCATGGACAAAACAACAGTTCCGAACGGTAAAGGTCTCACTGAACGTTACATTTTTCTTAGCTGTCAGTCAGCCGCTATGTAGGCGAGCTCGCTGACAAACACCAGTCAGTCTGCTTGGAGCCGTTAAAATACAAAAAAATCATTTTGGGTGTATCTACGCGTGCTGTTTTTTGTTTGTCTGTATTGCACGAAATGCTGTTAAATCCTTCTTGTCGTTCTGCCAATTCTTTTGAACCAAACCCCTTAACTTGACATGCTGATGTGCGTTTTTCACTTTTTCCTGTTCATACCGTCCCTTGGTACTGTGCCTCTTTTTGTATCGAAGTATAAAATCACATAAAATCACACACGTGTAATGTAATGAACAGCTAACCAGTCGGTTTTTAAACGTATAGTACTGACCAGGGTAAATAAGTCTGTCTCAGTTCAGTTCGGTCTATTCAGTCCCTAACCTCGGAGTTCTGTGCTCTGGTTTTCGTTGGTACCTTCCAGCATCTCCCAGTAAAGGGTGAAAAGAATAAAAGCATAAAGTGAGAAAAATTCAAAAACTCGAAGAAAAGAAAGAATCCGAATGCAACTACGCCACTGGTAGCGTTTTCTAGTTATGTCACTTCAAGTTTCCAACCATTTCGTAGTCGGGTCACGTCATCCCCAACCTGAAAGTCGAGCACGTGCTACTCGGCCAAGTTCACTGGTCAGGGTTTTCATTCCATTTTGCCATGTCACGGACTGACCACCTCGATCTACCTTCCAGCCACTACTTGCCTTGAAGAAGAGTGTACGCCAAGGAAGTCTATCGGTGGGCATGCGTAGCACATACCCCAACCGCCTTTACCTGTTTAGATTCAGTACTTGATCCAGAGACTGACTTCTGGTTCCCAACACCTTAAATCTAACCTCAGTATTGCTGATACGGTGTTCCTACCATATTCGGGCAATGTTACGGCGATGTCGGTGCTTGAACACCAACAGTCTTCGCCTATCTTCTACTCCTAACGGCCATGTTTTGGAGTCGTATAGAAGAAAGAACCTAACCACAGCATTGTACACCCAATCCTTGACAGACAATCGGATGTCACACCGACTCTACAGATGACGGAGGTTGGCAAAAGTCAAACGCGCCTTCTGTATACGCGATGGCACTTCATCCGTTATGTGACCACCTGGTGAAATGTGATTGCCCACGTAACAAAACTTATCTACTTCATCTGAGGCTTCCCGTGCCAACACAAGGTTTGGTGTAGAGCCAACCCAGTCTCATAGCAGAGTTTCACACTTTGAAGGTGCAAAACATCCCGAATGTTGCTACACTATTGTTTAGGCTATTAAGGAAATCTTGCAACTTACCTGGATCTTCACTCAGACGAACAATATAGTCCACTTATTCCAAGTCAGACAGTTTACTGTCCGAGCAGCAGCTATTCTCACGCGACGATAGGGTTATCTCAAGAGTCAATCCATTAAGAAAATTGAGGAGGCAGAGCGACAGGGGGCAACCCCGACGAACACCACTTTCCGTGATGAACAAGGGTGAAAGATCGCCTCAAGCACGAACCCAGCTTCGGCAGTTTGCGTACCAGTGTTGGAAAAGAGAAATAAAATTCTTTGCCGGCGTTCGTCTGGGTCCTGGACATCAGGGTGTATCGATAACGGTGTGGACAGCTCCGTCTGGAAATCGTTTCGCTGGTTATCGTCTGAAAGCAACTGAGCAGGACGCGTGGCATTTACTTTGGTTGGACCACTGAGGAGACGTAAACAGAAGCGAGCACGTACCAAGGTGTGATCTGAGTCCGCAGGCGTAGACCAAAATGAACGACAATCTTTAATTCATCTACTCCAACGGAGACCGATAACAGAGTGGTCAATCTGAGTCCAATACTGTGAAGACGCAGGAGGACGCCATGTGAGTCTACGCAGCTTCTTATGGCAGAAGTTCTCACTCGTCCAAAACAATCAGCGGTCAGAACACAGCTGAATAGGTCTGTCTGGGTGATGCCAATCAAGACTCCCTTGAAGAGGTATGTAGAAACACCTTGAATCTGTGGAGACTATCAGGTCAGTCGGAAACAAGTTCCTGAAGCAGACCAGTTTCTCTACGGTGGAACCAAAACAATATTTTGTATCATATTCGTGATTTTTGGATCCACTTACACTTTGATTTTCAGGATGCAACGTCTGCGAATATCTCTAGGTAAAAATCTCGTCGATTGAGTGAGTTTGGTAATTCTTGGGAGGTTTATCCAGTACAACATATGCAGTTTGGTCTTAGTGTTTTACCCGTGATCAACAGCCGTACTGCTGACACTTGTTTCTGATTTGCACCAGCCAGGGATGAAAGTCTATGTTCGTTTCTCGAACAATTTTGTGCTCGAACAAACACTTTGTTGAGAATAGTCCTGGAAAATGCCTGATTTAACCACTCACTTCAGGCGTGTAGCGTCTTTAATATACCAAGTGTTTTCTGACCCGACTACGTCCGGTTTTCTGCTCTATTGAAAACACGTCCACCTAGATCTTTTGATGAACTCCACTCGTTGTTGGGTTTACTTCCGTATTATTCCAAACTTATTCTAGTCTTTTCTTCTAAAGCGGAACCCATTTTGGCGCACAGGACTAACGAGATGAATGGAGTACGGACGCAGTGGATAACTACAGTCACGAATCGAGAGATGCTTCGCTAGCAGACAGAAAACCGAAGTCGAGCCACAGAGATATTTATGCAAACCTGCAGAGTAAAGACTACAGCGCAAGAAATGATCAGGGACGACTCACAAGAACGTGTGTCACATTGGTGGTGGAACCAGGAACAACTTGGTTCAGAGTGATAAAACAAAGTTTATACATGGGTGGCCATAAAGATGATGATTGCCAGCAATCAATGCAGTGTCACAACACCTGTTCGATCTTTGTTCGCAAATATGATTTAACTGGTATCCTGCACATGACCATCCACTTCGAAAATTGGTACACCCAGTTTGTCACTAACTACCATTACGAACGTATCTTCTAGTGTTATCGGAACCGCATTCCAGCAGGGTGTTTATCCAGTGCTGTGTGTTTTGTGCTTACCTAACCCTGAAGAATGAATATATTCACGGACGTAACATAGAGCATTAGCTCTGTTTTGGGAAATCACGAAGATGAGGGTTTGGTTCACGTTTCAGAAATATAACAGATCACGAAGTGCTGAAGTTTGAGAACACAGGTTGGCGAACAAGCTCGTTTTCAGTGATTCTTAACTGACCTAACACAGCTTAATATATTGTTAGATGTATAAGGGATACAGCCAGCGAGGTGTCAGGAGCCATTGTTCACACCTAGTATGGTACAGGATTATCCGGAGACCAGGTGTGAACGGACTAACGCGTTCTTAGCGTCTAAGCTTTCGGACTTTCTTGGACCTGACGTTGGGTGGTGAGGGGGCAGGGATACGCACATTTTTCTGCGCACATAAAGGTTTTTTTTGACGCGAATCCCCACGGCTTCTGCTGTGGCCAAGATGCGACTTCGCAATGCGCAATGCTTGATCCACGTTCACCGTGTGATTATTCTCAGCTAGGTGTGAGATGACTGCGCTGGTAATTGATCTAATTGTTCCAGTCCTCAACCACGGTTGGATGACGCTTACGAGTGCTTTCTGAGATGTGTCTGGTCTTGCAGCCGATATACGTTGTTCCACAGGACCAATTGAAGGGATGCACACAGAATGAGGCTGCAGAAGTTCATACACAACACTGAGACACAACCAACATGCAGACTATTTATCGCTCTGTGCCATTTCTGAGGAAAATCATTATGAATGTATGCTCACATAACCACTTTCTATAAGTCGATTGAGTCTTATTCGCCAAACCAGGAAGTATTAGCACTCAACTCTGGCTTTTTGGGCATGGTTGGAAAATGAATGCTAATCGTCGGATCCCTGATAATCACAAGCCTCGTCAAGACATTTACGTGGTTTTTGATGGTGTGCTGGGTTTCATTGATCTCAATACCAGACCCTCGTCATTGTGACCTTCTTGGCTATTGTCCGGAGAATCTTGACAACGGTTTCTTGTTAACTACCGAAGATCACTCTTGAGTGACTACTACAGTCTTGTGAAGTTAAATTGCATTCAAATGCTCAGATGTGTAATCCTCTTGATAGCCCACCTCTGAATTCAATATGGATGCGTCTCGTAAAAATTTTGAATCGGAAGGAATTCTTTGTTTACTGGTAATGAAGTTTAAGTTACTACTAAGAAAGTTACCGTCTGGTTGAAATATGTCAGTTTCCATCACCTACTAGCTAACCGTCATCTCAGTCAAATGAATTGGCTGAAAATTTCGTTCAAACAATGAAGAGTTCAGCATACTTCATCAATGTAGAAACGTTGAACAAGCTCGAAAATAGAGCGGACAATTTCCTAATGCAGTATAGTAATTCTTTCCATTTGGCTACGGTTAGTAGTCCGGAGAGACTATTCAAAAAACCAACACTCTGAACCAACTTGGTCCATTTCCAGACTTCTGGATTTGTGTAACACCGAAGCAGTAACATGAGACGTTCCACGGAATTGAACTCAGGTAGCTAGGAAAAGGGATTCGCCACATTCGGTGTCTCAGCGATAGTTCATTACACGGAAGACTAACAGATCAGGTTGATTATAATCCTTTATGGGATTGTGTACGAGTCGATTCTAATTCTCCATTTTCTGAGTTTCTCCTGGATGAATAGGGTCACTTTAAAACTGCTTCATCAACAAAAACGATCGGAAGATCTGAACACTTACAGAACAAGAAAAGCCGTGGTTACAGAAAACAGGAGATGTATTGAAGCTGCTGTGGATGTGGTGATTGTTGATGACTATACTTTGTGTTGTTTTATTACTCTCATGGTAAAGTGTCCGTCTACCGTGGGTATAACCACAGTATATATATATATATATACATATATATATATATATATATATATATATATATATATATATATATGCTGCGGGACAAAAGCATAAGACATCTCTCGTTTTTCCTCCTACCCCCTGTTCTGTATTCTCTAAAGAAACCATATCTGGTCAAACACAACTGAATGCATCGTACGATGTATCAAATTTGGGAACGAAACTACGCACTATGCGCGATTTGGAGCAAAAACGTAACAAATCGAGGGTGCCTAAAGTCGAGGACCCTCTATTACGATGTGGTGTACCGCGGCAAATTTAACGGAAGCGGACGGGTCATTGAGCCTGATCAAAAGCAGATTAGTTTCAGTCTGCGAATTTGGCGACTGATAAATCCATGAGAACCTGTATTAGAGCTGATAACTAGCAAATCAAAATAACATCGGTGTTGAGCAACAGTTTATCGAAAATCGGGAAAATCGTGTCGACTTACACGTATCACCTCAGTACCATACATGAATGAGGATGATTGACAAACTGAGGACCAACCAAAACACAGCAAGCTGGCCGATAATGATCTATAGACTAAATGTCACCCGGAAGAAAGCTTGTCGACAAACAGGGTAATACAAAAGCAGTGCATGATGACTGGTTATGAGAATAGAGTGATTCACGTGCACCAGAGCACGTGATGCACCTCAGTGAAATAAATGACCTTCATTCGCACTGGTTGCACGTATATGACTTGTCTGCATGATGCCACAAGGAAATAAGCAAACAGATTTTGAGAACGTGAAATATCTGTGTTCTACCGAGTGGAACTCAGTTTGCACGAGTTCTCCAGGCAATGCAAGAGATCGAGAAAAGTCATACGACGGTGTGTGGAATGTAGCAAGCAATGTGAACCTAGAAAGCTGATGGGAAATCCAAGAACTAATGAAATGGGAAAACGCAAACTAATTCGTCTAGCTTCCAATAGCACATACTCCTTGTCTACTTTGGAAGGTTTGATCAGATTACGTGTGTTTCAAAACGAACGTTGCAAAGAACGCTGAAAACTACGCCGCGGATCAAATATGAAACAGGATTAAAACGACGCATTAGTCTCACACAACTTCATAAAGAACAACGCTTATCGTGGACTGAACCACATGTGGTATGGACAGAGAAGTGGCGAAATCATAACTGGCATGACATCAGAAAAGAAGGTGGAATTTTCGGTCAAAGAAACAACCACAAAAGTTTACTGTTGGTCTGGGAAGCCTTCGCAGTCAGTGGCCAAAATGAGCCTGTTTTACCTGACAGTATTCAAGATTCCATTGTGTATATTCGTACGTTGGAACATGTGTTCTTGCCGCTACTGATCAGCAGATTAGAATAAGAAGTCATATTCCACTACGATAATGGTTCTGCCCACAGCTCACAAACCACAGAATGTTAACTGTGGTTCCATGTGACCAAGATCATGCAGGGGCCAGCCTTCAGCCTAGATCAAAACCCGAATCAGGTCCTATGGGGTATACTTGCTCACCAGGTGTACAAAGACTCCAATAGTTTACCGGACTTCCGATTTCTCCGAAAACGGTAACCCAGTTTGCTTCAGTCGCAAATATCTCCAGAACGCGGTAATTTAAATCCGTTGTACATGAAAATATTTTAATGATACATTGAGTGTTCACGACGTTGTCTGGCATTCTGTTCACACAGAGGCATTCGCTTCGGACACGATTCGTTCACGTTGGTCAAAGTAGTTTGTGATATGTTGGGACATTCTCCCACAGTAGCTATTTCCAGTTGTCGATTCACAAAACAGACTATCTGTGGTAGATTCCGAGAAAAGATTTGGAGGAAATGTTTGGACAGGAAGGCTGTGAACTGGAGAGCTTCGGCTACTGGAGGTCCGTAGACGCTCTACGTCGGACCAGTGATTATCAGAAATTCACCATCCACCCTGCATGGGCACATTTGCGCGTGCGTGTTGTATCGTGAAACAAAGTTTCTGAGTAACTCAGTACACAGTGAATGAAATCTTTGGGTAAATATCCGGACCAAACCGTCTAAGGAGTGTATCGAAAATTCGATACTCCATGTATTGTTTTTATTGTGAAAGTTGTGATGTTTATAACACGGCCTTGATGATAGATGTAATTCGCCAACGTTTTGGTTTCCATGGTTAGGAGTGCTCAAGGCAAGTTTATAATCAAATAACTGTGAGGTTATTTTTAAGTTCGAGTTCAGCAAATCGTAACTAGCCTGCAAACCAGTGTTCAGAAAGGTTACCCGTGGTAAATAAAACGTTGACCAACTACCAAATTTTCCGACAAAGCCGCGTTATCGAATATTTATTCAAGCGCGTTCTCTGTGATACGAGAACAGTAAAATGGATAATAAAAATGAAATTAGTGGACAATGAAAAAATCTACCGGTGTGCACTTACAACTCGTGATTTCGCTTGGCGTTTACATTCCGAATGCACTAAGTAGTATTCTACCTGATGATAACATAATCATAATCATAATCATAACTATCATAATTCGGTACCGAACACAAAACTACGCATTTCCACGAAAATTTAGCCGTTCATCTGGATTCGAGCAAACGTTCATACTTCAAGCAGTTCATTTCAAATTCAAAACCATTTTCAAAATGTCATTCTAGTCCTTTATTCTCTTTAGAACGCATACTACATTGAGCCATAGTCCCACTTGCTGATTCGTTTTCGTGCTTAGATTCACCGGTACCGCGTTTGGTCGTGTACTCGTGACCAGATATGTGGTCACAACCGAAATGCGTACAAAACCCCTCTAAATGAAATCGTATTTTCCGCGCATCATCCTTACTTTAAACGTTTGTGTCACATTTAATTTGATACTTTACTATTTTAATTGCCGCTATGTGAATCTAACGGCTGCACAGGATTCACAATGACGTAAAATACAACAATTTACCGCAAGCCGATTTGAACACTTCGCAGAACCCGATGTGATGCAGTTTTGTTGCTAACCCCTTTTGGTTAAGCGAACATCTCACTGGCCTTAGAGCTGCTGATTTTCTGTTTTAGCGGTGACTACGGCTCGATATTGAATGAATGAGGCATTTTTCTATTCGATGCACATGTAAACACCTAAGGGGTTACGGTTCTGGTTAACGCCCGTGAGTTTGTCATCCCGTTCGGTTAATCGGATGTATTTACAACAGCTAGTTGCACTGCAAGCGTGGCTACTGAGACAAGCTCGCTCCCTCCGGGTCAGTTGAGGACTGTCCACTAGGAGGTTTTCGAGGAGAACACTTGCTTTTCGCTACCGCGGTCTGTGCAAAATCTGAGCTGATATACTCATGGCGTGACGGTCACTTCTAGACTTATAATATTGTCAAAAGGTCTGACGATCAGAAGGACCACGGAGCACATAGGCCTTGATTTAAAACTGTTTGCGTGAGCCAGCGTAGCAACGTAAAGGAAGGCCAACAGACCATACGATCACATCCCCCGACTGGATCACGACTGACTTGAGGTGGACTGGACACGCTTTGCAAAAAAAGCATTATTGTTATATTTCATTTTTGTGGTGTTTTCCGAACAAGCAGGTTCAAAAGAACAACCTACCAACGTCATTTGGATTATAACCATAGTTTCGAAAAATGTGTCCGTAAGTTGAACGCGGGGTGATAGTCCGCGCGGTCAAAATACCTCTACTACTTTAGGATAGACTTCAGAAACTATCACGTTAATTCGGGAAATCATCACATAGATGAGCGAAATCAATAATAAGATTTGCGAAACTATCATATACATTTGGAAAACTATAAGTTTAATTTGTGGACCGAAAGCAGCCATTGGTTTTCGCATCTGTACAGTGCATTTCATTCGTGGACTGGCCAAAAGTCCCTTTGGCCGACCATTGTCCACTGTGACCGACTGTCTTATAACGCCGTTCCCGTGCAAAAATGGCATAAATCTCAGTCGTACGACTTGTCGCGCTGATGGATGGACGTCGATCCGGTAAATCAGTGGAGTCATGTGACCTGACCCGGAGAACCAAACCAACGACGGCGCTTTAGGCTAGACGCATTTGAGCTAGTCAGAAAATTTCGAATATCCTGTAGACGGAGTTGTGACACTGGTCCCTGAAAATCATCGGCATTCGGTTCATCGATATGATGCAGAGATGAGAATATATGAACTAAGTTAACTCAGAGAATAGCTTGGCACTACGTCGTGTTGGATAATAACTGATTAGATTTCTTAATTCTAATCCTGGAAAGTAATTACTCACGACCCGTGTTTATCATATGTATATACGTGAAGAATATGTGAAAAAAGCTTAAGTTCATGCTACCATTATACTGTAGGGTCGATGCAACTGAAGTATACATGTATCATGAGAATCAACAAATCAATGTAACCTATGTATTCTCACGTTGAAATCTGAAAATCCTAGTACTACATCACGTGAAGAAGTTTATTTTTAGCTCCCAGTTAGTACATTCTATTAGATTAAATAGAAGTCTTCTATATTCACTACTCCAGATGGAAACGGCAGAAAACGGAGTACACAGTAAGTCGCAAGTGGTGGAATATTCTTGGGGGAAATGTTAATTTCTCCGATCATCTTTGGTGATAGACAGTAATACACTATCATCCAGCTCGTTACCACATCTGAACTATTGTGATCTCATGTGCTTCACTACTCCAAGTTCCAATGTCCGGTTGCCGGCTATCCCTAACAGTATCGTGGGCATTTGAGGCTATGAGGTATAGACCTTTCAAATTGTTCTCATATTTAAAGTACAGAGTATACTCTATTCTATCGGTCAGTATTAAAAAAGTCAAATGCTGTAAGGTCCTAACATTTTGCATACCATTCTCAATGGCCATCAATCTGAAATTTATACAAAATGATGTTGACGTACAATGAACGAACATGAAGTATCAACTACCGTGCTTCTCCAAAATAGGACGAAGTCTTATATCATTTTTTATCCACAAAAGCGCACTAGGGCTTACTTTAGAGGATGTCTTTTATGTTTGCGAATAAAAATCCAGAAAGTCAAAAATGAAGTCTCGTTTCCTCACGTAAAATGAAATAATTTCAGATAGAAACCCATTTATAGTAACGGAATTTTATGAATTTCCTAACAGTATTCAGTCAAATGCAATCATTTAGTCATTTTTTGTGATGTCCTCCTAAATTAGGAAACCCCAAATTTCACACTGTATTTCGGGCAAATTCATTTCTTGGAGAATCACTGATCGCAATCTCTCGTGTTTAGCAATAGAATTCTCCTCAAATGAACACTTCTTGTCCAAATACCCCTCTCGTAGTGCATTGGCGACGCAGTTGTTAGTAGTCTTATTCCATGAATTCTTCACCGAATTCAAGATTACCTGAGGATTGAGTTTCATAAAATTCTCACACTGGAATCTATCTTTGGTTTGGAGGGGGAAGCTTTTGGTATAAAAAGCGCGTATGCTTGCATACGTTCGCAGTGAAGTCCTGTTATCTATCGGACCGGATAATACGGCTTTTTGTGCTATCGAATCGATGGTACTGAGCACATAATTACGAGTTTATTGGTTGGAAGAACGGTGTATCTATGGCATTATTCATACGATAATAGACACTGGTGACCAGGGGACGTCACTGCGAACGTTTGCAAGCATGAGCGCTTTTTTTTACTAATACTTCCCTCGTCCAAACTGCGTCAACCCCCCTCATCTCCCCATTGAAATTGACGAATATGAAGACAAGAACAAACAATGGAATTAATATTTGGTTGCCCTGAGTAGGTCAGTTGTACGGTTCTCCATAGGAGGTAAGCTCAATAGCTTCCCATGTCTCCTCCGTCAAGAGCCGGTGAGAAAAGCGTCTGTGAATACCTCACAAAACTCTCACAAACATCCTTTGTGACATAGGATGCTGCTAATGTCAATGAGAGTTCCCAGAACTGCTTTCGCCATCCTGTTTGACTCAGAAGAGCTTCGGGATCCCCCTCCATCAAGCTAGGATGGTCAGAACTCAAGTCTCGCTCGACTTTGCCTTTCACCGTGCTCTATATGTTTTCAATTGGATTGAAGATGGGTGAATATAGTGGCATCCTCAAAAGCTTTGCCGCAGAATATTCACTTTCCGCGAATACATCCTTCAGCTTGGTGTGACAAGGAGCATTGTCATAGATAACAGTTATTTTTCACAAAGGAACCGGTAGTTTGAGATGGTCAATTACTAACCGAATTCACTGCTTACAATCTTCCCATCGATATACACCACGCTTTGTCTTGAAGGACACCATCCCGGACTCCGTCAAGGCCCCAATAAGATGCAAGTTTCGACCGCTATTGTTGCAAACCTGTGGGCACGAGCGCTTACCTTTGGTCGACCAGTCCACTGTCCAGAAAATGCAGTCCTCTCGTTGTTTGAGCTGGAACATTCGTAGAGCATAACACCTACGCCTCTCCTTCACATCCAATCTATCCATTCCAAATGGAATGAGATGCAGTTTCGTGATGTTAATCAACCGGAAATCCGAGTAATTGCCGAGTGTTGTACATGATACTTCTTCAGTTTCGGATTTCACTCGGATACGAAGTAGATCGAGTGTCGCTGTTGGATCCCTCTTCTACCCATGTGATCATTTCGTCAATTTCCGTACCGTTCAAAGACTTTCTCCTGAGACCGTCTCTAGGCTGACGTTCGTAACGCAGCTTGTCTGCATGCACCCAGTTGTACGCAGTCTTGTATTTGACGCCATTGGGTTTGGCAAGCACACGCCAATCATGGCCGTCCTCGAAAGCCTGGATAACTCGCTTGCGAACTCCCTCGTCAGCACAACTGTACCGCCCTCGGATCATGATGGTAAAAATGATCACGTTGACCAAGACGCTGCATCGTATAGGATTCACGGAAAACAACATTAGGTGGCTGATCCGGCCATAGCAACAGCTGATTGGTACTATGACGCAAGTGGCTTCTTGTCACAGTTGATTAAGCATACCACTGACAAACACACACACATACTGACTTGAAGTTTCGTTAACTCATCCGCCCTGAATGCATCGTGTGAACACCTCTACCCTGTGGGCTGGTCAATTGTACGGTTCAAGGCCGAGCCCTATTTTCGATCTCAGCAGGCACAAGCAACTTTACTGCGTTTACGCAAGGCCGTTACCAAGTTCGATGATGGAGACAAACCACATCACCGTGGTAACTAATGTCCCCCAGTCAAGCCCCTTGACTAAACTTGGGGTCAACCCAGGTTAAGTGGGCTCACAGTAAGTATCTTGGTCCTTGAGAAGTGCAGGCCTTCTTCATTGGGAGGAAGAATTCATGCACACCTTTTTTGGAAGGGCGCTGGTGAAAGTACAATATCAATTTGACCTTAGTCCTGTCTGACTGTATCTATGCCGTACACAGCACTGGTCATGTCCGCGATTTAGGCAAGCAGCGCCTAGCAGCTTCCACGATGCACTCAGTCCGGTCCACATACTACGCTTAGGCTAGCAAGCATTCGCAATGATTTCTGATTCATCTCCGATAGAGAATGATACATCTACCCAAATACTGATCCCATTATTATTTGTTTGTTAACTTCAATGAGACAGTTCGGAAGAGGAAACTACTTGTACGAAAAGAGCTTGAGCTTGCAAACTTTCACAGTAAAGTCTCCGGGTTACCACTACCCATAAGGGTAGAAATCACGGGTCTAGCAGCAGTTCTTTATTGTAAATACCGCGTGCCTCCGAAGCTAAGCTCTATCATGATTTTTCGGGACCATTTCAATTTGAGCCCTACTCCAAAAATAAGACCTACTCAAAGATGCATCCGTGGAATGTGCTCAAGGATGAGATTCCCTATCGAAAAATGACCCATTTCCCCGGATTTCGTAGTAATCCGAACCCAATTTACCTTGATCACCGAACCAGCAAAAATGCATTCAAGCCTTTCAAGGATAAACAAATAATTCACCGTGCAGTAACAAGCTTCACTCACCGCTGAAAACCATGGAAGTACTCTTAAGCTCTGTTGATGCGTGACGAATTATTTGTTAATCAGATCCCATCTCCCAAAATAGAGTTTCATCCCAGGATTATTTACGAATAGAAGAGGATGAGTACATCGAACATAGGATAAACAGAATTCCATACTGCATCGGTCGTCGCACAGGATAATCAGGACCGCGCTGCTCATTGCATCGAGCAGCGTGGGTAGTGATAAATGGGCTACTGCTCAGAGTTCCCTCTCTTTTATTCAACCTTTGTCTTCTGTCCCTAACCATCCCTCTTTGCCCCATCTATCCACCCATAATGCTCCTACTGATAACACGGTCGATACTCGCTACGATTCACTGTCAAATAGTATCGGGAATAATCCTCTATCTTGTAACTCACATTTTCTCAAGCCTCGTCAGCCTCTGAATCTCGGCTCCTTCAACGTGCATACACTCATGCAGGCCGGTCAGCAGGCGTGCCTAGCGCTCACAAGAAATTCTCTGAAGATTGATGTCTGCTGCTCAAGTGAAACGGTATACAGGATTCGAGCAGTGTAATTCAACTAACTGCTCCTGGTATCTCATCGAGGTATTTTCTGCGCACTTCAGGAAACGAAGTAACTCGAGCTGTGGGTCAAGGTGGTGTAGGAATAGTCTTGACTGACAAGACTGAGGCTGCCCTTTTAGACTGGATTCCTGTTAACAGTCACTTATGTGCTGTGAGACTCCAAGGGTCAGTCGGCGTTCGAAAGGATAGTTGTGTTAAACGCAATTTGTTTGTGATCTCGGCGTACGCCCCAACGGACTGCAGCTCAGACTTGCAGAAAGATGAGTTCTATGATGAACTCGCCACCCTCGTTTGCATTAGTAAAGGTTCTGACATTTTAGTGCTAGCTGGTGACTTCAATGCACAAGCTGTCAAACTTAGTGTGTCAGAAGCCTGTTTAGGTGGGTGCTGTGCTTTAACCGCTGAGCGTACAGATAAGGGGATAGGCTTCTCCAGTTCTGTGCAGACAATCGATTGTTCTTGTCTAGCACTAATTTCCGACACAGCTCGCGTCACACAGCGACATGGCGCTCCAACTCTACAGGTACTCTAGGCCAGATTGATCAACTCGCCGTAGGCTACCGGTGGCGCAGTTCTCTTCAGAACTGTAGATCTTACTGGTTGACGTACGTAGGATCGGATCATGCATTAGTTTTAATGCGATTATCTCTCCAGCTCCATGGTCATCGTTGCAAACCGCAAACCCGGTTAGCCGTGCAACGTTTGTGATCCAGAAGTACGCACCTGTTACGAGCAGAAGTTAGCACATAAGCTAGGATCTACGACGAACAGTAATGTAGATGAGCATTGGGCCCATATCAAACAGGCGATGCACTTTGCAGTAGGTTTAGCCTGTGGTCCTAGATCCGTTGTTCATCAAAGACACTGGATCTCGCAAGAATCGCTGAGTACAATGGAGCAAATGCGTCAGCTTTCGAACTGTAAGGGGATGAATAAGTTGCGAAGAAATCTACAAAGGCAAGTTACGAAAAGCCTTAAGAAGGATCGCGAATATTGGTGGGTCTAGGTGGCAGAAGAAATGAAAATAGCATCTGCTTCAGGTAACAGACAAAGACTGTTCGAGTTTATTCACGACATCGGTGGACGGTGCACCCAGGTCAGTGAAACGATTTGCGATAGAAATGGAGAATCCATCCATGGCAAACGCCAAAGGCTTGACCGTTGGGCCGAATACTTCAAGGAACAGTTTAGCTGGCCGCACACTAGCGTAGTTATTCCTGTGTCAACAACTGCGACTCTTTGGGTGGTATCACTTGAGCCCCCATCGGAAGTAGAAGTAGAGTCATGCATTCAGTTACTAAAGCGAGGGAAATCGGCAGGTCCCGACGAACTTCTCTCACTTCTTTTCACACCGGGTGGAAATGTTTCGATAAAATCACTTACCATCTTGCTCCGTGACATTTGGAACGAGGAGCTGCATGGTCTTACACCGGCTCGCGAGAGGAATGCCCGCGAACAGCAGGCTGGATTCCACCCAAGTCGAGGATGCATCGACCACATTTTTACTCTTCGCCGACTACTTGAAACGCGTCACACGCACCGCCGACCGACAATAATGCTTTTCTTAGATCTGAAAGGTGCCTTCGATTCAGTTGATCGAACATCGCTTTTCAGTGTTCTTCATCGAAAAGGTATGCCCCAGAAGTTCGTGAACCTAATGAGATCATTGTATTCTCATAATTCTGGTCGCGTTAGGGTTTACGGTGAACTATCCGGTCGGTTCGAAACGACCAGTGGTGTTCGACAGGGATGTCCTATGTCTCCATTCCTGTTCAACTTCGTCATGGACGAAATAATGGAGAGTGCTTTGCAAAATCTTCAGGATGTAGGCGTCGAACTAGAAAATAGTGTAAAGCTGTTTGACCTAGAACACGCGGACTACCTTGTCTACTTGTTCGAATCCACGGAAGATGCCCAACGTGCACTAGATAGACTCGCTAGAGCTGTAGCTCTATTCGGCATATGCTTTGCACCTTCAAAGTGTAAAGCGATGTTACGAGACTAGACGTCAACGAATACGAGCTTGATGCTCGATGGGGAGGTGCTGTCAGTTGTCGACCATTTCACATACCATGGCATCAGCGTGACGACGGGGGAGACCAGAGCAGTAGAGGTGAGCAAGCGTATACCAAGGCTCGAGTGGCGTACGCTGGACTGAAGCACTTGTGGCGTCGATCTGATATTTCACTGGAGTTGAAGGGTCGTGTATACTGTGCTGCAGTGCGTTCACTTTTGTTGTATGGTTGCGAAACTTGGAGTCTGCTTGCGGAAGATATTCTTTGTCTTGAGGTTTTCGACCGACGATGTTTACGTAGTATCGCCAAGATCGGGTGGATTAGCCGAGTAGGCAATGCTGAGGTCAGAAGTCGAGTATTGGGTACTAATTCGGAAAACGTTTTGTCACAGCGTATCCAACTTAGTAGACTTCGTTGGTTGGGGCATGTGTTACGTATGTCAAACACACGTCTACCATACCGTATCCTATTCTCCGTTCCTCCTCAGGAGTGGAAGAAGCCACGGCAGAGTTAGGAAAAGTAGGTGCTTCACGTCTTCGTGGTTGAGGTCCAAAAGATCCATCTACCAGTTGGCTGGAGACACTGAAGGATATGGCAGCGAACCGCGAACAGTGGAGATCGTGTTGTCACTTCCTATCGAATCAGAATGACTGATCGATGTGCGTTTGTACAGTTAAACTGTGTATTCCGTGTGTTGGCTACTAGGGCATTCTTTCGTTTTCCCACCCATGTAGATCCACTCCCTCTCCATCCTGTATATTCATACTTTCTAATTTTATGTGCAACATGGTGAGAAAGGCAGTGGTCAGTGGGGCTTGCCCTACCGTTAAACGCTGTATGATGATGATGACGATGAGATACCAGTGTGAAAATTTTATGAAACTCAATCCTCAGGTAATCTTGAATTCGGTGAAGAATTCATGGAATAAGACTACTAACAACTGCGTCGCCAATGCACTACGAGAGGGGTATTTGGACAAGAAGTGTTCATTTGAGGAGAATTCTATTGCTAAACACGAGAGATTGCGATCAGTGATTCTCCAAGAAATGAATTTGCCCGAAATACAGTGTGAAATTTGGGGTTTCCTAATTTAGGAGGACATCACAAAAAATGACTAAATGATTGCATTTGACTGAATACTGTTAGGAAATTCATAAAATTCCGTTACTATAAATGGGTTTCTATCTGAAATTATTTCATTTTACGTGAGGAAACGAGACTTCATTTTTGACTTTCTGGATTTTTATTCGCAAACATAAAAGACATCCTCTAAAGTAAGCCCTAGTGCGCTTTTGTGGATAAAAAATGATATAAGACTTCGTCCTATTTTGGAGAAGCACGGTAGTTGATACTTCATGTTCGTTCATTGTACGTCAACATCATTTTGTATAAATTTCAGATTGATGGCCATTGAGAATGGTATGCAAAATGTTAGGACCTTACAGCATTTGACTTTTTTAATACTGACCGATAGAATAGAGTATACTCTGTACTTTAAATATGAGAACAATTTGAAAGGTCTATACCTCATAGCCTCAAATGCCCACGATACTGTTAGGGATAGCCGGCAACCGGACATTGGAACTTGGAGTAGTGAAGCACATGAGATCACAATAGTTCAGATGTGGTAACGAGCTGGATGATAGTGTATTACTGTCTATCACCAAAGATGATCGGAGAAATTAACATTTCCCCCAAGAATATTCCACCACTTGCGACTTACTGTGTACTCCGTTTTCTGCCGTTTCCATCTGGAGTAGTGAATATAGAAGACTTCTATTTAATCTAATAGAATGTACTAACTGGGAGCTAAAAATAAACTTCTTCACGTGATGTAGTACTAGGATTTTCAGATTTCAACGTGAGAATACATAGGTTACATTTATTTGTATGTTCTTTCTTGTCGATTCTGAGGGTACATGTTAATACATGCGCGAATATAATTCTTGTGTCGTGTGTTGCGGATGCAGATATCAAGTATTTCACCACCAATGGTAAGGATTTCCATGGAACATAAACGAATGTCCTAGACGAGGCTGATTTGGAAATCCGGAACCCTAAGTATGATGGACCAAATGGGATGAAATTTCTCGCGGCAGACGGTGATCTCCAACCGATGCTGAGGCTCGAGACAACCCAAGTTTTTGGATACATCAACACTTATCTTGATATTCTTGAAAAATCGCACATTTTTACCCAGAATGCTTCTAATCTGAATCTCAGATTGAGCTTTTTGCTGGATAGATACACTTATCCGTAGATGATGGTGCCGTGCCCATTGCATTGCCCGCTCGCGCTGTACCGCGAGAGACTCTTTACAGTTTCGAATGAACCCTTTGCTTGAGATGAAATTAACTGCGGCAGCTGATGAACCAGCCTATTGGGTTAGCCAAACGGTGGTCACAATCAAGAAACCCGGGGCCATTTGCCCGCGCATATAACCGAGGTTCCTCAGTGCTGTTGTCAAAAAAGAACACTGTGGGCTATTAGTATTTGAAGATATTCCGGTGAAGTTGAAATTGGCACTTCTCTTCACGAAATTCGACTTATCCTCTGCATACTGGCAACTTGAATTAGATGACAAACTCAGCTTTCTGATCACTTTTGGCACTCCGTCCGGACCATTTTGCCTTCAGAGCTGAAGGTGTCGAGCGAGATTTTTCAGAAGCGCCTGATCCAAGCAGTAGATGAACTACGAGGCTTAATTTACGTCGCGGATGACGTAATGATCTAACGGAAAATACCACAAGAGCACTAATCGAACTTGGAATGTTTTCAACTGTCCAACTAAATCTAGTGAGAAGTCTTTTCTGCCTCCGAATGATCTCGTTTATTAGCGCAAAGTACAATTAATGCATGGAATGTTGGTCCACGTACCCCGTGGTTGATTTCCGCGGATTGGTTCGACCGATGTGGGCAACCAAGGCTTGAGGCATAAATACCGTCGACAGGATTCATCACTCATTCTATCGAACCACGCCAAATATCTGCTGCTTTGTCACTCGAGACTCCATTGTCTCAAGTCTTGGGTTTGGTACCGCACCTGCTCAGACTGGCAACGTGACTTGGCTGCCTACTAACGGTGAGTTAACACGTACCCTGACATGAAATAGTTCCTTAAAAGTTTCATCGAGCAGGAAATAAGACTCATCAGAGAACAGTTCAAACACCGTATCCGTTTACACGGTCACCTTCTAACAAGAAGGGCTGACGCCTGATCCCGAGGAAACGAACGCGATTAAGATCATTCCCATACCGGAAGACCAAAAAGGGGTTGTACGCCTCAATGGAATAGTGAACTGTTTGAGCAAATTTCTGCCGCGTCTAACGGACCTAATCCAACCCATGCGACAACTCATCCACAAATGGATATAATGGGACTGGGGTGCGGAACAACAGTTCACGTTTGAAAAGATAAAGAGGTCCGTGAACAGAACACCGATATTGGCTTACTGTCGATCATATCTCCCAATTATTGATCAGTGTGAAATAAGTCAGTTCGGTTATCATTATCATTGTGCAGTGTTAAACAGCAGGGCGGACCTTACTGACCACTGCCTTTCTCACCATGTTGCACGTAGAATAGTGGTTAGCGAGTGGACCTACAGGGGTGGGAAAATGCAGGACTGCCCCGGTAGCCAACACACGGAATACGCAATCTAACTGTACAAACACACATAGATCAATCATTCTGATTCGATAGAAAGTGACAACACGATCGCCACTGATCACAGTTTGCTACCATATCCTTCAGTGTCTTCAGTCAACTGGTTGAGGGATCTTTTGGATCCCAACCACGAAAACTCGTGGCCCTTATTTATCCTATGTTTTGCATTACATTTTCTCATTCTCGTTTGTCAAGTCATCTGTTGACCCCCACATGGTTTCTTCCATTTCCGAGGAGGAACGGAAAACAGGGCACGGTACGGTAGACGTGTACTTGCCAAACGCAACATGTGTCTCAACCAACGAAGTCTACAAAGCTGGACACTCAGTGATGGAAAATTCTCTCACCTAGTACCCAGTGTGAGGGAATGGGTCAATCCAACGCTGGCGGACAGCCAAGTCACGTTGGCAGCCAGCACCGGTGCGGTACTAAGCTCAAGGCTTGAGACAACGGAATCTCGAGTGATAAGACAGCCGATTGCTGGAGTGGCTCAATAGATGTGAGATGAATCTTGTCAGCGCTGTTCAAGCCTCAAGGCGTGGTTACCCACACCAGTCAGACCAGCGGGTTGTGTTCAACGCGTGGGCAAATGTAACTGCAACATATTCTTTGTTTTTCGATAGTAAAACGGCTTGATTCTGAGGCACATCTGGGCTCTCACTAGAGCTAGTGGGACCGAACAAAGCACTCAGTACTCTATTTCTGACCTCAGCATTGCTCACTCGGTCATTCCATACAATCTTAGTGATAGTCCACACAAACCGGTGGTCGAAAAATTCAAGGTGACGAACATCTTCCGCACGCAGGCTTCATGTCTGGCATCCATACAACAAGAATGGGTATACCGCGGCACAGTACAGATGACTTTTCAAGTTCAGCGAAATATCAGCACAGTACCACAAGCGCTTCAGTCTAGCGTGCGCCGCTCGAGCCTTGGATATGCTCGTACTCACTTCTACTCTCGTGATTTTCTAGTATTCCGGATACCAGGTACTAACTACATCCTGAAAATGGCCCAAGGAACCGTCAACAAGCCAAAAGTCCCCACTGTTGCAAAAATACGGTAGTAGTCAGTGGGGTAGGTGAAGGACGGTTTGTGTTGAAACGTCTTTCACGTTTACGTTTAGGGGCGACACCAAACGCGACACTATCTAAGGGAGCCAAAGGTTTAACCGCCCGCAAACAGAGCAGTCAAAAGTGTTTTACAGTTGGCGGAAACGAACTGTACTTACACCAAGGAGAAAAACAACGAACAGCCCTGTAGCGTAAAACAATGTACAAACTACCTAGAGCTAAGTACTAATTGGGTATGTTTATCTAAAGTATCTTTTGTTCGTGAACTTATGCATTCAAAATCAGTCATCTCCAGGTCGCTACAAGGGTACTCAGTGCAATGAAGTGCATCGTTTATGGCGAATCCACATTGTAGGAGCACCGGCATTCGTATTTCAAAGTACAGTTGATGGGCATGCGAGGAAAAATCGAATGTTATCAAGCAATGAAGCCCCCTTAGACGCCTAACAGATACAGCTGCCTCCGGTGGGGCATCCGTAGACGGAGTAATATGAGGGTTGCTGTTTGAAGAAGAAAGGGGTGTGCGGCTGTTCTGATTGGAAATGTACCCATTTCTATCACATAATTCATTCAGATTAGTGTATTTGTGAATTCCGACCCGATTTTCTCAAGCCACTCATTGGGTACAACTTGAAAGAACCGTGCGTGCAAACGTCAATATGAATGTTCCTTTGGACTCGTTGACAAATACTTTTCTGATGACTGTCCATAATTTAATTATTCAGTATCTCGTCTTTGTACCAGTACTTACATGCGAAATTGTATTTTATGTGAGTAAATAATTTTGACTCGTATTTCAAACTGTGTTGTGTTCTGTAGTTCATCCACACTTGGGATAATTGCTACCATTGATCAGTTGCACTAAGACTCCTGAATTTGTTGTAGCGACGCAATGCTCTCCTGTGATCTAGGAAGCTTGGATCTCGTGTGCGAGATTGAGAACTATCTTGAATTCTGATGCACAGTTCGTGATCGCATTTCAAAAGTGCGAAAACTGCGATTTTCCCAAATTTTGTGAGCAAATCAGCCTATTCTGTTTCTGAGAATACGACATTCCAGTAGAAATTAAGATGTCCTGAATTACTAAGAAATCAAGAAATTAGTGATTGATCACCTTCAACTTGTGAATTTCGAAATTGCAGAACGGGCGGAGTTTCGCCTACTTCAGCCTGCTGATTCCCAAGATATTTGTGCATTTCTACCTCAGCTGCAGACGCAGGCTGCTCGATGATTTTGGTGACCAGCTTGAAACACAACTGTGTGATCGGTTCATTGTAGGCATTCACTGTTCTCAGTGGTAACAATAGTTCCTTCTGCTACTAAACCCTATGCCGCAAAGGGTGCGTGATGTATGCGATGAGTACCGGGATGTGAATAACCTTACAGATGCGACTGCTTCGGTCATGTTGTACGGTTCATCTAAGAGATCCTTCGACGTGCGGTCATTCTCTACGAATTCCAATGGGCAGCCAAATGCAGATTCCCGACTGCTGAACTTCATTCGCTGTCGATCTTTCTTGGGCAATTCACTAGGTAAATGCGATTCTTGTGGTAAACTTCATTCCCGCTCAATCTGCCCCTTTCGCAATTCTGAATGCCACAGATGTGATAAACAAGGATATATTTAAATCGTGTGCAGAAAGTCATCTACTAACCTTTCTAAATCCAGCTTTGATACTTCTGAGAATTTTTTGAACGTAGCTTTCTCAGTGGTGGATACAGCTTATTGAGACATAGCTCGTTCAGTTCTCATCGGTGGTCTATTTCAACATGATTTCATTGCGGACACTGGTGGTGTCCAGGCTTTCTTTGCTGTTACTGTTTTTTGGTCGTTCTATTCCTGATATTCAGCCAAACAAGACTAACTTTGTTGTTAAGGGCGTCACTGGACATGCTATACTTATTTTGGGCTCATACGAAACTTCTCTCGCGGATTCAACTGGATATTCGTTTGATTGTACCTTCCTCGCCACAGACAGGTCCGTCAGTACTTGGGTTGAAGGCTAATATATACATTAGCATTTCCACATCAGTTCTATCACGGAAACAGGCTTTATTATCTGAATTAATTTTACGGTGCTCCATACCTACCGGTGGTGTGGAGATAACCTCTCGAAGTTGGATGTAGATGAAGGCCTTGTGTTTGTGAAGCGCCGTGTGTTAGCGTATGGACATCAGGAGCCTGTAAAGAAAGTTCTCGATATTTTGGTTGCCAAAGGGATACTTCATTCCATTTCCTCATCCAGGTGTTGATGCCCATTGACACTGTTGAAATCCGATTGACATACTCCAAGAGTACGTAGCGATTATCGAACCACTCTGAATACGAGGTTTTATCAACATACATGCACTACTGCGGAACCAGAGGATATACTGTCTTGTTTTTATGGCTCCAATCACTTCTCTAGTATTGACCTGAAATACAGTTACTTGAACGTTCCTTAACATGAAGATTTTCGTGAGCTCACCACTATCAGTACTCCATTTGGTTTGTATACGCACGAAATTCTACCTTTCGGTGTGAGAGTTTGTCCAGTCATCTTTCATTCTGTTATGAATGCTATCACGGATGAACTCAAAGTTGTCGAATACTACCAAGACGATGTGGTTATCCAGGCACCCACACAGGCAGCTCATGATGATAGACTTAGGGAATTACTGCAATGTCTCGTAAATTTATTGTTTTATTCCACTTCACTTGATTTCCTAGGATACCACGTAACTAAGGCTGGTTATCAACCTGATCCTAATCGCCTATCTTCTTTGCTTGCTATGTGTACCCCTTGGAGCACTACTGAACTGCATCTTTTGGTTGGTTCTCTTCAATATAAATCGCTTTTTATTCCGAATTTTACTTCCATTATGGTACCTATTTTCACTGTACTATGATCCGGTAATTCCTCGTGGTTGGTCGAACAAGAACAATCATTACATTCTATTGTGTCATACCTTAAAACCAAGGCGTTTTTGCGTTCACTCCCAAGCTACATTCCACCCTCATAATGAGTGCCAAACCCACTGGGATTGATGCTGTGTTGGAACAGGACGGATTCCGAGTTTGTGCTTCACTTCTACTTACTTATTTCTGTCGAAAAAGGCTGTTCCCAGATGCAATGTGAAGCTCTGGCTATCTACTGGCCTGTCAAACGGCATCATAAATATTTGTCTGGATCCAAATTCGCTATTATTTCTGATCACGAGCACTCCGTTTCACTTATGACCCATCCAAATCACTACAAAAGTCCATTGCTGCAATGATCCGGTGATGGTGTATATAGCTTTATGCATATGATTATGATATTCAATGTTGAAGTTGTGAAACAAATCCTACATGTGGATCACCCATCCAGATAAACTCATTTATGGGCTGCATGTGATTCTGATTCTTTACTTGTGCAGCCATTTCCTGCCAGTCGACTAAATCTAATTCGCGATTCACGTCTTACCTTGGATCTGTTTTCTCTGCGATTAAACGAGGATGGAATGCCAATATGAGGTGTCGATTTTCTGACTTTTTTTAAAGAAAGCAGGAATTATTTGTGACACCGGATGGTATTCCGTCTTAAAATGATCGTATCGTGACTCTTCTATCAGTCCGGCTATCAATACTATTTGGTTTGTTTTCTGATCGCTATGGAACTGAGAAAATGAAGGTCTTTGGCTGGCCTAACTTGCTAGTGGTCAAGGATCGGTTGTGATATTTTAAAATTCATCAAAGGTTGTGACGGTTGTATGCACAGAACCTATTCTCCTTTCTCGAAATGGACTTAACGGATCGCATCTTGCAAAGCTTGTGCAATAATCTATGCGGACAACTGTGATCCGTTCCTGAATGAATATCGGGCTCTAGTGATTGCTGATTCTTATTCTCATTGACCGGAACCATACTTCACAACATCAACTGGTGTGGGATTTACAATAAGTGCCCTGACGAAGATAGAGTGAGAGCCACTTTACTGTTGAAAAGATTGTCACCTGGCTTAGAGGAATAGGATGTTGCCACTCACTTACTGCACCCAGACATCCACAGTCAAATGGAATGGCCGAAACTGTCACGGAAATGTACTGTTCGATAAGCATGCAAATTAAGGCGTTTTTATAGGCAATACAAATACAGCGAAAGACACACGCAAGCAGCATTCGGGTCGCAAGCGCATGAATAGCCATCGTAAATTAATTGAATGTTATAGGAAGACAGAGTTTGATCGAAGGTGTGGAATTTCACAACCGATGGGCATAGAGTGTATCCGCAGTCTGAAGTGGAATGAACAGTGTTCACATAATGTTGGTTGTGTATGTGTCGGATTGAATGAACTTTGTCTTGGAGTAAAATCCGAATGCTGAATTAATCACAGAGTCACCACAAAAACCTTCGTTCGCAGGTTGAAGAACGCTGTAAAGGTAATCAGTCCATCAGATATTCAAGGGCCTGAACGAGGAGTGGACAGTTTCCTGATTTAATGCAGAGATACAACTCTTGGCACCACACGTTCCATTCCTACAACATTATTGAAGTGTGGAGGTACCTCGTTCGAACTCAAGATGCATTGAATCTGCTGATTTATACTACCGGGGTGGAAGTAATGTGCCACCAGCGTCTTGGATTGTGTCACGACAACTTCGTAATCGTATGGTACGAAAGTTGGATATAGATGAGGGGTCGGTGTACCGGAGACATGCTGATTAAATTCACAGCAGAGTTCCTGAAATTCCTGCTGATACAGCCATTGTTCCAAGTACCACACATGTTGGTCCTGTTTCGCAAATACCCAGTGAACCTGTATTGGAAAGTCCTGAACTCCTGGCTCTCCAACCACCCAGAGACTGTAAAACCCCCAGGTTTATTCGTGCTGTGGTAGGTTTAACGACTGTCCATAATCTTATCATTCATTATCACGCCTTTATGCCATGTGATCTTGGATTGCGTGGATAAATGGTAGTGGTTAGTATTTCAAGCTGTGTTGCATTCTGTAATTCATTCAGACTTAGGATAGTTGCTAATACTGGTTCGTTGCCCTGAAATTTCGCAGTTTTATAGCGTTCATGTTAATAACGAACCAAAGTCGCGACGCGTTGAGGGCTTTGAGCCAGTACTTGCCAGGTGGACCGCGCGATCTAAAGACAACATCACAAGCCCAACGGTTTTGTGAGAAGTTGGAACTATCGGATGGTGAGTATATTCATATGGGAATTCGAGATGAATTGAGTCTGTGAATAAATGATGGTCCCGGACTCTGTGGATTTTCAGTTGAATACCGACGGTTTACCGTTGTTTCGAACCTTAAGAATCCGCTTACGACCGGTTATGGCACTCGTAGTTCGGCTAAGTTGCCTGCCCGTCTTCGCCGTCGAAATTTGCTGTGGCTCAACAAAACTTTATCCGGTTGACGCAGATTTACAAAGAACGGTGAACGGATAGATGAGTGTCTTTCAGAGTAGCCCATTATATGATGATTTTATTCTAGTATGTCGACTGACAGCCATAATCTGTGAGACGCCTCTCAGGGAGTACGTTCGACAAGTTAATGGTCCTGCAGGTATTTCGGCTGTGGGGAGTGCTTTCAGCCTAAATGACATATTGACTGAAGAGTGACGTAACCCCTAACCCTGCCGAAAGTGCGCCATTTATGTTGACAGCTTCCTTGGTGAATGAAATGGTATTAGGCTGCAGTTGGCTCGGAAGTGCTAAGCCACCAGCTGTTCACCAACACAGGCTTCTAATCGTCATCAGGTGTAATTCACGGAAGTTCGTTGTTTTTTGTAAAACTCCAGATGCTGTTCTTTCCATCCCACAATTAGCAGAACAACCGATGTCAAGAATTTAATTACACATGAAGCCTAGCTTTATCAACGCCAGGTATCGCGTCATGAACCATGGTTCAAGTTCACTTACGTGATTCTGATCCTACTAACTGTAGGCTTTGGTTTCCGATTCGGGACCTTCGGTTCTTGGTTTGAAAGTTATTTGTAAACTGTACAAAGATGTGACTTTCTATACATCTTCACCTGTTTCTTTGGATGTACTAAAACTTGTCTTCAAATGTCCTAAGGATTCTGGTGGAATGCACATTCCTGGATTGAGGTTAGGAATATCTGGTGATCCCACTTTTCTAAAGAACAGATTAATTCCTTTTGATTTGAGGGAGCCTTTCCGTCAGGCACTGTATTTGATGTGTGAGCGCGGAACTGCTAGCTCCATGGAGTCGCCCAGCTGGGCCACACTCATTGTCGCTCCGTTAAAGGCTGGTGGAAAGGCATCACGGACTTGCGGTGACTACCGATTGACTTTGAATAAGTGTTTATTGCAGCGTACACACACATCTAGAAAACCCGAAGACGTTCTCCATCGATTTTCAGGGTCTAGAGTATTCTCGAAAATTGACTTAGAAGATGCATACTTGTACATATCCCTGGATGAGGAATCAAGTCCGTTAACGACCATCAATATGTCTTTCTGTTTATTCACATACAATTTTTTCCTTTTGGTCTGAATGTCTCGCTCGTTATTTTTCAACAGTCCCTTAACCAAATTGTGCAAGGCCTTGAAGGTGTTGAGTCACATCAAGATGACACTATTGTTCATGTCCCCACTCGAGTTATATGCGATAGTCTTCGTTGTTAGTTAGAGCAGTTCAAGAAGTTCGACGTTCAAATTAACGCAGCCAAGTGTATTTTCGGTATCTCTGAGTTTTCCTGTGTTGGTTACATTATTAGTGCTAAAGGGTTCTTTTCGAGTTCAGCTTTTTAATTATTTAGTTCCTTCGGCAGCAGTGTATTTTATGAAGAAGTTGTTTGTCTCTCGTGACTTCACTCTTTGTATAAACCTCGAACTGGCGAACAAAAGTTCAATAATCCTTCGAATAAGCGTCGAAACTAGTCAGTTCCGCTTCGGTAACTCAAGGCCATCGGTGAAAGGAACTGTTGTCAGTCGCACATATTCACTTGCATCATTCGTCAGGGAGTGTTGAGAACTGCCTCTGAAGGCTGCTTTTTGGGAGCGACAGGTGAGAACGTTTGCCTCTATTCGGATAGGGTTGTCAATAAACTAATATTTCGGTTCATTTTGCTATTTCTCTTCCATGGCCAAAGACAGTTGCACCGACTGTGCTTCGATACGGGCCGTCAAGATCTTTCGCACTCTTCAGAGTACAAACTCTCTAATCTCTATGTCTAACTCGTAATGTAGCTATCTTTTCTCAACCTATAGCCCTAACCAAAATGCGCAAATACCACCAAACCTAGATTTGATGCTATGCTGTGAACCATGGCTCGAAACCGTGTCTATGGGAGCTTGCGTGATATTTCCTCCATGCTGGTCCCGGAATTTCGCCTTTCTTGGGTTAATGGCATATTTTTATTCAGAATTGTAGTCCTTAGTGCCGTCATCTGACAATCCAAGAACTGTCCAGCGAAATCGAGCAATTCTTCCAAACGACTCAATAGCATGAGCACTTCGTCCAGTCGACAAAGTAGCGTTACCAAGAATGAGTGCTGTATCGGACTCTGGTCTAGTGTTGAGCCACTCGTAATGGACGAACCCCGAGTAATTAGTCTGAGAATGCGAAGTCGCTAAGCTACGTATACTGTAAAAGAATGAAAGCTAGTGAATACGTGCCTCAAATTGTGGGCCGTCCTGCCACAATGTACAGACCAGTCAAGGGAGTTCCAATCATCCGTCAAAAATCGGTAGTTAGCGCACACAGACAGGGTTCATAGCAAAGTCGAACAATGAACAAAAAGCAAGCAATTATATGAGACAGATAGAGAAGGATTACCAAACACGATCAGCGGTCGGGTGGCAGTCCAAGTCAAGGGAGAGGGTGGGGATGAAGGAGGATGATGACGATGCAGACACATGAACAGTACGAAGGGCGGAAATGAAGCTCAGTAACGTGTGTGAACCGTGACACCAGTAGTTAGAGTGAAAGGCAGTGGATCAGTGAACTGTAGCACACAACGAGAGCAACAGTTGGTGATTGCTTAACTTGGAAAACGCGGTCAGTGGTGATATACGGATATCTACATGGACTAGCCGATCATGGAAACATGCCAATAAGGGAGCAACACAGTGTGAGTGGGCAAGAGCAAACAAGTCAATGGAGACGTCGGTATGACAACAATCACAACACTGATTTGTTCATGGAAAACGGGGTTCAAGATGAGCAGTCAGATAAGGCCGTAGGATGGACCGAACACAACTCGAGTTAAAGACAGATAAAGTCGATTAACACTGTCGCACAAGCAAGGTAAGAAATGTGTGACAGAGAGGTGGACAAACGACTAAGCGTATGGGAGTGTAGGTGGGTTGGATAGGGGTGCAACCCACTTGACCCAGATTACTGAGTCGAAGGCAAACGTAGGTCGATGGTGACAATACATTGCAGAGGGCCTCCAAGAGTTAATGGAAAAGTACATGTGTAAAACAGGTGGTTGATTCAGATTTGGCTCAATGTGGAAATTTCAACATGTGAATTGGGAATCGGATACAATAACCATACAGCGCCATCCATCTTCCTGTCAGATTTCGAGTCAAAGCCACGGCCGTGAGGATGGAGACTGGGATAGATTTGGACCACCAATGATGTGACCAAGTTCAAGACGTGAATGAGGACTCACAGAATGAATTCCACCCCTAAGCGTGCGTACGAAATTCTATGCAAGACCATTAGGCTGTGGATGACGAGGAGCAGTTCCTACTTGTTTGCAACCAAGGCTTTTCAACCACTTATCCCACAGTTTATTAGTGAAAAGTGTACGGAACTCCGTCTCTGTTGAGTGTTTTTCTGAGCGCAGTCTGCGTGAGGTCAGCCGTGGTAGAAGTTGTTAGGTTCACCTCTGGCAAGCGGGAAAAAACCTCAATGACCACAAGAGCGTAGCATTTACCTAAGAGGGGTACACTACTGTTTGCATGTACTCGTTGCCATGCTTCTCAAGGCACTAGCCAAGGAAGCTACTTTGAAGGTTTTGAATATATCTTGTGTAAACGCTGGTTGCAGCTTTTGGCTGTGCGTATTGTGTTGGGATACAGTTCCGGACAGCAGCAAGTAACCCAAGCAGCACAATACCCAACACTGCTAGGCGAACGTTGGGCTAAAGTTGGGATGAAGGGACTCGTAATATGCATCTTTAAAAGTTGCACAGATGTTCTTGAAATGTGACAAGAAATATAATAATGAAAGTATCACCATATACATGCATATATGCTCTATAAAAATAGCATATTTAGTTCTAATGAATGTTCTTGTAACCCGGTGGTGCCATACTAGTTTCCTTTGTTCTCCGTTGGTAGGCTTATCTGTCCGGTTTTTTATAAGATGCCTGAAGTTTCCTCCTGATTATCACCGCTGCGGATGAACTGGGCGATAGGATAGGGCAAACCCACTCATCAGTTTCATGTGATTTTCAGCGTTTATGTCGTCACATGTGTGATGTGGAACTTTTTAGAGCAACTGAATATGGCCCATTTCCCTTGTACTTAGGTTCGCCTTGTTTGTGTGATTTACTGTCAAATGACCTGTACGATCACTTTTTGCCTTTTATTTCCATCATTGTATATATTTCCACATCTTGGGTTACACATACCTTACGTTGATTTTCGACACCAACTTTGCTGATTTTTGTACAATGTAAGTCCAATTCATACTTTACAGAAGAAGTTGTGTGTAACATTCATTGCTGAACGCATCTGGTGGATGATGTGCGGAACCATAGAACGTTGAACAGTTTCTTTAGTTTCCATTTGAGAAAACGCAAGTCGTTCATCATGGGACTCGCAAGACCAGCAGAACAATCATACCGAATAATTCACGAATTGAGCAAAATGTTTTCCCAAAACCGAAGGTTATGCCACTACGGGTGATATTTTAATTCCCGTTTGTGCCATAGGCATTCATTCTGTGTTCTGTTTGCATTTTTTTATTCCGCTGTGCAACCAGATAAAATTATCACTATGACCAAACGCCCCGCAGAAATTGCAAGTCGATCGATAATGTATACTTTTTGTTTTACCGTTCTGGGGAATTTCTTCACGAGGTTTTCCACCAAGTCGTCTCTAGGTATTTTCCATGGATGACGTACTATCCGATATATTCACTGCACCCACTCACACCATCACTTGTAAAGGTATATCGCTTCCTAATAACTCTTATAATGCCGTTGTTCTACTTCCGCATAGGGTCACTTAAATTGGTATTCTTCACCGTCAGTTTCCTAGATTACGTTTTTGTCTTTGTATGTGACTTCAGACGGCGTCCACTGGAGACACAGCAGTATTGGCCCGCTGCTGGTTCGGAAGTGTGCAATGAAAAGCCGTTGAAAAACACAGGCTCATCATTATCGTCAAGGCTAAGTCAATAATATTCGTTGTCATTGACGAAAACCCGGAAGCTGTACCTTCCATCCCAAGGTTCGCAGAAGAACCGGTGCCTGTTACTGAAAGACATAAAGCGTGGGTTTATAAACGCTAGAAATTATAGCAATGCCAGATGAGAAGGCAGCTATGTGAATTATCATTTTCTTCGAAATAAATCGCATTCTGCTTTTTCTTCTCGAGTTGTTTTATCCATTTAACTTAATGTACATCAGGTTTGCTTGAAACCAAATACAAAGTCAGTGTCTGTCTCCGACTGTCGACGAATAACACTGGCTAAACAGGAAGCTGTATTGGCTGCTATACAACAAAAGCTTCAAGATGGCATTGTAGAACCAATCTCATGCTCAGCCTGGATGCATCCTCTGGTTTCAGTTTTTAAAAAGTGATGGTAGCTTTCGACTCTACGGGGTCTCAATACTGAGTACGATGACATTCTATTTCGGTCGAATTCCAGCTTTCACTACTGAAAATATTGTCAGCAGCCAAAATCTAATCAAACGCTACGGCTTTGGAGGAAAATACGATGGGGCTTGGCCCTGAACAAAGGATCAATGACACCGTAGCTTACCATTGTGAATGCCTCAAGCATCTTCTAAACGGATAACAAAGTGCGCCGAGATGTTCACAACGTTTCAGGGGCTTATGGTGTCCAGTGATCTTCGATTTTCCTTTAAATCTATTCGTTACAAATTGTACCGCACTAGGCTGAAATCTAATGGGGCGTAAGGAAGTTAGTATAACATCCGCAATTGGTGGAGTTCCACTTCTCTGACTGTAGCACCAAAATCTGCTATCATCATCTTCGTCCACTAATTTGTAACTTTATTTCGTGTTACCGATTCGACTCCATATTTCCACTCTACGGAAAGTATAGCTTTCCAGTCCGATAGATAACATGGTTAAGATGATTGATGTGAAAGGAGAGTAATAAAACACATCACTTCAATTTGCACCGCTCCAAAAAGCAAGCCAGAATTGCAACATTTAGCAGGAGTTATTATTTTTCTGCTCGGTGTGAACAGTTTTCTCCAACTAACCTAATTATTACTTTCACAGATTTTTGACGTTAAACCAGTCCTTCACAGTAGCCAACCGAGGAATTTTAACATGGAAGTGCCGTAGCACCGATCTTTTCCCTTGAATGAAAATATAACACACACACAAGCCACGAAAACGTCACACCAATAGAATGACGTGATATGATATATCCTATCCAGTTCATTGTGACCATAAATTGCTAAATAACTCAGTTAAATCTGTTAAGTGCATATTTGGTATATATTATTCAACCTTTAGTTTCATTCCAGGGCCACGGGTACTACTCAAGCCTCATTCCTTCGGTTGCTCGCTTACGTTACTGGCATGATATGAGTACAAATTTTAGTATTTATCTCAAACACTAGATTTGTCGGTTGGTCGTCCGGATTCCCTAATAATAACTTTCGCGATCTTCAAGCTGCTGTGCTTTCGCCCCTTTCATCACGCATACGTTAGTAACCTCGCATATGGCTCCTCCGGAACAGTAATAACTGTGCTGATGTCATAACTATTTGTCATGCTGTATCAACCAAGGAAGAATAAACAACCTATCTGATAACCTCCAAAACTGTGCGTGTTATTGTGAACAGAATGATCTTTTCCGTAACACTTCTTATTGTTCTAAAGGTAACTTCACCCCATCTCACTCAGCTTTCCCAAATGATGAGCATACTCTGCGTACCATTCAATCACACAGAGTTCAGTTGCCTAAGCACCTCGGAGTGACGTTTGCCACTGATCTTATCTCGTCAATTTACCACTGATTGCATGTATATCTTACACTGAAACTACAATCCCTCTTTGGCAGTATGGAAAATGTTGCGGCGGAAAGCGGGATCATTCTGGTGAACTGCACTGAGAATCAAAGGAAGGTGCAAATGTAGATTTGACGCCGAATTGCTTGAACTATCGAATTTGAAAAATAAGACAAAGCTATTCGTGTAAACAGTTGACGAAATAAGATCAGTGGCAAACGTCACTCCGAGGAGCTTAGGCAACTGAACTCTGTGTGATTGAATGGTACGCAGAGTATGCTCATCATTTGGGAAAGCTGAGTGAGATGGGGTGAAGTTACCTTTAGAACAATAAGAAGTGTTACGGAAAAGATCATTCTGTTCACAATAACACGCACAGTTTTGGAGGTTATCAGATAGGTTGTTTATTCTTCCTTGGTTGATACAGCATGACAAATAGTTATGACATCAGCACAGTTATTACTGTTCCGGAGGAGCCATATGCGAGGTTACTAACGTATGCGTGATGAAAGGGGCGAAAGCACAGCAGCATGATGCCTTTATATTTGTGAAACAAATGATTGCTTCCGTTCACCGGGTCAGCTTTTTTGATGAAACACGTGAGACATTTGTTTCGGTGGATACATCCGATGTTGGATTAGGAGCTGTCCTGTCCCAGATTCAACGTGAAAGAGAAAAGGCTATCGCACGCGCTTCTAGAACGCTTTCGAGTACCGAACGCAAGTAGTCAGCCAATGAAAAAGAAACCCTCCCCTGTCTGGGCTTAGGAAAAATGGGATCTTTATCTCTTTGGTAGACTTTTTACTCCATAAACTGATCATAAAGCTTAAACTATGCTTTTGAGTGGTGGAAGCAAAGGTCACAAGCCTCTTCGTATTAGTTGTTGGTACGCGACACTAATTTCCCGTGATATCACGATACCATACGGATGTAGGTCTGAAAACCAGGTTACGGACGTCCTATGCATTTTGCCGGTAAATGATAAAGAAAAAGCAAACAACGTGATTAAAACTGAGATAATTTCCACGTTGAATGACCGCAGAATTAAAGCTATAAAGAGAGAGAGAGAGAGAGTATGCGTCAGAAGACATTTTAAGACAGCGAACTTCAGCAGGTCGAACGATGCATCCCAAAAAGAGCATCGTTCCAAATGAACTAAGTTATTTTAGATGCTCGAGAGGTCTCTGCGAATAAGATTCCCGTCGAACGATTGAAGAGAGAAAAAGGACAGGCTATGGTGGATTTTGTGGTTATATTAGTTGTCCTATTTAATTGACGGAGTTGACGAGCAAAAGTGCGCCAGGTTTCGAGAACCTTGTGGAAGTAAATGGCGATGAGCCATTGCAGGACGGCATCAGGTTGATTCAAACAAGTGGCTTCAAACAACCAGTCGATTGAAAGACTTGAAGCTAACCTGAATTCCTCGCCTACCAAGAAGACATGCCGACATTTGATTGACAAACTGCGTGTTTTTATGGGTAACTGATGAGAGTCACCCATATGTCAGATAGGACTTCTAAAACGGGTCTGTGTCCTGAATGTGGTACGTACCTTGAGGTTCAGTTGCTCCTAACTGCAAGCCATTTCATGCGACCACGAAGAATTACAATTGGAGTAAGGATGTATAGTTGTGAAACTATCTATGGCTAGTGGAAGTTCGATGCTGGAATTGGGTGAGCTCCTGAGGAGCTGCTATCATGCCTATAGAAGACCTAACTACAGACGCCTATTTACAAACAAAGCGCACCCAAACTCTAGGCTCGCAGTTGCATTTTAAATAGGTTTGATGTCCCCAAAGAACTTCCACAGCACTGCTACAATCTATGACAGGAGCTTTCAGTGATAGGCGAATGTGTCATGAGCAGATCGAGATTTGTCCCAGCATCTTTAAAATACGAAATTTTATTGTGTGCACGAGGGACATCCTGGAATTACAAGGACCCATCGGTGGGTTAGCAGATGGTTTTTGGTGGCCGAGTATGTTTTCTTTCGCTGAGGTCATTGTCACTAACTACAGACCTTGCCGACATTGCGATAAAACAATGCAACCTATACTGGAACCAATACAACCAGTGGATTATCGTTTGCAGTCTTGATCCATTTTGGCTGTTGATATCATGGGATCGTTTTTGATAACCTCAATTCACGAACACAATATGCTTGTTGCCACGTGTTATTATAAGAATTGGCCTCAATTAAGCTCATGTGGAGATATCTCTTCTACGATAAGTCAACGGATGAAACGTCTCATTGCCTGTTTCGGTATACCAGAAGATATCATTACAGTCAACGGCCTACAGTTTATCGGCTTCAAATTCAAAATATTTCTACGCTCGCAAAGTATTAAACATTCACGTACCGTCCTGTATAATCCTTCGAGCAACGACACGGCATAAAGCCTTAACTGTTCACTGAAAGAGAATATTCAAACAACCTAGTTATAAGGAGAATCATGGGAAGATTCCGTGCTTCTAGCGCTGGTTACGAATCGCATCAGTTGTCACTAGATGACTGATAAGACTCCAGGGAAACTTTTGTTTGGGGGCTCTGCTTTCAAAGCCTAAAGGGCCACATCAGATCGGGTAGGATGGAAAGAGACCCGAATTGCTCCGGAGACAGAATTATCAAGGTACTTTCCCGAGAAAAACGGAAAAGCTGAGTCTGGGAACTTACATTTGTTTGCAGAATCACACAGGACGGAAGAGATAAGTGAGTTTCTCACCACCAACACTAGGCATATATGAACTAGCTGGTAGAAAGAAGGTTGACCCTCGTCAGCTGTACACGGGGAAGTATACTGGAGCGGTTTCTCAACCCGACGTCTTTGAACAGAGCAGCACTAATCAACTGTCCATACACAGTTCTTCACGAACTTTGAAACCCCATTGAGCTCTATGTGAACGCATAAAGTATTGGTGATGCAGGAGGAGTGATGCTGTGTGGTACTTATGTGCATACATGCGTTCGATCGGGCGTTCCACGTGATCTGTCTGACTATCTTCCGTTGCGTCTACATACGATGCTATGACTGGTTGTTCATGTCCACTTACAAGCTCACTAAATTCATAGGTTGATTCGTTCACATTTCTCGCGTAATGAGTCTAGTAATGGTGTACCCCAACTTTGGCTTAAAGCGCCCCATCTGGGAGCCTCCTTGAAATGGAAATGACTGGCCGTTCGCACTATTTGAGGACTGCATTTATGGTAGTAGAAGATGCATCAATAATAACAGCTGAATGTTCTTTTGAGGAAAACAGTTTAGAAAGAACACCAAATTGTAGGTGAGACAGTAGTTCACGAAGTATCTTTTTGTGAACCTTATTCCAAGAGGAGTCAGTGGGCAGGATATCGAACAAGCCACTGGCTTGCAGGAAAAAATGTGGAATAAAACGAGCATCATACTGAATACCAACATGAATCGAACATAATTCTTTAGACACCATAAAAAATACAAGCGAAGTCTCCTCAACAATTCAAAACTTCCAGTGGCCACAGTGCCGGTGCCGTTTCTCCTCGGGATAAGAGAAGTTATCATGTTTCCTTGCAGAAATCGCCAGAAAAATGTGTTTTATGCAGACGTCTATATATCCGATTTTCTTATCTATACCGAAGTCTTCGGTGTTTTCCTGTAGCGAGGTTGGTCATATGCAGAATATTTGTCAACAGGGTAAAGTTTGTGTCATGGCCATTAAAGCAAATATCACTCCAGCTTGACTTGAGTGTGTAGCGTACTACTCTGTCTATGTGGTGCACTAAATTATTGTCAACAACATCTAAGACGACACTAGAAAACTAAGATGGGCGGAGGAGCGTGCGGTGATAAAAAGGCCAAAAGGGTATGTACATTAAGAATTAAAATGAAACAAAAGGTGTGACTCAAACTCACAGTTGTTCAGTGTCCTTGTGATCGGGAAATGAGCGCCAAAGAGCCAATATCCGCCAAGGTCTTCAGTTCAGTTCGGTCTGACAGCCATCCGTTGAACAGAACAGGATGGTATCGAGCGAAGTGCCAAGAGACGCCATTGAAGCTTCTAAAATGTTTGTTTCACTCAGTTAGCTCCGACCGATATGGTTCCAAGACGCTCCAAACCAGAAGATGAGACCGAGCCAGAATGAAAGATTTATTTACAGCCGTTTTTGTATTGCTCGGTGTTGACGACCAAAAGGTGTGTGTGTTTTACATTAAAACGTCGGTACAACAAAGGAGTGTCGCACCAAGGGACGTTGAAAATCATGGAAAAAGTCGGAAATATACAGGTACCTACACAACTCCCCCGCCAGAGCGTTTGTTGTACAAAATAAACGCTCGATAGAAAAATAGAAAGAGGAAACGGTTAACGAAAGAAAACATCAACTAACAAAGTCTTGAAATCTGACAGGATGTCGAACGTTTCTGCCGGAACGGCGGGTTACCAGGGAAGGTTGTTGCTGTGGTGGTGCTGGCGGGTGTGGTGTAGTGTCTGGTGTGATGATAGAGGGTGGATCATCAACAGGATTTGTTGGTGGTGTGTCTGTGGATGGTGATGGTGTCGGTGTTGCTGGTGATGGAGGTGTATCAAAATGCGCGGGTTTTAGTCTGTCAATGAAAAGTGTGTCTGGCTTATCGGCTTTTTGAACCACGAAATATTTGTCTGTGAGACTAAGCACCTTAAATGGACCGTCATACGGTGGTGTGAGTGGTTTACGAACAGCATCGTTACGAATGAAAACGAAAAGTGACGTATATAGATCATTATGTACAAAAACGTGTGTGGATGACGAGCGAGTGGGTGTTGGACGAAGGTGTGACATACGGTCTTTGAGTTGTTGGACAAACTGGGATGGGTTAGGACTGGCATCAGTGCTGGGTTGAACATACTCACCTGGAAGGCATACGGTGGTACCGAAAACGAGTTCAGCCGACGTGCTGTGGAGGTCGTCTTTGACTGATGACCGCAGACCTAAGAGAACTAGTGGCAGGTTGTCGCTCCATTTATTGGGGTTTGGCTGTGATGTCAGTGCTGCTTTGAGTTGACGGTGTAGGCGCTCTACCATGCCATTGGACGAAGGTTGGTATGCAGTTGTTGTGATGTGTTTACAGCCAAGCAGTTTAGTGAACTCACGAAACAAAGTCGACTGGAATTGGCTGCCACGGTCTGTGGTGACGGTGGACGGTACACTAAATGTAGCAATCCAGTGTTGTAGTAGCACTTTTGCAATATTTTCTGCCGAGGTGTCGGAAATGGGTACTGCCACCGGCCAGCGTGTGAAACGATCAACACCGGTTAATAAGTGGGTATGTCCATTTGATGGTGGTAGTGGACCAACAAGATCGACGTGAATATGTGTGAAACGGACGTCGGGAACGGTGAATGTACTGGGAGGAGAAAAAGTGTGGCGGTGGACTTTGTTTCTCTGACATTGTAAACACTGTTTAGTCCATAATGCGATGTCAGAATTCATATTGGGCCAAACAAATCTGGCAGAAATGAGTTTGCGAGATGCACGGATACCAGGATGGGAACGAGAATGAAAATGATCGAAAACGATTTTCCTGTAGGAAGTTGGAACGATAGGACGAGGGTTACCTGTAGACCAGTCACATAGGACTGTGCCATCGACTGAAGGTAGGGGAGAATCCTTCAGCTGGAGTGTGGAGGATGTGCGCAGTTCGAGCAAGGATCAATCATCACGCTGGACGTCTGCCAGCTCCGTAAGATCAAATTTTGTCTGCACCGTGTTGATGTCAGGTCTGGATAAAGCATCAGCCACAATATTATCAACTCCACGCACGTAGCGGATGTCTGTTGTGAACTGAGAAATATAATCCAAATATCGGATATCTCTGGGTGAATGTCGGTCAGGCTTGGCGTGAAGTGCGTGTGTCAGGGGTTTGTGGTCAGTGTGCACACGAAATTGTCGTCCTTCCAAAAGATGACGGAAATGACGGATGGACAAGTAAACGGCAAGGAGTTCACGAGAAAACGTGCTGTATTTTGTCTGTGCCGCCTGGAGTTTTTGCGAGAAGAACGCTAAGGGCTGTAATTGGTTGTCCACAATTTGGTGAAGCACTGCACCGACTGCAGTATTTGATGCATCAGTCGTTAGGACTAACTCAGTATTTGGATCCGAATGTGGATGGTGCAGCATGGTGGCATCCGCGAGAGCTTTTTTGGCTTCTGTGAAAGCTGTCTCGGCCTCGGGAGTGAAATCGATCGTCTTGACGTTGGACTTGAGAAGATCGGTCAAAGGTGAAACGATGGTCGCACAATGGGGAATGAAGCGACGGTAGTAGTTCAAAATTCCCAAGAAACGTCGTAACTGTGTGATCGTTTGAGGTGCAGGAAATGAGAGGATGCTGCGCACCTTATCTGGAAGGGGTGTCAAACCGTTTTGATCGATATGGTGCCCGAGAAAGTCGAGGGACGGAACGCCGAACACGCATTTACTAGGGTTCAGCTGAAGTCCGTATTGTTGGAAACGTTGAAAGAGTTGACGCAGGTGGCTGGCATGCTCCGATGGAGAGGCGCTGGCAATTAAGATGTCGTCGATGTAGCCAAACGCGAAGGGTAGACCTCGAAGCACTTCATCGACGAATCGTTGGAACGTCTGGGCAGCGTTTCTCAATCCAAATGGCATGCGAATGAACTCGAACAAGCCAAAAAGGCGTGGTGATAGCTGTCTTGGGAATGTGTTCTTCGGCTACGGGGATTTGGTGATATGCCTTTACGAGGTCAACCTTGGAAAAGATTGTCTTCCCAGAGAGGTTCTGTGCAAAATCATGAGTGTGTGGGATCGGGTACCTGTCGGGGACGGTGACGTTGTTGAGAGCACGGTAGTCTCCACAGGGTCTCCAATCACCAGATGATTTTGGAACCATGTGCAAAGGCGAGGCCCATGGGCTTGAAGACGGTCGAATGATGCCAAGATTCATCATATGTTCGAATTCAAGGCGTGCGATACGGAGTTTGTCGGCGTTGAGTCGTCGTGGTTGAAAGTGGGCAGGTTGGCCTTTTGTAGCGATGTGGTGCTGCACAGCATGAGAGACTGGGTCGGTGAACTGACACGGTTTGGTGAGGGATGGAAACTCCTCCAAAATGTCAGCAAACGGTGATTGCGGGATCGCCAGCCGAATACCCAGAGAGTTGGCGCATTTACCAATGCCGACTGCACAAGGCTTGGTTGTGGTGTCTACCAGCTTGCGATTTTTGAGGTCCACTGTTAGGCCAAAGTGTGAGAGGAAATCAGCGCCAATAATGGGAGTCTGAACATCCGCCTGGATGAAAACCCATTGAAAAGAGCGTCGGAGGCCTAAATCAAGGATGATGGACCGTTGGCCGAATGTCGCAATAGTTGTTGTGTTTGCTGCTTGCAGTGTAAAGTGAGATGGTTTGAGGCTGTGATGTTTGGGTGGGGGGATTACACTGATCTCGGCGCCGGTATCAATGAGGAATCGAAGACCACTGGATCGGTCAACCATATAAAATAGGCGACTTTCATGTGGAGGGCCAGCCCTAGTCGTCGCCGTTACTAGCTGGCCTGGTCGTTTGACTGTGAGGTGGAAGTGCGGAATGAACATGGAGGATCACAGCGGTGTGCCTTGGAGCCGAATGTGCGGTGGTACCAACACCAGGTTTGTAACCGGCGGTTTCTGGACCGTGATGTAGATCGACGAGGTACTTCGGCGGACACAGGTCGATGAGTAGTAAATGCGTTGCACATTGCACTGACCCGATTGTACAACATGCGAACGGTTTCTTTTACGTCCGTAATGTCCTTATCGATATGCGAATGATGGGATGGGGAATCAGGACTGCGAGAAACGTCACCACGGCGATCTGGGGCAGGTGCTGGTAATGTCATAGGAGATTCGTGTGTCGGAGTGGTTTCGGAGGGTGATGTCATGTGAACACAGGGTCTAGCAGCCGGGTAGCATTCCATTATTCTGTCGGCGTGCTGTGTAACTTTGTCAAGAGGAGTAGTGGGCTCCAGCATTGACAGGACCTGCTGCATCGGGAGAGGTAGTTTATCAACCCATATCTCCCTGAAAATGGCGTCGTCCATTTGCCGTCCAGCCAGTAGCGACCGCATGGGACGGAGTTTGGTCTCCGAGCTCCACCGACGTGAACAGCTCCCGAAGCACTTTTTCCGGCTGATTTTCCGGTACGCTGAATGACTGCTTCCTTAAGCTTCGTGTAAGGAGCTCCTGGTGGAATGGGATCGAGGAGATCTTCCACGTCAACGGCGATGTCAAAAGGAAGTGCTTGGACAACGTGAGAGTACTTCACGCGCTCGCTGGTTATACGTCGAGTGGCAAATACGGCTTCTATTTGTCGACACCGCACTCGAGGGTTGGTCGGGGCAAAAACGGGCAGTTTGAGAGCAACCGCGTGGATGTCAATAGATTCGCTGTCAGACATCGTGAATGGTGTGGAACTTGGACCAAAAGAATCAAGCTAGTGTAAAAGGATGGAAAAACAACCTGGGCTCACCAATTTTGTAGCGTACTACTCTGTCTATGTGGTACACTAAATTATTGTCAACAATATCTAAGACGACACTAGAAAACTAAGATGGGCGGAGGAGCGTGCGGTGATAAAAAGGCCAAAAGGGTATGGACATTAAGAATTAAAATGAAACAAAAGGTGTGACTCAAACTCACAGTTGTTCAGTGTCCTTGTGATCGGGAAATGAGCGCCAAAGAGCCAATATCCGCCAAGGTCTTCAGTTCAGTTCGGTCTGACAGCCATCTATTGAACAGAACAGGATGGTATCGAGCGAAGTGCCAAGAGACGCCGTTGAAGCTTCTAAAATGTTTGTTTCACTCAGTTAGCTCCGACCGATATGGTTCCAAGACGCTCCAAACCAGAAGATGAGACCGAGCCAGAATGAAAGATTTATTTACAGCTGTTTTTGTGTTGCTCAGTGTTGACGACCAAAAGGTGTGTGTGTTTTACATTAAAACGTCGGTACAACAAAGGAGTGTCGCACCAAGGGACGTTGAAAATCATGGAAAAAGTCGGAAATGTACAGGTGCCTACAAGTTTCATGTGGCCCGTTTGATATCGAATAACTAAACGTTGTGGACATGCTGTGAGTCACCTTATTTCTATCCCTATTGCACTGTATTTCTGTACACTGCAAGCAGCCCGTTTATAAAGTCAATTTTCGGCCGGTTTTTGGTCCGTTTGCTTAGTAGAGGTTTTACCAAAGAGAACATTATATACTTGGAGAGAAAATTAGGAGACCAACACGAAAATATAAGGATTGTATGGAAATGTGCCCATAAATCGCGTTACGCTTTCATGAAACGCTCGTTTAAATGAATCAATATCACGCAAATGGCAGCGATCGCGGGAAGCTGCCCGAAAAAGTGGTCTGACTGCACGTTGTGATATGAGTGATCTGATGATTGTAGTTTACCACTAGGAAAGTATTCCAGGTTTTACTGATGCACTGGCATGTTTTTAAAACAGCACTCTTTTTGATTTGATAGATGTCAAAAATGAGTAGCATTATGCAGGGTTCAGCCGTTTTGCGGTTTATGCTAATTGTACTGTCACACTGATTTCACTAATCTTGTTTTTAATAATCTCATGTTTGTGTTCTACAGGATAAAATGCCGAAGTTTGTGGGTGAATTATTTTCACCGGAGTATACGCTTATGGAATAACCAGTGGATATATACGTGGGTTATTCCATGACGTGCAAGGAAATATGATGAACATATAATGTATTTACAGCAATGTATGCATGCATTGCCGTCGACTACCATGATAGTCGACAATCATTAGGTGCACTGTACCTTTGTTTTTAGATCTGTTATGCGCGAATGAAGGAGCTGTGCGAACGGATTCAACAACATTCGAGGAAGTAAGTTCATCCGCGGAACAGTTGGAGGTTTCCACGGCCATAGCAACAAGGTCCAGTGTCGCAAAGCGTCGTGTGGACGCAGTGAGTACGTTATATCATGCGAGAACACGGTTGCCCATGACGATGGGACAACGAATCTTACGGGATAAAATCCCCTATCACAAATGCATACTATTAGCGCCATAAAAGATAAAATGGCGTCTTTAGATGCGTACGTCATTATAGACGCGGTGCATGCCAATCTACTCTTAAGGGATGATGACACTTACAAGCACGTTCAACGGTGGTTTGTTAATGACAAAGAACGAGGGTTCGCCGGAAGAAAAAGGTAATATTTTATTCATTGTGCATTACCACTACCACAGTGCTGCACTTCGTTAGTATTCCAGTCATAGTATGAGATATAAGAACACTGTCCATACATATTTCGTCCACGTTCAGCATAAATGTTCCGCTGTATTTTCGGTTCACCTAACATGATATCCAAGACGTATGTGTCCATATGCAATCCGTTTCCAGTAAGACAAGTTTAATTCAGACAGGGGACAACTTTTCATATTTTTTGAACTCGTTTTTCTCTCGGTCAATTTGCCTATTGGGGATGATTTGTTTGTTTTTGCACGTGCACAAAAATTTATCCCACGTTTTTACTTCCGTCTCTTCAACAACAGGTCGAAGATGAATTGACAGAATACGGCGATCCTGGGCACATTTTGCATAATTGCACATAGTTTTGTATTTACTTTTTATTCAAATATATTTCTTTCTATTCCATTTCATAACTGGTTTCTTTTACACTGTTAACGTGGGAGGTACAGAGAGTGTTGAAATGATTGCGTCTTAGTAATGGAATGAGTGAATTAATGAGCACGTAGTTTGAAGGAAGTGGTGGAAAACAATAACAAGTAAATGAATGGTAATAATAAAATAATAAAGCTAGGAAATAATAACAATCTACCCCGTGTTCCATAGGATCGGTTTTAGACCGCTCTGAAACCGCTTCAAAACCGGTCGTCGTAATAGCACAAAGTAGCAAAGACCGGCCGAAAACCGCTTCAAAACCGTCATGAAACCGCGTGAAAACCGGTCGAAGACCGGTCGGTTTCTGATCGGTTTCGGTACATGGGCATACTCCCTTTTTTGCCTCCATCTCTCTATCGAGTCGCAACAGATCAACATCTGACAATTTATGTACCAAAACAATTATAATCAAAAAAATAGGAAGATATGAAACAAACTGTGAACTAAATCTGAGAAACACGTAGAGTTGTGATTTATGATAAACTGTTACTGAGCTTCGGAATGCCTGAACGGGTGCTGATTACACCAAATGAATAAAACAATCCCAAAAAAGCGGCTTAAGATTTATTTCGAAGGGAATGATATCTTACGTACCTGCGTTCTCGTCTTGCATTGCCTTGATTTCTAGCTTTGATAAACCAACGCTCTGTCTTTCAAAGACAGACACCGGTTTCTCTGCGAATCTTGGGATGGAAGGAACAGCGTCTGTAGTTTAGTCGGAGACAACGAATATCACTGACCCATCCTTGACGGCAACAATGAGCCTGTTTTTGAACGGCTTTTAGTCGCGCTCTTCTAAACCAGTTGCCGATCAAAGTCACTTCGTGTCCAATGGAGGCCGTCTTTAGTCAAGCTCAAAGACAATACTTCATCTAGAGAAGTGAAGGAGAAAAATATACATTATTGTGAAAGCAGGCAAAGTTCCAACAATGGTGTTTTAGGGGTTACAGGAAAACGATAACCATTCACAAGCGATTGGGTTAATAGGTGCCGTGAGAGCGTCTAACAGAACGTGGTCCACGGTCAGACGATTTGATGGCAAACCGTGTGAAAAAACTGTCATAAACATAAAAACAATTAAAAGGTACATTATCTATTAATCTATAGTTTTCGTGGTGCTCTTGTTGAGGGTGACATTTTGATTTGGTTACGTAGTGGAGTGAAAAACATACAGGACACAGGGCGGATGCGTACCGCACGATCGGGAATGAAAATATCATCCAGAGAAATATTACCTTCCTTTCGGAATGCATGTTGCTGACTTCGTGAATTTTTCGGTTTGATTATTCGGCTGGTCTTGCGGGTCTCTTGATGCACAACTTCAATCTTCCGAAATAGGATTGGTAAGGGAAACCAATGGCTGCATCTCACAACCCTGATGTATGACACTGTCCCTGGGTGACGTGAAATACGCGGCGAATAATAGCCCAGAGCGTGCTCATCACGTCACGAAGTGGCCTCGTGGTTAGTATGAAGGTTTTAAAATCATCAAACAAGGGCTGTGAAAGAGCATCCAAGTTGATTTAGGAACACACGCTCCTTCCAAGCAGTATTTCTCAACAGCTGGAAAAATTAAAACAATACAAATATACTGACCTGCATGGATGATCGACTTCGATGCGCTGGTAGTGAGTAGACCGCCACTTGAAAGATCCACGGACCCTAAATCTGCTGATGGTTGAACTCTTGTGGTTCTACTTCAACAGCATGGATACCAAGAGTAACCGTATCCATTAGGCACTGAGATCAAATGAATACCTGACAACATTCGATTTTCTTAGCATACCTATGGACTGCGATTCAGGCGGCGAACAACGGTGCTCTCATAAAGTCGCCTAGCCACGAATGGGCCATTTTGCACTGAGGACCTTCTGGCGGCTCCATTCACTCTACCACGTCGTCTCTTTAGGCATAACTTGGTATTCTGATTCCCAGAATCTGAAGATGAACGATCAAAGCAGTATAGAGATTAAAATACAATATTGCATGAGTTGCACAAAAAACAGAACAACAAAATGACTCTCTCAATGTTCAAGGATATATATATATATATATATATATATATATATATATATATATAAAATTATATATGCAAGTATACGTGTATATGCATATATATATATATATATATATATATATATATATCGATGGAATTGTTTATACGGAGAGATATCAATATACCAGAGTTGAAATGAACTGTAAAAATGCGCATCAGTTATCTCTATGAGTGCTGAATCACATTTCTCCGTAGGGAAACCGAACAGCACATCCTATCATCAGGAGTCATTTAAGCCCAAAGTTCGCCCGACGGCGTTGGGTATCGTGCTGCTTGGGTTGGTAAATTAAATTATTCTACGGGTAGATGTGTTTTGGGGGCAGACATCGGGAGGCAGCGTGCCGACAGCACGTTTTCAATCTTTGTCAATTCTGATATGTCCAGAGAAGGCACACTATCCGCGCTCTTACATCTGACCTTTATTGAACTATCAGTGGCGTTATTTTCATCGATATGGGCTCTGTGGTTAGACCGAGTCGTATCAACCCGTCTTGTAGGATGACAGTACCTGTTCGCAGTCCAAAAGTGCATGTTTCTACTTCATCTCTTGACTCCACGACACACGGGGATAAGATTTAGACATACATTAAAGCCTAAAGCATCCGTAAAGAAAAAGCTTACTGAAGTAGGAAAAGTTGGATAAATTCGTCTTATTCTGCAGTATCGCTTTGTCTTTTTACGGCATCCGTCACTTTCACAGCTGATTTTCATCGAACAATCGTCTACTCAGTGATTCCATTCGAAGCACACGAAGTATACCTACAACTTCTTCGCATTCATCCAACGGTCATTAACCTCGAATGCACCAAATTCGGAACTTTCCCGTAAAGGATGTGCTTCCGTATGTATCAGACAGCGTTACACATGTGATTTACTTGCTGTGTGTAACTCTGATTGCTCTTTTTACACACCTCAAAATTATGGATCGTTCTGGAGCAAAGGTGACTGCTTCACTTTCGTCCGCAATGTGACCGGAGTGACTTCATGCGAAGCGAGCTACGGGTGGAACGAATTCGCTCAAATCGACGAAAGTATGATGTCCTCCTCTGAGCGTGAAGCGTTTTCTTGGTTGATCAACTTGCACAGTTGTGTTTTGGGCAATCGTTGCAATATTTTACCTAGAGTCCCTGGGGGTTTCATATTCGCTTCATATCTCATAAGTGAGCGCGATTGAACAACTGTCCATATGAATCCCTAGGTCTAATACAGGTTCTATTTCATTGGGAATGTGCACATTGGGATGTGCGAGGCTGTCTAGTAGGCTTTTGCTGTGCGGTTGGTCTGGCAAATATTAAAAGATCGTTTTTGCCCGGAAAAAACCCTCTGCGACATTCGTGAGGGACTCTTTTTAATTTTTACTACCGTATTATCTGCACCATACTACACGTTTGTACAACAACGTAGTTCCGCGCATACAAACAATAGGCTACGTTTTACACGCTCGTGTATTGATTGGTTCTCAGTAGTTCTGCTCGGAGTTCGGCCTATTCAACCCTTTCGATGTCGCTTTGGATGTCACGAAAATGAATTTGACCACAATGGCTACCGAAGTGAGATTTCTTGAAGTAAATTTTTTATCCCGAAAGGTAAAGGACTGCATGGAACATTTCGATTTTTGGTGTATTACCAGGAGCCATCTGGAAGACGCAAAAGCATTTTTCCTACAATTCATTGGGAATGGTGCTTCAGGCCTCTTGAAAACTTCGTCGTTCCCCGCTACTCCTATCTGTCAGCGGCAAGACAAGCAAAAATCATTATTTTACATTCTACTACCATTCTGCTACAGTTCTGTGCCATAGTTATGCCACTGGATGGCCGCAGGTTGTTCTCTCTGAAGAAGTTCTCAGCAACAGAAGAAACACATTCAACAGTGGTTCCCAAGCAACGATATTCGAAATTATGCTCTGGTTTCTTACCAGTGGAACTAAAACAAGCATTTCTATATTACATCAGTGTTGTGTTCACAATTCGGTAAAAGAAGAAGCACCACTTCAAATTTCTTTGCTGGCACGGAGTTGTAGTCGCAGCGGCGTACCGCACACAGAAGCCGAGATATGAAATCACCAATTTTCTCTCCGGGATGCTGCTTCATGAGTGAAAACTTGTAACGTGCCACATAGGCATTTATACGGGGTCCCCAATGCTTGTCTAATGTTTCCAGTGCATCCTTCCACGACGTTTCCATGCACAAACCTAATGCGTCAAAAAGCCTTCGTCCTTCATCTCCCAGATGTAGTCGAAGAAGTTTCAGCTTATGTTCTTCTGAAAGCTTGATGCCAGTATTAAAGACGGACAAAATCTCCACATAATCAATGAAGGTAGTCTTCCACGAATTCCACGAATCTGAGGATGGTTTAACAGCAGCATCGATCCAAAATTGATCTGGAGCACGAATTGTAGCTGTCATTCCGCAGGTTTGAAGCCGCGACGCCAAATGCTGTGTTCACAATTCGGTAAAAGAAGAAAGGCGCACGTGTATGGATAAACGTATATTCCCGCAGCAGCGTACAGTAAGCGCCAGTACAGGCGAGCGCGTGAAAACGCAAACGAGCATGCAAGTGTGTGAGTCAGTCGTGTATGTAATCGGAAATTTCCGACAACGGTACAATCGGACCACGTCGTGCAAGGTCGCGCAACACGTGATGCAGTCTGATTGGTCAATGCCGTCCGGGACGAATCACGGCAAACGTCAGCTGTGTACGTGCGTGTGTGTGCGTGCAAGATCGTCTGTCTGAGCACATGCCTGTTCAGGCCGAACACAACAATCAGGAAGTTATCGACGGTTCGGTCTAGATCAACAAAGGACCGGAGACAAATAGAATGCATGGCACTTTCAATAGTAATAACGTAGTTTTCACCAAGACTGGGGTTGATGGGTTGAAGTATAGGAATGACGAAGCCAAGTCCTTTCAACCAATCATCAAGGGACTTGGCAGAGAAATGGGTTTGATTGTCTGCAACAAGCACTGGAGGCATTATTTCTCTACTGAACATTTTGAACGGGCAGTCTGCGTGAACTCGGCTCTGGTGACGTTGTCCAAAATGCATCGACAGCTACCACTACATAATATTTGTGCAAAAATGGACCCTAGTAATTTGCGAGCACTTGCTGTCAAGAATTGCATGAAATTGGCCACGGAAGCCATTTGTTGGGATTTTAATTTTGCTTGTGGAAATTCTGAGGGTGGACAACATAGTACGGGCACGTTACTGTCGAATGATTTTTGGGCCCAGGATGGACAGACCAGAATCAGAAAAGAAAAATTCACGCGGATTGGGAGGAGAGTTAGAGATCTGAATCGGAATAACACACGAATCTAGAATGAGCTAAGAATGGCCAATGATGCACCGGGTAGTGACATCAGTGGTATGAATATGAGCCTCAGGGGAAAAAGATTCTAGATAAGATTGTGAAATAGCGAACTCGGTAATGTCCGTGTCATTTATGAGAGTTACCGTTTGGAGTAAACAAAATCTAAGGTACATGGAAATAAGGATTGCTGACAACAGCCAAAGCAAGAAAAAAAGTCACACTTGAAAGTACCTGTACATTTCCGACTTTTTCCATGATTTTCAACGTCCCTTGGTGCGACACTCCTTTGTTGTACCGACGTTTTAATGTAAAAGGCACACACCTTTTGGTCGTCAGCACCGAGCAATACAAAAACGGCTGTAAATAAATCTTTCATTCTGGCTCGGTCTCATCTTCTGGTTTGGAGCGTCTTGGAACCATATCGGTCGGAACTAACTGAGTGAAACAAAACATTTCAGAAGCTTCAACGGCGTCTCTTGGCACTTCGCTCGATACCATCCTGTTCTGTTCAACGGATGGCTGTCAGACGGAACTGAACGGAAGACATTGGCGGATATTAACTCTTCGGCGCTCATCTCCTGATCACAAGAACATTGAACAACTGTGAGTTTGAGTCACACCTTTTGTTTCATTTTAATTCCTAATGTACATACCCTTTTGGCCTTTTTATCACCGCACGCTCCTCCGCCCATCTTAGTTTGCTAGTGTCGTCTTATATGTTGTTGACAATAATTTAGTGTACCACATAGACGGAGTAGTACGCTACAAAATTGGTGAGCCCAGGTTGTTTTTCCATCCTTTGACACTAGCTTGATTCTTTTGGTCCAAGTTCCACACGATTCACGATGTCTGACAGCAAATCTATTGGCATCCACGCGGTTGCTCTCAAACTGCCCGTTTTTGCCCGGACCAACCCTCGAGTGTGGTTTCGACAAATAGAAGCCGTATTTGCCACTCGACGTATAACCAGCGAGCGCGTGAAGTACTCTCACGTTGTCCAAGCGCTTCCCTTTGACATCGCCGTTGACGTGGAAGATCTCCTCGATCCCATTCCACCAGAAGCTCCTTACACGAAGCTTAAGGAAGCAGTCATTCAGCGTACCGGAAAATCAGCCGGAAAATGCTTCGGGAGCTGTTCACGTCGGTGGAGCTCGGAGACCAAACTCCGTCCCAGCTTATGCGCCACATGCGATCGCTACTGGCTGGACGGCAAATGGACGACGCCATTTTCAGGGAGATATGGGTTGATAAACTACCTCTCCCGATGCAGGAGGTCCTGTCAATGCTGGAGCCCACTACTCCTCTTGACAAAGTTGCACAGCACGCCGACAGAATAATGGAATGCTACCCGGCTGCTAGACCCTGTGTTCACATGACATCACCCTCCGAAACCACTCCGACACACGAATCTCCTATGACATTACCAGCACCTGCCCCAGATCGCCGTGGGGACGTTTCTCGCAGTCCTGATTCCCCATCCCATCACTCGCATATCGATAAGGACATCACGGACCTAAAAGAAACCGTTCGCATGTTGTGCAATCAGGTCAGTGCAATGTGCAACGCATTTACTACTCATCGACCTGTGTCCGCCGAAGTACCTCGTCGACCTAGATCACGGTCCAGAAACCGCCGGTTACAAACCTAGTGTTGGTACCACCGCACATTCGGCTCCAAGGCATGCCGCTGTGATCCTCCATGTTCATTCCGCACTTCCACCCCACAGTCAAACGACCAGGCCAGCCAGTAACGGCGACGACTAGGGCTGGCCCTCCACATGAAAGTCGCCTATTTTATAGGGTTGACCGATCCAGTGGTCTTCGATTCCTCATTGATACCGGCGCCGAGATCAGTGTAATCCCCCCACCCAAACATCACAGCCTCAAACCATCTCACTTTACACTGCAAGCAGCAAACACAACAACTATTGCGACATTCGGCCAACGGTCCATAATTCTTGATTTAGGCCTCCGACGCTCTTTTCAATGGGTTTTCACCCAGGCGGATGTTCAGACTCTTGTTATTGGCACTGATTTCCTCTCACACTTTGGCCTAACAGTGGACCTCAAAAATCGCAAGCTGGTAGACACCACAACCAAGCCTTGTGCAGTCGGCATTGGTATATGCGCCAGCTCTCTGGGTATTCGGCTGGCGATCCCGTATTCACCGTTTGCTGACATTTTGGAGGAGTTTCCATCCTTCACTAAACCGTGTCAGTTCACCGACCCAGTCTCTCATGCTGTGCAGCACCACATTGCTACAAAAGGCCAACCTGCCCACTTTCAACCACGACGACTCAACGCCGACAAACTCCGTATCGCACGCCTTGAATTCGAACATATGATGAATCTAGGCATCATTCGACCGTCTTCAAGCCCATGGGCCTCGCCTCTGCATATGGTTCCAAAATCATCTGGTGATTGGAGACCCTGTGGAGACTACCGTGCTCTCAACAACGTCGCCGTCCCCGACAGGTACCCGATCCCACACATTCATGATTTTGCACAGAACCTCTGTGGGAAGACAATCTTTTCCAAGGTTGACCTCGTAAAGGCATATCACCAAATCCCCGTGGCCGAACAACACATTCCCAAGACAGCTATCACCACGCCTTTTGGCCTGTTCGAGTTCATTCGCATGCCATTTAGATTGAGAAACGCTGCCCAGACGTTCCAACGACTCGTCGATGAAGTGCTTCGAGGTCTACCCTTCGCGTTTGGCTACATCGACGACATCTTAATTTCCAGCGCCTCTCCATCGGAGCATGCCATTCACCTGCGTCAACTCTTTCAACGTTTCCAACAATACGGACTTCAGCTGAACCCTAGTAAATGCGTGTTCGGCGTTCCGTCTCTCGACTTCCTCGGGCACCATATCGATCAAAACGGTTTGACACCCCTCCCAGATAAGGTGCGCAGCATCCTCTCATTTCCTGAACCTCAAACGATCACACAGTTACGACGTTTCTTGGGAATTTTGAACTACTACCGTCGCTTCATTCCTCATTGTGCGACCATCGTTTCACCTTTGACCCATCTTCTCAAGTCCAACGTCAAGACGATCGATTTCACTCCCGAGGCCGAGACAGCTTTCACAGAAGCCAAAAAAGCTCTCGCGGATGCCACCATGCTGCAACACCCACATTCGGATCCAAATACTGAGTTAGTCCTAACGACTGATGCATCAAATACTGCAGTCGGTGCAGTGCTTCACCAAATTGTGGACAACCAATTACAGCCCTTAGCGTTCTTCTCGCAAAAACTCCAGGCGGCACAGACAAGATACAACACGTTTTCTCGTGAACTCCTTGCCGTTTACTTGTCCATCAGTCATTTCCGTCATCTTTTGGAAGGATGACAATTTCGTGTGCACACTGACCACAAACCCTTGACACACGCACTTCACGCCAAGCCTGACCGACATTCACCCAGAGATATCCGATATTTGGATTATATTTCTCAGTTCACAACAGACATCCGCTACGTGCGTGGACTTGATAATATTGTGGCTGATGCTTTATCCAGACCTGACATCAACACGGTGCAGACAAAATTTGATCTTACGGAGCTGGCAAACCTCCAGAGTGATGATCGATCCTTGCTCGAACTGCGCACATCCTCCACACTCCAGCTGAAGGATTCTCCCCTACCTTCAGCCGATGGCACAGTCCTATGTGACTGGTCTACAGGTAACCCTCGTCCTATCGTTCCAACTTCCTACAGGAAGATCGTTTTCAATCATTTTCATTCTCGTTCCCATCCTGGTACCCGTGCATCTCGCAAACTCATTTCTGCCAGATTTGTTTGGCCCAATATGAATTCTGACATCGCATTATGGACTAAACAGTGTTTACAATGTCATAGAAACAAAGTCCACCGCCACACTTTTTCTCCTCCCAGTACATTCACAGTTTCCGAAGTCCGTGTCACACATATTCACGTCGATCTTGTTGGCCCAATACCACCATCAAATGGACATACCCACTTATTACCCGTCGTTGATCGTTTCACACGCTGGCCGGTGGCAGTACCCATTTCCGACACCTCGGCAGAAAATATTGCAAAAGTACTACTACAACACTGGATTGCTACATTTAGTGTACCGTCCACCGTCACCACAGACCGTGGCAGCCAATTCCAGTCGACTTTGTTTCGTGAGTTCACTAAACTGCTTGGCTGTAAACACATCACAACAACTGCATACCATCCTTCGTCCAATGGCATGGTAGAGCGCCTTCACCGTCAACTCAAAGCAGCACTGATATCACAACCAAACCCCAATAGCTGGAGCGACAACCTGCCACTAGTTCTCTTAGGTCTGCGGTCATCAGTCAAAGACGACCTCCACAGCACGTCGGCTGAGCTTGTTTTCGGTACCACCATATGCCTTCCAGGTGAGTATGTTCAACCCAGTTTGTCCAACAACTCAAAGACCGTATGTCACACCTTCGTCCAACACCCACTTGCTCGTCATCCACACACGTTTTTGTACATAATGATCTATATACGTCACCTTTCGTTTTTATTCGTAACGATGCTGTTCGTAAACAACTCACACCACCGTATGACGGTCCATTTAAGGTGCTTAGTGGCACAGACAAATATTTCGTGGTTCAAAAAGCCGATAAGCCAGACACACTTTCCATTGACAGACTAAAACCCGCGCATTTTGATACACCTCCATCACCAGCAACACCGACACCATCACCATCCACAGACACACCACCAACAAATCCTGTTGATGATCCACCCTCTATCATCACACCAGACACTACACCACACCCGCCAGCACCACCACAGCAACAACCTTCCCTGGTAACCCGCCGTTCCGGCAGAAACGTTCGACATCCTGTCAGATTTCAAGACTTTGTTAGTTGATATTTTCTTTCGTTAACCGTTTCCTCTTTCTATTTTTCTATCGAGCGTTTATTTTGTACAGCAAACGCTCTGGCGGGGGAGTTGTGTAGGTACCTGTACATTTCCGACTTTTTCCATGATTTTCAACGTCCCTTGGTGCGACACTCCTTTGTTGTACCGACGTTTTTATGTAAAACACACACACCTTTTGGTCGTCAGCACCGAGCAATACAAAAACGGCTGTAAATAAATCTTTCATTCTGGCTCGGTCTCATCTTCTGGTTTGGAGCGTCTTGGAACCATATCGGTCGGAACTAACTGAGTGAAACAAAACATTTCAGAAGCTTCAACGGCGTCTCTTGGCACTTCGCTCGATACCATCCTGTTCTGTTCAACGGATGGCTGTCAGACCGAACTGAACGGAAGACATTGGCGGATATTGACTCTTCGGCGCTCATCTCCTGATCACAAGAACATTGAACAACTGTGAGTTTGAGTCACACCTTTTGTTTCATTTTAATTCTCAATGTACATACCCTTTTAGCCTTTTTATCACCGCACGCTCCTCCGCCCATCTTAGTTTGCTAGTGTCGTCTTATATGTTGTTGACAATAATTTAATGTACCACATAGACAGAGTAGTACACTACACCTATCTATATCTCCATATTTCAGATCCGGTGACCACGTAACCCAAGGACGACGAACATCTTCCGAGGATTCTGAATGAAACAGTCCTCGAATTGGAAAATTTATACAAGTTCCCAGTATACAGTCTCCATAAAGAATCCAGGGATTTTCACGAACAGTGTTTTCTCCGACCAGTGATAAACCAGTGGTTTCGATTTAAAGGGTGGATAATCGGCAAGTTATCTAAGAAGCGGGTGGTTAATACAGATTAGGAAAAAGAGAGGTACTGTGACGGCTGTCCATAATGCTGTTATTCACTATCATGGTTTGTAGCATTACACACATATACATGAGACCTTGGATTGCGTAAATAAATGATTGTGGTTCGTGCTGCAAACAGTTCTGTTCTTCTGTTCATCCAGACTTGGGATAATTGCTGCTACTCACTTACTGCTCTAGGATTTCACAGGTATCCATCACCAGAATGTTTTTTGAGCATTCGAAGTAGCGCAACGCGCTATCTTTTGGGCGTAAGTAGCTTTTTTCAACGTTTCTAATGAAGTAGCCCAGCGTTAGTCCAAAGTGGCTCCAACGCGCGTCCGATTGGAAGAGCTTGAGATGCCTACGTGAAATATCAGTCGAAAAGTTTTGGAGAAAGAAGTAAACCTTTTGATTGGCTGTGAAGTGCCCGAAAAACGTAGAATGTTAGGTCAGCGAATCGAGGGTGAAAAGCAACCACACACTGTAAGACTTTTGTTTGGTGGGTTATATTTTGGCCATAGGAGGAGGTATGTGAAAACACCACATCCACCAACCACCTCTTATTCTAGCCTATCACTTGCAGATCAAATCCGTCGTATCCACGACAGGGAATTTGATAATTTGCCATCGACGAAAATGGCTGTGCTCACCAAAGATCGCAGGGCTCTGTCAGTTGTCGAAACCACGAAACTAACTTCCGGGGATCACTTTGAAGTAGTTTGCAGCAATGACCTTGAGTCCGTACGGTTTGCAAAGGACCTCTTTCCTTCTTCCCTTAACATGCATCACCGTATTTATGGTTTATAGGAAATGCCCATGAGTGTACACTCTCATCCACATTACTGAAGATTGTTACCACTGAGGTAAATTGGATGCATTCAGCGCTTTTCCCTTCAGGTCGTGTCTGTGTAGTGACCTGGAGCTGACTGAGTTTGAATGTGTAAATTCATGACCAAAACTTACAGCAGACAAACAACGAATTAGCATTTAGATCTAAGCTGTTTGTGTGTTGTTCGGTGCTATAGGCCTGTGCGTTGTTTGTCTGCTTGTAGTAAGGACAGTTGGTTTCCGCCAAATGAGAAATACATTTTTGACTGCTGTGCTTGCGGACAGTTGAACGATTAGCCCGCTTAGCTAGTATTGCGTTCGGTGTTGCTCCCAAACTTGAACGTGCAAGACATTGTTTCAATACAAAAAGTCCTTCAACTATTCCACGACTTTTAACATCTTTTGGCACGCGTCGGAACTTTTGGCTTGTTGCCCTTTCCATAGGCCGTTCTTGGAATCTAGTTAGTATCTGGTATCCGGAGTACTAAACCTGCATCAGATGAAGCTTGCGCTTCATGGAACGCAAGACTGTGCTTGCAACTATACCGACTTTTCTCTGAGGTCCTAATCACAGCTACTCCTGTTGAAAGAAACACTTTTCCGGCATTGCAACAAAAACCAGGCTTGACTATCTTGGGAGTCAGCAGTTCTACTCTCACCAACTGCAGTCTTGATAATGTGGATTTAGTTAGTGGATCGCCGTACACAATTGAAAGGAAGAAAAATAACGACTCAGGTGATGTGGAAATAGGCTGCCTTAAGTTTTCAACCTTGGATGACTTTAATGATGTCCTGTTTCCCTCCACCCGTCACTATTTTTTGCTGCTAGCGGTTTGGTAGAGACTATTACCACATGTGCCGTCGAAGAAATGGACTGTAAATGTGTATCACTGTCAACGAGCGATATTCCAGATTGACTCCTTCTGTTTTCCTGTAAAGTATCCTCTCCGTTACCATACACAGTTGCACAGTATGTGAGACCACATATACGAAATATTACTCCACTTCCTATTAAGTATTGGTGTTCTTGATTCTCGGTGGTTCTGTGCGGGGTTCAGCCCATTCAGTCTTATCGATATTACACAACCGCAAGCAGTTATTGTGTCATTCCCTTGTGTCATACAATTTGATGTTGATCACGACTTCTATTCTGTTTCCAACTTTCTCTCGCGAACGATACTAAACGATTTTGAATTTTAGATGGCTTCCGACGCTGTGTTTTCACTTGTCGCCCCGGGGAATGACAATGAAGTCTTCTGCGTCATAAGCCGATCATGGATTCCCAGTGACCAACAATGGGCTGTGATTCCCATTAAGACCGGGAATCGGTTCCATCATGTGGTGCAAGCACACCAAAGGCCTGACGAGAGCGCCATAAGGCGTCCCGTTAGGGTTCTGGCAAACACCTGTAACTAAGTGATGCACTAACAACGAGTTGTTTTCAGTCCACTTCAGACAGGCTTGGTAAATGCAAAGAAGAGAACTAGACAACCAGTTACCGTCCAGTGACGGGGCTATGGGATTACTGAAGGGGAAACCGTAAGTCTTCCTCGAACTGTTATGAGTCTTAGGAAAGTGCCGGCCACTTGGACTTCCTCCGACGAGGAAAGTAATGAAGCTAAGGTTGTTCCACAGCCAAAGAGTTCAACTAGATTTCAATACTAATCCCTCGAGGTCCAACGGTAGCTGTTAGCTAGCCAATCACCAAACAGCTAGCTAGTCGAACAGGCTATATGCAAGGCAAATTGTCGCTACCGCTTTCAGTTTCATTTCAAATGAATCTACTTGCGGCGGCACTACCAAGGTTGTTCCAGTCACCCCCAGAACATCGTGTAAGTTACTGTATAATAATGAACACTACGATTTCAGCTTTCGCTCCCTTGATTGTCAAAGAACTTTCCCGAATCAGGTCTTTGATCGCCGTGCACGAAGATAACGTGTTAACGCTGAGAGTGTTGGCAAACGCGGTCGAGGTCGACACTCAGTCTGCACCCACCTTTCCAGTAGAAACTCAGCTGAGGTTTAGGGAATTAGACCGGGATATGTTTTACTTGGAGGTTCGCTGAGAGCCGTTAATTACACCCTTCCTTTCTATTTTATGCCCAAAGGATCACACTATCAGCACTACCCACCAGAGTACCGTGGGTACGTTTGTGCGTAAACTGATGTCGCGTGTTACTTATGTGAGTTTTCGGTAACTTCATCATCTGGCTAATACAGTTACACATATATACGATAGGAATGCATGTTTTCGGAAAAAAATAGAGGGTATTTACAGTATCAAACTAAGATTGGTCAATCAATGTTGTAGGTGTTTTGCGGGTCGGAAAAGGGGTGGGAAGTCGGTTGTTCGTGGTTGGGAAAACTCGGTGTAGAAAGTAAATCTGGAGTGGGTTGGCTGCTTCTTGTCACGACTGAAAGGTCGCGGTCAAGGTCACCATGGTTTCCCCCCCCATTTTCCGATCGCGGCCAGGGTAGCTGCAGTGATTTGACAAATCGCTTGTGTAAACAAAGCGATGGATTTAACAGCCTAATCGCTACTGCCTCCGCTGCTCCCAAAGTGATTTGGCGAGTGATCTTCGAAGAATTCACAAGCACTTTGTAAATTATCTTGAAGGCTTCGTTGTCTACCTGGTGCCCTGTCTCGGCAAGGTGCGCTACGATTGCACTAGTTATGGTTCTTCTAGTTCCTGTCCTCAGCCAAACTGGTTTGTGTTCCTTGATTCTTTGGGACAGTTGCCGTGTCGTTTTGCCTACATTGCTTGCCGAACATGAGCAAACAAATGAATAGGTTAACATGGAGGAGAAAAGGACAGGCATTTTGTATTTGAGATTCATAGAAATCATTGAACGGCTTGTGAAGTGGGCGCGTAGAGTAGCGGCGGGAAATGTACGGGCGATTGCATCCCTTAGGCGCCAAACTAGTAGTTCGCATTTACCATCTTTGAAGGGAAGTTGCATGTGCAATTCTTTTTTCTTGGCGGTGATTATCAGTGGTTGCTTGGGTACTTCCGAACTGTTCTTTTGAATGAAACGTTCCGGATACCCGTTATTTAGTAATGTTTGTGATGTAATTCCTCACTTCGGATCAGCTCGAACGGGAGCGGGGTGGCGCAGTGGTAACACACACGCCTTCGAGATGGGAGGGCCCGGGTTCAAACCCTGGGTGTGGCGGAGGATATGTACCACTGATGAGCTCTAACAAGAGCGAAACTCGAGTCTGGTGCTTCCGAGTGTAGGTTGGTCGGATGACCTGAGGTTTGCGCGTGAAACGTGGAGTCCAAAAGGACAGTCAATCAAACGAAAATTCCTCACTTACTGTTTCCTCGGAACAGATCTTTCGTATGCAAACAGAACCTAGTCCGATCCCTAGCGTCTCGCATACGAAAGATCTGTTCCGAGGAAACCGTGAGCGAGGAATTATATCACATAAGACAAGCATAACTAAATAACGGGTATCCGGAACGTTTGTAGTGGTACCAATAAAGCAATGACAAAGACTAACAAATTTGTTTATTTGAACAATGACCGTTTTTGGTGGCGCCACTTGCTCCGCCTGTGTACGTCGTCTGCACGCCGTTGCGCTCTCCCAATATACACGTTGTCTCGCTCCAGCTTTATGAGTTCTGCTTTGCGCGCTGCCGAGTATATTCGCTATCGTGTCACAAACCGAGGTCCAGGGGCTATAGACACTACACGGGAGCAGGTCCTGACCTAACTGAGATAAATCCTAAACTGGTGAGCCCGAACAACAAATTAATTCTCGAAGGTCACTCGTAAGTCCCTCAATCACATTTATTCGTTCACACATTTCAGTTACCATATCCCTTATATATACTTTCTCACATCGTTATTATAAGTGTTTCACTGATCTCTTTATATCGTTTTACACTTGATATACCATTGCAACTATGGCTAGCAACGACGGCAAACCTGACCCGGAACCGTCCGTTTCGATAGTCTCCCTAGCCGTCCCCGAGATTTTTATTGATGACCCTCAACTCTGGTTCCATATGTTGGAGGCAGAGTTTGAATCACATAGAATTACAAGCAAACGAACCCGTTTCTTGTGGACTATCGGTCGCCTTTTCCGTGACGTTGCTACTCAGATACGCGACGTAATATTTAACAACAGTTCTTAAGCAGCCGTGAAAGACGCGGTAATCTCGTCTTTCGCCGTCAGAATCGTCCAGACTGAAATGGCTGACCCAAGGGACAGAGTGAGGTAGCAAGAAGCCCTCTGCATTACTGAGAGAAATGCAGCAGCTGGCGGGGCAACTTTCAGAGGAAAACGTCCTTAAAGAGTCGTGGGTACAGCGACTACCACCCAATATTCAGGCACTGCTCGATGTTTTTAGCCACCTTAAGCTCACAGAAGCGGCTAAACTAGCGGACGGTATTATGGACCGGTACCATCCACAAATTACTGCCGTAACAAACTCGAGCAGCCCCCAGACCACAGCTCCCACCGTAGGAACACACTCCGAGGACACTCTGATAACTGCTTTCGAGCGGGCTTTCAGACCTTTTCCCCTCCTGGTTGTTCTCACTGTAGAAACCATATATCTTATCACAACTCTGACCGACGTGAACGTCCCAGAAGCCCCTCCTCTGACCGCCTGGTTAATCCATCTCGACCAACGTACTGTCGGTACCACAAACGGTTTGGGGAGAAGACCCGGCACTGCGAAGCTGGTTGCACCTTCCCAGGTGCCAAACAGGGAAACTAATATCCCTTAGTTTTAATGCGATTATCTCTCCAGCTCCATGGCCATCGTCGCAAACCGCAAACCCGATTAGCCGTGCAACGTTTGTGTGATCCAGACGTTTGCACCCGTTATGAGCAGAAGTTAGCACATGAGCTAGGATCCACGGAGAACAGTAATGTAGATGAGCATTGGTCTCATATCAAACAGGCGATGCACGTTGCAGCAGGTTTTGCCTGTGGTCCTGGATCCATTGTCCATCAAAGACACTGGATCTCGCAAGAGTCGCTGAGTATAATGGAGCAAAAGCGTCAGCTTTCGAACCGTAAGGAGATGAATAAGATGCGGAGAAAGCTGCAAAGACAAGTTACGCGAAGCCTTAAGAAGGATCGCGAAAATTGGTGGGTCAATGTAGCCGAAGAAATGGAAGTGGCAGCTGCTTCAGGTAACAGTCAAAGACTGTTCAAACTTATTCGTGACACCAGTGGACGGCGAACTCAGGTCAGTGAAGCGATTTGCAGTAGGAATGGAGAACCCATCCATAACAAACAGCAAAGGCTTGACCGATGGGCCGAGTACTTCAAGGAACAGTTTAGCTGGCCGCACGCTAGTGTAGTTACTCCCGTGTCAACAACTGTGACGTCTTGGGTGGTATCACTTGAGCCCCCATCAGAAGTAGAAGTCGAGTCATGTATTCGATTACTAAGGCGGGGGAAAGCGGCAGGTCCCGACGAACTTCCTCCAGTTCTTTTCAAACTGGGTGGTGAGGCGTTGATAAAATCACTTACCGCCTTGCTCCGTGACATTTGGAACGCGGAGCGTATTCCGTTAATGTGGAGCGAGTCATTGATTGTTCCCATCTTCAAGAAGGGAATACGCAATGACTGCAGTAATCATCGCGGGATTAGCTTAATCCCGATAGTCACCAAAGTATTAGCTTCGATTTTGCTGCACCGTCTTACACCGGCTCGTGAGAGGAATGTCCGCGAACAGCAGGCTGGATTCCGCCCAGGTTGAGGATGCATCGACCAGATTTTTACTCTTCGCCGACTACTTGAAACGCGTCACACGCACCGCCGACCAACAATAATGCTTTTCTGAGACCTGAAAGGCGCCTTCGATTCAGTTGATCGAACATCGCTTTTCAGTACTCTTCATCGAAAAGGTATGCCCCAGAAGTTCGTGAACCTAATGAGATCATTGTATTCTCATACTTCTGGCCGCGTAAGAGTTTACGGTGAACTATCCGGTCGGTTCGAAACGACCAGTGGTGTTCGGCAGGGATGCCCTTTGTCTCCATTCCTTTTTAACTTCGTCATGGACGAAATAATGGAGAGTGCGCTGCAAAATCTTCAGGATGTAGGCGTCGAACTAGGAGATAGTGAAAAGCTATGTGACCTGGATTACGCAGACGACGTTGTCTGCTTGTTCGAATGCACGGAACATGCTCAGCGTGCACTAGATAATCTCGCAAGAGCTGTAGCTCCATTCGGCATGCGTTTTGCACCTTCAAAGTGCAAGATGATGTTACAAGACTGGACGTCAACGATTCCGAGCTTGATGCTCGACGGGGAGGTGCTGGCAGTTGTCGATCACTTCACCTACCTCGGTAGCTGCGTGACGACGGATGGGAGCACAGTAGTAGAGGTGAGTACGCGGATATCCAAAGCTCGAGCGGCGTACGCTGGACTGAAGCACTTGTGGCGCCGATCCGATATTTCACTGAAGTTGAAAGGTCGTGTATACTGTGCCACTGTGCGTTCAGTTTTGTTGTATGGTTGCGAAACTTGGAGTCTGCGTGCAGAAGACATTCGTCGTCTTGAGGTTTTCGACCATCGATGTTTACGTAGTATCGCTAGGATTGGGTGGAATAGCCGAGTAAGCAACGATGAGGTAAGAAAGCGAGTCTTGGGTACTAATTCAGAGAACGTTTTGTCACAGCGTATCCAACTTAGTAGACTTCGTTGGTTGGGACACGTGTTACGTATGGCAAACACACGTCTACCGTACCGTGTCCTATTCTCCGCCCCTCCTAGGGAGTGGAAGAGACCACGTGGAGGTCAACAGATGACGTGGCAGCGAGGAATGAGAAAATGTACAGCAGACTTAGGAAAAGTAGGTGCTTCACGTCTTCGTGGTTGGGGTCCAAAAGATCCGTCCACCAGTTGGCTGGAGACACTGAAGGATATGGCTGCAAACCGCGAACAGTGGAGATCGTGTTGTCACTTTCTATCGAATCAGAATGTTTGATCGGTGTACGTTTGTACAGTTAGACTGTGTATTCCGTGTGTTGGCTACTAGGGCATTCTTTTCTTTTCCCACCCATATAGGTCCACTCCCTGTCCATCTTGTATATTCATACTTTTTAATTCAACGTGCAACATGGTGAGAAAGGCAATGGTCAGTGGGGCTTGCCCTACTGTTTAACGCTGTACGATGATGATGATGATGATATCCCGACGCGTTCCGACGACTAACGCGGTCGGCGGCCATAATAGCAGTCGTCTGTTGCATGTCCGAGACTTAGTTTCCAATAACCTGTCCCTAATTGACACCGGTGCAGCAGTTGGTGTCATTTCGAAGGAAGCAGGTGATACAACGAACCCATCAGTCCAACAACTCCGTGCTGCCAATGGCACTCCTATTGCTACTTACGGCCGTAAGTCACTCACACTCAACTTAAGACTACGTCGCACATTCCGCTGGGTGTTCATAGTAGCAGACGTCCCTTATCTCATACTAGGCATCGATTTCCTAGACCATTTCGACATCCTGATCGATGCACGAGACCGGAGAGTTGTCGAACTGCAGACCTCTCCGTAACCGGTTCGTATTCCTCCGTGAATCACATCACGCCCCTATACATCGAACCGCAGGCCGAACACCCGTACGCAGACCTACTTTCAGCTTACCCGGCAATGCTAAGACAGTCTGGACCCCTTCCCGCGGTGACCACTAAAGTTACCCACCATATTGTCACTAAAGGACCCCCAGCATTTAGCCGACCACGTCGCCTGACACTAGACAAGCTCCGCGTAGCACAGGCTGAATTTGAACACATGCTAGAATTAGGCATAATACGCCCGTCCAGTAGCCCTTGGGCCTCGTCCCTTCACATGGTTCCTAAACCTAATGGCGATTGGCGCCCCTGCGGTGACTATAGGACCCTCCACCAGGCTACTATCCCAGACAGGTACCCCATTCCACATATTGAGTGTTAGATACGTACGTCCGATTCTGAACTTTAGTCAACTTTATTCGGTGTCTAGGCCGAGTTGGAGTGACGCGCTCTCCTCAGAAACCAAATCAAACTAGCTGAGGTTTATTAGCGTTACTGCAAACAATAATCAATCAAAGGGGTAAATGTACAAACCTCAAACGTGGCGTCCTCACGGGAATCACCGTTTACTAACGTTCCGTACAGTTCAGAATGGATAACACGTTCTATGGCCAATTGGCCGAGGCGCAAGTCACCAAGTAGGTTAACGAAACCACCACAACTAACAATGACAAGGAAAGGAACGCGCATATAAGGGACATGAACGAACGGAAAGGCGACCAGGCGGAAATCGATCGATGGTTCTGACCAACCAGGGAGTAAGGCAGGGATTCGCTCAGGCGCGCAAATACACGATTAGTCACGAGTCGAACAGGTCTTAATCTTGTGTGGGTGCGTGTGTGTATGCATCGGTACATGTGCGTGATCAAACATGCCTGCCGGGTGCAGCCGATCAGAATTCGGTGCCCACTCGAGCAGTCTAGTCCAGGTCTAGTCAATCGACCGAGTGATGGTTCAGCGTGTGTGTGTGTGTGTGTGTGTGTGTGTGTGTGTGTGTGTGACGGACAGGCAACACTTGAGAGCGATGAGGAATTGTGTGGACTGATAGCCGTGCAACCATGTGGTCAACGTCAAATGAATTATGAATGTCAAACCGGTCCGAACGTAGCACGGGTTGGTGGTCATGTATGAGCAGCATTGAAACAGGCAAAACAGATTCAACATTGAGTATCTTACTTCTACCCTGTCTGGTTGTTCTGTTTTCAGCAGAATCGACCTCGTCAGAGCGTACCACCAAATCCCAGTAGCAAGGGCTGACACCTCTAAAACCGCTGTCACAACTGCATTCGGACTATTTGAGTTTTTGCGCATGCCTTTTGTTCTCAGCAAAGCAGACCAAACATTTCAAAGGTTTATGCATGAAGAAACACGCGGTTTAAAGAATGTCTGCGTGCACTTAGACGATATTTTGGTGGCATGCTGTACAAAAGAAGAGCATATGACACACCTGCGTTCTCTTTTTGAGCGCTTTAGCCAACACGGTGTAACCATCAACCCTACCAACGCGAATTAGGTAGGACGACCATCACGTTCCTAGGTCATGAAATCTCAGCCTCAGGCATACAGCTCCTGCCTGACAAGGTGGCTGCAATTCGCGAATATCCTGAGCCTCACTCTTACCGATAATTGCGCCAATTTTCTGGTTTGGTTAACTTTTATCGCCGCTTTAATGGTTTATTTGGTAATGGTTTATTTCGGATAACCCGAGGCATGCTGTAACGCAAGATCAAACGGTACAATTGGACGTAGAGTCCGAATTCCAAGAGGTTGGTTAAGGTATGTGCACTCAATATTGAACTGGAGAAAGTATTTAAGTCACTCTCTGTGGCGGCACCCAGCAAATTTGAACTCAAGGTCGGGTGGCCAACCCGGTCAAGTCAGGGTCGAGCTGGTCGAAGGTAGCTGACGCTTCCTGAAACAGTACAAAAAGAAGTGCTATGCAACAAGAGAATCAAACAGAATTGACGAAAGTTTTGCTCACTTCGAGGGAAAAGAAGCTTCCGAGGGAGACATGAACCGGCTACAGCGCTCCGCGGAGTATGGCACGGCTTTGGATTGGAAATCAGACGATGAGAGGAATGAATTTGCAGACAAAGAACAATCAAAATCTTTCGAAGATTTTTCTTGAAACGTTCAGCGATCAAATATCGGCTGAGTCCGTTAAATACCCAATGGAGGACTCATTTGCAGAGAGTGATTGCCTAGGTGATGGTAAAAGAAGTGACCAGACGCAAGCATGTAATCGTTGCGCACATTGTTAACGTTCATGAGGGGGGAATGTGATGCACCAAAATAGAAATAGGTACTGGGCGACAAATCAGTTTGTTATGCGTAGCCATGATAGTAGCAGACACACGGTTTGCACAGATGAGTATTTAAATGGCAGGTAAGTATTTACGTTTGATTATCGTTATCTAAGGGCCGAAAATAAAGACCAGAGGGATGCAAGAATCAAAATTGTCTGGGAGAATTTACCAAGATAGAATACCGGATATGAAAAAGCACCAACAAACGCTGAATACAGTTGCGAAGTTGGGCGGCTGGATGTGGGTGGAGTCCGTGATAAACCAAACGGACATCACATCTGGTGAGGTCGCTGGAGTGATGGTGGAAGAAGTGGCAGGATGTAAACATGTAATCGTTGCGCACATTGCTTACTTTCATAAAGGTGAAATGTGATGCACCAAAATATAAATGGGTACTGGGCGAGTATTTAAATAGCAGGTGAATATTTACGTTTCATAATCGTTATCTAAGGGCCGAACATGATGACGGGAGAGATGCAAGAATTAAAATTGTCTGGGAGGATTTACCAAGATAGAATACCGGACATTGTGGTACGGAAGTGTATGGCAACAATAAAAGTGACTTTTGCAAATATATTGATAACTTATAAAATAAAAGCGAGTTTTATCTCAGGGATTGGTTAAGTTTGCTAATAGGACAAGCGGGCAGTTTGGCACGAATCATCGGGAAAAAAGGATCATGAACGGTAAGCCGAGTACGGAAACGGTCTTTTAACCCCGCGATAATTATGTGCTATGGAAAGTAGATTTTTCTGGGCGTAAGAAGCGGTAAGTTAGGGTTGCGAAGATGGAGACAAGTACGATGAAAAATAAGCGGTAACTGGGGGAGATAGTTCCGTATTTGTAGCATTTCGGGTGAATGGTTTTTTGCTGCGACCGGTGCTGGTGGGTGGGGCTGACCGTGCGCGGGACACCCAACCTGAAAACCGTTTTTGTTGACAGGTGCCATCCGCAATCCTATCTGCGTCCGCACATCGTTGCAGACGTCCTGCACGCCCGATGTGCGTCGGCCAAAGTGGTGGATCTGACCGCGGCCCGCACCGGCGGGCTTCGCTTGAGTGATATTGGCGTTGTCACATAAAGATCGAATAATCCAGGAGCTTGCGACCAGGTTGCGAGGGGTCCTGGAGAGCATGGTCTGTGTGGTAGTGACGAAATGACGAGCAGGTATCGAGTTTTCAGCGGGAAATGTGGGCCAGGTAATATGCCAAGCCATCGAAGGGGAGGCATCATCAGCGGTTGTCTGGAAAAGTAAAAATAGAAAAACGCAGTCTGGGGTGCTCCCAGCTGAGGATCAGCGGTCAGTAGTAAAGAAAAGCCTCTAGTATCTAGAAATTGGAACTACTTGGGGGATGGTTCTTTTTTGCTACACACAAGGTTTTCCGCGAAAGATTAATGAAACTTGAGTGGTATTTACGGCGACTTGTGTGGTACGTAGGACTCGTGGCCCCCGACTCAGACCCGCGTGTCAGTAACCCAAACCAACTTCGTACGCTCGCTCCTCCGAAGTGTATGGATCATTGTTTGATACGAGCGTCAGGACATCAAGCCGTTTGTTTAATTCCTCTTTGAATCTCGGCAAGTGGCGTATTGCACGGACATTTGGTGGAAGTTTATTCCACATTTGTGAATATTTAACAATGAAGAAATTGGACCGTAGGCTGGTTCTCGAGGACGGCACAGTGACCGAATGACTGCTGTGTCGTAACGAATACCTTAGGCTTAATGGGTCTCGTACCACAGGGGAGGCTTTGCAGGATCTATATTTTAATAGTGAGTGGAAAAAAGACAAGTTGTTCTTTATCCGTCGGAGCCAAAGGGGTTCGAGGTGTAGCAGGTCACAGCGTTGTTTATAGTTGAGACTGGACGAATATCCAACTATTTGTTTAGTAAAAGTGAGCTGGACATTTTCGATGGCGATCCTATCAGTCTGGCGCGTGTTGGAGCCAACTATTGAACTATACTCTAGCAATGGTCTAACGTGTGTTGTATAGACACTGAGTTTACTTTCACGCAAACGGAATGTTTTGTGGACAAGTCCTATTAACCTGCGGGACCTAGCAATTTGAGTGTCTGTTTGCTCTGAGAAGTTGAACGAACAGGAGTAGTATATGCCCAGGTCGCGTACTGATGATTTGTTGGGGATCAGGTGACCACCTATACTAAACGTATCGGGAGGGACATGACACTTGTATGTAAGAATGCAGCTTTTGTCCGCCGAGAACTTCATTAGACAATCGGTACACCACGAATTGAGCATCCGCAGGTCCTCAGATATTTTTGCTATAGTATTACCCAATGAATTATGGTCGAAGGTGTACAACAACTTTACATCATCAGCGAATAAAAAAGGAGTTCCATGATGAACCACGGTAAATATGTCATTTATGTACATGAGAAACAACAACGGGCCCAGTACACTACCTTGGATCACACCGCTGGTTACAGGGCTTGGTGTGGAAGTTGTGCCATCAACGTTTACCACTTGACTGCGCGAGGACAAGTACGATTCTAGCCAGGCATATAGTGAGTCAACAATGCCGAATGTCTTAGCCTTTGACAACAAACGAGTGTGAGACACCCGGTCGAAGGCCTTAGACATGTCTAAAAAGACTGAGATCACTGCCTTACCATCATTGGCAGCTATCGTAATAAGGTTCAGAAAGTCAGTCATACAAGTTGCACAGGATCGATGTTTTAGGAAACCGTGCTGACCTTCACTTATAAGGTGGTTTTTAAGGAGGTGATCTGTTAGTTTAAGTTTTATTAATCTTTCCATAATCCTCGATACTACTGGGGTATGATTCACAGGCCGGTAGTTGGCCGGGTCCTCCCGTGTTCCCACACTGCGCCGAAACAATGCAGCCTCTAACAGATCTTTTACGTGGAGGCAAGCGGAAATTCATTTTTCCCGACACGACGCAGGCAGCGTTTACTCTGGTCAAGGAAGCTATCGCCAACATAGCACTCCTTTCACATCCCGATCCTTCTGCTCCCCTGGAGTTATGGGTAGAAGATTCGTAATCTGCTGCTAGAGGAGTGTTGCAACAATTCATGGCAACCAATAGCTTTCTTCTGCGAGCATCTTTAGCCTGCTTAATCCCGATATACTACGTTCAGTAGGGAACTACTGGAAATCTATTTGGGTATCCGACACTTCTGGCACACACTCGAGGGCCAAACGATTACGGTGCTCACGGATCATAGACCGCTGGAGCCTTCTCTCCAGTCAGCTTCTGATTGATATTCACCACGCGAGATTCGCCACTTAGACTATGCTTCGCAGTATACCACGGACATTCGACACGTCTCTGGGGCACACAATCCCGTAGCAGACGCACTCTCACGCGTCCACAATATCGACCACCCACTACCCATGGGCATAGACCTAGAAGCAATCGCCGCAGCCCAGGCAACAGATCCTGGGGTAGAGCAACTCAGACACAACAGCTCCCTGCACCTAGTGCCAGTGGCCCTTCCAACTTCGGACGTAACTATCATTTGCGATGTGCCACAAGGTCGACCCCGACCATTAGTTCCGGCCAGTTTTCGCCGACAAGATTTTATCAGCCTCTACAACTTATCGCACCATGGGGTAACCGCCTCAGTGAAACTAGTCACCGAGCGATTCGTCTGGCCTTGCGTCAAACGTGACGTACGTCCTTGGGCCCGCGCTTGTCTCCAGTGTGAAGGAGTTAAGATACGTCGTCACACCAGATCTACGTTAGGCACATTCTGTGAGCCGAACGCACGCTTCCATCATGTGCATGTGGATCTCGTGGGGCCACTTCCGCCATCCAATGGCTGCGTCTACATCTTCACTTGCGTAGATCGTTTCACTCGCTGACCACAGGCCATATTTATTCCTCGCCCAACCTCAGAGGAAGCCGCAAAAGCGTTTCTAATTGGTTGGGTGAGTCAGTTCGGTTGCCCTGCTATCGTGACCACTGACCGCGGTTCTCATTTTGACGGCGCCTTCCGCGAGCTACTGAACGCATTCGGTTGCAGACACAACAAGACGACGGCCTATCATCATCAGGCCAATGACTTGGTGGAGCAATTCCATCGCCAGCTGAAAGCTGCCCTTCGTGCCCGTGATAACCCACTATGTAGTGAAGTTTTACCGATGGCTCTCTTAGGGCCGCGGACAACCGGTGAAGCCAACATAAGTGTTACGGCGGCTGAACTGGTTTATGGTTGCACACTACGACTTCCAAGTGAGTTGATTTCTCCATTACCACCTGAGTTTTAATTACGGGGATTGCGCAAAACGGTTGTCGCACCAAATGCGGGTGATAAAGCCCACCCCACCACGCGAAAAAACCCTCAGCAACTACATACCTACCACTCTAGCAACCGCCAGCCATGTGTTTATTCGAGTAGATGCACTGCAGTCACCACCACAAGCGGCTTACTCTGACCCGTTCCGCGTCGTCCAGCGAAAGGAAAAGAAATACGTGGTGGACGTCGAGGGCAGGAAAGAGACCATCAGCATAGACCGCCTCAAACCAGCCTTCATCGAGGTAGAACTCACCCCGAACAACCCTCCCAATGTCCCCACCTGCTCACAACCTTCGGTTAGTCGTCCCCAGTCGGCCCCTGTTACTCCCACTAACGACCCCTCGTTACCTGTTGCAACACCAAACTCCACGGAAGACACAGCTGCATCCCTCAACAGGAGAAATCGACGCGGCCGCGAGCTGCGACAGCCAACGAGGTTTTCTGAATATGTAACGGTTGTATATATTTTAGTTTACTCTTCATTATCAACTTGTACGTAGTCCTATTATGCATGAATGCACGACCACGTGGTGATCACGACAAGGGTGGCGGCAGCCTGTACTGCGCTGGTATGTCCCCCTCAGTCGAATATCCGATCGCGCCTCGAGGCGCAGCTTCCTTGTGTTTCTTGCCTTCCAGCTCATCCCGTCGGACAGAACTATATGGAATTCCAGGATCTCGCATGGCTCCAACACAAGGCTCATTGGATCGCGACTGGACTCATTTGACACCGGACGCTGGCTCGCTTACGAAGGCAATGACAACGACAAGGACACGGAACTTTGGGATATGCCGTCAACGACAAACCCTACAACACAATCACAACTGCCAGGTCACAAGCAGGATCTACCTCGATCGGGTAACATTTTGAGGAGGACGCAATTTTGCGATCGACGCACAGCGACCAGTGTGAGTCATGGAGAAGAGGTTGGGCTGGCTTCGCTGTTGTGTTCGACCGCGGCGGGAGGCATGGAAAATGTCTCTCGCCACCGAATCCGACGTACTCATCACGGGCCGAAGCCCAACTGCGTCGGCCTTCTAGGGGGAGACCCCTGTAGTGCTAATGATACAGCACTCGATGACAAAGACTAACAAATTTGTTTATTTGAACAATGACCGTTTTTGGTGGCGCCACTTGCTCCGCCTGTGTACGTCGTCTGCACGCCGTTGCGCTCTCCCAATATACACGTTGTCTCGCTCCAGCTTTATGAGTTCTGCTTTGCGCGCTGCCGAATATATTCGGTATCGTGTCACAAACCGAGGTCCAGGGGCTATAGACACTACACGGGAGCAGGTCCTGACCTAACTGAGATAAATCCTAAACGTTTCATTCAAAAGAACAGTTTGGAAGTACCCAAGCAACCACTGATAATCACCGCCAAGAAAAAAGAATTGCACATGCAACTTCCCTTCAAAGATGGTAAATGCGAACTACTAGTTTGGCGCCTAAGGGATGCAATCGCCCGTACATTTCCCGCCGCTACTCTACGCGCCCACTTCACAAGCCGTTCAATGATTTCTATGAATCTCAAATACAAAATGCCTGTCCTTTTCTCCTCCATGTTAACCTATTCATTTGTTTGCTCATGTTCGGCAAGCAATGTAGGCAAAACGACACGGCAACTGTCCCAAAGAATCAAGGAACACAAACCAGTTTGGCTGAGGACAGGAACTAGAAGAACCATAACTAGTGCAATCGTAGCGCACCTTGCCGAGACAGGGCACCAGGTAGACAACGAAGCCTTCAAGATAATTTACAAAGTGCTTGTGAATTCTTCGAAGATCACTCGCCAAATCACTTTGGGAGCAGCGGAGGCAGTAGCGATTAGGCTGTTAAATCCATCGCTTTGTTTACACAAGCGATTTGTCAAATCACTGCAGCTACCCTGGCCGCGATCGGAAAATGGGGGGGGAAACCATGGTGACCTTGACCGCGACCTTTCAGTCGTGACAAGAAGCAGCCAACCCACTCCAGATTTACTTTCTACACCGAGTTTTCCCAACCACGAACAACCGACTTCCCACCCCTTTTCCGACCCGCAAAACACCTACAACATTGATTGACCAATCTTAGTTTGATACTGTAAATACCTATGTCACGCAATTACTTGCGAGTAGTGTGGGATTGTTTAATTTTCGTTTGATTGACTGTCCTTTTGGACTCCACGTTTCACGCGCAAACCTCAGGTCATCCGACCAACCTACACTCGGAAGCACCAGACTCGAGTTTCGCTCTTGTTAGAGCTCATCAGTGGTGCATATCCTCCGCCACACCCAGGGTTTGAACCCGGGCCCTCCCATCTCGAAGGCGTGTGTGTTACCACTGCGCCACCCCGCTCCCGTTCGAGCTGATCCGAATCACCAAGTTAAGCTTGTATAGATGTCGACCTCTATGAAAAAAATGTGGGTCCGTTGCCCTCATCCTGTGGAGAAGACCTGATTGGTGGGAGGCATTCGCTTGGGGTTAACTAGGTCCGGAACCGTGTCTCCATTTGAAAGCTGTCGGGCATTTCTGGCTGGATTTGCCAGCTCTAGAGATACGGATTTTCCGAGCACTGGTTGGGGACCAGGATGGCATGATAAGTAAAAATATATGTTGGAGGTGAAGAGGCAGCAGGAATTCGGTCAACTAGGCAGAGACAACCTAAAGGTCTGAGCAGACCAGGGGTGTACCTGGGTGGTATGAGCGCAAAGGTCTGGGTGAGACCTATGCAACAATGCGGTATAGGAAGTGAGCTATATGACCCATTATATATGGTTGGCATTAGGAGACTTGAGACGATGGAGGATAATGAGATAGTAGGATTTTGCTGTCTGGTATGCACAGGTGCAACCCACACAGGATACGGTAGGTACTTAGCTGTTGCTTGGATCAAAACAACAGGTTGTGCTGAGAGGTATATTGTAAACATGGGGTCGATGGACCGGTTGGAACGAGAGTGAGCCTTGATGGGAGAAAGAACAAATGAATGGAGACACAGTGGGACAGAAAATCCATAACGTGTACCGGTGGATGCGTAGCGAGAATAAGGTAGGAGTTCGGTTATAGGGAGTGGGATGTAAAAACGCTAGATTGATCTCATTGTGGCGAGAATCACGGGAAATCCGCTAGATGAGCCATGTAGAATGTTATTAAGTGGAACTGAAGCAGTGAATAACCAACGTAATCTATAACTCTAACTCGCGATAAGTACTAGCAGCTGCGAGTTGGTGTGCCATAGTTGCTTACGCAACTGGTTCACTATTTCAGGTAGAGAGGTGATATATACTGGGGTGGACACAGTCACTAGTCTAGACAGCGATATAAACAGGAAAGGGAACGAGACAACCTAACTTCCAAGTCGGAGTGAACTTGACCTACGATATCGCATCCTCTGGATGAAATGCAAAAGGAAATATTAGTAGCCTTTGCCTCCCAGATGGACCAGCCTCTTGCTCTTATCTGGAGCTATCCCAAACTAGACGCCAAACGTGCTTCCTATTGGGAGCGCTTTGAGCCACGATGGGCTAACGTTGGGTTACCGTTGGATAACACCATTAGAAACGTTGGACGACGCTACCTGAGCCCAACTTGGAGCGCGTTGTGCTACGCCCAAAGTTCGAAAACATCGCTGCAAAGGGGCACTTTCCCTTTTCCCAGTCCATATTTACTGCCCGTTTCCCAGTCTGCTTGCCCAGTATTCGTCCTTTCGACAGAAATCTCTAATGTTTCACCAACTGGAAAACCTGTTTGTGAAAATCATTGAGTTTACTATGAAAATGGTATGCTGAAAGGTGATAGTTAAGAACTGAGCTAAAGCAATTGTGATATTCACAATGAAGGCGATTTAGCTCCTGCCCGAACCACGCTCAACGGAAGATAAAAAAGCCGCACTGTAGCGGATTCAACTTTGGTTGTTTGGTTAACACTTCAGTGTTCATCTAAATTTGTGCCACCAAGCGCGATGGACAACTGACCGTTGCTCGTTCAAGCCACACGCATGCTCTCCCAAAATACGCTGACAGGACTCTCCCTACCTGTAGTGTTGTCCTTCTCATGGGTTGCGGGAAGCACTGCCCTGGTTATCTTGGTGGCATACTGCGGAGTACAATTGCGCCAGACAGGCCGCCCCAGAGTGTAGGGAAGGAACATAGGAGGCACGTAATGAGGAGACAGGTTGGTAAGGTTTAACCAACCTTACAGACTGAATGGGCACACGCTGGAGCTCACATTTTTTGCGCAATCTTGATGTACTTAAAAATGCAGACGTGATAAAATAACATAAAGTACTGTCGTCACCAACAGTCACATGAAAACTTGCATAAATTTGTAATTTGAGGTCTGCTTCATTCGGAACTTCCGGAAGATTCTCATCGTCCGGATCTGAAATATCAAGATATAGAAAGTCGAGGAAGTCGTACCTAAGGAAGCGTTGGACAGCAAAACATTTTCATGTGCAGGTTCCAGAGATGGTCTGAATGAAAAACGTTTCCAACAAGAAGGATTACCTTCTGATAACTTAAGTATCAAGATCAATGAAAAAGGAAAATATCATATAAACTGTAAACCAAATCAAAGAAACATGTGAAGTTGTGTTTTGTGATAAGCAGTTATTAATCTTCAGAATACATGAAGGGGTGTTGATTACACCAAATAAATAAAACTACACTGAAGGAGAAAAGAGCTTGAGATTTACTTTGGGGGAAATGACACCTTACGTACCTGCTTTATCGTATTGCATGACCTTTATTTCTAGCCTTGGTAAACCTTTGGCGGCTCGATAGAGATAAGAAAGAGAAAGGAAATGTGTTAACAAAAAAACAAGTGCACAGAAATGTTGTGCCACAGAAAAGGAAAACGGGCGACTCACAGTATGTTCAAAATGTTCAGCAAGCTGACATCAAGCCGGCGGCGCAAAGCTGCTCTCCAAGTTGGGTTTGACGCGGCTCTTGAACAGGCCACTTAACGTCTTCTGAATGGATCCTAGTAATTCCACAGTTGTCTGCCGAGTTGCTGTAGGTGCTTTAGAAATAGAGTTTGGGAGTGCTTGAGTTCGGTCCTCTGTGGCACAAGCCACGGACACTCACGAGAAATATACAGAGAACAAACCGAGGTAACCACCTGCGGGTCAGTTGAAAATGTGTATTTATTAACCTTATAGAACAATCAAGCGAGCACAATGCAGAGAAAAGAAAGTAGTAGAATACGTGGAATGTATAAGGTACAGCTAACCAATGCTCCATGTCTTTCAGCTGCAGACTCCGGTTCTTCCGCGAACCTCGCCTTGTAAATGGAAGCCTTTAGAGTTTACTAAGAGGCAACGAATTTCACTGACTTGTCCTTAACGAGAAAAATGAGCTTGTTTTTGGAAGACATTTCGTCGCGCATTCCAAAACCAGCAGCCGGTTGACGCCGCCCCGGGCCCAGTGGGTGCTGTTTGTGGTCAAACTGAGAGACCAATACGTAATCCAGAAAGGAGGGGAAAATATAAATTTGCATCAACGTAGGTAAAACTGGAACGATGGCATCATTGGGCTTATTGGAAGCGATAAATATTTACAAGTGATTGCGCGAATGGGTGCATTGTGTGTCCAACAGTACATGACCCACGGACAGACCATTTGATGACAATACATGAAGAAATCGTTTAGAACACAAAAACATTAAAAAGGTACTTAACCGATCGAGCTTAAGTTTTTGCGGGGAGTTTGTTATTGATGATAACTTTATCTGGTTGCATAGCGGAATAAAAAATATATAAAGAACTCAGGTTAAATCCGTATGGCAAGAATGAAAGTGAAAATATCATCCGAAGCATCATTATCTTCTCTTTGGAAGGCTTGTTGCTGGCCTCGTGAACTCTTTAGTCTGATTATTCTGGTGGTCTCGTGGGTCTTTCGGTGAACGACCTGAAACCGATAGCTGCCATGTACTACCCATTGACATTGGGTGATGCGTAATACCTGCAAATGAGAGCCCAGAGCTTGCAGCACGTCATGCAGTTGCCTTGTGAGCAGCACGTTGGCCATAAAATCGTCGGACAAGGGCGGCAAAAAGGCACCCACATTGATTCCGTCACATAGCCATTCCAAGATGTGTTTCTTGACCGTTTGAAAGAACTAAAATTACAGGAATGTACTAACCTCCATGGATGATCGACTTCGGCATGCCGTTTCTGAGTAAACAGCTGCATGAAAGTCCCACAGATCCCAAATCTCCGGCTGGCCCAACTCTTTTGGCACTATTTTAAAGGTACGGACACCGGAAGTAGCCACCGATCATGAAGTGAGAGGGAAGGAATACACGACATTATTCGGTTACTCAAGCCGCGAACACTGGTGTTCTTACTAGGCCGCCTCACCACAAAAGAGGCTTTTTGCACTGAGGACCTTCCTCCGCTTCCAATAGCTCTTTCTTCTCGCCCCTTTGGGCAGAACAATGTATTTTGATTCCCAGAATCTAAAGATAAATGACCGACGTCATATCGAAATTACCTCTAAATATCGTATGAGTTTCACAAAGAAGCAACACTGGAAAACGACGACGCTAGTGTCCAAGGATATTATACATATGAGTAAAAGATTTTCGAGCGCGGCTAATGAACGTGTCTTCTATTCGGTTTCACAGCAAAATACCAAAGCAACCCCCCTTTATCGGACAAATAGCTGAGTCGCAAGTCGGTTGACAGATGCGAAAGTGCATTCTGTATACTGTGGCACCGAAACAGCACTGATACGAGAAATACACCGAATGGTAATGAAGGCAACTGCTGAGCAGAGAGCGAACCGCGAGCATGTACAATCGGCGAAGGACTGAAAGTGGGAGTGATTCAAAAGCGAGGTCGACGAAAACTTCTGAGAAGTCAGTCCAGTAAAACGTACGCAACCGTACAAAACAGTGAGGTTGATGTCAAAAGTCAGAAAAGATCATAGAGAAAATTCTGCTCCCCATGAATCTTCCATAGAGTTTCACCCAACATGCACCCCACGGCAGTCACCACCCTGGTGTCTCCATAGACGTGGCACCTTTCAACTAGGCCTCCTACAAGGGCGACCACACTGTACCCTGCAAACTACTACCATGTTACCCGCCTAATCTCCCCAGCCTAGTTGCTACTGCGCCTGTTGTCTCCCTCCTGGATGACAATCCGGCTGCCGGAAGCTTATTCGGCCTCAATAGTCATCTGCCCCCTGCAACCTAAAATCACAGGCACAGCTTCCCTTCTACTGCTGAATTCCCGTTGGCTGTTGAAAAACTTCATGACTTAGGGAATTACGTACTTGTTTCTAGCTTTGACGTCGTTCTGGTGATAGAAGCATGGTGAGCTGATCACATCCCAACTGACGTCATTTTGTTGGTGGACTGTAACTCATTTTGAGTAAGCAGAGTGAACTGCCAAGGCGGTGGTTGTCTAGCATGCAATAAACATAAATTTATTACCACCCTGCTCCAACACCCAGTGCTCGACTGTATCTTCGACTCACTTTGGTCCTCCATCCAAATTCCTGGAAACGTGTTGCTTATTGGTTGTTTCTACCGAGCACCTACCTCTGGTTACTCTGAATTTCCGCATATTATTAGGGCTTTCAAGAGCTTTCCTACTTCATCTTTAGGTCCAAAGCTCATAGCATGAGACTTTAATACTCCCACTATTTGCTGGAATACAGCGACTGCCCTCTCTCATCTGTCCGATTTCCTTCTGGACGTCTACGCTGCGGGATGGACACAGCATGTCCCATCTCCAAAAAGGCATAACAATATCCTTGACTTAGTCTTCACTCATGGCCCCCCTGGCGTGCACGTCGCCGGAACACAAAACTTCCCTGTTAGTGACAACAAAGTGGTCCCATGTCACTTCACTGTTGAGCAAGAATCGTGCCTGCCTGAAGTAGTGGTAATCAAATACCAAAACACTTACAGACAGATCAACTGAGCCCAGTTGCCTACCTCCCTCCGAGGCTTTGGCCGGTATGATTTCTCCCCAATGTCCAACTCGCAAAGAGCAGCTGATGTGTTCTATGTCAAGTTGCCCTCCTCCATAAGCCGCCTCATCCCAACCGGTAGGTATATTACAGCCAAGACGACCATAATTGACGGACTTCGCCAAAAGATTTGTAAGCTCCAGAACTCATTCCTCAGGGATGGAGATTTCTCTCTGACACTCAGAATAAGCGAACTTTGCGGTGATCTCTATGCAGCAACCAAGAATAATCTCACAAAGCAACAAGGAACTGCACCACAACTGCCTCATAGTGTGAAGCCCCTCAGGACTGTCAAAATCTCGCAGCTCGCGCAGCACCGAAAACAATACCTCACTCCCCCTTCAAAATGGCACCCACCTTGATTCTCCAAAAAATATGGCTGAGGCTTTCAGCTGCCAATTTACCTCAGCTCTTATCACATACACTAACCCTCCGCCACTCTGCTATCCGATGCCCACAGAGGACGCGATATCAACCATAACATTTACCACGGCCAACATCAGGAATTTCCTAGCCAACACTAAACCCACCTATCATCCAGGGCCAGGTGGCTTGCCACCAGTTCTTCTTCGGTTTGGGGGGCCTGACCTAGTACTCCTATTACTGAACCTCTCCACACTATCCATATCGTTCGGAATCTAACCGGCTCAGTAGAAAGCCTCCTGTTTAATTCCACGTCACAAAAATGGTCTTTTTTATGATCCGAGACACTATCGCCTCACAAACCACACCCCGATGTTTTCCGGGCTCATGAGGAGGACTGTAAAAGACCAGTCTGCAAATCTCCTGACTTCTCGAAATCCTATCAATCCAGTTCAGCATGGGTTCCTTACGTCTCGTTCGTGCCCCATTTTTCAGAGGGACTTCCTCTATGTAACCATTTCCAAAGCCGAAAGCAATAAATCAATCATCGTCATCTTTCTCGATATGGGTAAAACACCCGACCGCATATCTCACACTCGATTGCTGCTGAAAATTAAGTCCTACGGAGTCGCCGACCCTCTACTGTCCTAGCTATCATCTTACCTCTCCGAAAATTCTCAAACTGTCATCGGTAATGGGACATCCTCTGAGACTGAACAAATTACTAGCGGGGTCGTATAGGGCAGCCTTCCAGGCCCCCTCTTTTTTCTCACATACATAAATGACATCTTCCAAGTAGTGCGTCATGGCATGACGTTCCTCTTTGCTGGCTACATAAACGAGTCTATACTTTTGAGGAAAACGTTTAGGATTCTCCTAAGGTAGGTCAGGACCAGCTCCCGTATAGATTCTATGGCCCCTGGTCCTCGGTTTGTGACTCGTTAGCGATATGCTCGGCAGCGCGCAAAAGAGCAGAGCGGTTGTTGATGCTTTCGTAAACGGCGTCAAATGAGTCCAGTCGTGATTCAATGAGCGTTGTGCTGGAGCTATGCGGGATCCTGGAATTCCATATGGTCTGTCCGACCGGACGAGCTGAAAGGCAAGAAACACAAGGAAGCTGCGCCTCGGGGCGCTGACGGGTATTCGACTGAGGGGGCCATACCTGCTCAATATAGGCCGCCGTCACCCTTATCGTGATATTCACGTGGCCTTGAATTCATGCAAAATAAAATGAAGTACGAGGGGAATATGAAGAGTAAACTTAAATATATACAACTTTCACATATTCAGAAAACCTCGTTGGCTGTCGCAGCTCGCGGCCGCGTCGACTTCTCCTGTCGACGGGTTCAGCTGTGTCTTCCGTGAGGTTTGGTGTTGCAACAGGTAACAACGGGTCGTTGGTGGGAGTAACAGATGCCGACTGGGGACGATTAACCGAAGGTTGTGAGCAGGCGGGGACACTGGGGGGTTGTTCGGGGTGGGTTCTACCTCGATGAAGGCTGATTCAAGGCGGGCTATGCTGGTGGTCTCTTTCCTGCCCTCGACGTCCACCACGTATTTCTTTTCCTTTCACTGGACGGCGCGGAACGGGCCAGAGTAAGCCGCTTGTGGTCGTGAATGCACTGCATCTACTCGAATAAACGCATGGTCGGCAGGCGCCAGAATGGTAGGTACATAGGTGCTGAGAGTTTGTTCTCGTAGCTGTGTGGCTTCATTACTCGCATTTGGTGTGACAACCTTTTTGCGTAATCCCCGTAATTAAAACTCACAGGTGGTAATGGAGAAACCAACTCGCCGGAAAGTTGTATTTTGCAACCATGAACCAGCTCAGCCGCCGAAACACCTATGTTGGCTTTACCGGTGGTCCGCGGCCCTAAGAGAGCCATCGGCAAACTTTACTACATAATGGGTTATCACGAACACGAAGGGCAACTTTCAGCTGACGACGGAATCGCTGCACAGTGCCATTAGCCTGAGGATGATAAGCCGATGACTTGTTGTGTCTGCAACCGAATGCGTTCAGTAGCTCGTAGGAGGCACCGTCAAAATGAGAACCGCGGTCAGTGGTCACGATGGCATGGCAACCGAACTGATTTACCCAACCAGTTAGAAGAGCTTCCGTAGCTTCCTCTGAGGAAGGACGGGGAATAGGTATGGCCTGTGGTCAGCGAGTGAACCGACCTGCACAAGTGAGAATGTGGACGCAGCTGTCGGATGGTGGAAGGAACCCACGAGATCCACATGCACATGATGGAAGCTTGCGTCCGACTCATAGAATGAGTTCAAGGTAGATTTAGTGTTACGATCTATTTTAACGCGTTGGCATTGAAGACAAGCGCGGGCCCAGAGACGTACGTCACGTTTGACGCAAGGCCAGATGAATCGTTCGGTGACCCGTTTCACTGCGGCCTTCACACCCCCATGCGATAGGTTGTGGATGTTGATGAAAACTTGTCGGCGAAAACTGGCAGGAACTAGGGGTCGGGGTCAACCTTGTGACACATCGCAAATGATAGTTACGTCCAAAGTTGGAAGGGTCACTGGCACTAGATGCAGGGAGCTGCTGTTTCTCAGTTGCTCCACCTCAAAATCTTATGTTTGGGCTGCGGCGACTGCTTCTAGGTCTATGCCCATGGGTAGTGGGTAGTCGATATTGTGGACGCACGAGAGTGCGTCTGCTACGGGATTGTGTGCCCCAGAGACGTGTCGAATGTCCGTAGTAAACTGCGAAGCCTAGTCCAAGTGGCGAATCTCGCGTGGTGAATATCAATCAGAAGCTGACTGGAGAGAAGGCTCCAGCCGTCTATGATCCGTGAGCACTGTGAACGTTTGGCCCTCGAGTGTGTGCCGGAAGTGTCGCATACTCAAATAGATTGCCAGTAGTTCCCTACTGAACGTACTGTATCGGGATTAAGCAGGCTGAAGATGCTCGCAGAAGAATGCTATTGGTTGCCATGAATTGTTGCAACACTCCTCTAGCAGCAGAGTACAAATCTACTACCGCTAACTCCAGGGGAGAAGAAGGATCGGGATGTGAAAGGAGTGCTATGGTGGCGATAGCTTCCTTGACCAAAGTAAGCGCTGCCTGCATCGTGTCGGGAAAAATGAATTTCCGCTTACCTCCACCTAAAAGGTCTGTTAGAGGCTGCATTGTTTCGGCGCAGTGTGGGATAAAGTGGCGATAAAAGTTAACCAAGCCGGAAAATTGGCGCAATTATCGGTAAGAATGAGGCTCAGGATAGTCGCGAATTGCCGCCACCTTGTCAGACAGGGGCTGTATGCCCGAGGCTGAGATTTCGTGACCTAGGAACGTGATGGTCGTCCTACCTAATTTGTACTTGGTAGGGTTGATGGTTACACCGTGTTGACTAAAGCGCTCAAAAAGGGCGCGCAGGCGTGCCATATGCTTTTGTTCCGAAGAACTTGCCACCAAAATATCGTCTAAGTACACGTAGACATTCTTTAAACCGCGTGTTGCTTCATGCATAAACCTTTGAAATGTTTGGGCTGCTTTGCTGAGAACAAAAGGCATGCGCGAAAACTCGAATAGTCTGAACAGGGTTGTGACAGCGGTTTTAGGGATGTCAGTCTCTGCTACCGGGATTTGGTGGTAGGCTCTAACGAGGTCGATTCGGCTGAAAACAGAACAACCAGACAGTGTATAAGTAAGATGTTTAATATGTGGAATGGGGTACCTGTCTGGGATAGTAGCCTGGTTAAGGGCCCTTTAGTCACCGCAGGGGCGCCAATCGCCATTAGGTTTAGGAACCATGTGAAGAGGCGAGGCCCAAGGGCTACTGGACGGGCGTATTATGCCTAATTCTAGCATGTGTTCGAACTCAGCCTGTGCTACGCGGAGCTTGTCTAGTGTCAAGCGACGTGGTCGGCTAAATGCTGGGGGTCCTTCAGTGGCAATGTGGTGGGTAGCGTTAGTGGTCACCGCGGGAAGGGGTCCAGGTTGTCTTAGCATTGCCGGGTAAGCTGAAAGTAGGTCTGCGTACGGGTGTTCGGCCTGCGGTTCAATGTATAGGGGCGTGATGTGATTCACGGGGGAATACCAACCGGTTACGGAGAGGTCTGCAGGTGGACAACTCTCCGGCCTCGTGCATCGATCAGGAGGTCGAAATGGTCAAGGAAGTCTATGCCTAATATGAGATAACGGACGTCTGCTGCTATGAACACCCAGCAGGAGGTGCGACGTAGTCTTAAGTTGAGCGTGAGTGACTTACGGCCGTAAGTAGCAATAGGAGTGCCATTGGCAGCACGGAGTTGTTGGACTGATGGGTTCGTTGCATCACCTGCTTCCTTCGGAGTGACACCAACTGCTGCACCGGTGTCAGTTAGGAACAGGTTATTGGAACCTAAATCTCGAACATGCAACAGACGACTGCTATTGTGGCTGTCCACCGCGTTAGTCGTCGGAAAGCATCGGATATTAGCTCCCCTGTTTGGTACTTGGGAAGGTGCAACCGGCTTCGCGGCGCATGGCCTTCCATCCAAACCTTTGGTGATATCGGCGGTAATTTGATGGAGATGGGCTAAAGAGGCTGTCAGGGGAGAGCTTCGGAGACATTCACTTCGGTCAGAGTTGTGTGTATTGGATGAGCGAGACGGAGTGCAGGCAGTGTACACAGGCGGAGCAAGTGGCCCCACTATATTTGGTGCTTGTTCAAATGAACAAATTTGTTAGTCTTTGTAATTGTGCGTTGTGACGGTAGCACTACAAACACCCGGCACTCAGCTCTCAGACCTGAAGCCCCTTGATTAATGGTGTACTCAATGGCTGATGAATTTTTCGGCAGCCAAGTGCTCTCTTCCGTCCTTCAAATGCCACTTTCGACCTGGCTCTCTCACTAAAAACGGTCTACCGAGTCCCACTGCTCACGTAGTTAGAGGCCTGGGCTTGCATTATTCATGTTCCTATAGCTTTTATGGAAAAGCCTGGATCCAAATTGTCTAGGCCAGAAGGATGGTTGCGCTTATCCTCAGGACATACCGTATCCAGGAGAGGAAGCTCCTGGTATTCAAGACACACACTAGGTCGCTACTGGAACACTGCCCCCTGGTCCTTACCTTGATACGAAAGAATGACTGGGTCACTGCGGAGAACGTGCAATGCTCCTTCACTAAAAAATTACTTGGCCCCTCTTCCAATCTTAACTACAGACCTAGGTGCGAACCACTCCGGTTTGGACCACTATGGTTAAGTGGTATCAAGCTCATCCTTTCTTTTTCCTTCAACCTTCTGCACTCAAAGATCCACCCACCTGAAAATCCCCTCGGTTTCTCCGGTGAGACCCTTTACTCCCTCCGTCATAGAAAATTCACCATTAAAACCTCCCAGCTTAGGCTTTCAATTAGATCTGGGAATTTCTTGGTTATCTGTCGTAGCCTCTGGAATAAGTTTCCTGACCAGCTGCGATTGTGTCGCAAGCCAAAACAACTTAGGGGAGCACTAAGCAGAATCGTTGACGTATCTTCCGTAATCAGCATGACCCGCAATAGCATAAACACAGAAGAGACATACGAAGACCGTTTCCTCTATTAGACTACAATGAGACAGTCTTTTGCGTCCGACCCCAATCTCATGGCCAGTCAGATAATCTCGTCCATGTTTATATATATATATATATATATATGTATATATGTACACACACATATATATGTATACAAATATATATATGCTTTTTTGTGTGAGCTCCGCCCATTTTTCCCCTCCCCATCATCAGACCTTGCCAGTTTGCACTGAAACTTGCACACTTACACTTATCTCGCAGTTAAAAACCAGTTCAAAGCTCTGTTCGAACAATGCCTATCCAGTAGACGTCAACTGACTTTGACTCACTGTAACGCACGGTGCTCTGTTTAATGAATCCTAGATATATACCACTACTCAGTTCTCATCTTCAGTGCTCGACTTCTGGCATAAACTCATTGATCTCTCTTTTCCATTCACCCATTGCTTCAGCAATAGCAGGCGGACAGTAGTGGTGCCTTCACACTGAAGTCGTCATGTCCTTGAAGTTGCCCTGTACATCATAATCGGTGATGACGTCACCTGACGGCTCGTGTATATGCTGGAACCCTCCAACTCTGTTATTGGCAGAAGCAAGCGGTCAAGTGATAGCCCCACAATAGTTGCCATTATCTGAGTGTTTGTTCCATCCTCTATCCTCATTTTCTCAGCTTGCGGCAGCAACCACCCCGAAGGTTATGGCATCTAGTCCGCAGCAACCTCGCAATAAAATGAAACAGCCTTCCCCAACATTCTCGAACCCAGTGAGCCACATATAAAGAAAGGCTGGTACACGGGAAGTGGGCAGACCACCCGACGGTGCAAACTTGCTCTTTCTTCCTTCTGTAAAAAATTGGAAGAAAAAAACAAAAAACAAAACGCATGGTCCCGGCTGAGAAGTTCTTGGAATAATGCTCCCTGCCCCATTCGGATAACAGCCTAGACCAGCTCCTGCGCATTGAAAACCCAAAGCTTCTGAGATAGCCCTCAGCTCTTTATGTCTGAAGCAGTGCGGGGTGATAGTACGCCACTGGAGCTCTCCACATACGCTTGCTGAACCCACCTTTGTCAGCTTTAACCTTTTTGAGTTCCACGCAAATCCCTTGTCCAGCTTGCCGACATCTGATGCGGCGGTCAATGCACGGCTAATAATAATAATAATAATAATTGTAATCGACAGAACAATCAAACTCGAGGCACTAACTCAGGATCGATCTGACCCCCCTACCCTCACTCCAGTTTATGTTTTCCATTAACGTTTTGCGCCACACTTGCTCATCCGCTGAACCACACACCGGACATTGACCTCTATTGACTGCTGGCCGGTGCGTGCGTTGATTCGTTTATGACCCTTGACCCACAGTCCCCGTAGACATTTCGTTGACTTGACCGCTTGAACCTCAAGCGAACCTGAATTTGCTTGCATTTGGCTGACTCTGATTCACGGAGCGGTTACCGTTGAGGTTTGTACAGTTTTATGTCGTATTCATGATTGTTTTATAAAGAACCGTATTGAAAACCACAATTGGACGCTTGGCGTTTTTTGGATTGTGTTACGCGTATCTCAACGACTGCTAGGAGTCCGTTACAGTTCTCAACGTGCTTGGAATCAAGATGCCGGCCAAAAGAATGCCCGTTTCTAACCGATCGCATATAATTGAACCGGAGGATCCGAGGCAAGTCCAACCCCCTTTGTCCCATGCCTTTGATGAGGTTTCTTGTCCTGGCTCACGGGTTAGTTGTAAGTCAAAAGCGTCATCTAGTTTAAATTCTGCGAAAAATGTGCTCCTACTAGCCCAGCTGAAGGAAAAACAGCTAATGGAAGAAATTCGATTAGAGAATGAGCACCGTCTCTTGAAGGCGAGAAATGAGGTTCAGATGGCACGACTGAATTTCGAACTCTCAGAACAAGATGAAGTTTGTGATCCTGTTAGGGTGGATGCAGTTAATCAGTCAGAGAAAATCGAAAGGTTCCTCAACGACTGTGAGAAACAGGATCACAATCGACTCCGTGAACCCCACTTTCCATTACCAGAGGAAACGCGAGATGTCTTATGCAAAATGCAGCTGCCTAAGGTAGAACTAGCTGATTTCGATGGTGACGCAACACGATACTGTAGGTTTGTGAAACAGTTCGAGTACTATATCGAAGGCAGAATCAGTGATGAAGGCCAAAGATTGCTATATCTTCTGTACTACTGCAAGGGGAAAGCTAAAGAGGCAATAGAAGAATGCGTCATGTTGCCCCCGAACCAGGGCTATCGAAAGGCTCGGGAAATCCTCAAGGATCTGTTCGGTCAGACGCATGTCGTTGCACGATCCCTGTTGAACGGTCTGTTGTCAGCCGTGATGCCTAATGCCGACGATGCCGAGTCACTGACAAAATTGGCGATAAAAATGCAGAGCTGCGAAATTGCCCTATCTCAGCTTGAATACGATGCGGATCTTAACTCAGTAGTCACGTTAGAGAGGGTCGTTCGTATGCTATCTCGGCCGCTGCAACATCGATGGGCACGACTAGTAGACGAAACATCTGAGACTTCAGGTGTGCCGAACTTCAAACAACTGATGAGTTTCGTAGCAGCCGAAGCTCGAATAGCCCGAAGTCGATTTGGGCAGATAGCTCTGTCAGCTACGGCGAAACCATTAGTCCCGCCTCGTAACTCAGCGTACAGGAGTGATCGACAAGTAAACTTTACTTGTTCGAAATTTATGAGTAGAAAAGAACAAACATGTATTGTATGCAAGGAGGGACACAACGCAGATAGCTGCTCAAAATTCGCAGCGATGGAAGTTAGCGACAGATGGAATTCGCTTCGAAGAAACGGTGGCTGTTTCGTATGCCTGCAGGAAGGACATCGTGCAGCGGAATGTACCCTGGCCACGGTATGTGGGAAGTTCGGGTGTAGTGCCAGGCACCACGAATTACTACATCGCGACAAACTGAGTGTAGCTTGCCCAGAAACGTATCATTGTGCAGCCAATCGCACCACTGGTTACGACGTAGCACTCGGCATTATCCCAGTGAAAATCAGTGGACCTAAAGGAACCGCGCTAACATACGCACTCATAGATAATGGTTCCGACGTAAGTCTGATAGAAAAAGGTCTGGTGGAACAGGTTGGCCTGTCTCAGGTGCCTTCCTGTATGACTATCAGAACAGTGAGTGGACGCTCTAAGATAGAATCGGGGGTCGTGAATCTTTGTGTGGTATCCCCGGATGATTCAGCCAACGTTTCAGTGGAGCGTGCCCTTTGTGTCAACCGGCTGTTCTCTAGATCCCCGCGTATGGACTTGCGGTCGGTCAAGGGTCGATGGCCACACCTTAGCGATGTTCCCGTGGAACGCACTGGAGAGGTTAAGGTAGGAGTACTGATAGGTTCTGACGTACCAGAGGCTCACTGGGTTTTAGAGCAGAGAATCGGAAACAGGAGCGAACCTTACGCAGTCAAGACTCAGTTGGGGTGGATGATCCTGGGACCTCTAGGGCCATCCAACGACCGGGAGTCCACTGTGAACAACCTGATAAAGGAACAAAGCACCATTTCAGAACAGCTTCGAAGGCTGTATGAGGCAGACTTCTCTGACAATGAATCTACGAAGCAAGCACCATCATTAGAGGACCAGAAGGCGCTATCGATTGCAGAACGATCCCTGAAACTAGTTGATGGGCATTATCAATTGGCTCTTCCATGGAAAACAATCGCTGAAACTATGCCAAACAACTTTGAAGTAGCTGCCCGGAGGCTTCACCTACTTGGTCGAAGGTTTCAGCGCGATAGAGCTTTCTATGAAAGGTATAAAATGGTCATGCAAGGGAACAGAGACAAGGGATATATGACCCCCGTTCCCGCCGAACAGCTGGCACCTGAGTTTTCACCAAGATGGTATTTGCCACACCACGCTGTCGTCAACCCTAAGAAACCAGAAAAACTAAGGGTAGTTCTAGACTGCGCCGCAAGGTTCAGGGGAGTTTCCTTAAATGACCGGTTACTACAAGGCCCCGACTGGACCAATGACCTGGTTAGAGTTTTGATGCGGTTTCGAGGGGAGAGGGTAGCCATCGTAGCAGATATCGAAGAAATGTTTATGCAAGTTCGAGTGGACCCACGGGACCGTGGCGCCCTAAGAATCCTGTGGTGGGACAATGACGACCCAAAACAGCAGCTGTGTGAGTACCAAATGACAGCTCATCCCTTCGGAGCAACATCTTCTCCTTTTTGTGCGAGCTTCGCATTAAAACAAACAGCCAAGGGGAATCTAGCCTATGAGCTCTTCGTTATCAACTCGGTGTCGGAGAACTTTTATGTGGACGACTGCTTAATATCACTCGCATCCATTGAGTTGGCGAAGACCTTCGTAAGTCAAGTTACAGAGATGCTAGGGAGAGGAGGATTTTATTTAAAAAAATGGGTATCAAACGTAGAGGAGGTGTTGCAGGCCATACCTGAGCATGACGCTGCTGCATCGACGGCCGATATCAGTGTGAAACCAACTCCTGCACAAAGGACTCTTGGTCTGGAATGGGACACCCAACAGGATACGTTCTGCTTTCGCTTGAACATAATTGATCATGCGCCTTCGAGAAGGGGGATATTATCCATTATTTCTGCTCTTTACGATCCGCTAGGCCTAGTAAGTCCTGCCATTCTGCCAGCCAAGGTTTTGCTTCAAAATCTGTGCCGAGAAGGCTTGGCTTGGGATGATAGGATTGGAGACAATCATATGAAGTCGTGGAATTCTTGGTTAAACTTCATGACTGAGTTACCCAACTTCAAGATTCCAAGATGCGTTAGGGCTGAAGGAGAGAAGGACGATCATCCCCAGCTGCATGCTTTTTGTGACGCTTCCGAGACGGGCTTTGGGGCCGTAGTATATGCTCGTTTTTGCGCTGAAGTTGCCTCGGTTAGTTGCTCTATTTTGTTGGCCAAATCTAGAGTAGCGCCACTAAAGACCGTTACCATACCCCGGCTGGAGTTGGCCGCCGCCAAGCTAGCCGTTTGCCTGGTACAGGAAGTAAAATCGTTAGTACGATGGCAATCTGCTGAGACGTTCTTCTGGACAGATTCATCGATTGTCCTCTATTACATCAACAACACCACTACTCGCTTCAGTATTTTCGTGGCAAACAGGCTAAGTGTTATTCATGCGTTGTCATCGCCTGACCAGTGGCGGCATGTGCCATCGCAGAACAACCCAGCAGACGCAGCTTCGAGAGGGTCATATACACTAGTAGAATTAAAACAGTGGATCTCTGGCCCGGAATTTTTGAGGCTTCCACGTGCACGATGGCCGACTAGTTGGCCACATGCAGACATAACAACAGAGATTGAGTTCAAAAAACCGACGGCACACGTTAATTTAATAAGTCGAGAGCCGAACCCGTTATTTGTCAAGTTCTCCAGTTGGACGAAACTATTGAAGGTTGCGGCCTGGATAGTTCGGTTTAAAGATTATTTGCTGTACCGCATGGGTAAGAAGACTCGCATTGAAGTGTCAGTAGGGCAAATAACACTAGGTGAAATTCGTAAGGCCGAACACGATATCGTGCGCGAAGTGCAGAGTAGTGAATTTGCCGATGACCTAAGTCGACTTAAGTCTAATGCTTCCAAACCTTGGAAATCCCGACGTTCAGAATCCGGGCACTTGAAGACCTTATGCCCTGTGATAATTGATGACATTATGTGTGTCGGCGGGCGGCTGGACTACTCCAGTCACGAGCCGAGCTTTAAACATCCTGCAATCCTGCCGAAGGGACATCCGGTAACGGATCTAATCATTCGTCATTACCATACAATGGAAGGGCATTGCGGTACCTCTCAAGTTTTGGCCGCAACACGGCAAAGATACTGGATTGTTCAAGGCCGTACAACAGTCAAACGAGTAATTGGTTCCTGTATTAGCTGTCGTAGAAGGAGCTCAAGTTGCAGTGCCCAACAAATGGCGCCCTTGCCGCCGATGCGAGTTGAGGCTGGATGGTATCCGTTCCACGAGGTCGGTGTTGACTATTTCGGCCCATTCCCTGTTCGACGAGGACGGTCTACAGAGAAACGCTATGGATGCCTCTTCTCCTGCCTACAAACGAGAGCAATACATATAGAAATTGCTCATAGTCTCACCAGTGATTCATTTATCTTAGCTCTCACACGTTTTATGGCTAGACGGGGTTGTCCAAGAGATGTCTATAGCGATAACGGAACGAACTTCGTAGGTGCCGCTAAAGAGCTTCGATTATGCATGAACAGCTGGAATGTTACAAAAATTAATGACCTTTGGCTTTCAAGGGGTGCTCAGTGGCACTTCCAGCCGCCAGCCGCTAGTCACAGAGGAGGTGTGTGGGAAAGACTGATCCGGTCTGTGAGAAAAATTCTTTATTCAATTTGTCACGAGCAGGTACTTTCGGACGAAACATTGATTACGTTAATGGCCGAAGCCGAAAGAATACTGAACAATCGCCCACTTGTTCCGGTGACGTCTGACGCCAAGGACGATTATGCTTTGACTCCGAATCATTTACTACTGCTCCGCGGGAACTCCGGTGTGGACGCTGATGGCAACCAGGGATGCCTATACACCAAAAGATGGCGACAAGTCATACACTTAGCGGCCGTGTTTTGGCGCCGATGGACTAAGGAGTATGTTCCCCTTCTGCAAAAAAGACAAAAGTGGATATCGAAGGATCGAAACTTAAGGGTCGGTGATTTGGTAATGATTGCTTCCGATATTGGACCAAGGAAGCAATGGCCCCTGGGGGTCGTCGTAGAATGTAAGCCTTCGGTTGATGGCCTCGTGCGTCTCGTGTCAGTTCGAACCAAAGATGGGCTCATCAACCGAGATATAAGAAAGGTGTGTTTGCTGGAAGGAGTGGATTGATCGGGTGCTGCCGCTCTGTTGGCATTTCAGCGCTTGTGGCAAGAGTAAATTGTACCATTTGTGCTGGGGTGCAGCAGAAGCGACGGTACCTTAGGCTAGGGGGTGCGCAGGTGTACTGCTGTAAATCCTGACATCCCAAGGGAAGTTGGAGGGTGCTGAATCGTAGGTAAGAAGGGGGAGCCAGGACTCGATTCTGATTTGAGCATGTTGACTAGGGAAATCCGTGGCGGATTTGGCGGGCGGTGTAATCGACAGAACAATCAAACTCGAGGCACTAACTCAGGATCGATCTGACCCCCCTACCCTCACTCCAGTTTATGTTTTCCATTAACGTTTTGCGCCACACTTGCTCATCCGCTGAACCACACACCGGACATTGACCTCTATTGACTGCTGGCCGGTGCGTGCGTTGATTCGTTTATGACCCTTGACCCACAGTCCCCGTAGACATTTCGTTGACTTGACCGCTTGAACCTCAAGCGAACCTGAATTTGCTTGCATTTGGCTGACTCTGATTCACGGAGCGGTTACCGTTGAGGTTTGTACAGTTTTATGTCGTATTCATGATTGTTTTATAAAGAACCGTATTGAAAACCACAACTGGACGCTTGGCGTTTTTTGGATTGTGTTACGCGTATCTCAACGACTGCTAGGAGTCCGTTACAATAATAATAATAATAATGGTTTATTTCGGATAATCCCGAGGCATTCTGTGAGGCAAGATCAAACGGTACAATTGGACGTAGAGTCCTAATTCCAAGAGGGTGATCCAGGTATATGCACTCGATATTGTGCAGGAGAAAGTATTTAGGTTATTCTTTAGGGCGGCGCCCGGCAAATTTCAACTCAAGGTTGGGTGGCCAACCCGGTCATGTCAAGGAGGAGCTGGTCGGAGGTAGTAGACTCTTCCTGAAGTAGTACAAAAAGAGGGGCTATGCGACCACAGAACCAAACAGAATTGACAAAAGTTTTGTTCACCTTGAGGAAAACGATGTTCCCAAGGGAGATATGAACCAGCCATAGAGCTCCGCGGAGTATGGTACGGCTTTGGATTGAAATCAGACAATAAAAGGAATGAATTTGCAGAAAAGAACAATCAAGATCTTTCGATTTTCCTTGTAGCGTTCAGCTACCAAATATCGGCTGAGTCCGTTGGGGTATTTATACCATGTGGCCCCTGCTCTGGCGACACCCCAGTAGTGAAATGCCTACGGTTCACTGCTGTGGGCTAAACCTCGCTTGTATTGGCTGCCAGAATCAGGAACGTAGTCATCGCACTTTTGTAGTTTGCCAACCACAAATTCACTTCGTCTATGTTCTCCTCGAGCTCAAGCACTAATAAAGATATCCAAATTCAGAGATGATTTGCTGGCTACGTTACTGACTCAATCACCCAACCAAAATGTCTACTGGCACTGGCTCCCTTAAAAAACCGTTCTCCCCTTTAATGATAGGTGCTCGCCCGCCCTCAATTCTCCTGTCTCAGTCTAGAAGTCAGCGGTCTCATGGTGCTCTTCTTGCACTCTTCTCGTATAATCGAGTCTGACCACGCAGATTACTATTCTTCAACAACCAAGACACACTGATCTGCGCATATGCTCATGGTAGGTCAGGACTCCGCTCTACCCGGAGACCATATACTTCTGATTTCTCATGACCCCACTGAATACCAGCACATTTTCATCCACATGAAAAAGCCTCACCTTAACTCCGAGCACTTTCTTTCCTTTTCGCTATAATTGCTGTCTTTCCCGCAACTGATGCATCGACCAGACTGCTGTCTTCTTTTTTCCTCATTCCCTTTCCTGATCCCACTCCCTTCTATTGTTTTATTCCTGGCCCCTAAAAGGACCCCCTCTCCTCATCCATCAATTACCAACTAAATTATTTCGCATTCCGGCTAAGCCTGCAATTTATATCTCACCATACCTCTACCATCACCCAAATACTCTAGAACACTACCAGCCTCCGTCCTCTGATCCCCCATGAATCAGCCCACTGTCAGTCAAATAACAAATATTTCATTGTCTGCTTTGTATTAAAGCGATAACCTCAGCCCACAGTTGGAACACTTTCCAGAAGGCCGCGCCCCTGATCTCCTTCAAAATCACTCTGGCTAATTCAGTAGCCATCAGCCAACTCGACGGTACTCTCGGATTACTGTACGGACTAAACAATTTGATCAATCGGATTGACAATGGTTTAAACCCGCCCTCAAGCCCGCCGATTCTATATAAGGCCCTGTACATAGCCGACCAGCGATCAAGGTCCCACCACCGGAGTAGCTACCTAGCATAAAATTCTCACCGGATTGCAGAGCGGATTCCTAGTACCAATCACCACCTCACACCCGTTCAACATCTATTTCCCCCACTCCATACAATCATTTCGATTCATTCTTTATTGCAGTACGAAATCAATGACCGAATTCTGCCCGGTTCGTCAAACTAACCCTTTTCTGCCCGCTACCGTAACCATTCTATATGCCATCGCCTGCAACCAAGGCTTTTATGCAACAGAACACCAGCTACCTACAGCCAACCAGAACTTGGTTAACAATTCTCTTATCACTTATGGAGAAAATATTATCTAGTCACTTTTCCAACTTCTTCTTGGCCACATCAGAAGCTCTTGTCTCCGATAGTCTGTTTCTTCGATGACTCCCCTCAGAAAGTCCGTTCTGCTTCCATACTCCATTCATGTTCTTCAAATGTTCAGTGCATTCCTAGTGAAGCTTTTGCCTCCATGTGAACTTTCATATGACACTGAAATATATCCAGTTGGCGCACCTTCACATTTTCCTCTGGATGCTTCGACCGGTCGCAGCCAGCTTCCGGCACCCGCAGGGCAAATTGTGTAATATTCCTGCCTCATCTCGCTATCCATGTTGTGCTGTCCGACACCTGTTGCTTCATTGGTTCTTGCGATCTCTGAAATTTGTAACGTTCCACAGTATCGCTCATATCAGCATTCCCACGTTCGTCCGGTTATCCACATTACCCTTCCTGAATTCGAAGCTGGTTTGCATTTCCCGCGTTGATCACCGCCGCTTTAGTTCGCTCAAACACCACCCAGCTTTACCGTATTATTTCTGACACTTTTTAACTCCCAAATTTCAAAATTATGAATACCCCCACATTGGACGGGCACACCTCTAATCCTAAGCCTGTTACTAGCGGTGTTATTCAGGGCAGTGTTTTAGGCCTCCTGCTTTTCCTCCTATATATAAATGATATGTTTCCGACAATACCTAATGGCACGCCGTTTTTTTGCGAATGACATTAAGATAGTCTACACTTTTCGCCTGGCAACCTCAGTACCACTATCTCTAACCTCTGCGCTGATTTAGCCGCTTTTGATGAATGGTGCTCAACCTGGGCGATGAGATTCTCTGCCGACAAGTGTATTTTTCTTACTCACAAATGCCAGATTCCTCCTGGTTCTTTATGCAACGACGGTTCACTCATCGGCAGCCAGCCCTTAGTAAGAGGCCTTGGCTTAAGTTATTCTTGCTCTTTTAACTTCTACGAACATGCCGTCCTCCAAACGGCGAAGGCTAAAAAGTGTCTTGGTCTTCTGTTCAGATCCTTTCAGCTTAGGCAGAGCTTTCTCTACATGTACAAAGTACATGCCAGGCCCCTTCTCGAATACTGTCCACCAATCTTCACTAGAATGGGAAAATCCGACAGGATTATTATCGAATGTATTCAAAGAAGATGCACAAAGCAGCTTATCGGTTGGTCGTCCAACTTGAACTACAGGGAGCGATGCTTATCTCTCAAAATCGAACCACTGTGGCTCCGTCGCATCAAACTAAATGTGGTATTTCTGTATAAGCTATTGACTAAGCGATCCCATTCCTCCAACCCGTTATACTTCTCCCCGGATACTGCATATTCACTCCGTGATAGACAGTATACTATTACCACACCCTCCGCGAGGACTGTTCTACGCTCTAAGTTCTTTCTCTTTACGTAATCCAGAATCTAGAATAAACTTCCTTTGCACATCAGATCTTCTCAGTCAAAGTATGCATTCGTGCATGCCATTGATGAATTCCTTTCTGTCTCAACTGTTCTGCGCTTATCCAACGTTCACATAACCGAAATTCAAGCTTACGAGAAAGGCCTCGACTTTTAAGCCATTGCTCTGCTTTCTCCCTTTACCTTACCCTCCTAAATAACTTCACAGCTTTTGGAATTCTGATTGCTTTGTCTGACCGCTTCTCCTTATACTTCGCCATTGAAATATGTGCAGCATGTCTGCACCCACTAACTGTTTTTCCATACCAACTTATAAGATCCTGCCAAATCAACTTTGAAATAAATCCTTCCAGATGCCTTCGTATCTGTAGACACCACCGTTATACTCCCCACAGATCGTCAATATGCCGCATCCGCCCAACGATTTATTACCTTTATCTAGTTAGCTCGCATCTGCGGTCCTGAAACCAACCTCAACAACGCTATAAGAACTGCTTCAGTAACCAATCCCTGGTTGGCTATATATATATATATATGTATACATGTATATATATACTCATTACTGTCCTGTAATTATTAACACAGGCATGGTGAGTAACTCAACACTACTCGATACCTCTCAGCTTACAATGACTCTTTTCCGCACCAGGTCTCACCACGTATACTTTCCTCAGCACCTCTGCGATTTTGAACAGGAAAATCCAGTGTCATCTACCTCACTTAGCGTGGCTCACTAACTGAAATCAACACCCAGTTATGACGTCACCAATTCTGTCCCCACCTTGTATATATACACATATATGTATATACACACACATATGTGCATATATATATATACCTTGGGTATGCTGCACTCATTTTTCTCCTCCCTCCTTACTAGATCGTGCCATTTTAAACCGACGGAGGGTGGTATTAGACCCCAATGTGCCACAGTATTCTGCGTCCGACCGCTTTCCCATGACTCGTTTGATGATCACACCCACGTATACAGCCATATATACACATAAACATACAAATTTATACATATAAATATATATACCTCGGGTACGCCCCACTCACTTTTCTTCCCTCCTCCTAACTAGATCGTGCCATTTAACAAGATAATTTGCACACGTATACATGTAAATAATAATACAAAAAAACCGTTTCGTCCTTTAATGATAGGTGCTCTCCTTCACTTAATTTCTGTCTCAGGTTAGAACACAGCCGTCCCATCCTGCTTTTCTTGCGCGTTTCTCGTATAGCGGAGTCTTGCCACACAGCCTACCATGCCTCAGTAACTAGGTCTCACTGCTCTGCGCATATCCTCATGGTAAGTTAAGACCCCATTCCAACAGGTATCCGTATACCTCTGATTTCTCATGACCCCGCGGAATACCAGCACTTTGGCTCTCACATGAAAAATCCTCACCCCAACACCCGACGTTTTCTTTCTTTTTTTACCGTTGGCCATCCTCGACCATAGCTGGTGAACAGACCAGACTGCTATCTTCCAATTTTTCCATTCTTCCTCCTGATCATACCCTCGACTATCGTTTTATTCCTGGTTCCCAAGTGGACACCCTCTCCTCATCCACCACCTACATAATATCTCCCTATATCTTTACTATAACCCGACTACCCTGAAAAGCTACCAGTCTCCGTCTATGGATCCCTAACAGACCGGCCCACTAGCTGAATGATAACTAATTTCTCAGAAAAAAATGTTCATTTTCTGGTTTCTGTAAAAACGATATTCATAACCCACAGCTGGAGCACTCTCCAGACTGCCACACTCCTGATCTCTTTCAGATCGCATTGGTTACTTGGGTAGCCATCGGCCAACTCGATGTTATTCCCGGATTACCTTAAGGGTTAGACGATTTGATCGATGGTTTAAACCTATACCACCACCTGCTGACTTTATATGAGGCACCGTACACGGAGTGACAATCCCCCATGAAAGTCTCACCGGATCGCAGAGTACGAAACCAATGACCGGAACCCAGCCCTTACCGCTATCCACTTCGCCAAACCAGCCCCTTTTTACCTGCTACCCTCAACATACTACCTGCCTCACCCGCAACCAAGGTCTTTATGAAACAGAAAACCTGCCATCTGCAGCCAACCACAATTTGGCTAATAGTTTTTTATCACATACAAAAAACGTTTTTATTTACACTCTTCTAATTTCTGCCTAGCCGCACCAGTAGAGTTTGTCTCCACTAGTCCATTTCTTTTACGGCTCTTCTTTGAAAGTCCGTTATACGTCCATACACCATTCATGCTCCTCAAAAGTTCACTGAAATCCTTGTGAGGCTTTTCGCCTTCATGCGAATTTCCATATGACGCTGAAATCACCTGCATAGAAGGTCCGTCTTATTATCACCCTTGACTCACTTGCATTTATTTCACATGCTTCCCACCTCCAATTAGTTGCCCAACGCTGGATCAGTGTTCTATATTTTGCTGGCATCTCTGACTTCACTTTGATAGCCCCATACCTATTTCACTTTTAATATTGTTCTTTGGCATCTCTCCTGCCCGGTTACTCGTTAGTGATCGTCCATTTATCACTTATATCAGCAATCCCACGTTTGTCCAGCTATGCACACCACCCTCACCGAATTCGAAACCGATTCGCAATTCCCGCTTCGACCACTACAACTTTATTTCACTCAACTACTACATGACTCTAATAGTATTTCGGTTGCTGTGTGATTCATAAATTTATAAATTGTAAACACCTCACATTGACATGTACTGCTGTATTCTCTGATCTTGCCTTGTGCATGTGTATTGACCACGGTCAAGAAATATACAATATTCAATATTATTGACGCTGATTTGCCCACTTACGAACATCTTTACCCATGAACAGCCAGATGTATCGTGCAGCTACCAGTCGTAGACTGGCTGAGATGCCTGGATGTGAAAGTCCACGTAGAGCATCGAACACAGGACGCCGATATACAGAGGGTACGACTGATCGAGGTAGGCCAGTAGAGATTTCGCAGAGTATAGTCCCATCAATGGTGGCCAGAGGTAAGGACTGGTATTGTGGTGACGGTGACTGAGCAGCTTCTAAACAGGACCTGTCCAGTGCCTGTGTCGCGGCCATGGAAGTGATGCCTAAAACCGGAGATTTATTAGCGTTAACTGGAACTCGCGATAAAGCATCTGCTACACAGTTCGACTCGTCTTCGGCGTGTCACAGGTCAGTCATGAACTGAGAAGTATAGTCTAAATGTCTGACTTCTTGTGGGGCGTAATGATCAGATTCGGAATGTAATCCATAGGTCGAAAGCTTATGGTCGGTATAGAGGATGAAAAAGGAGAAGGACAAGGTACAGTCTGACCAGAAACCGAGCACCTTGTGCCAGTCAACCCTTGGCAGTGTGGTTGCTCCATTAATGGAAAACGTGTGACTATTCTCTCTGCCGAAATACATGCTCATGCATTTGTCATCATTAACTGGGAGGTTGCAATCCTCCGTAAGCGACAACTTACGTGGATTTCCGCGAAGTAGGTCAGTTAATGGAGGTAAACGTTCAACGGCACGGGGTATGAAACGACCATGAAAGTTGACTAAGCCCAAAGATGTCTTAAGCTGCTTGATTGAGGACGGTACGGCTTAATCTAGAATGGCGGGCACTTTATCCCGAAAGGCTTAATACCCTCTCGAGTGATCTCGTGGCCGAGGCTCACGGGGGACGTGGGAAGTGGAGGGTGTAACGACCGGTCGTGGAAAATCCCCCTAAAACCTTTTCGATTACGTGTTTTTCTTAACATCACCCACTTGCCTACAATATTGATGTGTCTTTACGAACTGTTTGTTTTTATGGACCAATTGTTATTTGTTCGCTCCCAGAGCGCCACTTTGGCATATCCTCGTTTTGGACCTGCCTGACGCAGGTGCTTCTTGCTCGAACGCCGCAACTCGGTTTCTGGTTTGTTGGGTCTTTGTGATCTCATTATTGAGGTTTGTATCTGTTTGGTGTCATTGTTCACTCAATAATCTAGCGTCGTAGAACCCCACGAATAATCGTCTTTTGATTTCGCGATCCGTTGCAAATTTGGCTACGCATTGCTAAAACGTGTGTTACAGAGGGCGCCCGTCTGTGCCGTTGCTTACGTGGGCTACTGCGAAAGGGGGGCCGTAACTCTGTCTTTAAAAGACAGTGTACGCTAGATGGATCCAGAGTGCCGAGGCCTCTCCTGCCATTCATCCAAGTGAGCACCTTGACGATTGTACGATATCGTGGCAATGAGGGGTTAGTCTCACTGTCGACAAGGACGACAGTCTTATCAGCCACTGAGGCTGCTCATTCCAAGGACGAGTCCTCGAGGAAAGCAGTTACGGTGGTCTGAACATGGAAAGGTAAGGAGCCGAACCACAATTCCTTACCTAACTCCGAATCCTCATCGGCTGGTCTTGCCAGGGACCGGAGGTGAACTAGGTGGCGGCTGGGTTTTTCGGCCCATATGGAGTGTCGTGCAAGCAGCTGACTCAAGCGCCTCCCCTCCGGGGGGTAGGAAGTGTTGAGGCATAGCCTCCTCGAGCTGATCGCGAGGCTGCTCTTGGGGACGGCTTAAAACAAAATCCCTCACTGGGGCGATAACATCACCAAGGTCTACCTCTAAGGCGTAAGAAAATCGTTGGCGTTGACCAATAATCCTGTGTCTCAACTTGCAGCTGTAATGCCTCAAACCAAACCTCAGGGTCGTGTGGGATAAACATCACTGGTTTGAAGGCAACCGCAGATAAAGTGAGTCAGTGTCGAGCTGAATCTAATTCTCAGACATGACTGTGTTGCGGTAATACATCGTAAAAAATATATACCGTGCAACATAAAGAGGACGCGAGACGGGAGAAATCACAGACTGGCCGGGTGGGCGAATAATCGAGGAAGGTTGGGAAGGATTCGGGCTCGCCAATACAAAAGACTTTCGAGCGCGGCTAATAAACGTGTCTTCTATTCGGTTTCACAGCAAAATACCAAAGCAACCCCCCTTTATCGGACAAATAGCTGAGTCGCAAGTCAGTTGACAGATGCGAAAGTGCATTCTGTATACTGTGGCATCGAAATAGTACTGATACGAGAAATACGCCGAATGGCAATGAAGGCAACTGCTGAGCAGAAAGCAAACCGCGAGCATGTACTATCGACGAAGGACCGAAAGTGGGAGTGATTCAAAAGTGAGGCCGACGGAAACTTCTGAGAAGTCAGTCCAGTAAAACGTACGCAACCGTACAAAACAGTGAGGTTGATGTCAAACGTCAGAAAAGATAGTAGATAAAATAGATCCGAAATGGTGTCCAATAAAGGCCATTTTCTCAGATAGATTGAGATCACTACGGTATGCATTCAAGTAATTAAAGGTCAACAGTACTGCATGCTATCCATGATGTATAAAACTAGTAGCTCAAGTACGACCATCACAGTACCGCTGCGGAGAAAACTAACTGTTTTTTCTTGTTGATGATTCATGAATGCTAACGTGCTCAGTAGTTTTTTCGTTATTCACTTTTCGACGCGAGGCCGCAGCCAACCCTCGAATCAAACTTATCTCGTGTTACTCTCAGGAAAGCTTGCCCACCTGTTCTGGGTCCAAAGTACCCACCAGTTTTTTTCGCCTTCACCGAGATTTGGGACCAGGGTGCCAACTAGCTCAACTACATTGCTGATAAGGAAGCAATGAAACCCGTGGTTCACAGTATTTTGTGCGAATCGTTTACGGCTAGTGTTATTTCAAGTTCCACGCCTTCCATGAAAAGCTCTGTGGTGACCTAGGTCGTTCTGAGAAAACTAACACCTTCTGGACACTGTGTTGGATTTCGTTCTTCCACTCTCTACTCTGGCACTCAATCCCGACTAGGTTATACTTCTTCGGTTGCATGCGTCATAATGAGCCCAACATTTACGAAGTGCCCATCAGTTTCGTTTTCATACAAATTCTGTTTTCGCTACCTGCAGGCCCACGGCCCGCTTCTACTTCGTTGTTGTGTTGGTTGGTTTGCATGTGCCAGTGCGATTTTCATTGCCACGAAATATACAATGCGCATTCGCATCTCTTTGCCGGATTGAACCTTATCTGTTGATTCAACCGGGGAGACCCTATTGACATTCTACTTTGAGACTCAACAGAGGATAAGTTCGGAGGTGATGCACTTTCCATCTTCTGTAGAGCTGCCAAATTAACCGTAGTAGACATTTTATTCACAACAAACGAGTCAATGTTAGTCGATGTGCAAATAAACTAGCAGTTGGTTGACGTACGTAGACTTTTGCGATCACCAGGTGGTTGAAAATAGCGATTTTGAAGGCAAAATTTACCAATTCCTGCCATTTATAGCCTTCTCATTGTGACAGTGCCACGTATTTTTTTTTCTTTGACATTACAAACGATCCAAATCCAACTACTGCTACCTTCTTCAGTAGCAAGAATAGGAAATCAAATCGCGAGGAGTATGCCTGCTCCCGGTGATGTGGTGTATGCGGACTCGCAGATTTGCACAAATGCCACATAAAAATATCAAATACCGACAAAAACTAACCAAAAGCTGAAAAATGGATACCAAAAATAAGACGAATTCAAGTCACTCACTGATCGAGTAGCAACAATGACCAGTAACGAACCGGGTATTGACTGGGAAGAAGCTGAGTGTGGGTAATTTCAGGTGGGTCGTCGCAACCAGACCGAAATCCCCTTTAAAATGAGCTCCTTTTATTCGTTAAGCACGTACTGTTGCTGAACTGAAAGCTGGATGGCAATCGCGGCTGCCATTGGATCGCTGCTCTTGCGCGATCCTATTGTGTGCTACCGTGAATGAGCATCAATCACTTTTCCTCTTTATCTCTCTCGCTTTTTAAAGCTTCATGAGAAGTATCGTTATGGTTATCGTGTTCGCACAGCTTTAGCATCCGAGTAACAAAAGGTGGTCCAAACATAGCACAAGGAAGTGAAAAATGCCTATACCAACAAACTTTACTTTTACATAGTATGTACTGATGGTTACCAGATTCGACAAATTCTTAAAGTGATCTAACCATGCGTGGGTTCAAATCCCGCGGGAGTCAACGACTTTCAACATTTGGATCATTTGGAAGATACATAATATTCGAGAATTTATCAGCGATGCATATATAGCTAAACTAACTGATCGCCGCTGGTCGAATAAGTGGAGCGGCTTCGAAGACACCAAACTCACTAACATGCAATTGCGAGCTTAGAGCTTAGGCGCGCCTTGTTTACGAATAGTTATTTCCACTCAAGTTTACTTGGGAATGACAATCGCTCCCCAGGAGCGGTCAATTCCGGTGCCAGATCCTCCTCTAGCTTTAGGCAATCTTCCTTTTCGAATCTTCCTTCTCAGTCACATTAGGTCACACAAACGACTACCATATCGACAAACATAACACACACTAAATGGTCCGCTTGATCTGACTTCAGACTTTTAAACCCAGTGATCTACTGGAAATAGCCCTCATAACCTTGGTGTTCAATTAGGAATATTTGGCCCTATAAGTTACTTTGACGGAGTATCGACCCCTATTCTACCGGACAGTTCTAGTTCCAGCGCTTGTCATGTCCGATTGCTTTCGGTGCCATTCTTTCCCTTAAAGATAGTTTCTGTCATCTTCAATGAAAGATGTAGCATTCCTCTGACCTCGATATTTTCGTCCACGGGGAAAGTTGGATCAGTTCCCCGTAGCTCTTAATTCCGTCCTAAAATGAGCCCGCCAAACTGTAGTCTCTTTATCGAGGCTTACTGATGTTACCAACCTTGAAAAAGAACTCCCGAAGTCTCTATAAACGAGTTCACTGAACATTACAACAAACAACTTGTCTCTTTTGAGGTTGTTATTTCATGTGTGCGTTCCAATAAATGACTGGCCATAGACCGTTCAAAAGAATCTTGAGTTAATAGTAGTACGTAGATGATCACTCAACATTTCACGCACTGCTACTGATTAGTAGTCAGTGGCAAAACACGAGAAACAGGAGAACACGGACAAAGCTCAACGGAGAATTTGAGTTTTCCTCTTTCGCTTTCAAATTTTCTCCCGGGGTCCTTATTGCATAATCATCGAAGTTTATCCCAAGTAGGTAAATACTAGAAAAAAGGAATATCTATATTATCCAGTCACTCGGTACAAACAAACACCCACGAAACGAGGTTGGTGGAGATATATAAGCATTCAAACAACATTGATTTTGGCGAATGAACGTTCGCATTGTGTCTTGTTCATCCCAGCTGTACAGCGTAGTGATTTTTGGATCTACTCTCGAATGTCCCGTACAGACTGCATTCCCCCGACAGTATGCTCGTGATGGAAGCGCGATTTACAAGTTTCGGAGGAACAAAATAATGAAAAAGAAAATCAGAAGGAAGAATTATTAGTCTGATGGGTTATCATTCCCGTTGTCATATTTTTAGTTTGATCTTCTCGCCTTTTCCACGTCTTCTTGCGTGATGTGCCCGGAGAGCTAGGGAAAAAAAGAAATCACAATGTTATCAGTAATAGCAATAAGATGAATGGGCAGTGGAATTCAACCATACCTTACGATAGCAAATCACTACCTGGGGAGCAGTTTCTTCATAATTTAGATGGACTAAGTGCTGAACATGTGCATTTGCGAAGCTTGTGATAAACTATTCAGCTTTAATAACATATTTTTCAAGTCATTCCTCATGCACCCGAAGGTGGACGATCAGCAATTAAATAGCCAATATAATGCTGATAAAGCCAACAGAAATGTGTACTTAACGCAGCAAATTAGGGAACTTGGCGATGACGGAATGTGGGTTGATAAGGAATCGAGCGAGAGGGACCAGAAAAGATCCACAAGATGTATTAGGAGCAAGAAAACGTTTGTAATTTTATCGAGTGGCAGAAACTATATGTCTGCTAAAGTCGGGATAAACCGGGATGGTGCTGGAAGCCAAAACCCAATGCCAAACAAGCCATGTGATGTTAAGTTGTAATAAAATGGATGAGTACGTCAGCAGCGATTCTAATGCTCAAGGGAACTGACGATACATTAAATACCTTTGACGAGAAGCTTCACTTATATGACGGGGAAGCGTAGATGCTTAAAAATACAAGGCTTCCAATTATGCTAAATGGTGTAGAGCATGAATTTTGTAGTATTGTAGCAGTTTCGTTCATCGGTTCAACACGTTGTTTTACTGAACGTTTACTAACATGCACGACTGCCGTCTAATGGCTGCTATAGCACGCTCTTCTCGTACGCCGCCTTTGGCTTCCGATCGTCTTCTCTTCCTCGGGAATGGTGGGAAACAACATTGTGGTCCTAACCCACCTCAGTAACTCTAGTGAGAAGAACTCTGTGCCATCGAACCATCCCGTTTATGAATGCAAAATACAATGAATATATGGGGTGCTGTTCCATGAACCCAGTCGCTGCATCCAGCCTATTGGTCCGACTGATGTGAACAATCAAGCCTTGAGGCTCAAACACCACTGACCAGATTCATTACTCATTCTATCGATCCACAACATCGATAGGCCATCTTGTCACTCGAGGTCCCATTGTCTCAAGTATTTGGCTTGGTACCGCACCAGGGCTGTTCCCTAATGTGACTTGGCCGTCGATCGACAATGCGTCAATCCATACCCTCGTAATTCTGGTTATCGTGTTCTCGTACTGCAGAAAATTAGGACAACGGACAGGCGGTTACAAAATAACAGAAAAGACTGACTAACGGGTTTACCAGGGAAGTAACAGGGCAAGATAAGCGGCCTTACAGTATCAAGTGACAGGCGAGTAGTCGAACTTTCAAGATGAGTCCCGCGATATGATCTGTCTGGGTAAGATCACGTCTGACGGTCACTCGGAGGTACTCGATGGAGGAAGCTCTTTCTATTTGTTCTCCATTATTAACTGTTGTGGTGACTGTTATTAGCGGCACCGTGTTTCGTTATTGCATCTGCGTGCACATGTACATTACGCTTGTGTATACAGAAATGGCTTCATGTGGGAATCAAACTGACATTATTTTTTTCATGACTAGATTATTCCGACAAAAAGCAGACTGGAGACCGAGAAAGTAGTTGGTTAAGGGTAGGAGGGAATCAAGCAAAAACAAGTCATTAATGAGTGAGGTAAAGCAAGTTCAAAAGGATGATTACCTTCCAAACCACGTTCCGGTGGAGCAAGTAAGCATGTGGCCACTTTGTACACGCAAGCCACACATTTTTTTGAATGAACCATTTGCATTTCTTGTGGAAACAACCATTCCCCAGTGAAAGTGGCCTCATCGCATTTCGGGCATTGCATCAGACGTTTGTAGCACAATCCTGCACACGAAAAGAACAAATAATGAAAGAAGCAGATGTCAAACACGTGAATCATAGCTCGCTGTTGCACAGTCAGGCTTGTCCGCCTGACAAGCTCGGTCAATCCAAAGCTGGGCATGATTAACGTCCATACAAGAAGCACAATTCATCTGTTTTCAAAGAACGTCGTTGAATCACTGACACAGATACAAAAACACACACGCAGGGACCCAGCTGGAATAAGATCGATTCCAAAACACAGAGCTAGGATCAACCGAACGAGCTCTTCTAACCTACGATGGACTTACCATAGAGCAGCCGGCCAGTGCCGTACATTTGCACTCGTTGAGCTGTTATTCTTTTTTAGACTGTACATTTTCAAACAAACGTAGAATTTCGTTCTCAACTTGTAACACTCAATGAGTCCTTTCGGTTGTTCTTACATATACGTAATGGAAGGTGGGGGCTATGGTTTCGATCACGCAAATCCAACCAAGAGCCTTAAGTAGAATAACACGTGGGTGCCGTTTCCAAAGCAGTCCTCAACTGTCAACACGGATCCTATCGAGCAGCAAGCGGAAAGCAACAGAACTCTCAAGCAAGCCACAAGATGGCTCAGATTAAGGACTTTAGACAGAGACGTCGGCCGAGACAGCTGAACCAACAAAACAAGAACCATGAGGAGCGAAGCAAGATCAGCCCTCCTGGACAGACAGGTGACCAGATTGGAGTCGGAGTGTGTAAGTATTATGGTAAAGACTGGCTGCTTGGGAGATCGTACACACAGTACAGCTGCCTCACACAATTTACATCCCAATCACAATTCAGCGTGTGAAACTAATCAATAAATTCACACCAAAACAAACGACCACCTGCAGATCAATAAGACGAGTGGCTACCGGAGTGCAGAATAAACGAAACACCAGGCGAAGCATTCTATTTAAATAAGATGGAAGAGTCGATCTGCGACTTGTCGTTCAACACTCATCATAAATAACCACATGGAACAACAATGCTCATCTGCATTCCAGGAGTCCAATCTACTTGAAGGCAGTTGTTTTCTGGTGGCAGGATGTAATCAGGTGGTTTGTATGCTTTTTTTTTGCTTCGTTGGGTTTGTTTTTCTGACAGCTGCTCTCGTTGTCAACCCACATCTGTCCATAGTTGCATTTTCATCAATCAGCTACTTACCAAGTAGTATGTACACTCCATCACAAGTGCTTATGGAATGTTACGCGGGGGCGACTGAACGATCTCTGTTGGTCATTAAGGTTCTGATATTACTTATTAGACGATGGAAAAACCTGTAGTTGGGTGTAGGATTACATAGGCTTATCTAGATTCAATGAATAAACCAGTTTCATTACATACGGAAAACACGAATAGTGAACAAGCTCGTTTTCGGTAACATCATCCTCGTGGCTAATACAGTTACATTTATAGGTTAGAAACGCATAAATTATGAGCAATGTTTGTGTGTTAAAACGGATTTCGAGGATTAACCGATTCCGGTTTCAACCAAAGGGTCAGCGTTTGGGTCACACTGAGTTCCAGGGTCGGTCTCGGATCGCGGCCAGGGTACTTGGACTGCTTCGATGAAACACTTTTGAGAACAAAGCGATGGATTGAGTAGTCTGATCGCTACCGCCTCCGTAATTGTTAGATGTTGTTTTCGAAAGACCTTTGACGCATTCGTAGGGACTCTGTAGACTATTTTGAAAGCATCGTCGTTTACGGAATGTCCAGTATCCACAAGGTGGGTCGGAACCCATGTTCATTGTTTCACATCATTTTGTCGTCGTTAGTTTCTTAGACTAACTTCCATGCATTAGAAAAACTTGATAAGTGGCGCCGTTCATATTGGTCAATCAACCGAGACATGAATGCAAGATTTTTGGCCGCTTTGAAGGTCTTAGGCCCCAACTACTTTTCATGCTGACCTCATTTCGAACAATGATGTGAACTTGCGTTCTCCCTATACCGAATTTAGATGCTGTCCTCCCCATGGAAACCCCATTCGTGTGCAAATTATTAATATTAACTGTATCAGCAAGGGCCAGAAATGTCTTTCTCCTTGACCATCCCATCTTGTTATAGAGGCTTACGAGTTCTACCGCCGTGGGGTGTAAATTGCAGCGATTATAACAAATGAGCTCAGAAGGCTTTCGAACTAAGATCTAACGCTAAAGGTACGTTTGCGGAAGTCACTACCGCAGTTTCAATTGGCTGTCGCAAAAAACTGAGCGCACACAGCAACACACAGCACACGTGGAATTCTTGAATATCCACTGTCACTGGCTGACAATGACCTTCCGTGAACTGCCTGTAGGGCCTACCAGGTTCACACATACATACCCACGTGTGACATTCGACACTGATCATAACAGAAGGGCTTGCGCGCTTTCTTTTTGCATGATCAAGTGACTTTTTCCATCGGTATGTGGATATGCGACACGATGACCGTGTTCAATTTCATGAGATTTTAGTGGTGAAATCAGTCTGGACCGGCACAAAGTGTTCACGTGTAGGGGACGACGGCTCTTTGGGAGTATGCTCAAATATTAGCAACAGAATAAAGGCACGTACGTACGAAAGAAAGTATTTTCTGGTACTACTCGCGGTAAGCGCAACTATGGTAAAGTGATAGGCGAACGAGACCAAAGAATCCATGCCCGTCTTAAGCTAGCCCAGTGGGATCGGTAGGCTTGAACAATGCTTCACATGAGTGGGCGCTAGGTAAACGGGACGGGAATCACGTGTGGATGTCAATGACACGGAGTGACTACACAACAGAGCGCACTGTACTTCATTCTCTGGAATGAAAGCAAACCGCCTAATGCATCAGAACACGAACAGTGGGCCCTCAATAGACCGTTTGACAACTTCAATTGACTATTCAGGGGTAGCATAATTCGAAATTAGTAAATTGTAGCAGCCTCAAACTCAGATAGAGACCAAAGAAAATAGCAGCCGAAAAAAAATAATTTTCCACTTTACATAAGTATGTATACTACTACTTCTGTGTGATATAGGGAATGCATTTTGACACACATCCTATTTTACCTTGATATGCCAACAACAAACCATCGAGTGCTTTGAGCAAAGGAATAATCCAGTCCCACAAAACTTCCTCTGGCACGGGCCAACCGTGCCATTTAGGCTTATCCGACCTCCCATTTGTTTGTTTGGATTGCTTCGACGATCCGTTCGTATCAGACCTCTCAGTTTGACGTGAATCCTTGACAGTTTCTGCTTTCGTAGAATCCATCTGTTTTCCGGAACGGCGAAATTCAAACCGCACTGATGGATCCGAATCAATCGGCTGATCTACGGTGAATCGAACCATGATTTGTTGAGATGTGTGACACATTTGCACCCCGGTTTTCCAATGTTCCATATAATGAAACTGAGGTAAAAGACAGAAAGGTAAGAATCAAACGAACCACGAAGTCCCTCAACATACGACGATTTAATTTTGGTATAGTTTTGGGCGAACGGTTATACCTGGCATCCTCTCAGTAAATCCAATCAGCCACAAGATATTCTTATCTCACGATCGATACGACGATCAGTGTTCATCAATCGAGTCTCAATAACTCACGAAACACACAAACAAACACATGTTTTGCGGGGGCCGAATGATGTTTTTAAGCGAGTTCGTTTACCGTGAAGGTAACTGAAAGATGCCGGTTGTCAAGGCTTGCAAACAACGTCCGTTGAAGTTGTTGGAGCCAGGTTGGGCTCGGCTATGACGCGCCAGATCGGGTCATCCATCGGTTTTGTATGTCTTTGACTATTGTCCAAAACTTGGATTTCAGTTCAACTGTACGTATTAGTATTCAGCAGAACCTATTGGTTATGGTTGCCGGCTCCGACTTTCGTCGAGGAAATATTACTGAAATTTGATGTTAAACAGCAATAGTACACCGTGACGAATGTTTTCAACCATTTGTCTGGATTTTCATCATACTTGCACTTCTAATTGCTCCACGAGCCCCATCTCCCAAAGGATACTACAGTCTCATTGTAAACTGGAATACTGCATTTCAGACAAAAACCTTATGTCAGAACAAAAATATGGACATAAATAACAAAATTACCAGGGAAAAAGTTTCCGACGAACTCAAAAAGGACCTAATGGAATCTCTTTGGACTCGTGTACTAATCTCTTTTCGGGCCTTTTTACGTCTTCTCGTCAGACTTTCCAAGACAACATACTCTACCATTACCTTGGTTTCATCAAAAATGAATGCAAATTAGGACACTTACCATGATTATTGCTGGTGACAACCACACAGGCCCGAGGAAAGTATGGTGTTGACGGGGCGCCGATTGTAACCAGCATGATTGATACCCCTAATCACAGAAACCCCGTTGAATTTCAGGCCCTATGACATGTGGGCTACCACGTCCCACTAAGAAAGACTAACTGGGCTCGAGAAAGAGAGTTGTGGTGACACTGATCGTCCGGAGAAAACTAACATTTTCAAGACACGAATATATATATACATCAACATATATATCCCCGCGATTTGTTCTTGGGATTGACTTTGACTATGCTACATTTCTTCAGTTGCATTTGTCTTATTGAACTCTAAAAACACGACTTTCCCGTGTAGTTCAGCTTATTACCGCTTTCTTTTGTGCCACCTGCACGAGCTCGGCCAGTGCCTGCTTTGCTTCTGCCGTGGTCTGTCTCTCACACACTGGTTGTTTCGGTTCTGTTTCAGCATCAAGATCCATACAATACACCATCAAATACGAGGGCCGAATCCATTGTTCTCTGTTCAGCCGACTCAGAGGATCTCACTGGCATATCGCTTCTAGGTCTACTGGAAGTTCGGAGGGTCCTGAGCTTGTCACGAACGTCCTGAAGAACTTGCTCTGTTGTACAATTCATTCACTCGAGTTCTGGCAGCAATTTTTCTGAGAAAGGAAACATATCTCCTGCCATTTGCTAGGACGGAAGTCTACTAATCCGACCCACTTAATCACAAGTTCTCATTTCCCATACAACTAACACACTGGCCGTGTACATTTCCTATCATATTCTCCAGGTTACTTGTAAAGCACTAAAAGTCATTTTGATGTCCTTAAACGATTATTATCAATATGCCAGTGCTTGCGTGGAGTTTTTCGATGCATATTGGTTGGTCGGTCAGTCACATGCCCTTGATCCAGATATCGGTAATCGTATCACTAAATCCTCCTCTGCGTCCCACGATGCACACCTGTTTGCCCGAACCAACACTTATAAATTCTCTGCAGCTACCTGATTCCTTGAATTGTCACAAAAGGGCTCGCAGAACGTGTACTGTTGCATACTTTTTGCTATTGCCGTGTACCCATGTTGGAGCGGTTATGCAGCAGCAGATTTGACTCGAATTCCCAACAAGGTGCAACGAAAAATCGCTAGGCCAATGGGTACGCAGCATCTTTGGTAACGGTAATGTGTTCGCGTTCAGCGCCTTCTTATGGCTCCAAACCAAGTTATTTGAAACGTGTCTTTTCATATAGTTCATGAGAAAACTCGCTCACCGAGAGATTGCCTTCACTCGCCCTTACAGAAGAAATCAATCGTTAGAAACCATTTTTATATATCCCGTGACACGACCAAACATGTGTTTGAAGTAAGAAAGATGACAAGAATGTGAAAAGCATGCATCAAGTTGTCTGAAAGCTCTGGAACAGTAAAAGTTGCAATAACGTTGTTTGACAAACTTTTTAAGATACCCGATAGATTGGTGGTGCGTTGATCACCGAGATTTTCCACTGGGTTTACGATGTATCATCATCAGCCTAGTTAACGTCAGCAGCACTACGTTGGTGGTAGCCTGTGGCCCAAATAAATGACCGGTCTCTTGACCGAGCCTCAGGACGTTGAATGAAGCGCAGCGTGAACAGTGTCCTAGGAATGAGTCACACTAGCCGATACATTTTCATCGCCGACAGGGAGGTAGAGGTCACAGGTCACAGGTTTTGTAGCCTGAGATAACGTGGCGATTTGGGTTAGAATTCGGCCCGTATAGATAATCATTCGTGAATTATCACCTTCGGCCTGTTTTGTTCCATCCCACTGACCCCGCTGAGGACTCAGATCGGCCTGCGAACTATCTCATTTTATTCGTAAAAAACAAAGAATATATAGGTTGCTCTCACTCGCCCACACGTTGCACACAATGCATTGGTCCGACTGGTTTGGGCGACCGTACCTTAAGGCATGAATTTCGCTGGCAGGATTCGTCTCTTGTATCAATTCACGCCATCGATCGGCCGTCCTGTGCTCGAGGTTTCGTGGGCTCGGTAAGGGCTGGTACTGACGCACTGTCTGCCAGTGCGACTGGACCGTCCATCGAACGATGTGTCAGACCATACCCTCACACGGCCTACATGTCCTTCTTCCTGTAAAGCCTAGTTATCGTCAACACGTGTTGCTCTCACTGCAAAACGTACCACTGATCCAGTCACTATGGCGTCAGTAACCATGATGTTATAGTAACGTTCCTTCGTGTGCATTGCAAACATCCCGATGAGAAATCCTATGATACTCTACTCAGTCGCGTACGTATTAAAGTAGATGACAAAGTAATACGAAATGTGTCTAACTGAGCGTTATTCTGTGTGTGTTTCCTTGTAGATAATTGGCGAATCAAAAATAATGATCTTATCCGGCAATCATTTCTCCGACCAAATAATACCGGTAATGTCACTCCATTAATGGCAAATATCCCTCAATGCAAAATCCTAGAGTAATTCAGCACGAGTAGACGCTCATACCGTTTGTTAGGGTATGAGCTGACTCGTTGTTGATCGACGGCCAAGTCATGTTGGCAGTCAGCAGCTGTGCCGTAACAAGCCTAAGGCTTGAGAGAACGGAACCTCAAGTGACGAGATAGTCGGTCGACCTTATGGATCGATAGAATGAGTGATGAATCCGGCCAGTGGTGTTTAAGCCTTAAGGCTTGGTTGCACACACCAGTCGGACCAATACAATGAATGCAGCGACTGGGACCATGGAGCAGCATCCTATGACATGCATCACGTTTTGCACTAACGAACGAGATGATTCCCTAGGTTTGGTAAGACAGTTTAAAATGCCGCTGTGCGAAAGCTTTTAGGGATTGAAAACAATTTGGTGATGCATTTCTTGTGCTCTGAAGCAGCTGTCCACGCACAGGTGATTGTGTGTAGTTCGCGTTGGTCAGTGAAGCTTAAAAACCACTTGTTTGTTATGCGATGAGCAAATAACGTCTGTTTTTAATGAATATGCCTTTAGGCAGACAAATGAGGTGGAGTGAACGCCTAGAGATTTATCAAATCTGCGATCCGAAGGCAAACATTAGAGGGTTCGTCATGATACTCTCATGACCTGAAGGCCTCATGAAATTCATTCAGCGATGCCTGTGCCCCGAACGAACATTGTCCGCAGCACAATTGCTTTCCATTAGAACAAAGGGATAGTCCAAATGGACATTGGCTCGTAGCAAAAACCGAACAATTTTTTTGTTTATCATAGCAATTCACCTAACTTTCCTGATTTTTCCTGACAAGTTTTGCACAGTTGTACCAATTTTTGAGGAAGTCCATCAATCAGTAATCACCCTAGGGATAGTCATAATCGCTTCTGAGGGCTAAAAGGTGAGGTGGCTGCCTAGACACTGATGGCAGTTCGTGTTAGGTGGTCCGTCCTCGCGTGGGCTGACAACCAACTTGGGACGCAGTCGATAGGATCCTATGCGGCTGAAGCTTCTGAAGATGGGAAACGGAGCATGTGAATTGCAATCCTTGAGTAAGTTTATTTCATGAATAGATGAATGCTACTGGATGGAAATGGACAACGAAAATGTCAGTCTCAGCTGCGGTAGAAAAATCCGTGGCAAACGGCTTTAGAATTCTCCCACGGTTTAGAAAGTCTTACACCAAAATAAGCACACTATGCTTGAAGCCTTCGGTATAGTTGTTGACGAAAAGAGGGCATTTTTCGGAGTCCTTCTGATAGTCATTTGTTAGTGAGATAACAGTCAAAGAAGAATAAAAGCTTCCTTGTACACTTTACCATGCGTACGAGCACCCGAGGAGCAGTCTTTGCCGAAGAAAACGCCACTGTCCGGTTGCTTTTACAACCGCCACAAATGTGGTGTGGACTTTGCAGACAACACGATTCGTGTGTTTTTATCAATTTGCTACGAGCAGGTGACCAATAACTTTGTGACAAAATACAAGACCCGTCGGAAACACAAATATGCGATTGGTCGGTAAGTTATGCCGTCACCTTGTCACTTAGGTGAAGGATCACGCCGAAAGAAGTCACACTCTCAGAGCACGTACTGGAAAGGAAACGGAAGTGATGTATCACATCGGGATGCCACAGAAAAGTCAGTATTATGTACTGTTCGCGCCCTACTTTGTTGTGCAGACCATGCTGTCCTGTAGGCGTACCAAAAGTATGTGTAACATTATGTACACAGTGCTTTGACATTTTGCACAGATCACTCATCATTCTGAGTTATGTAAAATGTAGTTTTTGAGTGATTCCATTGCCAAAATGTTAACAGACAACGAACATTTACAAAAGGCGTTAAAGTGTCACGTTTCAGGTAATGGTGGGATGGATTCAAAGTGGTGTTTCACAGTTGTGTTAACTCTCATCATATTAACTTCAGTATCTTGGAAAAGATCATAATATTAGTATTTGAATAACTTCAGATTGGTTTGCTAAGGATAATTCTTTCCATAGTTATGGAAGTTTTTTCTCTTTTGGTTCTAGCGTTAATCAACCTCAGTCAACCGATTTGTTTGTAATCCTGCCTTGAGTAGCGCGATCCGCAATAACCGAAACATCGGTTTTTTTAATTAACATTCCTATTGTAGATCCTTTATCGAGTTAGCTAAGTTACACACAGAACCCGAACAAATCCAGTCAAGAACGGAGGCGAATTTGGTACAAATATGCGGTACGACTGTGGTTGACATGAATGAGTTAGATTAAAGTGCAAACCTCTACTGTTATCGATCCCGGGGTCAAACAACAGGAGAGGACCAATCATTCGACGATCGTCCGAGTTCAACAGGCGCGGGACAGACAATGGATTATGTAAATCGGTTAGGGTGAGGTCAAGCTGATGCGATTAAACAGGCAACAGACTGAGTCGTAGGTGAAATAAAGCAATAATGATGGGAAGAAAATTGGGGGAAGCAATAACTGACGGATAGATCTTCGCAATTGAGTTGTAGGAGATTAGATTTTGTATATAATATGATTCATCATGCAGCTTGAAAGTTCAACTCACACAACTCAATTGCAAACAGCAACCAAGCTCTGTAAGTTGTTCATAACGGAATGCCTTCGTTGTATTTAGGCCCCTACAGAGAAGTCATCCATCATAGGAGTCGATCGCTGTGTGGGAAGCGGGTTGTTACCGTTCAAAGCCAGTGACGGAAGGGTGCTATATCATGTAGTGTAGATGTTCAACAAACCGTTGAGAGCCAGCCCGAATAGCCTTGTGGTTAAGGTGTTCGATTCACAATCGTTCACCCCGGGTTCGAGTCCCCGTGGGGGCTCGGTGGATAGATCTTCATTCACACATCCTAAGGACGTTACACGGCCGCCAGTATACTTCCGTATCTTCTCGGTAAAGTCAGTCCCTATGATGCCCAGTGGTGTTCTCACCCTTCTTACTCAGGGCCCACAGCATACGCCCACATGTCTTCTACAGCCTACTCACCCCCTACCCCTATTCCAACAAGAGGCCACCCTCTTCACACTGTCCTTGGGCTGGGAGTCTTGATGTGAAACAGATATTTACGATGATCCTCGAGGTTGTGCTGAATGCATCGACAGACGAACCGAAAGTGCTACAAATTACGGACTCTTTCCTGGCACTAGAAATGTATGCGTTCTTGTCTTAAGACGTCCCCACTCCATTGATTGTTCATAGTCAACAAATGTTCATATGTGCATAGTTCGGGTCGGCTTCTACTCAAAGTGTAAATGTTCTGTCGGCTTTATTCATGTCATATAAAAGCCCAATATGGTGAAACAACTGTCTTTCAGTAGTTCATTCTCAAGCCATTAACAGATTACACAGAAAACATTAGACAAAAGATCACGCAAACAGACATGGAATAAACATCAACCGTGGGCAGGGGTTTGCCAATCAAGTTATGCTTTTCATGTGGTCGGGTTAACTAGCTTGCATTGTCTAGATGACTGGACGGTAGATTTATGCGGCCCTGGTCAATCTTGGGCCATGGAATTTGAAGTGCTCGGACCAAACGCTTTTGGGCGTAAAGAACAGGGGTCATATTCCTCCTTCCTCTAATTGCCTCGGGTATCACTAGAGTAGGCAAATGAACACCCTTGCATTTGCTTTGGGGGACACGATAAACAATTTTGAACGCCGTGTCTGGATTCACCTGATATCCGGTGTCAACTAGGTGCGCTAAGGTTGTGCTATTTATCGATTCAGTCTGCCCTTGACTTAACCAGCGCGGATGATGCTCCTCAATCCGAGTTGATAGCTGTCGTGCCGTTCGCTGTACATAAGATGCATTACAAACACATCTGAAAGAGGATGTCGGCATCGACAGTCTATCCTTGTTCAGAATCTGGATTAGAAGAGCACTCTGAAACACAAAATGTACTGTGGCAGCACTGAACCAGCTTGAATTTCTGTCTGCCCTCGTCGGTTTAAGATTGGGCTAAAAGTATCACGTTTAAATGGCTAGCTAATCAAACGGTCTTTCGTTCTTTAGGTTTCCGCGGAGATTTTTGGCACTCTTTCGATGAACCGATCCCGGGTGGGTGTGCATGCAACTGATTTAATAAATTGCCCACTTTCTCGCTTACTTGAGTGCTAATGAACGGATTTCATGGGTACTGTCTACTCTCAGTAATTACGAATTGAACAGTCTGAACCTGAAAAGACTATTAAAATACCCGATTATGCAAGTAAATCATTGTTCGGTAATCAATAATAAAGCACTGAGGACTCCTCACCAAATTCTTCAGTACACAAAGAACACATATACTGAGAGAGGTTTTCACCAGCATGTGTGTGATCTAATCTGTAGATGTAGTTAAGTTCGTACCTATAACGAACGGGAGTAGAATATGAAGTCTGCGCAATGTGTGATTAACGGACGGACAGCATAGTTATTTACTGAGCGCACAGAACTTGCTTAGGCAAACTGATTGGTGCCGCCTGTCTACGGGCCAATAGCTCACAATTAAAATTACTAGGAAATATTTCAAACGACACGATTGCCTTCACATTGGTTCTGTCAGCTTTTATTGTTCGTATCGGTACTGATTCAGTGCTACCATGTGGAAAATACACTTTTCGCTACTAGTAACAAATTTAATTTTCTATTTTTAATAAACTGAGGGGATTTGACTAGTTAGTCCGTTCAAGGTATAGTAGAAGAAACGTTCGGAGTTAACACGCAGTACATTTAAGGCTATATGATAGGACACGAAGCCGTACAGCTGGTAATGTGAGTATGAAGACTAGGTCGACCTTGTCGCACACTTCGCTCAGTAACTGATCACTTTAGCAAGATGACCTAATGCACACAGGTTTCTTGGGTTCCATGTAGATCGGGTCATACTTAGGTCTTTGTCGATCGTGAATATTGATGAATTTTTCTAGGTAATCATTTTGTATAAGTGGTTTTCAACGGAAGTTGTATTCTTCTCCAAGGGTATCTGACACAACTACCTGATTTGACCCGAGGCAGGAACGCTAAGTCAACTGGCCTGTAGTTGCACTTCGTCGGCTTTACGTTCACAGAATACAAAAGCGGACTAGTAAGAACTCTTCATTTGTCGAAAAATTCCCAAGACTGGCGAATAAGATAGTTTTCAGCGGTGCATACTCACGCTATTGCATCACAATACCTTTAGATAGTTAGGGAATTGGACCAATTAGACAAATAAGTGGAAATAAAAGGGGTCATTGATCACAAACAAAGGTGTGTGTCAGGCTGAGCTAGAGACCGTATGTGGATTGTTTCACACGCTTTTCCGTTCGATTATCTCCGAGACGTTATTATTATGATTCATGGTAAATATATGATTTTTGACCGTACGCTGTTGAACACAGTAAACAAACGTTAAAATCTCACAATAATTGTCTCTTCCAATTGATTGATTCAGCAAGCGGTGGATAACCCAACTTTCTGTATTGTGATCAAAAATTATCATATACTTCTTACAGAACGAAAAATATAATGTACTCGGAAGGATGACAGTAGAATGTAAATTTATCTCAGCACTCAATGGTAGTCAAAGTTTGGCGATAGCGTTCTTCCGCTTTTATCCTAATGTTGCTGGTCAAAGATGATTGGATATATCCTTGTAGTCTCAACTGAATCATAAGCAGCGTGCCTGGACGAAGAGTTCATATTTAGAACCACAGGGTGATTCTTTGAAAGCCATTTCACCGTTTTGACAAGGCTGATCGTCAGAATGAGGACCCAAGGTCCCGGGTTTCGATTTTTGATGTAAACAGTACAGTACTTTATCTGATTGACGGGACATTGTGTTCTGTCATCCAGGTAAAACACCATATTACTTGCATCAAGAATCGGATGGACACCTAGAAGTTTTAAAACTGGAGTGTTTGTTAGTTTGTTTAATTGTGTGTGTGTGTGTGTGTGTGTGTGTGTGTTTCCGTGAATGTCCTGTTCGGTCTACCTATTGAATAGCCATAGGAATTTTGTGGCTAATCCGTGAATGATGAGAACAAGCTGACTAAAATTAATCGAAAGGAACGTGGTGAAAGATGACTGTTTTGTTCCAATATTTTCTCTTCTTGTTTCACATAAGGTTCTGGTGCGTTACGGTTTGTATGGTGTTGATAGATAACATGCTCTTCGATTACGCAAGTGACACTAGGCGATCGCATGATAGTTCAACAGTTGGTTCAAGTGCCCAACAGTTTTAAACCATGGCTCAGGGCTCCTAAATTGTGGTGCCTAACTTCTGCAATACGAAAAATATTGAATTATTTTGCCATAAAGCCGTTGACGGTATTACAACATTTGAGTTTGGTTTCTGTCTCAGGTGAACGTTGAAATTCATTCCGACATTCAAAGAATTTTTCAATTCTTCATTTTCTGTTTTGCAATAAATGATTGATTTGATGTTTTCTCGTCGGCTTGACAATCTGGTGGTCTGGAACAGCGCTGCAGTTCACTTAAGCTGCGCACACTACTGTAGTACAAAACATTAATAAAATCTGGAAACTCCAGGCTTTGAATGAATAACTGATTATCCCGCAAGTATGTCAGCCATCCCTGTAAGACATTGCCGCTGGCGGTGTGGAATACAAAATCATTAGGCAACAGAAACAAATTTACCGTCCTTAATTATCATCTTGTTCGACTCATGTACTCGTGTGCGAGGCACATTCCAAACAGGTGTTTGTCTTAGAGCAATTATCTTCTATTATTGGCGAATACGTTATACAATCGTAAAGTCTAGTTATTTTTGTTAGATATCAACATCATAGCGAATATTCACGCGCAATTCTTCGCTCATTCACGAGCGAAGCAAACACGTGAACGTCAAGCGTAAGCCAGCGTGTCCATGGATCAATACAATCGTCACGTGCGGAATTTGCTACTGAATGATGTGTTCTTTTCCGGATACGGAATAATCGTTTGTAGTTATTTTATGGCGACTCCTAAAAAATCGAACTGTGATTTTTCGTCTTACGGTCGATTGACTAATCACAAGTCTTGAATTCACTTTGGACGATGTCATGACCTGGTGTTAGTTGCTGATTTTTCACCGCATTCAGGACTGTGATAGCCAAAATGCAACCTTCATGATTTTTCCACATACAGGATGCTATACCGTTAGTTCATAGTATTTCTCATTCTATTTCGGAATACTGTATTCCGAATCATTTCAAAAGTGTCCGTAATCACATTAAAATTATTCAGAACTGTCACCTGATTGTTTGGCCGAAGCAACATTTTGACTGGTCTGAAAACCAGCACGTCGAACTCCCACACCCAGTTCATCCCATCTCAGTCCGTGCACTGCTACCGTCCAGTTCATTCAGTGACCGAAATGTGATTCAGTCAGCCTTATCCACTTAAAAGTTGATATCAGGCTAGGGGAGGGGGTGGGGGAGCGAGCGAGCGAGAGGATCGACCCGGCTCCCTGGCTTGTCTGCTGACCAGGGCACCATCACTGGGTTTCGTCGCAGATTGATGCCCAGGCTGTTAGCCCCGGCCATCACAAGTTTCGGATACATGTGTATCGTCGAGTTTCCGCACCCCACGGAGCGAAGCACAGTCGATGATCGCACAGTGTGGTCGCTGAAGTGAAATGGGTGACAGAGTTTGACGGGCCGATTCCCGGACGAGTCAGAATGATATTTCGAACGGCATACTGTACGGTAAATTGGAACATTTTTGAGCATGTTTCTGGATTCTTCTGAGCTAATTATAAAATAAATTGTGAAATGGAAGAGCACAAACGGTCAGGTCTATTAACGAAAGTAAACTCAGATAACTGTAAGGACAAAGGATATTTGTGAATAACATCTCCGAGGCAAAACCTTGCGTCTGCACTAAAATAAAAACCAACCTTCAACTCTTCGGGCCAATTAAGCCGGACTGTGGCCCGTTCAAATAGTCCAGCTGGCATACCTCTTGGAAAACGATAAACCGGCCGGATAGGACGGGGTCCGCTCTGGCAGGCCTTGTGCCAGAGTACAGCTGAATGCCTATTTGGATCGATCTCCGTGTCAGCTATCAGGCTGGGGAAGCGTAATGCAGGAAGCACAAATGAAGCTGGACATACTGGGCTCGGAGTAGGTCGTTCTGTTGACATAACATCACCCAGGCCGTCGATGGGTGCGTCGTTGGTCGATTCCACCAAGTACAGCCCGGCAGCCAAAGCCAAATTCAACGGAGTCTCTAGCTAACGGATAATTGACGGGTAGGAAAAATGCGATGAAACCATGGTTGGATCAACTATCACATCACGGAAAGATTCGAAAAAATTCCGTATATAACTATGACGCAGTCCGAATATATACGTTCTTTTGATTTTACCTTAGACTTGTTTAAAATTTGCTTTGGAATGTCAAACTATTGCTGATAATAAGAATCAGTTTAGGACGTTCTTCGGTGACCGTTGTAGTGCTAAAATACCGCGATGTGGAAGCACAGTTAGTTTGACGAAAACTATACACGAACGATGAAATTTGCGAGTATGGCTTGAAGATGGCGAACAAGCGTATCACTGTACTCGTCAGAAATCCGATGACGGACTAATTGTAAGAGCTCGAAAAGTATTTTGCTGTGAAATGTGGTCTGCTATCTCTGTGTAGCCAGTTGATTCGGTGTTTCACTATTTTGTTGCTTCGGCACCACCCGGACCAGTGCATTGGGTCCGAAAACAGTCAAAGTCGATCATCTTCGAGAGTAAACTGATTTATTTGGTTCATTTGTGAGACGACGTGCCGGATAGCCATTGTACGCCGTTGATTCACTACCGGACCCAGACACACACACACACACACACACACACACACACACACTTACTCATATCTGTATGTACCACCGGACGCATCCACGACCAATGACCGTGAGATGTATTTGATACTGACCTGTGACTGTGATTAGGTCATCCTTGCGCTTACGGCTGATGAGTACGTGCGCTTGGACCAGTATGCATCCAGCAAACGACCCGTCTCTTGGACTTAATCAGCTCACAATAAATTGACTATACTTCTGATAACTCAGTTAAGTTGATCAACCTGTTCTGAATGTTCCAACCGTCATTGTGAACATGATACCAATGCTCATGATTGGAAAACGTATGAATGGGTTTTCATTTGGTCAGACCACCTTATATATATATATATATATATATATATATATATATATATATATATATATATATATATATATATATATATATATATATACGCTGGGCGAAACTACACTGATGGTCCAGTTAAAAAACGAGTAAGTCGCGGTACTATTCCTGATTCAAGTAGACAGCCCGTCTATCATGGGTTTGAAGACCTTGCGTGCATTAGACGAAACAATAACCATCCAGACAATTACCGAGATCCCGGCATATCAGCTTATTCTGTATAAGTGGATCGTGCAACAACAAGCGCGATATAACGGTTGAACCAGCGAAGTTGGAATTTGATAGTGATCCCGTATTCCCAAAGTGACGAGTATTGCGTATGGCCAGCAAGAGGATGCTCTGACACCGTTTACCAAGACTGAACAAGACGAAGTTAAAACACGTGTGATTTCATCCACTTGGGCGACTCCCATTGTGATGGTGATGAAGAGCGAAGGACAGACCCCTCGAATTTGAGGTGATTAGCGGCTAATTTTGAACACACGCTTACGGAGGGCCGTAGCCACTGCTGAGGTACCAGAGGACCTGATGAAATGCATACCCGACAGCAAATACTTTTCAAAGATTAACCTAGTTGTTGTGTGTTTGTAAGTTCCGCTGCACACGGAATTCAAACCACTAACAACCACTAACACTCCGTGGGGCACGTTACAACATAATTTCTTGCGGCTAGGACTGTACTTGTCATCTGAGATCTTCGAGGCTGCAACTGACGATGTTATTCATGGCATCGATGAGTTGTTGGCATGTCACGATGATGTGCTTTTCTGCGCATCCACGAAGGAAGAACATGACCGCCGATTACACAAGCTACTGGAGAGGTTCGTGGAACGAGACGGATCGGTCAGACTGACAAAAAGCAAATTCAATCTCACTGAATTGGATCTGCTCGGCTTCACCGGTAATGCAAGCGGGTAGCAACAGGATCCAGATCGTTTCAAACCACTAATCGAAATTGAGTCACCTAAGAATCAGGTAGATTTACGACCAACCCTGAGAAGCCTGCAGTACTACTCCCGATTCATTCCAAACTTTGCGACACGAGCAGACAATATTGATGGCCTAGTCGCCCGACGTGTGACAGTGGGAAGAGTAGTGTGAGGACACACTACGTGGTCTTACAAAAAAATATTGTCCCATTCGTATCATCTAAGAAATCCATGCTTATCATCGACGCGTACGAAGTTGACACTGCTGCATTTCTGGAACAGGATGAATGCCCAATATTTTGCATCTCGCGTCTTTTCGATGCTGCAGCGCGGAGTTATTCCCAGACCTAGAAAAAAGCTTTGGTCGTTTTTCGGGCGGTGCGTCAACTGCACTAGTACCTCTTTGGACTGTGGTTTGCGATTGTTACGAACCACTAAGCTCTTCAATTCCTATATAATCCAGACAAATCTATTGCCGAATTGACGAGTGCTGTAATTCAGCCTATATCTATGACATTCTGCACCAACCTTGCAAGACAGTCCCACGAGTGGATTTCTTCTCAATGTACTCGAACTTTATAGCAGCGGAATAATGCCATTTCATTTTGCCGGCCGCGCATTTGTCGGGGGAAGAACTGAGGAAGCAGACAACACACAGCAATGATTTTGGCGATCAAGAAGTGATAGTAACTCGGGATGAAGCGGAAGTATCCTCAGTTCCTTGTACTGCGAGAGGAACCCAGCGTACAATCAGACAGAAATCTTTGTCTTCGTGACTGACTTGTCGTACCACCTCCATTGCGTAAACCGGTTCTGGGTGAATTGCACAAAGACCATTTTGGGCGTGGAGAAAATAAAGTCACTGACTCGGAAGATATGTTGCTGACCAGAGTTGGATGCGGACATCTGGATTAAGGTGAAGAACTGCGATGCGCGTTTGGACAAAGTCCAGTCGGGGCCAAACAAGTGGAACCCATAGCGCGGAAGTTACATTTGAAGGCATAAAATCCAGGCCGACTTGTGTGCCCCTTTCTTTAACCCGATACCACCCCTTGGTACTGATACGCTCATATTCCAAACGACTGGAGGTGTTCTTGACGAGTACACCAACTATTTCGTTTGTGATTCAAGTGGTACTGAAATGCTCCAGCCGGGAACAAATTTCACAGGTACTGATCACCAATAACGAGTCACAGTTCTGCGCATCCGGGCTGAAGGGTTAAATTAATAAAACCGGATGCCGACAGTTATGCACGGCACCCCATGCTTCTCAAATGGTACCGCAGAAAACGTGATGCGTTCCATGAAAAGTGTACTAGCATCAGCCAACCCGAGGAAGTTACCCGACTTGGAAGCGTACCTTGACAATTTCCTGCTATAATGCCGGAACGCGGTGCGTGGGACAACAAAGGAGAGACCCGCTCTTCTAAAGTCGAGAACTCGGTCATTACTGAAACTTAGAGAAGGGAATATGGATAACTTATTTATTAAACCCTTCTGTGAGGGAACGTGTTAACTCAGCATTGACGGACAGCCAGGTCACGTTGCCGATCGGCACTGGTGCGGTGCCAAGCCCATGACTTCAGACAACGGAATCTCGGGTGACAAGATGGCCGATCGCTGGAGTGGATCGATAGATGAGAGTTGAGTCTTGTCAGCGTTGTTTAAGCCTCAAGGCGTGACCGGCCACATTATTCGAATTAATGCGTTTGCGCAACGAGTGGGCATATGGGACAATATCCTACGTGTCGTTTCTCGCTAATAAAATGAGAATTTGAAGGAAGAAGAGTTTTCTCACTAGACCTATGGGGACGGGACTGAACATCCTCGGAATATAAATTACAATATTATTAACTTTTTCAATGTGTGGGCAGAGGAACCTACGTCGAGGGGACAGAGAGACAGTTACGTAAGCATGGGACTGAACATATTTCAAGTTCATTCAAAAAAGCGATCAACACAGGAGGCTGCGGAAACCAAAAAACGTACTGGACATCAACCACATCAATAACAAAGCATATGTTTGCTACAGACCACCAGATCGAATGCAACTAGTCATTTCGGGAACCCTTCACTAACTTTAGTCCTCGGCTGTCCATGGTCGCAGACCTAGCGCTTACAGGATGGTAACCCATTCTTAGCTCGAAAAAGATCTTCATGTCAGCCTGGCTCTACTATGGTGACTGAAACTGAACTGTATATTTGTCTGTGTAGTGTTTTCAACAATAAATAGAACTATAGATATTCATCACTTTGAAGTAGGCACCAGTTGAGATACACTAAATGATTCCGGAAATAAGTCATGCAATCTCGCGAATGCACATTCACTTTTCAATAATAACTTCAACCAGTCGAACTATTTGAAAATTAGAGGAATGAATTTGTCGCAAAAATGAATAATCACGTGATGGATGTTGACTTTCAAACACGCGAACTCTATTCCCTGCATACTGTGTGACGGGAACGAATTATACATCCTTTATTTGCAATTCGAATGAAACACACATGAGATGTAACTTACCAATTCAATCGGGGGATCTGTCGTGTTCTGTTCCTGATCCTCCTGTGAACTGAACTGTTGTGCCCCGTCCGTAGGATCCGGAACCGGATAGGCCAGTTCCAACCAACGCCACACGAACTCGACAAAATCTCTGGCGGTTTTCTCCGCATTTGGTCCGGTACAGCAGAGGTGGTTGTATTCGGCCAATGCAATCCACAAATCCGCGGGTAGTGCACCCCACCTGTGGACACATTGCGAGCACTCTTGCAAACGTCGAGCTGCACTGTCTGCGGTGGCCGCGGAAAAATGACGCAACAGCTTCGGGATGAACCTCGGGGGCTTTGGCAAATCCGTCTCAGTAACCGGTTGATTACTGCTAGGGCATAACAGTTGGTACAAGTCTGCATTGAGCATAAATTTCAAACAATCAAGTACCAATCTGGGTCGAATACAAATGAGTGAGTTCGGTTCCAGTCGACCGCCTGTTGTCATAACATTATGCCACCATTGCATTTCCTCTTTGGATAGGTTCATATACGGTGCCAACACCTGACCGGTATCACATAAATAGCGCATAAGTACCAACAGGTTTGTCTGGTCCACGTTGAATTTGATCTGTAATCGTGCACTGAATGCTTGCCTTTCATAAAACAACGGATCTTCCTTTTGTGAGTTTTGCGTCGCCGGACGATTTGTGCGAGGTGAACTACCGGCCCAACTTTCCAGATAGGATTCAACATCTGCCCAGGTGGATGGAATTGGAGCGAGCAAATATTGCAGTGTGTCTGGTGATTGCAAGGTAACTTTGACCAAACTGGCGCATATATCATGCCACATGATGCTAGAATTATCCGGATCTGTTGCACTACTGGTCGGTATGACCGTATTGTGCACAAATATCCGACCTGTTTTCTGAATTCGACTCAACTGTTCATAATGATGAGCCATGGACGGTGAGATAGTGGGTAGTGCTTCAATTCGCCTCAGTTCATCTCGAAACCAATAAGTGCGTTCCTTGAGATACGCTTGTGTGTCGTGGAGCATTTTACGTGTGACCTGTTCCAATCGGATTGCGCTGGGCACCAGGTCACATTTGGTCCCGATCAGTACCGCCGTCACGTGATTCGAACGTACCAGACCCATCTCGAGCCACTGGCCAATCATGGTGTGGAAACGTGGGCTAATCTCATTTCCACACAAGTTAGTTTGTGTCCTTAGGTACGTGCTCATATCGACCGCGATTGCTAGAATAGTCGGTTGATACAAGATAAATTGTACTAGAGTTTGATAGCATGAGCTCGCAGAGCAATCCCAAATGTTTAGTGTAGTTTGCAAATTACTGGGAACCTCGGTTGGACTTGTAGTGGTTACCTCGACAAGACTGTCAGCTTCATCGATTGTAGGGCTTTCAGTGACTAGAGTAGTCGATTGTTCCAACAAATTCGAAGCGTCAAAAGGTATTTCAAAAGTATCGATCGCATAGGTTCGCTCCTCTCGCTCATCAGCGAATCGGCATTGTCCGTCGAGCATGCTTAAAACCAGACTGGACTTGCCCGTTTTTGACTCACCGACAAGCATGGCTCTCAAACCATGATATGTTTGCACTTCTGTTTGAGAATCATGAAAAAATTCCATCAATGTGTCCGTACCATCTGACACCGCTTTCAGGGGTGGCCATTTCAATGGGTTTTCGGTCAAATTTAACTGTATGACTTGAGATGCACGTAATCCCTTGCGTTGCATTGTGTTCGCGATCCATTTCAACACTGCCGGTGGCACATTTCTAATCCGGTTGTGGCTTAAATCTAGATGTTGGGCCAGTCGAACCAGACCAGTCGATACGGTAGTCAGACGATTATAGGCCAAATCAATCGTCAGGATTTTACGTGAACCTTGATGTGTTTGGCTTTGAATAATGGGTAGACTGATCAATGTGTTGTGATCAACTTTCAGACACTCCAACTGAGGTAGGGAGAACAATGCTGCCGGCACGGTGGACAACCCATTATAACTCAGATCAATCACTCGCAGGTGAGTCAGACGTTGAAATCCAATACCAAGAATTGGTTGCAACAATTGATTGCGCTTCAAATATAAATATTCTAAACGTTTTAAACTGAACAAGTCAGTCGGTAAGTTGGAAATCCGATTGTAGTCCAGATTGAGCACTCGCAGTGTGGACAACGCGTCCACGCCACGCAAAGTGTTCAGTGCATTGTGCGCGAAAGATAGTCGTGTCAGGTCAGTTAGTTTAGCCAAGGTGGATGCGGGCAGCGCACCGTCCATCTGATTCCAATCCAACCGAAGTTCACACAATGTATTGTACCATTCTTTTGGACTGCTACGTTGTGAGCGACCACTACGTGGACTAACTCTTTTCCCGACTCCGATAATCTCATCGATCACGTCGAACACGCGCAAATCCAAACAGTTTCTCTCAAGAATGAGTATTTTCAAGCGCCACGTTAGTCCAACTAACCATTGCGGTTGTATAGCAAATAAACGCAAGTGAGAAAGATCCAAATAAGTCACATACGGAGCGGCCAGCTGAAGCAGTTCAGTACTACGCGAACTCACCTGTAATAATCTGAGCGCAATCTGTTGCTCGTAATCTGTCAAGCACTTGTACATTACGGTCAAGCGAATGTCTGACCTGTCCAAAGCCTCCAGTATGGTGTAAAATTGTTCCCATTCGAGCGGAGACCCAGTGTCACGGCAAGGTTGAAAATGTCTGGCATCATACGGCTTAGCCAAATACCAAAAGGATTGATTGCAATCGGCTACAGATTTCGACCGGGAGGATTCGATGTTCTCGGCACATAACTCCATCAAGTTTGATGTGGATAAAAGATAATGAGTGCGTCGAACCGTCTATGAGAAACTGCCACGTAAAAAAGTACTTTTCCTGTGATTTCTATTAACTTGACGGATAAAAGTACAACAATCAGCTGACCGCCGCTTGAATGGGGCTATAGGGTAATTTTGATTGGTCTGTAAAGGTCACCTGATGTCTAGAATCGTGAATAATAATAATAATAATAATAATAATAATAATAATAATAATGACAGTTTCACTTCCTTTTTTCACAGTACAACCGTCAGGGGGGATGACGGGGACAGCTGGAGGATGTCGGAGGGGGAAACAGGTCGGTCACGAACAGATGGGAATTCTGAACCCAATGAATTTCATCGCATTATGCTTATCTGTTACCAGTTTAACAGCCATTGAGATCTCATGATTGCAGACCTGTCCGGCTGAATCACGTTTCCTACGATGTCTTATTGTAGCTGGGACTGCTGGAGCAACAGAACGACGTGAATATCAACTCGATCGAGCCGACCAGTCGAGAACCACAGACCAAAGAACAGACGGTGAATACGTCGGAGGTGTCCCGAAGCAGACAAAAAGAAGCACACGGACTAGCAGATGGAAAGCAGCGGGATCTCAGGTAACAAGCAGGATAGCCCATGTACGGGGCTACCGATGAAGCAGTCCACCAGAACAATCGGACCAACCGAACAGAAATGGTGTACAAGAGGATCAAACTAATGGCCACAGGCAACTGGCCAGAATGCAGCCGACATACCCAGACAGCCGGCGTATCAAAGTGGGTGTCGCGGGGCCTAGAAAAAGAGCCAATGTAAACGATTGTATATGTTTCATGAACTTAACTTGTTTGGCCTTCTAAATACAAGTGTACTCACCCGTCTTATCATTTTCATTACAATATGGGTTGATCCAGGTGCTCTGTTGCATTTCGCACATGTCCACACGCCCACGTGAGTGTGCCACCACCCACTTTCACACACCGTCCATCATTGCTAGCTTAATATCATGTTGTGTTCACTGACCGACTGCCACCCACATTTCGATGCATCAGTTACCGCTTGGTTACTTTCGTCATGTCTGCATCATCCATACATGGTATTGCTGAAATACAGACTTCCTTGTCTTCTTGATTGCTATTCTTGGTCCGAGCGTAGTGCTGTCCGATTACAGGAGCTCGTAATTTGGGATATGGATAGTTCGTATTCCAAAGTATTACTGACTCTCAGTGCACTTTAGCCCACACCAACGGGTAATAAAGAGCAAAACGACTCGTTTGATTCCGCTTCCAAATAGGACCGTGAATACAGTATGCTTTTCCAATGACTGCCTATTTATTACAATCAGGCCATTCGAATGGAGCAGGAGTACGGTTTTCCGGTTGTGTACAGAATGTCATGTAATGAATCTAAAGTCATCAAATGCTGAATAGTGGGGATGGCCGAAGCGATTAGTATACGGGTCCCTGAGCCTGAGTTGTGCTCACAAAGGAATTCAGTCCACGTCCCTGAACTTCCCTGGCCAGTGTTCCTCCGAAATGGGGGGAGGGGGGGGGGGGGGGGGAGGTTGCAGGTGTTCGACGTAAAACAACAAAAACGGAGGAAATTCCATGAGCCTAAAGCTCAGTAAGTGCGTCAACAGCCTGCTCACTATAAACGGCTGAAACGTCGCGAACTATTGCGGTGTCGATCCGGGTCACTAATTGTTCATCTGATGATATTCATCACATCTCCCCTTTATCAACCAATCGACTGGTTGATTAACTGGTCGAATGACAAACAGACTGATAGTCCTACTGACTGTCCTCTTGCCTTTCCCTGTTCTCATGACAAATAAATGAGATTGTAATGGCTCGAAAATAAATAATCGAAAACCTAATCGCTTACACTAAATATTGCCATCTAAATCACGGTTATGGTTAGGCTTTAAAAACGTATAAAAGTTCAGTAAACTGGTGTGTGCCTCCAAATGCCTCAGTATGGTAGTGGGTGGGTGTCACAGGCTCCAAGATGAATACTCGTCCTGAACGCCTCTCGACATGCTCCCACGTGACCATGCGTCTAACGCAGCCTCTGCTGTGGAAGTTCTACTTCTTGCCTTCTCGCGGCGAAGATGTTCTCAATAAAGTGAGAGGATGAAAGCGAATGCCCGGCGCTGTCCACCGGGTCGGCTGACTAATAGTCAGTCTAGAGGAGACGGCTAAACCTCGATTCCAAACCAACCGTGGGTGGTGTATGAGTCGTATAACGGTATGCTCACTGGCATCTGTGGCGGAGAGGTGCACTAAGTACCCAGAATGTCTGTCCTCATCAGAGGGGCGTATAAACTGAGCAGTCAGTCACCGGCCCCAGCGGGTTACGGACCCCACGTTTCGTCCGGCTGCCTTGTGGGTTTAGCTTTGGATAGTTAAAGGCTCCGGTTGTGGACCCCTAAGGAAACCACCTGCTTTGACTTGGGCAACCTGGCAGTTGTGCTCCCACAAAAAAATCATGGACTTGAACTATCTACCCCTTCCTCCCCGATTGTACCATGTTTTGTTTGGCACGGAGTCTGAAACTAGACAGTGGTTGAATACGGCTTTATATATATATATATATATATATATATATATATATATATATATATAAACTGGTGTGTGTGTGTGTGTGTGTGTGTGTGTGTGTGTGTGTGTGTGTGTGTGTTTACGACAGAATTCCACGGCGCTCAACGAGACTGTCTTTCTAGTACGGGTACTTTCCGAGTCGGTTTGGAAGACCATGGACAAAACAACAGTTCCGAACGGTAAAGGTCTCACTGAACGTTACATTTTTCTTAGCTGTCAGTCAGCCACTATCTAGGCGAGCTCGCTGACAAACACCAGTCAGTCTGCTTGGAGCAGTTCAAATACAAAAAAATCATTTTGGGTGTATCTACGCGTGCTGTTTTTTGTTTGTCTGTATTGCACGAAATGCTGTTAAATCCTTCTTGTCGTTCTGCCAATTCTTTTGAACCAAACCCCTTAACTTGACATGCTGATGTGCGTTTTTCACTTTTTCCTGTTCATACCGTCCCTTGGTACTGTGCCTCTTTTTGTATCGAAGTATAAAATCACATAAAATCACACACGTGTAATGTAATGAACAGCTAACCAGTCGGTTTTTAAACGTATAGTACTGACCAGGGTAAATAAGTCTGTCTCAGTTCAGTTCGGTCTATTCAGTCCCTAACCTCGGAGTTCTGTGCTCTGGTTTTCATTGGTACCTTCCAGCATCTCCTAGTAAAGGGCGAAAAGAATAAAAGCATAAAGTGAGAAAGATTCAAAAACTCGAAGAAAAGAAGGAATCCGAATGCAACTACGCAACTGGTAGCGTTTTCTAGTTATATCACTTCAAGTTTCCAACCATTTCGTAGTCGGGTCACGTCATCCCCAACCTGAAAGTCTAGCACGTGCTACTCGGCCAAGTTCACTGGTCAGGGTTTTCATTCCTTTTTGCCATGTCACGGACTGACCACCTCGATTTACCTTCCAGCCACTACTTGCCTTGAAGAAGAGTGTACGCCAAGGAAATCTATCGGTGGGCATGCGTAGCACATATCCAAACCGCCTTTACCTGTTTAGATTCAGTACTTGATCCAGAGACTGACTTCTGGTTCCCAACACCTTAAATCTAACCTCAGTATTGCTGATACGGTGTTCCTACCATATTCGGGCAATGTTACGGCGATGTCGGTGCTTGAACACCAACAGTCTTCGCCTATCTTCTACTCCTAACGGCCATGTTTTGGAGTCGTATAGAAGAAAGAACCTAACCACCGCATTGTACACTCAACCCTTGACAGACAATCGGATGTCACACCGACTCTACAGATGACGGAGGTTGGTAAAAGTCAAACGCGCCTTCTGTATACGCGATGGCACTTCATCCGTTATTTGACCACCTGGTGAAATGTGATTGCCCACGTAACAAAACTTATCTACTTCATCTGAGGCTTCCCCTGCCAACAGAAGGTTTGGTGTAGAGCCAACCCAGTCTTATAGCAGAGTTTCACACTTTGAAGGTGTAAAACATCCCGAATGTTGCTACACTATTGTTTAGGCTATTAAGGAAATCTTGCAACTTACCTGGATCTTCACTCAGAAGAACAATATAGTCCACTTATTCCAAGTCAGACAGTTTACTGTCCGAGCAGCAGCTATTCTCACGCGACGATAGAGTTATCTCAAGTGTCAATTCATTAAGAAAATTGAGGAGGCAGAGCGAGAGGGGGCAACCCTGACGAACACCACTTTCCGTGATGAACAAGGGTGAAAGATCGCCTCAAGCATGAACCCAGCTTCGGCAGTTTGCGTACCAGTGTTGGAAAAGAGAAATCAAATTCTTTGCCGGCGTTCGTCTGGGTCCTGGACATCAGGGTGTATCGATAACGGTGTGGACAGCTCCGTCTGGAAATCGTTTCGCTGGTTATCGTCTGAAAGCAACTGAGCAGGACGCGCGGCATTTACTTTGGTTGGACCACTGAGGAGACGTAAACAGAAGCGAGCACGTACCAAGGTGTGATCTGAGTCCGCAGGTGTAGACCAAAATGAACGACAATCTTTAATTCATCCACTCCAACGGAGACCGATAACAGAGTGGTCAATCTGAGTCCAATACTGTGAAGACGCGGGAGGACGCCATGTGAGTCTACGCAGCTACTTATGGCAGAAGTTCTCACTCGTCTAAAACAATCAGCGGTCAGAACACAGCTGAATAGGTCTGTCTGGGTGATGCCAATCAAGACTCCCTTGAAGAGGTATGTAGAAACACCTTGAATCTGTGGAGACTAACAGGTCAGTCGGAAACAAGTTCCTGAAGCAGACCAGTTTCTCTACGGTGGAACCAAAACAATATTTTGTATCATATTCGTGATTTTTGGATCCACTTACACTTTGATTTTCAGGATGCAACGTCTGCGAATATCTCTAGGTAAAAATCTCGTCGATTGAGTGAGTTTGGTAATTCTTGGGAGGTTTATCCAGTACAACATATGCAGTTTGATCTTAGTGTTTTACCCGTGATCAACAGCCGTACTGCTGACAATTGTTTCTGATTTGCACCAGCCAGGGATGAAAGTCTATGTTCGTTTCTCGAACAATTTTGTGCTCGAACAAACACTTTGTTGAGAATAGTCCTGGCAAATGCCTGATTTAACCACTCACTTCAGGCGTGTAGGGTCTTTAATATACCAAGTATTTTCTGACCCGACTACGTCCGGTTTTCTGCTCTATTGAAAACACGTCCACCTAGATCTTTTGATGAACTCCACTCGTTGTTGGGTTTACTTCCGTATTATTCCAAACTTATTCTAGTCTTTTCTTCTAAAGCGGAACCCATTTTGGCGCACAGGACTAACGAGATGAATGGAGTACGGACGCAGTGGATAACTACAGTCACGAATCGAGAGATGCTTCGCTAGCAGACAGAAAACCGAAGTCGAGCCACAGAGTTGTTTATGCAAACCTGCAGAGTAAAGACTACAGCGCAAGAAATGATCAGGAATGACTCACAAGAACGTGTGTCACATTGGTGGTGGAACCAGGAACAACTTGGTTCAGAGTGATAAAACAAAGTGTATACATGGGTGGCCATAAAGATGATGATTGCCAGCAATCAATCAATGCAGTGTCACAACACCTGTTCGATCTTTGTTCGCAAATATGATTTAACTGGTATCCTACACATGACCATCCACTTCAAAAATTGGTACACCCAGTTTGCCACCCACTACCATTACGAACGTATCTTCTAATGTTATCGGAACCGCTTTCCAGCGGGGTGTTTATCCAGTGCTGTGTGTTTTGTGCTTACCTAACCCTGAAGAATGAATATATTCACGGACGTAACATAGAGCATTAGCTCTGTTTTGGGAAATCACGGGAGTACGAAGATGAGGGTTTGGTTCACGTTTCAGAAATATAACAGATCACGAAGTGCTGAAGTTTGAGAACACAGGTTGGCGAACAAGCTCGTTTTCAGTGATTCTTAACTGACCTAACACAGCTTAATATATTGTTAGATGTATAAGAGATACAGCCAGCGAGGTGTCAGGAGCCATTGTTCACACCTAGTATGGTACAGGATTACCCGGAGACCAGGTGTGAACGGACTAACGCGTTCTTAGCGTCTAAGCTTTCGGACTTTCTTGGACCTGACGTTGGGTGGTGAGGGGCAGGGATACGCACATTTTTCTGCGCACATAAAGGTTTTTTTTTGACGCGAATCCCCACGGCTTCTGCTGTGGCCAAGATGCGACTTCGCAATGCGCAATGCTTGATCCACGTTCACCGTGTGATTATTCTCAGCTAGGTGTGAAACGACTGCGCTGGTAATTGATCTAATTGTTCCAGTCCTCAACCACGGTTGGATGACGCTTACGAGTGCTTTCTGAGATGTGTCTGGTCTTGCAGCCGATATACGTTGTTCCACAGGACCAATTGAAGGGATGCACACAGAATGAGGCTGCAGAAGTTCATACACAACACTGAGACACAACCAACATGCAGACTATTTATCGCTCTGTGCCATTTCTGAGGAAAATCATTATGAATGTATGCTCACATAACCACTTTCTATAAGTCGATTGAGTCTTATTCGCCAAACCAGGAAGTATTAGCACTCAACTCTCGCTTTTTGGGCATGGTTGGAAAATGAATGCTAATCGTCGGATCCCTGATAATCACAAGCCTCGTCAAGACATTTACGTGGTTTTTGATGGTGTGCTGGGTTTCATTGATCTCAATACCAGACCCTCGTCATTGTGACCTTCTTGGCTATTGTCCGGAGAATCTTGACAACGGTTTCTTGTTAACTACCGAAGATCACTCTTGAGTGACTACTACAGTCTTGTGAAGTTAAATTGCATTCAAAATGCTCAGATGTGTAATCCTCTTGATAGCCCACCTCTGAATTCAATATGGATGCGTCTCGTAAAACTTTTGAATCGGAAGGAATTCTTTGTTTACTGGTAATGAAGTTTAAGTTACTACTAAGAAAGTTACCGTCTGGTTGAAATATGTCAGTTTCCATCACCTACTAGCTAACCGTCATCTCAGTCAAATGAATTGGCTGAAAATTTCGTTCAAACAATGAAGAGTTCAGCATACTTCATCAATGTAGAAACGTTGAACAAGCTCGAAAATAGAGCGGACAATTTCCTAATGCAGTATAGTAATTCTTTCCATTTGGCTACGGTTAGTAGTCCGGAGAGACTATTCAAAAAACCAACACTCTGAACCAACTTGGTCCATTTCCAGACTTCTGGATTTGTTTAACACCGAAGCAGTAACATGAGACGTTCCACGGAATTGAACTCAGGTAGCTAGGAAAAGGGATTCGCCACATTCGGTGTCTCAGCGATAGTTCATTACACGGAAGACTAACAGATCAGGTTGATTATAATCCTTTATCGGATTGTGTACGAGTCGATTCTAATTCTCCATTTTCTGAGTTTCTCCTGGATGAATAGGGTCACTTTAAAACTGCTTCATCAACAAAAACGATCGGAAGATCTGAACACTTACAGAACAAGAAAAGCCGTGGTTACAGAAAACAGGAGATGTATTGAAGCTGCTGTGGATGTGGTGATTGTTGATGACTATACTTTGTGTTGTTTTATTACTCTCATGGTAAAGTGTCCGTCTACCGTGGGTATAACCACAGTATATATATATATATATATATATATATATATATATATATATATATATATATATATATATATGCTGCGGGACAAAAGCATAGGACATCTCTCGTTTTTCCTCCTACCCCCTGTTCTGTATTCTCTAAAGAAACCATATCTGGTCAAACACAACTGAATGCATCGTACGATGTATCAAATTTGGGAACGAAACTACGCACTATGCGCGATTTGGAGCAAAAACCGTAAAAAATCGAGGGTGCCAAAAGTCGAGGACCCTCTATTACGATGTGGTGTACCGCGGCAAATTTAGCGAAAGCGGACGGGTCATTGAGCCTGAAAAAAAGCAGATTAGTTTCAGTCTGCGAATTTGGCGACTGATAAATCCATGAGAACCTGTATTAGAGCTTATAACTCGCAAATCAAAATAACATCGGTGTTGAGCAACAGTTTATCGAAAATCGGGAAAATCGTGTCGACTTACACGTATCACCTCAGCACCATACATGAATGAGGACGATTGACAAACTGAGGACCAACCAAAACACAGCAAGCTGGCCGATAATGATCTATAGACTAAATGTCACCCGGAAGAAAGCTTGTCGACAAACAGGGTAATACAAAAGCAGTGCTTGATGACTGGTTATGAGAATAGAGTGATTCACGTGCACCAGAGCACGTGATGCACCTCAGTGAAATAAATGACCTTCATTCGCACTGGTTGCACGTATATGACTTGTCTGCATGATGCCACAAGGAAATAAGCAAACAGATTTTGAGAACGTGAAATATCTGTGTTCTACCGAGTGGAACTCAGTTTGCACGAGTTCTCCAGGCAATGCAAGAGATCGAGAAAAGTCATACGACGGTGTGTGGAATGTAGCAAGCAAGGTGAACCTAGAAAGCTGATGGGAAATCCAAGAACTAATGAAATGGGAAAACGCAAACTAATTCGTCTAGCTTCCAATAGCACATACTCCTTGTCTACTTTGGAAGGTTTGATCAGATTACGTGTGTTTCAAAACGAACGTTGCAAAGAACGCTGAAAACTACGCCGCGGATCAAATATGAAACAGGATTAAAACGACGCATTAGTCTCACACAACTTCATAAAGAACAACGCTTATCGTGGACTGAACCACATGTGGCATGAGCAGAGAAGTGCCGAAATCATAACTGGCATGACATCAGAAAAGAAGGTGGAATTTTCGGTCAAAGAAACAACCAAAAACGTTTACTGTTGGTCTGGGAAGCCTTCGCAGTCAGTGGCCAAAGTGAGCCTGTTTTACCTGACAGTATTCAAGATTCCATTGTGTATATTCGTACGTTGGAACATGTGTTCTTGCCGCTACTGATCAGCAGATTACAATAAGAAGTCATATTCCACTACGATAATGGTTCTGCCCACAGCTCACAAACCACAGAATGTTGACTGTGGTTCCATGTGACCAAGATCATGCAGGGGCCAGCCTTCAGCCTAGATCCAAGCCCGATTGAGAACCCATGGGGTATACTTGCTCACCAGGTGTACAAAGACTCCAATAGTTTACCGGACTTCCGATTTCTCCGAAAACGGTAACCCAGTTTGCTTCAGTCGCAAATATCTCCAGAACACGGTAATTTAAATCCGTTGTACATGAAAATATTGTAATGATACATTGAGTGTTCACGACGTTGTCTGGCATTCCGTTCACACAGAGGCATTCGCTTCGGACACGATTCGTTCACGTTGGTCAAAGTAGTTTGTGATATGTTGGGACATTCGCCCAAAGTAGCCATTTTCAGTTGTCGATTCACAAAACAGACTATCTGTGGTAGATTCCGAGAAAAGATTTGGAGGAAATGTTTGGACAGGAAGGCTGTGAACTGGAGAGGTTCGGCTACTGGAGGTCCGTAGACGCTCTACGTCGGACCAGTGATTATCAGAAATTCACCATCCACCCTGCATGGGCACATTTGCGCGTGCGTGCTGTATCGTGAAACAAAGTTTCTGAGTAACTCAGTACACCGTGAATGAAATCTTTGGGTAAATATCCGGACCAAACCGTCTAAAGAGTGTATCGAAAATTCGATACTCAATGTGTTGTTTTTATTGTGAAAGTTATGATGTTTATAACACGGCCTTGTTGGTAGATGCAATTCGCCAACGTTTTGGTTTCCATGGTTAAGATTGCTCAAGGCAAGTTTATAATCAAATAACTCTGCGATTATGTTTAAGTTCGAGTTCAGCAAATCGTGACTAGCCTGCAAACCAGTGTTCAGAAAGGTTACCCGTGGTAAATAAAACGTTGACCAACTACCAAATTTTCCGACAAAGCCGCGTTATCGAATATTTATTCAAGCGCGTTCTCTGTGATACGAGAACAGTAAACTGGATAATAAAAATGAAATTAGTGGACAATGAAAAAGTCTACCGGTGTGCACTTACTACACGGGATTTCGTTTGGCGTTTACATTCCGAATGCACTAGGTAGTATTCTACCTGATGATAACATAATCATAATCATAATCATGACTATCATAATTCGGTACCGAACACAAAACTGCGCATTTCCACGGAAATTTAGCCGTTCATCTGGATTTGAGCAAACGTTCATACTTCAAGCAGTTCACTTCAAATTCAAAACAATTTTCAAAATATCATTCTAGTCCTTTATTCTCTTTAGAACGCATACTACATTGAGCCATAGTCCCACTTGCTGATTCGTTTTCGTGCTTAGATTCACCGGTACCGCGTTTGGTCGTGCACTCGTGACCAGATATGTGGTCACAACCGAAATGCGTACAAAACCCCTCTAAATGAAATCGTATTTTCCACGCATCATCCTTACTTTAAACGTTTGTGTCACATTTAATTTGATACTTTACTATTTTAATTGCCGCTATGTGAATCTAACGGCTGCACAGGATTCACAATGACGTAAAATACAACAATTTACCGCAAGCCGATTTGAACACGTCGCAGAACCCGATGTGATGCAGTTTTGTTGCTAACCCCTTTTGGTCAACTTAACATCTCACTGGCCTTAGAGCTGCTGATTTTCTGTTTCAGCGGTGACTACGGCTCGATGTTCAATGAATGAGGCATTTTTCTATTCGATGCACACGTAAACACCTAAGGAGTTACGGTTCTGGTTAACGCCCGTGAGTTTGTCATCCCGTTCGGTTAATCGGATGTATTTACAACAGCTAGTTGCACTGCAAGCGTGGCTACTGAGACAAGCTCGCTCCCTCCGGGTCAGTTGAGGACTGTCCACTAGGCGGTTTTCGAGGAGAACACTTGCTTTTCGCTACCGCGGTCTGTGAAAAATCTGAGCTAATATACTCATGGCGTGACGGTCACTTCTGGACTTATAATATCGTCAAAAGGTCTGACGATCAGGAGGACTACGGAGCACACAGGCCTTGATTTAAAACTGGTTGCGTGAGCCAGCGTAGCAACGTAGAGGAAGGCCAACAGACCATACGATCACATCCCCCGACTGGATCACGATTAACTTGCGGTGGACTGGACACGCTTTGCAAAAAAGCATTATTGTTATATTTCATTTTTTTGGTGTTGTCCGAACAAGCAGGTTCAAAAGAACAACCTACCAACGTCATTTGGATTATAACCATAGTTTCGAAAAATGTGTCCGTAAGTTGAACGCGGGGTGATGGTCCGCGCGGTCAAAATACCTCTACTACTTTAGGATAGATTTCAGAAACTATCACGTTAATTCGGGAAATCATCACATAGATGAGCGAAATCAGAAATCAGATTTGCGAAACTATCATATACATTTGGAAAACTATAATTTTAATTTGTGGACCGAAAGCAGCCATTGGTTTTCGCATCTGTAAAGTGCATTTCATTCGTGGGCTGGCCAAAAGTCCCTTTGGCCGACCATTGTCCACTGTGACTGACTGTCTTATCACGCCGTTCCCGTGCAAAAATGGCATAAATCTCAGTCGTACGACTTGTCGCGCTGATGGATGGACGTCGATCCGGTAAATCAGTGGAGTCATGTGACCTGACCCGGAGAACCAAACAGTCCTCAACTTGCCAATGGAAACGACGGCGCTTTAGGCTAGACGCATTTGAGCTAGTCAGAAAATTTCGACTATCCTGTAGACGGAGTTGTGATACTGGTCCCTTAAAAACATCGGCATTCGGTTCATCGATATGATGCAGAGATGAGAATATATGAACTAAGTTAACTCAGAGAATAGCTTGGCACTACGTCGTGTTGGATAATAACTGATTAGATTTCTTAGTTCTAATCCTGGAAAGTAATTACTCACGACACGTGTTCATCATATGTATATACGTAAAGAATATGTGCAAAACGCTTACGTTCATGCTACCATTATACTGTAGCGTCGATGCCACTGAAATATATATGTATCCTGAGAATCAACAAATAAATGTAACCTATGTATTCTCACGTTGAAATCTGAAAATCCTAGTACTACATCACGCGAAGAAGTTTATTTTTAGCTCTCAGTTAGTACATTCTATTAGATTAAATAGAAGTCTTCTATATTCACTACTCCAGATGGAAACGGCAGAAAACGGAGTACACAGTAAGTCGAAAGCGGTGGAATATTATTGGGGGAAATGTTAATGTCTCCGATCATCTTTGGTGATAGACAGTAATACACTGTCATCCAGCTCGTTACCACATCTGAACTATTGGGATCTTATGTGATTCACTACTCCAAGTTCCAATGTCCGGTTGCCGGCTATCCCTCATAGTATCGTGGGCATTTGAGGCTATGAGGTATAGGCCTCTCAAATTGTTCTCATATTCAAAGCACAGAGTATACTCCATTCTATCGGTCAGTATTAAAAAAGTCAAATGCTGTAAGGTCCTAACATTTTGCATACCATTCTCAATGGCCATCAATCTGAAATTTATACAAAATGATGTTGACGTACAATGAACGAACATGAAGTATCAACTACCGTGCTTCTCCAAAATAGGACGAAGTCTTATATCATTTTTTATCCACAAAAACGCACTAGGGCTTACTTTAGAGGATGTCTTTTATGTTTGCGAATAAAAATCCAGAAAGTCAAAAATGAAGTCTCGTTTCCTCACGTAAAATGAAATAATTTCAGATGGAAACCCATTGTATTTAGTCAAATGCAGTCATTTCTTCCTTTTTTGTGATGTCCTCCTAAATTAGGAAACCCCGAACTTCACACTGTGATTCTGGCAAATTCATTTCTTGGAGAATCACTGATCGCAATCTCTCGTGTTTAGCGATAGAATTCTTCTCAAATGAACACTTCTTGTCCAAGTACCCCTCTCGTAGTGCATTGGCGACGCAGTTGTTAGTAGTCTTATTCCATGAATTCTTCACTGAATTCAGGATTACCTGAGGATTGAGTTTCATAAAATGTTCACACTGGAATCTATCCTTGGTTTGGAGGGGGAAGCTTTTGGTATAAAAAGCGCGTATGCTTGCATACGTTCGCAGTGAAGTCCTGTTATCTATCGGACCGGTTAATACGGCTTTTTGTGCTATCGAATCGATGGTACTGAGCACATAATTACGAGTCTATTGGTTGGAAGAACGGTGTATCTATGGCATTATTCATACGATAATAGACACTGGTGACCAGGGGGACCTCACTGCGAACGTTTGCAAGCATGAGCGCTTTTTTTACCAATACTTCCTTCTTCCAAACTGCATCAACCCCCCTCATCTCTCCATTGAAATTGACGAATATGAAGACAAGAACAAACAATGGAATTAATATTTGGTTGCCCTGAGTAGGTCAGTTGTACGGTTCTCCATAGAAGGTAAGCTCAATAGCTTCCCATGTCTCCTCCGTCAAGAGCCGGTGAGAAAAGCGTCTGTGAATACCTCACGAAACTCTCACAAACATCCTTTGTGACACAGGATGCTGCTAATGTCAATGAGAGTTCCCAGAACTGCTTTCGCCATCCTGTTTGACTCAGAAGAGCTTCGGGATCCCCCTCCATCAAGCTGGGATGGTCGGAACTTAAGTCTCGCTCGACTTTGCCTTTCACCGTGCTCTATATGTTTTCAATTGGATTGAAGATGGGTGAATATAGTGGCATCCTCAAAAGCTTTGCCGCAGAATATTCACTTTCCGCGAATACATCCTTCAGCTTGGTGTGACAAGGAGCATTGTCATAGATAACAGTTATTTTTCACAACGGAACCGGTAGTTTGAGATGGTCAATTACTGACCGAATTCACTGCTTACAATCTTCCCATCGATATACACCACGCTTTGTCTTGAAGGACACCATCCCGGACTCCGTCAAGGCCCCAATAAGATGCAAGTTTCGACCGCTATTGTTGCAAACCTGTGGGCACGAGCGCTTACCTTTGGTCGACCAGTCCACTGTCCAGCAAATGCAGTCCTCTCGTTGTTTGAGCTGGAACATTCGTAGAGCATAACACGTACGCCTCTCCTTCACATCCAATCTATCCATTCCAAATGGAATGAGATGCAGTTTCGTGATGTTAATCAACCGGAAATCCGAGTAATTGCCGAGTGTTGTATATGATACTTCTTCAGTTTCGGATTTCACTCGGATACGAAGTAGATCGAGTGTCGCTGTTGGATCCCTCATCTACCCATGTGATCATTTCGTCAATTTCCGTATCGTTCAAAGACTTTCTCCTAAGACCGCCTTTAGGCTGACGTTCGTAACGCAGCTTGTCTGCATGAACCCAGTTGTACGCAGTCTTGTATTTGACGCCATTGGGTTTGGCAAGCACACGCCAATCATGGCCGTCCTCGAAAGCCTGGATAACTCGCTTGCGAACTCCCTCGTCAGTACAACTGTACCGCCCTCGGATCATGATGGTAAAAATGATCACGTTGACCAAGACGCTGCATCGTATAGGATTCACGGAAAACAACATTAGGTGGCTGATCCGGCCATAGCAACAGCTGATTGGTACTATGACGCAAGTGGCTTCTTGTCACAGTTGATTAAGCATACCACTGACAAACACACACACATACTGACTTGAAGTTTCGTTAACTCATCCGCCCTGAATGCATCGTGTGAACACCTCTACCCTATGGGCTGGTCAATTGTACGGTTCAAGGCCGAGCCCTATTTTCGATCTCAGCAGGCACAAGCAACTTTACTGCGTTTACGCAAGGCCGTTACCAAGTTCGATGATGGAGACAAACCACATCACCGTGGTAACTAATGTCCCCCAGTCAAGCCCCTTGACTAAACTTGGGGTCAACCCAGGTTAAGTGGGCTCACAGTAAGTATCTTGGTCCTTGAGAAGTGCAGGCCTTCTTCATTGGGAGGAAGAATTCATGCACACCTTTTTTGGAAGGGCGCTGGTGAAAGTACAATATCAATTTGACCTTAGTCCTGTCTGACTGTATCTATGCCGTACACAGCACTGGTCATGTCCGCGATTTAGGCAAGCAGCGCCTAGCAGCTTCCACGATGCACTCAGTCCGGTCCACATACTACGCTTAGGCTAGCAAGCATTCGCAATGATTTCTGATTCATCTCCGATAGAGAATGATACATCTGCCCAAATACTGATCCCATTATTATTTGTTTGTTAACTTCAATGAGACAGTTCGGAAGAGGAAACTACTTGTACGAAAAGAGCTTGAGCTTGCAAACTTTCACAGTAAAGTCTCCGGGTTACCACTACCCATAAGGGTAGAAATCACGGGTCTAGCAGCAGTTCTTTATTGTAAATACCGCGTGCCTCCGAAGCTAAGCTCTATCATGATTTTTCGGGACCATTTCAATTTGAGCCCTACTCCAAAAATAAGACCTACTCAAAGATGCATCCGTGGAATGTGCTCAAGGATGAGATTCCCTATCGAAAAATGACCCATTTCCCCGGATTTCGTAGTAATCCGAACCCAATTTACCTTGATCACCGAACCAGCAAAAATGCATTCAAGCCTTTCAAGGATAAACAAATAATTCACCGTGCAGTAACAAGCTTCACTCACCGCTGAAAACCATGGAAGTACTCTTAAGCTCTGTTGATGCGTGACGAATTATTTGTTAATCAGATCCCATCTCCCAAAATAGAGTTTCATCCCAGGATTATTTACGAATAGAAGAGGATGAGTACATCGAACATAGGATAAAGAGAATTCCATACTGCATCGGTCGTCGCACAGGATAATCAGGACCGCGCTGCTCATTGCATCGAGCAGCGTGGGTAGTGATAAGTGGGCTACTGCTCAGAGTTCCCTCTTTTTTATTCAACCTTTGTCTTCTGTCCCTAACCATCCCTCTTTGCCCCATCTATCCACCCATAATGCTCCCACTGATAACACGGTCGATACTCGCTACGATTCACTGTCAAATAGTATCGGGAATAATCCTCTATCTTGTAACTCACATTTTCTCAAGCCTCGTCAGCCTCTGAATCTCGGCTCCTTCAACGTGCATACACTCATGCAGGCCGGTCAGCAGGCGTGCCTAGCGCTCACAAGAAATTCTCTGAAGATTGATGTCTGCTGCTCAAGTGAAACGGTATCCAGGATTCGAGCAGTGTAATTCAACTAACTGCTCCTGGTATCTCATCGAGGTATTTTCTGCGCACTTCAGGAGACGAAGTAACTCGAGCTGTGGGTCAAGGTGGTGTAGGAATAGTCTTGACTGACAAGACTGAGGCTGCCCTTTTAGACTGGATTCCTGTTAACAGTCGTTTATGTGCTGTGAGACTCCAAGGGTCAGTCGGCGTTCGAAAGGATAGTTGTGTTAAACGCAATTTGTTTGTGATCTCGGCGTACGCCCCAACGGACTGCAGCTCAGACGCGCAGAAAGATGAGTTCTATGATGAACTCGCCACCCTCGTTTGCATTAGTAAAGGTTCTGACATTTTAGTGCTAGCTGGTGACTTCAATGCACAAGCTGTCAAACTTAGTGTGTCAGAAGCCTGTTTAGGTGGGTGCTGTGCTTTAACCGCTGAGCGTACAGATAAGGGGATAGGGTTCTCCAGTTCTGTGCAGACAATCGATTGTTCTTGTCTTGCACTAATTTCCGACACAGCTCGCGTCACACAGCGACATGGCGCTCCAACTCTACAGGTACTCTAGGCCAGATTGATCAACTCGCCGTAGGCTACCGGTGGCGCAGTTCTGTTCAGAACTGTAGATCTTACTGGTTGACGTACGTAGGATCGGATCATGCATTAGTTTTAATGCGATTATCTCTCCAGCTCCATGTTCATCGTTGCAAACCGCAAACCCGGTTAGCCGTGCAACGTTTGTGATCCAGAAGTACGCACCTGTTACGAGCAGAAGTTAGCACATAAGCTAGGATCTACGACGAACAGTAATGTAGATGAGCATGGGGCCCATATCAAACAGGCGATGCACTTTGCAGTAGGTTTAGCCTGTGGTCCTAGATCCGTTGTTCATCAAAGACACTGGATCTCGCAAGAATCGCTGAGTACAATGGAGCAAATGCGTCAGCTTTCGAACTGTAAGGGGATGAATAAGTTGCGAAGAAATCTACAAAGGCAAGTTACGAAAAGCCTTAAGAAGGATCGCGAATATTGGTGGGTCTAGGTGGCAGAAGAAATGAAAATAGCATCTGCTTCAGGTAACAGACAAAGACTGTTCGAGTTTATTCACGACATCGGTGGACGGTGAACCCAGGTCAGTGAAACGATTTGCGATAGAAATGGAGAATCCATCCATGGCAAACGCCAAAGGCTTGACCGTTGGGCCGAATACTTCAAGGAACAGTTTAGCTGGCCGCACACTAGCTTAGTTATTCCTGTGTCAACAACTGCGACTCTTCGGGTGGTATCACTTGAGCCCCCATCGGAAGTAGAAGTAGAGTCATGCATTCAGTTACTAAAGCGAGGGAAATCGGCAGGTCCCGACGAACTTCTCTCACTTCTTTTCATACCGGGTGGAAATGTTTCGATAAAATCACTTACCATCTTGCTCCGTGACATTTGGAACGAGGAGCTGCATGGTCTTACACCGGCTCGCGATAGGAATGCCCGCGAACAGCAGGCTGGATTCCACCCAGGTGGAGGATGCATCGACCACATTTTTACTCTTCGCCGACTACTTGAAACGCGTCACACGCACCGCCGACCAACAATAATGCTTTTCTTAGACCTGAAAGGTGCCTTCGATTCAGTTGATCGAACATCGCTTTTCAGTGTTCTTCATCGAAAAGGTATGCCCCAGAAGTTCGTGAACCTACTGAGATCATCGGATTCTCATAATTCTGGCCGCGTTAGGGTTTACGGTGAACTATCCGGTCGGTTCGAAACGACCAGTGGTGTTCGACAGGGATGTCCTATGTCTCCATTCCTGTTCAACTTCGTCATGGACGAAATAATGGACAGTGCGCTGCAAAATCTTCAGGATGTAGGTGTCGAACTAGGAAATAGTGGAAATCTATGTGACCTAGAACACGCGGACTACCTTGTCTACTTGTTCGAATCCACGGAAGATGCCCAACGTGCACTAGATAGACTCGCTAGAGCTGTAGCTCCATTCGGCGTATGCTTTGCACCTTCAAAGTGTAAAGCGATGTTACGAGACTAGACGTCAACGAATACGAGCTTGAAGCTCGATGGGGAGGTGCTGTCAGTTGTCGACCACTTCACCTACCACGGCATCAGCGTGACGACGGGGGAGACCAGAGCAGTAGAGGTGAGCAAGCGTATGCCAAGGCTCGAGTGGCGTACGCTGGACTGAAGCACTTGTGGCGTCGATCTGATATTTCACTGGAGTTGAAGGGTCGTGTATACTGTGCTGCAGTGTGTTCACTTTTGTTGTATGGTTGCGAAACTTGAAGTCTGCTTGCGGAAGATATTCTTTGTCTTGAGGTTTCCGACCACCGATGTTTACGTAGTATCGCCAAGATCGGGTGGATTAGCCAAGTAGGCAATGCTGAGGTCAGAAGTCGAGTATTGGGTACTAATTCGGAAAACTTTTTGTCACAGCGTATCCAACTTAGTAGACTTCGTTGGTTGGGGCATGTGTTACGTATGTCAAACACACGTCTACCATACCGTGTCCTATTCTCCGTTCCTCCTAGGGAGTGGAAGAAGCCACGGCAGACTTAGGAAAAGTAGGTGCTTCACGTCTTCGTGGTTGAGGTCCAAAAGATCCCTCAACCAGTTGACTGAAGACACTGAAGGATATGGCAGCGAACCGCGAAAAGTGTCGATCGTGTTGTCACTTCCTATCGAATCAGAATAACTGATCGATGTGCGTTTGTACAGTTAGACTGTGTATTCCGTGTGTTGGCTACTAGGGCATTCTTTCCTTTTCCCACCCATGTAGATCCACTCCCTCTCCATCCTGTATATTCATACTTTCTAATTTTATGTGCAACATGGTGAGAAAGGCAGTGGTCAGTGGGGCTTGCCCTACCGTTTAACGCTGTATGATGATGACGACGATGAGATACCAGTGTGAAAATTTTATGAAACTCAATCCTCAGGTAATCCTGAATTCAGTGAAGAATTCATGGAATAAGACTACTAACAACTGCGTCGCCAATGCACTGCGAGAGGGGTACTTGGACAAGAAGTGTTCATTTGAGAAGAATTCTATTGCTAAACACGAGAGATTGCGATCAGTGATTCTCCAAGAAATGAATTTGCCAGAATCACAGTGTGAAGTTCGGGGTTTCCTAATTTAGGAGGACATCACAAAAAAGGATGAAATGACTGCATTTGACTAAATACAATGGGTTTCCATCTGAAATTATTTCATTTTACGTGAGGAAACGAGACTTCATTTTTGACTTTCTGGATTTTTATTCGCAAACATAAAAGACATCCTCTAAAGTAAGCCCTAGTGCGTTTTTGTGGATAAAAAATGATATAAGACTTCGTCCTATTTTGGAGAAGCACGGTAGTTGATACTTCATGTTCGTTCATTGTACGTCAACATCATTTTGTATAAATTTCAGATTGATGGCCATTGAGAATGGTATGCAAAATGTTAGGACCTTACAGCATTCGACTTTTTTAATACTGACCAATAGAATGGAGTATACTCTGTGCTTTAAATATGAGAACAATTTGAGAGGCCTATACCTCATAGCCTCAAATGCCCACGATACTGTTAGGGATAGCCGGCAAACGGACATTGGAACTTGGAGTAGTGAATCACATAAGATCCCAATAGTTCAGATGTGGTAACGAGCTGGATGACAGTGTATTACTGTCTATCACCAAAGATGATCGGAGAAATTAACATTTCCCCCAAGAATATTCCACCACTTGCGACTTACTGTGTACTCCGTTTTCTGCCGTTTCCATCTGGAGTAGTGAATATAGAAGACTTCTATTTAATCTAATAGAATGTACTAACTGAGAGCTAAAAATAAACTTCTTCACGTGATGTAGTACTAGGATTTTCAAATTTCAACGTAAGAATACATAGGTTTTATTTATTTGTATGTTCTTTCTTGTCGATTCTGAGGGTACATGGTAATACATCCGCGAATATAATTCTTGTGTCGTGTGTTGCGGATGCAGATATCAAGTATTTCACCACCAATGGTAAGGATTTCAATGGAACATAAACGAATGTCCTAGACGAGGCTGATTTGGAAATCCGGAACCCTAAGTATGATGGACCAAATGGGATCAAATTTCTCGTGGCAGACGGTGATCTCCAACCGATGCTGAGGCTCGAGACAACCCAAGTTTTTGGATACATCAACACTTATCTTGATAATTTCGTACATATTCTTGAAAAATCGCACATTTTTACCCAACATGCTTCTAATTTGAATCTCAGATGGAGCTTTTTGCTGGATAGATACACTTATCCGTAGATGATGGTGCCGTGCCCATTGCATTGTCCACTCGCGCTGTAGCGCGAGAGACTCTTTACAGTTTGGGATGAACCCTTTGCTTGAGATCAAATTAACTGCGGCAGCTGATGAATCAGCCTATTGGGTTAGCCAAACGGTGGTCACAATCAAGAAACCCGGAGCCATTTGCCCGCTCATAGAACCGAGGTTCCTCAGTGCTGTTGTCAAAAAAGGACACTGTGGGCTATTAGTATTTGAAGATATTCTGGTGAAGTTGAAATAGACACTTCTCTTCACGAAATTCGACTTATCCTCTGCATACTGGCAACTTGAATTAGATGGCAAACTCAGCTTTCTGATCACTTTTGGCACTCCGTCCGGACCATTTTGCCTTCAGAGCTGAAGGTGTCGAGCGAGATTTTTCAGAAGCGCCTGATCCAAGCAGTAGATGACGTCGCGGATGACGTAATTATTTAACGGAAAATACCACAAGAGCACTAATCGAACTTAGAATGTTTTCAACTGTCCAACTAAATCTAGTGAGAAGTCTTTTCTGCCTCCGAATGATCTCGTTTATTAGCGCAAAATACAATTAATGCATGGAATGTTGGTCCACGTACTCCGTGGTTGATTTCAGCGGATTGGTTCGACCGATGTGGGCAACCAAGGCTTGAGGCATAAATACCGTCGACAGGATTCATCACTCATTCTATCGAACCACGCCAAAAATCTGCTGCTTTGTCACTCGAGACTCCATTGTCTCAAGTCTTGGGTTTGGTACCGCACCTGCTCAGACTGGCAACGTGACTTGGCTGCCTACTAACGGTGAGTTAACACGTACCCTGACATGAAACAGTTCCTTAAAAGTTTTATCGAGCAGGAAATAAGACTCATCAGAGAACAGTTCAAACACCGTATTCGTTTACACGGTCACCTTCTAACAAGAAGGACTGATCCCGAGGAAACGAACGCGATTAATATCATTCCCATACCGGAAGACCAAAAAGGAGTTGTACGCCTCAATGGAATAGTGAACTATTTGAGCAAGTTTCTGCCGCGTCTTACGGACCTAATCCAACCCATACGACAACTCATCCACAAATGGATATAATGAGACTGGAGTGCCGAACAACAGAGCACGTTTGAGGAGATAAAGAAGTCCGTGAACAGAACACCGATGTTGACCTACTGTCGACCATATCTCCCAATTATTGGTCAATGTGAAATAAGTCAGTTCGGTCATAATCATCATCGTACAGTGTTAAACAGCAGGGCGGACCTTACTGACCACTGCCTTTCTCACCATGTTGCACGTAGAAAAGTGGTTAGCGAGTGGACCTACAGGGGTGGGAAAATGCAGGACTGCCCCAGTAGCCAACACACGGAATACACAGTCTAACTGTACAAACACACATAGATCAATCATTCTGATTCGATAGAAAGTGACAACACGATCGCCACTGATCACAGTTCGCTACCATATCCTTCAGTGTCTTCAGTCAACTGGTTGAGGGATCTTTTGGATCCCAACCACGAAAACTCGTGGCCCTTATTTATCCTATGTTTGCATTACATTTTCTCATTCTCGTTTGTTAAGTCATCTGTTGACCCCCACATGGTTTCTTCCATTTCCGAGGTGGAACGGAAAACAGGGCACGGTACGGTAGACGTGTACTTGTCAAACGCAACGTGTGCCTCAACCAACGAAGTCTACAAAGCTGGACACTCAGTGGTGGAAAATTCTCTCACCTAGTACCCAGTGTGAGGGGATGGGTCAACCCAACGCTGGCGGACAGCCGAGTCACGTTGGCAGCCAGCACCGGTGCGGTACTAAGCTCAAGGCTTGAGACAACGGAATCTCGAGTGGTAAGACAGCCGATTGCTGGAGTGGATCAATAGATGTGAGATGAGTCTTGTCAGCGCTGTTCAAGCCTCAAGGCGTGGTTATCCACACCAGTCAGACCAGCGGGTTGTGTGCAACGCGTGGGCAAATGTGACTGCAACATATTCTTTGTTTTTCGGTAGTAAAACGGCTTGATTCTGAGGCTCATCTGGGCTCTCACTAGAGCTAGTGGGACCGAACAAATCGCTCAATACTCTATTTCTGACCTCAGCATTGCTCACTCGGTCATTCCATACAATCTTAGTGATAGCCCACAAAAACCGGTGGTCGAAAAATTCAAGGTGACGAACATCTTCTGCACGCAGGCTTCATGTCTGGCATCCATACAACAAGACTGACTATGCCGCGGCACAGTACAGATGACTTTTCAAGTTCAGCGAAATATCAGCACGGTACCACAAGCGCTTCAGTCCAGCGTGCGCCGCTCGAGCCTTGGATATGCTCGTACTCACTTCTACTCTCGTGATTTTCTAGTATTCCGGATACCAGGTACTAACTACATTCTGAAAATGGCCCAAGGAACCGTCAACAAGCCAAAAGTCCCCACTGTTGCCAAAATACGGTAGTAGTCAGTGGGGTAGGTGAAGGACAGTTTGTGTTGAAACGTCTTTCACGTTTACGTTTAGGGGCGACACCAAACGCGACACAATCTAAGGGAGCCAAAGGTTCAACCGCCCGCAAACAGAGCAGTCAAAAGTGTTTTACAGTTGGCGGAAACGAACTGTACTTACACCAAGGAAAAAAACAACGAACAGCCCTGTAGCGTAAAACAATGTACAAACTACCTAGAGCTAAGTACTAATTGGGTATGTTTATCTAAAGTATCTTTTGTTCGTGAACTTATGCATTCAAAATCAGTCATCTCCAGGTCGCTACAAGGGTACTCAGTGCAATGAAGTGCATTGTTTATGGCGAATCCACATTGTAGGAGCACCGGCATTCGTATTTCAAAGTACAGTTGATGGGTATGCTAGGAAAAATCTAATGTTATCAAGCAATGAAGCCCCCTTAGACGCCTAACAGATACAGCTGCCTCCGGTGGGGCATCCGTAGACGGAGTAATATGAGGGTTGCTGTTTGAAGGAGAAAGGGGTGTGCGGCTGTTCTGATTGGAAATGTACCCATTTCTATCACATAATTCATTCAGATTAGTGTATTTGTGAATTCCGACCTGATTTTCTCAAGCCACTCATTGGGTACAACTTGAAAGAACCGTGTGTGCAAACGTCAATATGAATGTTCCTTTGGACTCGTTGACAAATACTTTTCTGATGACTGTCCATAATTTAATTATTCAGTATCTCGTCTTTGTACCAGTACTTACATGCGAAATTGTATTTTATGTGAGTAAATAATTTTGACTCGTATTTCAAACTGTGTTGTGTTCTGTAGTTCATCCACACTTGGGATAATTGCTACCATTGATCAGTTGCACTAAGACTCCTGAATTTGTTGTAGCGACGCAATGCTATCCTGTAATCTAGGAAGCTTGGATCTCGTGTGCGAGATTGAGAACTATCTTGAATTCTGATGCACAGTTCGTGATCGCATTTCAAAAGTGCGAAAACTGCGATTTTCCCAAATTTTGTGAGCAAATCAGCCTATTCTGTTTCTGAGAATACGACATTCCAGTAGAAATCAAGATGTCCTGAATTACTAAGAAATCAAGAAATTAGTGATTGATCACCTTCAACTTGTGAATTGTACCTTCCTCGCCACAGACAGGTCCGTCAGTACTTGGGTTGAAGGCTAATATATACATTAGCATTTCCACATCAGTTCTATCACGGAAACAGGCTTTATTATCTGAATTAATTTTACGGTGCTCCATACCTACCGGTGGTGTGGAGATAACCTCTCGAAGTTGGATGTAGATGAAGGCCTTGTGTTTGTGAAGCGCCGTGTGTTAGCGTATGGACATCAGGAACCTGTAAAGAAAGTTCTCGATATTTTGGTTGCCAAAGAGATACTTCATTCCATTTCCTCATCCAGGTGTCGAAGCCCATTGACACTGTCGAAATCCGATGGACATACTCCAAGAGTACGTAGCGATTATCGAACCACTCTGAATACGAGGTTTTGTCAACGTACATGCACTACTGCGGAACCAGAGGATATACTGTCTTGTTTTTATGGCTCCAATCACTTCTCTAGTATTGACCTGATATACAGTTACTTGAACGTTCCTTAACATGAAGATTTTCGTGAGCTCACCACTATCAGTACTCCATTTGGTTTGTATACGCACGAAATTCTACCTTTCGGTGTGAGAGTTTGTCCAGTCATCTTTCAGTCTGTTATGAATGCTATCACGGATGAACTCAAAGTTTTCGAATACTACCAAGACGATGTGGTTATCCAGGCACCCACACAGGCAGCTCATGATGATAGACTTAGGGAGTTACTGCAATGTCTCGTAAATTTATTGTTTTATTCCACTTCACTTGATTTCCTAGGATACCACGTAACTAAGGCAGGTTATCAACCTGATCCTAATCGCCTATCTTCTTTGCTTGATATGTGTACCCCTTGGAGCACTACTGAACTGCATCTTTTGGTTGGTTCTCTTCAATATAAATTGCTTTTTATTCCGAATTTTACTTCCATTATGGTACCTATTTTTACAGTACTATGATCCGGTAATTCCTCGTGGTTGGTCGAACAAGAACAATCATTACATTCTATTGTGTCATACCTTAAAACCAAGGCGTTTTTGCGTTCACTGCCAAGCTACATTCCACCCTCATAATGAGTGCCAAACCCACTGGGATTGATGCTGTGTTGGAACAGGACGGATTCCGAGTTTGTGCTTCACTTCGACTTACTTATTTCTGTCGAAAAAGGCTGTTCCCAGATGCAATGTGAAGCTCTGGCTATCTACTGGCCTGTCAAACGGCATCATAAATATTTGTATGGATCCAAATTCGCTATTATTTCTGATCACGAGCACTACGTTTCACTTATGACCCATCCAAATCACTACAAAAGTCCATTGCTGAAATGATCCGGTGATCGTGTATATAGCTTTATGCATATGATTATGATATTCAATGTTGAAGTTGTGAAACAAATCTTACATGTGGATCATCCATCCAGATAAACTCATTTATGGGCTGCATGTGATTCTGATTCTTTACTTGTGCAGCCATTTCCTGCCAATTGACTAGATCTAATTCGCGATTCACGTCTTACCTTGGATCTGTTTTCTCTGCGATTAAACGAGGATGGAATGCCAATATGAGGTGTCGATTTTCTGACTTTTTTCAAGAAAGCAGGAGTTATTTGTGACACCGGATGGTATTCCGTCTTAAAATGATCGTATCGTGACTCTTCTATCACTCCGGCGATCAATACTATTTGGTTTGTTTTCTGATCGTCATGGAACTGAGAAATTGAAGGTCTTTGGCTGGCCTAACTTGCTAGTGGTCAAGGATCGGTTGTGATATTTTAAAATTCACCAAAGGTTGTGACGGTTGTATGCACAGAACCTATTCTCCTTTCTCGAAATGGACTTCACGGATCGCATCTTGCAAAGCTTGTGCGATAATTTATGCCAACTACTGTGATCCGTTCCTGAATGAATATCGGGCTCTAGTGATTGCTGATTCTTATTCTCATTGACCGGAACCATACTTCACAACATCAACTGGTGTGGGATTTACATTAAGTGCCCTGACGAAGATAGACTGAGAGCCACTTTACTGTTGAAAAGATTGTCACCTGGCTTAGAGGAATAGGATGTTGCCACTCACTTACTGCACCCAGACATCCACAGTCAAATGGAATGGCCGAAACTGTCACGGAAATGTACTGTTCGATAAGCATGCAAATTAAGGCGTTTTTATAGGCAATACAAATACAGCGAAACACACAGGCAAGCAGCATTCGGGTCGCAAGCGCATGAATAGCCATCGCAAATTAATTGAATGTTATAAGAAGACAGAGTTTGATCGAAGGTGTGGAATTTCACAACCGATGGGCATAGAGTGTATCCGCGGTCTGAAGTGGAATGAACAGTGTTCACATAATGTTGGTTGTGTATGTGTCGGACTGAATGAACTTTGTCTTGGAGTAAAATCCGAATGCTAAATTAATCACAGAGTCACCACAAAACCTTCGTTCGAAGGTTGAAGAACGCTGTAAAGGTAATCAGTCCATCAGATATTCAAGAGCCGGAACGAGGAGTGGACAGTTTCCTGATTTAATACAGAGATACAACTCTTGGCACCACACGTTCCATTCCTACATTAATAAAGTGTAGAGGTACTCCGTTCGAATTCAAGAGGCATTGAATCTGCTGATTTATACTACCGTGGTGAAAGTAATGTGCCACCAGCGTCTTGGATTGTGTGACGACAACTTCGTAATCGTATGGTACGAATGTTGGATATAGATGAGGGGTCGGTGTACCGGAGACATGTTGATTAAATTCACAGCTGAGTTCCTGAAATTCCTGCTGATACAGCCATTGTTCCAAGTACCACACTTGTTGATCCTGTTTCGCAAATACCCAGTGAACCCGTATTGGAAAGTTCTGAAAGTTTGGCTCCTCAACCAGAAACTGTAAAAACCCCAGCCCTATTCGTGCTGTGGTGGGTTTAACGACTGTCCATAATCTTATCATTCATTATCATGCCTTTGTAGTGACCTCGATCGTTTTGAGAAAATGACTATTTTCTGGACACCATTTTTGATCTATTTTCTCCACGATCTTTTCTGACGTTTGACATTGACCTCAGTGTTCTCCGGTTGCCTACGTTTTACTGGACTGACTTTTCCGAGGTTTCCGTCGACCTCGTTTCAAATCACTTACACTTTCGTTCGTTCGCTCGCGGTTCGCTCTCAGCACAGCCGTCGCGTTTCGTTCCGTTTTCCGTTCGGTGTATTTCTCGTATCGGTACTGTTTCGGTGCCACGATATATAGAATACACCTCGCATCTGTAAACCGACTTACGTCTTCTCTATTCGTCCGATAGAGGGGATATCGTTGGTATTCGCTGCTAGACCCGATAGGAGACACGTTCGCTAGCCGCTCACGAACGTCTTCTATATTGGTGAGCCCAAGAACTTCCAGAACCTCCTGGATTATTCGCCCGCCCGGTGAGTCTGTGATTTATCGCTGTTTCACGTCCTCCTTTCGTTGCACGATATATATATTTTTTACGATATATTATCGCAACGTAGCCATGTCAGAGGATAAGGCGCAGCTCGACACAGATCTCACTCTGTCTGCGGTTGCCTTTAAACCAGTGGCGTTTATCCCTCATGATCCAGAGGTTTGGTTTGCAGCCTTAGAGCTGCAGTTTGAGGCACGTAGGATAGTTGGCCAACGCCAACGATTTTCCTATGCCTTAGAGGCTATTCCAGGTGATGTTATCGCCTCGGTGAGGGATTTGATATTAAATCCTCCTCAAGTGCAGCCGTACGATCGGCTTAAGGAGGCTATACTACAACATTTCCTTCCTTCTCGGGAGGAACGGCCACGTCAGCTACTAGCACGGCACCCCATAGGTGATACTAAACCCAGCCGCCACCTACCACATCTCCGGTCTTTGGCAGGGCCCGCCGATAAGGATTCGGAGATAGTTAAGGAACTGTGGTTGGACTCTCTACCCTTCCACGTTCAGACCACCGTTACTGCTCTCCTCGAGGACTCGTCCTTGGAACGAACAGCCGCCGTGGCTGACAAAATTGTCGCACGTGTCGGCAGTGGGGCTAATCCCCTCATTGCCACGACATCGCGCAATCCTAGGGGTGTCGACCTGGATGAATCGCCGGAGAGGCCTCGGCACTCTCGATCCATCCAGCGCCGCCTGTCCTTCAAGGACAGAGTTAAAATACCTACACCTCGCAGTAGCCCACGTAAACAACGGCACGGACGGGCGCCCTCCACTGCCCACGTCCGCCGTGAATCCGCCTCACCTGCCTCATCCAAACCCGATCATCCTACCAGCGGCTTTTGTTGGTTCCATCGCGTTTTCGGACCAGCCGCCCGTAGGTGCAGACAGCCGTGTTCATACGCGGCGGGAAACGCCACTGCCGGCGAGTAGAAGCGGCCGTACTCGCCGGCAATCAGTCTCAGGTTGGCCGTTTATTTTACGTGCATGATTCGTGCACTAACGCTAGGTTCCTGGTCGATACTGGGGCCCAAGTTTCTGTCTTGCCAGTTGGTAAAGACAAGCCACGAGCTTCTTTGCTTCGGCTGTCAGCGGCGAATGGTTCCTCCATTCCTACTTACGGCACGAGACAGCTTGCGATCAACCTGGGACCACGACGACGGTATCTGTGGACGTTCATTCTTGCGGATGTTCCCACAGGCATACTGGGAATCGATTTTCTGCAGCACTATGAATTACTTGTTGATTCACGTAGGCTGCAGCTTATCGATCCTTCGTCGGACATTAAATTTACGGGTATTGCAGCTCGAACAGATGTACACCGAATCACAGGATTGTTTTCTAACATTCCGCACGATTTTCAGTCTTTGTTTATTAAATTCCCCATATTGACTAAACCATTTGAAGAGATAGAGACAGTGACCGATCGTGTGGCACACCACATTGTCACTAACGGACCCCCAGTCACGGCACGACCTCGCCGACTGGCACCGGACAAATTGGTTTTCGCCAAACGTGCGTTTGACACTTTACTTTCTAAAGGTATTGTTCGTCCTTCTCACAGTCCATGGGCCTCACCTCTGCACATGGTTCTTAAGAAAGATGGCGTTAGCTGGCGACCATGTGGCGACTATCGCGCACTAAATTCGGTTACCCGTTACGATAGTTATCCGATACCCCACATACACGACATCACGGCATCACTTCACGGCACGACTGTATTTTCCAAGATCGATTTGGTGCGAGCCTATCACCAGATCCCAGTCGCCGCTGAGGATGTCGAGAAAACCGCTGTCACGACTCCTTTTGGTTTGTTTGAGTTCCTACGTATGCCTTTTGGTTTACGAAATGCTGCTCAGACATTCCAGAGGTTTATCGATAGCATTACACGAGACTTGGAATTTGTTCACGTCTATATCGATGACTTGCTAATCGCATCGTCGAGCGTAGATGAACATTTCCAACATTTGACGCTACTATTTCAACGTTTGTCCGAACATCGAATAGTAGTCAATCCTGATAAATGTGAACTTGGCAAGCCGGAACTTGTGTTCCTCGGCCACAAGATCACTCGAGAGGGTATTAAGCCTTGCGAGGATAAAGTGCGCGCTATTTTAGATTACGCCGTACCGTCCTCAATCAAGGAGTTCAAGGCATTTTTGGGGTTAGTTAACTTTTATCGTCGTTTCATACCCCATTCTGCTGAACGTTTGCTCCCATTAACTGACCTACTTCGTGGCAATCCACGTAAGTTGTCGCTTACGGATGCCGCACGAGTAGCGTTTTCGGAGATTAAAGCGACATTAGCTCAGACCACGCTCCTCACGCACCCAGTTCCATCCGCCACGCTAAGCATAGCGGTGGATGCATCCGACTTTGCCATCGGAGCGGTCCTGCAACAGTCTGTTTCTGGGATATGGCAGCCATTAGAGTTCTTCTCTCGACGCCTCAATCCCACGGAAACCAAATATAGTGCTTTTGGTCGCGAACTGCTGGCTGCATATAATGCCGTTAAGCACTTTCGCCATGCAGTCGAGGGTCGATATTTCATCCTCTTTACAGACCATAAGCCTCTGACGTATGCATTGCATACTAAGTCTGATCGTTACTCTCCACGAGAAGTCAGACATTTAGACTATATTTCTCAGTTCACGACTGACCTACGACACGTTAAAGGTGAGTCGAACTGCGTTGCAGATGCTTTGTCGCGTATTTCGCTTAATGCCATTAAATCTCCGGTTTTAGACATCCCTGCCATGGCTGCAGCACAGGCACAGGATTCTTCATGTATGGAAGCAGCTCAGTCATCGTCGCTACAGTGTCAGTCCGTACCTCTAGCCACCAGTGCTGATACTATACTCTGCGACATGTCTACTGGTATACCTCGACCAGTTGTACCCTCTGCATATCGACGTCTCGTGTTCGATACCCTTCATGGACTCTCACATCCAGGCATCGCAGCCAGTCTCCGACTAGTAGCTGCACGATATATCTGGCCGTCCATGAATAAAGATGTTCGTATGCGGGCAAAACAGTGTCTACAATGTCAACGATCTAAAGTGCATAGGCACGTAGCTTCGCCTATCGGTACTTTTGCTACGCCTGATGCTCGCTTCGATCATATCCACGTAGACATTGTGGGTCCATTGACCCCATCACACGGGTATACCTATTTACTAACGTGCATCGATAGATTTACGAGGTGGCCCGAGGCTATTCCCATCTCTGTCGTCACGGCCGAATCAGTGGCTCGACATCTGATAGAACGATGGATAGCTTCATATGGTTGTCCTTCCACAATCACTACCGATCGAGGGCAACAATTTGAATCCGATCTATTCTCTTCATTAACTCACATGCTGGGTACGGAACGCATTCGCACAACCGCGTACCGTCCGGCATCGAATGGTTTAGTCGAACGTTTTCATCGCCAACTCAAAGCGGCTCTTAGAGCACACGAGAGCCCCGACTGGTACGAAACGTTACCGCTAGTTCTGCTTGGTATCAGGACCTGCATAAAGGCAGATATCCAATTTTCCGCCGCAGAACTTGTCTACGGCATGACATTACGACTGCCTGGGGAATTCTTTACGCCACGGAGTACAGATTCACTTGCCGTACAGACTTACGTTCATCGTTTGTCTACGTACATGCAAAATCTCGCTCCGGCGCAGACTCGAATGCAGCGACGACAGGCTTTCATTCCGACCGAACTCGAAACTTGTTCGCATGTATTTATTCGTGTTGATTTGGTACGCAAACCATTACAACAGCCTTACAAAGGTCCATTCCGCATGATTTCCCGTCACGATAAGACCTTTAAGGCTGATCGACACGGTCGCGTCGATACCGTTAGCATCGATCGTCTCAAAGCCGCGTACGTTGATGATAGCGTGTCGCCCGCTGACATGAGATTCGATGTTAACCCTGCACTGCCTGTTGACGACACTTCCGTGTCACGTCAAGGTCTGCAGTTAGCGTTGCCTGCTATGACTTCGAATGAGGCTATCGTCTCACGTTCAAGTCAGCAGCCAGTTGGCCCTGCTACGTCCTCGAATGAGAATACTGTCTCACGTTCAAGTCAGCAGAGCACGCCTACGCACCCGTCCGTGAATGAGGCTCCCGTCTCACGTTCCGGTCGGAAGATCGTTTGCCCAGCACGTTTTCGCGACTAGGTCAAACACGATCTTAACCATTGCACTTCGCAGTAATAACTTTCGTGTTTATCGTTTCGACACGATTTAACATACCTCATTAGTTATTACTGTATTCTAGTCAAGTCCATTGCGGTTGCTACACCAGTTTTTCGTTTCTTTTTGTTTCATGGAACCTCGCCATATGGTACGCTTCGCTGGTCCCACGAAATCTGGAGAATTTTGGTACCAACGCTTGCATTCTGGATCGGCCTTGTCGTTCTCGTTCCTGCCCATTTACGAACCTATCGATTTGGCTTCCGGATATCATATTGGTTAACGGTTACCCGACACTGGACGTTATTGGTGTGGCACACCTTGATGACCATTTACGCAACCGACGTCATTGGCAACGAATCTGGTTTACGCTCGACCATCATCCTACGGTTCCTGCATACCACGGATTTTGCCCGTCAGCATCCTACAGCACAGCTACATGCACGTATTTTGCACGCATTCGCGCACACGAATACCGTTTGTGTGCCATGTTTTCCTTGACATTTTTTTTTTCGAAAGCTTTCCGTGCTTTCTAGCGGGGGGCTGCTGTAGTGACCTCGATCGTTTTGAGAAAATGACTATTTTCTGGACACCATTTTTGATCTATTTTCTCCACGATCTTTTCTGACGTTTGACATTGACCTCAGTGTTCTCCGGTTGCCTACGTTTTACTGGACTGACTTTTCCGAGGTTTCCGTCGACCTCGTTTCAAATCACTTACACTTTCGTTCGTTCGCTCGCGGTTCGCTCTCAGCACAGCCGTCGCGTTTCGTTCCGTTTTCCGTTCGGTGTATTTCTCGTATCGGTACTGTTTCGGTGCCACGATATATAGAATACACCTCGCATCTGTAAACCGACTTACGTCTTCTCTATTCGCCCGATAGAGGGGATATCGTTGGTATTCGCTGCTAGACCCGATAGGAGACACGTTCGCTAGCCGCTCACGAACGTCTTCTATACCTTTATGCCATGCGATCTTGGATTGCGTGGATAAATAGTAGTGGTTAGTATTTCAAGCTGTGTTGCATTCTGTAATTCATTCAGACTTAGGATAGTTGCTACTACTGGTTCATTGCCCTGAAACTTCGCAGTTTTATAGCGTTCATGTTAATAACGAACCAAAGTCGCGACGCGCTGAGGGCTTTGAGCCAGTACTTGCCAGGTGGACCGCGCGATCTAAAGACAACATCACACGCCCAACGGTTTTGTGAGAAGTTGGAACTATCGGATGGTGAGTATATTCATATGGGAATCCGAGATGAATTGAGTCTGTGAATAAATGATGATCCCGGACTCTGTGTATTTTCAGTTGAATACCGACGGTTTACCGTTGTTTCGAACCTTAAGAATCCACTTACGACCGGTTATGGCACTCGTAGTTCGGCTAAATTGCCTGCCCGTCTTCGCTGTCGAAATTTGCTGTGGCTCAACAAAATTTTATCCGGTTGACGCAGATTTACAAAGAACGGTGAACGGATAGATGAGTGTCTTTCAGAGTGGCCATTATATGATGATTTTATTCTAGTATGTCGACTGACAGCCATTATCTGTGAGACGCCTCTTAGGGAGTACGTTCGACAAGTTATTGGTCCTGCAGGTATTTCGGCTGTGGTGAGTGCTTTCAGCTTAAATGACTTATTGACGGAAGAGTGACGTAACCCCTTACCTTGCCGAAAGTGTGCCATTTATGTTGACAACTTCCTTGGTGAATGAAATGGTATTAGGCTGCAGTTGGCTCGGAAGTGCTAAGCGACCAGCTGTTCACCAACACAGGCTTCTAATCGTCATCAGGTGTAAGTCATGGAAGTTCGTTGTCTTTTGTAAAACTCCAGATGCTGTTCTTTACATCTCACAATTAGCAGAACAACCGGTGTCAAGAATTTAATTACACATGAAGCCTAGCTTTATCAACACCAGGTATCGCGTCAGGAACCATGGTTCAAGTTCACTTAGGTGATTTTGATCCTGTTGACTGTAGGTTTTGGTTTCCAATTCGGGACCTTCAGTTCTTGGTTTGAAAGTTATTTGTAAATTGTACAAGGATGTGATTTCCTATACATCTTCACCTGTTTCTTTGGATACACAAAAACTTGTCTTAAAATGTCCTAAGGATTCTGGTAGAAAGCACATTCCTGGATTGAGGTTAGAGATATCTGGTGATCCCACTTTTCTAAAGCACAGAATAATTCCTTTTGATTTGATGGAACCTGTCCGTCAGGCACTGCATTTGATGTGTGAGCGCGGAACTGCTAGCTCCATGGAGTCGTCGAACTGGCCACACTGATCATGACTCCAATAAAGGCTGGTGGAAAGGCATCACGGACTTGCGGTGACTACCGATTGACATTGAATAAGTGTTTATGGCAACGTACACGCACATCTAGAGAACCTGAAGACATTTCCCATCGATTTTCAGGGTCTAGCGTATTCTCGTAAATTGACTTAAAAGATGCATACTTTACAAATATCCCCGGATGAGGAATCAAGTCCGTTAACGACCATTAATAGTCCTTTCGGTTTATTCACATTTGGTCGGAATGTCTCGCTCGATATTTTTCAACAGTCCCTTAACCAAATTGTGCAAGGCTTTGAAGTTGTTGAGTCATATCAAGATGACACTATTGTTCACATCCCACTCGAGGTATATACGATAGTCTTCGTTGTTAGTTAGAGCAGTTCAAGAAGTTCAACATTTCCATTAACCCAGCCAAGTGTATTTTCGGTATCTCTGAGTTTTCCTGTGTTGGTTACATTATTAGTGCTAGATGGTTCTCCTCGGGTTCAGCACTATTATTATTTAATTCCTTTGGCAGCAGTGTATTGTATGAAGAAGTCGTTCATCTCTCTTGACTTCACTCTTCGTATGAACCTCGAAGTGGCGAACAAAAATTCAATAATCCTTCGAGTCACGGTCGAAACTGGTCAGTTTCGCCTTCAGTAACTCAAGGCCTTCGGTGAAAGGAACTGTTGTCGGTCGCACATATTCACTTGCATCAATCGTCAGGGAGTGTTGAAAACTGCCTCTGAAGGCTGCTTTTTGGGAGCGACAGGTGACAATGTTTGCCTCTATTCGGATGGGTTTGTCAATAAACTAATATTTCGGTTCATTTAGCTATTTCTCCTCCGTAGCCACGGACAGTTTCACCGACTGTTCTTCGATACGGGCCTTCAAGATCTTTTGCACTCTTCAGAGTACAGACTCTTTAATCTCTACGTCTAAATCGTAAAGTAGCTATCTTTTCTCAACCTATAGCCCTAACCAAAATGCGCAAACACCACCAAACCTAGATTTGTTGCTATGCTGAGAACCATGGCTCGAAACCGTGTCTATGGGAGCTTGCGTGATATTTCCTCCATCCTGGTCCCGGAATTTAGCCTTTCTTGGGTTAATGGCATATTTTTATTCAGAATTGTAGTCCTTAGTGCCGTCACCTGACAATCCAAGAACTGTCCAGCGAAATCGAGCAATTCTTCCAAACGACTCAATAGCATTAGTACTTCGTCCAGTCGACAAAGTAGCACTACCCAGATTGAGTGCTGTATCGGACTCTGGTCTAGTGTTGAGCCACTCGTAATGGACGAACCCCGAGTAATTAGTCTGAGAATGCGAAGTCGCTAAGCTACGTATACTGTAAAAGAATGAAAGCTAGTGAATACGTGCCTCAAATTGTGGGCCGTCCTGCCACAATGTACAGACCAGTCAAGGGAGTTCCAATCATCCGTCAAAAATCGGTAGTTAGCGCACACAGACAGGGTTCATAGCAAAGTCGAACAATGAACAAAAAGCAAGCAATTATATGAGACAGATAGAGAAGGATTACCAAACACGATCAGCGATCGGGTGGCAGTCCAAGTCAAGGGAGAGGGTGGGGATGAAGGAGGATGATGACGATGCAGACAAATGAACAGTACGAAGGGCGAAAATGAAGCTCAGTAACGTGTGTGAACCGTGACACCAGTAGTTAGAGTGAAAGCCAGTGGATCAGTGAACTGTAGCACACAACGAGAGCAACAGTTGGTGATTGCTTAACTTGGAAAACGCGGTCAGTGGTGATATACGGATATCTACATGGACTAGCCGATCATGGAAACATGCCAATAAGGGAGCAACACAGTGTGAGTGGGCAAGAGCAAACAAGTCAATGGAGACGTCGGTATGACAACAATAACAACACTGATTTGTTCATGGAAAACGGGGTTCAAGATGAGCGGTCAGATAAGGCCGTAGGATGGACCGAACACAACTCGAGTAAAAGACAGATAAAGTCGATTAACACTGTCGCACAAGCAAGGTAAGAAGTGTGTGACAGAGAGGTGGACAAACGACTAAGCGTATGGGAGTGTAAGTGGGTTGGATAGGGGCGCAACCCACTTGACCCAGATTACTGAGTCGAAGGCAAACGTAGGTTGATGGTGACAATACATTGCAGAGGGCCTCCAAGAGTTAATGGAAAAGTACATGTGTAAAACAGGTGGTTGATTCAGATTTGGCTCAATGTGGAAATTTCAACATGTGAATTGGGAATCGGATACAATAACCATACAGCGCCATCCATCTTCCTGTCAGATTTCGAGTCAAAGCCACTGCCGTGAGGATGGAGACTGGAATAGATTTGGACCACCAATGATGTGACCAAGTTCAAGACGTGAATGAGGACTCACAGAATGAATTCCACCCCTAAGCGTGCGTACGAAATTCTATTCAAGACCATTAGGCTGTGGATGACGAGGAGCAGTTCCTACTTGTTTGCAACCAAGGCTTTTCAACCACTTATCCCACAGTTTAGTAGTGAAAAGTGTACGGAACTCCGTCTCTGTTGAGTGTTTTTCTAAGCGCAGTCTGCGTGAGGTCAGCCGTGGTTGAAGTTGTTAGGTTCACCTCTGGCAAGCGGGAAAAAACCTCAATGACCACAAGAGCGTAGCATTTACCTAAGAGGGGTACACTACTGTTTGCATGTACTCGTTGCCATGCTTCTCAAGGCACTAGCCAAGGAAGCTACTTTGAAGGTTTTGAATATATCTTGTGTAAACGCTGGTTGCAGCTTTTGGCTGTAAGTACTGTGTTGGGATACAGTTCCGGACAGCAGCAAGTAACCCAAGCAGCACAATACCCAACACTGTTAGGCGAACGTTGGGCTAAAGTTGGGATGGAGGGACTCGTAATATGCATCTTTAAAAGTTGCACAGATGTTCTTGAAATGTGACAAGAAATGTAATAATGAAAGTATCACCATATACACGTATATATGCTCTATAAAAATAGCATATTTAGTTCTAATGAATGTTCTTGTAACCCGGTGGTGCCATACTAGTTTCCTTTGTTCTCCGTTGGTAGGCTTATCTGTCCGGTTTTTTTATAAGATGCCCGAAGTTTCCTCCTGATTATCACCGCTGCGGATGAACTGGGCGATAGGATAGGGCAAACCCACTCATCAGTTTCATGTGATTTTCAGCGTTTATGTCGTCACATGTGTGATGCGGAACTTTTTAGAGCAACTGAATATGGCCCATTTCCCTTGTACTTAGGTTCACCTTGTTTGTGTGATTTACTGTCAAATGACCTGTACGATCACTTTTTGCCTTTTATTTCCATCCTTGTATATATTTCCACATCTTGGGTTACACATACCTTACGTTGATTTTCGACACCAACTTTGCTGATTTTTGTACAATGTAAGTCCCATTCATACTTTCCAGAAGAAGTTGTGTGTAACATTCATTGCTGAACGCATCTGGTGGATGATGTGCGGAACCATAGAACGTTGAACAGTTTCTTCAGTTTCCCTTTGAGAAAACGCAAGTCATTCATCATGGGACTCGCAAGACCAGCAGGACAATCATACCGAATAATTCACGAATTGAGCAAAATGTTTTCCCAAAAACGAAGGTTATGCCACTACGGGTGATATTTTAATTCCCGTTTGTGCCATAGGCATTCATTCTGTGTTCTGTTTGCATTTTTTTATTCCGCTATGAAACCAGATAAAATTATCACTATGACCAAACGCCCCGCAGAAATTGCAAGTCGATCGATAATGTATACTTTTTGTTTTACCGTTCTGGGGAATTTCTTCACGAGGTTTTCCACCAAGTCGTCTGTAGGTATTTTCCATGGATGACGTACTATCCGATATATTCACTGCACCCACTCACACCATCACTTGTAAAGGTATATCGCTTCCCAATAACTCTTATGATGCCGTTGTTCTACTTCCGCATAGGGTCACTTAAATTGGTATTCTTCACCGTCAGTTTCCTAGATTACGTTTTTGTCTTTGTATGTGACTTCAGACGGCGTCCACTGGAGACACAGCAGTATTGGCCCGCTGCTGGTTCGGAAGTGTGCAATGAAAAGCCGTTGAAAAACACGGGCTCATCATTATCGTCAAGGCTAAGTCAATAATATTCGTTGTCTTTGACGAAAACCCGGAAGCTGTACCTTCCATCCCAAGGTTCGCAGAAGAACCGGTGCCTGTTACCGCAAGACATAAAGCGTGGGTTTATAAACGCTAAAATTATAGCAATACCAGATGAGAAGGCAGCTACGTGAATTATCATTTTCTTCGAAATAAATCGCATTCTGCTTTTTCTTTTCGAATTGTTTTATCCATTTAACTTAATGTACATCAGGTTTGCTTGAAACCAAATACAAAGTCAGTGTCTGTCTCCGACTGTCGACGAATAACACTGGCTAAACAGGAAGCTGTATTGGCTGCTATACAACAAAAGCTTCAAGATGGCATTGTAGAACCAATCTCATGCTCAGCCTGGATGCATCCTCTGGTTTCAGTTTTTAAAAAGTGATGGTAGCTTTCGACTCTACGGGGCCTCTATACTGAGTACGATGACATTCTATTTCGGTCGAATTCCAGTTTTCACTACTGAGAATATTGTCAGCAGCCAAAATCTAATCCAACGCTACGGCTTCGGAGGAAAATCCGATGGGGCTTGGCCCTGAACAAAGGATCAATGACACCGTAGCTTACCATTGTGAATGCCTCAAGCATCTTCCAAACGGATAACAAAGTGCGCCGAGATGTCCACAACGTTTCAGGGGCTTATGGTGTCCAGTGATCTTCGATTTTCCTTTAAATCTATTCGTTACAAACTGTACCGCACTAGGCTGAAATCTAATGGGGCGTAAGGAAGTTAGTATAACATCCGCAATTGGTGGAGTTCCACTTCTCTGACTGTAGCACAAAAATCTGCTATCATCGTCTTCGTCCACTAATTTGTAACTTTATTTCGTGTTACCGATTCGACTCCATATTTCCACTCTATGGAAAGTATAGCTTTCCAGTCCGATAGATAACATGGTTAAGATGATTGATGTGGAAGGAGAGTAATAAAACACATCACTTCAATTTGCACCGCTCCAAAAAGCAAGCCAGAATTGCAACATTTAGCAGGAATTATTATTTTTCTGCTCGGTGTGAACAGTTTTCTCCAACTAACCTAATTATTACTTTCACAGATTTTTGACGTTAAACCAGTCCTTCACAGTAGCCAACCGAGGAATTTTAACATGGAAGTGCCGTAGCACCGATCTTTTCCCTTGAATGAAAATATAACACACAAGCAAGCCACGAAAACATCACACAAATAGAATGACGTGATATGATATATCCTATCCAGTTCATTGTGACCATAAATTGCTAAATAACTCCGTTAAATCTGTTAAGTGCATATTTGGTATATATTATTCAACCTTTAGTTTCATTCCAGGGCCACAGATACTACTCAAGCCTCATTCCTTTGGTTGCTCGCTTACTTTACTGGCATGATATGAGTACAAATTTTAGTATTTATCTCAAACACTAGATTTGTCGGTTGGTCGTCCGGATTCCCTGTTAATAACTTTTGTGATCTTCAAGCTGCTGTGCTTTCGCCCCTTTCATCACGCATACGTTAGTAACCTCGCATATGGCTCCTCCGGAACTGTAATAACTGTGCTGATGTCATAACTATTTGTCATGCTGTATCAACCAAGGAAGAATAAATAGCCTATCTGATAACCTCCAAAACTGTGCGTGTTATTGTGAACAGAATGATCTTTTCCGTAACACTTCTTATTGTTCTAAAGGTAACTTCACCCCATCTCACTCAGCTTTCCCAAATGATGAGCATACTCTGCGTACCATTCAATCACACAGAGTTCAGTTGCCTAAGCACCTCGGAGTGACGTTTGCCACTGATCTTATTTTGTCAACTGTTTACACGAATAGCTTTGTTTTATCTTTCAATTTCGATAGTTCAAGAAATTCGGCGTCAAATCTACATTTGCACCTTCCTTTGATTCTCAGTGCAGTTCACCAGAATGATCCCGCTTCTCCGCCGCAACATTTTCCATACTGCCAAAGAGGGATTGTACTTTCAGTGTAAGATATACATGCAATCAGTGGTAAATTGACGAAATAAGATCAATGGCAAACGTCACTCCGAGGTGCTTAGGCAACTGAACTCTGTGTGATTGAATGGTACGCAGAGTATGCTCATCATTTGGGAAAGCTGAGTGAGATGGGGTGAAGTTACCTTTAGAACAATAAGAAGTGTTACGGAAAAGATCATTCTGTTCACAATAACACGCACAGTTTTGGAGGTTATCAGATAGGCTATTTATTCTTCCTTGGTTGATACAGCATGACAAATAGTTATGACATCAGCACAGTTATTACAGTTCCGGAGGAGCCATATGCGAGGTTACTAACGTATGCGTGATGAAAGGGGCGAAAGCATAGCAGCATGATGCCTTTATATTTGTGAAACAAATGATTGCTTCCGTTCACCGGGTCAGCTTTTTTGATGAAACACGTGAGACATTTGTTTCGGTGGATACATCCGATGTTGGATTAGGAGCTGTCCTGTCCCAGATTCAACGTGAAAGAGAAAAGGCTATGGCACACGCTTCTAGAACGCTTTCGAGTACCGAACGCAAGTAGTCAGCCAATGAAAAAGAAACCCTCCCCTGTCTGGGCTTAGGAAAAATGGGATTTTTATCTCTTTGGTAGACTTTTTACTCCATAAATTGATCATAAAACTTAAACTATGCTTCTGAGTGGTGGAAGCAAAGGTCACAAGCCTCTTCGTATTAGTTGTTGGTACGCGATACTAATCTCCCGTGATATCACGATACCATACAGATGTAGGTCTGAAAACCAGGTTACGGACGTCCTATGCATTTTGCCGGTAAATGATCAAGAAAAAGCAAACAACGTGATTAAAACTGAGATAATTTCCACGTTGAATGACCGCAGAATTAAAGCTATAAAGAGAGAGAGAGAGTATGCGTCAGAAGACATTTTAAGACAGCGAACTTCAGCAGGTCAAACAATGCATTCAGCGTAGATGATCCCCAAAAGAGCATCGTTCCAAATGAACTAAGTTATTTTAGATGCTCGAGAGGTCTCTGCGAATAAGATTCCCGTCGAACGATTGAAGTGAGAAAAAGGACAGGCTATGGTGGATTTTGTGGTCATATTAGTTGTCCTATTTAATTGACGAAGTTGACGAGCAAAAGTGCGCCAGGTTTCGAGAACCTTGTGGAAGGAAATGGCGATGAACCATTGCAGGACGGCATCAGGTTGATTCAAACAAGTGGCTTCAAACAACCAGTCGATTGAAAGACTTGAAGCTAACCTGGATTCCGCGCCTACCAAGAAGACATGCCGACTTTTGATTGACAAACTGCGTGTTTTTATGGGTAACTGATGAGAGTCACTCATATGTCAGATAGGACTTCTAAAACGGGTCTGTGTCCTGAATGTGGTACGTACCTTGAGGTTCAGTTGCTCCTAACTGCAAGCCATTTCATGCGACCACGAAGAATTACAATTGGAGTAATGATGTATAGTTGTGAAACTATCTATGGCTAGTGGAAGTCCGATGCTGGAATTGGATGAGCTCCTGAGGAGCGGCTATCATGCCTATAGAAGACCTAACTACAGACGCCTATTAACAAACAAAGCGCACCCAAACTCTAGGCTCACAGTTGCATTTTAAATGGGTTTGATGTCCCCAAAGAACTGCCACAGTATTGCTACAATCTATGACAGGAGCTTTCAGTGATAGGCGAATGTGTCATGAGCAGATCGAGATTTGTAACAGCATCTTTAAAATAAGAAATTTTATTATGTGTGCACGAGGGACATCCTGGAATTACAAGGACCCATCGGTGGGTTAGCAGATGGTTTTTGGTGGCCGAGTATGTTTTCTTTCGCTGAGGTCATTGTCACTAACTACGGATCTTGCCGACATTGCGATAAAACAATCTAACCTATACTGGAACCAATACAACCAGTGGATTATCGTTTGCAGTCTTGATCCATTTTGGCTGTTAATATCATGGGATCGTTTTTGATAACCTCAATTCACGAACACAATATGCTTGTTGCCACGTGTTATTATAAGAATTGGCCTCAATTAAGCTCATGTGGAGATATCTCTTCCACGATGAGTCAACGGATGAAACGTCTCATTGCCTGTTTCGGTATACCAGAAGATATCATTACAGTCAACGGCCTACAGTTTATCGGCTTCAGATTCAAAATATTTCTACGCTCGCAAAGTATTAAACATTCACGAACCGTCCTGTATAATCCTTCGAGCAACGACACGGCATAAAGCCTTAACAGTTCACTGAAAGAGAATATTCAAACAACCTTGTTATAAGGAGAATCATGGGAAGATTCCGTGTTTCTAGCGCTGGTTACGAATCGCATCAGTTGTCACTAGATGACTGATAAGACTCCAGGAAAACGTTTGTTTGGGGGCTCTGCTTTCAAAGCCTAAAGGGCCACATCAGATCGGGAAGGATGGAAAGAGACCCGAACTGCTCCGGAGACAGAATTATCAAGGTACTTTCCCGAGAAAAACGGAAAAGCTGAGTCTGGGAACTTACATTTGTTTGCAGAATCACACAGGACGGAAGAGATAAGTGAGTTTCTCACCACCAACACTAGGCATATATGAACTAGCTGGTAGAAATAAGGTTGACCCTCGTCAGCTGTACACGGGGAAGTATACTGGAGCAGTTTCTCAACCCGACGTCTTTGAACAGAGCAGCACTAATCAACTGTCCATACATCGTTCTTCACGAACTCTGAAACTCCATTGAGCTCTATATGAACGCATAAAGCATTGATGATGCAGGAGGAGTGGTGCTGTGTGGTACTTATGTGCATACATGCGTTCGATCGGGCGTTCCACGTGATCTGTCTGACTATCTTCCGTTGCGTCTACATACGATGCTATGACTGGTTGTTCATGTCCACTTACAAGCTCACTAAATTCATAGGTTGATTCGTTCACATTTCTCGCGTAATGAGTCTAGTAATGGTGTACCCCAACTTTGGCTTAAAGCGCCCCATCTGGGAGCCTCCTTGAAATGGAAATGACTGGCCGTTCGCACTATTTAAGGACTGCATTTATGGTAGTAGAAGATGCATCAATAATAACAGCTGAATGTTCTTTTGGGGAAAACAGTTTAAGAGGAACACCAAATTGTAGGTGAAACAGTAGTTCACGAAGTATCTTTTTGTGAACCTTATTTCAAGAGGAGTTACTGGGCAGGATATCAACCAAGCCACTGGCTTGCAGGAAAAAATGTGGAACAAAACGAGCATCATACTGAATACCAACATGAATCGAACATAATTCTTTAGACACCATAAAAAATACAGGCGCAGTCCCCTCAACAATTCAAAACTTCGAGTGGCTACTGTGCCGGTGCCGTTTCTCCTCGGGATCAGAGAAGTTATCATGTTTCCTTGCAGAAATCGCCAGAAAAATGTGTTTTCTGCAGACGTCCAAATATCCGATTTTCTTATCTATACCGAAGTCTTCGGTGTTTTCCTGTAGCGAGGTTGGTCATATGCAGAATATTTCTCAACAGGGTAAAGTTTGCGTCATGGCCAATAAAGCAAATATCACTCCAGCTTGACTTGAGTGTGTAGCGTACAACTCTGTCTATGTGGTACACTAAATTATTGTCAACAACATCTATAACGACACTAGCAAACTAAGATGGGCGGAGGAGCGTGCGGTGATAAAAAGGCTAAAAGGGTATGTACATTAAGAATTAAAATGAAACAAAAGGTGTGACTCAAACTCACAGTTGTTCAATGTTCTTGTGATCAGGAGATGAGCGCCGAAGAGTTAATATCCGCCAATGTCTTCCGTTCAGTTCGGTCTGACAGCCATCCGTTGAACAGAACAGGATGGTATCGAGCGAAGTGCCAAGAGACGCCGTTGAAGCTTCTGAAATGTTTTGTTTCACTCAGTTAGTTCCGACCGATATGGTTCCAAGACGCTCCAAACCAGAAGATGAGACCGAGCCAGAATGAAAGATTTATTTACAGCCGTTTTTGTATTGCTCGGGGCTGACGACCAAAAGGTGTGTGTGTTTTACATAAAAACGTCGGTACAACAAAGGAGTGTCGCACCAAGGGACGTTGAAAATCATGGAAAAAGTCGGAAATGTACAGGTACCTACACAACTCCCCCGCCAGAGCGTTTGCTGTACAAAATAAACGCTCGATAGAAAAATAGAAAGAGGAAACGGTTAACGAAAGAAAATATCAACTAACAAAGTCTTGAAATCTGACAGGATGTCGAACGTTTCTGCCGGAACGGCGGGTTACCAGGGAAGGTTGTTGCTGTGGTGGTGCTGGCGGGTGTGGTGTAGTGTCTGGTGTGATGATAGAGGGTGGATCATCAACAGGATTTGTTGGTGGTGTGTCTGTGGATGGTGATGGTGTCGGTGTTGCTGGTGATGGAGGTGTATCAAAAAGCGCGGGTTTTAGTCTGTCAATGGAAAGTGTGTCTGGCTTATCGGCTTTTTGAACCACGAAATATTTGTCTGTGCGACTAAGCACCTTAAATGGACCGTCATACGGTGGTGTGAGTTGTTTACGAACAGCATCGTTACGAATAAAAACGAAAGGTGACGTATATAGATCATTATGTACAAAAACGTGTGTGGATGACGAGCGAGTGGGTGTTGGACGAAGGTGTGACATACGGTCTTTGAGTTGTTGGACAAACTGGGTTGAACATACTCACCTGGAAGGCATATGGTGGTACCGAAAACAAGCTCAGCCGACGTGCTGTGGAGGTCGTCTTTGACTGATGACCGCAGACCTAAGAGAACTAGTGGCAGGTTGTCGCTCCAGCTATTGGGGTTTGGCTGTGATATCAGTGCTGCTTTGAGTTGACGGTGTAGGCGCTCTACCATGCCATTGGACGAAGGATGGTATGCAGTTGTTGTGATGTGTTTACAGCCAAGCAGTTTAGTGAACTCACGAAACAAAGTCGACTGGAATTGGCTGCCACGGTCTGTGGTGACGGTGGACGGTACACTAAATGTAGCAATCCAGTGTTGTAGTAGTACTTTTGCAATATTTTCTGCCGAGGTGTCGGAAATGGGTACTGCCACCGGCCAGCGTGTGAAACGATCAACGACGGTTAATAAGTGGGTATGTCCATTTGATGGTGGTAGTGGGCCAACAAGATCGACGTGAATATGTGTGACACGGACTTCGGAAACTGTGAATGTACTGGGAGGAGAAAAAGTGTGGCGGTGGACTTTGTTTCTATGACATTGTAAACACTGTTTAGTCCATAATGCGATGTCAGAATTCATATTGGGCCAAACAAATCTGGCAGAAATGAGTTTGCGAGATGCACGGGTACCAGGATGGGAACGAGAATGAAAATGATTGAAAACGATCTTCCTGTAGGAAGTTGGAACGATAGGACGAGGGTTACCTGTAGACCAGTCACATAGGACTGTGCCATCGGCTGAAGGTAGGGGAGAATCCTTCAGCTGGAGTGTGGAGGATGTGCGCAGTTCGAGCAAGGATCGATCATCACTCTGGAGGTTTGCCAGCTCCGTAAGATCAAATTTTGTCTGCACCGTGTTGATGTCAGGTCTGGATAAAGCATCAGCCACAATATTATCAACTCCACGCACGTAGCGGATGTCTGTTGTGAACTGAGAAATATAATCCAAATATCGGATATCTCTGGGTGAATGTCGGTCAGGCTTGGCGTGAAGTGCGTGTGTCAAGGGTTTGTGGTCAGTGTGCACACGAAATTGTCATCCTTCCAAAAGATGACGGAAATGACTGATGGACAAGTAAACGGCAAGGAGTTCACGAGAAAACGTGTTGTATCTTGTCTGTGCCGCCTGGAGTTTTTGCGAGAAGAACGCTAAGGGCTGTAATTGGTTGTCCACAATTTGGTGAAGCACTGCACCGACTGCAGTATTTGATGCATCAGTCGTTAGGACTAACTCAGTATTTGGATCCGAATGTGGGTGTTGCAGCATGGTGGCATCCGCGAGAGCTTTTTTGGCTTCTGTGAAAGCTGTCTCGGCCTCGGGAGTGAAATCGATCGTCTTGACGTTGGACTTGAGAAGATCGGTCAAAGGTGAAACGATGGTCGCACAATGGGGAATGAAGCGACGGTAGTAGTTCAAAATTCCCAAGAAACGTCGTAACTGTGTGATCGTTTGAGGTGCAGGAAATGAGAGGATGCTGCGCACCTTATCTGGGAGGGGTGTCAAACCGTTTTGATCGATATGGTGCCCGAGGAAGTCGAGAGACGGAACGCCGAACACGCATTTACTAGGGTTCAGCTGAAGTCCGTATTGTTGGAAACGTTGAAAGAGTTGACGCAGGTGAATGGCATGCTCCGATGGAGAGGCGCTGGAAATTAAGCTGTCGTCGATGTAGCCAAACGCGAAGGGTAGACCTCGAAGCACTTCATCGACGAGTCGTTGGAACGTCTGGGCAGCGTTTCTCAATCTAAATGGCATGCGAATGAACTCGAACAGGCCAAAAGGCGTGGTGATAGCTGTCTTGGGAATGTGTTGTTCGGCCACGGGGATTTGGTGATATGCCTTTACGAGGTCAACCTTGGAAAAGATTGTCTTCCCACAGAGGTTCTGTGCAAAATCATGAATGTGTGGGATCGGGTACCTGTCGGGGACGGTGACGTTGTTGAGAGCACGGTAGTCTCCACAGGGTCTCCAATCACCAGATGATTTTGGAACCATATGCAGAGGCGAGGCTCATGGGCTTGAAGACGGTCGAATGATGCCTAGATTCATCATATTGTAACAGGGAATGCTGGGGCGAGGGAACGGCGTGAACATCAAGGCGAACGAACGAACCAAACGAGGGCCACAGACAAAAGAACAGGTGGCGAATATGTCGGAGGCGTCCCGAAGCAGGCAAAAAGAAGCACACAGACGACCAGAGAGGAAGAAGCGGGATCTCCGGCAACCAACAAGATAGCTCAGGTGAAGGGCTGCCGATCGAGCCGTCAACTGAGACAGTCGGGCCAACCGAAGGGAAATGACGGGCAAGAGAAGCAAGCCATCGGCCACAGGAAAATGGACAGAATGCAGCCGAAGCGCTCAAGCAGCGGCAATAGCAATCTTGGTGCCGCGCAGTCTGGAAAAAAGCCTATTTAAGCGACTGTATGTGTGCCATGACTTGACTTGTGTGATCGTGGGAATACAAGTATCCTGCCGTGCATTGTCGTCCTTGTTACATTGGTGCCGTGACCACGCTCACGTGATGAAGTTTCCCTGGCCTGTTGCGTTCGCGGATGGGGATGTGGAGGAATGGATCACGGATTTTGATAGGATAGCGGCATGCAACGGAGTAAAAGGAGACACACCTTTGTTGGCGGCGCTTGGGGCACTGCTGACTGGGCGTGCCAGGGCGGTGTATGATCTGAAGATGGGGGGAAAAACAAGCCCCACTTATCGGGAGATCCATGCGGGGCAAGTGAAGGAGTTCACACAGGAAGGTGATCGGCAGAAAGCAATGGACCGATTCAATACGGCTCGTTGCGACAGTACCCAAGATCCAGTCGTTCATTATCAGTACCTGTTGCGCCAACTATCGATCGGGCTGCCCGAAGCAAGTGGCGTAACTAGGGCACGCCTTGTTCGCGATCGTTTCGTTCAAAGCATGGCCCCGGATGTCCAAGGCAGGTTGAGAATGGCGATTGCGTGCGACGTGAATGATACAGAACGCCTGTTTATGGTTGTTCGTGCAGCCCAAAAAGAAGTGACAGTTTCCCGACTAGAGCAATCGGATTTGGAGTCCACGTTGCAGAAGATGAGCGAGGAAATCGCACAATTAAAACTGGAACTCAATCGACAAACCCAACGCAATAATGACGCGTTGACGCATGAAGCACGAAGGTGTTTTGCATGTGGCAAGGTAGGACATTCCGCCCGATTTTGTCCAGAAAAACGTTTTTCGTCTTGCTTTTCTTTATCCGCATTCAAGTCGAGGGGGGTGCCTATGGTTGAGATCAGAATTGGGGGCGAACGTAAAATTGCAGTCGTAGATACGGGGGCTGGGGTATCTGTGACACCTCGCGTTGAGGGAATTGTAGTGAGGCCATGCGAAATACGAGTGCGTGCAGTCGGAGGAGAGGCTCTGAGAGTAGCGGGAAAGCAGCAGCTAACGGTTCAGATAGGCGACGTTCGTGTGACGCATGAGATGTTACTGGTTGAAGGGGTCGCCGAGACAATCGTTGGGGTTGATCTGTTGGAACGTGTAGGAGCAAAAATTGATTTTGAAGCTCATCGAATGCTGGTTGGGGAGAAGGATGTCGAGCTGCAATCCCCCTGGGGCCGGCTGAACCGCGTTGGTATCGTAAAAACTTCCTCGGTTCCAGGTTGTCCAGTCCCGTGTGTCAGACAGTGTCTCGAGAGGTCTGCGGAGTTATTTTCGACACCAGAGGATGAGTACGGCTTTTGCGATTGGCAAGAACGCAGGATCAACTTGGTGCCGGGTGCGGTGTGCAAACCAGTGTATCGGAGGCTGCCGCGGAAAGTCGTACCGGAAGTCGAGAAGCAAGTTCGGGACATGCTGTCGAAGGGAATAATTCAGGAAAGCACCAGCCCGTATTCCTCACCAGTGTTGTTAACGCGGAAATCGGATGGGACGTATAGATTTTGCGTTGACTTCCGGGAACTCAACGGTGTCACAATTAAGGACGCGTTCCCGATGCCACTAACTGAGGAGATATTTGAGCAGCTTCATGACGCGAAGGTGCTGTCGTTAATCGACTTGAGGTCGGGCTATTGGCAGCTGCCGGTGCTTGTGAGCGACAGAGAGAAAACAGCGTTCTGTGTCAACGGGAAGCAGTATGAGTTCCTGCGGATGCCTTTTGGGTTGTGTAACGCACCGGCTACTTTCAGGCGTTTGCTGCTCCAGGTACTGGAGAACCTGGATGGTGTTGTGGTGTATGGGGATGATATTGTGGCATTTTCAAGGACGATTGATGGGCATGTGTCCAGATTAGGCGCAGTCCTAGAGAGAATCAAATCGGCGGGTTTGAAGTTGAGTGCAAAGAAGTGCCAGATAGCGCGTGACAAAATCGTTTGTTTCGGACATATTGTTGGAGGAGGAAAACTGCAACCCCTACCCGAGAAAGCGAAGACGATTAGGGGCTTCCCTTCGCCAAAATCAAAGCGCCAACTGAGATCCTTCCTTGGCCTGATTGGCTATGATGCCAATTTTGTGCCAAATTTTGCCCAGAAAGTTGGTGTCCTGTTTCAACTACTGAGGAAGGATAAGAAATTCGAGCGGACGTCAGATACGGAGGCGGCGTTCAGGAAACTCAAGGAAAGTGCAACAAACCCTCGAAACTGTTTGACAATACCAAAGCCGCATGAGAAATTCACCGTAGCTGTGGATGCCAGTGACGTCGGAATTGGCGCAGTATTATCACAACCGTCTGGGGTGATCGAGTACGCCAGCCGACTGCTCACAAGTGCCGAGAGGAAATACTCCACCACGGAAAAGGAATGCTTAGCAATCGTGTGGGCACTGGAAAAGTGGAGAACATATCTGATTGCTACTAACTTCTGTATCAAAACGGATCACAAGCCATTTACGTGGTTGATGACAACAAGAGATCCAAGAGGGAGGTTGGCACGGTGGGCATACCGCCTGCAAGAATTCACCTTCACAATCGAGCATGTTAATGGACGAGAAAATGAAATACCTGACGCATTATCCTGCCCGATCCCAGACGGCTAACTGCCGGCTGAGGCAACTCCAGTGAATCGGCTAATGTCAAGTGATGGCGTTTTCAGCCACCAAAAAAAATGACATTCTGGTGCGGACGATTTGTTCACATCTTCAAGCCAAAACAAGACCAGACGGGAGCTCACCTGCACTGCGCGACCTACTGAAAATTTGGGAGCGATTGCATGCGGAAGATGGCAAGCTGTTCGTTGACGTTGATGTGGGACAGGGTCTGCGACCCAGACGACTGCCTTTTGTTCCCGAGGCCGTACGTGAGCAGGCAATACAGCTAGCGCACGACAGTGCTCACATAGGACAACAACGAGTCTTCGAATTATTGCGGCGCAGAGTCTTCTGGCCCACGATGCGGCTCGACGTTGACGACTACATACGAACTTGCCCTGATTGTCAACGGAACCGGGAGCACGCAACAGCTGCACCGCCAATGCAGCCCATAGAAGCACAGCGAGTCTTTCAAAGCTGGAGTTTGGACGTTTTTGGTCCTTTACCTGTGAGTGTTACTGGAAACCGGTACATCATGACAATGGTTGACCACGTGTCTCGCTGGGTGGAAGCAATCCCGATACCGGATCAAACAGGCGATTCGGTCTCTCGAGTGTTCGTCGATAATGTGGTGGCGCGATCTGGTGTACCAGAAACGGTCATCACTGACCAGGGTCACTGCTTCGAATCAAAGAAATTTCGAGACATGTTGGAACAGTGGAGGATCCGGCGAATACGAACGTCGCCTTACCACCCCCAGGCAAACGGAATGACCGAAAGATTCAACAGAACGCTGAAGGAGTGGCTAAATAACCACGGAAGCGATTGGCAAGAAGGACTATCGGAGATATTACTCAGTTACCGCTCAACGAACCATTCAACAACGGGGACGACACCGTTTGAACTGGTTTTTGGGCAAGAACCTAGAACGCGACTGGATGTGTGGCTCAACATGAAGAATGATAAACCTCTGACAACCCGCGAGCGGAGGCATCTAGAGAAAGTGGTCGTACAACAGACAAGAATTGCTCAGAGTCGTAACAAGGCAAGGTACGATAGACGGAACCAAACACACAAATGGGATCCGTTCATGTCCGGACAGCTGGTAAAAGTGAGGAATCGTAACAGACCCGCAGTAGCCGGTCCGGGGGCTAGCAAGTTCCACAAACGATGGAGTGGACCCTACACCGTACTAAAGAGGAAGACTTCCAGTTTCAAAGTCGATCAAGGACCACAAGGCAAATGGGTTAACGGATGTGACTTGGCACACTGGCACGTCCGGACCGAATGTTTTAAAGGAAGGGCGAGTGTAACAGGGAATGCTGGGGCGAGGGAACGGCGTGAACATCAAGGCGAACGAACGAACCAAACGAGGGCCACAGACAAAAGAACAGGTGGCGAATATGTCGGAGGCGTCCCGAAGCAGGCAAAAAGAAGCACACAGACGACCAGAGAGGAAGAAGCGGGATCTCCGGCAACCAACAAGATAGCTCAGGTGAAGGGCTGCCGATCGAGCCGTCAACTGAGACAGTCGGGCCAACCGAAGGGAAATGACGGGCAAGAGAAGCAAGCCATCGGCCACAGGAAAATGGACAGAATGCAGCCGAAGCGCTCAAGCAGCGGCAATAGCAATCTTGGTGCCGCGCAGTCTGGAAAAAAGCCTATTTAAGCGACTGTATGTGTGCCATGACTTGACTTGTGTGATCGTGGGAATACAAGTATCCTGCCGTGCATTGTCGTCCTTGTTACAATATTTTCGAATTCAAGGCGTGCCATACGGAGTTTGTCGGCGTTGAGTCGTCGTGGTTGAAAGTGGGCAGGTTGGCCTTTTGTAGCAATGTGGTGCTGCACAGCATGAGAGACTGGGTCGGTGAACTGACACGGTTTAGTGAAGGATGGAAACTCCTCCAAAATGTCAGCAAACGGTGAATACGGGATCGCCAGCCGAATACCCAGAGAGCTGGCGCATATACCAATGCCGACTGCACAAGGCTTGGTTGTGGTGTCTACCAGCTTGCGATTTTTGAGGTCCACTGTTAGGCCAAAGTGTGAGAAGAAATCAGTGCCAATAACAAGAGTCTGAACATCCGCCTGGATGAAAACCCATTGAAAAGAGCGTCGGAGGCCTAACTCAAGAATTATGGACCGTTGGCCGAATGTCGCAATAGTTGTTGTGTTTGCTGCTTGCAGTGTAAAGTGAGATGGTTTGAGGCTGTGATGTTTGGGTGGGGGGATTACACTGATCTCGGCGCCGGTATCAATGAGGAATCGAAGACCACTGGATCGGTCAACCCTATAAAATAGGCGACTTTCATGTGGAGGGCCAGCCCTAGTCGTCGCCGTTACTGGCTGGCCTGGTCGTTTGACTGTGGGGTGGAAGTGCGGAATGAACATGGAGGATCACAGCGGCATGCCTTGGAGCCGAATGTGCGGTGGTACCAACACCAGGTTTGTAACCGGCGGTTTCTGGACCGTGATCTAGGTCGACGAGGTACTTCGGCGGACACAGGTCGATGAGTAGTAAATGCGTTGCACATTGCACTGACCTGATTGCACAACATGCGAACGGTTTCTTTTAGGTCCGTGATGTCCTTATCGATATGCGAGTGATGGGATGGGGAATCAGGACTGCGAGAAACGTCACCACGGCGATCTGGGGCAGGTGCTGGTAATGTCATAGGAGATTCGTGTGTCGGAGTGGTTTCGGAGGGTGATGTCATGTGAACACAGGGTCTAGCAGCCGGGTAGCATTCCATTATTCTGTCGGCGTGCTGTGCAACTTTGTCAAGAGGAGTAGTGGGCTCCAGCATTGACAGGACCTCCTGCATCGGGAGAGGTAGTTTATCAACCCATATCTCCCTGAAAATGGCGTCGTCCATTTGCCGTCCAGCCAGTAGCGATCGCATGTGGCGCATAAGCTGGGACGGAGTTTGGTCTCCGAGCTCCACCGACGTGAACAGCTCCCGAAGCATTTTCCGGCTGATTTTCCGGTACGCTGAATGACTGCTTCCTTAAGCTTCGTGTAAGGAGCTTCTGGTGGAATGGGATCGAGGAGATCTTCCACGTCAACGGCGATGTCAAAGGGAAGCGCTTGGACAACGTGAGAGTACTTCACGCGCTCGCTGGTTATACGTCGAGTGGCAAATACGGCTTCTATTTGTCGAAACCACACTCGAGGGTTGGTCGGGGCAAAAACGAGCAGTTTGAGAGCAACCGCGTGGATGCCAATAGATTCGCTGTCAGACATCGTGAATCGTGTGGAACTTGGACCAAAAGAATCAAGCTAGTGTCAAAGGATAGAAAAACAACCTGGGCTCACCAATTTTGTAGCGTACTACTCCGTCTATGTGGTACACTAAATTATTGTCAACAACATCTATAACGACACTAGCAAACTAAGATGGGCGGAGGAGCGTGCGGTGATAAAAAGGCTAAAAGGGTATGTACATTAGGAATTAAAATGAAACAAAAGGTGTGACTCAAACTCACAGTTGTTCAATGTTCTTGTGATCAGGAGATGAGCGCCGAAGAGTTAATATCCGCCAATGTCTTCCGTTCAGTTCGGTCTGACAGCCATCCGTTGAACAGAACAGGATGGTATCGAGCGAAGTGCCAAGAGACGCCGTTGAAGCTTCTGAAATGTTTTGTTTCACTCAGTTAGTTCCGACCGATATGGTTCCAAGACGCTCCAAACCAGAAGATGAGACCGAGCCAGAATGAAAGATTTATTTACAGCCGTTTTTGTATTGCTCGGTGCTGACGACCAAAAGGTGTGTGTGTTTTACATAAAAACGTCGGTACAACAAAGGAGTGTCGCACCAAGGGACGTTGAAAATCATGGAAAAAGTCGGAAATGTACAGGTACCTACAAGTTTCATGTGGCCCGTTTGATATCGATTAACTAAACGTTGTGGACATACTGTGAGTCACCTTATTTCTATCCCTATTGCACTGTATTTCTGTACACTGCAAGCAGCCCGTTTGTAAAGTCAATTTTCGGCCGGTTTTCTGTCCGTTTGCTTAGTAGAGATTTTACCAAAGAGAACATTATATACTTGGAGCGAAAATTAGGAGACCAGCACGGCAATATAAGGATTGTATGGAAATGTGCCCATAAATCGCGTTACGCTTTCATGAAACGCTCGTTTAAATGAATCAATATCACGCATATGGCAGCGATCGCGGGAAGCTTCCCGAAAAAGTGGTCTGACTGCACGTTGTGATATGAGTGATCTGATGATTGTACTTTACCACTAGGAAAGTTTTCCAGGTTTTACTGGTGCACTGGCATGTTTTTGAAACAGCACTCTTTTTGATTTGATAGATGTCAAAAATAAGTAGCAGTATGCAGGGTTCAGCCGTTTTGCGGTTTATGCTAATTGTACTGTCACACTGATTTTACTAATCTTGTTTTTAATAATCTCATGTTTGTGTTCTGTAGGATAAAATGCCGAAGTTTGTGAGTGAATTATTTTCACCGGAGTATACGCTTATGGAATAACCAGTGGATATATACGTGGGTTATTCCATGACGTGCAAGGAAATATGATGAACATATAATGTATTTACGGCAATGTATGCATGCATTACCGTCGATTACCATGATAGTAGACAATCATTAGGTGCACTGTACCTTTGTTTTTAGATCTGTTACGTGCGAATGAAGGAGCTGTGCGAACGGATTCAACAACATTCGAGGAAGTAAGTTCATCCGCGGAACAGTTGGAGGTTTCTACGGCCATAGCAACAAGGTCCAGTGTCGCAAAGCGTCGTGTGGACGCAGTGAGTACGTTATATCACGCGAGAACACGGTTGCCTATGACGATGGGACAACGAATCTTACGGGATAAAATCCCCTTTCACAAATGCATACTATTAGCGTCATAAAAGAAAAAATGGCGTCTTTAGATGCGTACGTCATTATTGACGCGGTGCATGCCAATCTACTCTTAAGGGATGATGACACTTACAAGCACGTTCAACGGTGGTTTGTTAATGACAAAGAACGAGGGTTCGTCGGAAGAAAAAGGTAAGGTTTTATTCATTGTGCATTACCACTACCACAGTGCTGCACTTCGTTAGTATTCCAGTCATAGTATGAGATATAAGAACACTGTCCATACATATTTCGTCCACGTTCAGCATAAATGTTCCGCTGTATTTTCGGTTCACGTAACATGATATCCAAGACGTATGTGTCCATATGCAATCCGTTTCCAGTAAGACAAGTTTAATTCAGACAGGGGACAACTTTTCATATTTTTTGAACTCGTTTTTCTCTCGGTCAATTTGCCTATTGGGGATGATTTGTTTGTTTTTGCACGTGCACAAAAATTTATCCCACGTTTTTACTTCCGTCTCTTCAACAACAGGTCGAAGATGAATTGACAGAATACGGCGATCCTGGGCACATTTTGCATAATTGCACATAGTTTTGTATTTACTTTTTATTCAAATATATTTCTTTCTATTCCATTTCATAATTGGTTTCTTTTACACTGTTAAAGTGGGAGGTACAGAGAGTGTTGAAATGATTGCGTCTTGGTAATGAAATGAATGAATTAATGAGCACGTAGTTTGAAGGAAGTGGTAGAAAACAATAACAAATAAATGAATGGTAATAATAAAATAATAAAGCTAGGAAATAATAACAATCTACCCCGTGTTCCATAGGATCGGTTTTAGACTGCTCTGAAACCGCTTCAAAACCGGTCGTCGTAATAGCACAAAGTAGCAAAGACCGGCCGAAAACCGCTCCAAAACCGTCATGAAACCGCGTGAAAACCGGTCGAAGACCGATTGGTTTCTGAGCGGTTTCGGTACATGGGCATACTCCCTTTTTGGCCTCCATCTCTCTATCGAGTCGCAACAGATTAACATCTGACAATTTATGTACCAAAACAACTATAATCAAAGAAATAGGAAGATATGAAACAAACTGTGAACTAAATCTGAGAAACACGTAGAGTTGTGATTTATGATAAACTGTTACTGAGCTTCGGAATGCCTGAACGGGTGCTGATTACACCAAATGAATAAAACAATCCCAAAAAAGCGGCTTAAGATTTATTTCGAAGGGAATGATATTTTACGTACCTGCGTTCTCGTCTTGCATTGCCTTGATTTCTAGCTTTGATAAACCAACGCGCTATGTCTTTCAAAGACAGACACCGGTTTCTCTGCGAATCTTGGGATGGAAGGAACAGCATCTGTAGTTTAGTCGGAGACAACGAATATCACTGACCCACCCTTGACGACAACAATGAGCCTGTTTTTGAACGGCTTTTAGTCGCGCTGTTCTAAACCAGCTGCCGATCAACGTCACTTCGTGTCCAATGGAGGCCGTCTTTAGTCAAGCTCAAAGACAATACTTCATCTAGAGAAGTGAAGGAGAAAAATAGACATTAATGTGAAAGCAGGCAAAGTTTCAACAATGGTGTTTTAGGGGTTATAGGAAAACGATAACCATTCACAAGCGATTGGGTTAATAGGTGCCGTGAGAGTGTCTAACAGAACGTGGTCCACGGTCAGACGATTTGATGGCAAACCGTGTGAAAAAACTGTCATAAACATAAAAACAATTAAAAGGTACATTATCTATTAATCTATAGTTTTCGCGGTGCTCTTGTTGAGGGTGACATTTTGATTTGGTTACATAGTGGAGTGAAAATCATACAGGACACAGGGCGGATGCGTACCGCACAATCGGGAATGAAAATATCATCCAGAGAAATATTACCTTCCTTTCGGAATGCATGTTGCTGACTTCGTGAATTTTTCGGTTTGATTATTCTGCTGGTCTTGCGGGTCTCTTGATGCATAACTTCAATCTTCCGAAATAGGATTGCTAAGGGAAACCAATAGCTGCATCTCACAACCCTGATGTATGACACTGTCCCTGGGTAACGTGAAATACGCGGCGAATAATAGCCCAGAGCGTGCGCATCACGTCACGAAGTGGCCTCGTGGTTAGTATGAAGGTTTTAAAATCATCAAACAAGGGCTGTGAAAGAGCATCCAAGTTGATTTAGGAACACACGCTCCTTCCAAGCAGTATTTCTCGAACAGCTGGAAAAATTAAAATAATACAAATATACTGACCTGCATGGATGATCGACTTCGATGCGCTGATAGTGAGTAGACCGCCACTTGAAAGATCCACGGACCCTAAATCTGCTGATGGTTGAACTCTTGTGGTTCTACTTCAACAGCATGGATACCAAGAGTAACCGTATCCATTAGGCACTGAGATCAAATGAATACCTGACAACATTCGATTTTCTTAGCATACCTATGGACTGCGATTCAGGCGGCGAACACCGGTGCTCTCATAAAGTCGCCTAGCCACGAATGGGCCATTTTGCACAGAGGACCTTCTGGCGGCTCCATTCACTCTACCACGTCGTCTCTTTAGGCATAACTTGGTATTCTGATTCCCAGAATCTGAAGATGAACGATCAAAGCAGTATAGAGATTAAAATACAATATTGCATGAGTTGCACAAAAAACAGAACAACAAAATGACTCTCTCAATGTTCGAGGATATATATATATATATATATATATATATATATATATATATATATATCGATGGAATTGTTTATACGGAGAGATATCAATATACCAGAGTTGAAATGAACTGTAAAAATGCGCATCAGTTATCTCTATGAGTGCTGAATCACATTTCTCCGTAGGGAAACCGAACAGCACATCCTATCATCAGGAGTCATTTAAGCCCAAAGTTCGCCCGACGGCGTTGGGTATCGTGCTGCTTGGGTTGGTAAATTAAGTTATTCTACGGGTAGATGTGTTTTGGGGGCAGACATCGGGAGGCAGCGTGCCGACAGCACGTTTTCAATCTTTGTCAATTCTGATATGTCCAGAGAAGGCACACTATCCGCGCTCATACATCTGACCTTTAATGAACTATCAGTGGCGTTATTTTCATCGATATGGGCTCTGTGGTTAGACCGAGTCGTATCAACCCGTCTTGTAGGATGACAGTACCTGTTCGCAGTCCAAAAGTGCATGTTTCTACTTCATCTCTTGACCCCACGACACACGGGGATAAGATTTAGACATACATCTAAGCCTAAAGCATCCGTAAAGAAAAAGCTTACTGAAGTAGGAAAAGTTGGATAAATTCGTCTTATTCTGCAGTATCGCTCTGTCTTTTTACGGCATCCGTCACTTTCACAGCTGATTTTCATCGAACAATCGTCCACTCAGTGATTCCATTCGAAGCACACGAAGTATACCTACAACTTCTTCGCATTCATCCAACGGTCATTAACCTCGAATGCACCAAATTCGGAACTTTCCCGTAAAGGATGTGCTTCAGTATGTATCAGAGAGCGTTACACATGTGATTTACTTGCTGTGTGTAACTCTGATTGCTCTTTTTACACACCTCAAAATTATGGATCGTTCTGGAGCAAAGGTGACTGCTTCACTTTCGTCCGCAATGTGACCGGAGTGACTTCATGCGAAGCGAGCTACGGGTGGAACGAATTCGCTCAAATCGACGAAAGTATGATGTCCTCCTCTGAGCGTGAAGCGTTTTCTTGGTTGATCAACTTGCACAGTTGTGTTTTGGGCAATCGTTGCAATATTTTACCTAGAGTCCCTGGGGGTTTCATATTCGCTTCATATCTCATAAGTGAGCGCGATTGAACAACTGTCCATACGAATCCCTAGGTCTAATACAGGTTCTATTTCATTGGGAATGTGCACATTGGGATGTGCGAGGCTGTCTAGTAAACTTTTGCTGTGCGGTTGGTCTGGCAAATATTAAAAGATCGTTTTTGCCCGGAAAAAACCCTCTGCGACATTCGTGAGGGACTCTTTTTAATTTTTACTACCGTATTATCTGCACTATACTACACGTTTGTACAACAACGTAGTTCCGCGCATACAAACAATAGGCTACGTTTTACACGCTCGTGTATTGATTGGTTCTCAGTAGTTCTGCTCGGAGTTCAGTCTATTCAACCCTTTCGATGTCGCTTTGGATGTCACGAAAATGAATTTGACCACAATGGCTTCCGAAGTGAGATTTCTTGAAGTAAATTTTATATCCCGAAAGGTAAAGGACTGCATGGAACATTTCGATTTTTGGTGTATTACCAGGAGCCATCTGGAAGACGCAAAAGCATTTTTCCTACAATTCATTGGGAATGGTGCTTCAGGCCTCTTGAAAACTTCGTCGTTCCCCGCTACTCCTATCTGTCAGCGGCAAGACAAGCAAAAATCATTATTTTACATTCTACTACCATTTTGCTACAGTTCTGTGCCATAGTTATGCCACTGGATGGCCGCAGGTTGTTCTCTCTGAAGAAGTTCTCAGCAACAGAAGAAACACATTCAACAGTGGTTCCCAAGAAACGATATTCGAAATTATGCTCTGGTTTCTTACCAGTGGAACTAAAACAAGCATTTCTATATTACATCAGTGTTGTGTTCACAATTCGGTAAAAGAAGAAGCACCTCTTTAAATTTCTTTGCTGGCACGGAGTTGTAGTCGCAGCGGCGTACCGCACACAGAAGTCGAGATATGAAATCACCAATTTTCTCTCCGGGCTGCTGCTTCATGAGTGAAAATTTGTAACGTGCCACATAGGCATTTATACGGGGTCCCCAATGTTTGTCTAATGTTTCCAGTGCATCCTTCAACGACGTTTTCATGCACAAACCTAATGCGTCAAAAAGCCTTCGTCCTTCATCTCCCAGATGTAGTCGAAGAAGTTCCAGCTTATGTTCTTCTGAAAACTTGATGCCAGTATTAAAGACGGACAAAATCTCCACATAATCAATGAAGGTAGTCTTCCACGAATTCCACGAATCTGAGGATGGTTTAACAGCAGCATCGATCCAAAATTGATCTGGAGCACGAATTGTAGCTGTCATTCCGCAGGTTTGAAGCCGCGACGCCAAATGCTGTGTTCACAATTCGGTAAAAGAAGAAAGGCGCACGTGTATGGATAAACGTAAATTCCCGCAGCAGCGTACAGTAAGCGCCAGTACAGGCGAGCACGTGAAAAAGCAAACGAGCATGCAAGTGTGTGAGTCAGTCGTGTATGTAATCGGAAATGTCCGACAACGGTACAATCGGACCACGTCGTGCAAGGTCGCGCAACTAGTGATGCAGTCTGACTGGTCAATGCCGTCCGGGACGAAGCACGGCAAACGTCAGCTGTGTACGTGCGTGTGTGTGCGTGCAAGATCGTCTGTCTGAGCACATGCCTGTTCAGGCCGAACACAACAATCAGGAAGTTATCGACGGTTCGGTCAAGATCAACAAAGGACCGGAGACAAATTGAATGCATGGCACTTTTAATAGTAATAACGTAGTTTTCACCAAGACTGGGGTTGGTGGGTTGAAGTATAGGAATGACGAAGCCAAGTCCTTTCAACCAATCATCAAGGGACTTAGCAAAGAAATGGGTATGATTGTCTGCAACAAGCACTGGAGGCATTATTTCTCTACTGAACATTTTGAACGGGCAGTCTGCGTGAACTCGGCTCTGGTGACGTTGTCCAAAATGCATCGACAACTACCACTACATAATATTTGTGCAAAAATGGACCCTAGTAATTTGCGAGCACTTGTTGTCAAGAATTGCATGAAATTGGCCACGGAAGCCATTTGCTGGGTTTTTAATTTTGTTTGTGGAAATTCTGTGGGTGGACAACATAGTACGGGCACGTAACTGTCGAACGATTTTTGGGCCCAGGATGGACAGACCAGAATCAGAAACGAAAAATTCACACGGATTGGGAGGAGAGTTGGAGATCTGAAACGGAATAACACATGAATCTAGAATGAGCCAAGAATGGCCAATGATGCACCGGGTAGTGACATCGGTGGTCTGAATATGAGCCTCAGGGGAAAAAGATTCTAGATAAGATTGTGAAAAAGCGAACTCGGTACTGTCCGTGTCATTTATGAGAGTTACCGTTTGGAGTAAACAAAATCTAAGGTACATGAAAATAAGGATTGCTGACAACAGCCAAAGCAAGAAAAAAAGTCACACTTGAAGGTACCTGTACAATTCCGACTTTCTCCATGATTTTCAACGTCCCTTGGTGCGACACTCCTTTGTTGTACCGACGTTTTAATGTAAAACACACACACCTTTTGGTCGTCAACAGCGAGCAACACAAAAACGGCTGTAAATAAATCTTTCATTCTGTCTCGGTCTCATCTTCTGGTTTGGAGTGTCTTGGAACCATATCGGTCGGAACTAACTGAGTGAAACAAAACATTTTAAAAGCTTCAACGGCGTCTCTTGGCACTTCGCTCGATACCATCCTGTTCTGTTCAACGGATGGCTGTCAGACCGAACTGAACTGAAGACCTTGGCGGATATTGACTCTTCGGCGCTCATTTCCCGATCACAAGGACACTGAACAACTGTGAGTTTGAGTCACACCTTTTGTTTCATTTTAATTCTCAATGTACATACCCTTTTGGCCTTTTTATCACCGCACGCTCCTCCGCCCATCTTAGTTTGCTAGTGTCGTCTTAGATGTTGTTGACAATAATTTAGCGTACCACATAGACAGAGTAGTACGCTACAAACTGCTCCTCAAGTGAATGGAGTTCGGTTCGACGCAGCTTTTGGACAGGCCATTGTACATCGTTTGGATAGACCGCAGTTATTCTACAGTTGGCTGCCGAGTAGTGGGCTGCGCACTAAAAATGTTTTTAGGAGTGTATGAGTTCGGTCTTTATTGTCAAAGGTCACACAGCGCTTACAAACAACGCGGAGAGAACGATCCGTGGTGATCACTTGCGGGTGCGTCGAAAATGTGTTTTTATTACCAGATAAAACAATAGAACATCGTGTACCATACAGTGTGAGGAAAACGGTAGAATATGTGGAATTCACAAGGTACCACAAGTCTGCCTTGACGAAAACAATCTTCAGTCAAACTGTTTTCGGAACTCACTCGCGAAAATGTTTCTTCGTTCAAGGTTTCCTCAAGTGCGACTGTCTCACCTATGTAGGTGCCTGTACATTTCCGACTTTCTCCATGATTTTCAACTTGCCTTGGTGCGACACTCCTTTGTTGAACCGACGTTTTAACGTAAAACACACACACCTTTTGGTCGTCAACAGCGAGCAACACAAAAACGGCTGTAAATAAATCTTTCATTCTGGCTCGGTCTCATCTTCTGGTTTGGAGCGTCTTGGAACCATATCGGTCGGAACTAACTGAGTGAAACAAAACATTTTAGAAGCTTCAATGGCGTCTCTTGGCACTTCGCTCGATACCATCCTGTTCTGTTCAACGGATGGCTGTCAGACCGAACTGAACTGAAGACCTTGGCGGATATTGGCTCTTTGGCGCTCATTTCCCGATCACAAGGACACTGAACAACTGTGAGTTTGAGTCACACCTTTTGTTTCATTTTAATTCCTAATGTACATACCCTTTTGGCCTTTTTATCACCGCACGCTCCTCCGCCCATCTTAGTTTGCTAGTGTCGTCTTAGATGTTGTTGACAATAATTTAGTGTACCACATAGACAGAGTAGTACACTACACCTATCTATATCTCGATATTTCAGATCCGGTGACCACGTAACCCAAGGACGACGAACATCTTCCGAGGATTCCGAATGAAACAGTCTTCGAATTGGAAAATTTATACAAGTTCCCAGTATACAGTCTTCATAAAGAATCCAGGGATTTTCACGAACACTGTTTTTTCCGACCAGTGATAAACCAGTGGTTTCGATCTAAAGGGTGGATAATCGGCAAGTAATCTAAGAAGCTGGTGGTTAATACAGATTAGGAAAAAGAGAGGTACTATGACGGCTGTCCATAATGCTGTTATTCACTATCAAGGTTTGTAGCATTACACACATATACATGAGACCTTGGAGTGCGTAAATAAATGATTGTGGTTCGTGCTGCAAACAGTTCTGTTCTTCTGTTCATCCAGACTTGGGATAATTGCTGCTACTCACTTACTGCTCTAGGATTTCACAGGCATCCATCACCAGAATTATTTCTGAGCATTTGAAGTAGCGCAACGCGCTATCTTTTGGGCGTAAGTAGCTTTTTTCAACGTTTCTAATGAAGTAGCCCAGCGTTAGTCCAAAGTGGCCCCAACGCGCGTCCGATTGGAAGAGCTTGAGATGCCTACGTGAATTATCAGTCGAAAAATTTTGGAGAAAGAAGTAAACCTTTTGATTGGCTGTGAAGTGCCCGAAAAACGTAGAATGTTAGGTCAGCGAATCGGGGGTGAAAAGCAACCACACACTGTAAAACTTTTGTTTGGTGGGTTATATTTTGGCCATAGGAGGAGGTATGTGAAAACACCACATCCACCAACCACCTCTTATTCTAGCCTATCACTTGCAGATCAAATCCGTCGTATCCACGACAGGGAATTTGATAATTTGCCTTCGACGAAAATGGCTGTGCTCACCAAAGATCGCAGGGCTCTGTCAGTTGTCGAAACCACGAAACTAACTTCTGGGGGTCACTTTGTACCATCACTTTGAAGTAGTTTGCAGCAATGACCTTGAGTCCGTACGGTTTACAAAGGACCTCTTTTCTTCTTCCCTTAACATGCATCACCGTATTTATGGTTTATAAGAAATGCCCATGAGTGTACACTCTCATCCACATTACTGAAGATTATTACCACTGAGGTAAATTGGATGCATTCAGCGCTTTTCCCTTCAGGTCGTGTCTGTGTAGTGACCTGGAGCTGACTGAGTTTGAATGTGTAAATTCATGACCAAAACTTACAGCAGACAAACAACGAATTAGCGTTTAGATCTAAGCTGTTTGTGTGTTGTTCGGTGCTATAGGCCTGTGCGTTGTTTGTCTGCTTGTAGTAAGGACAGTTGGTTTCCGCCAAATGAGAAATACATTTTTTGACTGCTGTGCTTGCGGACAGTTGAACGATTAGCCCGCTTAGCTAGTATTGCGTTCGGTTTCGCTCCCAAACTTGAACGTGCAAGACATTGTTTCAATACAAAAAGTCCTTCAACTATTCCACGACTTTTAACATCTTTTGGCACGCGTCGGGACTTTTGGCTTGTTGCCCTTTCCATAGGCCGTTCTTGGAATCTAGTTAGTATCTGGTATCCGGAGTACTAAACCTGCATCAGATGAAGCTTGCGCTTCATGGAACGCAAGACTGTGCTTGCAACTATACCGACTTTTCTCTGAGGTCCTAATCACAGATACGCCTGTTGAAAGAAACACTTTTCCGGCATTGTAACAAAAACCAGGCTTGACTATCTTGGGAGTCAGCAGTTCTACTCTCACCAACTGCAGTCTTGATAATGTGGATTTAGTTAGCGGATCGCCGTACACAATTGAAAGGAAGAAAAATAACGACTCAGGTGATGTGGAAATAGGCTGCCTTAAGTTTTCAACCTTGGATGACTTTAATGATGTCCTGTTTCCCTCCACCCGTCACTATTTTTTGCTGCTAGCGGTTTGGTAGAGACTATTACCACGTGTGCCGTCGAAGAAATGGACTGTAAATGTGTATCACTGTCAACGAGCGATATTCCAGATTGACTCCTTCTGTTTTCCTGTACAGTATCCTCTCCGTTACCATACACAGTTGCACAGTATGTGAGACCACATATACGAAATATTACTCCACTTCCTATTAAGTATTGGTGTTCTTGATTCTCGGTGGTTCTGTGCGGGGTTCAGCCCATTCAGTCTTATCGATATTACACAACCGCAAGCAGTTATTGTGTCATTCCCTTGTGTCATACAGTTTGATGTTGATCACGACTTCTATTCTGTTTCCAACTTTTTATTGCGGACGATACTAAACGATTTTGAATTTTAGATGGCTTCCGACGCTGTGTTTTCACTTGTCGCCCCGGGGAATGACAATGGAGTCTTCCGCGTCATAAGCCGATCATAGCTTCCCAGTGACCAACAATGGGCTGTGATTCCCATTAAGACCGGGAATCGGTTCCATCGTGTGGCGCAAGCACACCAAAGGCCTGACGAGAGCGCCATAAGGCCTCCCGTTAGGGTTCTGGCAAACACCTGTAACTAAGTGATGCACTAACAACGAGTTGTTTTCAGTCCACTTCAGACAGGCTTGGTAAATGCAAAGAAGAGAACTGGACAACCAGTTACCGTCCAGTGACGGGGCTATGGGATTACTGAAGCGGAAACCGTAAGTCTTCCTCGAACTGTTATGAGTCTTAGGAAAGTGCCGGCCACTTGGACTTCCTCCGACGAGGAAAGTAATGAAGCTAAGGTTGTTCCACAGCCAAAGAGTACAACTAGATTTCATTACTAATCCCTTGAGGTCCAACGGTAGCTGTTAGCTAGCGAATCACCAAACAGCTAGCTAGTCGAACAGGCTCTGTGCAAGGTAAATTGTCGCTACAGCTTTCAGTTTCATTTCAAGCGAATCTATTTGCGGCGGCACTACCAAGGTTGTTCCAGTCACCCCCAAAACATCGTGTAAGTTACTGTATAATAATGAACACTACCGTTCCAGCTTCCGCTCCCTTGATTGCCAAAGAACTTTCCCGAATCAGGTCTTTGATCGCCGTGCACGAAGATAACGTGTTAACGCTGAGAGTGTTGGCAAACGCGGTCGAGGTCGACTCTCAGTCTACACCCACATTTCCAGTAGGAACTCTGCTGAGGTTTAGCGAATTAGACCGGGATATGTCTAACTTGGAGGTCCGCTGAGAGCCGTTAATTACACCCTTCCTTTCTATTTTATGCCCAAAGGATCACACCATCAGCACTACCTACTAGAGTACTGTGGGTAAGTTTGTGCGTAAACTGATGTCTCGTGTTACTTATGTGAGTTATCGGTAACTTCATCCTCTGTCTGATACAGTTACACATATATACGATAGGAATGCATATTTTCGGAAACAAATAGAGGGTATTTACAGTATCAAATTAAGATTGGTCAATCAATGTTGTAGGTGTTTTGTGGGTCGGAAAAGGGGTGGGAAGTCGGTTGTTCGTGGTTGGGAAAACTCGGTGTAGAAAGTAAATCTGGGGTGGGTTGGCTGCTTCCTGTCACGACTGAAAGGTCGCGGTCGAGGTCACCATGATTTTGTCCCCAATTTTCCGATCGCGGCCAGGGTAGCTGCAGTGATTTGACAAATCGCTTGTGTAAACAAAGCGATGGATTTAACAGCCTAATCGCTACTGCCTCCGCTGCTCCCAAAGTGATTTGGCGAACGATCTTCGAAGAATTCACAGGCACTTTGTAAATTATCTTGAAGGCTTCGTTGTCTACCTGGTGCCCTGTCTCGGCAAGGTGCGCCACGATTGCACTAGTTATGGTTCTTCTAGTTCCTGTCCTCAGCCAAGCTGGTTTGTGTTCCTTGATTCTTTGGGACAGTTGCCGTGTCGTTTTGCCTACATTGCTTGCCAAACATGAGCAAACAAATGAATAGGTTAACATGGAGGAGGAAAGGACAGGCATTTTGTCTTTGAGATTCATAGAAATCATTGACCGGCTTGTGAAGTGGGCGCGTAGAGTAGCGGCGAGAAATGTACGGGCGATTGCATCCCTTAGGCGCCGAACTAGTAGTTCGCATTTACCATCTTTGAGGGGAAGTTGCATGTGCAATTCTTTTTTTCTTGGCGGTGATTATCAGTGGTCGCTTGGGTACTTCCGAACTGTTCTTTTGAATGAAACGTTTAGGATTTATCTCAGTTAGGTCAGAACCTGCTCCCGTGTAGTGTCTAGAGCCCCGGGACCTCGGTTTGTGACACGATAGCGAATATACTCGGCAGCGCGCAAAGCAGAACTCAAAAAGCTGGAGCGGGACAACCTGTGTATTGGAGGAGCGCAACGGCGTGCAGACGACGTACACAGGCGGAGCAAGTGGCGCCACCAAAAACGGTCATTGTTCAAATAAACAAATTTGTTAGTCTTTGTCATTGCTCTATTGGTAGCACTACAGGGGTCTCCCCCAGAAGGCCGACGCAGTTGGGCTTCGACCCTTGATGGGTACGTCAGATTCGGTGGTGAGAGACGTTTCTCATGCCTCCCGCCGCGGTCGAACACAACAGCGAAGCCAGCACAAGCCGTTCTCCATGATTCACACTGGTCGCTGTGCGTCGATCGCAAAATTGCTTCCTCCTCAAAATGTTTTCCGATCGGGGTAGATCCTGCTTGTGACCTGGCAGTTGTGATTGTGTTGTAGGGTTTGTCGTTGACGGCATATCCCAAAGTTCCGTGTCCCTGTGGTTGTCATTGCCTTCGTAAGCGAGCCAGCGTCCGGTGTCAAATGAGTCCAGTCGCGATCCAATGAGCCTTGTGCTGGAGCCATGCGAGATCCTGGAATTCCATATAGTTCTGTCCGACGGGACGAGCTGGAAGGCAAGAAACACAAGGAAGCTGAGCCTCGAGGCGCGATCGGATATTCGACTGAGGGGGACATAACAGCGCAGTAAGGCTGCCGCCACCCTTGTCGTGATCACCACGTGGTCGTGCATTCATGCATAATAGGACTACGTACAAGTTGATAATGAAGGGTAAACTAAAATATATACAACCGCTACATGTTCAGAAAACCTCGTTAGCTGTCGCAGCTCGCTGCCGCGTCGATTTCTCCTGTTGAGGGATGCAGCTGTGTCTTCCGTGGAGTTTGGTGTTGCAACAGGTAACAAGGGTTCGTAAGTGGGAGTAACAGGGGCCGACTCGGGACGACTAACCGAAGGTTGTGAGCAGGTGGGGACACTGAGAGGGTTGTTCGGGGTGGGTTCTACCTCGATGAAGGCTGGTTTGAGGCGGTCTATACTGATGGTCTCCTTCCTGCCCTCAACGTCCACCACGTATTTCTTTTCCTTTCGCTGGACGACGCGGAATGGGGCCAGAGCAAGCCGCCTGCAGTGGTGATCGCACCGCATCTACTCGAATAAACACATGGCTGGTGGTAGCTAGATTGGTAAGTACGTAGTTGCTGAGGGTTTTTCGCGTGGTGGGGTGGGCTTTATCACCCTCATTTGGTGCGACAACCGTTTTGCGTAATCCCCGTAATTAAAACTCACAGGTGGTAATGGAGAAACCAACTCACCTGGAACTCTTAGTGTGCAACCGTAAACCAGTTCAGCCGCCGTCACACTAATATCGGCTTTAACAGTGTTACGCAGTCCTAAGAGGACGATCGGCAAAACTGCACTCCATAATGAGTTATCACGAACACGAAGGGCAGCTTTCAGCTGGCGATGGAATCGCTCCACCATGCCATTAGCCTGAACATGATAGGCCGTCGTCTTGTTGTGTCTGCAACCGAATGCGTTCAGTAGCTCGTGGAAGGCGCCGTCAAAATGAGAACCGCGGTCAGTGGTCACGATAGCAGGGCAACCGAACTGACTCGCCCAACCAATTAGAAACGCTTTTGCGGCTTCCTCTGAGGTTGGACGAGGAATAAATATGGCCTGTGGCCAGCGAGTGAAACGATCTACGCAAGTGAAGATGTAGACGCAGCCACTGGATGGCGGAAGTGGCCCCACGAGATCCACATGCACATGATGGAAGCGTGCGTCCGGCTCACAGAATGTGCCTAACGTAGATTTGGTATGAACTCGTTGACACTGGAGACAAGCGCGGGCCCAAGGACGTACGTCACGTTTGACGCAAGGCCAGACGAATCGCTCGGTGACTAGTTTCACTGAGGCGGTTACCCCATGGTGCGATAAGTTGTGGAGGCTGATAAAATCTTGTCGGCGAAAACTGGCAGGAACTAATGGTCGGGGTCGACCTTGTGGCACACCGCAAATGATAGTTACGTCCAAAGTTGGAAGGGCCACTGGCACTTAGTGCAGGGAGCTGTTGTGTCTGAGTTGCTCTACCTTAGGATCTGTTGCTTGGGCTGCGGCGACTGCTTCTAGGTCTGTGCCCATGGGTAGTGGGTGGTCGATATTGTGGACGCGTGAGAGTGCGTCTGCTACGGGATTGTGTGCCCCAGAGACGTGTCGAATGTCCGTGGTAAACTGCGAAACATAGTCCAAGTGACAAATCTCGCGTGGTGAATATCAATCAGAAGCTGACTGGAGAGAAGGCTCCAGCCGTCTATGACCCGTGAGCACTGTAATCGTTTGGCCCTCGAGTGTGTGCCAGAAGTGTCGGATACCCAAATAGATTGCCAGTAGTTCCCTACTGAACTTACTATATCGGGATTCAGCAGGCTGGAGACGCTTGCAGAAGAAAACTATTGGTTGCCATGAGTGGTTGACGAATTGCTGCAACACTGCTCCAACAGCCGTGTCCGAAGTATCTGTTCCTAATGCCAGGGGAGCAGAACAATCGGGATGTGAAAGGAGTGCTATGGTGGCGATAGCTTCCTTGACCAGAGTAAACGCTGCCTGCGTCGTGTAGGGAAAAATGAATTTCCGCTTGCCTCCACGTAAAAGATCTGTTAGAGGCTGCATTGTTTCGGCGCAGTGTGGGATAAAGCGGCGATAAAAGTAAACCAAGCCAGAACATTGGCGCAATTATCGGTGAACATGATTCACGGAGGAATACGAACTGGTTGCGGAAAGAGAAGTCTGCAGGTCGACAACTCTCCGGCCTCGTGCATCGATCAGGAGGTCGAAATGGTCAAGGAAATCGATGCCTAGTATGGGATAGGAGATGTCTGCTACTATGAACACCCAGCGGAATGTGCGACGTAGTCTTAAGTTGAGCGTGAGTGACTTACGGCCGTAAGTAGCAATAGGAGTGCCATCGGCAGCACGGAGTTGTTGGACTGATGGGTTCGTTGCATCACCTGCTTCCTTCGGAATGACACTAACTGCTGCACCGGTGTCAGTTAGGAACAGGTTATTGGAAACTAAGTCTCGGACATGCAACAGACGACTCCTATTATGGCTGCCGACCGCGTTAGTCGTAGGAACGCGTCGGGATGCTAGTTTCCCTGTTTGGCACCTGGGAAGGTGCAACCGGCTTCGCAGTGCCGGGCCTTCTCCCCAATCCGTTTGTGGTACCGACAGTACGTTGGTCGAGATGGATTGACCAGGCGGTCAGGGGAGGGGCTTCTGAGACGTCCTCGTCGGTCAGAGTTGTGATATGAATTGTGGTTTTTACAGTGAGAACAACCAGGAGGGTAAAAAAGGTCTGAAAGCCCGCTCGAAAGCAGCTATCAGAGTGTCCTAGGAGTGTGTTCCTACAGTGGGAGCGGTGGTCTGAGGGCTGCTCGAGTTTGTTACGGCAGTAATTTGTGGATGGTACCGTTCCATAATACCGTCCGCTAGTTTAGCCGCTTCTGTGAGCTTAAGGTGGCTGGAAACATCGAGCAGTGCCTGAATATTGGGTGGTAGTCGCTGTACCCACGACTCTTTAAGGACGTTTTCCTCTAAAAGTTGCCCCGCCAACTGCCGCATTTCTCTCAGTAATGCAGAGGGCTTCTTGCTACCTAACCCTGTCCCTTGGGTCAGCCGTTTCAGTCTGGACGATTCTGACGGTAAAATACAGGAGATTACCGCATCTTTCACGGCTGCTTAAGAGCTGTTGTTAAATATTACGTCGCGTATCTGAGTAGCAACATCACGCGGAAGGCGACCGATAGTCCACAAGAAACGGGTTCGTTTGCTTGTAATTCTATGTGATTCAAACTCTGCCTCCAACATATGAAACCAGAGTTGAGGGTCATCAACAAAAAACTGAGGAGTGGCTAGGGAGACTATCGAAACGGACGGTTTCGGGTCAGGTTTGCCGTCGTTGCTAGCCATAGTTGCAATGGTATATCAAGTGTAAAACGATATAAAGAGGTCAGTGAAACACTTATAATATCGATGTGAGAAAGTATATATAAGGGATATGGTAACTGAAATCAGGAATTTACCGTTTGTGTCGGAAAAAGTGTATATGCAAACGAATAAGTGTGATTGAGGGAATTATGAGTGTCCTTCGAGAATTAATTTGTTGTTCGGGCTCACCAGTTTAGGATTTATCTCATTTAAGTCAGGACCTGCTCCCGTGTAGTGTCTAGAGCCCCGGGACCTCGGTTTGTGACACGATAGCGAATATACTCGGCAGCGCGCCAAGCAGAACTCAAAAAGCTGGAGCGGGACAACCTGTGTATTGGAGGAGCGCAACGGCGTGCAGACGACGTACACAGGCGGAGCAAGTGGCGCCACCAAAAACGGTCATTGTTCAAATAAACAAATTTGTTAGTCTGTGTCATTGCTTTATTGGTAGTGCTACAAACGTTCCGGATACCCGTCATTTAGTAATGTTTGTCTTATCGGATATAATTATTCACTCACGGTCTCCTCGGAACAGATCTTTCGTATGCGAGACGTTAGGGATCGGACTAGGTTCTGTTTGCATACGAAAGATCTGTTCCGAGGAAACAGTGAGTGAGGAACTACATCACAGACATCACTAAATAACGGGTATCCGGAACGTTTCATTCAAAAGAACAGTTCGGAAGTACCCAAGCGACCACTGATAATCACCGCCAAGAAAAAAAGAATTGCACATGCAACTTCCCCTCAAAGATGGTAAATGCGAACTACTAGTTCGGCGCCTAAGGGATGCAATCGCCCGTACATTTCTCGCCGCTACTCTACGCGCCCACTTCACAAGCCGGTCAATGATTTCTATGAATCTCAAAGACAAAATGCCTGTCCTTTCCTCCTCCATGTTAACCTATTCATTTGTTTGCTCATGTTTGGCAAGCAATGTAGGCAAAACGACACGGCAACTGTCCCAAAGAATCAAGGAACACAAACCAGCTTGGCTGAGGACAGGAACTAGAAGAACCATAACTAGTGCAATCGTGGCGCACCTTGCCGAGACAGGGCACCAGGTAGACAACGAAGCCTTCAAGATAATTTACAAAGTGCCTGTGAATTCTTCGAAGATCGTTCGCCAAATCACTTTGGGAGCAGCGGAGGCAGTAGCGATTAGGCTGTTAAATCCATCGCTTTGTTTACACAAGCGATTTGTCAAATCACTGCAGCTACCCTGGCCGCGATCGGAAAATTGGGGACAAAATCATGGTGACCTCGACCGCGACCTTTCAGTCGTGACAGGAAGCAGCCAACCCACCCCAGATTTACTTTCTACACCGAGTTTTCCCAACCACGAACAACCGACTTCCCACCCCTTTTCCGACCCACAAAACACCTACAACATTGATTGACCAATCTTAATTTGATACTGTAAATACCCTCTATTTGTTTCCGAAAATATGCATTCCTATCGTATATATGTGTAACTGTATTAGACAGAGGATGAAGTTACCGAAAACGAGCTTGTTCGCTATCATGCCTTTTTCTATAATGCAATGGGATTCTTTGGTGTAATGTGAGTTTATCGACAGAAATGAACTATTCCGGAGCCATCGGAAAGATGGCTTTGAAAAGGAATATCCTATATGGAATAATAGTCGGCACGTTGAACCTTATTCCATTTATGCCCCAGATGCTATTTGCAAAAGAATCACGCCTTGCAGTGGTAAGCGTGGTATAAACTGTACCGTGAGACAATGGCTGCATGATACGACGAAGAACATCAAGAGGCAAGATCCACTATGGAGGGCGTGAGCAGTTTGGTGAAAAACGTTAATTTTTTATTCCACAGGGAACAGTCGATGCGGGCGAAAATGCGGCCGGTCGGAAAAACGTGAATAAGAATGCTCAACTATTCCTTTAATCTGTCACCTTATTAAGTGTTGGCGTAAAAAACAATCTATAATAAACTTGGATGGGGTTTTGTGAATGTTGTTAGCTCGGTTACATTAGCAATGGTATTGGCGAGCATACAAATATAACTGCGATATTTAGTTAATTATACCGACAAATCGTGGGTAACTTATGCCTAAAATTAGTATTATTTACGGTAATCCTTCTAAATAGCATTTTCCGATTAAGTATTCATGGAAGTTGGATAAGTATCGTACAAACAGTTTAGAATAGTTCCATTTGAAGTGTTGGCGCAAACTTTCAGAAACGTGGAGCTTAATCCCTTGAATTGGCCCCTGCTTTTCGCAGTACGAACGGGGATCAAAAAGAGGGTCTTTGAGAATACTAACCCCAAGTTTTGGCGAATTAGCGCGGGCACAACCTTCTCGTAGCAGTGTCATTCCATTGGTTCACAAGAGGAAAACAAATGCTTTGAGGAGGATGGGCGACGCACTGTCATGCGGCTCTGACATCTGATTTATCGAGGGGGTAGAAGTTGCTTTACATGAGAGCATAATGGCAGTAAGCCCCCTTCACACCGATTGGTCCATGAAAACGAGAGTTTGGAAGCTTGGATTGCTGTTCTCACATACCCCTCCTTTGGCCCCTGTTTGCACTGTGGAAAACAGAGGCCCATTCAGGGGTTTTGCTCCCGTTTTTGCTGGCCGGGTTCTTAGAGCATCCGTCCAGTGGGCTAGCTGAGCAATCACTTTATGGCACCAAAGCCACTGTCAGGTTTCACACCCCGAGTTTGTAGAGATTCCGAATTAGGTAAGGGCTGCTGTGAGGCTGTCCAATATCCAGAAAGGAGCAACATGAGGCAGTATGGTCGAATCTGGAGGATGTGCAAGACTCTGTACGTGGTTATTTACCCCGACATCCACCTCTACTTCCTGCGAAGGCAGGGCAGGTGCTGGCCGTGTTCGGTTTCCCTGCTAGGTCTGGCCAGCATTCAGTTTTAATCGGCTTTCGAAACTAGGGTGACGGGCCGTGGAATATGAGAATCTCTTTCAGGACTTGGCTGAGCAAATGATTCTGCTGGTGATTTCTTATCACTTTTGGGTCATCTTGTCATGGGTCTGGGCTACCTTTAATTTAAGGCCCACTGCTGAATGCTTTGGTCCCAGCACAGGGAATTCATCAGGGATGTTCAGCAAAGGAAATTTCATGTGAACGAAGGCCTCAAGGTATTCGAGCGCGGATTATGAGTGTGTCTCCTATCTGGTCACGTAGCAAATTACCAACGGAATCCCTCTGTCGAGCGAAAAGCAAACGAGCGCTACGGTGTAGCAGAAAGCAAACTTGGTGCGTGTACAGTCGGCAAGAAACCAAACATGAAAGTGATTCAGAAACGAGGTTGACGGAAACCCCGGAAGAGTCGGTTCGTCTAAAGTTACGCAACGAAATAGGGGCGAGTTCAAAACCATTCGGCGAAATAGATGGTAGAGAAAATAAATCGAAAAAGGTGTCCATAAAACAGTCATTTTTCGGCGTGATCGAGTTCGCTACAGCAGCCTTTGCTAGAAGGCACTGAAAGTCTTCGAAAAAATGTAAGGGAGATGCAGGCACAAGAGAATGTTTGTGTGCAAGAATGTGTGTAAAATACGTGAATGTGGCTGGGCTCTAGGTTGTTGACGGGCAGAATCCTGGGTATGCGAAAACCGCAGAAGAATGGTCGAGTGTAAACCAGACTCGTTGCCAGTGATTTCGTTTGCTTTTATCATCAGCCAGGTATGCCACCCCAGTAACGTCCAGTGCAGAGTGACCGTTAACCAAGGTGATATCCGGAGGTCAAGCCAGTAGGTGCGTCAGTGAGAAGAAGCGACAGCAATAAGGTCGAACCGGAATGTGAACGCTGGTGCCGCACTTATCCGGATTTGATGAGGCCAGCAAAACGTACCGTATGGCTAGGTTTACATACATGTTAGGTCGGTTTGAGAAGAAGCATGGTCCCAAAGCAACAACAACAGACGAAAACTACGGAGTCAAGGGGCAGCCATCAAGGGTCAGCTTAAGGATTACAACAGGCAAAAGCAAATTGTTTTTAGCATTTTCATCCCACTCTTATTGTAAATTGTTTGTCCCTTTCTCAGTTGTCAGCGGGGAATGGTGAGTTCTGAGCTTTATCTCCCGGCGTCTTCAGCCAACGGCAATCCCCATCTCTTGGGCCCCAACAGAGAAGGCGGGAGGCACCAACGCAGACCACAGCCGAAGCTGATTTCTTCGTGCCCCTGCGCCAAGTCATAACCTGACCGCCACTCTGTTTCTTCCAGCATTGCCCAACACTGCAAAAAGAGCAAGAAAAGGCAAACGATGATCAGGCATACGCAAAGCATGCCCGAGCCATCGGAGGCGGTGTGGGTGATTACCTCTATCAAGGGACGGCCATCAGCACCGAACGCACGACGACGAAACTCATCGTTGCCCATTTGATGTTCCCACTAGAAGCGGGCTATGCTTCGGAGACACCTGTGGTCAAATACAGAAACCTGCAGGGCATCCTCAGCGCTGAGCGGCCGAGCCCCGTAGCCGTAGAGAACACTGCGAACTGTGGCATCGTACACTGTTTCCTTGAGAGAAGGCTGGATGCCATGGGGACTCCTCAAATAATAGCTTATTTCGAGGACGCCCGAGGCATGTCTTAGGTATGACCAGAACTTTTACCGGCGAAAAAATTGACAGACGAAATCCATGAAAAATTTAGAAATACAAAGGACAAAGAAGGGGTAGGGAGAAAAGCAGGGGAGATGGGAGGGGGATAAATGCGTGCATACCAAGGAGTAATGGAGGGAGTTTAAGTGAACCCGGAAATGGATTCAAGTATGGGCTCGGCAGATTTGAAGGTCAAGTTCAGATGGAGCAGCTGGCTGAGCCAAGTGGAAAAGAACGGAACCTGGGGGTTTCACATGAGGAGGACCGAAAATCGGCATGAGAGACTATCGTTACGAGAAACGATGAAGAAAAAAGAATAAAGAATAAAAGAAAGGAAGAACAAAAAATTAGGTTGTATGGCTGGGGACTAGGTAGCCATGAGCTATGCTTTATTGCAATAAACGGACGGTGTCAATTTGAAAACAGGGAGCTGGCAATGCAAGACATAAAGAGTGAGTCGGACGGCAGCAATGACACGGAAGGATCGAGATACGGTAAATGTGAGGAGCAGATATAGACAAAATGGAGGCACATCATGAGGGGCGGTGGCATGGTGGCAAGAGAACTGGCAGGCGAAGAACAGGGGGAGGCAGAGAAAATATGTGGATAAAAAATACGTATGTATATATTTATGTATAATATATATCAGAGAAGGGCAAATAGCAGTGGAGAGACGGGATACGAAAGTAGCAGTGCTTGGAGAAGACAGGTGGGTTTTGGGTCAAATAGTACGGAATCAACTTGGATAAACCTTGAAGAACGGTGGATGACACAGGATGAAGACCGAGAAAAAGAAAAGAACCCGGACGGGAAAGCCTATGGTGGAACAAAATGCACGAGAAATAGTTATGCATCGGAGTTGGGAGAATGGAACAGGAGAGTTGTGTGCTTACAGGCCATTGCGCCAAGGGTTTGAGCCAGAAGTTACTAATCGGTACATTGCCTAAGAAGAAGACCCACGAAAGAGTTACGGATTCAGGCATGAAAATATGAAGGTGGTAAAAAGGTAATACATTTTGTCGTAAAAAAGAAAGGGTTGGAACGGCGGGTCCTTATATGGTGATTGGTCATGGTTACGGATGTGTCCGGTGAGCAATGGTGGGAGGCATAAGACGGGCAATAAAGAGTGTGGCAAATAATAGCTAGTGAGGTATGCGATCAGTGAGCTTTATAAGCACATGGAGGTACCAGGTGAATACTGATTAGGAGCCGATAGGGGCGAAATGGGTAGAGAAGAACGTAATTTGGGCTTGGGCAGAGTAAAGTGGATGGGGCGAGAGTGACATGATGCAGTGAGGTTTGTCGTTGTGAAAAATTACAAGGACAAAAGCAGAATGGATGGGTGTGCTTACAGAGGTAGAATGACACTGAAGGGAAGTGATAAGAGTGCTTGCAAGAAAGATAGATGAACGAAACGTGGAGGAAGAATGGTAGGAGCATGCGGTCTGCAACGGACAATGATAAATGCGGTACGGGGAGTAGAGTTGGAGCATGAAATCCGCAACCCATGCTAGTGGGTGGAGCTGGCTGTGCGCTGGACACCCAACCTGAAAAACACTTCGTGAAGTGAACACGGGAGGTGTGATCAACCAGCCTTATTGCGCTCGCACGTTTTTGCAGACGGCCTGCACGCCCGATGTGCGCCGGCCAAAGCGGGAGATCTGACCGCGCCCCGCGCCGTTGGGATTGGCGTCAGAATTCATTATTGGTTGTATGGAGGGCTGAGACACCATGGTAAGGGTATATGATGCAGGACCAATTCGACTGATTGTGGGAACTTGGACAACAGAGCCAGCGGGAACAGCCAGCGGTAAACTGACATACAGCATTATTATCCAGGTGCACGAGCCAGGGAGGCGATCAGTAGTGTGTGTAAGGAACAAATACTGAAAATCCTTCCAAAAGTTCTACGTGCTTTGTGAATCTGACTATATTCGGCAGTACTTTGAAGAACTCACCCATATACCACACTTTTTTACGTTTGTTTTTTCATGTGAAACATTTGAATTTGGCCTTGAATGGTTTCTGACTGTTGTGCTTGAGTCACGAGAGTTTGGACCGTTAGGTTTTACTTTGAAGTCTATTTGACTGCGTACTTGATGTTTGTATATATTTGTACCTTCTATGGATTTCAATTTAGTACCGTGGAAACTAAAAATCATTCTTGTTCTGGTTTTGGGCTTCGTTTGAATTGGCTACGCGTTGCTCGATTTGAGCGAATGGACTTACATAGTGCCCGAGGTATTTGGCCGGCATTGAGGATCACTGGAAAGGGGAATGAGAGAGAGAAAAGCAGTCTGGGTATAGCCAGCTGAGAATCAACGGTTAACCGAAAGAAGAACAAAAATGAGACACGGGACCATCGACTCAGCGGATTCCTATGACAAATCGAGGCCATAGAACGTAAGGAAACGCTTAAGTAGGTGCTAAAAAACCAGCTGACAGGTAATATTTCACCTAGAGTAGTCATTCAGCAGAAGAGAAGACTACGTTCTGAATGAAATCACGGAAGAAGCTTAGCTGGGAGATAGGGTGGGGGCAGAGTTGGTGACTCCGTAACTGGATGTTGAGCTCAGTTAGTGGGCCATTCTAGGTGGGAGAAATGAGATTAGATTTTCTAGTTCAAAACCCCAGAGGGGGTGATGGGAGTATACATGGTCGGACCTGGTGTGGATAAGAAGCAAAGTAAGCTAAGAGATATCGAGGGGCGTTGGGTTACTTACCATGCTTGTGCTAATAATTACGGGACAGTATTGACTGTATATATGTTTATATTTATATGTTTATATATATTATAGACATATATACACATATATATTTTACATATATATATATATATCGAACGGGGCTTGGTTACTGATGCAGTTCCTGTAGCTTTCTTGATGGTGGTTCCAGGGCCGCAGATGTGATGTTACTAAATAAAGTAAATGATTCGAGGAGCGGATGGGGCTTATTAACAAACTGTGGGGAGTATTACGATGGCCTCTAAGGATGCGAATGCATCTGGAAGGACTCATTTCAAAGTGAAATTGGCAGGACCCTATAAGTTGGTATGGAAAAACAATTAGTGGAAGCAGACATGCTTTAAATAGGCCGATGGCCAAGTCTAAGGAGAAGCGGTCAAACGGAGCATCCAGAATTCAAAAGCGGTGAAATTATTTGGCAAAGTGATGTAAAGCGAGAAGGCAAAGCAACAGAGTTGGTACACGAAGGCTGCTATGGCTCTCACAATTCTTGATGTGATATCCTCTTCAACACCACTTCCAGCTGTGATCAAGCACTCTAGGTACCTAAAATATTGACTGCCTCCAACCAATCACCACCAAGGGTGAGTGCAGGCACAGGCTGCTGACAGTCTTGAACAAGTACTTTGTGCTTAGAAGGGGCAAAGTACATACGATATTGGGACACTTCAATCTCCATGCGGTTCAGTGCACGTCGAACCACCCGTGCACTTTTGCTCAGACAGGCGATATCCCTGGGGTACTCTAAGTCAAAGGCTCGGTTCCCTGGGAGGAGTTCAACACCACCGCTTTGGAGGACCAAACAAAACGTTCCGTAGGACATCCTCTTTGGCACGATTAAAGGAAAAGGGGATACGGGGCAGCCAGGCCTTACACACCTGGGGACAGCAAAGGGTGGCAAAAGCTGTCCATGAGCCCCAACCCAACCTGAGATATGACGACACAACTCTTTGAGGGCCGATTCGTACTTCTCAGATACACCGTTCCTGAAAAAACAGTGTCACAAAGCAGACCCATCGACAGAGTCAAAGGATGCGCTAATGTTGAGAGAAGAACGATCGTGAGTCTTTGAAATGCCAAAAATGCCCTAACGGCTGTCGTAGGGTGATGGCATGATCGATGTATGCACGACCGGTAGGAAACTCAGCCTGTTCCTAGCGAGATTTTCATCACGAGTGTTGTATAATCTGCGGAGAATGACGGTGCCAGCAGCTCAGACGTTATTGGGGATAAGCTCATATCCTTATGGTTGGAGCTGTCTTTGCGCGAGACCTTCTTGAAGTTGTGGACGGCTACGGACTCTATCACAATAGGGAACTTCCTCTAAATGCCAGATCTTGGGGAATAAGGTTTGAATTCTCGAACGGGCTCCACCACACAATCCTCAAATTGAACTGGGAAGAGTCCGTCGGAGCCCGAGGCTCGTGACTTCCTAGGGCCTATAGTTCTCAGTGAATATCCACCTTAGAAGGTGGATCTTTCGAAACAGACCACGGGACGTGTGTCTGAATCACCTTGGGAGAGGCTGATGCTAGTGGCTAGCCTAAATGTAGTTTAAAGTGCTCCGCCCATCTTGCAAGTCATTGTAAACTGTGGATAGGCGAACTGCCAGCTCCGCATATCGTTTCACTCACACCTAATAGGTTTATACCGGTGACTCGGAAAGGCTGAAGAAGCCTGCTGGAACTTCCCACAGCGTTGGTATGCTCCTCCCCTGATGCTTCTGAGACAACCAGATTTCGCAAAACCCACGAAGACTTGCTCTAAGTTCACGTCTTGTCGTGAGCAGTGATGCTTTGTGCTCACTACCAGCCGGGCCTGACTGGCATGCATCAAGAAGGCGTAGAGACTCAGCGGAAGTCCGGGGTGTAGAGGCGTAGTGGGCTAAGCCAAGACACACTTTGCCAGGAGAACACAACCCACTCTTAACAAACGACCAGCGCTGGTTGATGTTATCTGGTGGCGTTGATCCTAGATTTCCAGCTTGAACTCCTCGGAAAGTTGAGAAAATAGAGAGATCAGACAGCACACCAAAGTCCAGCCGCTGCTGCATCGTACGTTTGGTAGGCCCACTGAGGCACATGGACAGCTTGGTGTAGACCGACATGCCGTCGGGTTCAAGAAGGGTGCTCCAGTACGACCGGCAGCCTTGTATGCAACACCGCCACTTGTGGCTAATTCCGATGTGGTATATTGGGGTCCACTGCTGACTGGAAGGGGGCGGACGCGACGTACACACGGGCGATTGGAACGCCTGAATTTTGTACTGGCTAGAGGCAGGCGGTGATCTGAACCAAAGGCAACAACAATTCCCCATCTTTGGAACGACTGGAGTGGAGGTTAAAAGAGCCACCCAAATGCGCCTTGTTCGAAGACAGCCCACCGACACTAGCGTCCATGTCTCCTGCTGAAATCACGATATCACCTAGTTTTGCCTTAATTCGGAGTTCGTGTAACTTTTGCTAGAAGAAGTTTTTGATTGCATCCGGGCCGCACTCTGTTGGGGAAATAAGCCGGGACGACAAAAATGTATCCTCCATCGAGACGGCGTTCGTTTAATTTGCGCGAACATCTAAGTCTTACTGCTCGCAACCGACTGTGAGCTGGGATCCAGTAGAGTAGAGCGGCCTCAGCCCTCTCACTGCGAGCTACAACAACCCTAGCAAGGCCAACAGCCGCAGCCTTGTGGTCCCCAGACAGATGCAAGTGAAATTTTACTTGACTTGATGGGGGGCACCAATGGAATGGTCGAGCTCGAGTGTTGGATGCGAGTCTCTTGTATGCAACACACGTTGATCTCAAGGGTCTCTAGAAAACGAGTTAAAAATGTCCGTTTTACTACATGCATCGGCGTTCGCACAATAAATATGGCCAGTTAACAGGGACACCCGGGCCAAAGAGGAGAATCGGCTGGTGGGAGTGGGTTCGGTGAAACTTTTATATCAGACGGAGAGGGATGCTAGAGAGTAGAAACGGGACTTTCTTCAGAGGCCCTACCGCAAGTACGCTGAATGTAGCTCCCGAAGAATATAAAAACTTTTGTGTGTAGGTGTGATGTGTGGGAGTAGAGGAACCAGCGTGTATGTATGGCATGAGAGCATCAGGGCGAGCACGTGTTTGTCAAGAGCGGTGAGCGTGTAATAAGGTATCCATCGGTATCATAACTGTTGACATTGTGAACTGTTTTAATACTCGGTCACTCGGTCAAGGGTGAGCCTTTTTATTCAAGGACACACCTCTGGCTTTCTCTGAACCACGAGCACCCGCAGGGCAGCACCGTTGATCCAGATGAGCCGGTGGCCAATTTTACTGTTCAGTCACCTCTTTCCGGAACCTCGGGTGACGGAGCTGGTTGCTCAGTTCCTACTACTTTCGGACGGGGCCAAACATCATGGGCACCCAGTAAACCCCTCCATCACAGATTCTGTGAGCGTAGTACTTTACTCTACATACGCTCCTCCCCCGTGGTTCGTTTGCAATCAAGGTTTAGCCAGCTCCTCTAGACTGACTAATGGTCAGCCAGCCCAGTGGCGAGCTTCGAGCTTTCGCCTCCGCCTTCACATTTCTGCCAAAACACCTTCAACACGAGGAGGCAGTGTGTGGGACCTCCTCATCGGAAGCTATGTTGGCCACAAGGTCGTTTGGGGGCATTTCGAGAGGTACTCAGGACCTGCGGCCAAGGCTTAGCCCAAGACACCTACAACCGATCATAATGAGGCATTTTGAATGCTCAATACAATGAAAAAAGGCGGAAAAAGGCGTAGTAATTTCAGAGGAATGGGCATGAAATTCCTGAACAAGATTTCAAAGCCGTTACCCGGCAAAAAGATTCCGCTCGCAAAACGAATGTTTAACAGTTGGAAGGCCCCAATAACACTTCTAGCTCAGAACGGGGACTTCTGGCTTTTATGTTTGATGATAAATCACCCCTGGATCAACGGCGTATAGACTTTCATTGGAACTCTGATAAGAACCAGTTCAGAGTAAGCTCCAAACTCCAAGTAAGGCCGCTGATACAAAGAGGCTGGCTTTCCAAGTATTTCCTGTCTACTCGGTCCCCTGAGTTTCGTTGATCCATGGTCGGACCCTGGGAAGGTGCCTGGTCTTGTTCTTGGGTAAAGCAGAGGGAGAGAGAGTGCGGTGAACGGATAAGCGAGGAGGAGCAGCCACGCTGGGTTCCTTGGTTCAGAGTATTGGAAAACCTTAGAGAAAAGCCAGCTATACGTAGATTTATCTGAAGAATGCGTAATATGCAGTGTGGAGGGTGTATATTGAAGACCCTTCCACATTTTCCACATGTTCTGTGAGTTTGACCATATTCAGCATTAATTTGCTGTGCACGTCCATATACAACCCGCTTACGTGCATGTTTGTTTGTTTGTGCAAGACACCTAAATTTGACCTTGAAAAATTGACTGCTGTGCTGGGCAGGCTGCCAAGGGTCACGCCGGCCTTTGATTAATGTGAGTAAAAGACCCTGTCGACACGCTTGCTGAGCCCTTGGGTTCAGGGTTTTTCTGAATACTCTCATATTTTCGATGAAAAGCTGGCAACACCCCCGCGGAGGAACTTTGATCCATGTACAATACATTGACCAGCTTGGACTTAGGGATAATGGACCCCGGAGTTTTGCTGGTACCTCAGCCTGGCCCCTACCCGAGTTTCGTGCATAATTGTACGCTTCTTGATTTCAAATTTACCGCCGTAGAACCTACAAATCAGTTCCGTTCCGGTTCTAAGGCTCTCGCAAATTGGCTTTGCGTTATTCGAGTTGCAATTCTTGTGAATATAGCACCCAACTATAAACTTGACAATAAAAAGCATCGAAAATATCCGGAAGGAACAACATGGACTCCGTAAAACCACGGTAAATGACTCAGCGCACCTCTGGGGGTGGTTTGGTTGCTACTGATTCAGTGGATAAGGCCCATTGAGCTGGTCCCTTAAGCATCGGGTCAATTATTTCCAGCCACGATGAGTCTGAAGATAGTGATGTTTATGGAGCGAGAGTGATAAAACTAGAGCGCAAATTGTGATTAGCTAGAGAAGAAACAAAGCCTGTTGAACAGGGAACCCATCTTATCTAGTGGGCAAGAAAATCGCCCAGCCTGAATTATTTAATGGACAAAGGCCAGTTCATCGACGATTTCGAAGTGTTGAGACTGAGTGACGCCGGTAATTTGCCTCACGAGTCCATAAGAGTAGACGTGACCTTCATTAGTAGGATTCCCGAACAACATTGTAAACTCGAGGGGAAGCGTCAAAACTCAATCCGGCCCAGCGTTGTCATCTCTGGGCCAAGGTTTTTGTTTTCCTCGCATTATTTCTATGGAAGGACCAATGATAAGACGCTGCAAGGTGCCTGACTTGGCACTGGGGTGAGCTGGGGCACACGGGATCCTCAAAGAAGGAGCCCGATAGCCGTTCAAGGTGGCCAGAATTTTGATGGATGGAGTGTTATCTTAGGCAAAAGGGGCCAAGAACGACGCCAACTTCTTGTCTAACCTGGTGACTACAAAGTTAAAATAGTAGTCTAGCACAGGGTCAATTAGAATACTGGTTCTATCCCGATATTTTTCACAAGCTGGGTTCTTTGTTTGATGGTCACCTATGGACTTACGGAGCTGGTGGACAGAGGAGGCTGAGGGGATAAACATGCTTGGTCCAGATCTAGTTCGGACGATTCGACTGGGTTTATAGCTCGTCGATCCTGCATAGACAAAAGCCCTTTTTGGTGAATTGCAAGCGAGGGTATCAGGCTGGCTAGCACAGCGTCAACATGGGCGGGAATTTTAAGGGGGGAGCTATGACCATGACTGGTTGTGAGCTGACGGGCATAAAGTTGATCAAGGCTTCCTGAGGTGAATTCGGTGCAAGCTATGCAATCCGCTTTGTCGGCTAGGAAATTGTGCGACCTTTCCATCGATGGTTCGCAGAAAAAAGACTGGTGCATTCTCTGTGTGTCCAAATGACCCTAACTGCAACTCCGAGTGCCGCTTACTGGATTTATCACTAGGAGGGGTACCGGAGCGGTCGTCATCCCTCAAAACAACTAACTTATCCGAACGAACACAGGAATGTCCCTTAGACAGGACCTGGTGACTAAAAACCAGTGTAACATACTTGTGTGGATGTCCTCTCTAACAGTTGTCATATACTTGTATCATTGAGACTACGCTCTTCATTTTATTGACTCTGGAACAAGTGCAGCATGCGTAAATCACTACACTTCAACATTTGTTCATATTTTGCTCAAGCGAAGTGGCATAATTTTGATCCCAACATGGACTGCCGTGACGGTGATACCTGACATTGATCTTTTTTGAACTCTGGTCCTCGTTGTTAGACGTTGTGGCCGTACAGTTGAGGTTTGTACATATTTATATGCGTATAGCTTGTTAACCCAGTGCCACAGAAACCACGATTCAACCTTGTTCTGGTTATGGGATTCTTTTTGAATTGGCTACGCGTTGCTCATAGTCGGACTAACCACTACAACCAGTGAGACTGGGCATCGTACCTTCCGGCACCACCATACCCAAAGGGGTGAGAAGTTTCATGGCATTTATGAGCACTAGGTCCGACGCAAAGCTAGTTAAGCATGAGCCTATAAAACAATGTGAACTAGTTGGTAGGATTACCCTCCTCACGTCCAGCACGGCTTCAAGGAGTCTTTCAGAAGACATGATGAAGCTGACCGTTCTGTGATGGCTTTCACTTTAGACCTTCTTGCCTAATCAACAGACTCAGAGACCTGGAAAGCACCATTGCCCCGGGGACTCATTGTGATTGAGGCCGAGGAGCTTCTTGGATTGGACTCTCTGTGCAAGCATTAGGCAACCGGACCGGATGGGACCTATCCGGCACTTGTTCGACTCCTTTTAGACGTATTATAACGGTCTGTCACCCAGCTGTACGAAAATCTCCTATGGATGGGGGATGCTCCAGGGAACTAGCTTAAGACCGCTGTTGTGGCCGTACACAGTACAGAATCCAGGCATTGGACAGAAAATTATGGACAGGTCAGCCTAACCTCAGTGTCGGACCGGTGCTTGGACCCATGCCCAGAATTCAACCTTGCTTGCTTCTGACTAGCAACAAACCACTGGCTGTAAATGATGCTTAAAATATCATATTACAGCACAGTTTCATTTTCACATAACATGGCTCTCAAATCAAATCACATCGCATCACCGGAAACGGACGGTGACGTGTCAAGTTTGTCCAAGTTCTTGCATCATGAGCTTTCTGGATCATTCGGTACTGAGACCAATGGGGGAAGCGGAGTCTTCTTCGATGATTTGATGGGGCAAAACTGAGGAGGGGACCCTCCACCGCTGTGCCTCATTCTGACGAGCCCTGCGGGCTAGTTGCCTCCTGATGAGTTCCAGCTGGCGCCCCATTTACTTCAGGGACATAAGCCTTAAAAAAGGGAAGTTAGAGGTGACGGAAGAAGGTGTGGGACGGTACTGGTGGAAGGATGTTAGGCAACTGGAAATAAAAGGGGTAATGAGGTCTAAAGATGGAAAAGTGAGAACAAACAAGAAGGACCTTTGAAAAAGGTTGATTGAGGATTTACGACAGTAATAACGGAAATAGGGACGTGTGAAGCAAAAATTGTGATGGTAAGGGCGGCTACCCATCAGCCGGTCTTGACAATACTCCGTCCTAGCTGACGTCCAGCCGGCGCTCAAACTCCACGACCGCTTAGGCTGTTATTTCTTCCATCGGGAACCGGTCCCAGTCGTTTGAAACCCTAACGGGGAAGAACTTCCCCGTCGGGCGACTTAAAATTATCTTTCGTCAACTACATTGGGTGCCCTATGGTGACCGTACGATCGTCGGGGGTCAATAGAGGTGTAGTCAACCCTCGAAGGTAAACTTACCTCTTGAAGACCATGAAAGCTTTCAGGAGGTTACTTCTTCCTCTCCTGCGCTCCAGCAAGAACTAGTTCAGTGTCACGAGTTTGCTCGTAGGTAAGGCCCCCGAGACTAGCGGACCATCTTGTGAAAAGTCGCCGAACCTATTCGAAAAGCTTGAAGCCTTTTACCAGAAATGGTCACCAAATCTGAACACAGTACTGCAGGTGCGGTCGAACAAACGCCTTGTTACACGGCGGCAGAACACAAGAATTTTCATAAGCAACGGTTCTTTCAAGCCAAGGTCCCCTTGAGGCTTTTTGAGTGGTGGCGCAGCACCGCTTTCCAGATGGGAATTTGTCCGATGCGATTGTCCTGAGATCCTTCGCTGTTGTCACTTTCGTGATTTCAGTGCCCTCGCTTGCCCCTCCGAGGTACTCGGTCGGTTAAGGGCTCTTGCTGCCTGTCGAGTGGCTGCAGTTAACGGCTTTTAGTGATGAGTCTCACACAACCGACCAGCAGCCCAATGTACTCAGGTTCCGTTGTATGGAATCTACTTCTACGGGGCCGACTGGCTTTGCATAATCTGCAGACGCAAAGCATGGGCCTTCCAAGTCTATAACCAAGTCGCTCAATAATACAGTGAGCGATACGGGCTCAAGCTTGGAGCCTTTAGATCCGACTCTCAGCAGACACCCTTCCTGGGGTATGTTATATCCCCCCTGACTTGAAAAGTCCTGCCCACGGTTGACCTGAAGACCCAAGCAACGACTTTCGGAGACAGACCGAAAGCCACCAACTTCATCAGCGATAAACGGCGGTTGACTGAGTCAAATGCCTTCTGGAAGTCGAGGTTGCTTTGTGCTTGTGCCCCGACCACGGTCAAGAAATATATAATAAACAATTATCAGTTATCAGTTTCACCCCATCTTCTTGGTCTAACCTTCCCGTAACCTCGTCCGTGAAACAGACAAGATTTGACATGCAGGACCCCTGACTTGCGAGACTGTGATGGTTCATTGCGATCGACCTGTGAGCGGTCACGTGGTTGTGAGTTCCGCCTCGCGAAACCCACTCCATCATCTCCAGCAATACCGCTGTAAATCCAAAGGGCCAGTAGTCAAGGCAGGTCTCCCTATTTCCGGCTTTATGGGCTGGAGCGAACATCTTCTTGGGTAAGTCCTGAGGTGAGCTACCTTCGTCGAGGGATGCGTTGGAAAGCAGTCAGCAGCTGGACCAAAAGCTCTGCCAGAGTCTGGGCGATTGCTGCGTGGACACCGTTGGGACCCGCTACTCTAGCCCCACCAAGCCACTCAGAACCGCTGGAGCCTCATTTGCTGTGATGGATTCCCCTGACGTTTGGAGTGTTTCCGCCATGGCGCTTCGTGAAAATCTCGAGGTCCCGTTTTCTTGTCTAAAAGCCTATTTGAAATTGTGCCCGGTGGATCCTGCCTTCCCTAGATTGTCGGTGGCTGCTTGGCCTTGGGATCTCTTACAACCCCATCGGCCACTCCCAGGGTCGCCTTGGGCTTCATGAAATTGTATTACTCCTTGGGTTTTGAACTGTCAGTTTTGTCTGGGTGCTTCTTGTACTTCCTTCTGCATTCGTTCTGGATCTTACCCAATTAAGCTCTTTCTTCTAAGTACTTAAGGTAGAGTCCCTGACCACCACTACTTTGGTATCTTGCCCAAGCTGACTTCTTCCTCCGTACAGACTTTAGGGCCCTGCTAGTTCACCATGTCTGAGGGGCCCTCGACAAATCTACCCAAGAGGAGCTCACCTGCCAATCAGTGACGAGGGTTTATCCCGGAAATGCAAAAAAAGCCACTCCAAATCGACCTCACCCCTTTGGCCACTCTTTCGATCCCCGCTCCAAGTCCTTTTAATGACACTTGGTCAACCAGCTGGCGGACAAGTCTTTCTTCGTCTGAGGGTATTAGTTTTTCCAGATTCAGTGTCAGGTGGGGAATTCCATGCTCTCTGTTCCCTGGCGGAACCTCAACTTGCAGGCCTGGAAAGCCCTGTGGGTATCTTGCGATCGCGAGGTCCGGGGTATGTGGACATTACCCTCGCCTCCATCTGGTTTTTTCGTTAGCGTGATCGGCCAGGCCCTTATTACATATGTGGCATGGCAAACTGTGGCCGAAGGATTCCCCAGGAGCTATTTCGTTTATCCAATCCACCTCTGGAGCGTCGAGGTCCCCAACTACCGAGATTTCCCCTCCGAGCCTATGATAAGCCCTAAATATTGTACTAGCTGGTCATGTCCTCCGGTAGAGACGACTGGCTGCGGTACACACAGGCAACCCTCGGTCCTGCGCTACAAGCCATGGAGGCAAGAGAAGTGGCTTGCGTACGGGGTAGATGCAACTTAGTTTCCTCTTGCTGATGGTAGTGCCCTCGGGTGAGAGACAACATCTCCCCGTCCCGCCTTCTGTGTGGCTTATCGGAGCGGCTAACTAAAAGGTTGGGAGGTATTTAGTTTGTGATTCCCTATGGGGGCTTAAACCAGTTCTCAGTGACCCCTATCACATTCACATCCAGTGTACGGGCCCCAACTTCCGACCGCTAGTGTCCCACTCTTGCTGCATTTTTGCGCGCAACTAGCGGTCGCACGGTCCTCCGTCCATTATACGGATTTTCTGGGGCCCCCAGCAGCTGAGACCTTGGGTCCGAGAGGCTTTCCGTTTTTTTGGACGGGCCTTTCGATACCCTCTTGGCTCCTGTTTACGGCGGCATCCGCCAGGGTGTCAGGTAACACGCATTTGAGCAATGCGTAGCCAAATTCGCAACGGATCCCGAAATCAAAAGGCGATTATCCGTGATATTCTACAATACTAGATTATTGAATGAACAATGACACCAAAAAAGATACAAACGTCAATAGTGAGATCGCAAAGACTCAACAAACAAGGAACCGAATTGCAGCGTGTGAGCAAGGAACACGTGCGTCAAGCAGGTCCAGAACAAGGATATGACAAAGTAGCGCTCTGGGCGCGAACCAACAACAACTGGTCCATAAGAACAAACAGTTCGTAAAGACACGTCAATAGTGTAAGCAAGTGAGTGATGTTGAGAAAAACTCTGAATCGCAAGGGTTTTGGGGGGATTTTCCACAACCGGTCACTACACGGCATGCGAAGGTCGCGCACTCGACAAGGCTGAGGTACCCAGTAATTCCTCATTGTTCCTCCTCTTTGGTTTCGGACTTCGCTGAGGATTCCCCTGAACTAGTGCACGATAGCTGTGGCAGCCAAGCTTCTCGGACTCCGGGTGAGTGGCAAATAGCTGTGCTGAGGCCCACTGGGGCGTTAGGTGGTCTCATCGGCCGTTCTCCAGCTCGGAGAGACGGTTTGTTGGGTCGAGATACGATTGCGCCCTCCTTGGAGCCCTTGATCCCTTGCATAGCCGATAAAATCTATTCCGGCTTCTGGGACCACTAAACTCCACAACAACCAACCTAGGCCCCTTATCTTGACCCTACTCGAGACCCTTCCATTTACCAAGTCAGGGGATGCATTTTATAGCCACATGGCCAGGCATACCGTGAGGCTGGCTACATGATGTATCGTTGCTCGTTGCCTTTGTTTTCCATCTCTCAACTGGTTTAGGGGTGCCTCTAACCACCACTTGTCTCCTCCCTCCGAGCGCGGCCTCTCCTTTGACCTGTAGTTTGGGCGGCGACTGGGCAAAGACTTTTCCTCCTTCTCGAATTCGGACACCCTGTTACTTAAGCTAATGAGTTCATAATAATAATAATAGTTTATTTCGGATAAACCCGAAGCATGCTGCAAAGCAAGATCAAACAGTACAGTTGAAAGCTGAATGAAAGTTACAGAAGGATTGTACAATTATGCGAAAGCGACTGAATACAACAGAAAGCATTTAAGTGAACTGTTGCGGTACCGCCCGGTGAATTTCAACTCAGGGTCAAGTGGTCGATCCGGCTGGAGGTAGGTGTAGTTATTCTGCCAAAAGGTGGCGTGGGTGGGTAATGGTGCAAAATCACACAAGTCCTGCAGAAGGAAGACTGTCCTGTCGGAGAACCAAACTAGATTGACGGATACGTGGATATCGTGAAAAAATAACATTCATGAAGGAGAAGTATTCAAGCAATAGAGCTTTGCAATGTATGAGAGATGTTGTGACTTGAAATTAGACGATAAAAATTGTGGCATAACACATAAAGAACAAGAAAACCAGTCGAGGATTACGATTTTGAAGTTCAGTGACCGTATGTCGGTTGAGCCAGTTGTAAAACAAAACGGACTACACACTGGACTGTGGGTGTCAAATTGATGGTAAAATAAGTGACCGGATAGAGCATATGGACTTTGAGTTGATCGTTTTGCTTTCAGAAAAAAGGAATGTGATGCGTCAGCAAGAAACTGGTAACTGACAAAAAATCGACGTGTGGCGCGTAGCTGCGATAGTGGCAGAAACGTGGCTTGCAAGAGAGATGACCGGTTAAGTGACAGGTGTGTATTTACATGCTGATAATTCTCAGCAAAGACTTCACTTGGTGGAAAAAATGTACCGAGTATCGGAAGTGTCTGGGACGATCTATCGGAATGAGGCATGGGATAGTAAATACACAGAACAACCGGCGAATAGGTTTGCAAAGTTCGGCAGCCGGATATGGGCGGAGTGTGTGTGATAAACCAAATTGTGGCTCCAAGGCACCCTGTGGTGGCAAAGCTGTTTTAGTTTTCGGTATAAAATATTTTCGCTTCTCTGTTCTGGGTCCAACCTTAGGCCTGGTACTAAGCTTCGAAGAGGGCCAAAGTGGAAAATCACCTTTGATTTCTCCGGTTTTAGCCGCTGGACTATCCGTGATTGACTGAAACTCTACACAAATATCTTCTCTTTCATCCTCCGCCGGTAGGCCAATTTTGATAGACCATCAAATCGAGCAACAATGTTAGGGGTCCCGGTGTTTAGCACAGAACCATGTGCTGCGACAGTTGTACTGGATCCCTGGGTTTAACTCATCCTTTGCACTCTGAGGATTACCACAGTAGTCTCTAACCGAAAAATTTCCTATGCGTTTGCCACTACTTCCTTCGCTTCGGGTTATCATAAGGGTAAGTAAGCAAGGGAGAAGAAGTTGGGCCCTGCTAGTGTGGGAGGTCAAGATGTTGGAGAGGAACCAAGTGCAGCTCTGTCCATGTAGGTTGATGTTATAGAAGTGGGTCATAGGAAATTTAGCTCACATGGAATTTCTCATTGCCGCAAGGAGGAACGCAGGTTTAACGACAGAATCTAGCTGAGTAATTGCGGCGTTGGCGAACGCGTGGGACCGAGGGTCAGGTGCACGCACCTGCCCGAGAACCTTGTCTCCGGCCTCGGTGCACTTATCCGAAGAAGGGCTTTGTAATACAACAGGAACTATACTCTGAGCATATGGTGGAACCCGCTGCACCCATAGTCAGCTCAAGGCCGCATCGTCCGTGGTCGCCGAGGTTATCAGTGGACGCTTTTCCCCCAACAACCGAGGCAATGTAACGTCTTCCAGTTCCACGGTGGAGAGAAAGTGCCGGATACGTTTTTCTTCTGAAGCTGCTACACGCTTGATGAGGGCTTACGGAAGCGTGTCGTACTGATCGTGATCCAGAAAGTCCATCACGATTTCTCTGATCCATGGGATTGCACTGGCAGTCATTGCCGTCAACGGTTTATTATACTTGGATTGTTGGCCATAAATGCGGGCCCCCTGGAGAAGAGACTCGAGAATAGTTATGAAATTGTCCGGATTTTCCGGTATGAAATCCGGTGTTTTAGGGGTAGCTCTAGCGGCACTCCCGTGCTCGAAAGACTCAGTCATTCAAGCAATAGATGGGGGGCCATCGGCTGATCCTTATGGTGTGCACAGGGGAGATGTAGGGCTACTAGTTGACTAACAACCGGTTCATCCCCCGCCGCTGTTTAACAAACCGAATCTTTCAGAGAAGAAGACGAGTAGGAATCTACTGGAACCGGATGACCATATGTCAGCGGGTCCAGATGGTTTCCATTTAGCTGCCATCAAGCTTTTGTTGGATATAATAGCTCCTCCGGCATGTAAGCTGTGCTATCCACCCTTGACTGGGGTAAGCAACGCCAGGGCTAGAAAAGCGCGACCTTCTCCGCATAACACAAAGGTGGGCCTGAGTTGGCCACGGGTAGCTGTAGGCCGGTAAATCTAACGTGTATTTTATGCTCATCCGCACTAGCCTCTGTCTGCTTCTGCTGGGGAACTCAATGCTAAGACCAGCCCAGCATGGATTCCAGGAAAGTGAATTTTGGCTGACCCATGTCTCGTGCTTTTTAGGCCGAGTGACTTGATGACTGGGTAAAGGAAAACAAGCGGAAGTATGTAACCTTGCCTGTAGCAAGCTGCTTGACTCCGTAAGTCTTCGTCCTTTGCCGGGCAAGATGATGGCATCCGGCCCGAGTGGGTCAGTACATAGGTGACTGGCGGATTTCGCTTCCTGTTTGGCAATTCAGGTTAATTAAGAACACAGGTGCTGTAGTTTGATGAACGTCACCAGTGGCTTGCCCTAAGGATCCTTCTTAGGCTCGGTGCTATTCTGGCTGGTATATGCCCTTGAACTACATAATTTCGTTATGGGGGACTACGTGAAACTTGCGGAGTCTGAGGATAGGGACGACCTAAGCAGGGACATAAGAGCCATCCGAGCCTGAGCTCGCAGGTGGGACCTACCACTGGGTTCTGAAAAAAGCCATTTGTTGACAAGGGCCACAAACGTCGCACTTGTCGTCTGTGATTGAGGGCCATTCACAAAGGAAGCTCTCAGCAGGGTCATTAAGACCATGGTCGGGCCGGTAAAGCGCTGCCGCACAAAAGGCTCCTGGCGAGCCCCTTCTACTACAATCACCAATGTAGTGCCGGAAGCCGTAAGTATTCATGCCAGTTCACATGGCTATGTGGCGACCTCAGTTAGAAGATAGCGTGCCGGCCTGGCCACCCTTTGGCCAACTAGAAACCGTCTGTTTGGGGAAAATTACCGTCTTGTGATGCAGTTGGTTGAGAGACAGAGGAGTGAGACTCATGATCTAATATTCTGTTATCCCAAAAGGAGGAGACTTCGAGGAGGTCTCACAGGAGAGTTTGATTTACTGGGGGTCTTAGGCCTGCTGGTCTTTTCTAGATGGCTTTGGATTCCCAAACAAGGGACATAAATGGAAGCTTCCAAATTTCGAGCCAGGGTGATAACTGAACCGCACTTTAGCAACAAGGCAGTGAATAATGGAGCAGCGGGCATGGTAAAATGATGGGCCTGTTGACTGTCCAATCCTGTGGGGGGACCACAAGTCGTAATTAAATCTAAATTATCTCTCGTCGAGGGTGTTCAGCGCGTTCAGTGGCTGATGAATGAAGGGCAACGCTAATGTCCCTCTGAGGTACAGAGTAAATGACGTCTTTCTTTGTTGTTTACTGCCTTGGCAACAGCCCACGATGCATAATGCCCGCCGCAGTTGATATACTATGTGGCTTTTCCCCAGTAAGCCCTCCCGAGGTCTGATTCATGGAGTAAGTGCGGAGCAAACTTGGGGCAGACTTGGGGCCAGCCACAGCCAGTAATATGATGAAACAAAATGAGCCGTAGGCGAGGCAACTTCAGATGACGAATAATACACACATGACTATAATCCTAGTAATTTTATGGCCGAGTTTTATCTTCCGGCAAGCTTTGGGGGCGCTCCAGGTTTGTCCCATAGTTTGGGGTAAACTGCCGCTTGGGAACCCTGCATCTTATTTTCGGCCAAGATTCGGCGTTATACACTGTGCAGTGGTGAGTTCTTACCTTGAAAGCATACTATTGAAAGAACTGTGGCAGCTAGATTGGCCTTGGCCATCACCTGTTTTGAGCAAACTAAACTGATTAGGTTTTGGCACCCGCTTATACAACTTCTGGGCCACTGCGCTCGTGGTCCAAAGGTCCCGCTGTCTGGCGTCCAATTGATTTTCGAAGCCAGAATCGTTTGCTCTACTCAAGCTAAACGAAGCTCCGCCTTCAGCTTTCCAGTGGTCTATCTCACAGATCACCAGCTACAAAAAAGCAGAATGCTGCCAAGATTAGTATGGTGAACCCTCTCGCGTTGTCCAGTGGTCTTTCTCCCAACTGGCCGGCAATACCAGATGCAGGATATTGTCCATATTAGAACTGTGAAACCGCTGTCTCCTCTCCATTGCCCCATTATCCGGTGAACTATCTCCCAGCCCTCTAGTGACATTCAGGTAACAAGATAATCACAAGATAGGGAGGCTCTTGGGTTTCAGCCTCGTACCCGTGCACCACTGCTAGAACTAGTGGCTTTGTGAGGCTTCGCGCGGCTGTAATTCTTTGAGTGCTCTGTTCTGTGGCATCTGTTTGCCCTGGTAGTGAGGTACCAATGACTGTTTCACAAACACTACGTACTGCATTATTTACGAAAGTATGCTTTTTATTCAGGGTATGTTTGCTCCCACTGGTTCTTTGTTGGTAAACTGCTGTCTTTGTTTTGCGCGCGATAAATGTGTTTATTCACACTATCATCAAAACCTCCTGGAAAGTTTGGTTTACTCTGCTAACTTTTTTTCTTGGTTTGCACTTTTTTGATCCCTCTGATAGCACGATGACCATCTGCAACGAAAACTCATGTAGGGTTAGTGGTTGCAAAGGTGTGTTCAGACAGATATACAGTGTGGTAGGTGTAATGAGTCGTACTACTAGCACTGCTGTGTCCTAAACAAGAAAAAACATGAGCTGCCCGGAGAAAGTGGATTTTTTAAATGGATATGTGTCCGCTGTGTCACTCTGGCAGAAAACTGCTCACTTCTACTGCGGGGACTGCCAGATGGGAAAAACGAGGCCACAACAGGAAGTTAAGTGAGAGTGACCACAGGGCCCGGCGATAGCAACGCGCAGAGTTACTGGGAAAAAAGCACAGCAGGCAAGGGTAGGCAAGCCGGACAGTGACGGGCGCAAAACAAATCCAGGGAGGCTGTAGAGTTGGAGGCGCTAGAACGGAGGGTAAGGAGAATTGGAGACGAGCTCAAAAAGTGAGGGTCATTGCCGAAGGGCCTTGTCGGGATGATCAAGCGTTTTTTTCCTGGACAGTTGTGCAGAACCTGTGAGCAAAGAGGTGCGGGTCGGAAGAGAAGCCGAAAACGGACACTTCGCAAAGGTCCGATGGATGTAGGGACTACCAACTAAAGTGAAGTACGTAAAGTGCCATTGAGTAGGGCTCTGGAAGGCGAACAAGGCATCAAAGCCGGGATCTATACTTGTCGTCTTTTCCAGCACATACAGCAGGGGCCTACTGCTAGGCTGGGTATCACGACATGAGCACTCCACATGGGGACCGAGGGATCACACCAGAAACTCCCATCATTTCAAAGGTAGAACCGGCACAGCAACTAAAACTGGAACTTGAGCAACCCGCCCTTTCGAAGGCGAAGGTTGATGACACACCTATGGGCCAATCTACGTCTGAAGCAGCCATCAGTAGCGGTAGCGAAGCTGGACTGCAAGTAGTTAGCGAGCCAGCTTAAAAGGCGGGAAAGGCAGGGCGGTAGGCAAAAACAGCGGGTAACAAGCACACTCTCGGTGGCTGCTTACTTTGAAGGGAGGGAGTGTGATAGAAATGGAGAAGGAAGTGGCGGCGACGCCAAAGCTGATCAGACGGAGTGTCACTAATACTGATGAAAACTGGACAACAGTCGTTGCGCGAACACACACACCGTTGAATAGGAGTAGGTCCCTGACGCCCCCGGGGAGTAACAGAAGGCCAAGTAATGAGACAAGCTGAGCCCCAGGGGTTTCTTCAGACAGCGATACAAATGCCATACGCGGTATAGCCCTTTAGGTTCAAGAAAATACAGGCCAACGGGCTATTAGTGCAGAAAACGGGGTGTCGCCCCGGGAATTGCTTCCGGGGGCATAACGGCCCCAAAAGGGTGAAATCAAAGCAGATGACCCGGTATAAGCTGCTGCCACGTAGTTCATAAATGTCCGTAGCTTGGTAAGTAAGTAAGGGAAGTTAAAGGCTAGAAAGAATTGGTCAATAAATGTAGCTATCACGGCAACAAGGCTTAAAAATGACCAGATTGTCGTGCAACTAAGCGGCTACACCACCTACAGACAAGACAGAAGAGGCGGTAGGCTGGATGGTGAGGTACTCGTTCTCATGATAGCTGATTATGCTCAGTCGGAGGTCCGGTTTACACTTGTAACACCCAACACACAGGCCACTGCATATTGCGTTCACCTAGGCCGGTGGCCGGTAAGGCTAAGCTGGGCCTATAGAGCACAGAAAGTAGACGGGGAAGAGGACTGTGAACTACTCCACCTTCTACAGATGTTTTTGAGTAGGTCAGAGCTCTTTATCGTGTTGGGAGACATGAACCTCCCAGAAATAAATTGGGACGATGAATGTGCCCCCAGGGGAACTACCGGGAATGCTTTGGTGGTGTGGCTTCACAACCAAGTCCTCGCACAACATGTAAGAGAAGCGGCACGCTTCCGAGACGGACAATATTCATTTATACTGGACCACTAGTAGCCAGATATAAACCTGACATCATCTCTTCGGTGGCAGAGAAGCTGTTGGAGAAGACGGTCATGGCGTTCAGCATGCGACGTTCACTGTAAGGCACAACTAACCAAGTTCTCGGTTGATCCGGAACTACCCTGAGGTGGATGAGGATCAACTGGGGGTAAGGATGTAAGGCATAAGCTGGTACCCGGAAGTCCTGGAACCATCTGTAGGGGATAGGTGGAAGTTATTAAAAGCCGGGCTAGTAAGCTTGACAGACGAGTTTGCTTCGTTAGCACAGCAAACGAATAGAAGCTGGCTCTCCTGGTGGAAGCCCAGGATGGCAACAGCGTCAACTGTTCGTAGAAGGCTATGGGCTCATTACGAACTTCACAGCAAGCATTACAAATGGGCCGCCTACGGGGCAACCAGGAACAAAACGCAAGCTCAGTAGTGAGAAGCAAAGTTCTGGAGAGAGAGGCAAACCACCAACAACGTGGGGACAGACATTAGGAAGTTCTTCCCTCATGTGCAGTGTAAAGTTCAGTCACCGGGACGTTCGAGCGATACGGAGCAACCATTTTCGACACAATTCAAAACAAAGTCCATCCCATATAGCCACGGTGCTATATACAACAAACTAATCAAGTCTACAATGATCAAACCTCATTGGTGTTCCTCCTGGGCTTTTACGCTGCAAATTGAATAAAAAATCAGCAACTGCAGCTGAAATACAGTAGAAGGTTGGATACGGAAAATAAGATTACCGTATTCGGTCACAACGAGGTTCAAGCTGGGCGACCCACGCTCGAGGCAAAGGTGGGAGTCCGGTCTGTGACACAGACTGAGGGCGATAAAATAAACGATGGGATTTCCAGCAAAGACAGTTTTTACGAATGAAAAATATCGTTTGTAGCAAAGATGCTAATGCATGGAACGGGATGTTCTGAACTCCTTCACTTGCAGTCCAAAAAACGACACGTGAAAGCCTAGGTGCCTTGGAAATGCCCGCCGGAAGCATTGCTGTCGATGATGAAGGCAAGGCGGAAACATTAAGTGCTTTATTCAAGGGGCATATCGTCAAAATCACACGCTCAATGCGGAGGGATCGGATACGGGGAGTAAGCCAGTGATTCTGGAGCTTACTGTAAGTGAGGACAAGAAGCTCCAAGAACTCAAGTCTTTGTGCAATCACAAAGCAGCCGGATGGGATAATAATAATAATCACAATAATAATGTTGTTACCAATGGTTAATTCAGAGGCGCCTGACGCATGCCAGGTGCATGATCAAGATTTTGCAAGTGATGGAATGGACGGAAGAAATTCCTGAAACTTTAGAAATTGCGTGACAAAAGTAGGACCAAAATGGCTCTGAAGGGGTACTAAAATGGGCTTTTGTTCAGCCTCATTCCGACGTCTTATCAGTGGCTATTACCCAGCTATACGAAGCATCTCTCAGGGAGGGTGAGGTGGCAGGGAGTTGGCGTAAGGCCACTCCCGGTGGCAGTACGTAAGACAGGCTCCAGGCAGAAGGCGAGAAATCATAGGCCGGTCAGCTTGACATCAGTGTTGCGTAAGTGCTTGGAACGTATATTCCGAAAGCAGGTGCGCCCACTTCCGGTTAATAACGACCTACTGACACCTGCACTATATGGGTTTGCTAAAAAAGATCGTGTTCGACAAAGCTAACGACGTTGTTAGACCCGACTACAAGATGAATGGATGAAGAATCATCATTGGAGGTTAGTTATTTGGATTTTAGTACGGCTTTCGACTCTGTAAGTCATTGCCTGCTGGACCATAAACGACAGACCTTCGGAATTATCAAGAAGTTACGTGATTGGGTAGCACATTTTCTAGGAAATCACAGAGTTGTGTAAATGTGGGCGATTATCTATCGAAGCAGGAGACTGTTACCAGCAGTGTGGCAAAGGGTTCGGTGCTGGGACCTTTGCCCTTCCTTTTGTACGTAAGCGACCCAGCGGAAGAATAGCGTAATCCGAGTTTCATCTTAGCAGATGATTCTACGATAGCGGGGATTGATTTAGCACAGGATGTAAACGCGGTGCTCAGATGGTCAGAAAGATAGGATCCACCGCCGAATCTCACCAAATGCCAAATCCTGACCATCAGCATGAACAAAACGAGCAGTATTCCGTTTCAAAGATTGTCAAAGGTAAAAGACCCAGGTGTGAAAGTCACACAGGACTTTAAGCCTTCAAGGCAGGAGGATGTTAATCCCTTCTGTTTAGAGCGGCCTGGAGGCCGAGGTGACCTTTTGGAAGCTTTTAAGTTTATCAGGTATAGACACGGATGATTTGTTCGTTTTCGCTCCTGAGTGTGGCACCACAAGTAGGTTTGCACCCAAGTGGAAAAGACTGTCAGGGAATGCTGTTAGAAGGATCGCCGTACCAAAATTTGAGAAAACCCTGGAGTTGAACTCGACAAAGCGTTCCCAGAGTCAGCCGGGTGGACGAGGGATGTGATGAGCCCTTGGTATTTTCTCAATGAACTTATGACTGTGAAAGTGAAAGAGCCTCTCAAATTCCGCCTTTCAGACAAAACATTCAGCGAGCAGCGTTGTGAGCGAAAGGAGCTCGCCGACAACACAAGGGCCCGAAAGCACTACTAGTCTCCGCCTCCTTTGTCCGTGCTAACTGAAATCAACTGAACTTACTTCAGGACTTAACGAGACTTGCATCTTCCCCCGCAGTTAAACGAGCCAAATCTCTCAGACAGAATTTTGCGTAAGTACCTAAAGGTATCAAGCAGCCACTAGTCAGCGGGTCATCTTGGCATCCACCCAGATACGATCAGGCCTTTGGCGGATGTCATAGGTCCTTCGGTATGCAGGATTCACAGGTCCACGTTGGACCAGAGTGTGCTGCCCCAGGACTGGAAAATAGCGGCCTTGGTGGCAATACACAAGAGTGGACCTAAGTCGGTTATGCATACCTACAGGCCGGTAAGCCTAACTAGCATCCCGTGTAATGTTCTTGACGTTATCCTCCCTGTCCACACCTGCCAGCGCCTACTGGGTCACTCCGTACTAAGCCAGGCCCAACATGGATTCCTAACAAATAGATCTTGTCCGACCAACCTCTTGTGCTTCCAGGATGAAGTGACTCGACTAATGGATGAAGGTAGGCGAGTTGAGGTATGCTACCTTGACCTTAGCAAGGCTTTTGACTCAGTTAATCTTCTTTTTCTGTGCACGACTGAGACTTTTGGTATGGGTGGATCAGTACATGGGTGGCTGGCGGATCTCCTCTCCTGCAGGATGTTTTACATCAAAGCAGGGGTAGGTGCTCTAGTTTGGTTAATGTCAAAAGTGGTGCACCTCAAGAGTCAGCACTTTGCCTGGTGCCATTCTTGATATTTACCAAAGACCTGGATGACATGGAGGTTGTTGGATCTGTTGCGCCATAGTATGAATGTATGGTACGCTAATTTAATGTCATTTGAACATTGGGTCTGCCAGCCGGGGAGCATTTCGTTAGTCTATCGACGTGTTGCGCAACTTTGTCCAGAGGAGTAGTGGGCTCCAGCATTGACAAGGCCTGTTGCATCGGGAGAGGTAGTATATCGGCCCATATCTCCCGGAAAATGGCGTCGTCCATTCGAAGTCCAGCCAGTAGCGACCGCATGTGGTGCATAAGCTGGGACGGAGTTTGGTCTCCGAGCTTCACCGACGTGAACAGCTCACGGAGCATTTTCCGGCTGATTTTCCGGTGCGCTGAATGACTGCCTCTTTAAGCTCCATGTAAGAAGCTTCAGATGGAATGAGATAGAGAGGATCTTCTACGTCAACGGCGATGTCAAAGGGAAGCGCTTGTACAACGTGAGAGTATTTCACACACTCGCCGGCTATACATCGAGTGGTAAATACGGCTTCTATTTGTCGGAATTACACTCGAGGGTTGGTTGGGGCAAAAACGGACAGTTTAAGAGCAACCGCGTGGATTTCAATAGATTCGGTGTCGGACATGGTGAATTGTGTGGAATTTAGACCAAAAGAGTGAAAGCTAGCGTCGAATGACGTTAAAAACAATCTGGAATCACCAGTTTTGTAGCGTACTACTCTGTCTGTATGGTACGCTAAATTAATGTCAACAGTATCTAAGACGACACTAGCAAACTAAGATGGGCGGAGGAGCGTGCGGTGATAAAAAGGCCAAAAGGGTATGTACATTAAGAATTAAAATGAAACAAAAGGTGTGACTCAAACTCACAGTTGTTCAATGTTCTTGTGATCAGGAGATGAGTGCCGAAGAGTCAATATCCGCCAAGGTCTTCAGTTCAGTTCGGTCTGACAGCCATCCATTGAACAGAACAGGATGGTATTGAGCGAAGTGCCAAGTGACGCCGTGGAGGCATTTGAAATGTTTTGTTCCTCACAGTTAGTTCCGACCGATATAATTCCAAGGCACTCCACATCCGAAGATGAGACTGTGCCAGAATGAAAAGCTTGTTGACAGTTTTTTTGTATTGCGCGGTGGTGATGTTCAAAAATTTGTGTGTTTCTTACAATAAAACGTCGGTACAACAAAGGAGTGTCGCACCAAGGGACGTTGAAAATCATGGAAAAAGTCGGAAGCGTACAAGTTTCCACAAATCTGAGGGTGGAGTCGAATTATGGAAGGATATATTAACCTTCTTGCACTGGGCATACAAATGGGACTTACCTCTGAAAGCTGGAATAGGCCATTAGCTGTGAAGGCCAGCAAAACTTTGGCTGTCGCTCACTACCAGGTCAGTTCACCACAGATGCAGTCAGCAGGGGCAAATACCACGGAGTCACCATAAGCAACGGCTTTAATTTGTCCGACCAGTGCATTGCTGCTGCACAAAAGCTCGTGGTGAGCTCTTTAGACTGCGATCACCATTGTCTTGCAGGTAGCCGAAGACATTCGTATCTATTTACATGACTGCAGTACAACCTCACTTATAAGGTGGAGTGCAGGTTTCGTCACCTTTTCACAAAAAGGTTGTCGCCCGTTTAGAGAAATTTTGGGGTCTTGCTACGTGAAGGGCTGAAGGGAAGAATAGTGAGACGCACATACAGAGACCCTGTAGTCTGAATCTTTTCTCGTCGGAAAGGCGAACACTTCGAGGGGACTTTACAGCAAATTTCGATGTAATGAAAGCTTTTTCTGGTCTTCGATCGGGTAGTTTATTCCAAATGGCTTTAGTTTCCAGAACAAGGGTACACGAAAAGGAGCTGATGAACGTTCGAGCTACGTACGTGACTAGATAGCACCTCTTTTACAGCACTGTGGTGTACATTTGGAACGGTTTGCCTGGTGGACTGATAGACCTGCAGAGTGTCCAGTCCTTAAAAGTCGCAGTAGATCGTAAGTGGTACGAGATGTTTCCTGGTAGTGGACTTTGGGCATGTTCACTAGATGGATGACAAGTAGCACTGCGGTCCTTCTGCGGTGTGTTGTAATTGACATTTTTGCCAGTTGCATAACTTCTTGGTGAACGCTGACGACACACAACTTCCCCCGTAGTTGTCATGCGATGAGGTTTTACTTTTCTCTCTCATTTTTTGCGGGTATTCGATGAAACACACTCTGCAGTGGTGGGTGCGTAACCAGCGTGCATCTATTGAAAGAGTTCTGGACGCTAGATTGGCCGCGGCCATTACTAGTTCTGTGCAAACTGAACTGGCCAAAGCTGCAAAACAGACCGCAGTTAGATCCTAAAAGAAGTCGAAAGAGACCCAAGGTAGACCATGGTGAATCTCCTTATAGCTCCGCATGGAACAGCCTGGGGACTTTTGGCGTCTGTTTTTTGGGTAACCGAAAATAGGCACTAGTACTAGCTCTGAATATTGTTTTATAGTTTCACGAAAAATTTCCGATAGCAACTAGCAGGTATTATCCCAAAGAATATTTATTTCGTCTTATTTCCACCACCAATTAGGCGGTGTTTGTTTGTCCGAAATAATACAGCTACCTTATGACGCTTATTTTGTGTCCATTATTCGTCATCCAGTTACGTTACTCATGCTTTGACGAGGATTATCTCTTAACTGAATACCAAAACTACCCTAAAGCCGGGGCCGATTTCCCCACTGGCCACGCTAAGCGGCTCTGGAGTAAACCCCAACAAGACTAGACTTTAAGGCTGAAGTCTGTGCCAGGTATCGCCCCTTCCTTCGCCTCCTGAGTTACGAACGACACAACATGCGCAAGCAAAAAAGAAACTTTTGTTTGTAAGCAAGTGAAATGTTTTGTTTTTGAAAACGTACGTGATAATTTGGTCCACAAAATTATTTATTGTGACACGGATTCTGGATCATCGGGTTGGTCTTAGACTGGTGTCTCCTGAAAAAGGAACAGTTGATTTTGTTCACTAGTCGGCTTGAAAAAGCATAGGACTCATTTCACCGATAAAGTACAGAACTGTCTTAAAATGCCTTTTTTGGTCTTGGATTGATTGACCTCAGAATTTCAGTCGAGTGCAACAAAACTACACGATGAAATTTCTCTCAGAACATTTCAGTTTAAGTTAATGAACTTCTTGATCCATTTTTAACTAAGTAGTCGTGAGCGGAAACAATGAACAGTGACAGTATATTGTAATATTTGTAATTTATCACCTCCGATGTACATTTCAGGCCGATATCTTTACCTTTTTCATCCCGGCTTTTGATTCCGAATACCCGATTTCGTGATGCACATGGGCGAAGTTTTCATTTATCTGTGTAAAGTCCAGCCACCGGAACGTTCGAGCGACGCGTAGCAACCAATTTCGACACAATTCAAAACAAAGTCGATTCCAAATAGCTACGGTACTATATACAACAAATTAATTAATTTTACAATAATCAAACCTCAATAGTGTTCCTTCTGGGCTCTTTCGCTCCAAATTGGAAAACAAATCAACAACTGCAGCTGGGTTACAGCCAAAGGTTAGATACAGAAGATAAGATTACCAAATACAGTCACAACGAAGTTCAAACTGAGCGACTCTCGCTCGAGGCAACGGTAGGAGTCCGGTTTGTAACAAAGGCTTAGAGAAATAAAACAAACAATCGGAATTCCAGCAAATATAGTTCATACGAATGATTAATGTCGTTTGTAACATGGATGCTAATGCATGGAATGGGGTTTCCTGAACTCCTTTACACCGGCCCCCAAAATCCGACCCGGATTTTTTCCCGTGCACCGCTAGGTGTGGTCGGCCTCATGCATCGGCTCGCCCTACGGTTCCCCAATACCTAAAACTGGTCACCGTCAATAGCAGCTCCCAGTCGGACAAGTGGATCAACTCTCAGTGGTCCCTCCCGGTTCGTCAGATCCGAAGACCCGCCTCCCACTTGAGGAAAGTTGGCCTCTGAACTTACACCACCAGTGTCCGGTTCGCCCTCAATAAGACAAATCTTTCTAATGTCACGGAGCACTAATCCTTCATTAGTTCGCACTGTTGCCGTTCGTACCAAGCCATCGTCCGAAACTGAGATGTTTTCGATTACTCCTATCGGCCACCGGCCACGCGGCAAAACCTCCGAAACTAGGAGCACTACATCACCCGATCTAAAATTGCGTTCTCGAGTTATCCACTTCTGCCGCTGTTGTAATAGTGGAAGATATTCCCTGATCCATCTCTTCCAAAACACAGACGCTAGGTAGTTTGCCTGCCTCCACTGACGAACCATTCTATCGCGCAACGAATCCGTCGGAATATCTCGTGGGTTCGCCCTCAGGATAAGCAGGTCATTGGGCGTGAGTACTGGCAGATCACGACAGTCCGAGGTCAAAGGCACTAGCGGTCGTCCGTTTACTATCCGCTCACTTTCCGTGAGGAATGTCAACAGTATTTCGTCAGTCATCGGCTGCTCGTCACAAACTGAAAGAAGTACTCTTCTAACCGAGCGCACCATGATCTCCCATATGCCACCACGGTGACTAGCATGTGGAGGATTGAAGTGCCACTGCACGCCCCGTTGCAACAATCTATCGGCAATCTTATCACTAGACCAGTTTTCCATTAGGTTCTTCAATTCCCTTTGAGCCCCAACAAAGTTCGTACCGTTATCACTAAAAATCTCGGACGGTGCTCCTCTCCTCGACATGAAACGCAGTAATGTCATGATGAATGAATCCGTGCTTAGAGAATAAGAAACTTCAATATGTACCGCACGCATCTGGAGACAGGTGAAGATGCATCCATATCGTTTCTCCATGCTGCGCCCATGTTTAACCGCAAATGGGCCGAAGTAATCTATTCCGACGTACTTGAACGGAAACCAACCTTGTTGGACTCTAATGGCTGGTAGAGGAGCCATCATCTGTTTGCCCACAACCGCCAAATGCTTCCGGCATTTCCAACATCCTCCAAGTACTCGCTTGACGGCAGCTCCCCCCTGTACAATCCAAAATATTTTGCGAAGTTCCGCGAGTAACTGAGAAGGTCCTGCGTGTCCTTCCATCGCGTGGTACCATCGGATTATCGAGTCTGTAATCGGGTGAGTCTTGGGTAGTATCACCGGATGTTTCACACCCCGAAGCTGACTGGAGTAGTTCAGTCGTCCTCCAACACAAATAATTCCATTTATTAAAATTGGATCGAGTTTTAATAGAGTCCTGTTCATCGGAGATTTGTTAGTGCATAGGTTATTGCTCCTGTCTCGTAGCCATTTTAACTCTTCGCCATAGACCTTAGCTTGTACAATCATAATAACACTTTCCTCCGCTTTAGCAATGTCGTGTAACTTCAACGGCCCAGTTGTCAATCCTAGATCCGTGCGCCTGCCTCTCATGACTGCAACGTACATTTTAAAACGGGTTAACCACGCTACCGACTTCAGCAAGTGAAACCAACTGGAGTGCCTAGCTAGAAGTGCGTCCGACCATGTATCCCGCAACACTGTGAGAACTGTACTCGAAAGCTGCTTCAACTCAACGTTTGGTGGTGCTGCATCAACCGTAGGCCAGGTCGGCCATGAGGTTTCATCGCCCATCAGGAATTTAGGACCTTCGAACCAGCAGCTGATATCACTCGGTGATGTTGTGCCTCTTGATGCCAAGTCTGCGGGGTTAGCCTCCGATCTGACATGCCGCCACTGCCAGGGTTCCGACCACTGATGGATTTCAGCCAAACGGTTCGCAACGTACGTACTAAATCTCGTTTTAGTGTTGTTTATGTAATGCAAAACTATAGCAGAGTCCGTCCAGTAGTAGGCCTTACCAAACTTGATTCCAGTTTCTTCCATGAGCATCCGAGAAACTCTAACGGCCAGTCTTGCTGCGGCTAACTCCAAGCGCGGGATCGTTATGGTCTTCAGAGGAGCTACCCTTGACTTAGAGAACAATAGGGCACAGTAGGGGGCTATGTCCCTTGAAACCATTCTGGAATACGCCACCACCCCATAGCCAACTTCAGAAGCGTCACAAAATACATGAAGCTGCACACCTTCGTTCAGCGAGTTACCTCTAATAATGGGACGCTGAATTTTGAATGCGCAAAGTTGTTCCATACTTCTTAACCACTCATTCCAGCATCGTAGGGGTCCTTCTCCAATTGGATCGTCCCAACCAAGCTTCAAGCGACACAGTGATTGCAACAACACCTTGCCTGGCAGAATGAAAGGTGAAACCAACCCTAGCGGGTCGAACACGGATGATACTATAGACAACAAGCCACGCCTTGTTTGAGGTTTTTCGCGTATTGAGAATGAAAACTGGAACGTGTCTTCTATTGCGTTCCATTCTAACCCCAACGTCCTCTCCGGCACAGGCGCGCAATCAACTATTTCCAAAGTGGGATGGGCGAGCTCAGATTTTGGTAAAATATCCAGCACCTCCTTACGATTACACACCCACTTATGAAGCCGGAATCCGCCTCGTGATAGTAACTCACTCATCTGGATAGCGAAAACTCTCGCATTCTCCGGTGTGGGCAAAGAAACAAGACAGTCGTCTACATAGAAGTTGTTATACACGGCCGTGGAGACGTAATCCTCATACTGTCCTCCCCAATCGTTTGCCGTGCAACGTAACGCGAAATTTGCACAAAATGGGGAGGAAGTGGCACCAAAAGGGTGGGCATTCATCTGATATTCAACAGGATTACCACCTAGTCGACCATTTTCCCACCACAGGAACCTCAGTGCTCCTTTGTCTCTCGTTGGCACTCGAACCTGCATGAACATTTCTTCAATATCCGCAGCCAACGCGACAGATTCCTTTCGGAAACGAAGCAACACTCCAACTAAGCTTGCTGTCGTATCCGGTCCCTGTAGCAAGTAATCATTCAAGGAGCGTCCCTGGAATGCAGCCGCGCAGTCAAACACCACCCTCAACTTGCTAGGCTTTTTAGGGTTTGTAACTGCGTGATGTGGTAAGTACCACTTTGGCTCAAAACCCATTTTTAGCTGTACATCGGGAACTAACTGGGCGTGGCCCTTGCGCACATAACCCTCTATTATTGTAGAGTATTTTTCAAAGAATTCAGGGTCACGCGCAAACCTTTTCCTCAGGCCGTTCAATTTCTCTTTGGCCACAATATAGTTATTTGGAAGTCTCACTTCGGGATTCCTCCACGGGAGTGCAACTTCATAGTGTCCGTTCAACCAGGTTATGGCATTGGAAACCATATCGACGGCCTGTTTGTCCTCTAATGAAGGAGAGTTTTCTGACGCACACCCATCGCAGAATTCGGCGTTGTATAGTCAATCGATCTGTTCTGCTAAGGGATCGATTCCCCTCTCAATGTAGTTTACTGTTCTCGCAAAGTGTGGTTCCTGGTTTATCGGACCAAGAACAATCCATCCTAAAATCGTCCGCACAGCATAGGGTTGTTTTCTTTTGCCGCATCTTTGCTCTAATGCCCAATGTGCTTCTGGGACGTCGGCACCTATCAGGATTCGCACTCTCGAATCTTCCAGATTCCGTCTTTGGACGCAATGTAGGTGAGGCCAGGATAAAATGTCCGCATCTGTGCAGTACTGCACTGCTTGGATTGGTAACCTATCAACACAAAATGCTCTCTCTACATTCACGAAATCATTCTCTGACAATGAGTTCAGTCGCAGCTCCGTTATTCCCGAATTCCAAGTGGTAGTCCCATTTACGGTCGAAATCGAAAGTGAGGTCGGGGATGCCTTCAGGCCCACCAGCTCCATAATGTCCTTTTGTATTAGAGTCACATCAAACCCGCTGTCCAGCAGAGCGTAGGTCTCCACGGAGCCCCCCGGTCCGTCTACTCGCACTGGTAGCACACCTAAACTGACCCGACATTCTGGCCTAAGAGTAGCCGCACAATTATTGGTCCACTGCCCATGCCCTTTCGCACTGTCCGTACCCAGCTTATCCAGCTGCGGCCCTTGTGTTGTATCTTGCGTGACTTGATCGGCACCTTGCTTCTGTGCAACATGCAGTAGAGGGTGGTGCCGTTTCAAACAACCTGATGTTGAACATGGTTTTGAAACAGAACAGTTGCTGGACAGATGTCCACACTTGAGACACGAAAAACAAGCCTTGATTTCTTTGATCAATGCCCAACGACCGGGTATATCACGAGACAGGAATCGCTGACATTCCTCAAGTGTGTGTATTCCATTACATACCGAGCACCTGTTAGCTGCGACCAACAAAGTACTACCCTGATTTGGCGTGAACCGTGTCGCTTCTGGACGCGGGTTTTGTGCATAATTCCTCCAACTGGATGACCGCGAATACCCCTGAGCCTTGCTATTGGCGGCACGTTTGCCAAACCTACTTCGAGCAATCCGTGCCTCACGGGACACTAGGTGCTGCAGATCTTGGAACCTCGGTTCGACTCCTCTTCCCAAAATATCATCAACGGTCCTAGCCCACAAATCCTGGAGACGCGTTGGTAGCACTCGAGTGATACGTTCCATAGTCTGCAATGAGTTGAGGTCTGACATGCAATTCATCTGCGTGAGGGCAACTTCGCAGTTCAGCATTTTTAACGACAATTTGGTCAGGGCATCCGAATCTTCTGCCAGAGGCTTTAAACCTTGCAGCAAGCCGTCAATCAGTGAACGAGCCACTACATGATCTTGTCCATACAGATCCTTTAGGATTTCCCTAGCCCTATTGTATGCCAGTGTTGGAGGCAACATAACACATTCGGCAATCGCATCCCTTGCTTGTCCCTTGCAGTAATGCATCAAATAAAGTAGGCGCTGTCCATCGTCTCGAACTCTACCTTCGACGTAATATTTGAACTGTTTCACAAACCTCCAGTACGTTGACGAGCAGCCCGCGAATGACTCCAGTTCCACCCTAGGCAAGTCCAAACGATAATCCGCTGCAGGTTTCACCATTGGAACCAAGCTTGTTTTTTGTGGTGCGTCGTTCTGCACGTGGCAATCACCTAAGTAACGAGAAAGATGTTCACTGACCATTACTCCACCCTTGACTTCATCTCCGTTGACTAGATTTTCTTCTTCCTCAGCGAGTGTCAAACGCAGTTTCGCCATTTCCGTCTCATTCCTCACCTGGAGCAGCTTACGTTGCTTATCTAACTCTAACTGTTCTACAACCTGCTTCTCCTTCAACTCGGCTAACAACAGATCAGCTCTAGCTCTATGGGAAACCGAGCTAACCCTAGAACAACCTGATATACTAGAGCCTGAGCAAGAAACATGACCAACACCTACGGGCAAAAGGGTTTGGTTCACCTGCGGGGTATTGTCCTTTGATTCGGAACGGTTTGCCGATTTGCTGCGTAATTTCATGTCTCAGCAATTGCCAAGGATATTGAGTACTGTAAAGTCCAGCCACCGGAACGTTCGAGCGACGCGTAGCAACCAATTTCGACACAATTCAAAACAAAGTCGATTCCAAATAGCTACGGTACTATATACAACAAATTAATTAATTTTACAATAATTAAACCTCAATAGTGTTCCTTCTGGGCTCTTTCGCTCCAAATTGGAAAACAAATCAACAACTGCAGCTGGGTTACAGCCAAAGGTTAGATACAGAAGATAAGATTACCAAATACAGTCACAACGAAGTTCAAACTGAGCGACTCTCGCTCGAGGCAACGGTAGGAGTCCGGTTTGTAACAAAGGCTTAGAGAAATAAAACAAACAATCGGAATTCCAGCAAATATAGTTCATACGAATGATTAATGTCGTTTGTAACATGGATGCTAATGCATGGAATGGGGTTTCCTGAACTCCTTTACAATCTGACCTGCTGCTCCTGCAAAATCCCGTCGACAAAAGCCGCTCAGAGTTAAAGTACTTGAAAAAGTAGTCTCACCAACAATCGTGGAGCAAACACTTGTCCCCGAAAGCGAAGGTTGACTATGTGCACCCTTCTACTTTACTGTGCACAGAAACTTAGCTGCAGTCAACTGTCTCATCATTTCCCGAGCACACTCCTCAGCATTACCACTAAAAACTTTCTGGAGAAACCTCAGCTAGGCGAATCATAACTAGTGTCGATAACTTACCACTTGTTCGTACACCACATATTCTTGCAGCCTCTCGTTAAGTTTCTGAAACTCCTACTTGTTGTGAGCAGAGATGCCCCGTTGGGTCAGATTATTTGAAATCACAGCTGCTATTTCCTTTCGAAGACAAATGACTTCACGCGGAAATCGTAAGGGTTTCCTAGTATTTTTGGTTAAGAGGTTACATTTGAGCCTCATTGTGAACTGACATAGCAACATGAAATCTACCAGAAATGTTTTCCGCTTCGGTATGATTTTTATGGCAACTGCCCGTGCAGGAAACGTAGAGGCTGCCCTTTTTATTTTCTGCGGAGTTTCTTTTCACGAACTTACTTCGAGCTGAACTTCTGCGGTGCGCCCACTACCGAAGTCCAGACGCATGGCCGTTTATGGCTAGTTAACGTCATAAAATTAAACGGCTATTCACAGAAACGAACATCACCTGCCGAGATTGTCATATGATGCCGCTAGAAAGTACTGTCCTATGTCCACGAAAACAGGCATATCCTATAGCACTGATGGAGACCAGCCGTACTTTCTTCTACGACTGTTAAGTGGTGTATTCTCCTCACTGCTGGAATCAAAAGGTGAGACGGGCTTGCCACCGTTTGAAGTTTAGATAAAAGCTTTACCACCTACCGTGGCCGGCTACCAAATCTGTTTGTAGCAACGGCAGCACCTGACGATGGAATTTCAGGTACGTTTTCAAGGTAACTTTCCAAACTCACGGTGGTGGAGTTGTTTTCTGAGAACATGCACACAAAAATAAGTATACCCATGGCTTTATGCACAATTACTTTGTGCATGGGACAGTTTGATGGTGGTGGCTATCCCCTCCTTACTAGACGAACTATATCAGAAGTGACTAAACGAGGCCAAAGCACTTCGTTTGAGCGGATCCTCCAGCTCTCAGGAACGACAACCACTGACTTGTCATCCAAGAACCCAGTGACAAGAAACATCTAAAAATAACAGATAAGCACATATGATAATGAATTACTTTTTACTGGCGTCATCTATGAACGGTAGGGTGAGAAGCCTGCTCTCTGAAATGCAGAAGCAAAACCCTCACACTGTATACAGTTTATGTCGCAGTGTCGCGTTTGTCCAGAAAGGCTGTTGCACAGATGAATTCCCAACCACATCAACGGCTTTGGCTGGGTAAAAAGGTTTTCAGACCTATATAATCCTGACAGGAGACTGTCGCTGGCAAAGCCCACTACGACACTTTGGCAATTGGCTATCAAGGCACAGTTGTTTGGCTTTTCAGCCGCAAATACCGTTCCTTTTATTGACAGCACTTTCTGGTGAATTCCTCGTCTACCTGTTGGGTAAGCCGTGGTATCATCCCACTATGAAACTTTGGCGTGCATCGTCGCGTCAACTGTCTCTTCAACTATTAGCCGGAATATTTTCTCAACTACCATATTCCAGCTGGTGAAGCAGGAACCAATGGTTTGCATAAAAAACTCAAGCGCGTAAGCGGGGAAGTTATTCGGTGACCCGTGCAGTCACAAATCTCCAAAGAATTGCACGCAAGAGGGAACTTTGAACATAATTTGTGCTTCGTCGTGCAGATCAGTGACTTACAAAATCATCAATGGACAGCAGTGCTGGGTTTAGTGTAGGCAGTCTTGGAGTCTTGGAGTCTTGAAGTACCACACGGGTTCTTTGATCGTCTGTCGGATTCACCGAGCTGAAACAAGAGTAAATGGAAGCTAAGGCCGGGGCTTGGACAGATGCGAGGCGGCCGCCAAAACAGAATACACATAACGTCATGCAGTGTCTCACTGTTGACAGTAACTTAAGGGGAATGGGGGTGCGACGTTCATAAACGCACCTCGTTAAAAACGCAGTGAAGGACATCAACTTCCCTTTTGTTTTTGTTTTCATATGGAGAAGAAATTACTAGAAGAGATCAAGGTACAGGTATAACTTATATTGAAGACAGTTTTTGTTCTGCGAGAGCTACGTCTCCCGGAATTGCTTTCCACAGAGTAATAACCCTAGACACAAAACAGTTAATTTGTCGAGAAGCGTGTGGTCTCGGTTTAAAAATCCTTTTTAATGTGACCACGGAGAGGAGGGGCTGGACAGACGGAGAAGAAGCAACCTTTTTGACCTGATTCAAAAAACCGCAAACATCACTTCTTACGCGTCTTAAGCCAAAGGGATAGAGATTCAGGAGTGAGAGGCGGACGGGGAAGAGTAGGTAAGACAGACCCCATACTGCCTTGGTGGGAGCTCTCTGAACCGTTTCTAGGATCTCACGATCTCGGACAAGACCAAAATGCACTATCTGACAACATTATTTTAGAAGAGGTTGGATATATGTGCCGAGAACCATGAGAAAATTATCCCTGAAGATATGCGGGAAGGACCTTCGAATCATGCTTAGGACTTGAAAGGCTGCTTTGCTCGCCAGCTGGTGTTGATGAGAGAAGGACTGGTTACAATCTTACCAGAAACCTAGCACCTTGTGTCGTGGTTTCCATCCTTCACTAAACAGTATGTACGGGCAAGACGAGAAACTCAAGGTTTTCGGCAATAACTCGTAGGTAGTGCTTCTCGCATGGCAACCGATCCATTGTATAACACGAAATACCGACATTCGGAGGCCATCCAGGATTCAATGTTTCTGGAGGTACAACAAATTCTTAAAAGCTAGGGTGAAACGGGTTTTTGAGTGAGTGCAAAGTGAAAATCTGCATGCTCCAACAACTGTGCTGATAACTGTGCCTTATGAGGTTTGCAGAATCTCCTCCACAAGCTGATAAGATGTTTCGAAATCTTCAGACACTTTCATGGGAAAGCTGGTAATCATGTTGATTGAGAGTTGTCCAAATGATGATACGCCAGTGTGATGTTCGGCCTGGAGTCTATCTCGGAAATTGGTATCCGTCTTAGGTGGGCATTTATGGGATGCAAATACCATGCTATGTCCCTTCCGCGTGTAGCTGTGGCAGTCATAGAAAACACTGTGCTGCTTCACTTGCTTCACCATAGTCCTTGTTGCTAAACCCGCAACGATACTAGAGACAATAAAGCAGCATCGCACTTCAGCCCATGGATTGGCCACATTGTCGCTCAAAAAACTTTTAATTCTTTTATCACGTCATCAGAGTAGGAGTGCACATCGGATGGCCTCGAAACTCCACAGCGTAAGCCAACCAAAAACCCCCGAAGTCGGATCAGTTGTTCTTCCTTGGAAAGATCAGAGTAGTTTTGAAGACCCATGGAATAAGCTTAGCCCATCACCATAAAGCTGGATCGAAACCGTAGAGTTTTCGTTGGCAGCCGCTGATTCAGGGGCACTCTTTATATGTTCGGCGGGCCTGGAATGTACGTATTGTTCGTTACCGACGGCTTTTTCAGGAGTTTGAAGTGGCATACCCAACAATGCTCGTGGATTAATGGGTGAGTCCTGGTAGAGCTGCCTTCGGATTTGAAGCGTGGATCTTACTTTTGTAGTGACTCCGATGGCTCTGAGAAAACGACTGTTCTCTGGATATTCTTTTGGATTTATTTCCTCTACGGTCTTCTCTGACGTTCGACATCGAACTCACTACTTTGATCGGTTGCGTACATTTTACTTGACTGACATTTTCGAGGTTTCCGTCGGCTTTGATTTGAATCACTTTCACATTCGGTCCTTTGCCGATTGTACGCGCTCGCGGTTCACTCCCTGCCCGGCCGATGCGTTCATATCAGTTTGATGTATTTCTCGTATCAATACTGTTTCGATGCCACGATATACGGAAAGTACCTTTGCATCTGTTAACCGACCTGCATCTTCTCTATTCGTGCGACAGGGGAATAACTTTGGTTTTTCACTGTTAGACCGAGTAGAAGACACGTTTATTAGCCGCCCTCCAAAGTGAGCTATACGTTCTCAGGAGACATCTCAAGTTGCACCGCAATCTGCCGTGCCATGGCGCTCGAGGACAACTTCACACTTATTTATAAAAACGGAGAGGTGAAGTCGCTGACACGGCTAACCATTTTCCGTCAAACTGAAACAAAGTGCTTCCTTTGCTATTGAAAATATGTCCAAGGATTTGATGGTTGACACAGGCTGTAACGACCAAAGTTCTTCATATACGGAACTGGGTGATACTTTGATTTCTTGATCGCTATCTATTTCGTCGCTGTGAAAACCAACTTAGAATGGAAGCTTTTTACACCTATACACACCTCGTTTTGAATGTGGCAAGTCCTCGTTGGAACGCACGACGCTGGGGGGAAAACATCCGCAATAGCGTTGCTCTTAATTGTCAAAAGACTTTGAGGCCATTCTAATCACGAAGGTTTTTGAATGAAAAGTACCTCATCCATTTTCAGCAGAATCTACCGACTCCACTGTATTGTTCAACAGTACTTCAGCCGCTATTGCATCATGAGCTGATCTTTCACGTGGACCTACTATTGTTCTTGGTAAATCAGGAGGACCACGGTGATGCGACCTTAAATCTCGTTCTATTTTTCAAAGAAACAAATACCTAGATACTGTTCGGTTTAGGCAAACCTACTGAATACCACAGTCGGATGAATAAAGGATGTGTTTGTGAACCAATAACCACATAATCAATGAGTTAAAGTACCCACGGAAGACACAGAAATGAACATTTATACCATTAACAGATAAATACACACATAGAGACTGCTATTTCATTAACTAGGTTTCAATTATTGTGACCGTGGTCGAAAAACAACCGAAGCACATTCACAGTCAGCGAGCAGCGTCGTATTAGTAGCGTGATAAAATGGCCGATGAATTTTTATCGATTAAAGCAAACATTTTGTAAATGTTACCTAGAGAACTTTAAGTTTCTGCTAGTGTTTTACCTTAGGGCGCGACGAACGTCCGACTCGTCGATGAACATAAATCATCTCTTTTCACAAAAGAAAGCTCGGGAAATGATCTTCTACAATGACTTGCACAGAAAGAGTGAAATCGACTTTTTCCACAAAATAGATTGCTCTTGGAAGAAATAAAAACACATTTCATGCACAACAGCTTTTCCGAACCGGTTGCTGATAAATTAGGAACTTCAAGTTTATAATAAAAATTGACCATCAAGGGTCCTTTTGGGGTCTGTTTGCCGTACCCTGTCCCAAGTTGCACAATGCCTTACGCTGTTGAACACAGCCCAATGACGCTTTGGGGTGGAGCACATTACCAACACGCTTCCCAATGAAGAGCACAGATTTTCATATGTTTTAAACTAAATATTGAGGTACAATTTTGTTACCCTATGGGGTTGGCCTGCTTCAGTGATCACCCTAGAGACCAGGTGGTGTCACATTGGCTTGTCGTATTCTCTTGTGGTAGGTGGTCCCTTTTGCTGAGTGTGATACTTGGGATCTCCATTGTCAACTTTTATGTGGAAGGTGTATTGCGTTTTACCGTTTTTAAGTAATTTTATCTCCTTCTCGATGTCTCAGGGATTTGAAAGCTCGCACAAGCTTGATTTGTGAAGGAAATATAGATACATTCTTTAGCATTGTCAGTGAAAGTTAAAGCCATTAAAACGGTTGTAACAAACGGTAAAGCAATATATTGACTCAACGTTCGTGGTATTCACTCATACGTTGTGTATTCTCGAAGTTATCAGTTAATATCTGTTAGTTTATCACTCTGTGGATTTCATTCCCAGGATGTACGTGATTATGCCGAAAGAGAGCGGGTACCAGCGGTATCGGAACAGGAAGGAGCCGCTCAGAGCCAAGCTGTATCCCGGCTGCAACTAGGCTACGTGGAGGGAGCTCAGAATTTGTGTCCAAAAGAAAAGTTTCAGGGTACGCCAATTCAGTAGAAATGCACTATTTGGCATCATGAAGCATAGGCACTGGCTGCGGCTTGCATGTCTGGTGCTCTTACTTAAGCCGTCCCGCAATCCCCAGGGATGGCAATTGAGGAGGTCGGTGGAGATCTCATGAGAAATGTCATGCGGCTGATTGATTCCACATGCCTAGCTGTCACCTCACCAGATTAGCTTGTTTGTCAACGACATAATATGTTGATATTTTATCAAGGGAACACGTATGGAACTGGTAGAAAACATATCAGCTAACATACAGAAGGACGCAAAGCTGCAGTTTCTGTCTGATTTGTTTGTCACCTTGAACTTGAGTTTGAGGCTGCAAAGCGGGGTGCTGTCATTCAGAAGTCAATATGTTCCTGGCGTCCCATGCGATCCACGGACCACTTTTTGCACACCACGTCCATGGCACTAACTCCAGTTTGACGACGGTGAGTACATTCACCTTGGACTAGAAAATGGCCTAATTGTCCGCATAGGCAGCAGCACCTAGAGACTGGGAACTCAGGCGAACCTGTTTTTCCGCTTCATAATATGCTTCCTTTTAGATGTATCTGGTCGAGAAATTTTTGGTCGGCTGCAACAGTGTAAGGTAGCCTCGGGCTACGTGTGTTGCACAATAGCGCCAAATGCTGCTGTCCGTTTCACCACTATCAGACTCCTTTCAGGTGTAAGCATTGGCGGAGTTGCCTCGCACCGACAAATCGTTATACATGTGACATTTTCCTCTAGGATTTTGAAGAAGCCTTCATTTTTGAAAGTCGATTTTTCCGAGACACGTCCATGTGTACCACAGAAGATACCATGCTACGAAAACAATTTTGCCAGCGATATTCACTTTGCAGGAGGTACAAACGTTTATCGGTTAACATTGTGTCGGTGTTCCAAAGCGACTAACCTCGGAAGACAGTTTTCGGGGACAGCACGCGGAGCTATCACGTGTGCCGCAAAAGTATTTCGAATTGCCTTCCGGCCCGCCGCCGATGCTTCAAGGGGTTGCGAAGGATCGTTCGTAGGTTTACTCTTCTTATCAATAAGCTTTTTCAATCAGTACATCAAATACGGCCCTTTGTGGGACATCATCGCCAGTCCTAATCCGTGAGTCCCGTCTGACAGGCGATGACCCGAGTTCTACACCAGATTTCCGTAAAATGTGATCACTTTAAAATCTAACCACTAACCTTCATTTCGATTGGGAATAAACGACTTCTGAAGGGGAAGTTTTCGTTCAATAAATGTTGAAAAATGAGTGAGCTACTCCGCAAGTGGCTTTTGTAATTTTTAATTGCCGAAATAGTGACAAGCAACGATTGAAGAAGCCTTCGGGAAAGGTGCAAAGGGCGTTAGATAAGCTTACTGTTGCATTGAGTGCCGCCCACGCGTCAGCCTTTCTATCCAAGGCGCGACGGGCAAACAGTTTGATAGACATTGACACCCTAAAAGACTCTCTTACATCATCAAAAGCATACTTTAGATTGGTAATCGTTCACATTTTGTACCTAAAACTTTCAGGCTGCACCGTCTAAAGGGTTCTCCTGCACAGAGTTGTGTGAAACAGTGGGAACTATGTTGGCATTGTGCATTGTCGAAGAGGTTGCTATGACAAGCTGTTGGCTGGGGATCCCGTGTACGACCATAAGTTCATCGCAGCGTTAATGTGTAGGTCGATACAATTAGTCTTAATACAGAACATCAGACGCTGTGCGTGGGACGGAACGGTCTGCAGTAGAACCGAGGTCGGTCACAGAAAGGTATATTAGGCTCTGGTTTATCAAAGCTTGATATCAAGGCGAAGGAGGACGGCTACGCCGGTAAGCCGTTCGTATGTTTCTTTGCATTCTTACAGGGTTTATTCATGACCATTTCTTTGTTTTAAAGTCATGACGTAAAATGCCATCCACTGATTAGCATATTTAGTCATGAAGAGGTCATATGGTATTTCTATTATAAGTAATCACCGCTTATTACAAAGTTTAAAAACAGCATGTGCATACTTTTTGTACAAGATATACGTTTCATATCTTTCATTTACGTATTTCATTGAAAGGTATGAAAAGAGTATAATACACGGACTTCTGCAAACACCGTTGTCAACATGGAAAATGCCGGTATATATATATATATATATGTATACGTACATACACACATACGTGAACACGCATAAATACTGAGGGATGTGATGTTTCCACTTGCAAAATACAATTAGGGGCCTCAATTTCAACAAACGATACGGCATATTCAATACACTGCACTGTACCTCCTTAAGTCGGAAGAGTTTCTGGTCGTGGAAGACTCCAGTGCTCCAAATGTTAATTGGTCAACGGGGACAGCTCCGGTGGGGTCGCTCGGGGAAAATCTAGCAGCTCCGTTGCATGACAAAGCTGTCATCCAACATGTCGATCAAGAGGCCAGACTGAGGGCGGGGCAAGCAGCATCGACTCTGGGTCTCATGGTAACAATGTACCCGAACTATATTGCGAACACGAAAGTGCAAGCTCCACTAGGCAAAAGCGGCCATGCTAATACTTAAGCCAAGCACGGCCTTGTAAGCACAATAGTTCCTGCAAAAATAAGGAGAAATTTTTCCAGAACAAATAAAGGTGATCTGCTGACAAGGACTCTGCTGCTAAACTGGAATGCGAATTGAAGAGAATACACTGTCCAAATGCAATGCGAGAAGGAAAGGGGCAACTTCCTGAGGTTTACGGATGACGTCGCCCCAATTCAGAAGGTCAGCAAGGCCGGTGTACCACAGTGATGGCGCATTTGGGCACCAAAAGTAGGTCGCAAAAAGCAAGCAGCGTGGAAAAGGTACAGGGTTAGGGAAGGGCACCGCAGTCTCCTTCTGCATTTGGCTGCTAGTAAACAGGTGACACGCTTTCAAAAAGAGGGTAAGAGGGGCTATGAAAAGACTCTGGCCTGGAACGCGAAAACGAACCCCAAGGCCTCCTGCGCATGCTCGCAGTCGAAGAGTGGCCTGAGGAAAGAAGTACGGGTGAACAGAGATGCTCCGCTACATCAGACCAAGAAAAAGTGGATCACATGTGTAGATTCTTCCGAAGAGTATGCTGGGCTGACCAAGGGTTAACATGTCCAGAGGTTTGTTCTCTGGCAACGGATGCCACGGAAGACTACTCGACAGGGGAATATGAGGTCATACGCAGTATCAAGCAGCTAGCAAAACAAAAATCGGGCCCGGGTGGTATCCATCCGGCGATCCTGAAGTCGCTCGCACTGGCAGTGGTAGGACAACTGACGGAACTATTTATTGCCTCACTTGAAACCGGGGTCCTGCATGAGGATTGGTTAACTTTGACAATCACCTCCATACAGAAATGGGGTGGTAGAGGTAGTTGCCAAAACTACCGTCCAGTGAGCCTAACCTTCATTGCGCTGAAGGTCATGGAGTGGGTCTTTCGGGATAAGAATATGCTGCTCCTAAAGAAATTCAGCCTCGTCCAGGAAACCCAGCACGGATTCGTGCAGAAACGCTCGTGTCTGTCTGATCTCCTGTGGTGCTTGGAAGGAGTAACCAGGAGAACAGATAATGGGCAGCGAGCTGAGGTCTTCTACTTGGACTTACAGAAGGCTTTCGGCTCGGAATACCATTGTCTACTTATCGAGAAACTACAAGGGATTAAACTGTCGGACCGGCTGATGACGTGGATTAGGGGATGTGTGTTTGGCAGGACCTTCCAAGTAATAATAAAGAAAACCTTGTCTGCAGTGGGACGCATGTGCAGTGGAGTACCCCAGGAGTCGGTCGTTGGGCCTCCACTATTCCTCCTGCATGTAAACGACTTAGAACATGGTCTAGAAAAACTTGTTTTAGACTTGACGACGATTTGAAAATGGTAGAAGCAGTCAACCATGTTTCAGTCCAGAGGGACCTGGATAGAGTCGAATAATAGACAGCGAGGAGGGACATACCATTGGACATGCAAAAGTACGTGCATCTAGTTGACGAGTGGTTACCCCACAGATAGGAGGTGCCGGAAACGGACGGCGTGACAGTTACAGTGCCGGTAAAAGTGTGGTACTGGGCTTAGGGGCCATGATCAGGGCTGAGTTCCAACCCAAAACGCGGTGTGAAAAAGCGGCAAAAGCGTCTTCCAGGGCGCTGTACCAGCTCTGTTGAACAATCAGCTCTAGGAGGCCAAGGGTGCTTGTTCCTATGTGTAATACTCGCTTACTGCCCCACATGGAGAACTGTATCCAGGCCTGAAGTCCATATTTGGTTCGGAACAGGCAAGCATTGGAGGAAATCCGGAGAAGGTTCACCAGATTCTTTGCCATGTTAAGAGAAGAAACTTATGAGAAACTCTTGAGGTACCTCAACTTATTCTTCATGAACTGGGAAGGAAACGAGGAGACCTCATTTTAGTGTACTAGAGCCCCACGGACAGGATCGAATCGGGAACTCGGTTGTACCCCCCTCTTTGGTCGGCAGAAACCAGCAACCTGAACGTTCATGCGTTCAAGCTAAAGAATAACGGGCTATACACAAGACTTCAGGCCCAGTTCTTCAAGCAACGTTTGGTGACCGACCAGGATAAGCCGCCAGATGGTGTGGTCTGAGCAACCACAGTAGCTGAACTGTAGCATAAACTGGATAAGGGATTGGTCCGAGTGTTCCGCGATGAACCCCAATGACCAACAACACGACACTGAGTGGGTTGATGGTAGTTCTTAGACCTTGTGTTTACTAGGTTTCCATTCTGTTCACTTTTTAGGCTTCTGTCCCTACGTGGCCTTTTGCTTTCCTTCTAACTGTCCACTCGTTAGTGTCCATCTGTGGCCATTTCCCTCTATATACACTGTTTTCTTTCACCCTTCTGGTCTCCGTGCACTAACTTCCATCATTACTTTTGGCTTTATCTTTTTTGCTCCATCTTCTGGTCCACCATCCCCGCTTCCTTTCTCCTAAACCCAGCTGACGGGTCTGTCCACGTGGGGGTCCACCCTCACCAACTGTGAACCGTAATGGAGTAGATGCAGGAACTGAAGCTCGAAAACTTGTCGCTCCTATGGTCTCAGCACCGAGGAATCCGTGGAGCCCACCTGTGCAGTAAACTGAAAGTCTTGGCTATCTGCCGAGCAGTACATGAATCAGCCTGAACCTAAACTTGAACCAGGTGCAGGATACTGTCAAGATTTGTATTTTGAACTCTATCCCTCTCTTCTATTACGTCATCATCCGATGAATTATCTTCTAGCTCACCGGTGACATTGAGATAACGAGATAATCACAAGATAGGGGGAATTTTGGGCTTTTTCCTCCTACCCGTGTACTGCTTCAAGACCCCGGGACTTTATGGTCCTTCGAATTTTTGACGTATCTCGCCGTCTCGATCGTTTTCTCTTTTCTGCTGTATACCGTGTAGTTTTTTCCTCTTTTGTAGTCCTTACTCTGCCCGTTTTCGTCTTCAAAGTGTCTAACTTCACCAGACATGATGAGGCCATACCAATGCTCCAGATTGTGGGCACGACAAGAAGCGGGCCGTGTCCTAGTCCCATCCTGTGGAACTCTCCAGAGGATTTGGATATAGAAGAACCGAGGTCAAGGATAGCAGCCCTCAAAGTGGGGATAATCAGTGTTGAAATTTATTCAAAAACCACTTTTCCCCATATCAGCTGCTAGCCAGGCTGTAGCCGTATCAGAACAACTAATTTTTGGATACCGCAAGGAAATGGCAAACTTCGGCAGCCGGCTAGTAGTTATGTGGGACAGAGCTTCAAGAGGCGCTAAGCCAACACACCTAGCCTCAGATAGAATCAGAACTCTGGAGGAGTTACCTCCAACTCGTGTGAAGTGCTCCTGGCTGATCTCCAAAAGGCACAAACAGATATCGAGTTTAATCCTGGAATTCTCTTCTGGGGAACCGGACAACCTGATCGCTTAGAAAACGATGATTAAAAGATTCTGTACTTGGGCGCTTGGAGTAGCACTTGACCGCCCATTTCATACTCATCAATTGACAGAGCCGTACATTGCCTCTCCGTAATGGCGGACCCCAAATTGCAAGTGTCTCCAGTGGTCTGTCTAACTGGACCTGAAACTGCAGAACAGTCGAACTCTGGAGATCCCTGTGAGCTAGATTCAGCTGCAGACACCACGGTCTGCACAGTTGCTCCAAATCCCCCCCCAAAAACCAGCGGCCCCCAACTCATTCAATACGAATAGCCTTGGGAGAAGTAAGGATGCTCCTGAAGCAACTATCCAAGCCAACCTGAATTTTTAAAAACAGAGGAAGGACATATGGAGAACACCTCAAAAGTAGTCGCAGTTTCGACCAACGTTTAAAACCGCCCAACGGGAAGGTATTCCTGGGTTTCCCCAGTCCCATTCTTACAAAACATCTGACCGACCTATGGCGGATTAGAAATGGAAAGCGTTTAATGTAAAGCACTCCGCTCCACGTGGCTCACACAGCAATCGTCTCCCACAAAATAGCCACTTTCGCAGATGAGCATCTCAGATCCGTCCACCGTAGGGCAAGTTCCCCTTTCTCCCGCTGAGATGGGTAACTCAGACAACCCCACATATGTCCCACCCTTGACCTGGGCACCAGCCTTTATAAGGACACCTCCCTTGAAGACGATCAACGCCTTTCCATTAGAGTTTTTGTTTTTAGTGAACGGGCACTAAAATGCCTGTATCCAAGTTGTCTCGGTCTATTGAACAAAATGCTGGGGCTGAGACCATTAGAGACGGACACGAAACCCCACATCATTGCCGTCACGGCGACCTGGCTCGCACCAGACTATCAAGAGGGTGAAAAAAGAATACCGGGTTACTCCCTTCTCCGTCATGATTCAAGAATAGGACGTGCTGGTGGAGTAGCTCTCTAAGTTAGCTACCTCTTACCTCCGGGCGTCTCCCCTTGATAGATCTTATCAAACATGAAGGACTCCCCGTGGGTAATCTTCCATTTCTGCCCCATCCACTGCTTTACTTCTGGGCGTGATGTACCGCTCTCCTTCTACATCACAGGTGGATTTGCCCTTGATGATAGAGACTCTGGAAACCCCTAAAGCATTTCACCCTTTTGGTCAACTCCTTCTTATGGAAGACTTCAACTCTCCCGGAATGGACTGGAAGGCTTTGCCAATGACAACCTTTATGGTAAGGCATTAGTAGATCTACTGGACGAGCAATCCTGGACACAGCACGCGGCCTATCCGACCAGGTTCGGGACGGGTCAAAGCTCATTATCTGTGGACCTGATCGAAGCTAATTCTAAACACAGTGTAGATGTTGTCAATCCTCTACCACTGCTAGGTAAGGGCGACCGGGCAGTCCTCTCTTTCGACTAAATATTGAAGTGGTCAGCTATATTTTCTCCATACAAACTAGCTCGCTGGTTTAAGAGGACGGATTTTCAGATGATGAGGACCTACATCAGAAGCGAACTAAGCAAAAAGCCGACAGAGTAGACATGGGAGAAGGCAACGAGCTACTAGAGCAATATGCTCTGAATGCAGATATTCTAAATGTGCCTAGAATCCGGCAGATCCCTCGGGTAAGGCACACCTGCCACCATCAGTTAGACGCCTTCCCGAATAAATTTCCCAGCTATTCCCCGGGGGCCGGGCCCCATCCCCTCTGGCGTATGCAGAAGCTTCCAGATGCGTCCGGAACCCTAGTAAATGCAAGATTAAGGAACATTTCAAGAAATTACAGAAAGGAATGTTAGACCGGGTGCATACGAACCGCTCTTTTCTCTGTAAACGCCTGCGCCGCAATCGCGAATCAGGGTCCTCAGCTTTCGCTCTTTCGCTCTCTGGTGGTTCTCCTGTTACCTCCCCTTCCGAGGCAGCAGAAGTTTTTAGATCTCATTTCAAATCAGTTTGCAGCACACAAGCAGTGCTTGTGTGTGACCACCCATATCTTCAACCAAAACAGCTAGTCTTACCATTGAAGCACTTCACAGTGTCTCACGTAGAAGTGGAGGAGAGGCTTAACAAACTTTACCCGTTCAGCTCGATAGGACCGGACGAACTTCATCTTCGCCTTCCTAAGAGCTCCACCTCCATCCTTGCAGCATCATACGCTATGCTCGTTCAACAGTGCATAGACAAGGAAAGATTTCTAAATTAATGGAAGCGCGCTGTTTTCGTCCCGATTTATAGGAAAGGAGATCGACACCCTCCCGGAAGTTAAAGGTCAATAAGCCTCACCAGCTTCCCTAGCAAATTCTTTGAGCGTGCCGTAAAACGCGAAATCTTGACACACTCGCAAGACAATGGTTTGCTGTCTCCAGCGCAACGTATCTTCCTTTCCGACAGGTCAAGCTTCACCGGCACTCCGACCTTTGCGGATAGCCTGACAAAGGCCCACGATGGTGGCCGGATATCCCGTGCCACATCCATCGATTTCGCCAGAGCCCTCGATAGTGTCCCGCATATTCTGCTTCTGCACAAACTCATGATGTGCGGCATCTCCGGTCGCCTGCTATCCCTGATTGGGGGCCTTTTAGAAATCCGGACATTTTCGGTTCATGTGTATATCTCTCGGTCTCGACCTGCACCCACCGGTGTAGGGGTCCCCTAGTGCTCTGTCCTCGGTCCTCTCCTATTCCTCACCTACATCAACGACCTTTCTGATGTGGTTCCGGTTAGCATAGCTGTGTACGCTGATGACGTCACAATCTGGGACACGGAAGCAAATGTTGTGCAGTCAGCCACTGACTCGGTCGGACGTCGGTCGGCTGACTGTGGCCTCTCAGTAAGTGATGACTAATGTGCAAGCATGTTATTTGGCAGTGCTCCGGCCCATCTCTTCAAGAGAAATGGGAACCCAAAAATCCCTATAGTGGATAAACACAAGCTCTTTGGTTTCTGGCCATGCAGTAATATCTCATTCTCCTCCCACCAAGAGAAAGCTAGTAAAGCTGCCTTTCGGGTCCTAAACCTTGTTAGACCAACTTTTCCGATGATCTCCTATATTCAGCCTCTTCTAGAACACGGCAGCCAGGTAGTACACACTGACGTCGTCAGAGACCTGAACATCCTGGAGCGGATTCAACGGAAAGCGACCAGAATGGTGCATGGTTTACGATTACCCCCTACTCGGTTCGTTTACTTTCGCTTAATCTCTACCCTCTTGAAACACGCTGTATTAGGGGAGACTTATTTCTGACGTATGATTTATTCTTAATGGGCCTAGCGGATCATTTTTTACTTGTCTGAACGTGGAGACCCTGAGGGGACACACCAGAAAACTCTTCAAACCCGTCCACCCCCTTTCCCCATTCATTTATTCGTCATAGTAGAGGCAGAGGGTATCTCTCCCGCGTAAGCCTCCTGACTGCAGTTCAGTGGTGTAGACTCATGTATATCTCCCACTACCACCTCTTAAGAAGTACATCCAGAAGTCGCTTGAGCAACGTGTCCTTAGGCTGTTCCACCACTTTGGCTGGCAGCAAGCTTCACAGATTGGGCACCCTCCGAGATAGACGGTATACCAATGGGAGACCCACTCACTGCGGTCTCTTTAGAGTTAGCTGGTGTCCCCTCTTACGTTCATGTCCGCGAAGGGGGAGCTCTGCACGTAGGTCTGAGCCGAAGCCACCTCCGGTGATACGCCTGGTGAAGATAAGGTCTCCTCGGACTCCCCGATGGGCCACTAGAAACAGCCCAGTAATCTCCAGCCGCCCCTCGTAGCTGACCTCACCTAGCCCTCCGATAAAGCGGGTTGCGCCTCTCTGTACTTTTTCCATCCGAGCCACTTCCGCCAAAATACAAGGGAAAACCGCTGGCCCCTCATATTCCTACGTGGGAGGAACATGGGTTGCATACAGCACCTTAAAGGCGTTGAGTGAGGACGGCCGAGTGATTGAGTAATCGGCCTGAGGATACTCTAAGCTGACGGACAAACCCTATCAGTGTTGTGCTTAGTTTTTAGTGACGAGGCATCCATCACTCCCAGATCTTTTTCGCAAACAAAACGCCAAAGGAGTGCCCCGTACATACGGCGCATCCCACCACTGGACTGTGCTCCTACTCGCATATGAGCACACTTGTCGGTGTTGACTGGCAGTGGCCACAGGTCTGACCATCTCTCAATGGCTTTGATGTCACCCTAAAGAACGAGCTTGTTTGCATTTGATGTAATCGTACGCCAGATCTCATGGTCGTCTGCGTGGATGAGGCACGGCGATTGAAAAACTGGCAGTATATCACTGATACAGGCCAGGAACAGGAGCGGACCCAGAACCAATCCTTGTGTAACACCACTAGTTGCCACTTGCCAAGATGACATTGACTGTACTGCAATGGTTCTACCTTTTAGAAAGTCCTCTATCCACAGAATCAAGGGATCTAAAACACCAAGAGCCTTAAGCTTACCTAATAGACGGTCATGCGGGACCTTGTCAAAAGCTTTGCCAAAATCCACGAAGAATACGTCCGTAAGGTGTTCTTCGGCCTTGGCCATCTTCCAGCTTTCTCGTGTGGTCACCACGTTTGCTAGGCACGACCTACTTTTCCAAAAACCTTGTTATTGTCGGCATAGTTGTTTGTATACCCCCATTATGTTCTTGGATTCGCTTTGTCAGCAGGCTCTCCATAACCCTTCTTACCACCGTTGTTAGAATGGCAGGTCGGTACTTCATAGCCTCGGCAGTCCCCCAACCTTCGTATAGTGGCACAACGACCGCTTACATCCATTCTTGGGGGAGCATTCCCGCTGCTCAAGACTCGTTGAACAGTCGTGTGACCGGTTGAGTTAACACATCGGCCAGCTTCTTTACCACTAAAAGATGAACATCATCAGGTCCCGGGGATTGGTTGACTTTGATGGTGCGCATGGCTGCTGCCGCTTCTTCCTCGGTGAGTTCTTGGCACGACATTTGAGGGGCATCCACTGCAATGTTTGAGGGATGATTGTGTCTCTGCTGAGGAGCATTGACTGAAAAGAAGAGTCTCGCCAGTATCTCTGCCTTAAGTTCATCTGTATCTCCCAGCGAATTTCTGTCTCGTAGGGATTGCGGTTGTGGTTCGCGCCCTCCGTCACAAATATGCGAACAGGCGTTTGGGTGCTCGAACCGAGTCCATTGCTAAGGTCTCCTCGCAGATACGTCGCTTTCCTCGCTTCAGTAGCGTACACTGATTTCGGACGGTGAGGTATCAGTCATATCCCTCTCCAGTCAAGCAGCACTAATTTCATGCTCGAATCCGGCGCTTCAAAAGACGCCTTAGTTGCGAGTCAAACCAAGGTGGGCCTTTTCATGCGGCCGCTGTCTGGATGGTAGGGCGAAAGTTTGGCATGACAGAAAGATTTCATCCCGAAATACTCCCCAAGACTCGTCTATGTCGCACGGTTCTGGTGGATACCACATCACTGAGGATGCAGCCTCCCTGACTTGTTGGAACGGCACTCGCCAGAGGTCGGGCCCACCCTGTGGTCTGGGAACAAACTTCGCTCGTCTCTTCCAGATGATGGTCAAAGTTGCATGGTCACTGCACCCTAGTGGATGTAAGCACTCAATCTGATCAACATCGGAAAGCCTTGGAGATATCACCAGATCCAGGACAGATGTGTGGTGATCCTGGGTTCGGGTCGGCCTTCTGACCTGTTGGTACAAGAAAAGCTCCAGCACCGTTTAAAGGAACTCTCGAGAAAATAAATCCGCCCCTGCTCCGCACCGTGGTTTCTCCCAGTCCACATTCGGCAAGTTGAAGTCACCCAAAATTAGACAGTGACCATCGCCAGCCCAACGTCGTACGCCTGTTGGTATTTCCCGGGAACCTGCTTTTTGGGACCGATAAATGACTCTGACAGGTTCAAATCCACTGATTGTCAGCTTCACGCGACCCCAAAGAGATTCCTCAGAGCCCTCCGGGTCTATCAGGCGATCTAACCGTAGCGAAGGGACGTCAGCTCGGATGTGCATCGCCACTCCTCCTCTTCCCCGAGCTTGGCTGCTGTCAGCACGGTAAAGTGTGTATCTCGGGATAGCCACTTCCAAGCCCTGCACCCCACTGGTAAGCCACTTCTCCGTCAAGGCAACCAATGTTGGCGAGTGCTGAACCACCCGTGCCTCGAGCACATCTTGCTTGTTCAACAGACTGCTGACATTAGATGACATGATGAGTACATTTCGTCTTCTGTCTTCCCTCTTCGTGCGGACCCTCATGGCATATCCCCATCCGGGGCCGTCTGGTTGGTGATGCTGTTGAGAGTGAACGGTTCCCATCTCAGTTGAGGACGCCTCTGTTAATCAATAAAATCCCTGATAAAAAACCTGTAGCACCCAGCAGCATTCCCCATCGGATCCCAAGACCACCTTGAGCGGACGAGGGTTACCATTCTCATTAATTTTCCGTAAGCGAAAAACGGCTTTGACCTTCACATTATTTGCCGGGTTTTCCTCATTTGTGGAGGGCATCTAGGCGAATGTTTCCCGTACAAGAGATACCTCGTCATCTAATCTGCTTTGTGACGCCCGCTCCGTGGATTCCGGGAGATTCACAACTAGGAAGCATTGGGTTTTTGGTGTCGCCGCCGTTCTTTGACGTGGTTTTACAGTTTCAACTGGCCCATGGTTTCTGTCTGCACTGGACCGGGGCCTGTATCTCCACCGGCCGCATTCGATACCCTCGGAACAAAAGTATTTTCTTCCGAACCCACAGACACTTCGGCCACGGATTTCTTTCGACGCTGCTTCTTCACTGCGCTCAGTGGGCAGTTATAGCCCCTGAAGCGACTTCAGCTTGGGACCTGGGGCTCGTTGGCCAAGGTGCCGCAGGTGCCTGGTTCGTCGCTGCATCAGATTCTTCTCTTTTTCTTTTATTTGCTGTAGTACAATCTGCGCACAGAATTTGCAAGAATGAGGAGCTGCAAGAACTCAGCCACTCATACTTGTGCTTGTCGATTTTTGCACACCTTAGGTGAATCCGCCCCTCGCAATAATCACACATCAGGTCCTTGACCCGGAGGCCAATATTTTTCTTGCATAACAAACACGCACGTCGATCCCCAGAGGTAAGTGAATTCATATTCTCTATAAATCCGCTGAGATGCCACAAATATCACAAAGCAATTATTATCCACGGAGCACAACGGTGGAGACCCGGTGTAGCGCAGGGGCAAGCAACGTTTCTTCTCATCGCAGATAACATCTCTACAGAATGGCCTTCCACAGGTAGTGGTGAATGTCTTCTCAGAAGGGTCCGAATCTGCTGTCAGCTATCTTCGTTTGCCTGTCCAAGTATTCGGTCAGGTCTTCGAAGTTGGCTTCTCTGTCGCTTCGGCTTATCCGTTCTGCTTCTTCCGCCCACCGACCCTGTAGTTCGGGAGAGAGGTGACGGACTATGCCTTCCAAAGTGTGCATGGCGTCTAGGTCAGCCCTGTAACCTAAATGGTCGAGGGCTATTGAGCAGTTCTGCATCTTAATCACCAGGTCGGCCATGGTGTAGACGTCGCCCTTGGTTCTCTTGGCCTCTGCCATCACGCCCTCTATTAGGTTACGGGCTACTTTGAAAGGTTGGCCAAACAAGTCCCTTAGAATCTTCCTTGCCCTTGTGTAGCCTTGTTCTGGGTCGAGCATGGTGCACCCGTCGATAGCTTCTCTTGCTCGGCCTCGGCAGTGGTGAGTAAGGTAGAGAAGCCTTTGCCCAGGGTCGTTTACCTTATTTTCAACGAACGTCTCGAACTGCTCGACAAACTTGCAGTATTGCTCAGCTCGCCCGTCGAAAACCGTTAACTCCACTCTAGGCAGATCGATCGATGGTGGTTTGTAGTCGGCGACCGGCGTGGGGTTCCCTACCTTATTGCACCCTAATCTATCGGAAGTGTCGAAGTCGCTGGTCTCATGCTCTCGCTGTTTCTGTGTACACTTCTCTGCTTCCTGCGCCTGTAGTCTAGCCGATAGTAACTGTTGCTCTAGTTCTAGTATTCTCAGCTTATATAAATCGACATCCTTACGATCAGTATTGTTCGCAATAACACATGAACTAGCACTGACAGGACTAGGCGATCTAGCATTAACCAAAGAATCATATGTACCCAAAACCTCCCCAGAGACTTTCCGTATTACTTCCTGTCCGGATTCGACTGCTTTTGATCCTTTTCTTGGCATTTTGCGTGTTTTTCCTCGTTCCAAATAGATCTATTGAGTATTGTTACGAACGTTTGAGCAATGCGTAGCCAAATTCGCAACGGATCCCGGAATCAAAAGACGATTATCCGTGATATTCTACGATACTAGATTATTACAATAAACAATGACATACACAATATACAAACCTTAATAATACGATCACAAGGACTCAACAACGAGAAACCGAATAGCAGCGTGTGAGCAGACAGCACGTGCGTCACGCAGGTCCTGAACAAGGATGTGCCAAAGTAGCGCTCTGGGCGCGAACAAACAACAATTGGTCCAGAAAAACAACCAGTTCGTAAAGACAAGTCAATAGTGTATGAAAATGAGTGATGTTGGGAAAAACACTGAATCGCGAGGGAAAAGGGGGGATTTTCCACGACCGGCTGTTACACTTAGGGCCAGACTTGGCAACTGTTTGGGACTATCGCCAATGCCAGCCAGTTCCGCAATCACCCTCGCGTAGAATATTCTTCACATGTTTTCACTTCTCGTCTTCAAACCAATGTACTTTCACGTGCACACATATAAAGTAGATCCATTCTTCTTTCTCTTACAAATGTATACGCGAACCACTCTTCGGAGTAAACTAAAATACTGACGATATATGAATGAATCCATATTCATATTGTCGGACTCATGGACTATACTGGAAACAATTATTTTCATTCTAATGTTGCTTTTGCGAAAACGGTTGTCCCCTCGTTTTCGAGTTTTGCCTTTTCAGCCCCACGGCGCCAGAGAACAGAAGATACAGACGAGAACCGTGATCGATTGGGCTCAAGAATCGCACTCAGGACCTGCCTCCGGTGAGTGCAGCGCGGTTAGGATTCATGGTGCTCTTGCGCTTAAATTAAGCTTTTGAATAGTTTTGTGAATTAAACTAGTTTAATTCACAATACTGAGAGAATCATAATTGCATTTAAGATGCGCTTTATCCGGAGAATACTTTCATTCTTCTTGTGGTATTGCCGAGTAGTGTTCGGTGTTTTTGAAGCGATCTTTTCTCGCTTGGAGTCCTTCTTTTGGTTCTTTTGTTTTAGCCGACTTTACCTGCTAGTGTCGGAGTGCGTATTTTGTGTTTGGATCAAGAGCACTTGAGCTGTTTTTGCCCTCGTTTCTGTGGTTTTCGGTGTGACACGTGTTTCTGACCCGTGTCTCGCACCCAAGTGCGGAAAACGTGTGGTAAATGGTATAGAGTGCGATATATGCAAGAGATGGGCTCACCCAAGGTGTCCAGGAATAGCAAAGGACATCTGTCCCCTATAAACCGGGCCCATGGGCTGAGTAGACCTGTGCCCCTTGCAAGGAGGCGGCCAGTCTGGCCCCTGAACTGCAGGCCAGAGGGCAGGAACAACGCCCACCGAGTGGCACCTCAGTCATAAGCCCCAAACCACCGCAATCAGGTTGCAGTAAGTCGTTTGCGGAAGAAGTAGCCACACCTGAGAGGACAGTCGTCAGAGCGAGTGGAGCAGTTCCGAGAGCTTGCCAGGCGGTCGTTGCCTCAACTCCTTCGAAGCAGACCGACGAAGACCGGCGGACTGAGCAGAAGCCTAGAAGAGCAAAGCAGGTCAAAAAGAAGGGTGACTGTAATATGGCGAAGTATGGGTTAGCTAGGGTGGATGGCCCTGCTCTTCTGGTATTTGAAAACAAGGTGAAGGATCTGCAGAGGCAGATCCTGTCGATGGGCAGGGTCTCAAGCCACAGGCTCCTGATCCTAAACCAGGAAGAACCTTTTATAGGGGAATCTAAAGCCAGGAGGGACATAAATAGGAGGAGGGTCTGCGACACTGCGAATCGCAGGTGTTCCGTACCCTACTACTCTAAGAAGGATGCACAGAGTGGGGACATGGGAGTCACCACTGGGGAACAAAGGCGAACGTCTTGCGGGACCAATCCCAGTGTAGTTCGATGATGAGGCCACCAGGGATTAACTGCTGGCGAAAGCAGCTGTAGTGGCAGATACCAAATGGTGCCAGACGAGCATAGAGTAAGGCCTGGTGGTCTAGCTCCGGGGGGTAGCCTTGCTCGACCAACCAAGGCGCTGGTGAGAAACCAACAAGTTCAGCGGAATGCCGTACTCGGCCCTCAGGCCCCGACCCCGACAGCAGTAAGGAAGCCGCGTGCGGAGTCGCAAATAGATGTAATTGAAGACGCGCTGGAAAACAAAAACTGGCAGTACTGTCCGAAGATAGATAACAGTGCGACCCCTACCAGTCTGGATGTTGTGGCAACTCCTATAGAGATGGATTGGGAGTCGACGGAAGTCCTGAATCGTCAGCCGGCGTCATTCACACTAGTGTGGACAACCGAAGCAAAATACTTGTCATCGTCTCAGGCTTTGCGCCTGAGAAACAGACAGGAGTGAATAACAAGAGACACCTAAATGGCGGAGCTAGCGCGGTGGTGTTATATACTAACGAGTGTAGTTTTAGAAACAAATGGACCTAATTCGCCAAAACCGCTAAGGAGCACAAAGCGTCAATATTTGCCGTCACGGAAACGTGGCTTTCTGAAGAAGACCATGTGCCAGGCTCAGTAAGCAACGGTTTTGCAGTCCATAGGGAGGATCGAGAACAGGATCGCCTTGGTGATGGAGTAGCCATCCTCGTTAGGTCAGGTAAAAACCACCTTGAGTCTCGGACCAAGATGTGCACTCTCAATATCCAGTTGTGTGCCGTTACGATCATCCTCCCAGGCAGAAGGGTTGACGTTGTCCGTGTCTACAGGGCACCAAGCAAAAACCGCGAAGAGGATGTCTGTTTACTGACTTCACTGACTGAACTAGTTAAGGACGCACAAAAGCCCCTCATAATGGGTGACTTCAATCTCCCGCACATCGACTGGGTGGCTGAGTTCTGCGTGCCGGGATCGGAGGAGCAAACCCACTTAGAATGGCTGCATGCCAATGCGTTGCACCAGCATATTGGAGAAAATGCCAGATATAGGACTTGATGCGTTCCATCCTTGCTGGATCTGGCAATAGCGAACTTCCCAAACGATGTGTCTGGACTGCATTATTGTGCACCGCTGGGCAAGAGTGACCACGTTTGTGTCAAGATCGTCCTATGCATGCGGCAACCCAAGGTACCCTCAAGGCTAATCAGACATTTCGGTAGTATGGACATAGATAGCTTCGTAATGGGGCGATGGGTTTGACCTGGAACAGGATAGAGGGAGCTGCTGTCGAGGAGCGCTAGGAGATCATAAAAAGATTTCTGACTGCATTACAGGAAGGGTTCGCACCCTTAAAACGAAAGAGTGCGGAGGGCCAACCCATGTGGTGGAAGGCTGCAATAGATAAGGCCATCAGACGTAGAAACAGCAGCTGGAACCAGTACAAAGCTTCCGGCAGTCAGCTAGCCTGGAACCGCTATACAAGGCTGAGAAAAGAGACCGTAAGCCTTTTGAGAACTTCCAAGCGGGAATTTCAGCTCAAATTGGTCCAGTCTGTAAGACGACAGCCGAAAACATCCCACAGCTATGTACAGTCTAAAGGCTCAACAAGAAATGCCGTAGGTACTCTATCCACTAGATAATATGGTATTGTCACTGATGACCAGGGCAAAGCAGATGCCCTGGGGGAATACTTTGGTAGTGTACCTAGGGTAGGTAGTGAGAAGCGATTACATCTGGCTCCGGTGCATCCTGCTTCCCTGTTAAACGAGCCAAAACTCTCCAGGAAAGCGTGCGTAAATACCTACAGGAATTAAATAGCCACAATTCAGCGGGCCCAGATGGCATTCATCCGGCTATCATCAAGCCGTTTGCAGATATCATATCCCCATTGGTATGCAGGCTGCACAGGTTCACATTGATAACAACGGTTTATTTGGGAGACGCCTGAGGCATGCCAGGTGCATGATCAACTGTTTGCAATTGATGAAATAAACAGACAATACACTTCAAAATGTAGAAATTTACGTAACCGGAGTTGGAAAAAGGAGCTTAGAAGGGGGAGTAAAGTGGGATGTCTTGAAGTCTTGAAGTACTACACGGGTTCGGGGCTTTGAGCCCAATTGTCCCGGTTCTCGAGGAAGTCTTTGATCTTCTGTCGGATTCACCGAGCTGAAACGAGAGTAAAAAGAAGAGTGGAGGGGAGGGGACGGGGGTGGCAGAGAAAACAAAATACATATAACAACATGCAGTGTCTCACTGTCGAAAGTGCCTTAAGCGGAGTGGGGGTTCGACATTCATGAACATATATGCAATAAAGGACATCTATTTTGTTTTTTTGACAAGGAATTACTGGGAGAGACCCAAGTAGAGGTCTAGCTTTTTCTTGAACATAGTTTTGTTCTGTGAGAGAACAATATCTTCCGGAAGTGCATTCCACAGAGTAATGACCTATAGCTAAAAACGTTAATCCTTAGCGAAACGCGTGGCCTCGGTTTGAAAACCTTTCTGCTGTGGCCATAGAGAGAAGAGTCTGGACAGGCGGAGAAGAAGCAATCGCTCTGATTTGATTCAAAAGGGTGGAACACCAAAAACAGATCACCTCCTACGCGTCTTAAGTCAAGGGGATAGATGCTGAGGGGTGAGAGGCGGACGGGATAAGGTAGGTGGGATGGACCCCTTACTGCCTTGGTGGAGGCCCCCTGAACTATTTCTAGGATATCACGGTCTCAGACAAGACCGGAGTGCACTATCTCACTACTGTACTCCAGCAGGGGTCGGATATACGTGCCGAAAATTATGGGGAAATCATCCTTAGACATGGGCCGGAAAGACCTTCGAATCATATTGAGGACTCCAAAGGCAGAATTGCTTGCAAGTTGGTGATGATAAGAGAAGGACAAGTTACAATCTAACCAGAAACCGGGCACCTTGTGTCGGTCAACCCTTGGCAGTGTGGTTGCTCCATTAATGGAAAACGTGTGACCAGTCTCTTTGCCGAAAGACATGCTCACGCATTTGTCATCATTAACTGGGGTGTTCCAATCCTCGGACCAGCCTTCAGTTTCATAAACTGCAATTTGCAGGTCTTCAACGCTTGAAATCCATAGGGTTACATCGTCTGCGTACATGGCAATGTTCGCAGGAAGGGCTGTCGGAAGATGGTTTGCATAGATCAAGAAGAGAAGAGGACCTAAGACCGACCCTTGGGGAACCAGAGTTGTTACTAGGGAGGATTGAGACCAAATATTCCCGACTTTAACCACAAAGGTGCGGTCGATAAGGAAGCTGCGTAGGATGGCCAACATGGAGCCTGTGATCCCGTATGTCTGCAGCTTATAAAGAAGAGGGGCATGGGGACCTTGTCGAAGGCCTTAGCAAAATCGATGAATACAGCGTGTGAGAGCTAGCTATCATCGTAGGCTCCCGTTAGATTATCCATGACGGTAAGCATATTTGTGATGCATGATCTGCCAGGAAGGAACTCATGTTGGAACGGGGGGAGGATCTTATTTCAATGCAGATGGGAAAGCACCTCATTCTTAAGAATTCCCTCAAAGATGTTGCTGGTGATGCTAGTGAGGCTTATGGGTCTGTAACTAGAAGCAAAATGTCTACTACCTTTCTTATAGATGGGTGCGATCACTACTTTTTTCCAGCTACTGGGGAAAACTCCATCGTCAACACACCGCTGATAACGCGAGGCATAAGGAGCAGCTAATGTGTCCGCGGCTTCCTTGAGGATATGGGGATGGATTGGGTCAGGACCCCTGGAGCAATATTGGTTGAGCCGTCGAAAACCTTGAGCGACTTCACTAACGGGAATAGTGACGCGGTTAAGGGTACTGGCCAGATATATGGGGTGCATGGTAGGGTGGGATGATATGGGTATGGAGCTAAAAATTGTACGGAAGTAGGAGCAGAAAGCCTCGGCTACTTGGCTAGGGGAAGTGATTGGAGATCCGGCAATATCTTTGAGAGCTAGTGACGTCGGAGCTGTGCCCCTTAGACGACGCATGTACTGAAAGAAAAATGCCTTATTGGTCCGTACTCGGTCAAGTACAGATCGCTGGACTGCATTCTGATAGGACCTAATCTTGTCTTTGCACATGTCCCTTATGATCCTGAAATCTGTTTCACGGGCAAGGCCTGTGGCTTTATATCCAGCAAAGAGGCGTGCGCGTTCGTCTAGAATGCGCCTAATGGGTGGAGGGAGGGGTTGCCTAGCGGTCTGTGGACGACGAATTCTGGGGACAAATAGCCTATCAGCTAAAGAAATTAACTCTCTGAGATTCCCTGCCATTTCTTTAGCAGAGTTGCCTGGGTTAGTTGAATTTAGCTGGGAGCGAAAAAATGCACAGACTTGGTCAAAATTGGTCCTTAGGGCAGAGTAGGCCATTTCACGATATAATCGAATCCAATGAGAACGTGATCACTTTTGCCGAGGGGCGGCAAGTAATGCACCACATCTGTTTGGAACCGATCACTGGTGATGACCAGGTCTAGTAGGGACGGGGCGTGTCCTGTGCGATATCTGGTCGGATCTCTTACGTTCTGCACCCATGAGTTCTTCAGTACGAGATCTAGGAGGGGTTTGCCGGAAGTGATATCCGGGGCATCAGCTCTTTGTCAGTTAGTACTGGGAGAGTTGAAGTCACCAGCGACAAACAGATGGGTGAAGTCTGTGTAGCTTTTCAGGGAGCCTAATAAGTCTATGAGACCTAGGCTATCAGTTGAATTGCATGCGGGAGGACGATAGGCAACACCAAGCAATAGGGTCCCTGTCCTAGAGGGGGTAAACACAGCCAGCAAAAAATCAGTATATGAAATGGTAGGGGTTGTCAGTATAGTGGGAGGAGGGATCGAATTATTGTAGTTTATGATTACCCCGCCGGTATGACCCCTATTGGAGTCCTGCCTTACTGTGATGCATCCCGGAATGAATATTTCGGCATCAAGTATGTCAGGAGTGATCCAGGTTTCTGTGAGGGTTATGATCTGAGGCTCATTATCCACTGCAAGCTGCCGAAGCTCCGGGATCTTATTCAACGCACTAAGGCAATTGTAAAAATACTTGAGCACATGCTCAAGAGTTGTTGCAGAATCGCCAGAGGCAACTGATTTTGGGTTTGAGGAGTGGGAAAGAGGGGGGTTTGGGGGTGGAAAGGAGGTCCTGGGGGAGCCGGGGGCTGAAGATATTGGGGGGCTGGAGAGTAAGCAGACTGCTAGGGGGACCGGTAGGTTTTGATGTCTAGTAACTTGGGGGTATCATACCAAGTCGACGGTCCACATCATTCGGTCTCCGAAAAGAGTGGGCTGCTTTTGTGGTTTGCCCTTCTGCGCACTGCGTGATGCCCTGTTCTGAGATTCCTTGTTGGTGAGCTTGTTTTGCATGGCACCACCTGACATTTCCTGGTGCTTTAACCTCCTTGTAACGGTTATTCTGACTGTGAGCAACGCGTAGCCAATTCAAAACGAATCCCAAAACCAGAACAAGGTTGATTCGTAGTGTCTACGGTACTGGATCATCAAGTTATACGCGTATAAACATACACAAACCTGAACTGTACGGCCACAACGTCTAACAACGAGGACCAGAGTTCAACAAATGCCAATGTTAGGTACCACCTTCACGGCAGTCCAAGTTCAAGTCAAAATTATGCCACTTCAAGTGAGCAAAATATAAACATGTTGAAGTGTGGTTATTGAGGCACGTTGTATTTGTTCCAGGGTCAAAAATATAAAGAGGATAGCCTCAACAATACAAGGATATGACAATGGCTAGGGAGGATTTCCACGCATGTACTTTACGCTCCTAGCTGCAGCTTTCAGCAGAAACAGGTTGCAGGTTTATGTCTGGGCTCAAGGATGAGTGAGTCCCGTCCTTTGAAATAGTCTTACTGGATATGTTGGGGCCTGGGATACTTTTCGTAGGCGTCAGATGTTTAGTGGCACTGGTCCTACTATTGGGAGTACCCTCCGCGACGGGAGATGGTGTGAGTAGGGAAGCGACGGATGGTGGCCATGCAGCCCGATCCCCAAGGCGAGTTACCTGGTCAAATGGCAGCACTCTGAGCATAGGATCGGCTTTTTGTGGAATTGCTGGCTTAGCCTTCTCACTGCGGGGCCCTAGATGAAATGGCTTGTCAAAGCATACTCCCTTGAGCCCTTTAAGTTCCTCCTTGAGCCTTGCGGCCGTGGAAACAATTCGTTTGGCCGCCTCTGTGGAGCCAATTTCAATGAAAATACCGTGTACCCGGTTGGTGCCTTTGGTTACCAACCAAGTGGACCGACCTTTAAGTGGGAAAGGGAGCTTGAGGCGGCCAAACACCTGAGCGTAGGTGTCATGAGGGTGATCCGAGTTGAGGAAGTGACACCAAAGGATGACCCGCACGGAGCAATTCTCGGTGTCTTGTAAAATCTCGGCGGCATCAAGAATTTGCTGCTCAGAGAGTCTACATGCCTGATCGGCTGCCTGGGACACCGGGAGGGATTTGATAACCAAACTCCTCAGGCTGGTCAGCTCATCCTTAATGGCGTGGACAGTGGCCATTAGCTCAGATATCTCTGCAGCCTAAATTTGGACTGCACATTTTAGTGCATCCATTGCCAGGGCATTATGAAGGACCGCTTCGTCCATTTGAGGATTGAGACACTAGCCACAGAGGGGAATCACACTGCCTCATGGGGAAAGTAGCCTCGTCTTAGAAAGCGGTTACATCAATGGTGAGGGGCACTGACATTATTCAGGATCCATTCAGCACAGATAAAGATCAACTCAAATTGAGGGGAACGAGCTGTGTGCTTCAAAAATTTCAAAAACAGCTACACTCACCGAGGGAGACGACCGCACCGAAGGAGTACCGCAGTTCAGCTCAGGGATGGAGGTATGGCAAAGGTAGGCACACCAAAGAAAACGCACTGAGTTTAAATGGACCCATGGACGGATTCAAATGGACGCCCGGTGAGTTTGAAAAGTCAAGGCCAGGTGGGGGAACCGGCTGGTCAGTATAGAGACATCTGAAAGCTGACCGATATACATGAGAAGGGCTAGAAATTGGACCGGAGTAAGCCACCCCAGTACGAGAAAATCGCGGCGGTCGTGGCAATACATAAGAGTGGGCCTAGGTTGGCTGTGCAGAGCTACAGACCGGTAAGCCTAACTAGCATCCTATGTAAGGTCCTGGAGAAGACTGTCCGTACCCATATCTGCCAGCACTCACTGCAGCACCCATGTTAAGTCCGGCGCAGCACGGATTTCTGAAAAAGAGATCTTGTCTGACCAGTCTCCTGTGCTTCTTAGATGAAGTAACTCGACGGCTGGACGAAGGTAAGGAAGTTAAGGTATGCTACCTCGACTTTAGCAAGGCGTTCGACTCCGTTAATCATCATCTTATTGTATATGTATATATGTATATATATAATATTTGCATATACATATATATATATATATAATATTTGCGTATACAAATATATATATATATGTGTACATGTACATATAAATATAAATATATATACTCATTACTGTCCTATAATTATTAACAAAATCATGGTGAGTAAATCAACGCTCCTCGATATCTCTTAGATTACAATGCCTCTCTTCCGCACCAGGTCCCACCACTCATACTTCGCTCACCACCTCTGCGATTTCGAACTGGAAAATCCAGTCTGACTCATCGCACTTAGCGTGACCCAATAACTGAACTCAACACCCAGTTATGCCGTTACCATTCCTGCTCCCACCCTATCCATCAGCTAAGGTTCTTCTGTAATTTCATGCAGAACTTGGTCTTTACTCCTGCTCAATGACCACTCTAGGCGAAATACTAACTTTCCCATTGAAAGTTCTAGCCACACTTAGGCGTTTCCCCTTTAGTCTCACGTTTCATGGCCTCAATGTGCCTTTGGGATCCGCCGCACCGATGAGCCCGTGCTTAACTTTTGTTCTTCTTTCCGTTAACCGTTGATCCTCAGCTGCGTCACTCTATCTCACTTTCCTTGCCGTAGTCTTTTGCGTCCGACCGCTTTCGCATGACCCGTCCGATGATCGCACCCACGTATACATCTATATATATATATATATATATATATATATATATATATATATATATATATATATACCTTGGGTATGCTCCACTCACTTGTCCCCCTTCCTTACTAGATTGTGTCATTTTACAACACAATTTGCATATATATAAATAAAACCGTTCCGTCCTTTAGCGATGGGTGCTCGCTCTCAGTTAATTCCTGGCTCAGGCTAGAACTCAGCCGTCCCATCCTGCTTTTTTGTGCCCTTCTCGTACACTGAAGCCTTGCCACACGGATTACCATTCCTTAGTAACTAGGCTTCACTTCTCTACGCATATGCTCATGGTAAGTTAAGACCCCATTCCAACCGGAATTCGTATGCCCCTGCCAAATACCAGCACGTCTGCCCCCACATGAAAAATCCTCATTTTAACACTCAGTGTTTCCCCCCTTTTTACTGTTTGCCGTCCTTTACCACAGTTGATGAACTGACCAGGCTGTTATCTTCCTATTTTCTCATTCTTCTTCCAGACCATACCATCTACTATTTTTTTATTCCTGGTTCCCAAACGGACACCCTCTCCTCATCCACCGCCTACCTGATATCGCCCCAAATCTCTACTATCACCCAACTACCCTGGAAAGCTATCAGTCTCCGTCTAGGGATCCGTAATATACCTGTCCACTAGCCAAACGATAACTAACTGTTCGGATAACAAAATGTTCATTTTCTTGCTTCCATATAAACGATAATAATAACCCACAGCTGGAACACTCTCCAGACTGTAGCACTCCTGATCTCTTCCAGATTGCATTGGTTACTTGGGTATCCATCGGCCAAATCGACGTTTATTACGGATTACCGTAAGGACTGGACGATTTGATCAATGGTTTAAATCTATACTCTCGCCTGCTGACGTTACATGGGGCACCGTACATGGATTACCAAAACCTCATGAAAGTCTCACCGGATCGCAGAGGTGATTCCTGACAGCAACCATCAACACATCCGCTCAACGTCTATACCCAAATAATCCAACCCAACAGTTCAATTCCTCCCGCGTTGCAGTACGAAACCAATGGCCGGAACCCAGCCTTCGCAGCTGTCAACTTCGTCAAACCAGCCCTTTTTTACCTGCTTCCCACAACATTCTACCTGCTACCACCTGCAACCAAGGTCTTTACGGAACAGAATACCAGCCATCTGCAGCCAACCATAATTTGATTACCAATTTTCTATCACATACAAAAAAACATTTTACACTCTTCCAACTCCTGCCTAGCCGAATCATTGACGTTTGCCTCCACTAATTCGTTTCATTGACGGCTTTTCTTTTCTTTAATAGTCCGTTATATGTCCATACACCATTCATGCTCTTCAAAAGTTCACTGAAGTCCCTGCGAAGCTTTTCGCCTTCATTTGAATTTCCATATGACACTGTAATCACCTGCACAAAAGGTCCGTTTTATTATCACCTTTGAATCACTTGCTTTTATTTCACATGCTTCCCCACAATTAGTTACCCAATGCTGGATCAGTGTCCAATATTCCGCTGGTATCTCTGACTGCACTTTGGAAGCCCCGTGCTTTCTTTACTCCTAACAATGTTCTTTGGCATCTCTTCCGCTCGGTTACTTGTTAGTGACCGTCTATTTGTCGCTTATATCAGCAATTCCACGACTGTCCAGCTATCCACACCGCTCCCAGCGATTTCGAAACAGATTTGGCATTCCCGCCTCAACCATTACCACTTTTGTTTACTCAAACACTACATGACTTTACTGGTGTATTTCGGTTGCTGTGATTTATAAATTTAGAATTTGTGAATACCTCACATTGACATGTACTGCTGTATACTCTGATCTTGCCTTGTGTATGTGTATTGACCACGGTCAAGAAATATACTATACTATACTATACTATACTATACTATACTATACACGCCTGATCGGCTGCCTGGGACACCGAGAGGGATTTGATAACCAAACTCCTCAGGCTGGTCAGCTCATCCTTAATGGCGTGGACAGTGGCCATTAGCTCAGATATCTCTGCAGCCTAAATTTGGACTGCACATTTTAGTGCATCCATTGCCAGGGCATTATGAAGGACCGCTTCGTCCATTTGAGGATTGAGACACTAGCCACAGAGGGGAATCACACTGCCTCATGGGGAAAGTAGCCTCCTCTTAGAAAGCGGTTACATCAATGGTGAGGGGCACTGACATTATTCAGGATCCATTCAGCACAGATAAAGATCAACTCAAATTGAGGGGAACGAGCTGTGTGCTTCAAAAATTTCAAAAACAGCTACACTCACCGAGGGAGACGACCGCACCGAAGGAGTACCGCAGTTCAGCTCAGGGATGGAGGTATGGCAAAGGTAGGCACACCAAAGAAAACGCACTGAGTTTAAATGGACCCATGGACGGATTCAAATGGACGCCCGGTGAGTTTGAAAAGTCAAGGCCAGGTGGGGGAACCGGCTGGTCAGTATAGAGACATCTGAAAGCTGACCGATATACATGAGAAGGGCTAGAAATTGGACCGGAGTAAGCCACCCCAGTACGAGAAAATCGCGGCGGTCGTGGCAATACATAAGAGTGGGCCTAGGTTGGCTGTGCAGAGCTACAGACCGGTAAGCCTAACTAGCATCCTATGTAAGGTCCTGGAGAAGACTGTCCGTACCCATATCTGCCAGCACTCACTGCAGCACCCATGTTAAGTCCGGCGCAGCACGGATTTCTGAAAAAGAGATCTTGTCTGACCAGTCTCCTGTGCTTCTTAGATGAAGTAACTCGACGGCTGGACGAAGGTAAGGAAGTTAAGGTATGCTACCTCGACTTTAGCAAGGCGTTCGACTCCGTTAATCATCATCTTATTGTATATGTATATATGTATATATATAATATTTGCATATACATATATATATATATATAATATTTGCGTATACAAATATATATATATATGTGTACATGTACATATAAATATAAATATATATACTCATTACTGTCCTATAATTATTAACAAAATCATGGTGAGTAAATCAACGCTCCTCGATATCTCTTAGCTTACAATGCCTCTCTTCCGCACCAGGTCCCACCACTCATACTTCGCTCACCACCTCTGCGATTTCGAACTGGAAAATCCAGTCTGACTCATCGCACTTAGCGTGACCCAATAACTGAACTCAACACCCAGTTATGCCGTTACCATTCCTGCTCCCACCCTATCCATCAGCTAAGGTTCTTCTGTAATTTCATGCAGAACTTGGTCTTTACTCCTGCTCAATGACCACTCTAGGCGAAATACTAACTTTCCCATTGAAAGTTCTAGCCACACTTAGGCGTTTCCCCTTTAGTCTCACGTTTCATGGCCTCAATGTGCCTTTGGGATCCGCCGCACCGATGAGCCCGTGCTTAACTTTTGTTCTTCTTTCCGTTAACCGTTGATCCTCAGCTGCGTCACTCTATCTCACTTTCCTTGCCGTAGTCTTTTGCGTCCGACCGCTTTCGCATGACCCGTCCGATGATCGCACCCACGTATACATCTATATATATATATATATATATATATATATATATATATATATATATATATATATACCTTGGGTATGCTCCACTCACTTGTCCCCCTTCCTTACTAGATTGTGTCATTTTACAACACAATTTGCATATATATAAATAAAACCGTTCCGTCCTTTAGCGATGGGTGCTCGCTCTCAGTTAATTCCTGGCTCAGGCTAGAACTCAGCCGTCCCATCCTGCTTTTTTGTGCCCTTCTCGTACACTGAAGCCTTGCCACACGGATTACCATTCCTTAGTAACTAGGCTTCACTTCTCTACGCATATGCTCATGGTAAGTTAAGACCCCATTCCAACCGGAATTCGTATGCCCCTGCCAAATACCAGCACGTCTGCCCCCACATGAAAAATCCTCATTTTAACACTCAGTGTTTCCCCCCTTTTTACTGTTTGCCGTCCTTTACCACAGTTGATGAACTGACCAGGCTGTTATCTTCCTATTTTCTCATTCTTCTTCCAGACCATACCATCTACTATTTTTTTATTCCTGGTTCCCAAACGGACACCCTCTCCTCATCCACCGCCTACCTGATATCGCCCCAAATCTCTACTATCACCCAACTACCCTGGAAAGCTATCAGTCTCCGTCTAGGGATCCGTAATATACCTGTCCACTAGCCAAACGATAACTAACTGTTCGGATAACAAAATGTTCATTTTCTTGCTTCCATATAAACGATAATAATAACCCACAGCTGGAACACTCTCCAGACTGTAGCACTCCTGATCTCTTCCAGATTGCATTGGTTACTTGGGTATCCATCGGCCAAATCGACGTTTATTACGGATTACCGTAAGGACTGGACGATTTGATCAATGGTTTAAATCTATACTCTCGCCTGCTGACGTTACATGGGGCACCGTACATGGATTACCAAAACCTCATGAAAGTCTCACCGGATCGCAGAGGTGATTCCTGACAGCAACCATCAACACATCCGCTCAACGTCTATACCCAAATAATCCAACCCAACAGTTCAATTCCTCCCGCGTTGCAGTACGAAACCAATGGCCGGAACCCAGCCTTCGCAGCTGTCAACTTCGTCAAACCAGCCCTTTTTTACCTGCTTCCCACAACATTCTACCTGCTACCACCTGCAACCAAGGTCTTTACGGAACAGAATACCAGCCATCTGCAGCCAACCATAATTTGATTACCAATTTTCTATCACATACAAAAAAACATTTTACACTCTTCCAACTCCTGCCTAGCCGAATCATTGACGTTTGCCTCCACTAATTCGTTTCATTGACGGCTTTTCTTTTCTTTAATAGTCCGTTATATGTCCATACACCATTCATGCTCTTCAAAAGTTCACTGAAGTCCCTGCGAAGCTTTTCGCCTTCATTTGAATTTCCATATGACACTGTAATCACCTGCACAAAAGGTCCGTTTTATTATCACCTTTGAATCACTTGCTTTTATTTCACATGCTTCCCCACAATTAGTTACCCAATGCTGGATCAGTGTCCAATATTCCGCTGGTATCTCTGACTGCACTTTGGAAGCCCCGTGCTTTCTTTACTCCTAACAATGTTCTTTGGCATCTCTTCCGCTCGGTTACTTGTTAGTGACCGTCTATTTGTCGCTTATATCAGCAATTCCACGACTGTCCAGCTATCCACACCGCTCCCAGCGATTTCGAAACAGATTTGGCATTCCCGCCTCAACCATTACCACTTTTGTTTACTCAAACACTACATGACTTTACTGGTGTATTTCGGTTGCTGTGATTTATAAATTTAGAATTTGTGAATACCTCACATTGACATGTACTGCTGTATACTCTGATCTTGCCTTGTGCATGTGTATTGACCACGGTCAAGAAATATACTATACTATACTATACTATACTATACTATACTATACACGCCTGATCGGCTGCCTGGGACACCGGGAGGGATTTGATAACCAAACTCCTCAGGCTGGTCAGCTCATCCTTAATGGCGTGGACAGTGGCCATTAGCTCAGATATCTCTGCAGCCTAAATTTGGACTGCACATTTTAGTGCATCCATTGCCAGGGCATTATGAAGGACCGCTTCGTCCATTTGAGGATTGAGACACTAGCCACAGAGGGGAATCACACTGCCTCATGGGGAAAGTAGCCTCGTCTTAGAAAGCGGTTACATCAATGGTGAGGGGCATTGACATTATTCAGGATCCATTCAGCACAGATAAAGATCAACTCAAATTGAGGGGAACGAGCTGTGTGCTTCAAAAATTTCAAAAACAGCTACACTCACCGAGGGAGACGACCGCACCGAAGGAGTACCGCAGTTCAGCTCAGGGATGGAGGTATGGCAAAGGTAGGCACACCAAAGAAAACGCACTGAGTTTAAATGGACCCATGGACGGATTCAAATGGACGCCCGGTGAGTTTGAAAAGTCAAGGCCAGGTGGGGGAACCGGCTGGTCAGTATAGAGACATCTGAAAGCTGACCGATATACATGAGAAGGGCTAGAAATTGGACCGGAGTAAGCCACCCCAGTACGAGAAAATCGCGGCGGTCGTGGCAATACATAAGAGTGGGCCTAGGTTGGCTGTGCAGAGCTACAGACCGGTAAGCCTAACTAGCATCCTATGTAAGGTCCTGGAGAAGACTGTCCGTACCCATATCTGCCAGCACTCACTGCAGCACCCATGTTAAGTCCGGCGCAGCACGGATTTCTGAAAAAGAGATCTTGTCTGACCAGTCTCCTGTGCTTCTTAGATGAAGTAACTCGACGGCTGGACGAAGGTAAGGAAGTTAAGGTATGCTACCTCGACTTTAGCAAGGCGTTCGACTCCGGTAATCATCATCTTTTGCTATGCAAGTTGGAGACTTTCGGTATAGGTGGGCCAGTATTTAGGCGGCTGGATGACTTCCCCTCCCACAGGACGTTTTACGTCAAAGTGGGGGACAGGTGCTCCAGTTTGTTGAATGTCACCAGTGGTGTACCTCAGGGATCCGTCCTAGGCCCGGTCCTATTCTTGTTAATCCTTAATGACCTGGCACCCGCTCTTCAATCGCCTAGCTTTATTTTTGCAGATGATGTGAAGATTGTTGGATCGAAGGGTAGGGTGGACTTGGGCAGGGTATAGGTACCGTCCTGAACTGGGCATACAAATGGGACTTACCTCTGAACGCTCACAAAAGCCATTTGTTGTCAAGGGCAACAGAGAGCCAAACTGTCGCTCATGATCAAGGGCTGTTCACCATAGAAGCCGTCAGTAGGGTAAAAGACCTTGGGGTCATCGTGAACAGTGACTTCAGATGGTCGGAGCAGGGCAATGCTGCTGCTCACAAGGCTCGTAGTGAGCTCTTTTGACTGCGAGCGGCTTTATCTTGCCGGAAGCCGGAGGTATTCGTACCTATTTACACGACTATAGTACGACCTCACCTAGAAGGTAGCGTGCAGGCTTGGTCACCCTTCTACGAAAAGGACGCCGCCTGCCTCGAGAAAGTCCAATGTCTCGCCACGCGAATGGTTGAAGGGCAGAGGGGTAAGACTTACGAGCAGAGACTCTGTGACCTGAAGCTTTTCTCGTTGGAAAGGAGGAGAAGTCGAGGGGATCTCATAGAAACGTTCAAGGTAATGAAGGGCTTTTCTGGCCTTAGACCAGCTAGTCTATTCCAAGTCGCCGTAGGCTCCAGAAAAAGGGGACATGAAAAGAAGTTGATAAAAGCCCGATCTAGGTTGATGGCTAGATCGCACTTCTTCAGCAATAGGGTTGTGAACAGTTGGAACGGTCTGCCTGGTGAAATGGTAGATCTGCAAACAGTCCAATCCTTCAAAGGTGCCCTAGATCGCAAGTGGTACAAGATCTTTCCTTGTAGTGAGCCTTGAGTATATCAACTAGATGGATGACGGGTAGCACTGTGGTCCTTCTGGAGTATGTTTAAACAGACTTTTCCCTCATTGCATACAGTCTCAGTGAACGCTCACGATGCATAATGTCTCTCGCAGTTGATGTGCGATGAGATTTTCCGTTTCCCTCTCAGTTTTAGCGGGGATTCGACGAAATACACTCGGCAGTGGTGGGTGCATAACTGGTGTGCATACCATCGAAGGAATTCTGGAAGCTCGATTGGCCGTGGCCATTACCTGTCCTGTGCAGACTGAACTGAACTGAACTGAACTGAACTGAACTGAACTGAACTGAACCACTTCAAGTCTTCAAGGTCATGGGGGCTCCGTTTTTGTTCGGCAACTAGCGTCCGGCTTGGTGTCGTTGGTCGCGCTGGTTTGTTGTTGAGTATTCTTCTGCGCTAAAGACGAATGAAACTACTACTTTTACGTTTGAACTGTTTTCGCGCCGGGAATTTTAGGTGGAAAAATGCGTGGCCTTGATATTAACTTGCTAGTAAAATACTGAGAAAGACCTTTACTTAGGCGAAATATGCTGCTAAGCGTAGTTTATTAGCACATCTGTCACACAAAATTTTGATTTAAGTTTGAAAGCGTTCATTTCCCTGAAGAATTCCCAAGAATTGGCTAATTTTCTTTTTCCCTTCAGATTGTGGATGGTAGTTCAATCCTCGACTTTCTTCTGCAGTTGCTGTTATTGTTCCTGGGTCGAGTAGCAGGTTTTCTCTTCTGTCTTTACTCTCAAAGTTCTGTCGTCCTATTTTACCCCATCGTTTCTGAGCTTCTCGGTTTCTTCATTCGTTCTTCATATTAGAGACAGCGTAAACCGTCCGCATAAGCCTCGTCACAATCTCCCCGCTAGCATGAACTCAGGATTGAGTAGAACGCCATAACCCTATAGAAAACGTTCGAGGGCGGCTAGTGAACATGTCTTCTATTCGGTCTGACAGCGAAAAATCAACGTTATCCACTCTATCAAACGAAGACGCAAGTCGGTTAACTGATGCAAAGGTGTATTCTGTATATCGTGGCACCGAAACAGTACCGATACGGGAAATACATCAAACTGATATGAACGCAACGGCCGGGCAGAGAGCGAACCGCGAGCGCGTACAATCGGCGAAGGACCGAATGTGAAAGTGATTCAAATCGAGGCCGACGGAAACCTCGGAAATGTCAGTCCAGTAAAATGTACGCAACCGATCAAAATAGTGAGTTCGATGTCGAACGTCAGAAAAGACCGTAGAGGAAATAAATCCAAAAGGATATCCAGAGAACAGTCATTTTCTCAGATCTATCGAGGTCACTACAACCCCAACAAAGACTGGCCAATTTTTTTGTTGAGTGCTTTGCAATTTATCTCTCCCACCACATCAACAGGTAAAGAGTTCCAAAGGTTTATGGCCCTCCGAGACTAACGACGAACCATTAGAATGCATCTTCACCAATGTTATTCAGTACCCGCGCACACGACATGTCCCACTGAGCGGGAAATCCGCTTGCGACTCAGGTCCCAGATCACCCCGAACGATACGATGCGCATCCGCCAATAGGCTGCTGGAAACAAATTAGTTGGTTCAAGACGTCCGTTGTAGTTGACCCCACGTAGTTCAACGATGAGACGGGTAGCAGACCTCTGCACTCTGAGTTGGTTGATTCTGCAGCTGTACATGGATAAGCAGCCGCACCACCATATTCTAGTCTGAAACGTACATGGGAAGTATATAATAATAATAATAATAATAATAATGGTTTATTTCGGAAGCGCCCGAAGGGCACACTCCCTCAGCTTTTACGATCACGTTCGTCGAGGAAGTCAACCAGAAAAGACAGTAGAGTGCCAACCGTGTGTATTCTCACAGGGTCTGAGTACAGAGACTAGACGTTAGCGTGCGCCGAGGAAATATGTCGGTTATAACGCTAGCGGTTGCCGCGTGCTCGAAAAATACAGCTAGACAAGTGATAGATAGAGTGTGACCTGCTGGTCACTACATAAACAGCATACGGAAAGCATCGTACGGTAGGTTCCCGAACGATTGACGAATTGGGCCAAGGGTACTCCAGGCGGAAGTACACTCTGTCTGTGACCTTTGATTTTCAGCGAGGAAAACACCAAAACTCCGAAATGGCGCTCGCAATCTGTTGTCCGGAGCAGGCTTCCAGACAGGTGGTAACTCACTGACAGCTGAGAGCGACCCACACACATATGAACACACTTTGACAGATTCAGTGGCAGCATTCTCTCATAGGGCCATCGCAAAAGCGCATTCAGATCTTCCTGTGGACTTCAGCTATCTTCATCCGAACGAAGTGCGCCCCATAGTTTCAGATCATAGGAGACAAGAGGATGAGAAAACTTAGGGAAGGTCGTTTATGTAAACGAGAAACAATGAGGGTCCAAGTACAGACCCCTGGGGAACCCCACTGGTCGCTGAGTACCACCTGGAGATGGTTTTTGAGACTGACAGCAAATCGCCCTCCTCAAGAAATCTTCAATCCATCTTAGCAAGGGAGCAGCTATTCCCATTATTCTGAGCTTCCGAAAGAGATAATCATGTGGAGCCTTATCAAAGGCTTTGCCGAAGCCCACGAAGGTAACGTCCGTGGTATATCCCTCAGCCTTCACTTCAGCCCAACACACACGGGCGAACAGATTCTACAAGCAGGAATGGGTTTTGCGGGAACCATGTTGTTGGGACCTGAGCAGGTGATGGTTTTCCATATGTTCCTGTACCTCCTGGGCTATGAGACGTTCTGTTATCCTCCTAACGACACAAGTTAGACTTACAGGGCGATAATTGATAGCCGCAGGTTTGTCACTACCTTTCAACAGCGGAACAATAATAGCGGCTCTCCGGTCATCCGGTAGTTGCCCTGCTGCCAGCGAGGTGTTGAACAGCCTGGTGATTAGTGACGCAACGATGTCGGCGAGTTCACTTAACACCAGGGGATGAATTACAGCAGGGCTGGCTGATTGGTGAGACTTGGGAGATCGTAGTTGTGCCATAATTTCGTCCACATGAAAATAACAAGGCACGTTGACGGGTTCCGAAAATGGTGAACCTGGCGAAAGGGTGGTTGCGTTATCCGTTGTATACACTGACGCATAATGCCGTGCCAGGACATCAGCCTTAACCTCATCAGAGTCAGCGATGACCTGGGCCTGAAGCAAGGTTGGTATTCCCGGTGTCGCTCTCGTGTGGCGTTTGAGATACGCGAACAACCATTTAGGTACCTTAATACAGTCAGCTGCCAGCCTCTTTGGCGCTTTCTGGCGGTAACAGTATCTATGCAACTCCTGGTAGCCTTGTTTTGTTTTAGAATTATCTACACTCTGCAGACTTCAGATGCAGCATGTTTAGTAGGGTATTATGGGCCATCTACTTAGGCACCTGTTATTTGCGACTCACTTTAAGGTCGTTCGTTCGCGCTGTGTACAGACCACAAGCCTTTGATACGCACTCACCACTTGGACTTTGTATCGCAGTTTACTGTGAACATACGATACGTCTTTGGGGCCCGATCACGTCCTCGGTGCCTTATCACGTGTACGTCAACTAAGTTTGTTACCGGCGCCCAACATCGACTTAGACACAATGGTACATGTTCAGAGAACGAGAATGATACCAAGATTAACGCCGGTAACTACCACTCACAGCACCCGCGGTTACACCTAACCAAACCCCACCAATCAACATATGCTTCCCCCTGGTTTTCTGTGAGCTACAGCGGCACCAAATGTCGTTTGTGTATCTGTTATCGTGGTCGAACATCTAGCACCCCCAGGCGCAGTTTCTTCCTGTTTTGTCTTATCCTGTCAGGTGGATTCACAGTCACACTGGCTACATCCGTTTCCTCGCTGACGCCTGGTACGTTTAAGGTGAATACATTCACTGGACGACAGGACGATTGGTCGGCGTGGCGTTGGAGCCGGCAGTTGAACATATTTTTCGATGGATTTCAAAGGTGCAGAAGTCAAATCCCCATCACCAATCGTCCGATGTCACGCTAAAAATGCAAGGAACGATATGCACGGAATTCCTGGGATATCAACACACGCGCTTCACGTCCACAATCAGCGCCCAACTCCCTCGGACTTCTAGGAGGGGAGCCTGTAGCGACATTGAACTTTGATTATTTGTTTAACACGCTGTTATTCACCTAAACTCTGCCTGCCAATCACGGCGGCCGTCTAACCGTTGCACATGCACGCTACACGCACGCTCGAGGTAAACGCTGATCGCTTCCTCTCTATTTACCGTGTTCTCTATCCCAAGGGTCGTGGGAGGCAATGATCTGGTTATTGTGTCGGCGTTATACAAGGCAGCACAGTGACTGATAAGTGGTCCGCGCATAGTAGGAAATACTAACGAACGCGTGAAATGAGGAAACAGCATGGTAAGGTTTTACATGACCTTATAGAGGCTCACTCGCGCAAGAATCTGGACCCTCGTTGGCCGATCCACAAGTCCTGTGATCCGACCTGATTTGATCTGGTCATAAAATATGCACGTAAGCCATCACACCACGCCAAGGTGCAGCCTCGTCATGATGGTAAAATATTGTGCGCCTAAGTGCTGTTAGGATTTATGTATCGCTGTGACGCATTGGTATGAACCGCCATTCCCATACTCTGATGTAAGTGTTGGTACTTACTGAGCTTCTAGTCATCGGGTTTTCATTTGTAGGTTTGCTAAACGTTACCTCACAGTTTCCTCATTAAACGTGCTCTTCGGTCCTTCGTACTACGTGGACCACCTGCACGTTACTCTAATGCTCGGCGCTGTACGAATACGGCAACCAGAACGGTATTCTCCACGACCTGTGGGAACGGGAAGGCGATCGGGAGAAATGGAGGTTGGAGTGTATTTGAGGGCGTGCGCAAGAACAGCGTTCGAATGGCAATCGCGCATAGCAGCCAGCGTTCAGTTAAATAATGAACGTGGTAAAGGCATGAACGAAGATGATTGGTGTACACATTCTATATATACCTTTGCAGATCGTGCACGCGCAACCCCCACGAAAGAGCGCTGCATCCAGTACTTCCGACGACCCTGCTTGTCTCTGTGTCCGTGTCCAACCGCCGTCGTTGTTGTCGTCGTCGTTTCCGTTGCGTTGTGGGCGCGTTCGTTACCGTGTTACATCGCAGCTCATTATTTTGTTTTTGGTGATCTTCTTAGGACGGTATCGTTTTCGACATAAATGTCAGTTTCTTAGCTTGATGCACATATCATTCTAAACATCATGTAGTTTTTGAAATCGTTTTTTGGACTTAACAGTGAACGAGAAGGATGTGCTTACACGCTAGTTGTCTTTTTTGGACCTGCCTGCCACACAGGTAGACCAGTGCCACACTAACCTCCGCCTATAGTATGTTTTACAAACTACATCTTCGTCGACAGTTGCTTTATCAGGTGGCTGCTGACCCATCCCTCCGCATGCCAAGTACAGTATTCTGTACAAATACTTCAGATTTCAACCGACTATAAGCTTCAGGAATGACCGTGAGCAGTAGGGATTATTGAATGTGCGGAGGGTAAAACTGCGGCGAATGATAACTGTCAATCTTTGCCACCTGGTTGGAAGAAACGAATCACGAAAACCAGGGATAGATGACAGTAAAAAATCGGTCGTGCAGTTCTATGCCGAGAACGTCGTCCGGATTGTTGAGTAGAGTACCTAAAAAAAGCAATTCTGTTGGCTCATCTCCACTGAAGTTTCCAACAATAAACAAATGAAAAAAATTCAAGCGGACGTAACTGTTCACTCAGAACAGGATATCCTCTAATTATGTTGTATAGAACGACACGAAGCTAAAGAATCCTCCGACAGGCGGGCCAAACCAGGTTGGAAGGTTGCCGAGGCCTAAAAACCTGGATGAGATCGTGCTCAGCATACGAAGACAGCTGCTTCTGAATGGGCGGACAAGATCTACTGCTTGATCCAACGGCCAAAAGGGGAAACTTCAACCAACAGGATCGCATGGACCCCTGGGTCATGGTCACTTCTACCGAATGGCGAAGGAACTCCTAGGGAGCCACCGGCAACCATGCAAAGTAGGCACATTGGGTGTCCCGGATTGGTAGACCATCATCCAAAAGGCGTATGGACCGCTGGATAGGTCATCGGCTCCGAGCACACTATCTTCTTGCTACCTGACAGGTAGCACGGGCTGAGGTGTAACCTCGAACAAAAAGCCGAGTGATTCTGGAGGCGCCTTTTTGTGCACTTTTACCAAGAGTCTTCATGGATTTTGCCGCTACAATACACAATCGATCTCGTCTCTGACTACCGTTCGTGGTCAGGCGCAACCGCAACATCCATGAAGCCGCTCATTCTCTCCTAGAAGACAGCCGCATAAAAAAGTAAGAAAGCCTCTTGTTGACTATTTCCGAGGTTTTACAGAAAAGGCGAATAAGTCATACAATTGCCCACTGGTTCGTCTGGAACAAGGCTACCGTCATTTAGAACGCGCTTGGCTGTGCAATGACGAGTTACACCCTCAAATAAAACCGGAGGAGATATCATTGGTCCATCTCCTTTCATAGACTTGGTGAACGAATAGTACAGAACCCCACAATGCTCTGAAAAATTTATTGTTCACGCAAATCCTCGCGATCTTTTCCTTCTCCTCTGTTACTTTGTTACATCAAACAGAAACATTAGTCGTCCATAGCAGTAATGTTTTTGAGAGAAATCCCCCCCCAGTCTTTTCCCTTCCTTCTTCGACTAACACCCAAATCTCACTGAATTTTCTACCACCAGTTGATGTCCTCCTTTATCCTCAATGTCATCTCAAATTAGTCATTTTTGCAATGCGAGCCTCGGCGAGTACCTGACAACAAATAGGTTTAGCGTGTTTGCTTCTACTTTTATGTGGCTTGGTCCTGCGAGAGGATGAGCCGGCTTCATGGATGTCCGGAATGGCACCTGCCTATGCGAGACCTGAGCGCAAGGAAATCCAGTTCTGCTTTCAGTTGCGAACGCCGTAGGCAGACAAGTCCTAATTGCTCAATGTCATCGTCACCATACAGCGTTAAACAACAGGGCGAGCCTCACTGACCACCGTCTTTTTCACCATGTTGCATGCAGGAATAGAATGAATGAATGTACGAGATGGACAAGGAGAGGACCTACAAGGGTGGGAAAAAGAAACAACTCCCTAGTAGACAACACACGGAATACACAATCTAACTGTAAAAACACACATTGATCAATCATCCTGATTCGACAGAAAGTGACGACGCAATCGTCGCCGTCAGCGGCTCACTGCCATATCCTTCATTGTCTCCAACCAACTGGTTGAGGGATCTTTTGGATTCCAACCACGAAGACTTGAGGCACCTACTTTTCTTAAGCTCGCTGTACGCTTTCGCATTCCCCGTTGCCACGTCATCTGTTGACCTCCACGTGGCTTCCTCCACTCTCAAGGCGGAATGGAAAACAGGGTACGCTGCGGTAAACGTGTTCTTTATACGTAACCTATGCCCCAACCAACGTCCGATTCAACGGTACTGATCTATGTTTTCAACTGTCCTTTAAGGCGATAGCGTCATCCTGGACATGGTTCAAGAGGGGCACTGTTTTGAGATCGTTTCAGGACACTGAAAGCCCTTTCCATCGAATTGCTGCATCCAAGAATCCAGCTCTATCGTTCGACTGACGTGCCCATTCAGTCCTAATGATGAATTTCATTTACGTCTTCCTGGAAGCCCTGGGGCTGAAACAGCATCTTTTGGTATTACTGGCATTGGCGAAGCACTCAGCGAGAAGACTAAACCCGTGCTGCCAGACCGGATCCCATTTGACGGTCTACTAGGCGCAGAGAAACTTAGATGTTCGTGAGAAGTGAGAAGCGGTCATGCCGAAAAACGCAGTTTGTTTGTTGTCTTGGCGTATGCACCCACCATTTACAGCCTAGGTGTAATGAAACATAACTGCGTGACCTCTGGTGTAAAACGAATCGGGCCGATATTGTGATTTTGATGAGACAGGAATTCTAGATAAGGTCAGGTGTTACCGATCGAAGTACATCCGGAAGGCTCTTAAGCTGAATTGCTGTCGTTAAAAAAAGAAGCAATTTTTTGGCTCTGGTTTGATCACCACCTGTTTCTTGATAGTACGAACTTCGGACGTCACTCTTCTCGAGTCACTTATGGATGCAGATCGATCACATCCCAAAAAACCATAAGGTGTGCATAAGGTGTCTGAGAGGGGTAGCACCTCTGAGTTGGTTGACTGTCGTGTCCCTTGGGGCATCCTCCATCTCCTTGGTCTCCGTCATTCACCCAACTCTAATATGTGGCTCCACAAAGCTGAAGCATGCATCAGCGGCCACACCCCGGCAAACCGCTCGACAGGCGGGCTAAACCAGGTTGGGGGTTACCGAGGTCTACAAAACTTCGGCGAGGCGGCGTTTGGCATGTGGAGACAGGTTCTTCTAAATAGATGGACGAGATCTACTGATCCAACGGCTGCAAAGGAGAACTGTTCAACTACCTGATCCGGAATTTCAAAGGAGGCGAACGAACAGTACAGCAGGCCACCGGCTCCTCTGGAAACACCTTACTGCCTTGCAGTCTGCACTTGGGTGTGCAAGGACTAGAGGTGCGCCGAACAAAAAGGCCGGATGAGATACCGTCAACTTCCTTCCTACTCCGGACTGGGCGACGAATTAGTACAACAGTCCCGAACGTTGCTGGGGACAGAGCCTCGTACCATATTCCTGTGAATCTCTATGAATAGTTTTGTAAACATGCATTCTGATCGTGCCTCGGTGTTCCCGGCAAGCGACCTGCCGCTTGCTCCAGCGGACGAGGTGTCAAGATAACAAACTGGAATACTCAACTGTAGGAAGCATGCTCACATTAGCTAGACTTGGGCAGCCAAAGCCTCAAAATGAGGACACTGCAGAACTACAAGATTGACGTAGCCTGTCTCTCAGAAGTCCGCATATCTAACTCCGGCACTTGATGCATAAATGTTCCAGGAGAAGAGGCAACTCATTGGATTTATCATAGAGGCCCAACAGATAACTCCGGGCGCCATGGCGTCGGAGTTCCCTCTCTTTTATTCAACCTTTGTCTTCTGTCCCTAACCATCCCTCTTTGCCCCATCTATCCACCCATAATGCTCCCACTGATAACACGGTCGATACTTGCAACGATTCACTGTCAAATAGTATCGGGAATAATCCTCTGTCTGGTGACTCACATTTTCTCAAGCCTCGTCAGCCTCTTAATCTCAGCTCCTTCAAAGTGCGTACACTCATGCAGGCCAGTCAGCAGGCGTGCCTAGCGCTCACAATAAATTCTCAGAAGATTGATGTCTGCTGCATACGTGAAACGCGTATCCAGGATTCGAGCAGTGTAATTCAACTAACTGCTCCTGGTATCTCATCGAGGTATATTCTGCGCACCTCAGGAGACGAAGCAGCTCGAGCTGTGGGTCAACGTGGTGTAGGAATTGTCTTGATTGACAAGACTGAGGCTGCCCTTTTAGACTGGATCCCTGTTAACAGTCGTTTATGTGCTGTGAGATTCCAAGGGTCAGTCGGCGTTCGAAAGGATAGTTGTGTTAAACGCAATTTGTTTGTGATCTCGGCATACTCCCCAACGGACTGCAGCTCAGACTTGCAGAAAGATGAGTTCTATGATGCACTCGCCACTGTCGTTCGCATTAGTAAAGGATCTGACATTTTAGTGCTAGCTGGTGACTTCAATGCACAAGTTGGCAAACTTAATGTGTCAAGCCTGTTTAGGTGGTCGTTGTGCTTTACCTGCTGAGCGAACAGATAACGGGGATAGGCTTCTCCAGTTTTGTACAGACAATCGATTGTTCTTGTCTAGCACAAATTTCCGACACAGCTCGCGTCGCACAACGACATGGTGCTCTATCTATACAGGTACTTTGAGTCAAATTGATCATATCGCCGTAAGCTACCGATGGCGCAGTTCTGTTCAGAACTGTAGATCTTATTGTTCCACGTACGTGGAGTCGGACCATGCATTAGTTTTAATGCGATTATCTCTCCAGCTCCATGGTCATCGTCGCAAACCGCAAACCCGGTTAGCCGTGCTACGTTTGTGTGATCCAGAAGTACGCACCCATCATGAACAGAAGTTAGCACATGAGCCAGGATCCACGGAGAACAGTAATGTAGATGAGCATTGGGCCAATATCAAACAGGCGATGTACGTTGCAGCAGGTTTTGCCTGTGGTCCTCGATCCGTTGTCCATCAAAGACACTGGATCTCGCAAGAGTCGCTGAGTATAATGGAGCAAAAGCGTCAGCTTTCGAACTGCAAGGAGATGAATAAGATGCGGAGAAATCTACAAAGACAAGTTACGAAAAGCCTTAAGAATGGTCGCGAAAATTGGTGGGTCAAGGTAGCCGAAGAAATGGAAATGGAAGCTGCTTCAGGTAACAGTCGAAGACTGTTCAAACTTATTCGTGACACCGGTGGACGGTGAACCCAGGTCAGTGAAACGATTTGCGATAGAAATGGAGAACCCATCCATAGCAAACAACAAAGGCTTGACCGATGGGCCGACTACTTCAAGGAACAGTTTAGCTGGCCGCACGCTAGTGTAGTTACTCCCGTGTCAACAACTGCGACTCCTTGGGTGGTATCACTTGAGCCCCCATCGGAAGTAGAAGTAGAGTCATGTATTCGATTACTAAGGCGGGAGAAAGCGGCAGGTCCCGACGAACTTCCTGCGGTTCTTTTCAAACTGGGTGGTGAGGCGTTGATAAAATCACTTACCGCTTTGCTCCGTGACATTTGGAACGAGGAACGTATTCCGTTAATATGGAACGAGTCATTGATTATTCCCATCTTCAAGAAGGGAATACTCAATGACTGCAGTAATCATCGTGGGACTAGCTTAATCCCGATAGTCACCAAAGTATTAGCTTCGATTTTGCTGCATCGTCTTACACCGGCTCGTGAGAGGAATGTCCGCGAACAGCAGGCTGGATTCCGTCCAGGTCGAGGATGCATCGACCAGATTTTTACTCTTCGCCGACTACTTGAAACGCATCACACGCACCGCCGACCGACAATAATGCTTTTCTTAGACCTGAAAGGCGCCTTCGATTCAGTTGATCGAACATCGCTTTTCAGTGTTCTTCATCGAAAAGGTATGCCCCAGAAGTTCGTGAACCTAATGAGATCATTGTATTCTCAATTCTGGCCGCGTTAGGGTTTACGGTGAACTATCCGGTCGGTTCGAAACGACCAGTGGTGTTCGACAGGGATGTCCTATGTCTCCATTCCTGTTCAACTTCGTCATGGACGAAATAATGGAGAGTGCTTTGCAAAATCTTCAGGATGTAGGCGTCGAACTAAGAAATAGTGAAAAGCTATATGACCTAGATTACGCGGATGACGTTGCCTGCTTGCTCAAATGCACGGAACATGCTCAGCGTGCACTAGATAATCTCGCAAGAGCTGTAGCTCCATTCGGCATGCGCTTTGCACCTTCAAAGTGCAAGGTGATGTTACAAGACTGAACGTCAACCATTCCGAGCTTGATGCTCGATGGGGAGGTGCTGTCAGTTGTCGATCACTTCACCTACCTCGGTAGTTGCGTGACGACGGATGGGAGCACAGTAGTAGAGGTGAGTACGCGGATATCCAAAGCTCGAGTGGCGTACGCTGGACTGAAGCACTTGTGGCACCGACCTGATATTTCACTGAAGTTGAAAGGCCGTGTATACTGTGCTGCAGTTTTGTTGTATGGTTGCGAAACTTGGGGTCTGCGTGCTGAAGATATTCGTCGTCTTGAGGTTTTCGACCATCGATGTTTACGTAGTGTCGCTAGGATTGGGTGGAATAGCCGAGTAAGCAACGATGAGGTCAGAAAGCGAGTATAAGGTACCAATTCAGAGAACGTTTTGTCACAGCGTATCCGGCTTAGTAGACTTCGTTGGTTGGGACACGTGTTACGTATGTCAAACACACGTCTACCGTGCCGTGTTCTATTCTCCGCCCCTCCTAGGGAGTGGAAGAGGCCACGTAGAGGTCAACAGATGACGTGGCAGCGAGGAATGAGAAAATGTATAGCAGACTTAGGAAAAGTAAGTGCTTCACGTCTTCGTGGTTGGAGTCGAAAAGATCCGTCAACCAGTTTTCTGGAGACACTGAAGGATACGGCAGCGAACCGCGAACAGTGGCGATCGTGTTGTCACTTTCTATCGAATCAGATTGACTGATCGATGTGCGTTTGTACAGTTAGACTGTGTATTCCGTGTGTTGGCTACTAGGGCATTCTTTCCTTTTTCCCACCCGTGTAGGTCCAGTCCCTGTCCATCTTGTATATTCATACTTTCTAATTCAGCGTGCAACATGTTGAGAAAGGCAGTGGTCAGTGGGGCTTGCCCTACTGTTTAACGCTGTACGATGATGATGATGATGGCATCGGATTCGCCATTAACAATAAAGCCGACAGCGCATTGATCGCTTGGAAGCCGATTTCAATAAGACTTGCTCTGGCACGTTTCAAAGGCTCCCCACAGAACTTAACGGTGATTGTTGTCTGTGTATTGGCCAACGCAGTCGACAGCGAGACAAGGGATGAATTCTACGGTAGCCTCCAAGAAATAACCAGTCGGGTCCAGAGAAGGGACATTCTGTTCATCGCCGGAGACTGGAACGTTCGCACAGGTCCGTCGGAGTCGTCAACGCTGCACGTTCTGGGAAAATTTGTCTTTGGTCAACGCTGTGAGAATGGTGACCGCCTGGTTAGTTTGGCCGACTGTAACAGAATGGTCGTTTTCACCACACACTTCCAGCACCCTAAAAAGCACTTACTGGCATGGTACTCCAGTGACGGTCGCCCTTTGCATCGGATCGATCACATCCTAGCGAGGTCTCGTTGGGCTTCGTCTGTAGAAGACTGTCGAGCGTACCGCTACCCAGTGACGGGAAACACAAACGACACAGGCAACGTTTTTGTTCGTGCGCGCTCCTGGATCTATCTGTCCGCACGCCCTAAGGCCTCCCCACCAACCCGGAGAAAAGTCGCGGCTCTGGAAATGCCAGAGAAATGCCAAGCGCTGTTAAACGCAGTGGCCCCTCGATTACCCATACTAACCAACGCTTCACCGGATTCAACTCCAGTAAAACAACAGTGGATGGTGATCACATCGACGGTTAGAGAAGTTGCCTTAAAATGGAGATTGCAGCAGGGATCGGTGACTTTGGCAGGCTATTCCGCCTCATTCGCAACGCGTCGGGTAGGCGCTGCAAGCAGTAGTCGCTCTTACATGACACAGCCGCTCTGCTCATACCTGAGCAAAAAAGAAAAAGAAAACGATGGGTAGAGCATTGCTCAACGGACCATCAGCTCACAAGACGGCCCTACAACCCCCAGTTCTTTCAGAGCCGTACGATGTCAGTTGCGATCCACCGAGCACAACTGAAATCGTCACAGTCATCAATCAGCTGAAGAACAAAAAAGCGACTGGAGAAGGTGGCATTCCACCTGAAGTCAATAAGTGCTGCCTCTCGTCATTGATCAAGACTACACACCCTATTTGGCTTCATAGTTCGAGAAGCCTTTCCGACTGATTGGGCCACGTCCGTTCTGCCGCCCATCCCAAAGAAAAGACAAATCCGTGCGCGACAACTATAGGGAGATCAGCCCGATCAACATGGTTGCGAAGATTTTCTGAGTGCTGCTGCTCAACCGCTTTTCAGTTGCGAAAGACCGCCGCGCCCGACCAAACCAAGGAGGTTTTTGCCGTGGTAAAGGCTGCGTGGACCAAATTTTCACACTTCATCGAACACTGGGGCACCGCTACAAGTTCCAATAGCCAATAGTAGCCTGTTTTTTTATCAACTTTCGGGTCGCTTTTGATTCACTTAACGGAGAGTGTATCTGGGCGATAATGGAATCCGACGGGATGCCCGCTAAACTCGCAAGGCTTCTGAGAGGATGCTATTCGTCCACTGGGGCGCGGGTCCGTACGTGTGGTAAAGAGTCATCCGAGTTCACACTCACTACGGGCGTCCGACAGGGCTGACCTCTTTCACCAGTACTGTTCAACTACGCGATGGACTGGACAATGAGATAGTCACTAACTGACTATCCCGGTATCCAACTGAGCCAGGAGATGTACATCTCGGACCTAGAGTTCGCGGATGATATTGTTGTGCTAGCGGACTCTCTCGTCTCGCTCCAACCAGTTCTTGACTCAATCGATTTCTTCTTAAGGTCTATCGGGCTAGAAACAAACATTACGAAAACCAAAAGTATGTCAACTTGCCCAGGGCCAAAAGCTCAACTGCTGTCCATCAATGACCAACTGATCTAATGTGTTCCATCATTCAAGTATCTAGGCTCTACACTGCTTCCGAACAGTCAGGTGACGGGGGAAGTAATACTCCGGATAGGCAACGCCAGGAAAGCATTTCTGCAGCTACGACGAGCGTTGTAGACCCGCAGTGAAATCAGCCTTCGGACTAAGGTGCGCATCTGCCGTGCCGCCATAAGCCTCGTACTCAGCTACGGCTGCAAAACCTGGTCATTGAGATCTGAGGATACTCGAAAGTTAGAGGTGTTTAATCGCTGGTGCCTGCGACTTATTTTGAAGACAAATTGGGGCGACTGAGTATCCAGTGACGAAGTTAGGAAACGGTGCTACGAAATTGGCCAACTCTCCGACCTCCTCCGGGGTCGTCGACTGCGGTGGCTGGGTCATATTTTACGGCGTCCCGAAACGGAATTAACCAAACAAACACTCCGTTCTGAACCCTGCTCTAGATGGCCTGTCGCCGTGGCCAACTCAAAACTCGGATCAACACTGTAGAGAAAGATGTAGAGCGCCTAGGGCTACAGTCAGTCTATGGTGCCCGCCAATAGAAGAAGAACTTAGTCGCAATCTTCACCGAATTCGCTTCCAACCGCCGCGCATGGCCAGCCAGGATACGAGATATTCATAGAGTCAACTCATTCTCTAGTAGGAGATAGTCTCATAAGAGTGAAAAAAGTAAAAGCATATATATATATATATATATATATATATATATATATATATATATATATATATATATATATATATATATAGAGAGAGAGAGAGAGAGCAATGGGCCTTCGTGGTTATGGGGTATGTACCCCGTCCACTGCACTCATGCGCAAGCATATGATAAAGAGGACTGACCACGCACTAGGTTGCACTAAGCTTTCCATGCACTTTGGTGGGCCTTCCAAGCACTCAATACAACAGCTGTTCGATTTTGGAAAGATGTCTTAACCGGCTTATATATTCGTCTTCTAAAAAATACTACCCAAAAAGCTAGAGTTTACTCCACCTAGTAGTATCAATCAGCACTGGTCGGTTATCAAAAATGCCTTGCATCACAAGTGAGTTGTGACCTGTCACACCGCATTGTGACACTGGATTTCTGCTGAACATCCTTGGTTTTTCGATGCACGTCGGTCATTAACGGCTGGAAACACAAAGTGATGCTCGTGAAGTGAACACCGGTCTTTATGGGGATTGCATCAAAGATAAAGTATGCCGGAGCCATGTAAAAGTCCCACAAGCTGTTCCAGCTCATCTGAATCATCGGTGGGAAACTACTAGGTGTGAGTGCAATGATTTATGCTGCCAAAATTTCGTCGGTTCACAGTCATCAGTGGTGTTTAAAGGTGGTTGAGTAAAACTCGTTAGAGAATTTAAAACTCTGGAAACATCTTTACTACTGTTACTGTTACTTATTCTGATCAGTACGTTTCCATTCCTTGTGAACAAAACACTGTCATACTGTCGTCATTTCAAGACTTGAATGTCAATCTCAATTTTGATTTAGACCAATCCAATGAGTTGAGCATTTGATCTTCGATTTTCACTTGATGTGCACCAGAAACAATGAACGAGCTTACGTTTTCACAAAGGCTTGTCGCTCGTATTCTGTTGGCCTGTCTACTTTTCTTTATTGTCATTTCATTCGTTTTGCAACATCTGTAAGTCTTATTGGTCGTGTTTTGTATATCCGGTCAATATTAAAGATCAAACTGGTTTTATGGAAGAAGTAGTGGGCTTGAATGGCCACGCACACTAAATGTACGCGAAATTACTGTCGCACCAATCCGGAATCCTTGTGTTCTCACTCGTTTTACCCGGTCTCCTAACAGCACTTCTGGCAAGTTTCATATGCCGCATTACTTCTGACCTAGTTAGGTTATCCGTTGGTCCTGGAGACATCAGTAAAATCTGATACCAAATGCTACATTTTGTATGACATCAACGTAGAGGAGTTCCACCGTGCGCTTCTCACTGATGTTGATGGGCTTATTCAGTTCTTTCGCGTCTATTCAAAGAAAGAATTCGAACTAAAGTATGCCACTTTGCTCCTCCCTATACATCTCTTTTCATTATGCTGTATAGGATCGGAAAGAATACAATACAGGTTGAACAGTTTAGTCATCGACTGGGATCCATTCATCCGGATCTTAAAAGGACTATGTACCCTGTTGTTGTTGGTTTTGTCTCCGACTATTGTGATTATTCCAGAGAGCAAATTGTAAGTTTATGGAATAACCCACTAACTACAAATTGATCCGCATCCATTGCAAAATGAACCTGCCACGTCCACACTTGCTTGATTTAAATTTTGTAGGTATTATGTTGCTACGTTATACATATACGGCTACAGACACAAGAAACGATCGATACTGGTGTGATGTACACCTTTTGGAAAACCAATTGGAGCAGACTTCTCACACCGCAGGTAAGTTAAACTTTGAAATTACAATCCTATGCTGCACAACGTCTTTCTGTTATATGATGCGCGAAAAGCTATTAAGCTCATCGTGTTTTCACGCGATTACTTTTAGACCAATGTACCTAGGATGATGACCAAATTTGGCATCCTGGTGTGTCAACCCTCTTGCGCGCACGATCCAGGTGAATCGACTTATTGCGAATTGTGTGTCTCAGAAGGCGTGAAATGCTATCAAACCTACCCATGGACAGCTGAGGAGAATAGTGAACTGGTTTGCAAATTCAGAGGCGTTTATCTTTAATGAATCATTTTAAATACTCAGAAACGCTTAGTCGTGCATTATTTTATTACGTGGTTCGAAGACGAAGTTCATTCAAGCTGAGCATTCTGGTTAGAAGTAGCTACCGCTCATTTGTGAAAACTGAAGAATGTCACGAAGCCCAAGGTTATCTAAGGTGAAACGGGGTAAACTATCCCCACATCAAACTCCGGAATGAACATACCATATTTCAAAGAAAATTTCTAGATCGACAAAAGTTATACACGACTTTTTTGGGGATCTCCATCAATATGTCGCAAAGAGGAGACGTGACATTCGAAAAAAAATCGAGCAGACCACAAGAAGACTTGCGTGATGCTTTGCTACACGTGCGCCGAAGTCCCCGAAAATGAATGTTAGCCTTCGACATCTAAAACAACTACAGCCTACGCTACATATGAAGTACGGAGGGATGAGATCAGTGCTTTGGATGACTAATCTCCTTGACGTAAGTAGTATGTTATTGTATCTGGGTAATAGAACAAAATTCCCCCTGAAGCACACGGCCGGTTTCGCTGTTGTTGCCATTCCTCGTTTATGTGTACCTGGTACTCTCCTGATCAGTCATCCCTATACTTGAGCCCTCCACATTAGGTCAATCACTCTGATCTCCTCATTTATGATTGAGAAGACTGGATGAATAATCATATCACTTAGAATGTTGAGTGAAATGGTGTGATATTTATTGGTGATAAACAGTTTAATTTCGACGACACGACTTCAAAAAGAGTAGGCTAGTGTTTTGTCTTCCAGTCTTCGGTGGTGTTTCTGTGATGTTACGGGGTACGAGTTTTGCGAATAAAAAATCGCAGCTAGCATTTTGAAAAGACATACAGACGGCTGACTCATGTTTCAGGACTTTGAATAAGTGTTTTGTCCCAGTGATTCCGTAAATTCGACTAAGTCCTATGAGCTTACAGCAGGAAAACACGGCTATGCATACAACCAGCCTCATTAGGATGAAGAACAACAAGACTATGAACTGCCCCGCTCGAAGTCCGATTGGAAATTGCAGCTCTACGAGAATGGAAGCTACTTCGGTACTGCATGAGTTGACACCCACCATTCTCGGTGAATGGAAAAGATAGAACGTGAAACCATCCGGAACATCATTGGAAGCATGCTTGAATGTCATGTTGCAGCCAATATCTATAAACGTCATTGTGTTTCTTAATAAGCTGATTGTTTTTGCTTTTCATTCAAATGGGGGAGGGGGGTGGGTAATAGCAATTCGCACCCTCTGAGGTGCATTATCCAGTATAAGTCTACCAATCCGGGTTTTTAAAATCTGTGCGCATATTCAATACGACGGTGGGTTGACACAGGAACATGACGAATCTGGTCATCTTAGGTAGTTTAGGTCAAAAGTAATCGCAGAAAGAAGGATGAGATTGGTAACACGTCGTCTACAATATATACGCAATTACTTCATTTGAACCTACTTTAAATCATTGTACAGAATCCGATCAGTCAGTTTTCAGTTGCAGTTAAATAATCTTATTTCATCCTGGTGGCCATCTGACTTTTTGTTATCCTCGTAGTTTATTTACTATTTACAGCGAACAGCCTTTGCACCCCGGGCTTCACCACTGCTGGTCACTTTTGTGGTAAACAGTAATCCATTATCGCCCGGCTCTCGTTAGCACGCTTGTCCTGTGAGGACCTTACCTTGTCTTCCACTTCAAGCCTCTTGGTCAGGCTGTCGGTGATTCCTAATAGTGCAGTGGGCCTTCCAGATTATGGGGTATATACCACTTCCATTGCAGTCATGCGCAAGGATGTAGTAAAATGTAGCAGTGGAAAGCACCAAGCTAACGAAATAAATTTGGTTGACTCGATTTTTACCTCTCATCTGGTGGTTGGATGTCGGATCAAGTGTACATCAGCTCATTTCTCTAACTGATTAACCTCGTATTTATGATCTGGCTTCTGTTGCTGTATCGCAGCGTGTTTTAGTCGGAAGCAAATTTAGCAGAAATTTGTAGCGAGAACAAACAAAAGTGAAGTTATTAGTGGAAATTATGAAGAGAAAGAGCCCGAATGCAACTACGCCAGTGGCCACGACACCTGGCCATATCACTTAATATTTCCAACCATCTAGTAAACGAGTCTCGTGGACCCTCAACTCGGAAGTTTGACAAGTCCTGTTTGGCCAAGTCCACTGGTCAAGGCTTTCATTTCATTTCCCACTTCATGGACTGACCACCTCGACCCAATCTCCAACCCCTAACTGCCTCGGAGAACAATGGACACCGTGGTAGTTTATTGGTAGGCATGCGTAACACATTTCCCAACAACATTAACCTGTTTGGATTAAGTACCGGTTACAGTGACTAACCTCTGGTTCTCGATAATCTGCACCGAATTTCAACATTGGTGATACAATATTCTCGCCATACTCAACGACAGTCTTTGCGTATTTACTACCCCTAACGACTGTTTACGAACCTTATAAAAGGGCGGATCTAACCCACATAGGTCGATGCCTCTGTTCTCACACGAGGGTACGGCTATTTCCAGGACTATTCCAATTACAGAGTTAAAAGGGAAGGGCGCTAAGGTGCGATCCTGACGGTCACCACTTCTCGTTGTGAAAAATTGCCACAAGAACGAACTTGGCTTCGGCTGTTTGCATACACTGATTCAAAAAGAGAAACGAATTTCCCTGGGATACCTTTCAATGAAGCAGCGCCAGAGCACTGTGCAGTCCGCTAAATCGAATAACATTCGAATCAAGACTGATCGTGGTCGGACAAATGATGTGCCTGTGCTATAAAATCTGCTGAAGATGCGATCGACACGGCCACTTATAAAATCAGCTCGACTCCCTGGTGTATACATTTCGCGAGTGTCCTTGAAAGGACGGAAACAACCCATCCGGCCCAGTAGCTTTGTAACTTTTAAGATAGCTTCCATTTATGACAAAGGTATGCTATTTACCTGCGTAGTTTCTCTTGTAGTCGTTATCGGAAGGTCCATTGTAAAAGTGGGCCAACTGAATCGCTTTATAAACTGCTCCGTTCAACATTCCAGACGACTTCTTATGGTAGGTCAACAACCAATCAGATGCGTTGAGCATACAAGTAGGTCGAGTGGGAACCTCTTATAAGCTGATACACAAAGGAAACAATAGGTGTGACCATGAAGTGACAAGTAATGTGAAGACTGCCAGATGGATGAAGGTTCAAATTCGTAACAGTTCCTGAGAGTGAGTCAGTAGACCGTCGGATTTCTTGTCATTAAACACAGCCTTCTACATTTCCCAATTCACTACTGCCTGCAGTAACTTCACAGGCTTCCAGTCAGTTGACGATCGTGGTACGTACATAAAGTGTGCTTGCTTTTTAGCAATCTGAGCTGTCAGTTCAGTCAGTTCTAACAATCAGTAACTATGAACCGGGTGCGGTGGTTCTGATTGCCATCTCACAGTGAGAATATCTTTTCTGTTGGTTAAGTCAATCTGGCTAAGCGTCTGCGAAATTCATCTGTGAACGACAGACACCAGCACTATCTGCCTTACTTTTATGCAGCTAACTGCTGAGGGAGGATGAGCCGGCTTCATGAATGTCCCGAATGATACCTGCCCTTAAGCGGTTTGTCTAGAGGGACTGTTCAGGAAACGTCCTGGGAATTAAGTGCGAAATGGTGTCCCGGCATGTCTCGGCTTTTCGTTCGAGGTAGCAACTCTAGCTCGTGCACAACTAGGTGTTGCCTGTTCGACAACGGGAAGTCTGTGTTGAGAGCCGGCGACCAAACAAGCGGCCCATACGTCTTTTGGATGGTGATCTGCCAGTCAAGGATGCAAAACGCGTCCTAGTGAATCTTACCATATTCAGGATAGGTAAGTAGTAGGCAAGATGCGATTGCCTCGTTTAATGGCGCGTCATATGTAGGGAGTTCGCTGCCAGATAAGAAAACCCACCACGTTCTCAAAACACGCCGTGTTGCTTTTTTCTGCCTGCTCGCTCTCAGTCTGTCCGATGTGGATGACCCTGAAGGAGCACTTTTTGCGCTCCAATCAGCGTAGTCCTCGGGGTCATCGTAGAACACAAACCCGATGACTACGGTAAGGTAGAAGCATTGATCAGGACGAATATTATCGGTGTCTTTGCAGTGTTACTCGAATTTATTGAGAGTTGTATGAGCGTTGCTAATGTTAAGCTTATGGCGTTAAGAGTCGGAGGATATTCTCTGTATTAAGCTTGCAACATGAGCGGCTTACAGCGGTTGGGAGGTCACTCGTGCTTCTTCTGTGTGCATTGCTCTCCAAGACGGACTTTGGCTGAAAGATAGGCCGATGTGACGAACTCATAACGAAGATGTGTGAAAACCATAATTGGTGGGTTTGACCACCTAGGTCGTGTGGGGTTCTACAAGGCGCTAATGTTGCAAAATGTAGTATTCTTTTTCCACTTTATGCGTTGTTTAGTTGGTTTTATGCCTCAATTTTTGTCATTTCCGAATGAAAGAAACTGTGAAGCAGTATCCGCAACGAGAGCACCGAAATGCGAGTTGTGATTGAAAAACTAAGCTGTTTTTTAGTTATCCGATAAGCGAAAATTCCTTCAGAATGAAATTACCATATGCTGTCAATGAGAGATATTTTTCGATTTTGTCGACTGCTGTAATTCTGACGGTGGCATTCCACAATATTGCTTCGATGATTACCAATATAATTATGATCAATTCATGCTTCGTGGCAGGTAAAGGTCTTCGCACCGCTCAAGTATGTGCATAGTCCGGGATTTCCGTCTCACTTGTTAGAAACTAGTATCTAGTGATTCATTCGTGTAAATTAACTGGGCGATGTACCTCATTGTTTCATTAATCGCCGGTCTCATAATACGACGTGTGGTTTTTCGGAATCCGATGCCTGAGAATGCAAACTCTGACTCGTTATCGGTTTTTAGTTGGTGCTTGTCTGGTATTATTTTGTAGCCACTCACTGGCCCAAGTGAGAAGACCCCTCTGGCTTGAAGCCATCTCATTTTATCGACAGAAAACAGACAGCTTGAATAGAATGTAAGAGTCATTGTCACCAATCTCGTACTGTAAACTAATTTGTCCAAACTGGTGTCGGGCGGCATCTTCTCTAATTACTTAATTGGTGATGCGGCCATCTACCACTTGACGGGAGTCCTTTCTCGTCTTATCGATCCGTTGTGCTGTCGTTCGTGCTTCCGTTCACTCAAATCTTGACTTGGATTTTAGACAGGCGCTGATGAACTAGTTGGTAACGAAACCTGTCTGTCTGTCGACGATGAGTCAGCCCATACCCCCACAAATATAACCAGTTAAGAACTTCTCTCTATTAGCATCTCCGTGAATAATTTGTTCTGTTGTTTGTACTGCCCGAAATTAAATCAAAATGTGCTTGAAGTGGCAATGAAATATGCCGATTATATACTGAACAAATTATGGTTACTTTATTAGCATGAAATACTTATAGCGGAACGTGCAAGCAGTGTGACTAGTCAACGTGAGTGTATACCGACCATATTGTCACGTGATGTAGAAGCGGATTGTCCGTGCGTGAACTACTAAAGATGCACAACATTTAATGCTAGTTGTTGGTCTGCGTAGTCAAGGTCGGCATTGGAATCAAGTCACGCACGATGTCATTGGTTGTGCAACGCTTGGTTCCTAATGGGTACGCGCATTGAAACAGAGAAACCGTAATTTCTATGGACGAAATTTATCCTGTGGCGTGTAACTGTGGCATAAAATCATCCGTGTTTTTATATTTGAAGTATTCATTGGTATTCATCTTACTGACGTTCATGGACACTTGCTTTGCTTCTGCAACGCGCTGTAACCTCTCTACACGATCTGTACAACTTACAGGCAATCTACGCTTCACGGGACAACACGACCAGTTCTCTTCCAGCTGAGAATGGGGACGCCGTAAATTTGCTCCCAGATTGGACTCCGTCCTGTTTCATATGCCTCAGCGAGGTCAAGGGAGAATTACGGGTGCTCCTTCCGTGTCGTCATGCCGGCCTTTGCTTGGATTGTTTCAAAGAATTCCGAGATCGTACAACAGTCCGGTCACACAACCCCCTCTCTGGTTTGATTTGTCCACTGTGTCGCACCACAATCACAGCGATTTTGAAGGTGACCAGCTGCGAAGCTGGTGGAGGTATAAACGTTGGGAATGTACAGATTGATTAGATCAGTGAACTCATACTTCGCCCTCCAACCCGTAACCATTTCATGATGCTGACCAGGACAAATTTGTCACAGTCCCTGGTTGATCTTTTCGTTTTTATTACTTGCGCTTCAATTGATTTAAACAGATTTCACATGGAATAGCGTATTCGTACTGACTCACTAATGTTGACTGAATGACTGCACCGCCCTCCAACGTCTGCATTTTGTGTGCGTGTCTTGCACACTGTCTTTCATTTGCAGACTGCTCGGTATCACTGTTTTATGCGCGCTTGGACACGAAACAAAAAGCATACATTGAGAATTTGTTATTTAATCTATGGCTCTCCATGCCTGGGCATGGATACTGTGAAGCTGAACACCTATGATAACCACAAGAGCCCGTTGATTAAAAAAAATCCGTCACGGGAACCCCGAGGTTGGGAGCGGTGTAGCATCAAGACGCATACATATGCCTGAAAGTGAGTCTTATTCAGTGTTAAACAAACGGCCAGTAAGCCGTGCTCCGCAGTCACTAGTGGAAATAAACTATTAAGTGTGGAACAATTTTTCCCTGAGACCGTGAAAAGGACCAATTGAAAATCTAGCCTTCAAACAGGGAATAAGATCTAATGTGTCAGAACCGACACGGATATATAAACACCCAAAGGGTCATAACACCTTGTTGACCTCAAGTGACCCCAATATCGCGGACACAGTATGAACGGAGGTTCAACACCCATCCTGCAATAAACAACACTACAAACAAACAGACCAACACATGTAAACCCCATGACTAACCCAGTTGCTCTAAGTTGTCATTCCAGTTTCATTGGGTTGTAAAACCAGTCTTGAAAAAGGTTATCCGTGGTGACCGAAACGTCGATAACCTACCGAAGATTTCGACTACGCTGTGTTATTGAACAACGAAACTTTACCAGTGAATAAGGCCGTTTATCTCTACTATTCCGTGCAGGCGAGACAATAGAACAAAAGTAGCAACCAAGCGGCTTCAAATCACAATCGGAGCCACATTTTGCGGATGAGCTCCATCTTGTGGTCATCTCTGTACCAGTTAGTCTTTTCCAGACCGAGGACAGACTGTCGTGGATTTTATCTCCTGCTTTACGTACCAACTCATTTGCACACGTGTAGATCAGGCCACAGGATGGCTATCTAAAAGCACGAGGGGATATCACCAAGTGAACAGTGCACGAACAACAACTTATACCCGTTTGATTGAATCAGATCAGGGGGAGGCCAAGAAGAAGTGGTTTTGGACGAACCATACGGGGTTAAAATTGACGGTCGATAATGCATCTATGGCAGCGTTAATCGGATAAAGTCACAAGGAATCAAGATATTTACGACCGCCTGCTTCAGTTGCGTTTTGTATTCATTTAGGTTAACCCATTACATGTTCACCTCAGTTGGTTGCTTTTGACTTCCTTACATTGTTAGATACGGCAACAGACTGCCCTTGCTGGATATCTTAAAATTTCCAGAATAGGTGTATGCTATTTCCGAAACGCACGTGCAAGACTTTTGTGCTTGAACTTCGCACTCCAGACACGACTTCTGTCACTTTGATTTTCGCGTGTTAAGTGATCCGGAGTCTCATGCTCGTGGTCAGGCTGGCATCAGGATCGCTTCGGGTACGAGAGCTGCGACACGTACGGTTCGCAACAGACGATAATAGCTTTATCAGAGAGAACGAGATTCGTTGATAAGAATATTACGCTTTACTTGACTAATAATGAAGGTACACGATCTGAACTAGAAATCGGTACGATGTAAGATATCTAAACAGAACAAGGAAAACTACACGACATTCACCGCGGCCGGGAAATTGAGATTTACAAATGTTTTCTTGTAGCAACATTGGAAATGTCTATCAAGTCGTTTGCCTAGGCTTCTCAATTTCGTAAGCAGTATGAACGTGTTCTCTGTTGTCGTTGTAACAGTTCTGTGGGTTTACTAGGTAATGGGGTGATTGGTGTTGGGGCACTGTCCGCATTACGTATGATGTTTTCAGACTCCGATACTAACAAATGATCTGCATGTGGCGTGCCTCGGCTGACTGTTATGGGTGGGTGAGATTCGGGTGGTAATGCTGGTATATCACCTCAAGAGACAGACGACGAATAGAAACATTATCTTCTCTACCACCAGGCAGTTTTGCAAGAGCGTAGTATTGATTGGAGCTAATAAGGTCTACTTCATCCACCATGGGGATCCATGCGTCAGAGCAGTACAGGGCCAGGCGTTGTCAGCCAACTAGGTATAGAATAGCCACTAGATGAGCGGCGAGTAAAACAAGAAAGACGTTCATGAGGGGCATTATTCGTTGTGGTAAAAAGTAACGGACGGATGGAATGGAGTTAATCCAGAAGAACTGATTTCCACTGTGAAATGTGAAGACCTCTCGTTCGTAGGGCCTTGGAAATGCCTTTCCATAGAGTGCCATTCAAGCGTTATTCTTGACCGTTGGCTTGTGGGCTGTAGGCTGTTGTATGACTGGTCGCTATTACTTTGTCTCGCAAAAGCAGACAGTTCAGACGATACAAATGTGGATCCCTGATTAGAATGAATATAGGCGGGCATTCCTAACAGCGCAAACGATTGACACAGGCAACCGGTGACTGTAGGGAACGAGTCTTCGTAAGAGTCGATCAGTCTAATCGGGCAAAAACGTCAGTTCTGAAACTGTGAGGAGATGAATATGATGCGGAGAAATCTACAGAAGCAAGTTCCAAGAAGCCTTAGGAAAGATCGCCAGAATTGGTGGGTCAAAGTAGCCGAAGAAGTGGAAAGAGCAGCTGTTCTGGGTGACAGCCAAAGACTATTCAAACTTATTCGCGACTCCGGTGGACGGCAAACCCCGGTCAGTGAAACGGTATGTGACAGAAATGAGAAGCCTATTCATATCAAAGAACAAAAGCTGGACCGTAGGGCCGAATACTTCAAGGAGCAGTTCAGCTGGACGCGCGCTAGTGTAGTTTCTACGATGCCAACAACTAAGATTCCTTGGGAAGTATCATTTGAGCCCCATCGGAAGTGTAGGTGGAGTCACGCATTCGATTACTACACTGGGGGAAAGCAGTCCGTCCCAACGGACTCTCACCAGTTCTGAAAATGGGTGGAAGTGCTTTGACAAAATCACTTACCACCCTGATCCGTGACAGTTGGAACGAGCAGCGTACTCCATTATTATGGGGCGGACCAATGGTTGTACCCATCTTCAAGTTGGGAGTACACAATGATTGTAGTAATCACCGCAGGATCAGTTGAATTTCGATAGTCATCAAAGTGTTAGCCTCGATATTACTGGACCGTCTGACACCGGCTAGCGAGAATGCCACGCGCGAATAACAGACCGGATCCCGCCCAGGTCGAGGATGTGTCGACCAGATTTTCACTGTTCGCCAATTACTTGAGGCACGTCACACACACCGTCGACCGACAATAATGGCTTTGAACGTTGAAGCTGCATGATGAATCATATTACACAAATCTAATCTCCTACTACTCAATTGCACATAGTGGCTTTCCTTGACTCAAAAGGCGTCTTCAGTTCAGTTAACCGAACAGCGGTATTCAGTGCTCCTCACCAAAAAGTTATACCACATAAGTTCGTGAATCTACTGGGATCATAGTACTCTCATACTTCTGGCCGTACAAGGGTTTACGGTAAATTATCCAGTTCATTCGAAGCGACCAGCGCTGCTCGACAATTATGTCCTGTTTCACCATTTCTTTTTAACTCCGTCATCGACGAGATAATGAAGAATGCCTTGCGAAACCTTCAGAATGTCGGCATCGAACTTACAAATAGCGAGAAGCTGTGCGACCTAGATTACGCGGACAACCTTGACAACTAGTTCGAATCCACGAAACATGCGCAACGTGCACTACATAGACTCACAAGAGCTGTAACTCTATTCAGCATGCGCTTTGCACCTTCAAAGTGTAAAGTGATGTTGCAAAACCGGACATCAACGGTTCCAAGCTCGATGAGGAGGAACTAACAACTGTAGACCACTTTAGTTACCTCGGCAGCAGCTTGACGACGGATGGAAGCACGGTAGTAGAGGTGATCACGTGTATGTCCAAGGCTCGAGTGGAGCACGCTGAACTGAAGCACTTGTGGCACCGACCTGATATTTCGCTGAAGTTGAAAGGTCGTGTGTACTGTGCCGCGGTGCGTTCAGTTCTGTTGTATAGTTGCGAGACATGGGGTCTGTGTGCGGAAGATAATCGTCGTCTTGAGATTTATGACTACCGATGTTTGCGTAGTATCGCTAAGGTTGGGTGGAATGACCAAGAAAGCAATGATGATGTCTGAAATCGAGTATTGGGTACTAGTTCAAATAACGTTCTATCACAGCGGATCTAGCTTGGCAGAGTTCGTTGGTTGGGGCATGTTAAGTTTGGCAAACACACGTCTACCATATTGTGTCTTGTTTTCCGTTCTTCCTAGGGAGTGGAAGAAACCACATGGAGGTCAACAGATGACGTGACAAGCGGATGAGAAAATAAAACGCGAACTTGGGAAACGCAAGTGCCTCACGTCTTCTTCGTTTGGGGTCCAAGTATCCTCGGACCAGTCGGCTGGAGACAATGAAGGATATGACAGTGAACCGTGAACGGTGGCGATCGTATTGTCACTTTCTGCAGGATGAGTATGATTGGTCAGTGTGTGTTTCTACAGTTAGATTGCGTATTCCGTGTGTTGGCTACTAGGGTGTTGTTTCTTTTTCCCATCCCTGTTGGTCCACTCCCTGTCCATCTTGTGTATTCATTCTTTGTATTTCCACGTCAAACATGAATAAAGGCAGTGATCATTGTAGCTTGTCCTTCTGTGAACGCTGTAGGATGATGATGAGAAGACGACATGGCAAATGCAAATGGAAACGGGGAGTACTCGTCGATAATGGTGAGTAGAAATCGACTGCGGCTTGATGAAGACAGTAACTCTTTGAAGTCAATATTGAGTCTCAAATGGTTGGTTGGCCTTGATACGATGGCATGCAGGCGGTTTGTGTAAAAGTGGTTTCGTTTCAGCACAGACAGTACACCTAGAGATCACGTTTTTGATTTCTACTGAGTATGGCAAGTTTTTGGAATGCACGAAGTGAATCATACGGGTTATTCCGGGGTGACATAATGAATCATGGAGTGTTTCCAAGGCGCTCCTATCAAAAGTGGGAGCACACGGGCAGCGAGACAAACCGTTAGCAACCCGATTGTCCTTCCCGACTCTGTATATTATATCGTAGTGGTATACAGACAACTCCAGTCGTCGTCTCTAGATCCCATCATTTCTGGTCTTACTGTTTTGTTTGCTAGCATATATGAAGACGACGGATCGCTGTTCGGTGATTAGTTTGAAATGAGTACCAAGTAGAAAGTGCCGACACTTCCAAATAGCTTCGGTGATCGCACAAGCCCCTCTCTCGATGGCGGAACGGTGTCATTCGCTAGGAGTCTGTACGGGAAAAAAGGCCACTGATCGATTGGTCTGACTCAGTGAAGCGGATAAAGCTATGTCGAATGCGTCCGTTTCGAGAACAAGCGGGACGTTATGGTACGCTGTCACGATCATTGCGGTTTCCAATTCTACTTTCAAATCCCCAAATGTTTTTCTCACATGCGGTGGTAGGGGAAAAATTTTGTTTCGGAACGGGGCCAAATTTGTCGGAAAAGTTCGGAATCCATTAGGAATAATGAGCAAACATACCTAACGCGCGTCGTAATGATTTCATGTCGGTCGGAGGAAGGATGTCACGCTCGTTCGGGATCCGGTTTGATTACGCCTTGTGGTATGTGATAGCCAAGGCGTCGGATTTCCGTGGAAACTGTGACTGACTTTGCATCGTTCACAGTTATGCCGTATTTGGTGGCAGGTTTTAGGAGGTATTTGAGGTTCCGGTCGTAGTCAGTCTGTGTCAGACCACACACAGTTCTATTGTCAACGAAGGCGAAAGTATCCTTCAAAATTTCTGTTTTCAGGATTTGGTTGATGGTGCGTTGAAAACAAGCGACGCCATTGGTGACCCCAAAAGGTATTCGACAGGACTGAAAAAGATTGCCTGTTGCTTCGAAAGCCATATAGGGCTTTTCATGTTCCGCGGTGGGGGTTTGATGATACGCACTGTTGAGATCTGGGGTGCTGTAAACAGCGTAACGGGCGACGTTGTACACCATATTGTCTATACGTGGTAGTGGGTACGCACTGAGCTGCATAAAACGGTTGATCGTCTGGCCATAATCAATGACCATTTTGTTCTTATGGTTCGCGTTTTTAGTAATCAAAACTTGAGCTCTCCGTGGAGAGTTCGACGGTTCAACTATGCTATCGTTCAAGAGGCGTTGTATTTGTTCTTTAAAGAAGCGCTCGTCCTCAAAGGAGTGTCTGCAGGATTTGGGGGCAACAGGCTTACAGTTGGGAGACAGATGGGCGAACAGGGGTGGAGACTGGATTTTAGCGGCAGGCAGTCCGCCCAGTAGGAAAGCGCCGCATGTTCCTCCAAGTGGTTTTTCGACTTTTTCATGTAACCCGAGAAAATCATGACCAGACAGAGCGTCGGCGCATAGATTCTGCATGACTGACAGTTTTACGTCTTCGTAGATTACATCTTGACAGCATGTTACACTGCAATAGCCGGAAATGACGCGAGACAATGACTTTGTCGACATAGTGATTTTCGAGTCAATGGTGAACTGACCAATCAAACAAGTCGACGACTTTTTGAGATATATAACTACCGGAGTTACTCGCATCAATTGGAGCGTAGAGTTCGACGTGATTCACACGAATTTTGGTTATTGTGCAATGCAAACAAGCTGGGGCAGTCGCCATCACGACAGAGGACAAAAGGGGAGTGAGGGCAGAGGTAATGGGGAAGCGGCCGGTTTTGATTTGCACACACGTCTAAAATGACCTGTCTTCCCATAAGCCTTGCCGGGAGTAACCACAGAAGTAATATGTAGCTTTAGGTAAGGCCGATGTGATCGGTCGGGGTCCAGTTTTTGGGACGGGTGCAAGTTGTACATTGGGAGTGGAGGTCAGAGGATTCGTGGATGCACAAGGAACGTTTTCAATCCCAAAAGAACGTGACTATCTTTGAGCTGTCTGCAGTGATCTCGCCATCTCGTAAGCAGCCTGAAACGTCAGTGTTGGTTTTTCCAACAATGTTGCTTGAATGCTATTAGACTGCAATCCAGTAACAAATGCGTCGCGCATAGTGTCGTCGCGATACTCTTCGGCGGAAGTCTCAATCCTTTACCAATGACTTGATAACCTGGACGTACTGACCACTGTTTTGCCCGCAATCGTATTTACATGTATCGAGTAACCACCGGGCGAATACGACACTTTTTGGGCGCACGTACAGGGACTGGAGGACTGAAATGGCACTTTCGAAGGTTTCGCACTCCGACATATGCTTGTAAACTGACGGTGAAAAGAAGTTGATAAGCATATCAAGGTTATCATTTCCATCGGGTTGTACTGGTTTCAAAAGGCATTAAAAGCACGGAGTCAGTGAGTCGACTGTTTAGAAGCGTCCGGAGCAGTGATGTCAGTGTCAAGTTTGTCTGGTCGTAGATAACGGCGCATGATTTTATCAGTCAAATAAATTGATCCATACGGCTCGCAACAGACTGTGATATTATCAGACAGGACGAGGTTCGGTGATAAGAATGTTACGCTTCACTTGACTAATATTGAAGGTACATAATTCTAAAGAGAAAGTGGTGCAACGTAAGATATGTAAACAAAACAAGGAAAACTACCCGACAAGCTGTATGTGCACTACTAGATCGGATTTCAGTCAAGTCGTTTGTGTGCAGTTGGGGTGAACGTTTCTGCACGTGTCAACAGCATCAGATTAAAGCTTTGATGTTCGTTCGTCATGTTTGTGTATGTGCCTACCTACTGCAGTTCCGTTGAGATAAGTGACAAATTTTATTGAGATTTATCTAAGCTGTTTTGAGGCGTGCGTACAACGGACGTCGTGGTGATTGCCGGGGATTTCAACGCCAAAGTTGACTATTTGGGGATTTTGGCCGGTCGTCTCATTAAGCTGTAGTCTGACCACAGATTGCTTCTGCCAAGTGCGAACCTCCGTCATAAATAGCGGTGTTGACTAACATGGCGTGCTTCTACGCATACAGAGCGTTCAACTTAGATTGACCATATTGAGATTGGTTACCACTGGTGTGGATCAATTTGAGGATAATTTTCGGTGGATTGGGATCACGCCTTGTTAGGTGCTCGCTGATGTTTATTTCGCGTCGTCCCGCACAAATGCTCTTAGATGAGAACCTACGATCTGACTTTCGGGTAGAGTTTTGTACACAGTTAGCAGTGCAACCAGATGAACGCTGTTAACAGATCAAGGAGACTCTTTGGGCTGCATCCAATTCCACACAATACTTCAGATCATGAACGCCTCACGAATATTAGGTATCTCCGATATCAGTTGCTCTCTTAGATGCCCGCTGCTCCATCCCTCCGGATACCACATTCGATGAGGTGCGCAAGTTCCTGAGGCATCAGCTGACTAGGAGTTCGATAAATGACCGCGATCAGTGGTGGACTGAGACGCATAAGGAAATGGAACTGATTTTCGATGAAGGATGTGTTAGAAAGATTTATTTCTCTTTCCCAATTATTTTATGCAGCCATTCAAAGCTCATGGCAATCTTTCAAACGAGTTCACGAAGAGTGTTCGTCAAAGTTACCATCTGTTGCTCTTTCTTTGCACCTTTCTAATTGAAACTGCCCTGAAGTCGTATAAAAATAGCGGCATCGATGTGATCGGGCAGTACACTTTATGAGTTGGAACACGCGGACGATGTTATTCTTCTGAGCGATGATCTAGGTGATTTCCAAGATAGTCTAAACAACAGTATGGCAATGTCTGGGATGCGTTTTTTACTTTAAAGTGTAAAACGTTGGACCTACACATGGGAGGGGAAGCCCTAGTTGAAGTACATCATTTTTATCGCCCGGTGGACAGATATTGGATGAAGTGTCATCGAGTATACAGAAGGCGTGTTCAACATTTGCCAACCCGTCATATGTGGGACCGGCGAACAGTCGATTGTCCATCGAGAGTTGCGTGTATACTTTGGCAGTTGCACGCGTCCTTTTGTACGGCTCAGAAATATGGTCGTTACGGGTAGAAGATACGCGAAACTGTCAGTGTTTGAAAATCGATGCCATCGCAGCACTGCTTGAATATGGTAGGACCGCCGTATCAGCGATGCTGCGGTTAAGTGCAGAATGTCGGCCACTAACAAGTACTGAATCGAAACAAATTATGGCATGTATTATACATGCCCATCGATCGACTTGAGGTGGTTAGTCCATGGCATGGCAGAAATGTATGAAAACTTTGATTGGCGGACGTAGTATACTCCCGGGATGGAGTTCGCGAGAAACACATGCATGATGATTGGAGACACTGAGTGATTTAGATTGGCGCACCGGCCAGTGACGTAGTTGCATTCAGACTCTTTCTTCGTCTCCGTGATTTCCGCGTAGTTCTTTGTTTGCCGATCTTTTTTATTTTATGCTTCCATTCGTTTCTTCCTCGGCTCGACAAGACTGCGAGCATCGAAGTGCGAGGTTGATGATTAAAAGAACTAGACTGCCATGGCTTTAGCCAGCCCTGCACCACCGCAGGAATTATTCACCGTTTACGCGAAACTACACCGTGAGCTGATCTGTAAATACCACGAGTCAACACCGATTCTTGTTCGCTAAAAAGCTAATCGGCCGCGGACGTGACTCGGCTAGCAAAACACTCATGATGAGTGAAACCTATCGCAAAGATAGACAACTCAGAAACTAAAGCTACCGCGCTAAAACAAATGCCGGGGAACAAAATGGTACGCATTTAATGGTTTCTCGGGTGGATAACCAGAGTAAGATACCAATGACACAGTCAAGGTGAACTGGATCGGTTGCGGGTAAACTTAAAAAATTGGTTGAACCCACGGGCATATTATATCAACACGGTTGGGCAGATTTGACAAATGTAAAAAGCCTTTCACCGCGGAGGTATTCTAACTCATACTTTAGCACCACGTGTGCTCCTACTATCAGGCAAACCGTATAATCGACATGCGAAATGTCCGAGGTCTTTTGACGTGGCCTTGTAGCTCAGCTCGTATCACACGTGCAGCACTAAAGCGTGGACGTGAACCCTGTCGAGATCAGAGACTCTGTATCTGGATCAGTGAAACACTTTGATTTACAGTTGTCCACAGTCAGGAACGTGTTTATACTGGAATTTATGGAACATAAATGCATCGCATTGTTTTGAACAGCCTGCTTCACTTCAACACTGCATTTAATACAGCGCGTATCAATCAATCACTAGCTCTGAATGCTAACAACAACGACTCATTCTTGTTATTTTTTGGACTATTGCCCTCCGGGATGCATCAGACGAGGCTGTCCTGCTTGAAATTGAAGTTTTATTCGTCAACTGACAATGCACTGCGGTACAGTGAGTGAACTTTTCCTAAGAAAACAAGATGAGACTTATTGCCCAAGTATTACTGCACGCGCATATCATCAGCAGCAACATCGGTTATCGTGATAGAAAGCGAGGGACTCGACTTTATTACAGGCGAAAAGTAGTGGGACGTGCAGTACAGTTTAGGTTTCGTAGAATTTCATACGGATACCAGGTCAGTTAGAATGAGTACAGCAGCAGTAGGATTACGGAGGCGTGGAGAAACGAGCGGCAGGTAGGGCTAATAATACTGCATGTCAGTGGAAGGCATCATAAATCAGTGAGAAGTGAAAACAAACAAAATTAAACTCCAGAATACGTGGGATACGCAGAATTTGACGCTGTTTGGTCTGCGAAGTCCAAATATTGGTCCTTTCTGACCGTGGGAAATGTTCGTGTTGTAACCGCTTTAGCCGTTATGATGTTCTTTGAACTCAAGCCGAACTGGATACGGCTAATTTTTTCAGATGATCCATAAAACCTTGAAGTGAGACATCATCGGTTAGCACAACACTACCGGTTTCCTGTGTGATTGGGAGAAAGATAAAAGAACTGAAGTACGTACTACGAAAACCAATAGGGATGAAAATAGGTAATCAAACCATTACCTTGCTACCACCGCATTTTGTTTACCACTGAACTCCAAGAATTACTCAATAGGTACTCTACCAGCAGCGCGGGTTGGGAACTGAGAAATGAGAGTCAATTTTGCACAAATAACTGACACTGAAGGAAGTCAAGCTAAGTACGGAGGTGTAATTGCACAAGGTTACCGATTCTCAATAGGCCGAATCATTAGGAATATTGTGGTTGGTAGCCCAGGTTGACGGTTTGAATCGGTCGTGATGAGACGTTTGAGACCCAAACGCCAAGCTCAACGACCATCAACAAATACTAATTCGAAATGAGCTTTAAATCTATGTTGTCAGTTGCCGGTTGTCCTTCTGCTCGTCAGACGATAGCGGTAGCGGTTTCATTCTCTGAATAGTTCGGACATGGATGCATGCGTAGCACTGCGACTGACTAGACGGTTCATCTGAATCACTACCGTTCGGTTCAGTTCATTCAACCTTCTTCTTCTGTCCCCAACCAAATCACTTTGTACCCTCTACCCACCCCTAATGCTCGCATTGTAAACGCGGCCGATACTGGCAACAGTTCATTGTCGGATAGTGCCGTAAGTAATCCTTAACCTCATGACTCACACTTTTTCCAGACTTGTCAGCCTCTGAATCACGGCTCCGTTACCGTGCGTACTCTCATGCAGACTGGTCAGCAGGCGTGCCTAGCCCTCATAATAGAATATATGAAGATCGATGTCTGCTGCGTAATTGAAACCCATATCCAGGATTCGAGCAGTGTGATTCAACTAACTGCTCCTGGTATCTCACCGACGTATGTCCTGCGCATTTCAGGAGACGAAGCAGTTAGAGTAGTGTAGGAATAGTCTTGACTGACAAAGATAAGGTTGCCCTTCTAGATTGGATCCCGACTAATGTAGTTGTGTTAAGCGCAGTTTGTTTGTAATCTCGGCATACGCCCCAACAGACTGTAGCTCTGGCATACAGAAAGATAAGTTCTATGACTACTCTCGTTCGGAGGAGCAAAGGCTCTGAAATTGTAGTACTAGCTGGTGACTTCAATGCACAAGTTAGCAAACTTGGTGCATCAGAAGCTTAGTTAAGGTGGCCGTTGAACCTTATCCGCTGAGCATACAGATAACGGGGACGGACTTCTCCAGTTTTGTGCAGACAATCGGTTATTCCTGTCTAGTACATACTTCGGACACAGCTCGCGTTGCACAGCGACTTGGCGCTCAACTCTACAGGCACTCTACGCCAGATTGATCATATCGCCGTAAGTTACCGGTGGCGCAGTTCTGTTCAGAACTGCAGATCTTACCGATCCACGTACGGAGAGTCGGGCTATGCACTAGTTTCAATGCGATTATCCCTCCAGCTCCATGGTCATCGTCGCAAACCGCAAACCCGGTTAGCCGTGCTACGTTTGTGTGACCCAGAAGTACGCACCCATAATGAACAGAAGTTAGCACATGAGCTAGGATCTACAATGAACAGTAATGTAAATGAGCAGTGGACCCATATCCAGCAGATGATGCACGTGACAGCAGGTTTTACCTGCAGTCCCAAATCCGATGTCCCTCAAAGATACTAGATTTCGTAAGAGTCGTTGAATATAATGGAGCAAAAGCGTCAGCTCTCGAACTGTAAGATGAATATGATGCGGAGAAATCTACAAAAGCAAATTACGAAAAGCCTTAAAAAGGATTCCGAGGATTGATGGGTCAAGCTGGCCGAAAAAATGGAAATAGCAGTTGCTTCAGGTAACAGTGAAATACCGTTCAAACTTATTCGCGACTCCGGTGGACGGCAAACCCCGGTCAGTGAAACGGTGTGTGACAGAAATGAGAAGCCTATTCATATCAAAGAACAAAAGCTGGACCGTAGGGCCGAATACTTCAAGGAGCAGTTTAGCTGGACGCGCGCTAGTGTAGTTTCTACGATGCCAACAACTAAGATTCCTTGGGGAGTATCACTTGAGCCCCCATCAGAAGTGTAGGTGGAGTCACGCATTCGATTACTACACTGGGGGAGAGCAGCCGGTCCCAACGGACTCTCCAGTTCTTCTGAAAATGGGTGGAAGTGCTTTGATAAAATCACTTACCACCCTGATCCGTGACATTTGCAACGAGCAGCGTACCCCATTATTATGAGGCGACCTTGATTACGCGGATGACCTTGACAACTAGTTCGAACCCACGAAACATGCGCAACGTGCACTACACAGACTCGCAAGAGCTGTAACTCCATTCAGCATGCGCTTTGCACCTTCAAAGTGTAAAGTGATGTTGCAAAACCGGACATCAACGGTTCCAAGCTCGATGAGGAGGAACTAACAACTGTAGACCACTTTAGTTACCTCGGCAGCAGCTTGACGACGGATGGAAGCACGGTAGTAGAGGTGATCACGTGTATGTCCAAGGCTCGAGTGGAGCACGCTGAACTGAAGCACTTGTGGCACCGACCTGATATTTCGCTGAAGTTGAAAGGTCGTGTGTACTGTGCCGCGGTGCGTTCAGTTCTGTTGTATAGTTGCGAGACATGGGGTCTGTGTGCGGAAGATAATCGTCGTCTTGAGATTTATGACTACCGATGTTTGCGTAGTATCGCTAAGGTTGGGTGGAATGACCAAGAAAGCAATGATGATGTCTGAAATCGAGTATTGGGTACTAGTTCAAATAACGTTCTATCACAGCGGATCTAGCTTGGCAGAGTTCGTTGGTTGGGGCATGTTAAGTTTGGCAAACACACGTCTACCATATTGTGTCTTGTTTTCCGTTCTTCCTAGGGAGTGGAAGAAACCACATGGAGGTCAACAGATGACGTGACAAGCGGATGAGAAAATAAAACGCGAACTTGGGAAACGCAAGTGCCTCACGTCTTCTTCGTTTGGGGTCCAAGTATCCTCGGACCAGTCGGCTGGAGACAATGAAGGATATGACAGTGAACCGTGAACGGTGGCGATCGTGTTGTCACTTTCCTTCTACTCAGAATGGCCGGTCGACGTGCGTTTGTACAGTTAGACCCACCCTTGTTGGTCTACTCCCTGTCTATCTTCTATATTCATTGCTTTGCCATGGACGACAACGTCGAGGAAGTCTATCCGTGGGCATGTCCCAGCCACATTACTCTGTTTAGATTCAGTACTTGATCCAGAGGTTGACCCCTAGTTTCCAACACCCTATGTCTAACCTCAGCATTGCTGATACGGTGTTCCCACCATATTCGGGCAACGCTACGCAGACATCGATGATCAAACTCCGACAGTTTTCTCCTATCTGCTCTTAACGCCCATATTTCTGAGCCGTATAGAACAGGCCTAACCACCGCAGTGTACACTCTACACTCGACAGGCAACTGACTGTTATGCCGGTGCCACAAGTAACTGGGGCTGTCAAAATCCAAACGCGCCTCCCATATACGCCATGACAATTCATCCAATATTTGTCCATCTGGTAAGATGTAACTGCCCACGTAACAAAACTTATCTATTTCAGCTAGATTTTGGTGTAAAGCGAACCCAGTCTTGCTACAGTATTTTACATTTTGAAGATGTAAACAAAATCCCAAACACTCCTACGCCGTTGCTCAGACTCCCTAGGAAGAACTTGCAAGTGACCTGTACCTTTACATGGAAGAATACTATCGTCCGCATATTCCAAGTCAGACAACTTACTGCCTGAGCAGGATCGATACTGCTTTTCCCACACGAAGATAGGGCTATCTCAGGAACCACTTCAATTATGAAGTTGAAAAAGAAGGACGACAGAGGACAATCCTGACGAACACCACTTTCCGAGGTGAACTTGGGTCAAAGATCGACGCAAGCTCGAGCTCGGCTCCGGCTGTTCGCATACAAGAATTGGGAAACATAAATTACTTTCTCTGGCACATCATTCAGTGCCAGAGGAGTGATATCTACGTGCACCGTTGTTCTCGCACGTATACTCGAAAGGTTCATTGTAGAGGTGGACCAACCGAACTGCTACTTAAATTGTTCAGCCCAACAATCCAGACGACGTCCCTGAGAGTGAATCAATGAGCCGCTAGATTCCTTGAACAACTCACGCCAGGCTTCCGTGGGCCGGTATTTCTAATCAAACGGTAAAGGTTGATTGTATTGCTAATAGACGCAGCCCTATACTTTTCCCTACATTTCGCAATGCACCACTGCTCGTGGTCATTTTTCAGATCCAACACCGTATTTGGCGTATTAAAATTTACCGCCTCCAAGTTGCTATGCTCTGCTATTACAACATTCACATTAGGTTAGGTATGATGATCAAGACCCCACCCCGAAGATCTGCATCTTACTCGGTGATTAAATACTAGACTATATGTTGAACTTATTTCAGAGGAGATTTCGATCGTAAGACGAATCGGAGCATACCGATAGGGACGGGGTCAGTTCGGTTCACAGCTCGTCAATACCAGTTCACGGGGATCAAAATATTAAGCTAGCGTCACTACTGTTACCTCTCTTGCACCGAATTCGAACAAGAAATTGCGAAGCAACGACCGAGTTCGGACGAAAAGCAACTCATCTAAATGAACAAAGGCATGCAAACAGCCAACACGTCACATTTGATTCGATGTCACCTCGGCTGGTGACGAAATAGTTGCAGTCCAATTGCCAAGCTCGGTTGCGAGAACAAACATCGTTATTTATCGTTCTATCACCTATGTATCTGCCATCGGACGGGGGTTTGTAGCAATTCACTCAGTTTTACCTAACTGATGTGAAATACAGCACCTTCAGGAATAATGTGCTTCCTTCGAAGTTAAATTTGAATCTTGCGGGACAACGAAGGTAAGATGTAAGAGTATTCGATACTAGAGACCAGTTGGCAGATTAGACTTAATGTGTGTGTTTGCCTCACATTGTCAGAACGCCTTTACTGTTTCGACTGCACCTGGAAATAAAAGCCAGAACCGGGGCATTCGGTAAGAGGATTGTAATAGTGAAAATAAGTTAACTGAACTATTTACTGGAGTCTCACGTAGTTCGCTATAAGTCTTACTATCGAAAACGCCAGTCATTATCAATTCTAACTTTTCGATCATACTATAATATCACTCTGAAACCAGTGATACAGCACGGTGATCTGCCGGTGAGACTGAATGATAGTTACACCTAGGACTTGTTGGCACCTTCTGTTTGTAACGAGAACCATTAAACTACTGCTGGTGGTGAAACGTCCTCGACGAAAACGCGAACTCTGGCTATCGAGAGCCGATCAGAACCATCAACCTGAGCTACGAACACAGTTGTCAGTGCCATAAGATATTGCAAATAACTAATTGCTCGGTCAGGAAGGAATATGAATACGCATACTGTATGACGAATTAAGGCAACCGATTAGAATTAATTGCGTACAATGGATTCACTACAGCTGTCAAAAAAATGGGACGAAAAGGAATATTTAGTTCAAGCTGAACGGAACAGCGTGCCAATTTCTTTTTTTTGTGAGGGAAGACGTTTGAGGATAGAAAACACCTAGTGTGGACACAAGAAGCATAGGCTTGACTGAGAAACGAGCGCGCGTGATCAATATAGAAAAACCACGTTACGGCAACGGTGAATCAGAATGGCTGACGGGATACACGGCATATTACTCAAGTAAAAGAGTTACAAGATGCAGCGAAAAACAGCCAGATGAATTGTGCCGATTCCTGATGGGCTACGTCATTGCGGTTCAGGTAACAAAATACGTATGACTTCTGATAAACCGGATGTTCGATCAGATAAAAAACAGTTTCGTATTCAGTGTAAACGCTGGTTGGTGAGAAAAGAAACAACTGCACAGCACAATGAGAGCGAACGGTAGAAGCGTTAAAGAAAAAAAGAACAACAGTAGAGTTTTTCGTCCAAACAGATAAAACGACGTCAGTTGCATCCAAAGGAGGCCTATTCCCACACAAATGCGATATTCTTTACATCATATCCGTTTTGTGTACGGAGAAGTGGCGATCTAGTATCATCCGTATCATGACTAACCCCCCTCACAACTGCCGGATGAATAACCTCTTTAATTCACCAGCGAACTAACTTGTGACTGTTGGGCAAATGAAGGACAAACCTACGCTAAAGGGAAAAGAACTGGGGTATTTACATAGTAATGGCTACAGGAAGCCTCACTATTAAACCTGATTGATATCAGATAAGTGAGGTTGGTCCGTCGTCCCTAGTACGTAACAAACCGTGGCGTTATGCAGAACAAAATATATCGGGTGACGTTGAGTCGCGGCTCGTACTCATCTCGTATTAGTTCGCGAACACGAAGTATGGGTACCGTTATGAATTGGTAATTTATTTGAGATCAGGGAACGGGGTGGTGTCGGGACACGGATATCGAGTGATGCGTGAATTGGGATCATTATATATATATATATATATATATATATATATATATATATATATATATACCCGCCCGATTTTAGACTGTGTGCCAAACAGAACACGGTACAATCGGGGAGGAAGGGATAGATAGTCCGAGTTCATGATATATACAGTTTCAGAGTTTTACCCGTATTCGAATGCGGTTATTATCCCAACTTTATCTGAATATTTATTAGCACCAGTGAGTGAGTGGGACAGCTAAGTGTATAGATGATAATATAGACGAAGGTGAAGAAAAGAAACAGGTAGATGCCAGTCAGGAGTTGAACGAAGACAAAGAAAAGAGATGCAGAACAAGGATCAGCGAAGGACACGAGTGGACTGCAGTAAACCCACAACACAGCTGGTGGTATTTGCCAAAAAAGGACTCATAAAGGAATGGCCCAAAAGCAAAAAGGAACTTACATCATCCGCGCTCTGTGAGAAACCATGTGGTAAGTGAACAGAGAAGGGAGCCCATGAGGCATAAGCATGCATACAAAATTTGTGACAAAAATGACCGGTACCCGATCACAAGCTGTTGTGGTGAGCGCGAGCCGGCATCGGGTTAAACAAATGCATGGATGAGGGGGCAAGGTGGGAGTTGAGAGGTTCCTAAACACGGGCGGTGACATTCTGAACAAGACTTTCATTTGCAGAATCTAGTCAGTCACATTTTTTTTCTACTTATGACTCTTTTATTATGGTAACAGATAATTAAAAAAAAATATTTTGATGAAGGAACGGATACTATCGGCATGTCAGAATCAATAACCACTGACTAACAACGAAAGACTGGTATACAAAATCAACGACAAAAAAGCGAAATCAACCCTCTCACTGTGATGTATGATTTCCCAGGCAACACAGTGAAGTGTACAGCGTGTACAGTCCTGTCCAAAACATTCGGGGTCATCTCAATTCGGTTGAGGTCCTGACACGGTCGAATTCCAGTTCATACAACTAACACTACCTTCAGTAGCCAAAAATTTACAATAGACACCATTTTGTAGCGACAGAGAGAGAGAGTGTGTGTGTGTGTGTGTGTGTGTATTATCAGTTGTGTAAAATGGAATTCGACCGCACTGGGGTGATTCTGACCTTTTTGAACAGACTGTAAATTGCGATTGCGCAAGCATTTTTCACTTAACTGGGGCTTTCAGATGTCGACTCATCCGCACCAATGATCTTGCGTGATAGCTTTCAAGTAGCCTTCTTTCCACGTACCCGTATGCAAAAGATTCATCCAGCACATGTTGAATACTGGTGACTCGTATGTTGTCGTCAGTAGCTTGAACAAAGCCGACACGATTAAAAGTATTGTTTCGTGGGAACATCAAACATATAAGGAACAACGGGATAGCGGACGATCGTGAAGACTCACCTGGCCGAAACTGTACATGGTATTGTGTGTCAGAGACGGATTGACCTTAGACAACAAGAACCGGGCCTGACTACCTTCATGCTCCGTTTCAATGTAACGTGGCATCGGGAATCGGTCTTTCAACAGTTCTTCTGCCTCCAATCGCGGTTTGTCCAAAATCTGTTTGATATGTGCATACTCAGGCATATCCTTTGGGAGGAACAAAAGGTGGAAGACTGAATAAGCATATGATGTCGGGAGCAGAGACAAAATGCTTTCTTGAACTGTAACACAATGGGTTTAAGAGAGAAGTCAGAAACATAGATTGCGCAATGTATCGTGGACCATATCACTGCATATGTACACGTGCATACTACACTCAGTGTGATTTTTATTTAGTCAGTAAAACAACGGATGAAACAGAGACAAGAGTAAGGTGAATGAAGAGTTATGGGAGAAAACAAGAATGGGAGAGGGACTAGATGTTACGTCACTATGGTATGGCCAAACTGATAAGCGATTCACGCTGTTTGCAAAGTTCGGGTTCATAACAGAGAATGGCTAGGTCCTCAGTTTGGCCATCCCCCGGTGACTTACCTTTTAGCCCCCTCTCGTTCTTGTTCGTTCCTACCACTTATCACTCACTTCAATACTGCACCAGTTTCATTCGTTATTTTACTGACTATATAGAAATCACATTGACTGAAGTATGCACGTGTAAAGATGCAGCGAAATGGTCCAGCATACACTGTGCATACATATTTCCGACTTCTCTTCAGGAATTTGTGAAGGGAAATCATTGTTTACAATGAGTTCAGTGGCGTAAAATCAATGGCCTTTAAGTTAAGTCTCAGAGTCGTATGTTCACTTCAACAATAAACCTTGCGCTTAAGCGTTCCGGTTTTCATTGCCACCCAACAGTAACACGAAGGATATAAGCGAAAAATCATATAGACTGAGAAAGAGTTCGAATGCAAGTTCGCTAGTGACCGCAGCACTTGGGCATGTCGCTCAGTGTCTTCAACCACCCGACAGATGGCGGACACAGCATGAAAGCCCGGCAAACCCTGCATGATCAGACCCACTGGTGAGGGTTTTCGTCCATTCTCCATAGATTGGCCAGTCTGATCTACCTTGCAACCGATATACGCGTCGACGAGCAGTGCACACGGAGGACGACTACTTGGAGATATAAGCAATCGATCACCATGATCAGCTCAGGCGAGGAGCTGGTTCAGAGACTGATCTCTGAGTTTTAACGACAAACGCCTAACCTCAGCGTTCTAATGCAGTCAGAGTAGAATGACCCGTTTGAGGAAAGAATAGGAAATGCATACACTATACGAGCCCACAGAGTATGAAGAAGCAAGCGCTTGTTGTGAGATTTGCCCGTATCTTACGACTATGTAACGAACTTCTCATTTGATGTACACTTGAGTACTCGCTACACGTCTGTCAAAACGAGTTCATTCACTCTAACTATGCAACAACATGCGGCCATAAATCGATGGTTTGTTATTTCCTGTTCAATATGCACTGGTGCTGATACGTCCCGTGTACTTCATGCTCAACAAAAGCGATTACGCAGTACTGCCAACGTTAACAAAACCTAAGATTCAGAAGATACAAGAGTGATCAACAATAGGGTTGGATATGTACAGGTATGAAGTGGGAACAGGTGTGACAACGTACCTTCGTCAAATATGGAGGAATAGTTATGTTACGATTGTCAGAAATTTTGTATCAATGTTTAGGATAACCGGGAACAAAACACTAAACCTCCGATCTCAGGGCGCGAAAACACGGCGTCAACTTCTTATGATCCGTGACCTACAAGCAGGCGGCCACAGACATCACACTGAAACAATGAATGTTGAGATGCAAGTCATTTGAACCCAGAGCAGCATAGTTACCCAGTGTAAGTACGGATTGAGTTTCACGTCCGCAATCGTGCCGATAATACCGCTTTGGTTGGTGATGTTCTTTGGACCGCTTGTGAGTCGCTGTGTCCAGGTATGATGTCTGCTTTACTCCAACCGAATGCTAGCAGGTCCTGCAAGGTTGGAAAACCTGTGTCTGCGATCACCCGTTCTGGTGACTACACAGAATCGGCTGATAGCTTTAACCACACCGTGGAACTTTATTGAGGCTGGACTCGGTGTTGTGGTTGAGGTTATATCATGAATAGTAAAGAGAAGAGCGAATTTCATGATTCCGTAACCTGAGATGAAAACTCACCAAATAACCGGCTTTTTTCCATTTCGAAATCGTATCACCTTCATAGATAAGTATGTGGAAGAAACTGTCCATCAGCAGGACACGTTCCGGTTGTAAACTGCTCGTGTCTAACAGGACCGGCTCTTCGCTTCCATCCAGATTAAACGCAGTCAACGAAGGCTGAATCATGAGCAGCGAATTGGAACAGTCTTCCTTGTTTAGTATGTGGCTATGACATTAGTTGGGAGAAAAGAGACAAAAGCGGAGGAAATAGTAACTATACGAATATAGAATCAACTAAAGACAAATTTGCATTGCAAATTGCAAGAGATGAAACGGTTAGTCGGCATGGGGAACTCCGTATTCGAAGTCCAAAAGGACGGTTGTCCTTATTACCGGCAGTACTCGCCGGGTCGTGATAATCCCCTTGTAAAGCCTTTTCGCAACACACGGGCCCAAGATCATTAACACGTCGGTCGAAATCGGATTGGGGTAGAATCAACTGTTTAAGTGAATCATTTGCATCTGATCTGGAAAAAAATTTTGAATGGTGGAACTGTTTGCACTAACGTCCGAGTTTCCATAATGTCTAGCGTATTCTCTCTGATGAGTTTGTTGGGCAACGAGCGAGGTGTTTGCATTGTTAGTGGACGACCTGGCTCCCCATCTTGCACCGTTGCCAGATCGTGTTACGTTTTCATTATAACTGTGATCTGCACAGTGTGTTTCTACCGTTTGTCCGACCTGTGCTGTGTGCGCGTCTTCATGAGCGTGAGTGTTCTTGCGGTCCTTGCCGCTCATCACGCATGCGTGCTCGGTACTCCTCTGCCCACTCACCTTCATACTTGTACACTCAGATGTTATATCTTCACAAGGATCTAATTTGAATCATCTGGAGTGTGTATGGATACTCTTCATTGAAGAGTCCACAAATGAATCACAACTGTGATTTCTCACAGTTATCTGTGTCTGGGCCAAAGCTAACCCAAAGAACAACAAGGGTACATGTGCAAGCGCTCATATTGATAACAAGCAGTATGTATGCACTGTTTGTCCTTGTAAACTTTGATTAGCAAAAGCTAGCAGTTAAAGTCTGTGACCAACGAACCAAACGATAAAAGGCCATACACACACAACTTCAGGTTCAGTTCACATAGAAAAGGAGACCAACGGAGAGGAGAGAGCAGTGTTCTCACCGATAGTAGGCTGTCTCATCCGGACTGTTGTTAAACACTTGAAGGAATTGAGATCGACGCATGTGGAACATAAATTGTGGAAAGAAAGCGAATTCGTCCGGGAGTCGAAATGAAGCCGGGTCATCTTTGCGATAGTCACCGAATTTGTGACAAAGACGAATCAGTTGTCGATCAAGCCAGCTGAAATGGGACAGTGAGCAGGATGATAACAGGTAAATAAATCAAAACGGCAATGTGACCTGGATGGGTTGACAAGATCACACGGACGACTAATTCATCAACATAATTGAAGCAGTAAAGTCAAACATGACAATGTCTGAGAAAATTTGCAATTTACGTGAGTAACTGCATCGACTTGTGTTTAGAGAAGTCGCTCGATGTGCGGGAAATGCTCTGCTAACATTCAAACCCAGTGTCGGGAGAGCGCTGTATTGTGTGGTGTATAAATTCAATAAATCTTTGAGAGCCAGCCCAGATAGCCTTGTGGTCAAGGTGTTCGATTCCCAATCGTCACCGCGGACTCGAGTCACAGTCGGGGCTCGGTGGATGTGCATTACTGATAATTCCTAACAAGGATGACACAGCGGTACAGTCCGTCCATAGTATTCGGTATAATCTTAACTCGGTCGAGATCCTGACATACGGTCGAATTCCAGTTCATGCAATCGATGCTACTCTCAGCAGCCAAAAATATACAATAGACACCGTTGTGTAGCGACGAGAGAGAGAGGAGAGAGGAGAGAGAGAGAGAGAGAGAGAGAGAGAGAGAGAGAGAGAGAGAGAGAGAGAGGAGAGAGGAGAGAGGAGAGAGGAGAGAGAGAGAGAGAGAGAGAGAGAGAGAGAGAGAGAGAGGAGAGAGGAGAGGAGAGAGAGAGATATCACATGTATAAACTGGAATTCGATCGTATGCTAGGATTTCGACCGCACTGGGGTAATCCCAAATTTTTTGGACAGACTGTACAGTGCCTCCATAGCCCGAACGTTCACACACCATGATGAATCATATCATGTAAAACTCTCTTACTACCGACTATCAATAAACCAGCAAAGGGAGCGCATTGGTGCAACGGCGAAGAACCGAACTGAACATTAAGTGTAGATAAAAGGAATGGTGTTTGAGAGAGACCGGGAAAAGAAATGTTTCAGAAGCATTGAAGAGAACACGATTCTCGGAGCCACAAGAGGAAATCTGTCCAAGGTGAGAACTGAGCAATGTAACAAAAGCACAGTATTCAAGGTCCATGTTGGTGGTGGCATGATGAGAGGTGGAATACAAAAGGGCGCAGTGCAGACTGGCAAAAGCGTGAATCCAGTTCGAAGTGGTGCATAAGATATTTATAAAAAGCAGAATCTACAGAGACTTGAGGAATATTAACGCCGACAACACGACTACGATAAGGAGAAAAATCGATGTCCACAAAACAAAGGAATGAAAGAAGCCCAAAAGTAAGTATCTTAGACAGTAAACCTTTGTGCCAGCCACGGTCAAAAGCCTTCAATATGTCTAGTGAGACCAGGTGTGTCTCGCGATGGTTATCGAGCGCTCCTGACCAGAAGTTCGAGACCACAGACAGCAGGTTAGCCGTAGATCCATGATGTTGGAATCCGTATTGAGGATCACCTAGCAATCCTTCAAATTCAATAAACGGTTGCACTTGGCCAAAAATTATGATCTCCAGAACTTTCAAACTAAGAGAATTCAGTAAAATAGGACAGTTGTTGGAGTTGGAGGAGTCTCCACGGTTGGGAATAGGAGAAATTACGGATCGTTTTCCTGACGCAGGGAAAGCACCAGATTGAACAGAAAAGCATAAAAGCTGACGTTAAACGAGAGTTAACTCTGGGGCACATATTTTTAGGAGGATGGGTGGAATACCAGCTGGACAAGGTGGTTGGTTTTGGTCGAGTGATCGCAAGGTCTGACGGACCTTTCTGGTCGTGATTGGGAGATCAAAACAGTGGTTAGTGAGAATGAACGGAGGTGGAAGAATAAAAGAATCAGGAAGCTTTTTCATGGGGTTCGCAGACAGGAGAGCCAGAAGAGCTACAGATAAGGGAGAACTGGGAGGAGTAAACATTTCGGGATTTTCGGCTACCAGTAGCAGAAGAAGGTAGACGTTCGTCTTTAAGTCGGATGAAACGGTCTTTGGCTTGCCGAAAGGGAAGCGAGCAGTTATTTCGGGCCTGCACGAAGAGCTTGTGCAATGGAGGAGTTGGGGCGTGACATCAACGTCTGAGTGCTGAGGTTTTCATGTGCACAAAATAAGTGCAAGCGTGATTAAACCACTCAGGGGATCACGGTTTGCCGAGTTTGGAAAAGTGTGAAATAAAAAGCAAACAGTTTCAAGAAAGCTTGAAGTGGAGACAGAAAAAACAGAATTAAAGCAACGGTCACTACAAGGGTAGGAAACCAAAAATTTATAAAACCCATCCCAGATGACTGAATCACAAAGCCAAAAGGTGCGTCTAGGGTTTCAAGGAGCAACTGGGCGAGAAATGATGATGCAGTCGGAGATAAGACGGCAGTTCGATGAGCCAACTGGAAAAAGTGAAGCAATATCGAAGAAGAGACTGAAGTGAGAAGAAGGTCGAGCGTGTGTGAACGATTTCCAGTCCGATCGGGAATGTGTGTAAGGAAATCGAGCTGACCTAAACTGTTGGCCAAAGCGAGAGCTTCGACCTCGCGCCCCAGGGCTGAAATATCGGAAGAAGTATGAAAATCAATTCCTATTGTGGATATTCAAATCAACGAGAATGGTAACTTGGAAAATGAAGTCTGATGCGAACAAGTTCCCATTGCTTGAAGAAAAAGGATCGAAAATCGAGAGGGGGGGGGGGGGGGGCTACTGTTGGGGGAGTGATAAAAGATGCAAAAATAATGGTTAAAAGAATAAAAAAAGGAATTTCCGTCACATCAGCTGGGAAAGTTCAGGTGTGGAATGTGGGCGGTAGCGACCGACTGACAGTCGTACACGCAGACACGCGGAAAGGAAGGAAATAGTTGGAAAACTGGAGATGGGTAATGTTCGAAGGTTGTGCGTCTCAGTCAAAAATAAGGCATAAGGAAGATTCGGGGAAATGATTTACAGGATCAGTATTTTAGTCCAAACAGCGAATGTCGGTGGGTGAGTTTTCTTCCCGTAGTGCATGGTTAGAAGATATAATCGACGGTCCTGTAAGAGTTGTAAATTTCACGAGTTTTTCAGGTGAAACCCGCAACCCTGGGACTAATGGTAGTGAACCACATAAAGCTTTACTAGAAAAGACGGTGGGACAACCGCGGGCAACGGTAAAACCGTCTAAAACACAGTCCAACAATCATAAAAGCGAAAGTGTCATAAAATTTCGCAGTGGACGAACTTCAGTCTGATGGCCTGAAACGTCACGACGAGACTGCACCTTGACGTGGTGTGATGACTTGCGCGCCTCTATGACCCAAAGAGCTATACAGGATGGCTTCTTTGAGCCGGAGATGCAATCATACCTGATAGGTCAATGGGTAGAGGTCAGACAAAGTCCAGTCTCCTGGTCCTCCAGTTTGGGAGGAAATCTGAGCTGACAACTCAATCGGCAAAATCAGCGGGTGGAGATGCTTTGATAAAATCATTTAATACCTTGGTCCGTGACATTTGGAACGAGGAGCGTATTCCGTTAATATGAAGTGAGTCATTGATTGTCCCCATCTTCAAGAAGGGAATACCCAATGACTGTAGTAGCCATCGGGGGATTAGCTTAATCCCGATAATCACCAAAGTATCAGCCTCAATTCTACTGCACCGTCTTACACCCACTAGCGAGAGGAATGTCCGCGAACAGCACGGCTGGATTCCGCCCAGGTCGAGGATGCATCGACCACATTTCTACTCTTCGCCGACTACTTGAAACGCATCACACGCAGTCGACCGACTATAATGGTTTTCTTAGACTTGAAAGGTGCCTTCGATTCAGTTGATCAAACAGCGCTATTCAGTGTTCTTCATCGAAAAGGTATGCCCCAGAGGTTCGTGAACCTACTGAGATCATTGTATTCTCATAATTCTGGCCGCGTTAGGGTTTACGGTGAACTATCCGGTCGGTTCGAAACGACCAGTGGTGTTCGACAGGGATGTTCTATGTCTCCATTACTGTTCAACTTCGTCATGGACGAAATAATGGAGAGTGCTTTGCAAAATCTTCAGGATGTAGGCGTCGAACTAAGAAATAGTGAAAAGCTATGTGACCTAGATTACGCAGACGACGTTGTCTGTTTGTTCGAATCCACGGAACATGCTCAGCGTGCACTAGATAATCTCGCAAGAGCTGTAGCTCCATTCGGAATGCGATTTGCACTTTCAAAATGTAAAGTGATGTTACAAGACTGGACATCAGCGATTCCGAGCTTGATGCTCGATGGGGAGGTGCTATCCGTTGTCGACCACTTCACCTACTTCGGAAGCAGCGTGACGACGGATGGGAGCACAGAAGTAGAAGTGAGCACGCGTATTTCCAAGGCTCGAGTGGCGTAAGCTGGACTGAAGCACATATGGCATCGACCTGATATTTCACTGAAGTTAAAAGGTCGTGTATACTGTGCTGCAGTTTTGTTGTATGGTTGCGAAACTTGGAGTCTGCTTGCAGAAAATGTTCGTCGTCCCGAGGTCTTCGACCATCGATGTTTACGTAGTATCGCTAGGATTGGGTGGAATAGCCGAGTGAGCAATGATAAGGTCAAAAAGCGACTACTGGGTATTGATTCGGAGAAAGTAGACTTCTCTGGTTGGAGCACGTGTTACGTATGACAAACACGTCTATCGTACCGTGTCCTATTCTCCGTTCCTCCTCAGGAGTGGAAAAAACTACGTGACAGCAGCGGATGAGAAAATGTACAGCAAACTTAGGAAAAGTAATTGCTTCCCGTCTTCTTCGTCTGGGATCCAAGAGATCCTTTTATCATTTGGCTGGAGACACTGAAGGATATGGCAGTGAACCGTCAACGGTGGCGATCGTGTTGTCACTTTCAGTCCAATCAGAATGACTGATCGATATGCGTTTGTACAGTTAAACTGTGTATTCCATGTGCTGGCTACTAGGGCATTCTTCCCTTTTTCCACCCTTGTAGGTCCACTCCCTGTCCATCTTGTATATTCATACTTCCTAATTCAACGTGCAACATGGTGAGATAGGCAGTGGTCAGTGGGGCTTGTCCTACTGTTTAAAGCTGTACGATAATGATGATGATGACTGCAAACTATGACACCCTACTACCTTGTGGGTTACACCTAGCTATGGAAAGACAAGAGATCCACCAACGAATAAAAATAGTTGGACGATGTCCCGATAGTCATCTTAAAAGCTTGGACTCAGTGATTGGGCAGAATATAACAGCTCTCACTACTCAAAACGCTGGTTTCTAGAAGCTATATCCTGTTTTTCGCCGAACGTCATGTTACAACCCTGAAGTCTAACATATCCTAATTAGCCAAGTCCACTAGTCAAGGTCCACATTCCTTTTTCTCATGCCATGGAGTGACAACGTCGATCTATCTTCCAATTACTACCTGCCTCGGAGAACAGCCTACGTCGAGGAAGTCTATCCGTGGGCATGTCCCAGCCACATTACTCTGTTTAGATTCAGTACTTGATCCAGAGGTTGACCCCTAGTTTCCAACACCCTATGTCTAACCTCAGCATTGCTGATACGGTGTTCCCACCATATTCGGGCAACGCTACGCAGACATCGATGATCAAACTCCGACAGTTTTCTCCTATCTGCTCTTAACGCCCATATTTCTGAGCCGTATAGAACAGGCCTAACCACCGCAGTGTACACTCTACACTCGACAGGCAACTGACTGTTATGCCGGTGCCACAAGTAACTGGGGCTGTCAAAATCCAAACGCGCCTCCCATATACGCCATGACAATTCATCCAATATTTGTCCATCTGGTAAGATGTAACTGCCCACGTAACAAAACTTATCTATTTCAGCTAGATTTTGGTGTAAAGCGAACCCAGTCTCGCTACAGTATTTTACATTTTGAAGATGTAAACAAAATCCCAAACACTCCTACGCCGTTGCTCAGACTCCCTAGGAAGAACTTGCAAGTGACCTGTACCTTTACATGGAAGAATACTATCGTCCGCATATTCCAAGTCAGACAACTTACTGCCTGAGCAGGATCGATACTGCTTTTCCCACACGAAGATAGGGCTATCTCAGGAACCACTTCAATTATGAAGTTGAAAAAGAAGGACGACAGAGGACAATCCTGACGAACACCACTTTCCGAGGTGAACTTGGGTCAAAGATCGACGCAAGCTCGAGCTCGGCTCCGGCTGTTTGCATACAAGAATTGGGAAACATAAATAACTTTCTCTGGTACACCATTCAGTGCCAGAGGAGTGATATTTACGTGCACCGTTGTTCTCGCACGTATACTCGAAAGGTTCATTGTAGAAGTGGACCAACCGAACTGCTACTTAAATTGTTCAGCCCAACAATCCAGACGACGTCCCTGAGAGTGAATCAATGAGCCGCTAGATTCCTTGAACAACTCACGCCAGGCTTCCGTGGGCCGGTATTTCTAATCAAACGGTAAAGGCTGCAGCTACTGCCAACAGACACAGCTTTCGCTACTTTCTGACATGATACTTTAACACCTGGGGAACGTTCCACACGGCTTCCCTTACATTACAAAAGGGCAGTCTTTTAGACTATATAAATTATGAGGAACGGATTACAATGACGAGCGCGACTTCTCATGATGAATTCGGGTGAGAGCCCCTACTCGGCTTCCGAAATTCGTGTATAAATGAAAAAAGGGGCAATCCGTCGAGAGTCAGTCAGCTTCTATGGCTTGGAGGTTTGAGGGTTGAAGTGACGGGACTAGTCCTAAGTAGGCCCCGCTGAATATGCACTGGAGATGGGTCACCTTGGAAAGTTTTATTTAGCAGCTATACAGTACAGCGTGGCTCGATGAATTATTCAATGGTCACCTCGCCGTTGACATAGCACGATGGATCATACATTAACAAATAACAGTGAGCTAAACTGTTGGAAATTATTCTGTGCCAACATCAGAACATCAGATAAAAACCCAATAAAATAAAAAGAACAAACAATATAAACCGAAGGGTCAAATTATCTTCAAGATGAAAAGCGTCTGCAACGATGGTCCGATGGACTATTTTGGGACCTCATGGGAACAAACAAATTCCGAAAAGTGAGTTGGGATTGCGGGATGTGTGATGGGTCTCAGCAGTAGGAATAACGACCACGTTCAAAATACTTTGCGTCCACTGCGCGACCATATGTGAACGGGTGTTGCGCTGCTGAGGAGAATGGAGTCCTACCTTGAATCGGTCTGTCTAGAAACCGCTATACTGATCCACTGTGGACCTGTGGTCCTATTCGCGAAGCACCGATTGGTTCAAACATCATCACCATAAACATAACTAAACCGGTTCACATCAGAGCACGATCAATGTACCAATTTTCGTGTAGACGAACCTAAACACCAAATGGCACTTTTATTTTAAACAGAAAGATATCAAGATTGTATGCATGTGGGTGAAAAATGAAGGCAAAAATGGACTAAGAAATGGAAATCTTAACGAATGAGTTTTACTGTTTTCGGCAAGTTGGGCATGCTGGGACAGGATCTACGAGATCAATCCGCGTTATGTGTAGATGGATAAAGGTTTCGTATTTCATTATTTTCTTACCATATCTATGTCTTAAGTCTTTTAATTTTTCCCCACGGGTTGCTGAGATACAGCAACCAAAATCGCCAGATTCGAATCATGAGTATTGGCTGTTCAAACTGAAACTGGAAATTCACTTTCGCGAGTAGAGTACTATTACATATTTAGGACTTACTAATACTTAGTGGCACTTCACATACATCTTCAACTTCTTACATCGGACTGTTTTGGTTCCCTGAAGCGGCCTGACAAAACGACGGTACCGATACGAAGGGAATGGGTCCCAAAGCGAAAATTAATCGGAACCTACAGGGAAGTACAGCCTACACGGCAACGCAAATAAACACTGATGTGAGAAAAAAATCGATTTGAAACAGAATGCAATTATGGGATTCGTTCAGTGACAAATTGCGACTAGATGTATCCAATTTGGGGCAAACTCACCGCAGAACATCAATGCTATCGGTGGATTCTGCACGAAACATAGCCATTCGGGCTATCAGAGCTGTGGCCGCTTCTTGATCAAAACCACAAATCATGTGTGGCAACTGAGTGGTCGAGTCCACCCAGTTACGGCAGGCGGTTGTCACACGCAATTTTCGTTGCCCGTTCGCGCGCTGATACTGGGTTACAAATTGGACATATCCACGACCACCGGGAGGCAGTTGTGCCGGGCCGGAACCCGAGGTGGCTACTTCAAAAAATATGCCCAGTGTCGTTGCCGGAGTAAAACCATTCAGCCGCCAAACAGAGGTGCGACCAATGCCGACTTCCTGATCGCCTGTATTCGTAGTCTTGATATTCGCCGAGAAACATGGCCCGATGCAACCGGAGACTTTCAGTTCACGAGAAGTCTGATGAGATGCAGATGTGGGAGGTGATACGGAAGTTTAGACTGAACTACGTCAAGTAAGGCTGTCGGAACCAGACCAGGCCATTTCCGCATGCATTAAAACAATATGATCTAGAGATTTGTAAGCAGATCAGCAGTGACTAGATCTTTGATCATCAGTAAAAGACCGAGTTACTGCACGTGAGAATTCCTACACAAGTATGTCCTGGTGATAATACTATACGGGGGACGAGTTTGAGATCAGAGTGGCATTTCAAAAGACCCACATAGAAAAGGTGGGTGAGTCCATTGATAGTTTTCACAGGCATTTATGCGTCAATCGTATGCCTTGTTAAGCAGAAAGACACGGGATGGAAGGGACATTACTAATTGAATGAACACTTCGTCGTGTCACTTTAAAATTCTTCCTTGGCAATTTCAAAATGATCACCGGGTAGAAACAGAGTAAGATTGGTAAAGCGCATTGAGGGACAAGGGAAGATATAACTATGGGTTCAGTTGGGAATCGTCTGAGATTTCGAATTTGAAAGCAACGACAACGCAGTTTGTACGCGCAATCGGCAACAACAGACGACCAGCAAAGGCAAGTGTTTACCACTGCTCTGATGTGCTTAAAAGATTCAATTCTGGGTAAACGAAAGCTGTGAAGAGTAGAAGGATCATTTGGGAAACCTGTGGGGTATAAGGAGAAAATACAATCAGAACACTCGGAACAGTCGGGAGATAGACCATCCCATTCAGAAGAAAAAGTAATGTTTTGAAGACGGGAAAATAGATGATTAACGTCCTCTTCAGTTGATGCAGGGGGAATTATAGCTACGTCAAAGCTATCCTTTGTTACAACCTCAGTAGAACTAGACGAGAAGTCACTGACATAAGCAGAGAACGGGGTGAAACACAGCATCTCGAAGAACACCAGAATAATTTAGTAGGAGTTTGAAAGACTTGTCTGCAAATCTGTTGCTCTGGATGCATGCCGAAAAAAGTCGACGAGCCATGTCAATAAACAAGGTGGACAAACAAAAGGAGTGAAGCCTCTGAAGTTAGAGTGATCGAGGAATGTATAAGAATAACCAAGCAATATGTACCTCACGGATTCAGCACAGTGGAAGTGTAACCACACAGAACGGCAATTGGGCATGCCCGATAAAGGGCTGAAATCCTGGTTCAGCTAGCCTTAGAAACACAAAATGATAAGACATACGGATTAGATTGTTTTCATTCCACTTTACTCATCCCCGCATTATTAGGTGTATTTTTTGAAAGTTGTTATATGACAAGATACTTTATGCATCCCCAGGGGGGGGGTAACCAAATGAGCGGATCCCAATGTAAAATAAGACTGATCCGAATATTCTACGGCACTAGATTAACAAAGTATAGACATGCAAAATATGTGCAAACCTCAATCATGCGGACGAAACGATTAGCAAGTGAGAACCAAAGTTCAACAATGCTCAATACCAAACGGAATCACAACGGCAGAGTCAGAGGTCAAGTACAAAATGTGTCACGGCCGATACATCAAAGTATAAACAAGGGTTCAAACGTGTTGATTGGCATGTATGATAAAATGTGCAACATTCAACGGAGAATTCACGTTATTGGGGAAAATGCATACATGGGGAGACATTCACTAAGGACTTTTTATACGCAAGTTACACCGCCCGCCAGAATCCTCCTGCGGTAATTAACGTCTAACATTTGAGAAGGGGCCACGATTCTTGTCTGACTCATCAAACCCTGCTATCCGTGCCTATGACCTATTGCTGTGCGGGCCACGTCTACTGCGGGTTGTAGACATTATTGTCTGCCTCATGTTGGGCACACACACTTCAAATGTGCAGCATGAATAATTCGTCGCAAATGGTTCGAAAAGAACTAGGAAACAACATAGAGAAAGATTATGGTTTTAAACTCACGAAACACAAGTGTAAGGTATGGGAAAGTCAAGAACCCACGGCGTCGGCTGTTATCGTACAGCTATCAAAATGGATTCAGTACTTAGCGATGTAGAATCCAGGTGTAGCAACGGGGCTAAGATACGCGAATGTTATCAAGATGTTGAGAACAACAGGACAAATCTATATGAGATATGATAAATCGGATGGTATTCAAGGAGGGCAAATGAACCGACTGTGAAAGAGGGTGGGTCTTACCTGGCGAAAGAACGAAAGTAGAGAAGGAGCGCATGAAGATTGTTGCAACTAGTTTCAAAAAATATGGACGAGTGAGACAAAGAAGCAGTATGGTTGAAAATTCGTGATACAAGTGTGACATAGAGAGCAGTCACGAAATTAGGGCGGGTTTTGAATCTAGATAACCAGGTAAGTTTCACTTTCCACTTCTTCCAGTAGAAGATTCTATACAGTTTCGATAAGTTGTATGGGTGCCACTATATTCACAGTCGTTACCATCCGACTGATCTCTAACTGATATAATCTGGTCATCAGTAGCATCATGTCTCATGCAATATTCCGTCCCCGCCTTGACTGAAGAGTAGAATCAGTGAACAAAAATTTCACTTCTTGCTATAACATCAGGCAAAATTGTGACTCATTTAATTGTGGATGAAGCAAAAAGCTGCCTGTTGATTCCTATCTATATTGCAGTTCGCAATCAATTCAATTATGTTGACGGGCGAATGGTTAAAACGTGTAAGTCATGAGCACGATGTGGGCATCTCTGTGTACTTATTTGTCCATTTGGATGACATTATTCATATTCATGAGAGCCAAAACTGGAAATCAATGCAGTCACTGATACTCTGGTCGATGGTACCTTCTCCAGCAATTTTCCCTTCAATGGTGTACACCGTGCATCTCTGGCTACTGAAACTATTTTCAGTAATAGAAGCTGGAATTCGACTGGATCGAAGTGTTTCCGGACCAATCGGTCAGATTGCACTTGGTGTGATGTGTTATATCAAGTCGAAACAAATATTATGGACGAGTAGGATATGAACATCAAAATCACGTGTACACTGCATGTTTTAGCTGATAACAGGATAGAAAACTCCAAGACTGAACATATTAGCCTGCTGATTGACACACACCTGCCCGCCTCAAAGCTGTATGCATTGGCGCGTGTCCAGCTCGCAAATGGGAGAACAAACACCAATTTGGTGATTAGTTGCGAATAAGGTAGGTGATGGGCCCATTAAGCCTCTGAACGCCTCAGTATGGTCGGGAGTGGATGTCTCAGGCTCTGAGATGGCTAATTGTCCTGAACGCCTCTCGAAATGCTCCCAAGTGACTGTGCGTCTAACACAACCTCTGCTCAGGAAGTCCAACTCACTGTCTTCTCGTGGCGGAGGAATTTCCACAAAAGTGAGAAGACGAAAGAGAATACCCGGGGCTCTCTGCCGGGTTGACTGACTGATAGTCGGTCTACGAGAGATGACTAAATCTTGATTCCAAACAAACCACGGGTGGCGTATGAGGCGGGTAATACTGCCCACCGGCATCTGTGGTGGAGGCATGCACTGGGCACGCAGGATGTCTGACCCTATCCGAAGGGCGTATGTGCTAAAATATTAGTCACCAGCCCCCAGTGGGTTACGGACTCCATGCTTCATTCCGCTGCTTTGCGGGTTAAGCTTTGGATATCTAAAGACTTTGGTTGTGGACCCGTAAGAAGACCACCAGATTTGGCCTAGGCAACCTTGCAGTATTGCACCCATAAACAAAATAAATCGTGGAACGTGACGCCATGTACCCCTTCTTTCTGTTTTGTACTGTTTTTTGGCAAACCACCTGAAATCAGGCGGGTTCGAAATGTAATAATAATAATAATACAGTGGACCCGCTAAATAAGCGGTAGAGGATAAGTAGCGGCGAATGCTTGAGGATGTGACAGGTTTTATGTCTGTCAAGTTGATCACAAAAGGCCGATGGTGTTTGAGTGGTTTAGAACGCATACTTACAACTTCGGAGATCAAAAGTTCCAATCCCGCCGCCACTGGTCACTTTTGTGGTAGTCGGTAATCTACTGTCGTCCGGCTCGCTACCACATTTGAACCATGTGGACCTTAAGTTAATCTCCACTTCAACTGCGGTGCAGTGGGCCTTGTACTGCACTGATGCGCAAGTACGTAATAAAAAAAATTGACAGTGCCACACAAACAGGTGGGGATATGACTCACTACTAAGTGAGGCCGGTAACCGTTGTTGCATTTTACTACACAATATCGGCCACCAGCCTCTAATGGATGAGAAACTTGATCCTAATGTATTGTAGAGGCTGATTTCCGGAAACGGATTGATATGATCAAAGCGGAAATGGAGCGTCTGAGCCATCAGCCAGTCATCATATGTTGGACAACCGGTCTTTGACACCCATAACTGGTAAGAAAACTGCGTTTCAGTGTGCCGACTTCAACGCTAATCGTAAAAAATGAACAGCCACCAAAGAAAGTCTGAAAGAAGTCATCCTACCAACAAACCGTAGTCCGCAGCGCGAAAGTTAGTAGATCCCATCGACCTATTTTCAAAGAGCAAATTGTAAGACAATTCCTCCAACACTCACGGGGTTTAAAACAATCTGGCACGAAACCACGTGGCTGACATGTGTAAAGGATAACCTCGGATTGACAGACAAATAGCTAACTTAAGTAGAAGGCAAACAGAGAAAAAACTACACCCAGATGAACAATGGAGTTCATACTCAATGGTGTCCTCCGAGCATATTTATTTTGCTCTGTGTGAGACAAAGACGAATAAGACGAATATGGTTCAGGCGGTGCGAATAATTTTTATTCAGAACAGCTACCCAGATCACCTAGTTGATAACACCGGAGTTACTTACAAAGGGTTTGAAGGATTTGCTGCCTATCGCGGCTGTGTTGTGGGATTCGACGTGGAAGCCAACAATACCAAACACGCAATCCATATCGAAAGGGCATACTCTGTGAAGTCTGCTGCAGGTGAATAGGATTGTATCAAGCTACTGACCAGCTATGCTCTGGTTGCACTTGAGTAACATCAATTTCCTGTCACGTGAAAATATGGAGATTGATTTACTTTTTGGGTGAGATGCACATGACTTATTGGTACAAGATCAACGTTTGGGAGACACGGATGAATCGTATGCCGTCAAAACAGCTCTGGGTTGGACGATGATGGGGCTCGTTTCTGTAGGTTCAGTGGGAATCAAGAACGTTCATTCTTCTAAGATCGCTGAACTTGAGGAATTAAAGATTCTACCAACAAGACAGGTCATTTTCATAGAAGACCGAGAAGCCTTACCAACCATGAAAAAGACAGTACCTTTGAGACTGGTATTACGAGCTAGCACTGCCCTGGCGAACAGATTTAATGACCTTATCGAACAATAAAGCATATGTCTTACAACGCTTATCACAACTTGGTAAACGCTTCCACAGTTCAGAAGGCCTTCGGAAAAATATGCAAAAACGATGAACGAATATATGGAACCAGGACATGCTGAGGAAGCGCCGAACGGAGAAAAGAATCCCTTTTGGTACATCCCTCACCACTCATCAAGCTACAAAGAGTACGAGTGATGTTTGATTGCTTGCTCAAATTTAGTGGGCACTCTCTGGACGAATAACTTCTGTCAGGATCAGAATTGGCAAACTCTCTAGTAGGAGTACTCTTGCAATTCCGACAAAAAAGACCGCCGTTATGGCGGATATTGAATCTATGTTTTGCCAAGTGGACGTTCTGGAGAGGGGTGGCGACATTATACACTTCTGTGGTAGGTGAAAGGGAACCTCACACGCTTACCGAAAGAATGACAGTAAACCTATTTGGAGCGACATCGTCTCGAAGCCATGCTAATTTCACATTCAATCGGTCTACTGACGACAATGCTAACAGTTACGACCCAGATCTCCTTGAAGAGGTGGAACTGTTTCTACGTGACGACTGTCTCATCAGTGTCAGAGATGAAAGTACTGCAATTCGGTTTGCAGGACATTAAAGGTTTCAATTTGACTGAATGGAAGAGTACCAGCACCGATTTCATGCGACCGATACCGGAATCTGAACAGTCAGTGCGGCTGTCTTGTCGTCCAATCAGTTGACGCTCGGTGTAGAATGGGAAGTAGATAATGACCAATTCTGTTATCCCGTCTACTCAATCACCAATACATTCACCAGAAGGAACATACGTATCTTTCATTTCTGAACTCATCGGTCATTTTGTTCCGGTTACAATACTCACAAGAGTGGTTTTACAGGACTTGAGCAAACGCTAAATGGATTGGAATGAAGAAATCGCAGGGGAAGATTTGATGTTGTGGAATAAGTGGTTGAAGCAGTTGCCATAGCTGAAAGTTCTCTTCATTTATCGATGTATTTATTCTCCAGAAGTCACAAACAACTGAAAAATGCCAATTAGCGTTCGTAAATGTTAAAGTTGCTGCAATCCCGTAAGCACACTACACTTGGAGTTGACAGCAGCCGTGACGATCACGAAAATATCGCGACCGATTCGTCAGGATCCCCGAAACATTCTTCTGGACAGATTCTTCAGTTGTATTGCAAAACGTACGTAACCCGTCGAAGCGTTTCTTCGCTTTAGTTTGTCAGGACCGAACGAGATTCAGTGTATCTAGAAACGATGTGCCATGTGACGTATCAAACGAGAAAAAGCGTTGTGTCAATAACACGGCCCTGTCGGTGGGGAAAAATTACAGTTGGCCGACGTTTCGGTTACCGCACGCAACCTTTCCCACTTTCTTCGCCAATCGTACAGCCTCGATACATGAACTATTTCATCTAGACGAATGGAACTACATCGAGCCAAAGAAAAATCGAGTTGTCATGTTGTCCCAAAGAGTATAACCACGTACCTTACTGAGATCATAATCCAAGCTCGACCTCGTACAAAAAGATCATACAGAATAACAGACAATTTCACGCAAAAATGACAAAGCGGAGCGCCTACCTTCACTTCCATCTGCCCGGCGAATCCCATGAGGAAAGCGCCTTGAGAGTCTTTGTTAAACACGCGTCGGTATGTCTGCTGAAACAAGCTAGAAGCAAAACTGTCCCCCATTACCATGTGACCGCCGGTGTAGTTGCACAGATAGCGTAACTCGTGCAAACCGGTCTGGTCCAGGGAACAACTGAAAATATCTACGACGTGTAGATTCTGTGCAGCGCGATTGGCCAAACTTTCATAATGCTGATCAAATATAAGGAGGAAATTGGGTGCAGCCAAAGGTGTGAATCAAAAACTGAAGACAAATGGAGGAAATGAAAGTAAGCAGTATGCAGCTGTGTGAACAGAATTTCTCGAAAGCTTCCGATAAACAGAACCATTCGTCGAATTACAGTGATTCCCTATCGGACTCTGACCGGGAACACACTAACAGTTCTGATGTACAAATGAGACTATTGTGAATAAATAAAACCGACAACAATGTTCGCATATGATTAAAGGGAAACACAACAGATAACCGGATTGTGAATGCTCTTGCTTAACTACACGTTGAAGATTACTGCTAAAGTTACAAATTCCATGATATAGAAAAGATCTAACAGCTTTCAATGTTCCCAATTTCAAGGGGAAAAGGTACCGTATTATTTAGAGAACACAGAATACCGAACAAGCTCGTTTACAGTGACTCATACTCATGCCATTGCATCACAATGTATCATGACACTTTAAGGGACAGGACCAATTAGACAAAAAGTGGAAGTGATAGAGATTAATGGTGACAGAAAAATTGCATTACAGGTTTACCGCAAGACCATTAGTACCGTGTTTGTTGTTTTATCAACTGAGCTAAGAGGCGACATCCGATGGTTTAATGACGTTTACATTGGTAGATTTTGAGAACCGTTGAAATTTTCCGGATATCTCATCCATTTCCTGGAATGAATCATTCTAATTAGTTTAAATCAATGAGCAGAATACCAATGAAGTCATCGTTTCAAAGGCAGGCTGTCGTTGGTTAGGTTAGAACTCCTCGTATTTCGGGCCCAATAGTTGGCGAGAGTATCACCATAAACAGTTGAATACAACATTTAATAAGCATTCGGGTGGACTACAGAGGTAGACAGACTTCTTATTCCAGGCTTTATCACCAATTTCATGCCTGGCAATCATTATTGTTGCCTCTGTTGCCGCTGAACGGTGCAGAATGTCCGCCTCACGGAAGAATCTATTCGACACAAGACAGTTCACCTTCAGTGAGAACTGCAGTTCGATTATTTTCATTATATACTTGCGCGTAAGCGTAGTGGAAAGCATACACCCCACAGCCTCAAAGGTTCACTGCCCAATTAGTTATAGCTAGCAACCAGACCCTGTGACTCAGAGTGAAGAAATACATATGATTCTAGTTAGATCAGACGACGTAACCAACCGGCGACAGCGGATAACCGTCTAACACCAAAGTGATCGGCCTCGGTGCCGGGATTCGAATCTCCGACCTCCGACGTGATAAGCAAACGCTCCTCAACCACTATATGACCACCACCAGAGCGACTAGTATCGCTCGACCACCACAGAGGTCCGAGGTGCCCAGATTCAAAACTCGCTACCGCCATTACACTGACATGATGAATAGCCCCACTGATATGTTGGCACCATTATGAAGAATATCAGTTCGACTTTTAGTCTATACCATCGATCATCAAATAAACTGTTAGATCTCTGCAGTTATGGTGCTTATCGCATATGTTACATTCATCCTAGGGCCCGGAACAAGTAACTAATGTACTCTGATCACCTGTTAAGCCTTTGTTTTTTTACAACACGTTGATAGAATGTACAACAGTGACGGATGGACGATGGCGTGAAAAGCATCTGCATGTACAGACATACAAGGTCTACACTGAAGGTTCGATCATATTACTGGGAAGGTTTCTTTTGTAAACATAAAGAACTGGTTGTTATTGATGGTCTTGCAGCGTACATGATTGGATATAACAAACTAATATTCGTGATGTGGACAGGATATCGCGTTCAATCATTATGGATCAATTACACGTTGCAGAAAATGAAACTGCTTTAGATCAGTACTAGACAATATGGTTCCCACCCGTGTTCTTCGCTGTGTTTTTCTAACGACGGATGGACAGTATAAAGTGATCTTGACGAGAGTCAAATCATTGGGAACCGCCCCGGCGGTGTTAACATACAGGTGAGTCTCAGATGTTCAGCTTGAACCTCTTCGTGGGCTGCTTATTAGAGATACCACTGGTGATTCGAAAGGAAGAAATGCTGCAAATTGATACCATGGTTTGACAATGTTGAGTGGAGTGTAGATAATGTACAATGAATTATCCCAGAACAAGTTTGCAGTTAAGGCGATGGATACATACGATTCAGGGGAGACAGGGCATGAACTGTGCTACTGCAGATGTGATCAGACAGCATCATCACATGTGTATCATTTGACAAGCGGTAAAGACAACTCGTCAATCAAAAAATAGTTACTACCTCGCGCAACAGATGATACGGAACAAAAAACTCACCGGCAACGAAATCAGTGGACAGGGAGATATCAAATATTGACACAAACGAAACAAACATATGAGAACAGCAGATTCGTCACCACGTTACCTACCTTCATGGCTTTTCTCATGTACTTGCAATTGTCTTTCTCAATATCATGATGCGATCGAATCACATTTTTGAAATCATCATCTACAACCATGCCTGGACCCTGAGTGCATGGGCCACCGAGAAAGAGCATGACTCGGGCTCCGGTGTTCGGATACGTCGCCTCCAACAGACCAACTGTGATACTTAACGCCGTGCCCACCGAGCGCAGAGGACGTTTGCCTTGGGGCACAGGCCACGGATCTGATTGTAATTCGGTAAGCAAATCGGTGAGCAACGCATCGCATTTCTCCATCGGTTGAATGAATCTGAGACAAGAGAATAGGGTTGCGTTTGTTTATCACTGTAGCACGAACCAACGTCTAGAAGGGCCGCGCTAGAACGATGCAGAACTCCCGTTATTCGTGGACCGATAGGATTCGAAGATAGCAGTTTTACTTTTTATGAATAATGTAGTGGAAGAGGGTGATTCTATGGTCATGATGCTCCAATCTATCGATAAACGATGAGATTTACCGTAGGAATTTCAGTGGGGTCACAGACGTTACTTGTTTGGCTAAGTGGACTGGCTGTCAACGGCCTGTTTTGATACACAACACTACATGATGTAGCCACCCAGTGATCACTGATCTAGGACAATGTTAACTGGTCTCATACACAACAATCGACTCCAATCATAGACATTATTCGAAGCGACCTACGAGAAAAGAAGGTATTATAAACGACCAACATATAGAGGGCGAGCCAGTCCAAATAGCCTGGTGGTAAAGTGGGCGACTCACAATCAAGCCCAGTTGGTTTAGAGTCCATGATGAAACTTGGAGTGTAAACTATAGATGGTGTTTCCAAACAAAGATGAAACAGCTGTTTAAGGATACCATGGTTTTTAATGGCGAATGGAGACAACAGAAATTAGCGATCACATTGAGGACACGATTGTTAGGTGGCAACTGAATAAATCGGACCTTCGAGTGACTCACTTTTTCATAGGTCTAAAATCAAACAATAAATGGATTTCATTCAATCTACATAATATCAGACCTCTCGAGAGGAATGACAAGTAGAGTTCCCGAAATATAACCACCAGGACAAATGAACTGCGTGACAGGAGTCATGGAAACGTTTCAAGGCGACAGTGACGAATTTGTTGCGCCTTTGAGGGGTATGGCTGATTATGCTTGAATTCAGACAGTTATGCGACTATGTGGCTGAGAAACGGTCAGCAAAGGAGATTGTTTTATACCAAGGTCTCTTACCCACGACAATCCTCATCCCGTGGGCCCCAACCAGGGAAGCGGGAATCCCCAACCGAAGCCAACGCTGATGCTAGTTTCCTCATACCTCTGCGCCAAGCACTGGCCTGACAGCCGCGTCGCTTCTTCCAACCTCAAAATCATTGAAGGGATTTCCTTCGGAAATGTTTCTTTAAGGGTGACGCTTTTGTGTTGACTTTTGAAATTCACGGGGGCTTAAAAATTGAAATCCCAAGTTTGTCATACCAGAAGTTATTCTAGGAAAATTACTTAACTGTAGAATATTGCACCAGGCCATATCTAACACGAAGCTGCATATCTTATAACCGTGGTCACATCTATCCATTTGTCATAATTTTTTTACAGTACCAGAGTCCCCAGAAAATTGAATGACTCATGGGTATCAATTTCTTGCTAACAGCCACGATCGAAGGTAGTTTGCGAATTCATTCTTTGTATGTAAGGAAGAAGTTATCGCAATTTTCCCGTGTAACTTTGAAGTTTTTTTCCAGGGTGTAACCCTGCATGTTAGAGAATGATGATTCCGAAAAACCCTTATGTCCAGGGAATTCCTACAACACCTGTACTCATTATTTTGCAATAGGCATCGGCTGAGTTGCAGCAAAATGATTCTGGGAAGAAATCCTGCAATCCCGCGAATTTGCGTTTACTTTGTAAAAATCATATCACGTTGTCTAAATCAACCAGTAATAATAACACCAGTATAGTCTGGGGTGGGGGATATCAAATAACCACAGGAACCCACAGTACCGTCAAACAGAACAGAAAATCGAGGGGCTGAGAATGAGTGCAGTCCGAACAGAACGGCTATCTACACGGGGACAAAAGCGAGAACTTCAACGGAGATGAAATCAATTTCCGATGAAAGACTTCTGGTATTCGACAGACCTTAAGTAGGATCTTGTGTCAAAGAAAAGTGACGGTTTTCATCCTATTCTTCCATTGAGAAGGGCGGTGTAGAGGGGATGGTGCACACTACTTCACCACAAAACTTGTGTGGGATAGAACGCAGAAGCACTGATTCAAAGCATCAGATATAAAACTCTGTCTTGTAGAAAAACGGGAACAGAATGAATCCGTGTTTAACGACGCCCCACTTACCGATTGTAGGGTAGTTGGGCTAATTGAGCTTGATCTACCCCGATCGGACCTTTCTGTCCGGGTGTGGGTGTTGGACGACCAGCAAAACTGCCCACAGCACCACCTGGGCCTGCGGCACTGCGACCAACACCAAGCATTAACTGAGAGAGCACGAGGAGGACGAGGGCGAGGAGATAAAAATGAGGGAAGAGATTTTTATACCGGATCGAAGATTAATCAGAGAATCAGAACCGGGGTCACAATGAACAGGTCGACACACACACACGCTGCAGACTGAAGTAAACGAGTTGTGTGGGAAGTGAGGTAAGTAGGAATGGGTATCAGAAAATGGTGTGCACTGAAAAAGGTGAGAGACGATAGAGAGAATAGACATACAGATGCGGACGGATAGCCGTGAGCAGGTAAGCGAGCCTGTGTTGTTAGTGGGATGTTCTGTACCGAACACACGACCTTCAGAAGACTAGAATAAACGCAAGGTGTACACCGACGCATCACCAACCGATTAACTGTTATAAGTAGGATGCAAATGTACTTACTTTGTACATATCAACTTTCTGACAGAAACGTGCAGCACATTGGATAGACACGAAATAAACAATCTTTGCACTTATATAGGTACAGAAAAACAGGAGGAAAGATTTCACGAAAGCATTAGACAAAAACGAAGGATAATTTTGAGGTTAATTTATCTGCTGAGGGGACGGCTAAGTCTCCCCTCTACCCAAATCGAGGCGCTAATTTCGTTACGATTGTTAAGAAAATTTACTTTTTGAGTAATATCATATTTATAATTTTTTACGATTTGCGTTTGCACTTTAACGTCAGTGCCCTTTCCAAATTGGTCGATTCCCCTACTTCTGCATCAATGTACAAAGTCGGTTCCCGCCGGTCCGGGTAAGATTATGAATACGGTTGACGTCTCTGCCTGCTGTGTTCGTTTCTGTTCGTGTCCCGCTGTGCCATCGACGTACGTTTGGTCGATAACTGAATGTTTTCTCTTAAACTAGTCGGAGGTCTAGGTTTGATTCTCGTGCACCCGATTTCGTGTTCTGACATTGTGCGACTACAGGCTATGGTGATCAATCGCGTATCCATTCTATGTTTTGTGTTTCTTGTGTGCGTGTGCGACGTCTATCTTGGATTTCTTTTGTGACTGTGTGATTCGAAGTTTGTGATCTGTCGGGGAAGACACGATAATATCATAGTTTAATAAAAAATGCTAAGAACACCGTCAACTTTGTCTTCCACATGATCCGGTTTCGAAATCGAAACAAAAAACCTTGTTGAGGAAAATTTTCCATGCCTTAAAATGAACCGACAACCCAGATGAAAATACCCATTGCATTCAGATGGACCCAAGTGCTGGAGCTGATCATTATATATATATATATATATATATATATATATATATATATATATATATATATATCAAAAGGTATCAGTAGGTCAGCCACCGTAAGGAGCCGCATGATAGCTTCGTCTGAACCTCGAGCTCAAAATTAGTTAGACATCTATATCACTCGAACGACGGTTCATTTACACTAGATTTCGAACCAAGTAGTAAAACGGAGACAAATAGTGAGCTCTTGATTTACAACGTAGGAAGAAATTCGTTTTGTTAAATTTAACTATTAGTCCGTCCCATACTATTATGTACATATAATACAAACCAGATCGGAATGATCTTTACGGATCAATGACTGCTTTCCTTTATGGTTCTGTGGCTCATGCAAGCAGGTCACAAGCGACGGGGCACACTAAATCAAAATGCTTCACAAAGTAAACCTTACCTGAATTTGGCCACCAGTGTAATCTTTGGTTCCTTTGAATACCCAAGATTTCGCGATCGGGCCAGCCTCAAGTTCGTGCACGTGAACCATCTTACCAAAAGTGATGAGACCAACCAATGCGTTCGGTGGGAGGAAGCTGAGTGACATCTGTATAGACTCCTGAATAAGAACACCAGTAATAATTCATTAATATCAATTATGAGCAGGTATGGACAGTAAACAGAAACAGTACCAATCATTATGTTACCACAAAAAAGAAGAATAGATTAGCTTATCCATAATTCACATAGGTAGCAGACGTGAATTCAAGAAAACAAGCCCTTAGACTAACGTTATTCGTCTCATAGACGATCTCTTCTTGATTTGCAATCGGCAATCCTTGTACCATTCCGCTCTGTCAGCACTATTTTAGCACTTGCTTCTTGATCATACCTCCTACGATTCGTCTAACCTTAACTTTCGATCACTCGTCTATTATGAAGGCAGTTAGGTGCCATATTGGGTACCTGTTTCCAGGTTCAGGATCTGCAACTAGAGTTTTTCCTGACATTTAGTGGGCATTGGTGACTGTTTACCAATCTCTGGCGTCCGTGGATTAGCGACTCGCTTTTGTGTAGCGACCATGGCCAGGGGTACAGTAACTGAACCTCTCCGGCGAGTCCAAACCACAGGCCACACCTGTTCGGGTAGCCCATACAGTGCTACCAAGTCCTTTGACGGGCGGTGATCAAACGGTTATCATTGTGGACTGTGAACAATAACGACCCATCACCGCCGGTCCGTTTCTCATTTTCCAGCCTTTCATTGGCCGCGGCCCTTTCCTGAATTGTTGTACTTTGTTGTACAGTAAATTAAGAGGGAAGTAAGAAGAGTATTTTATTTTTTTAACTGGACCCGGAAAATCACACGTAATGTGGTCTTGTGCCGTTTCTGTATCGGATAGGTTCGGTTACTATAACCTAGGCCGTGGTTGCTGAATAACCGTCAGTTCAGTTCATACAACCACTAGCCATGCACTGCACTGGGTTCGGTGTCTTCGTTTGCTATGTCGCGGCAACAACCTCAAACGGAAATAACAAAGAAAAAAACAAGAGAACGAAAAGAGTTAGAAGAAAACTACAAATAGTACCAAGCGAATAAAGAAAGTTTGTGAATACAAGAACGACACCGATCGCGACATCAAACCACGCCCTCTAACGTATCTAACCACTGAGTGGGGGGATCTTTTGCACCCCAACCACGAGATGTAACACGCCCTACATAGCCAAGTTCACCGATTCGGCTTTCCATGCCTTTTTGCATGTCATAAACAGACCACTCTTACTCATCTTCCAACCATCACCCGCCTGAGAAAACATTGCGCGCCGAGGAATTCTGTCCGGGACCATGCCTAACACATGTCCCAACCACCTCAGCCTGGCGACCTTTGGTGAATCTAATGATTTGGTTCGTGGGTATAGTACTCTGCGTTTAACCTTAGCATTATCGACACGGTGTTCCAGCCATATTCAGGCAAAACTGTGAAGTCATCGGTGTTCGAATACCGACAATCCTCGTATATCCTGCAACCGCAGTGACCGTGTTTCTGCACCGTATAGAAATGCATCGACTGCTGCAGTGTACACTTGACCCTTGCTGGACAAACATCAGTATCTACTAAACAATCACCAGCGCCCACTAAACGATCGCCAGTGGTCACTGGATGATCGCAAGAGGCCACTAAACAACACAAAAAACTGTAATAATACGTGCTCCTCCCAAAACAACGAGTCAGTGAAACAATAATCTCCTTTCCATATCTTCACGAACTTGTAGTTTCTGTTCTTTAAAAGCAGAACTAACGAGTTGACTCCATCGTAACTGCTCCACAAACAATCCTGGGACTAGGGGTGATTGTGTCTCACTTCAATCCTTAACATACGACAAAATCCACTGCCTAACGATTGGCAAAAAGACCCATTCACTCTGAAAGATCCCAATGGGAACTTTGGAACTCAGTTTACCGAATGAACTGATTCATCAGTTCAGATAGCTAACCTCTGTTGGTTATTTGTCATGTTGTACCCGTCACAGTCAGGCACCTGCAGAGATGGTCATCGTAGATGTCCATCGAAATATATATATACTACTTACCATCAATATGAGCGCTTGCACATGCAGCCTTGTTGTTCGTTGGGTTAACAGTGACCCAGACACGAATAACTATGAGAAATCACAGTTCTGATTCATTTATGGACTCTTTAATGGAGAGTATCCATTCACACTCCAGACGATTCAAATTAGATCCTAGTGAAGATATAACATCGTAGTGTACAAGTATGAAGGCGAGTGGACAGAGGAGTACCGAGTACGCATACCTGATGAGCGGTAACAACCGCGAAACTGGTCGTGCTTCCGATAAGTTTTGTCCACCCAGTTACATACTACTCACTATCAGCATATATATATATATATCCATATATCACGCAAGGGTATTGTGAAGCAAACCTTCGAAAATCATTTCGGATACCCCCAGTAGCACTCATTGACTCAATCGTGCACTCCCGGGGGGGGGGGGTTCAAGTTCCAGTTGGGACTTGGCGGACAGGCATTGTGGCTCATGATTCCTAATAAAAATGAAAAAGCAGCACAGTGCTCTTCCATGGTCTTCCCTAATGAGAGCTGAACACTGATGCTGCATGATGAATCATAACAGAAATCGTTCCAAAGAAACAAAATCGAGATCGAGATCTGAAGAATACTACGGCTGAATTGTTCACAAAGATCAAATACCAGATCAACTCGGAACACAGGAAGAGGGCATGATAACACTCAGAAATCAAGCATAACATCCTTGAATATTTATGAACTTGAGTTTGCGATTAAATCATAAGATTTTGAACTTCTATATCAGCAATGAATTTTTCTGAGAAGAAACTCTGAGTTTGAAATAAATATTCCACTACTGATATAACCGAGAACAAATCTGAATGCGCGATTACTGTGCCTGCAATGCATTGCGAATTTCCGACTTTGATTACATTTACACAAGGGGCTTCACTAACCGCTTCTAAAATCTCCCTTAATATCCACTTCGCTTAGACTTCTCGTTCTATTTGAATATGGATTTGATCTCGTTTATTTCATCGACAAAAACACTCCTAATACAATTCTAGGTCTCCTTTCTTTTCTGAGCATTTTTCATCTCTTCGCTAGATTCCTGAGTTGCATTTAGGAGACCTTTTTCCAATCTGAATCGAAAGTGTCATTAAACCTATCTGTTTGTTGCCCGAGGCTGGCATTCGTTTCAAGCAAGAACACTATGGTGACGGGCGGAATAAAGCTCTATTTTATTCCTCATTTCCTCTTCCATGAGTCTTGCATGGGGTATTACTGCCATGTATAATTTGGCCTCAAATCACCATAAATTACTTCACGTTTTAGTAGTCTTAAATAAGCAGCGACCTCCGTCCAGTAATACTGTAGCAATGTTATGCATCGGATAAGAGAAACAAAATTGTCATATTATTACTACTTTTGTCCTCCACTATTCTGGTTTTTATTCTGCCCAATTTTCCGTATTATTTTCCTCTCCTCTGTTGACATTGCGTCGCTAATCCCAAATACGAGGATCCATATCAGGTAACCATCAAATGTATTTTTTTTCAATTTTCATACTCCCACAGGACCGTTAAACTATGGAATACAGTCCCTCCATATTAATGTCCATGTATATTTATATATTCACACCGGCTTGAGACCAGGGAAGGGGCCAATGCAACGACAGTTACAAAATAGGGGAAAGGGAGTAGAATACACTGAGACAAACAATTAGCGAGAGAAGAAAGTGCTGACTTCTATTCTCAGCCATGTCCCTCAACGTATCTAACCAATGACAATCCTCATCTCTTGAGCTCTAACCAGGGAGGCGGGAAGCACTAGCCAAAGCCAACGCTGATGCAAGTTTCTTCATACCTCTACGCCAAGTCATAGGCTGACCGCCGCGTCGCTTCTTCCAGCCTTGCCTAGCACGTGCGAATAGAGCACTGAAAGGTGGGCGACGAGCAGGCATTCGTAAAACATGACCGAGACACCGGAGGTGGTGTAAAGCGATCACTTCATTAAGAGGGCGGCTATGCGTGCCTAACAAACGACGGCGCACCTCGTTATTGCTCACTCGATATTCCCACCAGACGCGAGCAATGCTTCAGATACATCGGTTGTCGAACACGGAAAGACGCCGAGCATCCCACTGACAAGCTTTTTGTGATAAAGATATGGATCAATAAATCAGCTCTATTGTAGATATTCCCACACGGTTTCGGAACACAGAGTTTAACACTTTTCCCAACATCTAACGACAAAGATTGTCGATGAAAATTTTCAACGTCATTCAGTTTTATTCCCTGAACAGGTCCATCAGATGAACCGTAATCAGAGAGCCCGACGAGTACAGCACGGTCAAGGTAGACCGAATCGATGTTTTGCACATTAAGAAGCAATCACGAACTAGTCATGGGATATAAACAGCGAGGACATTTTCTCGATGATAGACTACGGCCAGAGATACACAAACGCCGCGAGAGAGAGAGAGAGAGAGAGAGAGGGAGGGAGATACGCGATCGGTGGGGTTGAGCATCTAGGTCAGAGTCACTTTGTAGCTAACCCAAGAGAACTGAGATGATTCATTATGCAGTATCAACGCTCAACTCGCCATTGAATCATTTCACGATTAATCTGAACCCCTATTAGTCATATGGACTAAGAGGACTGTTTGATCAAACCCGTTTAATGTGGTGAAGTGACTGGTCGAATACGGAAACGGACAGTCTACGTGAGTGAATCAATCACGAGCAACGATCAAGTTGCTGGGGAGCAGGTTAAGACTGCCTGGTTAATCAAAAATATGCTTATCATAGACACTGCACATAAGTCAGAATATAGCTCACTCCTAGTCGTGATTTATTCGACGTACGATTCATCTATAACAATACAGTTGTCAAAAATCAAGATGAACCTCACGCCAAATCGATGGATTACTAAGCCACCGGATTATTTCACAGCAAGTAATAACGTAGTTACCTTCAGTTGTGTGAACTCCGGTTCTTCTATGCAAGTATCCACAACAAAAACGAAGATTGGAGGCACGACTGGCGCTTTCTACAAATAAAAGAAAAGGAAACCACTTTTATCCGCGAACCCAGAGAAACAAATATTCGGTTAGGATGGAAAGAAATACTAAGTTACAAGAATATTGGTCTGTCGTACCGTAATTGTGTACTCGAGTGTTGTATACGGTGCCATCAGTTCGGCAGGAAGTCGTTGTTCTGTCATACCAGCATATTGTGGTGGGAAGTTGTTGCGTGATTGGCACAGACAACAAGTCCAAGAACGTGTGCGGATATCAAACTGGAATAGGAAGGGAACAATGTGTTACGCAATTAGGCACACATACACAAATGCTTAGCCGAAGTTCTCGCGAGGGGGGAGGGGTGGTACAAACAAACTGAAGCGCAATGCGAGACGATGAATAAAACAAATATTAATAATGGCGAATATAGCTTATAATCCACCGAACAATTATATTAGTATGCGGCTTTCGTTTTAAAGAAGCTACTTCCAGACAGCCATAAACTGCTATGGTAAATGAGCCCCTAATCCAAAACTATTCATGGGGGAATCACGAAGACCAAAGAAAAGTGTGAACAAAAAAGAACGCATAAGCTGAACTGGCTCAATGAGATAAATTATTCATCGTGCAAGCTCTATCAGTAAACATTCAACGGGAGTTCTGGTCATATGTGCAACCATTGTTGCATCAGGCAAACGTGCAAACCAAATCTGTGTACTCCCTTCATCATCTGATATCCAAGGGCACATAATTCGACAAGAGCCCATCGCTACTCTAGATTTGTTCATGATGTTCATTTAAAGTAGCCACATTCAATGTATGCAGACGAATGCGTAGAGGAAATGCGGGCTTTGCCTGGAGGCTTGTCACTGGTTTGTGTTGGATGCAAGAGATTAACATTTAGAACCTCAGCTCCATTATCCGATCGATATCGCTATCGCATTCTTTATCAAAGATTTACTTGCAACTTTCTAGAGACCTTGGGTTTGCGGCATCTGTTCCGGAGGATGTTGGTGTAAAGCTACGCGCTAGACTAGATTTCAGCTGATAACCGGTTGTATGCGATGACTTGGAAGCTCGCGGAAAATGAGCAGGGTTTGTCCTTATGAACAAAACCTTGTTCTGTTCATTTTCTACTTCTCTTTTATTCACACAACAATCTACAACAATTCTGGAAGGGAGACGAGGCCAATGAAAGGCTGCTAAATGGGAAATGGGACAGCCGTGGCGGGAATCGAACCCGGGTCGTTTTAGTTCAAAGTCCACAAAGATAATTGTTTGAGCACCACCGGCCATAAAACTACTGCTGCCCCGTACCAGCCCAAGAGAGTTTCCACGAGATGCAACAACCCTTGAGAAAAACGATCTGAGCTCTTGATATGGCTTTAGCCAACTCCAGTATCTGCAAGCAAAGCGTGACGAAGGAGTCGACAGAGAAGCATACTTAGTACATGTCCTAACCAACGAAGTCGGTAAAACGATTTTAGCATACTAAATGAGCATGTCCAGTCCAGTTCATTCAAACATTAACTGAGTAGGACGCACGTTCGGTCCTGATATTGCGTATACAAACTATGGAGTTTCTGATTCAGTGTTGCCACCAAAGTCGCGAAATACTCCTCAGACAACGGTGATCGAAGACAGACAGCTGGTCGAGTAGATCAGGTCTCGCGGCTGTATAGACATACAATACGTGCAGAAGCGTTGTGCAATACGTATCACAGCCAGTAGGACGTCTCGTAGTCTCTACAGGTGACAAAGATTACAGAACGCCGCCTGAGCCTTCGCCATTTAGTTGAAGACCTCATCTCCAACCTTCGCATCAGTGCCAATATACAAGTACACGATCGTTATTACAAACGCTGACTTACCGGACAATATGGGTTCAATATACCACGGCATCGACTGCATGCAACCGGTTCATAGTTTATGGGTGGCAGATCATATCGCTCCTTAAACAATGTATATAAGCAGGCGACTGGTATCACGCTCTGAGCTGCTTCCAAACGAGAAATAGGCCAGGCGTTCCAGGAGAAACGAACGCCATCGTTCGCCTCGGACTGCTGGATGAACTCTGCCATAGTAGCCATGGTGGAAAAACTGAAAACAAGAATTCGATGTAAAATACCGCCTGTGAAAACCGCGATGCATAGAATAACATGGTCAGTGGAAATGTTGACAATCACATTTAATTTGTTATTCCAACCACGCGATAAGGCACTCCGATTTTCCTACCTCGCAATCGCATCCATGTATATTGCGGTAAAAAAGTAAACAGGCAAGTTGGATAATAAAAGCAGAAAGGCACATAAACGAGGAAAGCGTGTAGTGCAAATGCTTCTTCCTAACACAATCCGCCTATAACGCGCATTTCTATATGTCCACATTTTTATTTCCGCGAATATGCTCAATCTGTTAAACAAATAAAGCATATATTCTAGGTCTTCAAACTTATGATTTTGACGTGATGATTGTTAGATCGAAACAAGATATACAATAACCAATCGCAATACACAACAATTATTCGTTTAACAACGGACGAAATTCTACGACCCGAACATGTCAATGCTGGCCCTTAGTCATAAACATTCTCCTCCTCATTGCCATCAACATCGTGCAGCGTTTAGCAGCAGAGTCTTCCCCAGTGACCACTACCTTAATCACCATGTTGCACATAGGAATAGAAAGAATGAGTATATAAAATGGACAGGGAGTGGACCTACAAGGGTAGGAAAAGGAAGGAACACCCTAGTAGCCAACACACGGAATACACAGTCTAACTGTACAAATGCACATTGATCAATCATTCCGATTCAACAGAAAGTGACAACACGATCGCCACTAATCACGCTTCGTTGCCATATCCTTCAGTGTCTCCAGCCAACTGGTTGAGGGATCTTTTGGACCCCAGACGAAGAAGATGCGAGGCACCTACTTTTCCTAAGTTTGCTGCACACTTTCTCATTTCTCGCTGCCAAGTCACCTGCCGACATCCACGTGGCTTCTTCCACTCCTGAGGTGGAACGGGGAATAGGACACGGTATGGTAGACGTATGTGGCCAAACGCAATACGTGTCCCAATCAACAAAGTCTACTAAGCTGGATACGCTGTGACAGAAAATTCTCTGAACTAGTATCCAGTACTCGATTTCTGACCTCAGCGTTGCTTACTCGGTCGTTCCGTTCACTCTTAGCAATGCTAGGCAAACATCGGTGGTCGAAAACCTGAAGACGACGAACATCCATTCGGTGATAGGTAGAAACTTGGATTTAACGGAGAGAGATGCAGCGCCATAGGGCACTTTTTAGGCGTTTCACTTGTCCATTACACTGAGGACTGAAGCTGTCGTTCTGCTAGTTTCAGTGGTCCGGACAGGAATGACGGACATCGGTTGATGGTGGGCGTCTTCAGCTCCGAGATAGCTACTCGCCCTGAACGCCACTCGAAATGCTTCCAAATGACCGCCTCCGTTGAGGAAATCCTGTCCACTCTCTTCTAGTGGCGGAAGCATTTTCAGCAAAGTATGAGGACGAAGGTGAACACCCGACGTCCTCCAGCTGGTCGACTGATATTCGGTCTAGGAGATTTGGCTAAATCCTGATTCCAAACCAACCACAGACGGCATGCGAAGCATACATTACTATGCACACCGCTACCTGTGGCATCAGAGATATTTGCGGTCATCTGAAGGACGTATGAGCTAAGTAATCAGTCATCGGCCCCCGATGAGTTTCGGACCCCGTGCTCCGTCCCGCTGCCTTGCAGGTTAAGCTTTGGATAGCTCAAAGCTTCGGTTGTGAACCCCTAAGAAATTTTCCAGCTTTGGCCTGGTCAACCTAACAGTACTGCGTTTGCAGCTGCTTCCAGTAACAATCAAAGATTGTTTAAACCTCTTCGCGACACCGGTGGACGGCGAACCCCGGTCAGTGAAACGATATATATATATATATATATATATATATATATATATATATATATATATATATATATATATATATATATATATATGGAAAACACCACAGACTTGACCGTTGGGCCAAATACTTTAGGGAGCTTTAGCTGGCCGCGCACTAATGTAGTTACTCCGACGTCAACAACTAAGCTTACTTGAGGTGTAACACTTGAGCCTCATTAGAAGATGAAGTGGAATCAATCATTCGATCATTGAAGCGTGGAAAAGCGGCCAGTTACAGAGAACTTCCTTCAGTTCTTTTCAAAGTGAGTGGTGGTGCGTTGATAAAATCACTTACTACCTTGATCTGTTCTGTTCGGACAATTATTAACCAGGCGCTGGGTGCGGCGGCTTTGGTTGCTATCTCCAAGCGGCAATCTCAAAAAGAATTAATGAAGGAGAAAAGAGTATGCAAGGAATAGAGAAGAATCACATTAATGGAAATAAGTCGATGGAGAAATTTTGTGAATGCAACAGCGCCACTGATCGTGGCATCTAGCCATATGCCCCAACGTATCCAACCATTGAGTCGGAGGGTCTCTTGGACCCCACCCAAGAAGTCTAACACGCCCTACAAGACCAAGTCCACTAGTTAGACTTTTTCATACCTTTTTTCCATGTCATGGACTGATCACTCTTACTCATCTGCCAATCGGTACCCGCCTCAGCAAACATAGTACGCCGTGGGATACTGTCACGGGACAAGCTTAACATGTCCCAACCATCTTAGCCTGGTCAGCTTAAGTGTTTCATCTAATGATTTGATCCTTGAACCTAAGACTTTCTGCCGAACCTCAGCATTGCTCACACGGTGTTCCCATCAGATTCGAGCAATACTACGAAGATATCGGTGTTCAAATACCGGCAATCTTCGTATGTCCTTCAACCGCAGTGACCATGTCTCCGAACCATACAGAAGCACTGGCCTGACTGCTGCAGGATACACTAGACCCTTGATAGATAAACGGATGTCATGTCGACGCCACAGATGACTCAGGTTGGCAAATGCCAAACGAGCCTCCTTTATACGCCGAGACATCTCATCCGATATCCAACCTCCGAGAGAAATGCAGCTCCCTAGATAACACAACTTGTCTATCACGTTTATAGTCTCCCCAGACAATGAAAGGTTTGGTGTTGGACCAACCCAGTCCTGCAACAAAATCTCACACTTTGAAGGTGCAAAACGCATACCGAACATTGCTACGCAATTCGTCAAGTTGTTTAGAAAAGCTTGCAACTTATATGGATCTACACTTATAAGAACTGTCGGCAGCATACTCAAGGTCTGATACCTTTCCACCCGGGAAAAGTTCAATGCCGCTATCCCCACCTGACAAAAGTGTGGTCTCTGGGATCATGTCAATCACAAAGTTAAAGAGAATAAGACAGGGGGCAACCCTGACGTGCACCACTTCTCGTGGTGAACTCGGGTGAAAGATCACTGAGAGCCCGAACTCGGCTTCGGCTATTAATGTAAACGGATTTTACGAGGAAAATGAATTTCTCTGGTACATCCTTCAACAAGAGGTAGCGCCAGAGAACTGTGCGGCCAACTGAGTCGAATACCACTCTAAGATCAAGAAAAACGGAGAAATTGGGCCTATGGAAGGTGTGTTTATGCTCTAAAATTTGTCAAAGAATGAAGATGTGATCAATACGACCTCGACCAGGTCTGAGCCCAGCTTGGTTCTCGCGCGAGCACTGTTCGCGAGGGTTAGATAAGCACTAAAGAATAATATCAACGAGAAATTTGGATGCGATGCTAACCAGACTTATTGCCCTGTGGGTTTCATGGGAGGACCTGTCGTCTTTCTTATAAATCGATACGATCACCGATTCACACCAACTCTTTGGAACTTGTTCTTTCTCCCATATCAAACCGAGGAGTTTCGTCAACTCCAGTAAAAGTGCTGAGCCACAGCCTTCGAAAATAGAAGGATGCAACCCATCCGGTTCAACAGCCTTTTTTCGTTTAAGATGCTTTATCTCACGAAGAACCTCCGTTTCAAACGGAGGACTGGTATCTACAACAAGAGCTTTACCTATGGCGCTAGTGAGCAAACCTGAAGAGGATAAAAGCCAATGAAACTGCATCTCGAAATGCTCCGCCCAGTGAATTAGACGACGCTCCTGAGTTTGAATCAATGAGCCGTTTACCTCTTTGATCAATTCTTTAACTCATGGATTATGTGGACCGGTTTGTCCAATCAGACGGAAAAGGTTGCAGCCCTTGCCTATCGCTGCAGCTTTTTCCATCTCCCCACACTTCGTAATCCACCATTGACCATGATCATTTCTCAGGCCCCGAATCAGTTGGCGTTTAAGGCATCTCCGTGCGTCACCGTATCTGGAATCCGGAGGAATCGATCTGCGCACATCTAACAGAGCAACTAAGGATGCATAAATTCATAGTTTATGTGTGTGTCTAGTTGTTGGACCTTGAGTAGCATCAGCAGCCACACGTAGAGCCTGTTTGATCTCTGTCCATCGCTCTTATGGATCCTGGGTATCTGGCTGCATCGATAACCTGGTGAATAATTCTGTTCGGAAAGCTGACCGTTGGTTATCGTCCAGTAGCAACTGCGTAGGACGGTTCGCTTTGGCGTTGTTTCGGCCACCAACGAGCCGCAAGCTGAAGCGCTTGCGGACAAGGGCGTGATCGGTGTCTATAGACGTGGACCAAAGTGATCGATAGTCAAATTGATCCGCACCAGCGGTAACCAACAGCAATATGGTCGATCTGAGTCCGACGCTGTGAGTGCGCAGGAGGACACCAGGTTAGCCGCTTTTTGTGCGAGAAATTAATACTCACTAGGAATAGCCCATGGTCGGAACATAGTTGGATGAGTCGATCATCGTTATTAGTTCGATCGGCTGGAACGCAACATCGGCCTGTTATATTCCTCTCCGTCTCGTCTAGGCTTCCGACTTGAGCATTGAAAACACCAGCAACAACCATGATGTCCGTAGAGCGCACGCTACGGAGCAGTTGAGAAAAATCCTGGTGGAATTCGTCCTTAGCCTCAGGAGAGATAGCCAGTTGGGACATACACAGAAACGACAAATAGGCATCGGCGCTTCAGTCTAGTGCTATCGACATGCACAGAACCATACAACCAAACTGCGCACAAACAGCTGCTGACTGGGATCCAATCCAGCAGTGCACGCTCAGTCTTCATGCTCAGAGCGATGCCAACGCCAGCCTGACTACGAGCACTAGACACCGAATCACCCGACACGCGAAGAGTGAAACGAGAATCTGAGCTTGTATCAGGGGAGCGAAGTATTCACACTGAAGTTGGGTCTTGTATGCGTGTTTCGGAGACACAACACACGTCTATGTTAAAGGCTTCAAAAGTCCTACTTAGGGCAGCCTGTTGCCCCGTTCGGCAAAGTGTGTGGAAATTGAAAGCAGCTAAATGAAAAGGGTGCTTAGGTCGGAGAATGGATTCTCTTTCTTCCCCTCTCTTTAATTTGCTACCCTTTCCGAGAGCTACAAGCTCACAGTCACGACTCATTGTAGCTACTTGTATGCATTTAGAATTGGGACGTAAAGGATGAAGAACAGAGAGATGAGGAATGTTTTCCGATTGACCGCTGGAGATTTCTGGGCAAATTATACTTCGCGGTTGCTTACACCTCAGAACGGGTTTTTCTTTTGGAAGCCCAGCCGAAGGCTTTGACTTAAAAGTCTCACCCACAAGACAGTAGGGCGTTAACCCAGCACGGGAACGTGACCGAAGCACACGTGAAGGAACTTATTCTGGTCTGTCACGGGACCTGATTGTTGCACGTATTCTGTCTTCATAATCATCATCATCATCATTATGATGCTTTGTTATCGATCCATTTTTCTGGATTCAGTTCTCAGCCTCATGCACCCAATGGTGCAGACGGAACGTGGGTGGGGCAACATCTTTTGGGCTGGGGGCTGCCTATCTTAGATGATCGACAGCTGCCCATTGAAGTGCGATGACTTCTCCTACCGCCGAGAGAAACCTCAGATACTCCACTCCTACGTCCATCTAGTGAAGGATTTTAGACCGGCAAACTGTTTCTCACCGTGTTTATTCGCTGGAGTGTCCTCTCCAGGGGAATAGTGGTTAGAACCACATGTTGCCCATCAACTGGTTCATATACTGGACTTCGTTTGTCCTCTACCCATTGACCTGTCAAGCATGATTGCATCTCCGGCTTAAAGAAGCCATCCTGCACAGCTCTTTGGGTCATGGAGGCACGCAAGCCATCACACCACGCCAAGGTGCAGTCTCGTCGTGACGATTTTTCAGAATTACAAGAACATCAATTCTAGTTGTAATTGTTAGCACATTGTATTTTGGGGAATAATGTACGCCGTGCACAATATTAGAATATAAGGGAATAAGCCATCGTAAGCCATTATAAGACATGTTTGACAGGTCAATTAAATTTCCGTATTAACAAATGGGTTTGTTTGATAACCTTTTCCATAATATTTTGTGAATCAGAAGTAGCTGCAGGTTAGTCCCCGAGTCTGTCTCACGACGAAGGATGTGTAATGAGATTTCGTGGGAAAATTAATGTGTCGTTGACAGTTACACTGTAAGGTTTTGTTATACGGGACACAAATAGTGTTAACACGCGAATTCACGTGAATAAAAAGAACAGTTCAACTGTCATATATTTCACGAAGCATTGTTACCATTCGGACTTGCTCTGAATTGTAAGTTCTCAGTTTACAAACAACCAGTGTTCCAGTTATTAATATGAAACAGCAGCTGACAACAGGAACAACTTCCAGACTTGTAAAATAACAACATGAAACTACTACTACTGTGATAATCCGCAAGACGTGCCTTGATGAGTGACTCACAGGGAACCGATAACCCGTCTAGTCCAGAGGACGAATTATCCAGAACCTGCGTGTACTACCGGAAGGAAGTGAAACAAGATACATGTATATAGCTCAACTGTGAATGGTCCGGCAACAGTAACCAGCAGTAGACCAAAGAAAGCCTTGATAAGGCAATCTTTACAAGGGAAGCGAACGCGCACAGAGTTCCGGGGCAAGTCGCAGTAACAGTGATAATGCGGGAAGATACACCGTCGAAAGGAGCCAATCAGAGATGAGTGAAGGATTAAGCACGCAAATGGGAGCAGTTAGTGATGGAGTGATGGAACTCTAGCACATTGGAAGGATCGCTACCCTTAGGGAGACCGGCAGGTGGCAGACATAAACAGAACAAACAAAAAGGGAGATAAAGTGGCAGATGTCCGGGTCACAATAACCGCAACCAGGTGTGAATCCAGTCCATTACGACGAGACTGCAAATTGACGTGGTGTGATGGCTTGTGCGCCTCTATGACCCAAAGAGCTATACAGGATGGCTTCTTTGAGCCGGAGATGCAATCATACCTGACAAGTCAATGGGTAGAGATCAGACAAAGTCCAATCTCCTGGTCCTCCAGGTTGGGGGTTGATATGAGCTGGCAACTCAATCGGCAAAATCAGTGGAAGAATAATTGATCCAAGCAAATGGGCTTCCACTAAGCCATCCCGCTGCCCTGTGGATAGGTTCTTGTTAGACTAAAGGCTTTGGAATGAGGACCCCAATCGTTCTCCTGCTTTGTGGCTGGACACCCTAGCAGTACCCGTCCAACATCTCCCATGAACTACACGAATACAAAGAATTCCATACTGCATCGGTCGTCGCGCAGGATAATCAGGACCACGCTGCCCATTGCATCGAGCTGGGTGGGTAGTGATAAGTGGGCTACTGCTCAGAGTTCCCTCTCTTTTATTCAACCTTTGTCTTCTGTCCCTAACCATCCCTCTTTGCCCCATCTATCCACCCATAATGCTCCCACTGATAACACGGTCGATACTTGCAACGATTCACTGTCAAATAGCGTGAATAACGCTGTCTGGTAACTCACATTTTTCCAAGCCTCGTCAGCCTCTGAATCTCGGCTCCTTCAACGTGCGTACACTCATGCAGGCCGGTCAGCAGGCGTGCCTAGCCCTCACAATGAACTCTCTGAAGATTGATGTCTGCTGCTTAAGTGAAACGGTATACAGGATTCGAGCAGTGTAATTCAACTAACTACTCCTGGTATCTCATCGAGGTATTTTCTGCGCACTTCAGGAGACGAAGTAGCTCGAGCTACGGGTCAACGCGGTGTAGGAATTGTCTTGACTGACAAGGCTGAGGCTGCCCTTTTAGACTGGATCCCTGTTAACAGTCGTTTGTGTGCTGTGAGACTCCAAAGGTCAGTCGGCGTTCGAAAGGATGGTTGTGTTAAGCGCAATTTGTTTGTGATCTTGGCGTACGCCCCAACGGACGACAGCTCAGACTTGCAGAAAGATGAGTTCTATGATGCACCAGCCACCATCGTTCGTATTAGTAAAGGTTCCGACATTGTAGTGCTAGCTGGTGTCTACAGGTACTTTGAGTCAAACTGATCATGTCGCCGTAAGCTACCGGTGGCGCAGTTCCGTTCAGAACTGTAGATCTTATTGTTCCACGTACGTAGAGTCGGACCATGCCTTAGTTTTAATGCGATTGTCTCTCCAGCTCCATGGCCATCGTCGCAAACCGCAAACCCAATTAGCCGTGCTACGTTTGTGTGACCCAGAAGTACGCACCTGTTACGAGCAGAAATTAGCACATGAGCTAAGATCTACGACGAACAGTAATGTATATGAGCATTGGGCCAATATCAAACAGGCGATGCAGTTTGCAGCAGGTTTTGCCTGTGGTCTTAGATCCGTTGTCCATCAAAGACACTAGATTTCGCAAGAATCGCTGAGTATAATGGAGCAAAAGCGTCAGCTCTCGAACTGTAAGGAGATGAATAAGATGCGGGGAAATCTACAAAGACAAGTTACGAAAAGCCTTAAGAATGATCGCGAAAACTGGTGGGTCAAGGTAGCCGAAGAAATGGAAATAACAGCTGCTTCAGGTAACAGTCAGAGACTGTTCAAACTTATTCCTGACACCGATGGACGGCGCACCCAGGTCAGTGAAATGATTTGGGATAGAAATGGAGAACCCACCCATAGCAAACAGCAAAGGCTTGACCGTTGGGTCGAGTGCCTCAAGAAACAGTTTAGCTGGCCGCATGCTAGTGTAGTTACTCCCGTGTCAACAACTGCTACTCCTTGGGTGGTATCACTTGAGCCCCCATCGGAAGTAGAAGTAGGGTCATGCATTTGATTACTAAAACGACGGAAAGCGGCAGGTCCCGACGGACTTCCCCCAGTTCTTTTCAAACTGGGTGGAGATGTTTTGATAAAATCACTTACCGTCTTGCTCCGTGACATTTGGAACGCAGAGCGTACTCCGTTAATATAGAGCGAGTCACTGATTGTTCCCATCTTCAAGAAGGGAATACCCAATGACTGTAGTAGCCATCGTGGAATTAGCTTAATTCCAACAGTCACCAAAGTATTAGCCTCAATTCTACTGCACCGTCTTACACCCACTAGCGAGAGGAATGCCCGCGAACAGCACGGCTGGATTCCGTCCAGGTCGAGGATGCATCGACCACATTTTTACTCTTCGCCGACTACTTGGAACGCATCACACGCACCGCCGACCGACTATAATGGCTTTCTTAGACTTGAAAGATGCCTTCGATTCAGTTGACCGAACAGCGCTATTCAGTGCTCCTCATCGAAAAGGTATGCCCCAGAGGTTCGTTAACCTACCCAGATCATTGTATTCTCATAATTCTGGCCGCGTTAGAGTTTACGGTGAACTATCCGGTCGGTTCGAAACGACCAGTGGTGTTCGACAGGGATTTCCTATGTCTCCATTCCTGTTCAACTTCGTCATGGACGAAATAATGGAGAGTGCGCTGCAAAATCTTCAGGATGTAGGCGTCAAACTAGGAAATAGTGGAAAGCTATGTGACCTAGATTACGCGGACGACGCTGTCTGTTCGAATCCACGGAACATGCTCAACGTGCACTAGATAGACTCGCAAGAGCTGTAGATCCATTCGGCATGCGACTTGCACCTTCAAAGTGCAAGGTGATGTTACAAGACTGAACGTCAACCATTCCGAACTTGATGCTCGATGGGGAGGTGCTGTCAGTTGTCGACCACTTCACCTACTTCGGCAGCAATGTGGCCACGGATGGGAGCACTGTAGTAGGGGTGAGAACGCGGATATCCAAGGCTCGAGTGGCGTAAGCTGGACTGAAGCACTTGTGGCGTCGATCTGATATTTCACTGAAGTTGAAAGGTCGTGTATACTGTGCTGCAGTGCGTTCACTTTTGTTGTGTGGTCGCGAAACTTGGAGTCTGCGTGTTGAAGATATTCGTCGTCTTGAGGTTTGCGACCACCGATGTTTACGTAGTATCGCTAAGATCGGGTGGATTAGCCGAGCAGGAAATGCTGAGGTCAGAAATCGAGTATTGGGTACTAATTCGGAGAACGTTTTGTCACAGCGTATCCAACTTAGTAGACTTCGTTGGTTGGGGCATGTGTTACGTATGTCAAACACACGTCTACCATAGTGTTCTATTCCCTGTTCCTCCTAGGGAGTGGAAGAGGCCACGTGGAGGTCAACAGATGACGTGGCAGCGAAGAATGAGAAAATGTATAGCAGACTTAGGAAAAGTAGGTGCTTCACGTCTTCGTGGTTGGAGTCGAAAAGATCCCTCAACCAGTTGGCTGGAGACACTGAAGGATATGGCTGCGAACCGCGAACAGTGGCGATTGTGTTGTCGCTTTCTGTCGAATCAGAATGACTGATCGATGTGCGTTTGTACAGTTAGACTGTGTATTCCGTGTGTTGGCTTCTAGGGCATTCTTTCCTTTTCCCACCCGTGTAGGTCCACTCCCTGTCCATCTTGTATATTCATACTTTCTAATTCAACGTGCAACATGGTGAGAAAGGCAGTGGTCAGTGGGGCTTGCCCTACTGTTTAACGCTGTACGATGATGATGAATCCAGTTGGTATGACAGGGAGGAACAGTGTGACTTCAACCAAACAAGCATAGCATGAGCGCAGACAGAAGTGTCTCTGACGTGTGTTCAGATCGCTATGGCAGTCAAACCGGCGGGCATTTTCGGTGCACACAGTAGCGGTGCAGTCCAATCAAGTGCCGTGGAATAACTTAGACTAACAAAGGGGGGAGGCAGGACTGGTTGGTTCTGCTCACGATGACCAAATGTTGTTACAGTCGGCGGTATCTATTACAGGTGAGCTGAGATTCATTTGTTCGGCCTCTTCCTTGATTGTAGACAATACGGCCACCGATTCGGATGTTTGTTCCGACCAGAAGTCTTATTTCTGGGGAGCAACAGTTCCATGGCTTCCATCGATCTGTTTATCAGGCGGGTGAAAAAACACTTGCCTCAATTACCGGGGAACATGAGGACATTGATGGAAACACCCCGTATGACAACAAACAAAACAGTACATCCTGGAACGTACTGAGATACTGGTCTGCAGGCTGCACTTAACAACTTACCACCAAATGAAATTCTTACACAACAATCAGTCTAATTGTCCAGTTGCACGTTGATGGCATGCATCCCTTTAGATCATCTAAAGTTCGTATGTGGACAGTTCTCGGCCGGGTTCTGTGTCCTGTCAGAACAACTCCGTTCATCGTCGGGGTTTACAGTGGACCAAAACCACCAAGTGGTGTCAATGTCTTCATGGAAGACACTGTAGAGGAACTACAGCAGTTACGCAACAATGGTGTGAGCATACAAGGAAGACGTTTCCATCCGGTAACCACTTTGGTGGTGTGCGACCATCCACTGTACCCGCTTATTAAACAAAAGAAGTCGCACTCCGGTTACTCTAGCTGCGACAAGTGCACACAAGAGGGTAAGTATTTCAAACACAGGATGACGTTTCCGTAAGTTGATTCACCATTATTGAATGACTAACTTTTCCGCAGTCTGCATTCGACACCTTCACCATTTGGAATTGTTGTCTTCCGCAACAATCTTCGAAGGTTGCAACCTTTAAATGAATCAACCGGATAATAGACGCTCAAGTGGCCGTACTCGCCGGCAATCAGCCACAGGTTGGCCGTTTGTTTTACGTGCGTGATTTGTGCACTAACGCTAGGTTCCTAGTTGATACTGGGGCCCAAGTTTCTGTCTTACCGGTAGGTAAAGACGAGCCACTGCTGTCCGTGGCGATTGCTTCCTTCATTCTTACCTACGGCATGAGGCAGCTTGCGATCAACCTGGGACCAAAACGACGGTATCTGTGGACGTTCATCCTTGCGGACGTCCCCACAGGCATACTGGGAATCGATTTTCTGCAGCACCATTAATTACTTGTTGATTCACGTAGGCTGCAGCTTATCAATCCTTCGTCAGACATTAAATTTACGGCTCGAATAGATGCACACCGTATCACAGGTTTGCTTCCTAACATTCCTCACGATTTTCTGTCTTTGTTTATCGAATTCCTCATTTTGACTAAACCATTTGAAGGGACAGATACAAGGACCGATCGTGTGGCACACCACATTGTCACTAACGGACCACCAGTCACGGCACGACCTCGCCGACTGGCACTGGACAAATTGGCTTTCGTCAAACGTGAGTTTGACACTTTATTTTCTAAAGGTATCGTTCGTCCTTCTCACAGTCCATGGGCCTCACCTCTACCCATGGTTCTTAAGAAAGATGGCATTAGCTGGCGACCATGTGGCGACTGTCGCGCACTTAACTCGGTTACCCGTTATGATAGCTATCCGATAACCCCACACGACATCACGGCATCACTTCACGGCACGACTTTATTTTCTAAGATCGATTTGGTACGAGCCTATCACCAGATCCCAGTCACCGCTGAATATGTCGGGAGAACCGCTGTCTCGACTCCTTTTGGTTTGTTTGTGTTCCTATGTATGCCTTTTGGTTTGCGAAATGCTGCTCAGACATTCCAGAGATTTATCGATAGCATTACACGAGACTTGGAATTTGTTCACATCTATATCGATGACTTGCTAATCGCATCGTCGAGCGTAGATGAACATTTCCAACATCTGATGCCACCATTTCAACGTTCGTCCGAACATCAAATAGTAGTCAATCTCGATAAATGTGAATTTGACAAACCGGAACTTGTGTGCCTTGGCCACAAGATTACTCGAGAGGGTATTAAGCCTTGCGAGGATAAAGTGCCCGCCATTCTAGATTACGCCGTACCGTCTACAATCAAGGAGCTTGGGGCATTTTCAGGGTTAGCTAATTTTTATCGTCGTTTCATAACCCATGCTGCTGAATGTTTGCTTTCATTAACCGACCTATTTCGTGGTAATCTACGTAAGCTGTCGCTCACGGATGCCGCACGAGTAGCGTTCTCAGAGATAAAAGCGACATCAGCTCAGACCACGCTCCTAATGCATCCAGTTCTGTCCGCTACGCTAAGCATAGCGGTGGATGCATCCGACTTTGCCATCGAAGCGGTCCTGCAACAGTCTGTTTCTGGAATTTGGCAACCATTGGAGTTTTTCTCTCGACGCCTCAGTCCCACGGAAACGAAGTGTAGTGCTTTTGGTCGCGAACTGCTGGCTGCATATAACGCCATTAAACACTCCCGCTATGCAGTGCAGAGTCCATATTTCATCCTCTATACCGACCATAAGCTTTTGATCTATGGACTGCATACTAAGTCTGACCATTACTTCCCACGAGAAGTCGGACATTTAGACTATATTTCTTAGTTCACGATTGACCTACGACACGTTAAAGGTGAGTCGAACTGCGTTGCAGATGCGTTGTCGCGTATTCCACTTATTGCTATTAAATATTCCGTTTTAAACATCCCTGTCATAGCTGCAGCACAGGCACAGGATACGTCATGTATGGAAACTATTCAGACATCGTCGCTACAGTGTCAGTTCGTACCTCTGGCCACCAGTGCTGGGACTATACTCTGCGACATCTCTAATGACCTATATCGACCAGTCGCACCCTCTTCATATCAGCGTCTTGTGTTCGATACCCTACATGGACTCTCACATCCAGGCATCGCAGCCAGTCTCCGACTAGTAGCTGCACGATATATCTGGCCGTCTATGAATAAAGATGTTCGTATGCGGGCAAAACAGTGTCTACAATGTTAACGATCTAAAGTGCATAGACACGTAGCTTCGCCTATCAGTACTTTCGCTACGCCTGATGCTCGCTTCGATCATATCCGCGTAGACACTGTGGGTTCACTGACTCCATCACACGAGTATACCTACTCATTAACGTGCATCGATAGATTCACGAGATGGCCCGAGGCTACTCCCATCTCTATCATCACGGTCGAATCAATGGCTTGACATCTGATAGAACGACGAACAGCTTTACACGGTTGCCTTTTTACAATCACTACCGATCGAGGGCAACAACTTGAGTCCGAACTATTCTCTTCATTAACTCACATGCTGGGTACGGAACGCATTCGCACGACCACGTACCGTTCGGCATCGAATGGTTTAGTCGAACGTTTCCATCGCCAACTCAAACCGGCTCTTAAAGCACACGAAAGCCCCGACTGGTACGAAACGTTACCGCTAGTTCTGCTTGGTATCAGGACTTGCATAAATGCAGACATCCAATGTTTCGCCGCAGAACTTGTCTACGGCACGACATCACGACTGCCTGAGGAATTCTCTACGCCACGGAGCACAGATTCACTTACCCTACAGACTTACGTTCATTGTTTGTCTACGTACATGCAAAATCTCGCTCCGACGCAGACTCGAATGCAGCGACGACAGGCTTTCATTCCGACCGAACTCGAAACTTGTTCGCATGTATTTATTCGTGTTGATTTGGTACGCAAACCATTACAACAGCCTTACAAAGGTCCATTCCGCATGATTTCCCGTCACGATAAGACCTTTAAGGCTGATCGACACGGTCGCGTCGATACAGTTAGCATCAATCGTCTCAAAGCAGCGTACGTTGATGATAAAGTCTCGCCCGCTGACATGAGATTTGATGTTAACCCTACACTACCTGTTGATGACACTCCCGTGTCACGTCAAGGTCTGTAGTTAGCACTGCCTACTACGACTTTGAATGAGGCTCCCGTCTCACGTTCCGGTCGGAAGATCGTTTGCCCAGCACGTTCTCACGACTGGGTCGAACACGATCTTAATCATTGCACTTCGCAGTAATAACTTTTGTGTTTATCGTTTCGACACGATTCAACATACCTCATTAGTTATCACTGTATGATAGTCACGTCCATTGCGGTTGCTACACCAGTTTTTCCTCTTTTATCGTCTCATGGAACCTGGTCATATGGTACGCTTCGCTGGTCCCACGAAATCTGGAGAATTTTGGCACCAACGTTTGCATTCTGGTTCGGCCCTATCGTTGTCGTTCCTTGCCACTGACGAACCTGCTGATTTGGCTCCCGGATATAATATTGGTTAACCGACGCCGGACGTTATTAGTGTGGCATACCTGGATGACGATTCGCGCAACGGATATCATTGGCAACGAATCTGGTTTACTCTCGACCATCATTCTATGGTTCCTGCACACCACGGATTCTGCCCGTCAGCATCCTAAAGCACAGCTACATTCACATATTTCGCACAAATTCACGCGCACGAATATTTTTTGTATGCCTTCAGCTCCCCGACATTTTTCGAAAGCTTCCCACGCTTCCTAGCGAGGGGCTGCTGTAGTGACCTCGATCGTTCTGAGAAAATGACTGTATCTGGACACCATCTTGGACCTATTTTTTCTACGATCTTTTCTAACGTTTTGTATCGACCTCACTGTATTGTTCGGTTGCGTACGTTTAACTGGACTGACTTTTCCGAAGTTTCCGTCGACCTCGTTTTGAATCACTTTTACTTTCGGTTCTTCGCCGATTGTGCGCGCTTGCGGTTCGCTCTCTGCTCAGCCGTTGCATTCATTTTTATTTGGTGTACTTCTCGTATCAGTACTGTTCCAGTGCCACGATATACAGAATACATTTTCGCACCTGTCAACCGACTTGCGCCTTCTCCATTTGTCCAATAGAGTGGATAACGTTGGTATTTCGCTGTCAGACCGAATAGAAGACACGTTCCGGTTATTCTTGGATGGCTTTACGATACTGCAACCAACTACCGGAGGCAAACGGTGCAACAGTTAAGTAAAATTGGCCTATTATTATTCATGCTTATATTTCCCCAGAGTCTGAACCAAACAGGATGAAAATTACACAGTGCGGGCTTGGACAACATTTAATTATTTTCTTATACGAATTATATGTACACCTTTACTTTAGTAAAATCTTAGAACCTCGTTACATGCATTACTTTTGTTCATATGGTGGTGGTCATATATCCAGTAAATTAGTGCGCAGCAAGTACGTCTAGGCGGTCAGATTCCGTTAAAATGAGAGACGTTGCGAAAAAAGTGTCGTTAATTTACGCGTATTTTTGAGCAATCCTATCGGTTCGTTAGCGCAACTAAATTGGTCAGAGGGATAGAAAGTCTGACAATGCGCTATCAGCACGTGGTGCAACGGAGCGCCATTGACTGGTTAGCCTAAGTTGCAAACAGGCGGAGAAACCAAGCGACATTTTCGCGACTTTCTACGCCACTAGGTCATTGTTAACAACCAGTGCAAGCAGGGAGTGTATTGGGTGGAGCAGATCGCGCAAAACCGAACTGCAATGATAACCGTACAAACGATGTTAGTAACAGTTCAAGTGATATTCTGGTTAGGAGTCTGACGATGGTGTAAGTGAAAGTCCCATGTGTATGTCTAGCTCAGGCTTGGAAGCCTCTGTTGTTGGGGCGTCTACTAATCGAGTAGCCATCTATGCCCTACGGGTAATACAAATCTATTGGACTTAGGCATACACAAAAGTTCGAGCAAATAAACAGCGGTGGGTCAAGTGATTGGAAGTCGGTGCAAAACCGCTCCGAAACCGATCGGTTTGTTTAGTAGCCATTTTACATGGATCAACGCCGAATTCATAAGAAGGAAATTGACGACCGAAGTAATGTGTAATGCCTGCTTGGCGTTTCTTTTAGTGTATTGCTATAATTCATTGAAATGTCCTGAAAATCTCGGTATAGATTGTTCTATTTTATTCCCGCGAATTGTGTAAGATAAGGACAACTAATTGAAAAATCATTTGGGCCTCTACCCCTGGACACTTTCCGACTGCTTTATGTCTCACATGTACGTCCTCGTTTGGAATATGGCGGTCCGGCTGTCTACCCGTGCACGGCGGCGGAAGTAGCCAAACTGGAACGAGTGCAACGTGCTGTCACACGCCTCGTGACCGGACTGCGTGGGTTCAGCTACGATGAACGCCTAGAAGTCACCGAGTTGTTTCCCACTGCCTATCGACGTCTTCGAGGTGACCTCATCTATGCCAGGCGAATAGTCCGCGGTGAGTTGGGCCGGGAACTACAGTCGGAATTCCAGCTCAGGAATAATGATCGTACCAGAGGACACACCCTGACGCTTCGTAAGGTACATTCCACCGGCTCACCGGCCATCTATCGATTGTCAAGGAGAGTGACTAATCTCTGGAACGCTCTACCGACCGAAGTGGTGGAAGAGGAAACCGAGACACTATTCAAGAGGAAATTGGACCAGACCCTGAAGGTTTATTGGCGGAGCACCGACATCCAGCCGAGTCAATCGAGAACGATGTGATGAGGCTCATACGGGATGACTTCCCACTGCCCTTTACCTGAAGACTGAAGACGGATTGACTGAAATGAGCGTCGTGGTACGTAATTCGGGTTGGGGAAAGAAATTAAGGAAGTATATCACGTAGTTCAAAGGATTGGCACAAGCCGCTCGGGAACCATCCAGAGAATCGGTCGCAAACCACTTAGAAACAGCCCGAAAACCGATCGGCGTAATGGTAAAAACCGATCCAAAACCGGCCGAGAACCGATCGGTTTTTGGCAGTCGTTTGAAATATGAGATGTGCTTCCTTAATTTCTTTCAATAACCCAAATTACGTATCGCGAGGCGCATTTCTATCTTCTAATTTGTGGTTTTCCAACTAATTGTCCTTTTTTTACCCACTTCAAGGGGATAAAATAGAGCAATCTATATCGAGGTTCTTAGGACATTTCGATGAATTAAAGCAACACATCAAAATGAAACGCCAACCAGGCATTACACATTACCTTGGTTGTCAATTTACTTCGTACCAATTCATTGTTGATCCGTGTAAAACGGCTACTAAACAAACCGACCGGAAACCGATGTTACGAACGGGGTGGGTGCTACAAGTGATGCATATGATTTCGTGAAAAAACGATATACGATTTCTTCGTTGTAATTTCAATTCGGTTTTCTTGTTTGTTACGATTTTTTGACAAAACTTCAGTTAGGTTCAGTTCAGTTTGGACAGGACTTTACCTGGCTAGAGTCAATCGTGTGCTCTTATAGTTGTGTTGTCGGTGCGTTTCCGTAGCTCCTAAAACTGCGTGGTCTTCTTTTCTATGCATTGACGTATTTATATAACCTATGGGACTGGGCGAGATAATATGAAACTAAACAGGAAAACTAGATAAAATGTAAAGTAGAAGAGCGCAAGAACAAAAGAACGTCTTACGTGTAACGTGTCGCAACTACTGACCTTGAGGTTCAGGTCAGGTCAGTTCAGTTCAGTTCAGTTCAGTTCAGTTCAGTTCAGTTCAGTTTGCACAGGACTTGGTGTGGCTAGAGCCAATCGTGTGTCCAGATAGTTGTGTTGTCGGCGCGTTTCCGTAGCTCCCAACACTGCGTGATTTTCTTTTTCTGAAAGGCAGAAATTTTGTGCAGTATCAGCCCTGGCAGAGTAAGGTGGAAACAATAAGTAAATTGCATCTGACCCTAAAAGCTGCTTAGCCTAACTCGGGGTATACCGCCACCCAACATAGGTCTAGTGCTTTCTTAAAGGCCTTCACTGTTGTGGTATTTATGACCTCTTCCGGGAGCTTATTCCAATAGGGTACCACTCTATTTGAGAAGTACTTCGCCCTAATTTGGAGCCTCGAATGTTTCCTTTGTAATCTAAGGCTATGCCCCCTTGTGCCGCTCTCGGGGATCAGCGAAAAAAGGTCTTCTCGACTTATTCCTGACAGTCCTTTCATTACCTTGAAGGTTTCTATCAAATCCCCGCGAATGCGCCGTCTTTCCATCGAGAATAGGTCTAGGGCACGGAGACGCTCTGTGTAGTTAAACCCCCTTTGCCCAGCCACCATTCTAGTGGCTAGCCCTTGCACTTTCTCCAGACAGTCGATATCTTTCTGTTAGTACGGTGCCCAGGCCTGCACGCAGTACTCCATATGCGGCCTAACTATGGCCTGATATATCGGAACGAATATCTCCGGATCTCTACACGACATAATGGATCTAACTCGAAAGAGTTCCCTCCTGGCCGTATTGGCTGCTGAGGTGCACTGCTTTGACGGCTTAAAGCTGTTGTCCATTATAACGCCCAAGTCTTTGACCTGCGAGACCACTTGCAACGAACCCACCCTATTCTCACTAGCCCCTGTATTTGTGGTCAAGCATTGACACTTGGTGAGGTTTAGTGGAAGGTCCCATTTGCGTGCCCAGTTTTGTACTGCTAACACGTCAAGTTCTATATCTACTCCAGCTATCTTGACGTCATCGGCAAACATAAAGGTGGGGTTTGTAAGCCCACGTGCTAGGTCGTTGATGAAGATGAGGAAGAGCAGAGGGCCGAGCACCGAGCCCTGTGGCACCCCACTCGTTACACCTTCCGGTTTTGAAACATGGTTCCCCACCTTAACACTAAAGGTTCGCCCTGCTAAGAAACTACTTATCCATTGTCTGGCCTTTCCAACAATTCCCATGGACTGCAGTTTGACGTCCAGAAATCGGTGGTTCACGGAATCAAATGCCTTGCTGAAGTCTAAGTAACAGACCGTAATCGATTGCCCTTCGTCCAGACGCTTGGTTACCTCATCGAGGAACAGCAGGAGATTCGTCAGACAGGATCGCCCTGCCACAAACCCATGCTGAGCATTTGATATGAGGTTGTGTTGAACCAAATGCCTAGAGATCTGCTTCCTGACTATTCGCTCCAGGCACTTACACAGTACCGAAGTCAAGCTAACCGGCCGGTAATTTTCCGCCTTTTGCCGGGGCCCACTCTTGTAAATGCCTACCACTGTTGCTCTCCTCCAGTCTCCCGGCACAGTTCCCTCTCTAAGTGACGTTTCATACAGCTTCGTCACCGGAGCCTTCAGGACCTCGGCCAGAGGCTGAACGATTGCTGGATGAATCCCGTCTGGACCTGCTGCTTTGTTCCTGTTCAAAGTTTGCAACTCCGCGTACACTTCTTCTTCTCCTACAGTAAGTTCGGGTATTGGAGGCGCCTGTGGGCCCTCCATTCTTTCCTCCAAACTATTTTCTGGTCGATATATGCTCTTGAAGAATTCCAAGAGCATGTCAGCCTTGTCTTCGTCGCTTAGAGCGAGTCGTCCCTGTGCTCCTTCCAAAGTTGCTACGCTCTCTCTCATACGTTTGTGAGATTGCACGTAGGCGTAGAATCGCTTTGGGTTTGTGCGGACCGACGCCGCTAACCGACGCTCGAAAGCATATTTCTCCACTCTTTGGATCTCTTGAGCCCTGTTCCTAGCCATCTTATAGCTATTCCATGCCCCCTGAGTTCTGTACAGCTTGTACGCCGCCCATCGTTGCCTACGAATAACTATGGCCTTGCGGACCTTCGACTTCCACCATGGGGGTAGACTTCTACTGCTTGCCACCATCAGGGGTGCGAACTCATCTGTAAGTTCGAGTAGCCCCATCTTGATGGTCTCCCAACGTTCCTCTACGGAGGCATTTGTGTGTCTCGGTGTCCACTGAATTTCCTCCGCCGCCTTCTTCAGTTCACCTATGTTGATTCTCCCATAGCGCCGACGTAACGCGATTTCCTTCGGCGCCTTGCTTAGTCTTAGTGTGACCCTTAGGACTACATGATCACTTTTTCCAAGTGGCTCTTCCCACTTAATTTCCTTAACGTCCTGATGGTGCCGCGTTATGATTAAGTCAAGGAGAGACGGGTGCTGTCCACCTCTGTGTCTAGTGGCCTGTGTCACATGCTGCGTAAGTGCATGTAACTGGACCCACTGCAGAAATTTGTCGCCCGTTGATCCCCTTGGTGCGATCCCGTTTTCCCAGTTAATTTCGGGTAGATTGAGATCCCCTAATAAGATGAACTCCTTTGTCTGTGCCAGCACCGCATCCAGCATTTGGAAAAGCTCAACATCTTCCTCATCTGTGGCTAGCGGTGCCCTGTAGATACAGATAATGCATACTGTACGCCCCTCGATCCTAATAAAGCAGGATCTGACCTGTACATTACCGGAGACTAAGTTGAACGGAGCCTCCCAATGGCCTATGTCGGTCCGTATTAGAAGTGCCACTCCGCCCCCCTGCCTTCCATCTGTTCTATCCTGTCTGTAGGCAGCGTATCCCTGGAAGCGCATGTCAGTATATGGTTTTATCCAAGTTTCCGTCAACGCAACGACCTCAGACTCTGCGATCCTAGCCGTCAACTCCCCTCTTTTTCCCGGGAGACTGCAGGTATTGGTGTACCATATTGTCTTGAAGTCTTGAAGTCTTGAAGTACTACACGGGTTCGAGGCTTTGAGCCCAATTGTCCCGGTTCTTTAGGAAATCTTTGATCTTCTGTCGGATTCACCGAGCTGAAACGAGAGTAAAAAGAAGCGGGGGGGGGCGGGGGTGGCAGCGAAAACAAGATACATATAACCTCATTCAGTGTCACACTGTGGACAGTGCCTTAAGCTGAGTGGGGGTGCGGCATTCATGAACATATATGCGATAAAAGACAACTATTTTGTTTGTTTGTTTTTTTGACAAAGGGAATTATTGGGAGAGACCCAGGTAGAGGTCTAGCTTTTTCTTGAAGATAGTTTTGTCCTGCGAGAGAACAATATCTTCCGGAAGTGCATTCCACATGGTAATAACCCTATAGCTAAAAAAGTTAATCCTTAGTGAAGTGCGTGGCCTCGGTTTGAAAACTTTTCTGCTGTGACCACGGAGAGAGGAGGCTGGACAGACGGAGAAGAAGTAATCGCTTTGACCTGTTTCAAAAAGGTGAAACATCAAAAACAGATCACCTCTTACGCGTCTTACGTCAAGGGGATAGAGGTTGAGGAGTGAGAGGCGGACGGGATAAGGTAGATGGGATAGACCACTTACTGCCTTGGTGGAGGCCCGCTGAACCCTTTCTAGGATCTCACGGTCTCGGACAAGACAAGAGTGCACTATTTGACTACCGTACTCCAGCAGAGGTCGGATATAAGTGCCGAAAATTATGGGGAAATCATCCTTAAATGTGCGCGGGAAGGACCTTCGAATCATGTTTAGAACTCGAAAGGCAGACTTGCTCGCAAGTTCGTGATGATGAGAGAAGGATAAGTTACAATCTAACCAGAAACCGAGCACCTTGTGTCGGTCAACCCTTGGCAGAGTGGCTGCTCCATTAATGGAAAACGTGTGACCAGTCTCTCTGCCGAAAGACATGCTCACGCATTTGTCATCATTAACTGGGAGGTTCCAATCCTCGGACCAGCGTTTTGTTTCATAAACTGCAATTTGCAGGTCTTCAACGCTTGAACTCCAGAGGGTTATATCATCTGCGTACATGGCAATGTTCGCAGGAAGGGCTGTCAGTAGATCGTTCAGTTCAGTTCAGTTCAGTTCAGTTCAGTTCAGTTCAGTTTGCACAGGACAGGTAATGGCCACGGCCAATCGAGCTTCCAGAATTCCTTCGATGGTATGCACACCAGTTATGCACCCACCACTGCCGAGTGTATTTCGTCGAATCCCCGCTAAAAATGAGAGGGAAACGGAAAATCTCATCGCACATCAACTGCGGGAGACATTATGCATCGTGAGCGTTCACTGAGACTGTATGCAATGAGGGAAAAGTCTGTTTAAACATACTCCAGAAGAACCATAGTGCTCCCCGTCATCCATCTAGTTGATATACTCAAGGCTAACTACAAGGAAAGATCTCGTACCACTTGCGATCTAGGGCACCTTTGAAGGATTGGACTGTCTGCAGATCTACCATTCCACCAGGCAGACCGTTTCAACTGTTCACAACTCTGTTGCTGAAGAAGTGCGATATAGCCATCAACCTAGATCGGGCTTTTATCAACTTCTTTTCGTGTCCCCTTGTTCTGGAGTCTACGGCCACTTGGAATAGACTATCTGGTCTAAGGCCAGAAAAGCCTTTCATTACATTGAACGTTTCTATGAGATCCCCTCGACTTCTCCTCCTTTCCAACGAGAAAAGCTTCAGGTCACAGAGTCTCTGCTCGTAAGTCTTACCCCTCTGCCCTTCAACCATTCGCGTGGCGAGACGTTGGACTTTCTCGAGGCAGGCGGCGTCCTTTTTGTAGAAGGGTGACCAAGCCTGCACGCTACCTTCTAAATGAGGTCGTAATATAGCCATGTAAATAGGTACGAATACCTCCTGCTTCCGGCAAGATAAAGCCGCTCGCAGCCTAAAGAGCTCCCAGCGAGCTTTATGCGCAGCAGCGTTGCCCTGCTCCGACCATCTGAAGTCACTGTTCACGATGATCCCAAGGTCTTTAACCCTACTGACGGCTTCTATGGTGAACAGCCCATGATCATGAGAGACAGTTAGGCTCTCTGTTGCCCTTGACAACAAATGGCTTTTTTGAGCGTTCAGAGGTAAGTCCCATTTGTATGCCCAGTCCAGAAGGGTGCCTCTCTCCCTGCCCAAGTCCACCCTACCCTTAGATCCAGCGATCTTTACATCATCCGCAAAAATAAAGCTGGGCGATTGAAGAGTGGATGCTAGGTCATTAATAAATAACAAGAATAGGACCGGGCCTAGGACGGATCCCTGAGGTACACCACTGGTGACATCCACCAAACTGGAGCACCTGTCCCCCACTTTGACGTGAAAAGTCCTGTGGGAGGGGAAGTCCTCCAGCCACCTTAATACTGGCCCACCTATACCGAACGTCTCCGTCTTGCATAGCAAAAGACGATGAATAACGGAGTCAAACGTCTTGCTAAAGTCGAGGTAGCATACCTCAACTTGCTTACCTTCGTCGAAGAAGCACGGGAGATTGGTCGGGCAAGATTTATTTTTCAGGAATCCATGCTGCGCCGGACTTAACATGGGTGCTGCAGTAAGTGCTGGCAGATATGGGCACAGAGGATCTCCTCCAGGACTTTACATAGGATGCTAGTTAGACTTACCGGCCTGTAGTTCTGCACAGCCAACCTAGGCCCACTCTTATGTATTGCCACGACTGCCGCGACTTTCCAGTCCTGAGGCAGCTTACTCTGGCCCAACGTGGATCTGTACAGCCTGCATACCGATGGAGCTATGATATTCGCCAACGACTTGATGATAGCTGGCTGAATGCCATCTGGGCCCGCTGACTTGGGGATGTTTAATTCCTGTAGGTACTTACGTACGACTTCCTCTGAGGGGTTTATCTCGTTTAACTGAGGAGAACGATACACCAGAGCCAGATCTACTCGTACCCCACTATCTACCCTATGTACACTACCAAAGTATTCCCCCAGGGCGGCTGCTTTGCCCTGGTCATCAGTGACAATACCGTGGTCTCTAGTGGATAGCGGACCGACGGCATTCTTTGTGGAGCCCTTCGACTGCACTTAGCTGTGAAATTTTTTTGGCTGTTGTCTTACACACTGGGCCAGTTTGAGCTCAACTTCCCACTTGGAAGTTCTCAGAAGGCTCACAGTATCGTTTCCCAGCTTTGTTTAGCCATTCCAGGCTAGGTGACTGCCGGAAGTCTTGTACTGGTCCCAGCCGCAGTTTCTGCGTTTGATGGACTTGGCTATTGCAGCCTTCCACCACATGGGTTTGCTCTCCCTCTTCCTTCGTTTCAGGGATGCGAACTCTTCCTGTAGGGAAATCAGGGATCCCCTTATGACCTGCCAGCTTTTCTGGACAGTAGCCCGCTCTATCGTGTTCTAGGTCAAACCCGTTGCCTTATTACGAAACCTATCTATGTCCATACTACCGAAATTCCCAACCATCCTTGAGGGTACCTTGGGTTGCCGCGTGCATATACCATCTTGACACAAAAGTGGTCACTCTTGCCGAGCGGTGCACAGTAATGCAGTCTGGACTCATCGTTGGGGAGGTCTGTTATTGCTAGGTCCAGCAAGGACGGAAGGCGCCCAGTCCTATATCTGGTTCAGTTCAGTTGGCGCAGGACAGGCTTTGACCCGTAGCCATCGCCTCCAGAAGACCTTGGCCAGATAGTTTGCCTGCTTCCACCCGTGGAGGTAGCTCCCACGAAGGTTTACCGGCACTTGGAAACCCTCGTTCGACCTTAACGTCAATAATTCGTTCGGGGTGAGCGCCAGGTGGGTGGGGTCGCCGTTCATTACTGGAACCAGGGGGCGGTTGTTCAGGATTCGCTCCACCTCAGTTGTTACGAACTTTTGAGCAATGCGTAGCCGAATTCGCAACGGATCCCGAAATCAGAAGACGATTATCCGTTATATTCTACGATACTAGATTATTACATGAACAATGACATAAACAATGTACAAACCTCAATAATACGATCACAAAGACTCAACAACGAGAAACCGAATAGCAGCGTGTGAGCAGACAGCACGTGCGTCACGCAGGTCCTGAACAAGGATGTGTCAAAGTAGCGCTCTGGGCGCGAACAAACAACAATTGGTCCAGAAAAACAACCAGTTCGTAAGGACAAGTCAATAGTGCATGGAAATGAGTGATGTTGGGAAAAACACTGAATCGCGAGGGAAAAAGGGGGATTTTCCACGACCGGCTGTTACACCGCCCACCAAAATCCTCCTGGATCCTTAGCAAAGTCAAAGGTTCGGTATAAAGGTACTGATTCTTCCTACCTGCCTAGGCCCTGCTGTCAGTGCGCGCGTCTAATGCTCGTCGTCAACGTTCTACTACTGGTCGCACCTAATCCACTGGATACATAGACGTGAGGCTAGTCTACATCTTCCACAAGACCAAATGACCGATGGCGGGCGTGAATGGTCACATACGTTGTCCTCGTAAGGGGCCGTCCGGTCCTGGATGTACGTGCTTGAGTGTGTGTGTGTGTGCGTGTGTGTGTGTGTGCGTGTGTGTGTGTGTGCGTGTGTGTGTGTGTGCGTGTGTGTGTGTGTGCGTGTGTGTGTGTGTGTGCCGGGGTTACAATGAAACCACAGGTATGACTACACATCAAAGGAGGACTTTCTGCAATGTCAACAAAAGACCGCGTGGCAAGAAAACGAGTAAATGTAGCATGTATGTGTGACCTGAGCTCCGCTACTTCCACATATGCAAGGGGCATTCGGTAGCGTCAACAAAAGGCAAACAAAGAACACTGTCACATGTATGATGGGTTTACGGGATGTAGAGTGCGTCGTGCATGCGTGTATGTATCGGGATGTATAATGGAATCGCACTCATCACCACGTATCGGAAAGAACCTTCTGTAATGTCAACGAAAGGACCGCGAGCACCTTAACGTGTTTGACGGAGATTGTGTGGTATATATGGTGTTTCTTTATCCACCTCGATTACTGGCGTGAAAAAGGTTTACTAGGCCTCAGGGTTATCAGCTTCTCCGTCTTCGCTCTCGAGTAGGTTAATACTGCGTATGTCACGAATGAGCACTCCGTTAGCTGTCTTCACCTTCACCGTTCTTATCATTTCGTCAGTGCTTTTGATGGTTTCCGTAACTACTCCCAAAGACCAAGCGCTGAAATGTGCGCGTTCGTCGGCGATCATAACCACGTCCCCAACTTTGAATGGTCTTGTTTGGGCCAGCCACTTCTGTCGAGTCTGCAAAGCCGGTAGGTACTCCCGTAGCCATCGCCTCCAGAAGACCTTGGCCAGATAGTTCGCTTGCTTCCACCCCTGGAGGTAGCTCCCACGAAGGTTTACCGGCCCTTGGAAACCCTCGTTCGACCTTAACGTCAATAAGTCGTTCGGGGTTAGCGCCAGGTGGGTGGGGTCGCCGTTCAATACTGGAACCAGGGGGCGGTTGTTCAGGATTCGGTCCACCTCAGTCATGACGGTGTTCAGCGTTTCGTCGTCGGGCGGCTGCTGCTCCATGATTGACAGCAATATCCGTCTGGCGGACCGGATCATGCGTTCCCATATGCCGCCTCGGTGACTGGCCTGTGGGTGGTTGAAATGCCATCGTATGCCGTAGGCCACGGTTCGATCCTGCAGTTCGTCCCTGTTTATGTTCTTGTGCCAACGCTGCAATTCCCGTTGAGCGCCCACAAAGTTCGATCCATTATCTGAGTATATATCGGCCGGTACGCCTCTTCGGTTGATAAATCTCTGCAAGGCCCGTAGAAACGAATCGGTCGTCATCGAATGTGCGACTTCTAGGTGTACAGCACGTGATTTCATGCACGTCATGATACATCCGTATCGCTTTTCTAATCTTTTCCCGCACTTGATCCACAAGGGCCCGAAATAATCCAACCAGGTGTCACTGAACGGCCACCAGCCCGTAGTCACCCTGCATTCTGGTAGTGGGGCCATGAGTTGTTTGCCTGCTGTGGCATTGCGTCTCCTGCATTGCACACACCGTCGGATTACGCGTTTTACAGTCTCTCGTCCTCTTAACAACCAAAGACGCTTTCGGATGACGCTCGTCACGTGACTTTCCCCGGCATGTCCCTCCATGGCGTGGACGTGTTGAATCATTAGCTCTACTACAGGTTGTCTCGCAGGCAGCAGTACAGGATACTTTGTGTCGAAGTTCAGGTGGGCGTTGGTCAGCCTACCATCCACCCGCAGCAGTCCGTCGATCAGTTTGGGGTTTAAACGCTTCAGCTCGCCTCTTGGAGATGGCATGTCTTCATTGGTCGGCCCCACTTCTTCCGCCCTCTTGAGTTCTTGGGCGAAAGCCTCGCGTTGTATCATTCTGAAAATATCATACTCTGCCGCTTGTAGCTCATCGGGACCTATCGGGCCGACCGGTATCCGACCTGAGGGCCGTAGCCCTTTCGTGACTAGTAAATATCTCTTGAACCTGGTTAACCAAACTAGCGAACGAAGCGTCTTCATCCAGGAAGAAAACCTGACCAGTCGCGATAGAATGGACGACGCTTCGACGACGTTGGTTGCTATCACTACGCCTTTGATCTCCAGTTCCAATTCCGTAGGGGTTTTTAATTCGAACACGGGCCAGTCCTGTTTGGGCAATTGCAGGAAGTTTGGCCCTCTCGTCCACGTGTCCAGTTGCCTGAAGTTGTTCGCACCTCGGGAGCACAGGTCGGCCGGATTATCGCCAGACCTGACATGACTCCACTGGTGCGTGGCTGATTCATCGTGGATAATCGTGAGCCGGTTAGCAACGAAAGTACTAAACCGGCTCCGTACGTTGTTAATGTAGTAAAGTACTATCGTTGAATCCGTCGAGAAGCTCACCGACCAAATGTAGAGATCGAAACATCTCTTCACAGCTTGCACCACCCTGACTGCCAACACGGCTGCGCTGAGTTCAAGGCGTGGGATTGAGACCGACTTCAGTGGGGCAACGCGGGCTTTGGCGAACAGGATCCTCGTGGTATATTGTCCATCTCCTGCGCACCATCGTCCGTACACCACAGCTCCATAACCGACTTCGGATGCATCGGAAAAAGCAAGTAGTTCTCCAGTCCGTGTCGTATGGCCAGGGGTCAAACATCGTGGGATTCTTATGTCCCCTAATTTCTTCAAGGTGTTCAGAAATTCTTCCCAGTCCAGCCGGTCCCTTTGGTCCAGTGACTGGTCCCAATCGACTTTCTTACGGCACAGCCGCTGCAGCAAGATCTTTCCGGGTAGCAGCCACGGTGAGACGAAACCGAGCGGGTCGAACAAACTTGAGACGGCAGATAGTATGCCACGACGGGTTATTGGCAGCTCGGGAACGTTCAGTTCGAAAACAAAATCGTCCGTTTCCGCGTCCCATTGTATCCCTAAAGTGCGCTCGATAGGAAGTGGAGAGCCGTCCAAATCTCTTACCCTTTCGGCCTTTTCGTGATACGGGATGACCTTCAGCACTTCTGAAGCGTTCGACATCCATTTAGTTAGATGGAAGCCGCCCTCTTCCAGCAATCTCGTCAGACCCCTGAACTGCTCCAGAGCTGATTCCACATCATCGAATGACCCAAGGTAGTCGTCGACGTAGAAGTTCCTGCTGACGCTTTCTACCACCGTCCGATGTACTAGATCGCCATGTTTGTTCGCTGATTCTCGGAGGGCGTAGTTTGCACAAAATGGTGACGATATGGCTCCGAAGGGGTGGACGGTCATCCTATAATTCACCACTGCGTTGTCCCGGTCGCTCCCTTCCCACCACAGGAAACGCAAAGCATCTCGTTCTCCTACCGGAATCTTCACCTGATGGAACATTTCCCTAATGTCAGCAGACAAAGCCACTTTACCCACTCTGAAACGGCACAGAACATCGATCAGTGGTGTGGTCCAGTCAGGCCCCTGTAGTAGGCGATCGTTTAACGACTTGCCCTGGAACTTGGCCGCACAGTCGAAAACCACCCGCAGTTTATTGGGTTTCTTGGGGTTGATAACCGGATGGTGAGGCAGATACCAGATACCCCTTTTGCTGTCGGTGTTAACAGGCACCTTTTCCACATAACCGAGGGCCTCGTTTCGCTTCATCAAATCCGCGTATCGTTCCCACAGATTCTGGTCTCGAATGAAGCGTTCTTTTAGTCGCAGTAATCGTTGGAGAACATAATTTCTGTTGTCAGTCCACGGGTCGACCGGTGTGCGCCATGGGAGGGGAACCTCGAACTGATTTTTGAGGCCTCTAGTGCCTTGCCGCACCGTTTGTAGAGCGAAGTGATCCTCTTGAGACAACGTCGGTCTTTCGTCTCCAATGTCATGAAACTCCTTTTCATACAGCCGTTGCAGATGATACTCTATGCGGTCCGTTTCGGCGGATAAGTAATTCACGGAACCGCGTACCCCTACTGGACCGTATAACATCCACCCCAGAGCCGTGCGTACGGCATAAGGTGCCTGGCGGTCGCCCACTCTTTGGTCAAGCACCCAATGCGCCTCTGGCACGTCGCATCCGATGAGGAGATCCACCTCATCATCTTCCCAGTCTACAACGGTTACATCCTGCAGGTGGGGCCACCGAGTCAAGATTGCGTCCACCGACCTTGGTGCTCGCATGGGGAGATCCGCTAACGTGAATGCCTCCGTTGGTTCAATTTCCTCGTTAGTGTCTAGAGAGACGAGTTGCAGCCTTAATCTACCGGCAGTCATTACCTGTGTTCCACCCACCGTGCTCACTGCTAACGACGTCGCACCTTTAGCCAGTTGGTGTTTGTCGGCAAACCGCTCTTTCACTAAAGTGGTGTCGGATCCACTATCAACGAAAGCCAACGCCTTGACTATCCCAGTCGGAGTCACTACTCCCACGGCCACTACGCCTAAACGTACCGGTTTACTGGCAGATTGTGAAGTTGAACAAATCACGCTGGGCTTAACAATCGCCTCGGATATGGTTATTCTCGCCTGATGCAGCAGCCGATGGTGTCTGCCCGTGCAGCCCTCGTAACCACATCGATTCCTTGTTCTACAGGCTGCTGCCCGGTGCGTGGTGTTGAGACAGATGAAACATGCTCCTGCCATCCTCGCCATTCCCCACCGTTCGTCTATTGTGGCGTTGCCGAACTTGGGGCATTCTGGTAGGCCATGGCTAGTACCACAGGATCTGCAATTTGGTTTCGCCGTAGCATCTCGTGAAATGACGTGTGTGTTGGTCCAAGGCTGGTACTTTGGATATTCCCGTACAGGGGTTTGGGCTTGGCTAGTACCGGGCTTGTTTGCTCGGTTGCTGTCCCGGATGAGTCGGCCAAATCTGCTGTCAGCTATCTTCGTTTGCCTGTCTAAGTATTCAGTCAGGTCTTCGAAGTTGGCTTCTCTGTCGCCTCGGCTTATCCGTTCAGCTTCTTCCGCCCACCGACCCTGTAGTTCGGGAGAGAGGTGACGGACTATGCCTTCCAAAGTGTGCATGGCGTCTAGGTCAGCCCTGTAACCTAAATGGTCGAGGGCTATTGAGCAGTTCTGCATCTTGATCACCAGGTCGGCCATGGTGTAGACGTCGCCCTTGGTTCTCTTTGCCTCTGCCATCACGCCCTCTATTAGGTTACGGGCTACTTTGAAAGGTTGGCCAAACAAGTCCCTCAGAATCTTTCTTGCCCTTGTGTAGCCTTGTTCTGGATCGAGCATGGTGCACCCGTCGATAGCTTCTCGCGCTCGGCCTCGGCAGTAGTGAGTAAGATAAAGAAGCCTTTGCCCAGGGTCGGTTACCTTATTTTCAACGAATATCTCGAACTGCTTGACAAACTTGCAGTATTGCTCAGCTCGCCCGTCGAAAACCGTTAACTCCACTCTAGGCAGATCGATCGATGGTGGTTTGTATTCGGCGACCGGCGTGGGGTTCCCTACCTTATTGCACTCTAACCTATCGGAAGTGTCGAAGTCACTGGTCTCATGCTCTCGCTGTTTCTGTGTACACTTCTCTGCTTCATGCGCCTGTAGTCTAGCCAAAAGTAACTGTTGCTCTAGTTCTAGTATTCTCAGCTTATATAAATCGACATCCTTACGATCAATATTGCTTTCAATAACACATGAGCTAGCACTGACAGGACTAAGCAAGGCATTAACTAAAGAATCATATGTACCCAAAACCTCCCCAGAGACTTGCCGTATTACTTCCTGTCCGGATTCGACTGCCTTTGATCCTTTTCTTGGCATTTTGCGTGATTTTTCCTCGTTCCAAATAGATCTATTGAGTATTGTTACGAACGTTTGAGCAATGCGTAGCCGAATTCGCAACGGATCCCGAAATCAGAAGGCGATTATCCGTGATAATTCTACGATACTAGATTATTAAAATAAACAATGACATAAACAATATACAAACCTCAATAATACGATCACAAAGACTCAACAACGAGAAACCGAATGGCAGCGTGTGAGCAGACAGCACGTGCGTCACGCAGGTCCTGAACAAGGATGTGCCAAAGTAGCGCTCTGGGCGCGAACAAACAACAATTGGTCCAGAAAAACAACCAGTTCGTAAGGACAAGTCAATAGTGCATGGAAATGAGTGATGTTGGGAAAAACACTGAATCGCGAGGGAAAAAGGGGGATTTTCCACGACCGGCTGTTACACCTATCGAGCGTCGAGAATTCTTTCGATGGTATGCACACCAAATGTGCGCCAACCACCGTGCAGTATATTTCGTCGAATGTCCGCTGAAAAGGAGAGGGAAACGCAAGACTTCCTCGCACGTCAACGGAGAGAGACGGCGTGCATCGTGAGCATTCATCCGGGCTGTATGCAATAAACTAATACGTCAATTAAAACACACCTCAAACGTACCACAGTGCTACGGCTCATACATCTAATAAACACGTTTGTAGCTCACAGCAAGAAAATGTCCCGTACCACTCACGATCTAGGCCATACTTGAAGGGCCGGCTGGTTTGCAGGTCTATCATTCCACCGGGCTGTTCCAAATGTTTACTACGCTTTTGCTGAATAAGTGCAATCTAGTCTTGTACCTAGCTCGAACTTTCGTCAGCTTCTTTTTGTGTCCCTTAGTTCTGGAGTCAAAGCCACTTAGAAAAAGACTATCCAGCCTAAGGTCGGAGTTCCTGCCGTGCTGCTACCTCCAGGTATCTAATATAACTCGGTATATTTAGCAGCCGAAGAGAAAGGAGAAGAAACAGGCTCGCCCTCGGGAACAGCAACCTCAACCTTATTTAGGTTGGGAGCCACAACTCACTGCTGTCCCCATGTGAGACTCACCCCGCGTCCCCGAATACTGTAAAGATGTTATTATGGAGTGACGATGAGTAGGGTGATATGAAGGCCGTAATGAAGACTGGCACAGTAAGGAAACACTAGAGTGGTGAGATGCAGTATAATCTTACTGGTCTGGAGGGAGAGGGGGCGGATAATAAAAATAATAGTCTGGGGTTAACTCTGCCCAGCGAGCATCGAGTTTGTGCTGACAATCAACGACCGAGGTTTCTGTCACTGCTTGTAGAGGCAATTTGTTCCACCTGTGCATCACACGGCAGGAGGACAAACGTGCCCTTATGCTCTCACATGCTCTTAGTTTGTCCAATTAATGCTCGTGTCCCCTAAGCGCAGGTTCGTGACAACGAGTCAGTAATGGTCTGCCGGTCGTAATGATTCTATTATATGACTTATAACATTCTATCAGATCTTCCTTTAGCCTACGGTGACCAAGAGGGAGTAAATTTAGGGCTTTTGTCTTTCCTGGTACGGCTTCCCTTTGCATCCCGCTGTTATTCGAATAAGACCTCCACTGAGCGTCTTCCAATACCTGTGTGTCCTTCTCCAGGCTCGGTGCCCAAGCTTGAACAGAGGGCTCCAAGTATCGCCTTAAGATCACATTGTATGTAGGAAAACATTTTCCGGCCTCCCTGGAAGATGAAAAGCGGCCCCTTGCCCCGACCGCAGCCGACGTGTACTGTTTGGAGTGTCTGGAGCTCTCATGCAAAAGCACACCTGGTTCTCTTAAAAAAGCAGCGGACTCAATCCTTGCATGGACGGAAAACCCTAGGTACCTGTCTTCATTGCTCCCCCTGCCTGCCAGTTAGTGTTTTCATTTGGCTGCATTCGGTGGCAACTCCCACTTTCGGGCCCGCTCAGTAATCCAGTTTAAGTCCATCTGCAGTTGACTTGACGTTGGTTCATCTACTACTTTGTTATCATCCACGAATATGAACCCCAGGCAGTCTAGTGTGGTTACCAGAATATTCGCATACACCAGGAACAATAGGGGTTGCAGCACGGAACCTTGCGGCATACTATTGCGCGCCTGAGCCAGTGTAGACCTGGTGTCCTCAGTCTGTACGGAGAAGGCTCTGTTACTAAGATCACCCTCGATCCACCTCACCATCTTTGGGGCAAATCTAGGTGTCCTCAGTTTGCCCAGTGAAAAAAGGCAGTTTGCCGAATCAAGGGCATTTTGAAAGTCCATATCCCCACTCTTTCCCCTCGGTCTAATCTGCGAGTCACCTAGTCGAAGAATGATATCAGGTTAGTGAGGCAGGATCGTTCTTTAACAAACCCGTGTTGCTGATCAACAATCAGCTGGTGAGCTCGTAGGTATTCTGTTAGTCACTTTCTGACTCGTCCCTTAAGTGCTTTGAGTGCTATTGGTAGCACGCTTACGGAGCTGTAGTTAGAGGCCACCTCCCACTTGCCTCCTTTGTGGGTGTGGACAGCTTGCTGCGGTCTCCAATCGTGCGGTATCGCCTCGGAGTGTTACCAAAAGAAAATTAAAAGTAGAGTTAACATTGTGTTATCAAAGTGCAGTCGGAGATGCCTGTCGACATAGAGAAGATTGGTCCTCCACTGGACAACTTATTATGGAGGTAGCCTGTGATACAAGTGCAAGTGAGTGCAATGGGATAATCAGATTAGCTTTTCTGCATAGGTAATTCCGATGTTGTATGGAAAATCATGTGGAGGCAGAAACGTTCACCAGGAATGCAGTGTGCCCTTAAGGAGCGCGAATGGTGAATGGACACAGAACGGGGAAGTTCAACGAGAAGCCTTCGGGGAAACACTCTGTTGGATAAAAACGGTGCCGATGCAACGAAGCAGATATGCACGCGTGGTGACGAGGAAGGAAGACAGAGGTGACTGGGAGAGGCCAGACTCGAAGGAACAGAGGAAGTTGAAAGAGAGTAAAAGGGAGATTCTCCGCATATATGATAAAAGAATGAATAACCAAGTGGTTGGTATTTTGTTTCTTGAAGACATTGGTTGCCGCTGATGGCAGATAGTGCGTGAAGAGAGTAGCAGTCAAAAGGGCTAGGCTGACGAATTACGGGGAGCGGGTACGGAATGCAACGGCAAGGGCCAGATTCCGGTCATTATTCTCGGTACTACAACACAGAATGAATCGAACTGTTTGTGTGGAGCACGGGAAATGGATACTGATGGGTGTGGGGTGATGGGTGATGTCAGGAATCCGTTTGGCGGCCCGGTGAGACTATCACGATTGATTGTAATCCTGGTTCTGGGATTGTGATCACTGGTCAGCCATATGAGGTGCTTCATATAAAGCGTCATCAGGTGTGAGTATGGGTTTAACCATGGTCAATACGATCGATCAAATCGCTTAGTCCTTTAGGTAGTCCAGAGGTACCGTCGATTAGGTTGCTGGGCTACCCAGGTAACCAATGTGTTGTGAAAGAGAGGAGAAATGCGGCAGTCTGGAGAATATTCCGGCTGTGGGTTATGATCGACGGCTTAACGGAAATTAGACTGATAATGCTACTTGATGGCCAGTGGGCCGATCTACGAGGGATTAACGGGTGGAGACTGGTAGTTTTGTAGAGCAGTTGGTTGGCGATGGAAATATTAAGCTCATGCCTAACCACAGTGCAAAAGGTTTAGGCCGATAGGTGGTAGAAGAGTAAATGGGCTCAGCTGAGGACCAAAAAGAAAACAGAAGAGGGTGGTGTCAGAAATAGGAATGGAAAAAAGGGAAGACAGCAGTCAGGTTGTTGACCCGGCTGCTGGTGAGGGCGGAGAAACTATAAAAAGAGAAGGAAATTCTCAGAGCTAAGGTGTGGCCTCCTTTGGTGAATGCGAATGTGCCGGTTTTCCGTGGGGTCATGAGTAATTAGTGCACACGCTTGCTAGGTGGAATGGGGTCCTAACGTATTATGAGCAAATACCCTGGTCTGTGGGTATTGGTTACTAAAGGACGGTAATCAGCATGGTAGGACTCAAGTTAACGAAGGAGTGTAAGACCATGAGACGATGAGATCACTGAGTTATAGACTGGGACAAAAGAATTAAGTGAGGGTGAGCATTTATCAATAAAGGAATAACAGTTTTTTAGGGGAATTAGTGTCAACAAGAACTTTGGTTTTGTAACCGGGTCAACTTGGTGGCAGACAAATCATCGATGACTTTGGGCAACGTTATTAGTGCTTCGGCTTGAGGGGAACTCAGAAAAAGTGAACTCGTGGATGGTAAATTATAAAAGTGCAATGATTACGTCCCTCTTTCCGATAACAAATATAGGCGAGATTTTGCCCATAGCTGCTAAAAGTAGGCGCACCAATGCCCGGGTGTTGTCAGAGCACAGGTCGTATGAGGTTGTGACGTACATGCGTGGAAATCCTCCTTAGCCGTTGTCATACACTTGTATTGTCGAAATTATGCCCTTCATTTTATTGGCCCTCGAACAATTACAACATGTAACAATCACTACACTTCAGCATTTGTTTATATTTTTTTCACGTGAAGTGGCATAATTTTGATTCGAACTTGGACGCCGTGACCTTGGTACCTGACACTGGCCTCTGTTGAACTCTGGTCCTCGTTGTTTGACGTTGTGGCCGTACAGTTGAGGTTTGTACATATTTATGTGCGTATAACTTGGTAATCCAGCATCATAGAAACTACGAATCAATCTCCTTTTGGTTTTGGGATTCGTTTTTGAATTGGCTACCTGTTACACACAGTTGGAATAACCGTTACGGCGGTACTTTTCAGACCGCATATTGACTACTGCAATAAACATCAGAAAGCTGCTGAATGATTTCACAGGGAACCCAAAAATGGTTGAAGCTGAGTAAGGCGGGGTCGGCAAGCATATGTAGAGAGCTCGAACTGCGTGCTGTCACCCGCACTGGTCTAGACAAAGGGAACTGCATGTGAACTCGAAATCTTTGGGTTTCCTATATGCAGGGTCGGTTCTAGGCTGTTATCAGGAATCCATCTCTAATGAAGGGGGTGGAGAGCATTGGCGCAAGACCTTCCTGGCCAGAAATGAGTTTTCGTCTTTTTTATTGAGGAGAGGTAGAGCGAATTTACGCCGTAGGGTAATTTCCCTATTTCTCCTTGACCCGCCTTTCTTCACACGTGGCCCATTGGGTCCGAAGCTGATAGGGATGGCTGTTTCCCCTTATTGTGAGACCGCTACAGACCACACGCCATGACCTTCGGAAGTGTTGCTGTCACAAGCTGTGAAAGAAAGTACAGGATGGAGCAACCACTCAGGTAGTGGCAGCATTCCTGGGGCTATCGCTTAACAGCTTGCCCCCGCCGATAACAGAGTCGGATAATTTCCAGTATATAGGCAAGCCATCCGGTGAACGCGCCTCTGATTTCGATATGCAAGGTAACTTCACGGGCTCGACAAAGTTGGTGGAAATGTACCACCACTGGCTTTGCTGAGGTTGACCGCTAGCTAGTGCAGTGGCATCGGATGACTAGGGCAGATAAGCCAACGATTTTCGGCCGAAAGTCACGCGCTGAAAGTGAGAACTGATGGACTGTAAAGATCATAGGAATCAGTATAATGAAAACTGATAAATAAGAGGAAGAATGATTTCGGTAGAAAATTGGTTGTAGGTCCGAATGAAACAACTTCTTGATCAGTCGCAGGTGAGTGTTACATAGAAAAATAAGACTTTGTATGAAGAGCAGATTGATGGTGGAGAGCTACCTCAAAACCCTGAACCTCAGGCATAATAGCGAGTCAAAGTCAGGTGACGTCTAGCGGGTAAGTATTGTCTTGAAGGAGCTTTGAACTGGATTTATAATTGCGGGCTAGGTATCCGTATGCAAATTAAAGTGTAACATGGCAAGGCCTAGTGAGGGGGAGAAGAAGAGTGAATAGATGAATGTCAGGAAGCATTATTCATAGCCACCGGGCCGCCATTTCCACCACCGGCATACCCTCCGAAAATCGTCGCTCCCCCCGTCAGTAGTCCACCGGTGCACCTAAGTAAACACCCGAACACCCATGTACCCAAACCAAACGTGGATTGACCAACCACTCATATGCCCTTCCCACCCTATCTACCGGTGCACCAACATATCACAAATTCGCCGCTTTGCATACCACTATCAGCTCCGGCACCTCCTTTTGAACATTTTAAGCTTCCTGTATACTAAAAGCTTTCGTTGTACTCGCTCGATGTCCTACCCGATAGATGTCAGTTGCCAGACTTAGCTTCACGCCCCTCATCCCACTGCAGCCTTATTCAGTATCTTAGCAATTTACCTGCGCCGACCCAACCACTGCAGCATGCTATCAACCATCTGTTTGAAAAACAGGAATTAATGGCGCTGAGTCACCCCAAGAGGTCCGAGGCTTTATCTGAGCTGATGAAGTTGAGAAACAGCCAGTGCAGTTCTCCTATCTCATCGATTATATATAACAACAGTTATATAACGAACTCCCAAGAGATCTCCGAGGCATTCAGTGCCTATTTTGCTTCGTCTCTAACGACCGATGACTCCCCATGCCTATATCACGTTGAGCCGCTGACATCTGCACAGTTCTCAATGGTTACATTTCACCCAAACGACTTAACAGTACAGCTAACTAAAATAAGCGGTCATACCACCCCGGGCCAGATGCCGTACCACCCTCTACTTTAAGTCTAGGTGGCACTGATATCCCATTCTTGCTGTCAAAGGTTTTTAATTTATCTATGAGCAGTAGCGTTTTCCCCTCCCATTGGAAAACATCAGTTATTATCCCAATTCCTAAGAAAGGTTCATGCCCGGACCTAACCAACTATCGACCAGTGAACCACGCCCCTATAGTTTCCCGAATTATAGAAAGACTGATAAAAAATAAGCTAACAACTCATTTATTGAACAATAACCTCATTACCACTGGACAGCACGGTTTTCTTCAAAAAAGATCGTGTGCCACCTGTATGAGTGACTTCCTTGACCTAATAACTAAGGCCACTAACAGTGGTAAATCAGTGATTGTAATCCTCCTTGACATGACTAAAGCTTTCGATCGAGTATCCCACAGTAGGCTAATGGCGAAGATGAAAACCTACGGAATTGTTGACCCGATCCTGAGTTGGTTTTCATCATATCTAACATCCCAAAAGCAGGTGGTGGACGTTGATGGCAGTTTATCATCACCTCGACTAGTTACTAGTGGAGTTATTCAGGGTAGTGTACTAGGTCCCTTACTTTTTCTTATATATGTTAATGACATTTTTAGCGTCATCACACACGGGGCTGCGTTCCTTTTTGCAGACGACATTAAAATTATGTACTCCTTTGAACCTGACGCCTTAGCTTCTACCATTGCTAGCATAACGAGCGATTTACTATCGCTAGACTCATGGAGCAACCAATGGCTGATAAAATTCGCCGCTGTCAAAAGTTGTATCCTTATGTATAAGTGTCAGGTTCCCGCAGGAATGTTTAAAATTAATGATCAGTTCATCCCCAGCAGTCCGGTTGTACGCCTATCTTAAACTCTGCGTGACAGCGACTACGGGCATACTAACCTTGGTTCAGGCTGAGTTCATCGCTGGCTCTGATAAGGCTAAGGCTGGTGCCCTGGTACAGCATAATGCGTCAGTGTATGCAACGGATCCTGCAACAACCCTTTTGCCTGGTTTGCCATTTTTGGAACAGTTTAACGTGCCCTGTTGCCTTCACGTAGACAAAATTGTGGCACAACTAAGATCTCTCAAGTCTCACCAATCAGCCGGCCCTGATGGAACCCACCTTCAGGTTTGAGTGAACTCGCCGATATCATCGCCTTAATAATCACCAGGTTGTTCAACACCTTGCTGGCCGCTAGGAAACTACAGGATGACTGGAGAGTCGCTATTTTTGCTCCGCTGTTTAAAGATGGTGACAAACAGCAACTGCTAAATAGCGTCCTGTAAGTCTAACTTGTGCCGTCAGGAAGATGATGGAACGTCTCATAGCAGAGCAGGTACATGAACATATGAAAAATCATCACCTGCTTAGTTCCCAACAAAACGGTTTCCGGAAATCCCATTCCTGCCTGTCACATCTTCTGCTTGCTCGTGAGCGCTGGGCTGAAGCGAAGGCCGAGGGATGTTTTACGGACGTCATCTTCGTGGACAACAGCAAAAGCCTTTGATGAGGTTCCGCTTGACCCTCACCTTCGGGAGCTCAGGTTATTGGAAGTAGCTGCTTTCTTGCAAAGATGGACTGGCGACTTCTTCAGGACGGCGATTTGCTGTCAGGGTGTCATCATTCATCCCCTAGTGGTACTCAGAGACCAGCGGTGTTCCCTAGGAGTCTGTTCTTGGACCGGTAATGTTTCTCATTTACACAAACGACCTTTCCTCGGTTTTCTCATCCTCTTGTCTCCCGTATGCAAATGATGCAAAAATTTGGCGCGCACTTCGTTTAGATGAAGAGAGCCATGTTCTACAGGAAGACCTGAGTGCGCTTTTGCTCTGGCCCTCTGAGTGGAGGCTGCCCCTACATCTTTCGAAGTGCATTCACATGTTTGTGGGTCGCTCTCAGCCACGAGTGAGTAGCCATATGTATGGGAGCCTGCCACGAACAACAGATTGCGAGAGTGATCTCGGGATTTGTGGTGTCCTCCTTGCTGAAAACCAAAGGCCACACGCACAGTGTGTGCTTCCGCCGGGAGTGTCCTTGGTCTCGTTGGTCGATGCTTTTCAACCTACGGGGTAGATGCTTTCCGTATACTGTATACTTCACATGCACGTCCTGGACGTGAATATGGTGGTGCTGCTGCTTATCCGTGTACAGCTGCAGAATCAACAAAGTTAGAGCGAGAGCACAGGCCTGCTACTCCTCTCATCTCTGGACTACGCGGCTTCAACTAAAACGAAAGTCTTCAGGCAACTGGTTTGTTTCCATTAGCTTATCGGCCGATGCGTGGTGATCCCATTTGCACCCGTTGTTCCATTCGGAGTGACCTGTGACCAGAGTTGCAAGCCGATTTACCACTCCGCGGACCACCTCATATGCGCGAGCGCACACGGATATGGTGAAGGTGCATTGTAGAGGTTTGCCTTTAGCCTACCGCTTGTATCGGAGGGCCACAGACCTTTGGGGTTTTCTGCCTGTTGTTGTGGTGGAAGAAGTGACCGACTAAACGTTCAAAAGGAAACTCGACCAGTCTTTGTTGGGGTTATGGCTTTATGGCCGTTCTTGAGTTCACGCCAACGTGTGGATCGTGACGAGGCTCATACGGATGGTTTCCACTGCCTCTAATGTGACGAATGAAGAATGAATCAGTTGAACTTTTTTTTTTTGGGGGGGGGGGGTGAACAAATATTCACTGAACAAATCATTGACAACTAGATGAGTGCGAAGACGGATTTTACGCAGTGACTCTCAAATGGGGCTTGTATTAAGGTAATACGTGGCTACAGTAGAATATGGCAGTGAATATCGTAATAAAGTTTGGTCTGCTTCTCCATGTTCCACCGATTTTAAAGACAACGTTATGTCATGATTTTACTTTACGGCTCCAAGTCGTTTGATCTGTCACTACCCGGTTCCTCTAGTCCATCACCACATGTCGCACCTGCACTGATCAAATAATTAGTCCCATTCTTACCTGTGCTCTTCGATCCCATCCTTCATCTTCCCTCTTCTGTGAACTGCTGCTCACAGCTTTTATCTCCTTTGTGCTCTTGCATTCCCTCTTTTCTCTATCTGTTAGGCCGCCATGTTCACCTGTCATGAAGTTAATTCACCACAATATTTCAGAGTTAATTCTACAACCTTTTGATCTAAACTCACTTGCCCCTCCCGGTGTCTGCTAAGTTCTTTCCAGGACCCAACTGTTATTGCTCCTGCTCATCTCATATGCATACATGTATTATATATATATATATATATATGTATATACTTGCGCATATATGTATATGTGCACGCGCTCTGTATCTTGCAGTTCCTCATCAGCCATTTCTCTCGCTATCACCCCGCCGACCGCCATGATGTGTATCCATCAATCCTACATCTGTGCCTCACATCTACCGTATCCAATCTCTCCAAATAGGTTTTGTCATCTGATCCACCCTCCACGCCTTGTGTTGCTCACTTTCTGTTTTACGATGAGTTTTGTGCCCTGTCTGCCGACCATCCACCGCAGAGTACCAACGCTTCATTGATATCTAATCCACTGCAGTGCACCTCACCTTTTTCTCCATCGTCATTCGTTGCAGCTGTTTCTTATACCAATTTCTAGCCTTTCTCATGTATATCAGTCGGCCCCCAAATGTCTTTACCCGGACCAATCATACTCTTCATCTTAACTTGACTTTCGAACTCACCGAGCGCCAATTTGAATCCGCATTTGAGTTCATTTAAACTCTTTTCACTTTCCATGGTATGCATACCCTTATCAAAATTTCATCCCATCTTATTCCCCTCTTTGAGACTTCTCATCCAGTGCTTTCATGCAAATTTCCACATTTTCATGAATTGTGTCCATTCCACCACCTGTATAAACATGTTCACTCACCTGGCATGCTTCGGGAGCCTCCGAAAAAAAACCAATATTATTGTAATTATTATGACTACCACTTCTTAAGGAGTAGTTGTTGGGAGCGGAAGTGCATACAAGAAGGACTGGCGAACCACGTGGTCAATGCAGCAGTATATATTGACCTAGATGGATAAGGAGGTGCCTACAGAAAAGAAGTAAATAAAACTTTTACCATTTCTTGTTTTTAAGTGGATCACGAGGTACCAACAGGAGACAGACTCTGCTGGACCAGTGGACATATGGTAAAAAATAGAGGAAATGGCACGGTGCGTTACAAAACTAGAAGGATGCAGTGAAAGATCTCAATAAGGAAAGTCGGTTGAACCAACCAGGGGGAGAAAAACTCATCAAACAAAATATATGACTGATTGATGAAATTGGAGATGGCTTTCAGACAATGACATCAACCGGGGTCTGTATTGCAACAAAGCATGGCAGCAGTAGAAGTGGTAATGAATACTGTAACGAGGGTAGTAACGACTTCTGCTTAGGGGGAAGGGAGCGGAGGTGCATCCAGAGGGGAAGGTGAATAATAAGGTTTTGAAGGGGCAGAGGGCACTTTAAGGGGGTGTTAACTAGGAGGAAAGTCAAAAAGAGTGTAAGCATACGAATATCGCCTATGGTAGGGAAAGATATATGCAAGTGATAAGTGGGGTAAACAACAAGTAAACAACGTATGTTGCATGATATAAGGGAACGAGTAATTACGGCGATACTTACGTGAATCGAAAAAGAGCACACCACGTCACAAGGCGAGCTGTTATCAGTATAGTTTCCATTGAGGTATCTAGGGAAATAGCTCACAAAAAGCTTTAATCGACGTTCTCATTAGCTGAAATAAGTGAGTTTTTTCTGAACAATAAAATCTGAGGTTAGCGTTTGACTTACGGATCCATTTCTGTTAAAGTTCTTTGAAAGATCGCGCCTCAATCGACCACCAGTCGCCTCATTCACCGAGTGGCAAATCGGGTTCCACCTACAAGCAGTAAACGTCCCTGACTTTCTACCTCATCAGTGCCTTGTTCAGTACCACTGGTCGATGTATACAGTGAAGCCAGTAAAAAATATAACGAGCTTCAGCAAGACCTATCGTCCTTAGGGAAACAGTTACAATCCACGGATGGTGAGCTGACTTGCTGCCACTAGCATATATTGTTGAGCCCTTAAAACATCCGAACACTGAAAGTCTCCTATCAGCCGGCCACTTCCGGGACTCAGTTGCATCGGAAGTACACAGAAGGATAAAAAATTCTAAAACTGACGAAGTTTTTATTGTTCCAGATTGTTCGCCTCTTTTCTCGGTCAAACAGTCACTGCTCATGGCTCGTGGTATGTCACACTAAGAGTGCTACTGCAAAAGACTCAGAAAAAGGTCACATCGAAACATGTGCCCACTACTTTTTCAATTTCTAAAAACGAGCTCTATCAAGGAATTCGTTAGAAAGAGAGGGTCCATCGCAAAGGCAACTTTATTTAAAAATGTAATAATTGCTCCTTACAAAACCCCTTTGCAGAGGAAGGCCCTTAGATTGGATGCGACGACTAAGTACTACCATTATCCTCTGATCTAGTGCCACCAAACTCCCCTGAAGAGATTTCCCACCATAAGCAACTCGTCGTCACTCCTAGTGACCAGTGCACCAGCGCAGAATGTGGACCTAGATCCGTCCTGTTCACATCCAACACCTCAACGTCCCTCAAAAAGGCTCCATGTTGCACCCCACTATCCACCACCGTCTACCCACAGCCGAGCAAAACAACCCCCTCTCTCTGCCAGCAGCCATTCACGCCCTGGGCTGTCTGCCAAAATGGGGCCAGCAAACCGCCAGATTCCAACGAGCCACCCGGCACCAACCAGCAAACTGCAACGTTGTCTCCTAGTGCTTCGGTCACAACGTCACCCCGTCACCTGCTGCTCCTACTGGCCAAGACCTCCCCTGCAATGACATCGTCAAGCTCCCAGCTTTAATCGACAGTAGACCTATGACCCCTTGCGCACCAGCTAACCGGCCTATTACCCATCAACGTCTTCCATCACAACCGTACCTACGAAATCGCGTCGCTCACCCTTGTTCTAGTCCACCAGCGCATTTATTTGGTCCCCCGGAGATCCGCGTACTCAACTGCTACGTTCCACACCCACAATCTCAGGAGACGCCGTCATCATGCTCACAGAGGCAGTACCAAATCACAAATATTCCACCACCTGTATCGCCTCTACCGCCAGCTCTACCAAATCGGAACCATGCAGGATGAGTTACCTGCATGGTTGCCAGCCGGTACCACAACGTATGGCCCGCTTCTGCCTCTTTTCCGCCCTATGGTAGGCCCCAGTTTACCCCCCCCCGCAAGTTCAACGTCCCCTGCATCCTCACCATCCAACATTGCCGTATTCTACTCTAACTGCCCTGTACACTATGCCAACTAACCCTTCATACCAAGGCCTCTTTCATCGGCCGCCCTTTCGCCATTACTCCACCCCCTCACACTCTTTCCGCGGAGCCTTGTGAGATGCCTGCCGCTTCAACAAACTATATCCATAACGTCATGTTTGTCTCATTCAAATCCAACCTACCCCGCCTTTCGTCATTCCCTTCACAAGACCCTTATCAAAATCATGGCTGCCCCCCCCCACTTCTCTCCACCCTCACACTGACTCCCTAGCATCCTTGGTAATTCTCCCCCGATTTATACGTGGTTTGTCCAAAAGGTCCCACTTAGAGTCACCATACCCCCTCCAGATCTATTAGCCCGCGGTACAATAACACATCAACATCCAGCGGTAATCCTTACTGGACTTCATGAGTGTTTCGCCCAGTGTACAAGCTGCGGCAATAAGGATAGAGCAGTCCAAACGGAAGCAGCAACTCACATCTAGTCCTCCTGCACGGGTGGCCTGCCTGTTGATCACCGCCCGCCCACGCACACTCCGGCCGCCAAGTCCACTGACGACTGGAAGCCTCCCACAAAAATGCTTTCCACAGCACTGTTCAACTTTCATTCCATCTTGAACAAGCTTTTCGTTGCAAAATACTGATTGTCGTCCACAACTTCGACATTATCCTGATCACTGAAACTTGACTCACCAAAAAAACACCTTCTGGCCAAATATCACTGATCGGCTATCAAACCCCCAGGACTCAACGAATCCACCACCGCGGTTGAGGTTGCATGGGGTGTGTCATTTGTAGCCTGAATGCCACTCTACTGGAAAATTTCGTGCTGGGAAATGTTGAAGATCCCATATAGTTTACGATTTCTCTATCCCAGATGACCATAGTTTTAGGTTGTATATATCAACCTCCCAGCAACGACATTTCTACATTTAACCCCATCACCGAAGCATTCAGTTGCATCGCTGATCCGCCATTTGGAGGTAAATTTATAGCGGGCGACTTTAGTGCACCGAACGTAAAATGGTCCTCCTTTACTGCCTCCGGCAAATATTTGCAATTCACCTCATGCATTCGCCTGGGCCAGTGGGCCTGTAAGGTTGATTAGACCTCACTTCGCGGTTTCCTTGGTAAACGCGTGCTTCGGTCCTTTGTACTGCGTGAACAATCTGCACGTTACTCTAACGCTCGGCACTGTACGAATATGTTAACCAGAACGGTATTCTCCACGCCTCGTGAGAACGAGAATGCGGTTGGGAGAGAAAGTGGTTAGCGTATATTTAGGAGTGTGCGTGAGAGCGTGCGCAAGAGCAACGGTCAAATGGCAACCGCGCTTGGCAGTCAGCGTTCAGTTAGACAATAAACGTGGTAAAGGTACGAATGAAGATGGCAACCGCTACAGGCTCAACATGAAAAACAGCCTATCAGAAGGAATAAATCCTTGATGTTATTTTTACCCTGGATCTCACAAACATCTTAGCCTCCGTACTAAACACTTCACAGGTAGCGACCGTAAAATTGTCCATTGCAGGTTTGAAGTCAAGCCACACTCTGGTAGCCTACCACTTAACGGTCCCTCATTCCGTCACTTCAGAGGGACAATATCCTCTCTCAAATTTGCTCCAGAAACTGGGACGAGTTTATCTTAACGGCCGATCCCCGGTACACCGCTGTCCTCCTCTACTCAAGTTTACACTCATGCATCGAAAACATATCACGTCCCTACTATCCATCCAGACCAGCAGGTTACTATATAACCAGGCTCAAGCAGAAATACGATAAGCTTCGACATCAGTACCAACAACATAGAGACTTTTCTACAGTCTCACTACTGGAACTCCTCTCCCGCAAAATCCATCTCGAGGCCCCTGACCCACAACCAAGGCAAGAGGCCAAAGCGTTACGCCTCCCAAACAAAGCTTGAGAGATAGCCCGGCTGACCAGGGCACGTGCCCCACAATCAACTCAATACATTAGACAGATAATCCATTTGGATAATCTCATGAACTCATCTGGAAAGACAGCTGAGAAGTTTAACACTTTCCTTACAACTACGGTATCTCTCAGTCCAGCGTGAACCCAGATTGCCACCCAGTCTATCACAAATTCCTCACTCAGTTCCATCATGTTTTCCATTACGGATATAAACAGATACATCCACACTTTCAAACCGACCTACTACCTCGGACCTGACGGCCTGCCATCAGCAATATTCGCTCTTGGCGGCCCGGATATCCCCCCCCCCTACTACAAAATATAAACAGTCTACCTCTGCAAACCGGGACCTTTCCCAGCCAATGGAAGATATCCATTATCATCCCCAGGCATGAGAAAGGCGCAGTACATGACTTTGCAAATTACCGCCCGATTAATCATACCTCAATGATCTCGAGGCTGCTGGAAGAAATCGTGAAATACTACCTGACCCACTACCTTTCTGCACATAAACTCATCAGCCCAAGACAGCGCGGATTTCTCGGATCACGGTCGAGTTCAACCTGCCAGTTCGACTTTCTGAATTTGATAACAACAGCTGCCGACATAGACAAAACACTCGTCATCATCTATCTTGATATGACAAAGGCCTTCGACAGAGTCCCGCATCTGCAGCTGCTCAACCAGATTAGAGGATATGGGAGTGAAAACTCCTTACCCAGTTGGTTTAAATCCTACCTACAAGACCGCCACCAAGTTATGTGCATCAAAGGCCGGATATCAGATCCCCACCAGGTAAACAGCGGGGTTATCCTAGGAACTAGAATTCCGTGGAGGACCACGGATGTTTTGCTGCATATAAATGATATTTGCAATGTCATCACTTATGGTGAAATCTTCTTGTTTGCCGACGATATGAAGCTAGTCTACGAATTCAGACGAGGAAACCTACATGTAGCACTGAATAGCATCACGGTCGACGTACCGTCCTTATCCTCCTGGTGCGATCGCTGGAAAACGGAATTTTCAGTGAACAAATGCAATTATCTCAGGCTATGCTGCAATATTCCCCATGATATGCTTGAGTGTCTCATTCCCATATTTCCCAACAATAAGACCTCGGACTGGAATGTTCTTGAAATTTCATTTTCTCTGAACACACTTCCTACATAACTGCACGGGCAAATAAGTTCCTTGGCTTGTTGCAGAGAAATTTTCATCTCACAAACAGTAAGTTAGAGATATACAAAACTTATATTCGCCCAAACCTAGAGTACTGTTCACTCGCGTTATTAAATATAGACAAACGTGACATTGTTGTCATTGAGAATATACAGCTTCGAATTAATAAAAAACTGTCTGGGCCTTCTACGAACCTGAGCTACAGGCAGCGGTGTACACCTTTGCGGCTTCATCCTCTGTGGCTTAAGAGAATAAGACTCAACCTTGCAATTTTGTTTACTTTGCTCCACAAACAAGCCGTATCTTTTAGCAAAGTTCAGTTCTGTATAAACTCGACACCTCAGCTGGGCAATAGAGAACACCATCTAATGATCCTTACTTCTCGGAACTCCTTAAGGCAAGACTTCCTCCTCATTAAAAATGCAACCTTGTGGAATAAACTACCAGCTGATATCCTTTCCCTAGATTCCCTAATTATGTTTAAGTCTGAACTACGAGTAGAGCTGGACATCCAGAAACTGATTGCTCTTATAAATCCTTATATGACTTTTGATAGTGCTTGTGTGGAAAGCTTTGGATACTAAACTGAACCCCTGATAATCTCTAGGATGTGCTACGCCAAACACCGTAGTTGTCATCACCTTAGCTTAAACCTACCAGGTTACAGTGCCTAAACATAATAAATATCATGACTAAGGCCAGTGCCTCTGAAGTCGTATTTGATTATATGAAATACCACTGGCTGCATGAAAGATAGTCTTTAAACAATTCCAGTGCTGATTTTTATTTCGTCTCCGCCTCTGTCTCTAACACAAGAGGCAGCACCTGTCATACTCCTCAGCCTCCATCCAGTAGTTGCTGTATATCAAACTGTAAGTCGAATCTCGCAAATCGAGCAACGCGTAGCCAATTCAAACGAATCCCAAAACCAGAACAAGATTGATTCGTAGTTTCTACGGTACTAAATTGAAATGCACAAAGGATACAAATATATACGAACCTCAAGTATGCGGCCAAATAGACTTCACAGTAAAACCCAAAGGTCCAAAGCCCCGTGGCTCAAGCACGACAGTCAGAAACGGTTCAAGGCCAAATTCAAATGTCTCACATGGATAAACAAACGTGAAAATGTGTGGTGTATGAGCGAGCTTTCCAAGATAATGTTAAATATAGTCAAATTCACAAAGCACGTTGAACATTTAGAAGGATTTTCAGTATTCGTTCGTTACACCGCCGGCCAAAATCCTTCCGCGAAAATGGTTGTCTAAGGTTCAGGAAGGGGTCATGATTCTCACCCTATCTACCTTTAACTTATTGTCAGTGCCTGTGGATACTAACTTCCTGTGTTATCTGAACGTGAAACAGGTTTTTGCCGTAGTCATCATCGCACAATCCATAAGGAATCAATTCCAAATCCCGCTGCACAACTTGAGATTGACATATTCATCAGGAAACCGGCGCATATATTCAGACGCACGATGAAGATGAAGGCTTCGCAGAGTGAAGTGTTTCGCCGCACGAAATAAGTCTAAGCATCACAAGCAGTAACCCATTGCAGCAACTGGTTAGACTAATTTTGTTTACAAGCTTGAGCGCAGAAGTTGAACGCAGGTGCAACGCCTAATGAGATATCGCGTAAAATTGACAGGTCACGAACCAGTGGAATTACATAAAATTAACGCACCAAATCTTCCGAAAGAAATGAAAACCGGTTTCTGATTATGAATAAATTTCGAAAACAAGTGTACGGCGGACAGTATCGAAATACACATGAACACGGAGATTGATCGAATACTGGCATCTATCAGAGTATTTCAAAGTTTTTCTGTGCACAAAATATGTGACAATTAATATTGTATAAAATGTAAATAAATGTTCTTCTTTAAAGATAATAATAGTTTCACAATGTGCTCGCAGCTAGTATGCCTCACCTGAACTGTTCAAGTGAAATACTGGTGAATTTCTCCTCTTCACCTATGTGCACGCTAGATAGAAACTGGAACTAAGTACATTTGCAACCTTTCAGAAAAAATGGGTCCAGTTGATTAGCTGTAGGGCATGAAATGCAATAAAGTGCTGAGTAACTCGGAGCGAGGCGATCTGCGAGCTACTTTGTCTTTTGTATGTGGTTTCGAGCTCGAATCATCAACATTTTCCTCGCTGTTTCCTGCTACGAGTGGATTAACTCTCTGATGCCTCGAACACGTTCTTCGTTTCTTCCGTTTCCTGTAATGTAACACAACTGTAGGATCTGTCCAATAGGCAAGGCTCGGTTCGGCGGTGGTGCAGTTCTCTATCAGCATTCGTGCTACCTTAAAACCCAATACCAGTGCAGTCGTTTTGAGCTCGTTTAGGGATACTGACTTCAGCTCAGCAATTTTTGTTTTGGCAAAGGGTACTTTGTTTCGCAGCCGGCCATGCAGTTCCACCCAGGTACCGTACACCGTCACTGGGTCGGCAAATTTCAAGCTGCTTTGGGTGACCTGCTGGTGTCCTTTTTTGAGATATTTCAAAAGCCTCTGGGCAACTTCTCCTTTTCTCCATAAGTGACTTGACGGTGGTCTCTCGGGTATAGCAACTTCATGTTGCCCACTGTGAAGTCCCGTCTTTGAATTCGCCATCGAAAGCGCCGACTGATTCTTCGAGTGAACTTCGCTTTCCTGAGATGGACCGTTGGATTCAATATCGAAAGGCTGATCGTGTTCTACAGAGGCACTTCTCTCAGCAACATTTGAGCAATTTATTGATGCCGATTGTTGAAGTTCGCTCGTCAGGGGTCCGAGAAGTGTCCAGCCTAGTATCGTTCGCGTAGCGAATGGTTCTTTTCGATTGCTTATGCTCTGTTCAAGCACCCAGTGAGCCTCTGGTACATTGCATCCAATTAGTATGTCGACGTGGGGGCTAGAAACTTCTTCGAACTCTATGTCCCTGAGATGAGACCATCTCTTGGCGATCGATCTAACAGAGTCGACTGGTCTCATTGGCAAACTGTCTATTGCAAAAGCTTCCGGAATTTCTACGGTCCCCTCATCAGATAAAGACGTTAACTGCAGGGTCAGCCTCTTAGAATTGCTAACATGACCCCCTGCAATCGTGCTGATAGTGAGCGAGGTAGGCTCGCCTACTAGTTCACAGCTTTCTACAAGCTCGCGAGTAATCAGCGAGGTATCCGACCCCGTGTCCAAAAATGCATTGACCCTCCTCAGTCCTTTAGGTGTCACGATACCGACAGGTACGATGCCTAATCTTGCCGGTTTGAAATCATCATGTCCCGTTGAACAGACAATTTTGGGTTCATCTGGCTGAATAGGTCTATTGTTGAGAAGGCCATGCAGTAACCAGTGATGATTACCCAAGCATCCGTCTTGGTTGCATTTCACTCTTAAGCTGCATTCAGAGGCTCGATGAGAGTTGTTCAAACACATAAAGCATGAGCCAATTTTTTTTACCGCGCACCACCGATCGGGTACACTCATCCCATGAAAGGTCGGACAATCTGGTAACCGATGCAGGGAGTTGCATAGCTTGCATTCAGCTGACCTCTCGGGTTCTTGACTTATCATGTGCATGTTAGCCAAAGACTGGGTTTGGTTACAGTCCTTCTCCACAATTCGAGATGTTGGTTCCCTTCGCGCCAGTCTGCAACTTTCGCGTACGATTTGTCCAAATCGGCTGTTGGCGATACGGGATTGACGACCTATGAACTCCGTCAAATCGTTGAACGTAGATTCCCGCTCAAGCATATTTATTTTTTCAGCTTCCTCTGCCCATCGGATCTGTAAATCAATAGATAGACATCGGACAATGCATTCCTGTGTGTGCAATGCATTCAGATCAGACTGGTATCCTAAGTGCTCCAGTGCTATACTGCAATTCTGCATTTTTATCACCAAACTCGACAGTGATTCAGCCTTGCCCTCAGTCCTTTTCGCCTCCAATAAAACACTATCAGTTAGGCTTCTAGCCACCTTGAATGGTTGTCCAAACAAATCTTTCAGGATTCTGCGCGCCCTGATGTACCCCATCGGTGGATCAAGCATCGCGCAGCCTTCGATAGCACTTTTGGCTCTCCCACGACAGTAATGTAATAAATACAAAAACCTTTGACCAGGATCTGCAACTTTGCACTCAACAAAATTTTCGAACTGTTTCATGAATATACAGTATTGCTCGGGGTGCCCGTCGAAGTGGGACAGCTCCACTCTCGGCAGGTCAAGAGCCAAAACCTCGGTAGTTTCAGGCTGTCTCAAGGGTTTATATCCGTCGATCACAGTGCCTTTTCGATGTTGACATTGTGAACTACGTGGACTCTTTGCTGGCTCTCTGAGACCAGTTCCTTGTGTAAAGGGCTCTGCTTCCTTTCTGGCTAACCGCAGCTCGTTTTCTAATTCTATTACTCTCATTCTATAAGTACTAATATCGTCAAACGCATCGCGGTTAGAAATATATGACCTGGCACTGACAGAGCTAGTAAACTTAGTATTATCTAGAGAATCAATAACACCCGAACCATCCCCAGAGACTTGCCGAGTTATTTCCTGTTGTCTCAAAATGTCCTTGCTTCCTCGTCTGGGCATTTCCAATGAGTTTTCTTGTCCAGGTTCCACTTGAGTACTGTAAGTCGAATCTCGCAAATCGAGCAACGCGTAGCCAATTCAAACGAATCCCAAAGCCAGAACAAGATTGATTCGTAGTTTCTACGGTACTAAATTGAAATGCACAAAGGATACAAATATATACGAACCTCAAGTATGCGGCCAAATAGACTTCACAGTAAAACCCAAAGGTCCAAAGCCCCGTGGCTCAAGCACGACAGTCAGAAACGGTTCAAGGCCAAATTCAAATGTCTCACATGGATAAACAAACGTGAAAATGTGTGGTGTATGAGCGAGCTTTCCAAGATAATGTTAAATATAGTCAAATTCACAAAGCACGTTGAACATTTAGAAGGATTTTTAGTATTCGTTCGTTACACAAACCACTAGACACTCACAGCTCAACTTCCTTCCCTATCGCAGAGCTCTAGCATCCTCCATGATTGGTATATAAAACATTTGATACTTAGACAGCAAATTTACAAATCATCTGTGGATCGTCCCGATGAATCACGTTGTCAGTGCTGCAAGATGTACCCCATCTTTGTGCAGACTGGTGTTTTGTTGAACATAAACCCCATCAAATAGTCGCAAGCTGTGGTTGACTCTACCTCTCCCTGCATTTTTTCTCCCATTTAAAGTCCTTGGGGTTCTGACTTCACGGATAAGGTGAGTGTTAGCGCGGAACTTCTGCGAACAATCCTGGCCGTGTGGCCTCCCTACACAGAGTTGACCACCAATAAGACATGAACACCAAAAAGTGAGAGACTGGCATAGAAAAGTGAGAAAAAATACCCCACTGTTTTGTCTTCCAGGCACATCGGCTTTGTCACATGTGACCCATGTCTCCGGGTTGCAGTGTTGCTACGGATTGACTGGTGTGCTTGATTTATTCCCAACGCGGCTTGTTGCATGCGGTCCACGTTTTGGCCGGGGAGTGGGAGCTGTGGTCGCTCACCAAAAGCAGCTCCGCCTTCTCTTGCAGCCAGATACCTGACTGTGAAAAAACCATAAAAAACAATAATAAAAACGTCTAAAAAATTGCGGATCATTCTTGGAACGCCACGTGCTGGATGCCAGTGGTTGTGTATCGTGCTACCTCCCTACCTGAAGCTGGCCCTTGTGCCGCCTACCACGAGCACCGAATGTAGACCATTAGAGTTTGCTTCCCTGTCAAAAATTCGGACCCATCTCATTCCCATTTCCCACGGCTCTCTGAAACCAGTCCTCAAATCGGTGTTTTCCTGTTTTGCACTAAGATAACGACGAAAAAAATGCCACGATAACCGTGCAATCATATCTACATCAGATTTCCTTGCTCATACTCGAGTGTAATCCCAGCACGATAGCACCATCGAGTAAGAGCATAGATGAACTCACGTTACCGTTTCTCTGCATGTGACCGATTGTCACTAACGTATCACCACTGTAGCCCCAATAGTTTCTTCCAATTTAGGGCTCCTCAGAAACCACTCAGTATAGAATAACCACCACACCGGAAGCAACAGCAACATTATGGCGCTGCTCTAACGGTGTGCCAGTCCCATTCGCTCACAGTCTGTTATTTCAAATGTATCTTATCGCTTCGTTGCCAAACAGCTTTCTGCGTAAGCAAATGGTATTGAGGGTTACCATTTCTAACTATTCCAAACCGTGGAGCCGTAGGTCTTTTATTAGTATCCGAGCGATGCCGTGCCAAAGTGCAAGTCATAAACCATTTAGGATGCATACACAGTTGTCAAACCGGTGTACGCAACTTCGCTAGCCTGTAGCAGTATAGAGCTAATCCACTGCGAGCCTATTTTACCGAGAATGTCGGGTAGGTGCCACTGATCGCCTAAATGGAACTTTATCCTTGCATCATTCGCACAAAACCAACCAGATCATTACTGTTGTCGTCATATATGACCTTAACCCACAGATGGATCCACTTCCAGACTGCCATCCCCCTTCATATCAAGTTCCTTGTCTCCCACTATCTCAGTCTCCAAACCGGATAACCAAGGAAGCCACTTTAACTCGTACGGACAGAGACTCAAGTAGAACCTGCCATAGCAAACGGGACCAACATCAAGCCACCCGACAGGAAATACTCCTAATTGCTTATCAGATCGTTCAGCGCATTCTAACGCAACCAACACGTATTCCGGTTCAAGCGTATGATGCAAATATACCGTCTTACTCGGCAGACTGGCCGACACATATTTTGCTCTGCCAGACGAAACATACCCATACTATGTTATGCATTACCAGAAATGAGGCTGAATAACACTGAAGCCAAATGCGTCAATATATTCATATGTATTTGTCGGTTAAACAGCATAATAAAGCTCAAGTTCATGCGGAGATTTCCCACTTTAGTATCCTTTACCACAGTTTATCTTTCCCTCGAGAAGCAGCCGGCTTGAAATTGACTCTTCACTTCTCGGAAACCTTTCAGTTGAGCTTTCACATTTCTGAATGGTAAATGTTACTGATCTCAAATTTAAACTCACCGTTTTATGGACTGCTCTTACTCTCACGTCCACTAGTGTTCTCAAGTTCACTTTCACGCAACTGGTCTCATTTCCCCCAATTTGAAAACTCATTCCGTTTATTGAAACCCGGTAAATCCGTCATTCAGGGTTTGCATCGTCTTCATGGATCGCATCCTCTTCGCATGCACCGAGTGTCCCGAGTACATTTTTTACAACTTTTTTATTCTTTCCTTTTCTTCTTGTTTAGAATTCACTCCATTTGCAGAACCTCAGTAGGCCTCCGTTTTTCCTTGGCTAGCATCATTCTCGTTCAAAATGCGTCCTTGAAACTGTCTTAACGATTTTTTAATATCTCCACCCGGCATCACTGCCCAGCTCGGATTCGAAACTGATTCAAAATTGCCGCGCAAAACATCATAAGGATCATCCATTCAAACCGTTGCTGGCTACGATCTTCGATCGCCGATACTCTTGACTTATATACTTAAAATTAGTGAATATTTCTTCTTATTGAGTAACGTGTTACACCGTGATCATGAGCTAGCGCTTGCGCCTCGAACGTGGCCGAAAAAAGCAACAATATTATTGCTACTAATCAAAGAGAGCAAGGTAAGGCTTTGAGGTACGCAACTGGCTTAGCAAACGTTGACCAGGATTTTCGATAGGTCAGGAATTCGGTTTAGTCTCGGTCCATTCAATCGACTGGTTGCCTGAAGTCTGTTTTGTTTAAGTCCACCTGGTATCGGCAAAGTCGGCAGCATCGCCAACTTACGTCAAGCTACGCAGGCGGTAGGACGCGCTCCAGCTCGTCAGCTCTGGCCATTGGCTCGTTCAGTCTCCCGTCCGCTGTCAACTATGCGGGGTAACGAGTGTAACTAACAAAACCCATCAATTGCTATCGTTCTGCATCTCCATTTGCTGGACGGGAATCGAGTCCGCAAATCGTACGTGCGTTTAAACTCTCACACCAGCATACGGAACTGATCAACGCCGGTACCAACAACACGGAAGCCGTTTTAAGACAACGGTTCTGTGGGGCACATTTACATGGGGAGGTTAAATTTTGCATAAAATGTGAGTTCTGCGGTGGTTTCAAGTAGCACCCCATGACCATCAGGCTATGGAAGTGCACATGAAAGGGACTAATGAGCCACATGTTCAACGCACAGTAATCAAAGAGAGCGAGGTGAAGCATACCCAAAGGGGGGTGTTGCTCGTGAGGAACCGGGTAGCGGGAAAGTCGAAACTTAGCAACCCCCAACCGGTACTAGTCGGTGGAGCTTGCCGTGCACTGAACACCCAATCTTACAAACACTTCAAGAAGTGAACGCAGAAGGCGCGAATCGCCACCCCGGTTGTGCCCGCTCATCGTTGCAGACGTCCTACACCGCCAAGTTAGTAAGTCCGACCGCGCCCCGCACCGTTGGGATTAGAACGAGTGTGCATTGTTTGATTCGACTGCCCGAGACTTCGACCGAGTAGGTAACGGACAGTCCAGGGGTCGTGAAGACGTCATAGAGTCTGAGCAGCGCAACTGGAGAGTCTGGAAGGGAAGCAATACAAAAACGTGGTCTGGACGTGTCCCAGCTGAGGATCAACGATTGTCGGAAAAAGGGTAATTCGTGAATGGATCCAGGTGAATATCAGGACAGCGTAAAACACACAAAGGGCCACGGTATATTGTATGGGAAGTGACTTGCTAGGTGGATTTGTGAACACCGAGAAGGCATCTAGGTCAGGTTCGGTATGTGACCGGCAACAAAACCTGAGAAAAGCCTGGGGACAATGACAGCAAATGAAAGAGAGCCGTCATGACTGAGGAGTGAGAGCCGTTATTAAGGCGAATTACAGTGATCAGCGATCACACCCTATCTATGACTTGTTAAACTGTACTTTCTGCGCACGCGGCAACCTCGAACGCTGTTCCCAACAATTCCTTGGCACATGCCAGCGCGCGGTCCCTGTACTCGGGCCCGTGAGAATACATGCGGTTGACACTCCGCGGTCTATTATCGTTGACTTTCTCGACGGACACCATCCTGGAAGCCGTTCCGTCTATAGTTTTCCAATGATTCTGCCGAAGTAACCTAGCCAGGTCACGCCCACGGTAGTTTTTCCTTTCCATTGTCGGTTATATATTCGGTCTAACATTTGTCGGACTTTTTATTGCGTAGATACATCCCCATCGGACATTTTCAACCACGTACAATTTTTTGGAAGACACAACCATCTCCTCCATTTTTCGATCGTCACTATTGCACCGGCCAGTTTTCATTCTTACTTATTCCGAGATTTTGCATATCAGGCGTTGCCAACAAATTTTTGGAGTCCCAAGCTAGTCCATTTCCATAGCACGCCTACTTCGTAATGAACACAGAGTCCATGCCCGAGTGTGAATGGGAGTGCCTTGTAGCGCACATGAAAATACCCGGTTCAATACCGGAGGATTTAGAAGTTTTCATCGACATCCTCCGGTCCCGTTTCCAGAAGGCTTGCATATTTAGTAAGCGGTCCGAATATAATAAACTGCTCTCAGCAATCCCTGCTAGTATGGTTCCACAAATCCGGGATATCGTTATGAACCCTCCGGACCATAACCCATACGAAACACTCCGAGTACCTCTGGTTAAGCGTGTGTCAGCCTCCGAAGAGAAACTTATCCGGAATTTTCTCCCCGGAATCCAACCGGGAGATATGACACCCCGCACCCTCACACCCTCGCAGTTTTTACGAAAAATGCGTTCAATAATAGGTACAACGTCCATGAACGATGCAGTCCTGTGTTAACTATGAGTGCGACGGCTACCAACGTACGCCCAAGGCAAAGTAGCTATTTGAATACAAATCGACAGTTCGGATAAAGGCACGGAGCTGCAGACAAAGCATCCGAGAATGCGAATGCATTTGCTTTACAGTCTCACGCGTTCAGCACCGCCACCGCTGCCCCGCTCGATGCGGTTGTTAACCCTTCGTCGAAAACCACCCAGCACAACTCACCCAGTAGTAACTCTGATATTCAAACTTTATGCCGGGTGGTTCGCATTTTGGTGCAGGTGGTTAAACAACAATAAAGCACTCTCAACAGCTTTCACAAACAAGGCCCAATCAGCCATCACTTCAAGACTTGTGCCCCTAAGCCAAATTACAAATTCGGCAAGTGTTACTACCACCGCCGTTTCGGGCCTCGAGCACGCAAACGCGAGAAGCCCTGTGGCTTCTACTCCAATCAGGTGATAGCGACGAGCTCTACCGGCGCAATTGCTCAACTTGAGAATTATTCGGCCTTCCGACAGTCCATAGGCATCACTCCAACACATAGCCCCAGAGAAGTCACCGGACGACTGGAGACTGCGTGGAGGTTATCGCCTACCCAAATGAGTGATTACGCCCTACCGACATCCTATTCCGCACATCAAGGACCTCAGTGCTGGTTGAGTGGGTAAGGTAAGTTTCAGTCGAATAGATTTGGTGCCAGCATATAACCAAATACCAGTAGCATTTGCTTATCTTGACGACATCCTGATTGCCAGTTCGTCTGAGACAGAGCATCTAGCACGTCTACGTACCCTTTGCGACCGCCTGTCTTAACGTGGGGTCACGGTCAGCGCGAAAAAGTGTGTAGTAAGGGTCAACGCCATCCAGTTTCTAGGCTACAAGGTTACTTCCACAGGGTTCATACCATTGCAAGATAAGGTGCAGGCTATCCTGGGCTACCCAGAACCTACGTCAGTCAATCAACTACGGCGTTTCGATGGGTTGGTTAATTTATATTACCGTTTCATTCCATAATGCGCTCATTTAATGCGGCCGCTCGCGGATCTGTTGCGCGGCAGAGCTGAGTGGCTGGTTTCACGGAAACCGCATGAGACGCGTTTGCTGTGCTGAAGCAGGCTATTAGCATCATAGCCTCGCCATCACACCTGAAACCAATTTCTCCAATCGCGTTGGTCGCTGACGCATCTGACAAAGCCGTGGGTGCAGTGTTGCAACAATGCTTCGCCGACACTTGGCAACCGTTGCGTTCTTCCCCAAAAATTAAAAACCGGCTGGATCCAAGTATAACACCTTTGGTCGCGCTATCCTCGCTATCCACTTGGGCATCCATCCCTTTAGACACATCTCAGAGGAATGCGAATTCACGGCCTTTACCGATCATAAAACCATCATCCACGAATTGAGTGACACCACATACAGATTCTCTCCCAAAGAGTTTAGACACCTGGATTACATCACCCAATACACAAGTGATGTACGTCATATCTCAGGACAAGACACCGGGAGACAGCAAGAGCACCTTCGCCCAGAAAGCCGTCACCATGGGTAGAGTCGTCATCGGTGATGGTGAAGTTGAACTGGTGCTGAGCAGGCTGAATGGCAGTAAGGCAGCTGGAAAGAGTGGCGTTCATCCAGCCGTTCTAAAAGCTTCAGCCAGTATACTGGCTGTACCGCTAACACAGCTGCTTAACCTAACCCTAGACATTGGGGAGCTGCCGAACGGCTGGAGACTGCAGCAAGTTGCCCCCATCCATAAACGAGGCAAACGGACGGTGGCTTCTAACCACCGCTCTTTGAGCATACTATCAATCGCACTCAAAGCCCTAGAGGGACGGGTCAGAGTGCGACTGACAGAACACCTTCTGGCTCATCAGCTGATTGCTGATCAGCAACACGGGTTTGGAAAAGGACGATCCTGCCTCACAAACCAGCTATCATTTGTCGATGAGGTAACCCGCAGATTAGACCGAGGGGAAAGAGTGGAGGTATTCTGCCTGGACTTTCAAAACGCCTTCGGTTCGGTCAACCACTGATTCTTGCTGGGCAAACTGGAGGCACCTGGAGCAGTCTCGCAGGTTGGGAAGTGGATTGGGGGTTGCCCTAATAACAGGGCTTTCCTCATACACGTCCGGGACACCAGGTCTGCATTGGCCCAAGCATGCAGTGATGTGGCACAAGGTTCGGTGCTGTGACCACTGCTGTTTCTCGTGTATGTGAATTATCAGGTAACCAAACTAGACTGCCCGGGGTTCCTATTCGCAGGTAATATCAAAATAGTGGGCGAGCCATCCTCAAGTCAACAGCAGAACGACTTAAACTGGATTAGTGTGTGGGCTGAAAACTGGGAGTGGCCACCGAATGCGGCCAAAAGCAAGCACTTCCCTTCAGACAGGGGAAAAACCGAAGACAGGTACTTAGGTCTGTCGGTACCAGCGGGGATTGGGTCCGCGGCTTTTCAACTTAGAAGGAGTGCTGGTGTCCAGAAAGTTTGGAAAAATTCTTCCTGTATACAAGGTGGCTGTAAGGCCTCACTTGGAGACTTTTGTACAAGCATGGATAACGATCCTAGAGAAGGATAAAAAGCACTGAAAGACTTTCAAAGGAGGTTCTCTTGAATGATCAATTTGATACACGGGAAGTCGCACGGGAAAAACATTAAGCCCTGATTTTATTCCTTCTTGATGTCGATGGGCTTGGGGTAGATCTGATAGAGTGCTTCACGTCATATAAGGAAATCAATAAAACCAACAGACCAATACTGACGCGTTGTCAATTACTTGCAACCAAGGGACGAGAGCATAAATTGGACAAACTAGGAGCATACACGGGCACAAGGGCATGTTTCTTTTCCAACCGCGTCATAAACAGGCGGAACAAGTTACCTGCACACGTAGTGACAGCAACCTCGGTCGCTGCTTCTAAGCACAAACTGGATGCGAGCTGGGCAGAGGTATTACCAGACTATTACCACCCATTCAGCACAGAGGGTCGACAAAATGCCCTCAAACGGTACCTTCCGGGACTGTTTCTCAAAATTCCATTATTATGACAGATAAGTTTGGCAACGGTACTAACTAAGCCCGAAATGGCCAACTGCGAAGTTTTATCCCCACAAACCTCATGGTTTAGGAGATATGAGCACTTTACTGTTTCGCTGCTTTTTGTCATTTCCCGGTGGTTGTCTTCGTTCTTCAGATATATAAGCACCCAAATTTATCACTACAAATGGGTACTTTCCGTTTTTTCTACGCCTCTAATAAGCTTCTTAATGAACCCCCGTCACTGATGTGCATCGCCTTTTTTTGTTTTACTGAGGTGCGCCTTTCTGTCACGTGATCCGTCGAAAATTACACGCTAACAGTAAGTCTTCCTGTAACCAATGGTCAACTTGGCGCACGAATCAGGTTGTCTCAAAGTTTTCCTTTTTCCGTCGTTAAGGCTTGATTTCGGGTCACAGCTGGTAGCAACATTTATCCACACTAAAGCGTCATATTGCCCGTGACAATTACCACGACACACCATTGCGCGTCCGTAATTTATTACCGCAAGAAGTCTACAAAATCCTCTACCTGGAAATTTAGATCTATTACTACTACTAATAGCCCTTTGCGAGCCCAACCTTAAAATACCCAGCGTTCTTTAGCTAGCTCAACTCTTTTGGCGATCGTCTGTTCCTTGGCGCCACCCCGCAGTGAGATCGTAAAATATCAGCACAAGACCCTTCTAGGAAATTAGGTATGAAGCCTAACTAAAAATATTTCTGGCGGCTCCGTCTATGAAACCATTGCCGATTCTCGAACAATTCACGGGAATAACTGAACCAGCACATCAATTCGTTCATCGATTTAAATCGGTATAGTTTATGCTTAGCTATCTAGAGTAATATTAAAAAATTACGGCTTTTTAGTGTGGTCCCATAACTCCAAAAACTTTCCACGGATTTCCTCCGGACGCGAAATCTTGACCCAAACATCTAATTTAATAATTCTTGCAAAAGAAGTCTTTGAACCGCTACCCACAATATGAACTGAGGGAAACTTGTGTTTAAAATAAGAAAAAGTTGGCACCATTGTGCGCGATTGTGTGGCAGCCTACCACCCAATTCAACATATTTATTCAGGGAATTCCCTGAAAGAAGTCTTCGTTCAATTTGAGAGACTCGTTATCAACAGTTCCATAGTTTTAGGTTTTTTTGATCCAGAGCCACATAGTTACACGTTTTTATTTCAGTAAGCCTGTACATTGGGGAACGTAAGACTACTCTGTGTATTTAGCTCTCTAGTGCAATCGCTGTTAGTGTTGCAATGCCCAAACTACCAGCTAAACAAACCGCATCCTCACTGGTTGGTCGAAACCCTGCACCATTTTCCCATCCATGTATAAAAACCACGTTAGGCTCATCAGCTGCCGCTGTTCGGCACTACATGAACTGCGACGTCACGGCATGGATCAGTACCTGTGTCCAGTGCCAACGGTAGTAGGCAGATAGACACACATTAAGCCGACTGTTCAAATTCCCAGAGTTTCAAACACTTGCATTTGACTTATTAGGGCTGTTGACTCCCTCAAAGGTGGCATACACCCTCTTACTTGAGTAGATCGTTTCACAGATGGCCGTTAGCTGAACATTCGCACGACGTAGCTAGCGAAGCAGTTGCCCAGACCTTCAAAGAATACTGGATGCACCATTTGTTTATCCAGCAGTGGTTACCATAGTCAGCGGTCCACATTTTCAAGGAGCCTTCAGTTGTCCTCTGCAAAGTTTAGGCACCCATCGCATTGATACCACAGCCTGCTACCCACTGACAACCTGGATAGCGGAACATTTTCATGGACAACTCAAGGCGGCTAAGCAGTTCACAGAAGTCCAGATCGGCGAGAATCACTACCACTAGTACTCCTAGGTTGCTACATTTCTCTTGGGGCCGATCTACAAACCACATCAGCCGAACCCACACTCCGTTGTGCGCTTTGACCTTCTGTTGGCATGGTAACCCCGACATCCGTTGGCACTTTTAACTACTTGGATTACGCCCCCAGGTTAACGCACTAGTTGCGTTGTTTGCTTCTTCCCGCGGCTCGCGAACAAAACAAGACAGGATACAAACACCCGCACCTCTGAGACAGTACGCACGTTTTCCTTGGAACAGGGGCACGGGCTCCTCTACAACCCGCCCGCTCCGGCCCCCGCAGGGTCGTGTGCCGCCTACAGAAAACATTCATCATTGGCCACAACGGCAGAAAAGATACGGCTTTCATGGACCGACTTCAATAATACTTTCTGGCAGAATGCATGCTCCCCGATTTCAACCCATCGAATTCTTTAGGGCCAGAACCCAGGTTCCCGGATTCCCGTACGCTGAGCGTACCAAAGCCGATGACCCAGTTGCCTGGCTGTTATGATGCAGACCTCGATACAGACCTGCCTCCATTGACTTCCAACCGCTAGGGTGCTGATCAAGAAGACCGTTCGTTTCGCAGGTGCGGTTTACTAGATCCCATGAGTAAACAAACAGACAAAAAAACCCTCACTGTTGTGGCTCCTCGGCTGCGACCTTCTTCAAAACCGAGGCCATCTACCGCTTCCTCTTTATCGCTGAACAACTTCATTGATATTCTGCTCACCGTCCACCCCGGACACCATCACCAAAAGCCTACAGTTTTGGAAGAAACTCGCAACGCTTTCAGAACGCCCGTTCGCCAGCTACACAAACCCGGCTGTGCTCCGGTAAGTCTTCGCATTCATCGCTGGCTGCATTCACACTAGATACCCATGCGCAGGACACATGAATTACCGGAAAGACCAACCACAATATCCCATTACCAGACCAAACCTGTGCTAGATTATTCAGTGGACAGAGCGGGAAAAATCCACTGACAAGGTCGCCGTAAGCACCGGGAAACCCTACTTCCGGCGTTTAACCCATGAAGATTTTTGGGTTGTCCTCGATGTCTCGCTTAGAGTGCCAACCGCCATATTCTACTGCATGTAACCAATTGTTCATTCTTTTGTGGTTTCCTATTTTAGTCTTCGGGGATCCATGCTGTCAATTCTTTTCCAAAAACAAAATGGTTTCAGTGAGTTGTTTATTTTTCTTTTTAATTGAAACAATTCATTCGTCTCGGGGCAACATTAGGCGATTCTTTCGTAGTTATGATTTCTACCCGTCAGGTGACAGTGTGTCATCCACAAAAATACCACCAGATTCGAGGAGTTTTTAGCTGGGATTCAAACCCACGGATAGTTTCGACGCCAAAAGGAACTGCCAAATGTACTTATTTCACTATCGTCATTACGTGAGGTTTACTCATTTGCCTGCCACACTCGTAAATCGAAGCCCTCCTCGCGGGAACTCTTCTAGACGGAAGCCTCTACAGTGATGAGCCTATCCCGCTCTCTCTATTACGAGTTCAGCTGTACTTTTAGCGCACGCGGCAGCCGCGAGAGCCATTTCCGGACCTTCCTCGGCACACGCAAGCTTGCGGTCTCTGTACTCAGGCTTTGTGGGAACACTCGCGGTTGGCACCCTGCGGCCACCATAAGAAACAGACAAGATGGTGGAAGTTTCAGAGAATAAAAAAGTCCTATTTTCGGTAATCAGACAAAGATTCACCAGAAAAGCCATACCGAGGAGAAAAGTTACCGTGAATAATAGTGAAATAAATGAACCTTATTAATATGCGATAAGTAAGCGAACTACTGCAATGATGAAGCTACGGCTGGTACTCAAGTGGCATGCCTCACGTTTGCTCCATTGAGTACCCAAGAAGCAAACTTGAGGCCATCCCAGGCTTACGACTGAAAAACTTGAAGCGGCCCCACTGGTGCCCCATTGTTGCACTGGGCTAGACCTGACCTGAGTTTAGCCCAATGAGGCAAACTTAGGGATATCCATCGCCCTTTGTAATACCTTAGACGAGACCAGTTCTAGCTGCCATCCCGCAGACCACCACTGCAGTTTTCCTAACTGTGTCTTTTGGTGTACGCATCCAACATATACAAATTTCTGTGGAACTTCAAATTGAAAGCTGAAGGCCAATTTTGTGAAACGAAGAATTTATCCACATTTACTGAATGTGTACTTTAGCAACTTTGTAATTATCCCTCAAAAACGTTTTCGTTGAACCTTGAACCCGATTTCCTATGGTCAAGATACCTGCAGAAACGAAAATGAAAAAGTAAACTTTTGTTGAAGAACAGCCATCAAATCAATTTACCATTATGTAACAAGTGATAATGGCAGCCTTCGTTATTACTTTTCAATGAGCTGCATTGCGTCTTTCATTGACACTGAAGGTTGAAAAAAGGGGATCAGCCAACTTTGGTGTTCGCTATTGAAGCGGCCTGTTGATGTATGCTGAGCAACATTCGCTTGAATATAACTGCTACCTTTTCAAACTGACGTACATGAAAAGGACGGCGGAAATGGCGCACGGGCGGAATTCAGAAGCTGAGTGTAATTGACTAAACGGTAAATGTACTTCATGTGTTAGTCTTGTGTTAAACATGCTGCTGTTAAAAGTAAATGTGAAATGAAACCAAGCTGTTTCGTTCTACTCGCCCATTTTACCTGCTACCTGCTCCACGAGAGTTGTGAAACTAATTTCTGATACACTTGTCGAAGTCGACGGTTGGTTCCTCGGCAAAAACGGACTGAGTCTGATGGCGTCTATTAAGCGGTGCGCCTACCAATTAACCGACAACACATACTGCTTTGATCAGTCTATGATCGCAAACCGCTACACTCTCGTTTCCACCTAGTCAGCAGCACTTCACAGCGACTTCACCGCTGACCAAGCAGGATAATATTTTCCCACCGCATCATGAAGATTTTTTTGCGTGCCGCCGGAGTGGTATGGCCTACTTCTTTTACCTACATATACAGTAACTCGCCATCTTATTGAGAGCTTCAGGTGTACTCATGACGTCATGTAGGTGATTGAATTCATCCAAACTGTTTACTCGTGTATGGCTGTGGTGCAGTTTGTGGAACGATGCGCCGGAAGTGGTAAAAAGTGATACTATAGAAGCAGTTAACCTATCCACACTTTTTGTAAGACTGTCTATGGACAGCAGAATTTTGTTTTGGTTTACTAAGGAATTACTTAACGGCACTATATGTGAACTTGCATAGTATTTGGCGCAGGTGTTTGGCCAAGTTCTTTTGCTTAGCTCCGCTGCTTGAGCCGCTACTTTTATTTAAATGGGTAACATGAAACGAACAATTTAATAATAACCTTGAGGATGCGACCGGCCTATAGGTGCCAGGCCCTGCAGATATAGTGGACTGCGAGGGTAATTGGGGCGAACTAACACAGAATTCGGTTATGCATATTAGAAATTTGCCTCTGTAATCCCCCAAAATGTTCCAACGTGGGTGGCGGGGATGGTGGTAAGTCGATCTAACCGGTTTTTTGGCCCTCTTTATCGCACAAGGACTCTCACCGGGGAATAACTCCACGGCAGCCCCTTAGAGGTATGAATTTTGTTAGGTAATGGACTCCCTGTTGAATAATACCGTGGAAAGTATGTCCGCCTCTGTTTCATCCGTGGATGCATTATCCGAATCAGCAGTGAGCTGATGCCCGAAGACATTAGCGTTCCTAAATTTGTTTATTTAAATGATGTGCCACTTCTGACTTACCTGTGGAGTACATCGGCCTAAAATATTATTCAGGGCAGGAACCGGGACTGCCTTTCCGGATAGCAAATTCCGCCTGTAATTTGGAAAACTCTGCTTTCGTGGCCACCGGAGGTGCGTCCCGTCGACCATCCAATACTTGTGCACCACGGCTTGTGAGTATTTTTCGGGAAAGTGAGCAACCGTATACATCTAATAAGAAGCTTTTTATTAGGAATTGTTTAACTGGGACGTGTTCACATTTAAGCGCCCTCATCAACACCGAGTTGGTGGATATAATAATAATGGCGTGCACGTAATCAACCATACGTGAAAGCAAATGCAATCTGCCATTAACACAGAAGAACGAACGATGGCAGTGGAAAAACGGCAAAATATGAACCGTTCACATCAACACAAACGACAGTAGAGGACAACTCCCGCTTCCCAGCCACCCGAGCAACACACAGTCCCGCCAGATCGCCACGATGATCTGTGAAAAGGGTAGCACGGAAAGAACAAAATTTTACCTGACATTTTTTAAAAATGTGGGAAATTGGAAAAACAACAGTACCAAAGTTAACACAAACAGGAATACATTTACATACAATGATGTGAATGGGTGTCGCGTGAAAAGTTAAATCTCGATTGCTTACAGTAAAAATATGCGAGTGGCTTGAACTTAGCTCACACGGAAACATTTTCCGGTGATTTGAAATATTTGAAATGAACTTTATCATCCGAGAAATTGACAAGTGCCGCAGGAACTTCATTTGTTATGATTACTTTGTTCGAGTTATCCACTGAAAATGAAACTCCATCAAAAGCGACAAATTGTGTACCGCTGGGAACACGATATGTTTTACTGGACAAGTCACCCGCCGGAATTTTGGCAGTAATGGTCTTGCAGTTGGTATTCGGTTCGTGCAGAAGCTTATACAACTGCTCAGATGGCTTACACGGCCCTTTTATGAATGATTACAGTTTTTTAAGTTGTGATTCAAATGGAAAACGGGAGCTGTTCAACATGCCGTGCTTTCGGGCTGCTTCCGACAAGTGTGTCAGACAGTGCACGTTTTAGACTAAATCCTCCGGACAGCATAATGAAGATATCTGTTGATCAAAAAACTATAAAGTTATATGGGAAAAATCACGATACGGGGTACGTAAACAAGGATGAGAGAATGTTGTAAACGAAAATGAATACCGGCAGGAAATGCCAGTGGTATTCTCCAGGAAGCATGTGCAACAAAACAAACTGGGCCTGCTTATGGAAGGAACTGTCCATACTGAGACACTTTCCATCGTTCCAATTTCCGAATGTGACGGCACAAGCGCTGAAACTGACAGGGTTTACTGCAATTAATTTGATTAATACCATTTTCAATTTGAGCCGCTGCCGTGAGACGAAAGCTGAAATGTCGCGCACGACTGCCCTTCATCCATGCATTTAACAGCTTTTGAGTAAAACCCAAACAAACTAAGTGCATATAATCCAGTTGAAATTTAGCCATCATTATCAACTGTAATTAAGATGAATGGGCTCTCTCCTATGTGGTGACATTTATATTTCAGGTGACGATAGGCGGCATCAGTGCACTGTCGGGCGTCCAATACTGGAAAAAGTTAATCTTCAAGAAATATGCAGACCACGCGTGTGCGTTTGTCACACCTGAAATATCCGGTAGAGCTTTTGCATTTGCTGCTGATGAGTAGTAAGAGGGGCGTGGTTGACGTCCACTCGTAACCTCATCACTAGACGATACGGTTGCAGCAGGCTCTAGATATAATGAACATTACATTATGCTACAAGCATTTGTGCACCCGTTGACGTCACTTTCGGACAACGGTATCGATGCTCCCACATAGACTCTCCGCAGCTTTCAGTACACATAGAGTATTCAACGTCCGCTTACGCCGACGGTGATTTCTCCTCTTACTTGGCTAATCCATGAGTTAGCTGTCCACTGTGAAGAGAGAAATATGTTAGACTTCAAACCACATTTTTGCTCATTATAAAGCCAAAAATTATATTCAGCAAAGAAAAATATCCATTGACATCAAAAATGGGTATTACAGGTATTCATATACCCATGGTTCCTGCAGGAACCATGGTATACATATAGCTATGTGGCCATAGGTATAAATAAGCGGATATCGGGTCAGGTTAGATCATAGGGTTTGCGGCTTGAGCCAGTAGACAACCAGTTTCTTGCACTGCGAGCCCAAGGAGTTTCCGCTGCTCTGCAAAGTTTAGTTATCAAATATGATTCGGTGTTTGTAATAGCCGATGGGGAAGGAAACAAAGCAGACTCACTCTCGGGAACAGCAACCTCACGCAGATACAGGTTCGGCTCCACCAATAACTGCCGTCTCTATGTGAGACATACGAGTCTTCGAATAATGGTCGGTCTATTTCAGTTTATTCCACCATTGGCCTTGCTCTTCTGCGCTTTGGTTTCGGTTGCTACCTTCCGGCGTCGTCCAAGTAAAGGGCGAAAAGAATAGAAGCATAGTGCTGAAGATCAAACAACGTAAGGATCTGAGTCTGGGACGACGGTGGGTACGGTGATATAAGACAGCCTCCCCCTCGCTGAGTGAGTCTATTTTTCCCGAAAGCTTGGTATCCGGTGATAGTGATATCCTCGTTTGGAGTGTTGTCTGTCAACCAGGTTTCGGTAATTAAATTAGGTCGTAATCAGACGTGAGCAGTAATATACGCAGCATTCGCATCTTATTCACTATTGAGCGTGCGTTCAGCATAAACAGTGAGAACTGTTTAGTGGAGTCAAGGTTAACATTAAGATCTTTATAGGATTCCGAAATTGCATTTGCTGAAGGCGGATCGGATGACGCAATCAGTATTCCTTGAGATGGAGTAGTCGGTAATGTGGGTGGTGAAATAAGCTGAGTAGAAACGCCTGGCGTGGCAGTCAGCTTGGTCGTTAAGCTAAGCTGGGTATGGCTAGTACTGATGAGATTCGTTAGATTGGAAGGATGTTGGCGGTTGGTAAGTCTACTTAGTGCGGAACAACACCGCGAAAGATCACTATCGAGTGCTTTACTACTGGTAGATACAGGTGGCTGTGACGTAGAAATATGAGGAGGGAGGGTTAAGTAGCTGTTAGGTGGGAAAGAAAAAGGAAGTGTAGCAGCCTCAGGTATCTTGGCACCTGCCTTAATACAGGCGGTAACACAGGTGCCCTCTTGACATCAGTAATTTAATGGGCTGTAACCTGAAGGGGGAATGTAAAATGGAAGTGGGATATACGGGTGTTGGTTGGCGTAGAGATTGGGAGGTCGTGGGTACTGTTGTAAGTGGCCTGCGGTAGAAAAGGAACTCAGGGTGGGTGAGATATGTGAATGATAAAAGGAAGAAGATTCATGTGAGAAAATATTACTTAGGCTACGATAGAGGTTATGTAGAACACTAAAGTAATCGTTTGGTATGAATGGTGGCGTTGTTGAAAAGGCCCGGAGGTTAGTTGTTTCAGCCTGATGAGGATGATAACCAGGTGTAGAAAACGCAATACTGGGTGGAATGTGCGGTGCAACTAGTAGTTGGTGGTTTAGATTGGGGAGAAAGGTCTTGAATGACGTTTCCCCGTCCATTGTTGCACTCAATGTTGCCTCGCTTGGGGTCCTTAGCCGTTGGAAGTGTGGCTTGGTGAGTGAGTTGGGATCGACCGTAGTGTCAACAATGTGCAGTCCACCTAGTAATGATGTTTTCGCTGGTTTGGGGGATGGCCTAGGCACCGTAGATTGCCGAGTGGCTATTGGAGCCGAGTGGAGAGATGGCAAAGAAGAATTTGGGGTGGCTCCGTTGATGGGTTGAGGATTTCTGGATATGGCTGTTGAGCCAGTTAGGCGTTTCGCATCGTCACTGATCGTGGCCGATATTTCGGTGATAGGTAATGGTGGAATCGAGCTAGTCATCCCAAGAGGGGACAGCTTGCCAGGGGTAAACTCTATGCTTCTTGGTTTCTTAGGCGCTGGCTGGTGAGGTGACGTTGAACTGGATATATCTAAATCGACGTCAAACATATGGGATCGGTGTTCTGGTGAACATGAAGCCGAATTGATATCGCATGCATTTTGCGCATCGTCAGACTGAGAAGAAGCGGATAGTTGAGGGCGGACAATTTTTGACGAAGCTGAATGCGTGCTGATGGACCTGGCGAATTCCCTTTGTAATGGGGTTTTGTCGGCAGCAATCTTAATGTTCTTGAACGGGGATCTCAAAGCGACGGTGGATTGGCTCTCAATGAATTGTTTAGCGGGTTCCTCGTCAAGAAATTTGAACAACACTGGACAGGATTTGCGATGAATGTTCTTTCGTAGCCGAAAGCACTGGTAGGGGTGGTGTGCCATATTAATAGAACTTAGAAGGTTATGTTTTACTTTCTCAACAGGGATTCTGTCGGGAATATTAAATACCACAGCATTTTTTGAGTTGCTGATTCTTCGAACTATTTCCGAGGCAATGGCGTCTATGAAACGCCCAGCCGTGACTAGGTCTAGGGTTGACGGATTTGTTGGAGGTTCAGAGATGTACGTGAGCGGAATTAGCTTGGATAGGGTCGTATCAAGCAAAGAAATGTGGCTGCTGAGATTAAGGAGATTGTGTTCTATGGTCTCCGCCCTTTTGTTTGCCCCGCTAATAACATCGGTCAGACTAATGGAACAAGGACTCAGTGGGAGTTTTGCGACTTTTGACTTGGCGAGTAATTTTGATCGGATGTTGGTACGACCAACCAGTGAGGATGCGGTTTGTTTAGCTGGTAGTTTGGGCATTGCAACACTAACAGCGATTGCACTAGAGAGCTAAATACACAGAGTAGTCTTACGTTCCCCAATGTACAGGCTTACTGAAATAAAAACGTGTAACTATGTGGCTCTGGATCAAAAAAACCTAAAACTATGGAACTGTTGATAACGAGTCTCTCAAATTGAACGAAGACTTCTTTCAGGGAATTCCCTGAATAAATATGTTGAATTGGGTGGTAGGCTGCCACACAATCGCGCACAATGGTGCCAACTTTTTCTTATTTTAAACACAAGTTTCCCTCAGTTCATATTGTGGGTAGCGGTTCAAAGACTTCTTTTGCAAGAATTATTAAATTAGATGTTTGGGTCAAGAATGCGTCCGGAGGAAATCCGTGGAAAGTTTTTGGAGTTATGGGACCACACTAAAAAGCCGTAATTTTTTAATATTACTCTAGATAGCTAAGCATAAACTATACCGATTTAAATCGATGAACGAATTGATGTGCTGGTTCAGTTATTCCCGTGAATTGTTCGAGAATCGGCAATGGTTTCATAGACGGAGCCGCCAGAAATATTTTTAGTTAGGCTTCATACCTAATTTCCTAGAAGGGTCTTGTGCTGATATTTTACGATCTCACTGCGGGGTGGCGCCAAGGAACAGACGATCGCCAAAAGAGTTGAGCTAGCTAAAGAACGCTGGGTATTTTAAGGTTGGGCTCGCAAAGGGCTATTAGTAGTAGTAATAGATCTAAATTTCCAGGTAGAGGATTTTGTAGACTTCTTGCGGTAATAAATTACGGACGCGCAATGGTGTGTCGTGGTAATTGTCACGGGCAATATGACGCTTTAGTGTGGATAAATGTTGCTACCAGCTGTGACCCGAAATCAAGCCTTAACGACGGAAAAAGGAAAACTTTGAGACAACCTGATTCGTGCGCCAAGTTGACCATTGGTTACAGGAAGACTTACTGTTAGCGTGTAATTTTCGACGGATCACGTGACAGAAAGGCGCACCTCAGTAAAACAAAAAAAGGCGATGCACATCAGTGACGGGGGTTCATTAAGAAGCTTATTAGAGGCGTAGAAAAAACGGAAAGTACCCATTTGTAGTGATAAATTTGGGTGCTTATATATCTGAAGAACGAAGACAACCACCGGGAAATGACAAAAAGCAGCGAAACAGTAAAGTGCTCATATCTCCTAAACCATGAGGTTTGTGGGGATAAAACTTCGCAGTTGGCCATTTCGGGCTTAGTTAGTACCGTTGCCAAACTTATCTGTCATAATAATGGAATTTTGAGAAACAGTCCCGGAAGGTACCGTTTGAGGGCATTTTGTCGACCCTCTGTGCTGAATGGGTGGTAATAGTCTGGTAATACCTCTGCCCAGCTCGCATCCAGTTTGTGCTTAGAAGCAGCGACCGAGGTTGCTGTCACTACGTGTGCAGGTAACTTGTTCCGCCTGTTTATGACGCGGTTGGAAAAGAAACATGCCCTTGTGCCCGTGTATGCTCCTAGTTTGTCCAATTTATGCTCTCGTCCCTTGGTTGCAAGTAATTGACAACGCGTCAGTATTGGTCTGTTGGTTTTATTGATTTCCTTATATGACGTGAAGCACTCTATCAGATCTACCCCAAGCCCATCGACATCAGGAAGGAATAAAATCAGGGCTTAATGTTTTTCCCGTGCGACTTCCCGTGTATCAAATTGATCATTCAAGAGAACCTCCTTTGAAAGTCTTTCAGTGCTTTTTATCCTTCTCTAGGATCGTTATCCATGCTTGTACAAAAGTCTCCAAGTGAGGCCTTACAGCCACCTTGTATACAGGAAGAATTTTTCCAAACTTTCTGGACACCAGCACTCCTCCTAAGTTGAAAAGCCGCGGACCCAATCCCCGCTGGTACCGACAGACCTAAGTACCTGTCTTCGGTTTTTCCCCTGTCTGAAGGGAAGTGCTTGCTTTTGGCCGCATTCGGTGGCCACTCCCAGTTTTCAGCCCACACACTAATCCAGTTTAAGTCGTTCTGCTGTTGACTTGAGGATGGCTCGCCCACTATTTTGATATTACCTGCGAATAGGAACCCCGGGCAGTCTAGTTTGGTTACCTGATAATTCACATACACGAGAAACAGCAGTGGTCACAGCACCAAACCTTGTGCCACATCACTGCATGCTTGGGCCAATGCAGACCTGGTGTCCCGGACGTGTATGAGGAAAGCCCTGTTATTAGGGCAACCCCCAATCCACTTCCCAACCTGCGAGACTGCTCCAGGTGCCTCCAGTTTGCCCAGCAAGAATCAGTGGTTGACCGAACCGAAGGCGTTTTGAAAGTCCAGGCAGAATACCTCCACTCTTTCCCCTCGGTCTAATCTGCGGGTTACCTCATCGACAAATGATAGCTGGTTTGTGAGGCAGGATCGTCCTTTTCCAAACCCGTGTTGCTGATCAGCAATCAGCTGATGAGCCAGAAGGTGTTCTGTCAGTCGCACTCTGACCCGTCCCTCTAGGGCTTTGAGTGCGATTGATAGTATGCTCAAAGAGCGGTGGTTAGAAGCCACCGTCCGTTTGCCTCGTTTATGGATGGGGGCAACTTGCTGCAGTCTCCAGCCGTTCGGCAGCTCCCCAATGTCTAGGGTTAGGTTAAGCAGCTGTGTTAGCGGTACAGCCAGTATACTGGCTGAAGCTTTTAGAACGGCTGGATGAACGCCACTCTTTCCAGCTGCCTTACTGCCATTCAGCCTGCTCAGCACCAGTTCAACTTCACCATCACCGATGACGACTCTACCCATGGTGACGGCTTTCTGGGCGAAGGTGCTCTTGCTGTCTCCCGGTGTCTTGTCCTGAGATATGACGTACATCACTTGTGTATTGGGTGATGTAATCCAGGTGTCTAAACTCTTTGGGAGAGAATCTGTATGTGGTGTCACTCAATTCGTGGATGATGGTTTTATGATCGGTAAAGGCCGTGAATTCGCATTCCTCTGAGATGTGTCTAAAGGGATGGATGCCCAAGTGGATAGCGAGGATAGCGCGACCAAAGGTGTTATACTTGGATCCAGCCGGTTTTTAATTTTTGGGGAAGAACGCAACGGTTGCCAAGTGTCGGCGAAGCATTGTTGCAACACTGCACCCACGGCTTTGTCAGATGCGTCAGCGACCAACGCGATTGGAGAAATTGGTTTCAGGTGTGATGGCGAGGCTATGATGCTAATAGCCTGCTTCAGCACAGCAAACGCGTCTCATGCGGTTTCCGTGAAACCAGCCACTCAGCTCTGCCGCGCAACAGATCCGCGAGCGGCCGCATTAAATGAGCGCATTATGGAATGAAACGGTAATATAAATTAACCAACCCATCGAAACGCCGTAGTTGATTGACTGACGTAGGTTCTGGGTAGCCCAGGATAGCCTGCACCTTATCTTGCAATGGTATGAACCCTGTGGAAGTAACCTTGTAGCCTAGAAACTGGATGGCGTTGACCCTTACTACACACTTTTTCGCGCTGACCGTGACCCCACGTTAAGACAGGCGGTCGCAAAGGGTACGTAGACGTGCTAGATGCTCTGTCTCAGACGAACTGGCAATCAGGATGTCGTCAAGATAAGCAAATGCTACTGGTATTTGGTTATATGCTGGCACCAAATCTATTCGACTGAAACTTACCTTACCCACTCAACCAGCACTGAGGTCCTTGATGTGCGGAATAGGATGTCGGTAGGGCGTAATCACTCATTTGGGTAGGCGATAACCTCCACGCAGTCTCCAGTCGTCCGGTGACTTCTCTGGGGCTATGTGTTGGAGTGATGCCTATGGACTGTCGGAAGGCCGAATAATTCTCAAGTTGAGCAATTGCGCCGGTAGAGCTCGTCGCTATCACCTGATTGGAGTAGAAGCCACAGGGCTTCTCGCGTTTGCGTGCTCGAGGCCCGAAACGGCGGTGGTAGTAACACTTGCCGAATTTGTAATTTGGCTTAGGGGCACAAGTCTTGAAGTGATGGCTGATTGGGCCTTGTTTGTGAAAGCTGTTGAGAGTGCTTTATTGTTGTTTAACCACCTGCACCAAAATGCGAACCACCCGGCATAAAGTTTGAATATCAGAGTTACTACTGGGTGAGTTGTGCTGGGTGGTTTTCGACGAAGGGTTAACAACCGCATCGAGCGGGGCAGCGGTGGCGGTGCTGAACGCGTGAGACTGTAAAGCAAATGCATTCGCATTCTCGGATGCTTTGTCTGCAGCTCCGTGCCTTTATCCGAACTGTCGATTTGTATTCAAATAGCTACTTTGCCTTGGGCGTACGTTGGTAGCCGTCGCACTCATAGTTAACACAGGACTGCATCGTTCATGGACGTTGTACCTATTATTGAACGCATTTTTCGTAAAAACTGCGAGGGTGTGAGGGTGCGGGGTGTCATATCTCCCGGTTGGATTCCGGGGAGAAAATTCCGGATAAGTTTCTCTTCGGAGGCTGACACACGCTTAACCAGAGGTACTCGGAGTGTTTCGTATGGGTTATGGTCCGGAGGGTTCATAACGATATCCCGGATTTGTGGAACCATACTAGCAGGGATTGCTGAGAGCAGTTTATTATATTCGGACCGCTTACTAAATATGCAAGCCTTCTGGAAACGGGACCGGAGGATGTCGATGAAAACTTCTAAATCCTCCGGTATTGAACCGGGTATTTTCATGTGCGCTACAAGGCACTCCCATTCACACTCGGGCATGGACTCTGTGTTCATTACGAAGTAGGCGTGCTATGGAAATGGACTAGCTTGGGACTCCAAAAATTTGTTGGCAACGCCTGATATGCAAAATCTCGGAATAAGTAAGAATGAAAACTGGCCGGTGCAATGGTGACGATCGAAAAATGGAGGAGATGGTTGTGTCTTCCAAAAAATTGTACGTGGTTGAAAATGTCCGATGGGGATGTATCTACGCAATAAAAAGTCCGACAAATGTTAGACCGAATATATAACCGACAATGGAAAGGAAAAACTACCGTGGGCGTGACCTGGCTAGGTTACTTCGGCAGAATCATTGGAAAACTATAGACGGAACGGCTTCCAGGATGGTGTCCGTCGAGAAAGTCAACGATAATAGACCGCGGAGTGTCAACCGCATGTATTCTCACGGGCCCGAGTACAGGGACCGCGCGCTGGCATGTGCCAAGGAATTGTTGGGAACAGCGTTCGAGGTTGCCGCGTGCGCAGAAAGTACAGTTTAACAAGTCATAGATAGGGTGTGATCGCTGATCACTGTAATTCGCCTTAATAACGGCTCTCACTCCTCAGTCATGACGGCTCTCTTTCATTTGCTGTCATTGTCCCCAGGCTTTTCTCAGGTTTTGTTGCCGGTCACATACCGAACCTGACCTAGATGCCTTCTCGGTGTTCACAAATCCACCTAGCAAGTCACTTCCCATACAATATACCGTGGCCCTTTGTGTGTTTTACGCTGTCCTGATATTCACCTGGATCCATTCACGAATTACCCTTTTTCCGACAATCGTTGATCCTCAGCTGGGACACGTCCAGACCACGTTTTTGTATTGCTTCCCTTCCAGACTCTCCAGTTGCGCTGCTCAGACTCTATGACGTCTTCACGACCCCTGGACTGTCCGTTACCTACTCGGTCGAAGTCTCGGGCAGTCGAATCAAACAATGCACACTCGTTCTAATCCCAACGGTGCGGGGCGCGGTCGGACTTACTAACTTGGCGGTGTAGGACGTCTGCAACGATGAGCGGGCACAACCGGGGTGGCGATTCGCGCCTTCTGCGTTCACTTCTTGAAGTGTTTGTAAGATTGGGTGTTCAGTGCACGGCAGGCTCCACCGACTAGTACCGGTTGGGGGTTGCTAAGTTTCGACTTTCCCGCTACCCGGTTCCTCACGAGCAACACCCCCCTTTGGGTATGCCTCACCTCGCTCTCTTTGATTACTGTGCGTTGAACATGTGGCTCATTAGTCCCCTCCATGTGCACTTCCATAGCCTGATGGCCATGGGGTGCTACTTGAAACCACCGCAGAACTCACATTTTATGCAAAATTTAACCTCCCCATGTAAATGTGCCCCACAGAACCGGTGTCTTAAAACGGCTTCCGTGTTGTTGGTACCGGCGTTGATCAGTTCCGTATGCTGGTGTGAGAGTTTAAACGCACGTACGATTTGCGGACTCGATTCCCGTCCAGCAAATGGAGATGCAGAACGATAGCAATTGATGGGTTTTGTTAGTTACACTCGTTACCCCGCATAGTTGACAGCGGACGGGAGACTGAACGAGCCAATGGCCAGAGCTGACGAGCTGGAGCGCGTCCTACCGCCTGCGTAGCTTGACGTAAGTTGGCGATGCTGCCGACTTTGCCGATACCAGGTGGACTTAAACAAAACAGACTTCAGGCAACCAGTCGATTGAATGGACCGAGACTAAACCGAATTCCTGACCTATCGAAAATCCTGGTCAACGTTTGCTAAGCCAGTTGCGTACCTCAGTGAATGACTGATGACGTTCTGTTTTGTCTCCATAAAGCCCATCGCGACTCCAACGTGAAGGTACCAAACCCAGACGTGATCATCAGTGGAGAACAACTGCAACAGTATAGTCCGTAAAGTTCCTCGGTGTACCCACCAGTCGTGATCTCAGCTAGGCAGATCACGTTGCAGCTGCCTTCCCCAAAGTCCCCCGACCCACCTTTCACTTGATACGGCTCAAGCCACTTTCTGCCTCATTTCATTGTATAAGATGCTTCGCAATTTTTTGCTTCCTTCTACACTAGCTCTATGCTTCCCGCGTCATATTCCCCGGACTGCTTGCGAAATGTTTTAAAATTCTCGTCAGTTCACTTGAACACTTGTCTTGACAAAGTGGCATCACTTACGATCTGCTCGTCCAGTACTTCGCAACCCAGTACCACAAGCCATGTCCGACCTTTCTTGTAAGGTCTTGGAACACAACAGGCCGCCATCATCCCAATCTTAAAAATTGTATATCTACATCTGTCACTCGATCGCAGTGCAAACATCTGTGTGCTCGCGCTATAGCACGTGGGTCCTCCTTCGTTCCTTAACTGGCTGCGTTAACCTTTGTTTTTCTTCTTTTTCCTATTGTTGTTCTTCTATAGCCGAATTTTCATTAAGATGGTAATGTAACATTTGAATATTCACCCTCGGATGCATGAGGCCTTCACTTGACATGACTTAAATACGTTCGCGAACGACCCCGCCGCTGGGGTCAGAAGGCCCTGTCATTGTATTTTTGGACGACTCCAAAGTGACCGCGTGCTCGTCGGGCTATTCCATTCGGCGAGAGCTAGACACGTTATACCAGTGGTCTGTAGAATGAGGTCTGTTACTGAATGTTAGAGATTGCCTGCTTTTGGCAAATGACAGAGGGATACGCCCGTTGAGGCAGTTGGGACAACCGGGGCAGGAGATGACAATCCCACGGCTGGGTAACGTGAAAAACCTAGGGATTGAAATCACTTGTAGTTTCAAACCAAGGGAATGGTGTCTCGTGGCTGCCCCGAAAGCCTCCAGAGCTCTTTGGCAGATCAAGAGAGCAGTAGCTCCGAGAAAGTCAAGATTTCTATTACCCCTTTACAAAAATGTTGTGTTCACCCATCAGTGAAATCATTTCCAGGCTTGGTGGCCGCACGTGGTAAAGGATCTTGAGATCATCGAGCTTGTGCACAGACATCTCAAGAGAAGGTCTATCTACTAGCTGGGACTCAGTACCGTGCATCGTCTCGAGAGACTGAACTAGTACTCGCTGGAATGTAGAAGGCTCCGGAGTGACCGGACAGAATCTTTCAATATAATGAAAGAAATATCTAACGTGGGTGGAGGAGTCAGACCGGTATTGATACCCAGCAGCAACACCGTAGTACGAGGACATGCCCTTAAGTTACGGAAGGAGAGGTGAGGACTTGACTGAGGGCAGAAGTTTTTCCCGTACGGGTAGCAAACGATTGGAATAGAAGACCGGAGGAATTGGTTTCAACTTTGACAGTAAAGGATTTTTAGAAGCAGCTTGACGGCGAACAGAACGTGTTTAACGGGATGAGAAGTGGGTGGCGCAACACGTCTCATACGCCCTCCATTCCAATTTCCTTCGTTCTTCAACAGTACATGTCCGATGTCACCCAATTCATCGTTACTTACGTTGCCACTTCCGAGCTGTTGGCCTTAAGTACTTTCTTTTAACTCATAGACCTATGGGTGACAGGCCACCTGCTGCTAGCAGCTAGCTGCAAGTAACGTGTACACCCTTCAGATTGATGCACACTGACCGGTGGTCGTTTCCCTGCGTTCACCTTATCATCAGTTCGAAAAAATGCTAGCTTTCCTGCTTGTCGCAACACCGAGAGATCCAGGGGTCTCACAGGGCAAGAGACTGGACCATTTTGGAGCATCGCCGTACACGTCCTACGAACCAAAACAAGCTGAACCAGTGCCTAAATCTGCTGGTTAGGGGGATAGGCCTGGGAAGTTGTTCAGTCCGCAGCCGTGTGGCTGCTGCTCTTCTGAAAGCCAGCATAGTCCTTAATGTGTTCCTTCACAGACCCAAAAAAGAGGGACGAAAATGGGGAAAAGGAGAAGCAGAATTCGTAGCCAAGTGAGAATCAACCCGCTGCTCACCGGTGTAAGAAGCTGAAATGACCTATTGGCCTCAGTTTTATGTCTTAGGAACTGACCCGACCTGGCCTTAACTTCAATAACCTTTCCCCGATAATCCGGGTAAGTTGAGGCCTGTGGACCCGCAGGTGCAAGGAACTAAGCTCTCAATGGCATTGTAAGCTAGTCCCGTGCTCTGATCTGGTCTCATTCAGAAGAACTGGCTAGCGGGATGCTTCAGGGCTCGGTGCCCGGTCTTCTGCTTCTCCTCATCTTCAAAAGTGACCTGGGATGTGAAGTCGTCAACTCTATTTTTACGTTTGCCGGTGGTGTCATGGTAGCTAGAGCGGATATGACGGACGATGTGTCAGCATTGCAAAACGAGTCCCGTAGGTGAGATCTTCCACTAAGCCTCACCAAATGCCAGTGCCTGACCACAAAAAGCAGTGACCAGTAGTAGTGGTTCAGCGTGGCTGCCAAAGGACTCTCAAATCAAGAATATGGGTATATTGCTAGACAGTAGTTTCAAGCCGTTGAAGCAGCACACAACTGTAACACATATGGCAAGGAACGAAGTCTTTCAAGTTATATCTACAAAGTCACCTATGGACCGTAGATTTTCGTTCCAGTCCGCAAGTCAACGGTTAGGCTACACCTGGAGTACTGCCTGCAAGCCTGGGCACTGTACTGCCAGAAGGATACAGTGTCCAGAAAAAGTGCACACGCTAGCTCATAGGATGGGAGCTATCCAAGGGAGGAATACATACGCAGTGCAACAAGGCGGTTGGGAGTACTCTGTTTTTCTTCTGATCCACACCCTGCCGCATTACCATCTACGGAAACCGTACTGCTTCTTATTTGACTCAAATTCGCACAGAGCAGGATCGGGAATCCGCTGAATTTATTGACAATTTTTTTTATTATGCAGTGGTTATTTATCTCGTTCCCCCAAATCGGGGTGTTAAGGGGCAAGTCCTTTTTTACTGAAATGCAATTGTCCTTCCACGCAAGAGTCCGAAGAACTACTGACTTTTCAGGCCGTTCATCAAATGACGTTCAACATATTTGATAGAAACTTCAAGGAATTCAAGCAGTTTTCAGGTGTAACTCGAGAGGAGCTTTTATCTCCAATTTCACAGAGCTGCGATGAGGATGCTCAGGGTCTTAACTCAGGAAAAATTACTTCTCAGGTGGAGTGATACCCCCTTGGACAAAGCTCCCGGAGGCAGTAAATAGAAAGGAAGTGAATGCTTTTTAACAAAGCAGTAGACCAGTGTTGATGTGGTAAGCAGATTTAGGATCAGAGACCATAAAATCATTTTTTGCCCTTTTTCCGCAACTGATACTACACAGAATTTCTGCCTTTCAGAATAGGGAAGTATTGAGCAGTTTAAGCGCTACGGAGGCTCACCGACTACACAACTTCCTGGGCCCGCGATTGAATCCACCATAATAAATCTTCTGCCAACCGAAGGCCGCACCCGGCTCTTGGAGTTCCTCGTTTGTGGCAATGGACGAGTCACTGAGCTCGTTGGGCTTATTCCTGACCGATGGGTTGAACGAAATCCGCACCAAGCTAATCTAAACACTGAAATATAAATCATTCAATAACCGAATATTACCAGCAATCAAGTTGGTTTTTATTTATTAGAACGTCGTATAATGTTGATAATGTAAAAGTTTTCAGCGAGCTCCCGTGTTTTCGTTATTCACGGAAATGCAGGTTGTTTTCCAGCTCACATCTAACAATTAAGAATCAGTTAGCATGGTATCAACGATGGTCGATTAATTAAATTAATCTTTAAATATCCGGATCACCGTTGGATCAATGAAACGGTTAATTTGTGAGCAACAGGTTGGATTTCAGTTCAATGATTATTTATGCAATGTGAACGTTCAAACCACTGAAAACTATGGAAGCACTGTACAGCTGACTGGACCAGACTTGACTTCCCGAACGTCACCTCCATGACATTTTAGTATGCCAATGTAGTGGTGCTTTGTCAGACCATCTGCAAATCTTCAGAATCGACCTCTTTTTGATAATTTCTGTATGATGCTGAAATCTTTTCCCATTTACGCAAAGGTGAGATGAAAACTTTATCTTACAATGGACGATAATTGTTCTTATTATTTCGTAATGAGCTGGACTGAATAATTTCTAGAAAAGAGACAATCTTACCATGCGCGAGCTGGCGACAATAAAATCATGATATTTTTGTGAAATAATGAACAGTGCTATTCGCACAAAGAGGAATCGTTATTAGTGGTTCATTTTCAAATAATGGCATTGGTACTTGTTTATGACAATTTTTGTGTTACAAGGCTATCGTCGTTCACCTGCTCGCTGGTAACAAAAGTGCACCAATTACTGTATAGCTTAGAGACATGACTTAACGGTTTCCTTTGTTCGCCAATATTACGCGTCATCAATCAGGCCTCGGTTTGGACCCATTGATGTATCATTTATTAATTGTATTCAACAACTTATGTTTCTTTTGTTTTCATCGTAGTATGGATACGCGAGCAAATTAAATTGAAAATGTTGTTAATTATTCTACGGTCCCAACTTATTCCGAAGCGAAGTGAATCGTTAAGTGTTCAATGATGGCATTACACCTACAATTTCTCATTACTGAAACTGAGGCCCATGTTAATTGTAAGTTAATCACTTTATTTTATTGATAATCAGTCATGCCAAACTTTTACTACATGTCCAGCCTCAAGGCAGTGAATGGATTATTACACAACTGTTCCTAAAATTACAACTTAAAATTAGGAACGAAGCAAATTTTTCTTCTTAACTGTGTTGGTCAGTATTACGTGTCAGTATATTGACGCATAATATTGACTGACGTAATAGGAGGCTGTGATTTTTGCTGCCTCCGTTTCGTTGTCAGTCATTTGTGCATTTCTTCTCTTTTCTTATATACGATGACAGATTCTGTTAGTAAAATCCAATGAGCGCGTCATCCACAGAGAAAGAAACGGTAGATTCATTGGGCGTCGAATAAATTTTTGCTGTCTATTCATGCAGTGCCATCACATCATTTTTATTTCCACAGCCTCGTTACGAAAGCTTTTTTAGTTTGATGGATCCTAAATGGCTCTAAATAGAGTAGACAGTAAGTCTTCAACTGGCGTTATACCTGTGCAACGTATGAACACTGAAGGGCGATAATCTTTGCTATACATGATAACCCGTTCACATTGCTGTCTTCTAACGGCATTTAATTGATTACTTTAACCAAAATTCAGCATACATAATTGAGCAAAATCAGTTCTCGGTTGCTCCCAGAGAGCTAACTTCATAAGAATTTATCATATTAGGAATTAGAACTATCACTTTGTACAATAAACTGTGACAATGAATCTTCATGCTCCGTCATCGTGTTTTGGAGCTTCTGACAGTTCCTGAAGGACAACTGATGCAGCAGAATTTACTGTGAAAATAAGATTGTCCAAATAATACAAACCATTCCATCAGTTTCGGTTGAACAGCAGTTTATTTAACGATATCGGGATATTCATTTTGATAACCATGAATCATTTGCCAATATTTATCCACTTCAGCTACGGGTAATTTAACTGAACATCATTTGAAACAAATTTTTACCTGACATGATTTTTGAGCTAACCATTGATATGATACTAAGGCAGCATATTTTGAGCAGCCTATTAGAAAAACGTTTGAATTTCATGGGCTTCACATACAGGTTCCTTCCTTCAACCCCATATATCTATATCCATTGATACAAAAAGGGAATTCTGTCCTCGTCAACAACTTTGCTGACCATTGTTTTACTACTATAGTAGTGACACTTGCTCACACTTGACAAAATTCATCCATTGTCACCATCTCCTTTGAATGCGGCGACATTGCGCAACGGAAGAGTATCACCAATTCACTGGTTGATTATCAGCTAAAACATGACATCACCTAAGTGCACACGTGTTCCCAGTGCATTTTGTCACCATTGGTAGACGGTATAGGAATGAGACACTAGCCCGAGCAGTTGTGCTGCATAACAACCAATCAGATGGCTATTAGTTAACTGGGGGAAAAGTTGCGTAAATACACAAGCAGCTTGTGACATTTCATGCCCCTTGTGCCAGCAGGGATAGTGGTCATTGAAGAGGTTCTCAAAGATGAAAATGGGACGTGCTCTGGGCAAACGGATGATGAAGCAACCCTCTCGAATTTGGAGGCAATTAGGTTTTCAGTAGGAATCGATTGGGAGGCATCAGAAGTTTGAGATAACCAGTGGTCACCATGCACCCCAGTAATGGACGCCGTTGCAAAATACGTGGTACCACATCAGGCACTGCTCCCAAGACCGAGGCAGGTTTATATAGTTGGATATCTGTGAGTTGAAATGAATGCGGTGGTGGCGTACTCCAACGCGTATAGCTTTAGAAACAAATTAATGGAAAGTTTCAAAGCAGCTTGGGAGCACAATGAGTCAATAGTTTCCGTTACTGAAGCGGAGCTTTTTAAAGAAGTCCATGTGCCAAGAACAATAAATAAAGGTTTTTCAGTCCTTATGCGAGACAGAGAACCCTATTTTCTTGAAGGGAGAGTAGCCATCCTGATTGGCTCAGGTACAGACAATCTTGAGTCTCAGACCAAGACCTGCACTCGAAATGTCCAGCTATGCACAGTTACGAGCATCCTTCCAGGCAGACGGGTTGACGTTGTCTGTGACTACAGGGCACTCAGTACAAACCGCGACGGGGATTTTCGCCCACAGTGGACAACAGATGATCTAGGTAAGAAAGCACAAAACATTCATAGTGGGTGACTTTAACCTACTGCACATTGACTGGAGGGTTGAAGTTTGCAAGCCGGGATGGCAGGTGAGCTACTTAGAGTGGCTGCATGCGAGTGAGTTGCAGCAACGTATTTGAGAGGACACTAGATATAGGTCTGGATGCGTACTGTTCTAGTTTGATCCAACAATAACGAACCTCACTAACGAAGAGTCAGAACTTCAAAGCTGTGCTCCGAAGGGCAAGATTGATAACCTGTGCATCAAAACCACCTTGTCCATGCGACAAACCAAGTTAGCTTCAAGAGTGGTTAGAAATTTCGATAGTATGGACGTAGCTTACCCTCGCACTAGGGTGGTGGAGCTGACGTGGGATACGGTGGGGGATGCCACTGTCGAGGATCGCTGGAGTCTAATACAGAGATAACCAAAAGCTGTTCATAACAAGCTTGCGTCCTTGAAGTAAAGGGGTGGGGAGGGAAAACCAATGTGATAGAAGGCTACAAAGGCCAAAACCGTAGTTGAAACCATTACAAAGCTTTCGGTAGTGAATTGGCTTTGAATCGTTATGCCAAAATTAAAAGTGAGACGGAGCTTTTTCTGCAAGCAGCTAACCAAGAGTTTGAGCTTAGACTGGCCGAATTTTTAGGAAGGCAGCCGAAGTTCTGTAGTTGAGTACAACCAAGAAGCTCAACAAAGATGGGCCGAGTCCATCCTCCACCAGGGGTCACTTCGTCACCACTGATGGTCGGAGCAAGGTAGACGCCTTTTGTGGATACTTTGGTAGTGTACACAGAGTAGATATTGGGGTACTAGTCGACTAAACGCCAATGAATCATCCGCCGGGGTTGAATGAGCTGAATATTCCAGAGGAAACCATGCGTAGATACCTACAGGAATTGAATGTCCATAGGTCAGCTGGCCCGGATAGCATCCACCAATTTTTCACCGAGGCTTTAGTGAATATCATAGTTCCATCGGCGTTTCAGCTGTACACGTCCACTATGGGCCGGGGTGATTTGCCCCATAAACTAAAAGAGCTCGGCAGTTATGGCCACGTATAGCGGTGGACCTAAGTTGACCAGGGGTAACTACAGACCGGTAAGCCTAGCTGACAGCTTGTGCAAAGTTCTTGAGATCACACGCCCTCATATTTGTCAGCTCCTACTGTAGCACTCTATGCTTAGCCTAACTCAGCATGGATTCTGAAGGATTAGCTCTTTTCTGTCCAACCACATGTGACTGGACTGCTGGATGAAGGGACACAGGTCGCGGTACGTCACCCTGACTTTAGTAAGGTGTTCGACTTAGTTGATCATCGTCTCTTGCTGATTAAGATAAGGTCATCAGGTGTGTGTCGGTCGGTAGGTCATTGGCTGACGGACTTTCCTTCCTGCAGAACATTTTACGTCAAAGTATAGGACAAGTACTCTAGTTTGGTGAACGTCACCAGTGGCGTACCTCAGGAACCCATCTTAGACCGGACACCTTCCTACTTACCAACTTGGCGGCCCCCCACTCCAGTCGTCTAGTTTCACTTTTGCGGATGACGCGAGAGTTGTAGGATCTGAGGGTAGGGGGCGATCTATGTGGTGGCGTACGAACCGTCCCGGACTGGACACACAAGTGGGACTTGCCGGTCAACGCTGGAGGAAGTCATTTGTTGTCAAAGACAACAGAAAGCCCATCTCTCGTGCGCTTTCATGGGTCGTTCACTAAAGAAGCAATGAGTGTGATTCAAGACATCAGGGTCACCGTGAAGTGTGATTTTAAATGGTCGGAGCAATGCATTGCTGCTGTACAGAAGGCTCGTAGTGAGCTCATCCGATTGTGCTCAGCAAAGTCGTACCGGAAGCCGAAAATATCCATACCAACTTTCATGTTTATAGTAGGGCCTTACTTAGAAGTCTATGTGCAAGCTCTTCTCAAACTTTTGTGACTGAGGCTCGTGGTTTTGAAATAGTCCTTTACTATTCCTTTCTCCTCCACACAATGTCTCGCTCATCTACCTAAAACTCATCCGCAACGGCTTACAAAACTGCCTCATCATGATATATAACCAGGTCGCAGCCTAACTATTGCTCTCTTTTAATTACCCAATTTAGATCCGTTGGATTTTGAGATCTTTACAATAAATCATTTTTCATTTTTGTTATACTTCTTGAGGCCTGTACTCTTAGATACACCAACACCAAATCCCTACTGCTACAGCATTGGCTGGTGGTTAACCTCGACAAGCACGGTGATGATACGTTTTCAGCAGTCTTCATATCCACGAAGTAGCCCTATGTATTAATACAAGTGATGCATTCACCAAATGGTCCACAAATACAAAGGATTCCGTCTGGCTGTGTTGTTAGCATAAACAAGCGGTTAAATAGGGACCTCAGGAGTGTTGCTACTATCTGAGAGCTTGTTTTGCCAACAGTCTCTCTGTTCCATAGCCTAAGGTCACGATACTCCAGAGGCAATGACAGTCGGCGGCGGTCTCGCAACAAGAGGAAACAACCAACCCTAGGGTTTGCGGACCCCACGGGCCACTTTTAAAGGATAGCGGGCTGAGGAGAAATCAGGAACGCAACCCATGTGACAAGTAGGCTTTCCCACTTCTCCTTAAAAACAGCAAGCTCTTCTTGCTGTCAAAATTGTTAACCAGTGCTCTCTACCCCCTTCAATAACCGATGAATTTCCCATCGGAGCCTGGATCCGACCCTGCGTATGGAAAACCTCAAATATTTGGGCACTTGGGCCAGCTTTCATTTCCTGTTTCCGGAGCAGGTGTGTGGCGGCAGCGTGCCTTTCGAGCCCTCGACATAAACTTGCCAACCCTGCCCCTCTCAGTTTCAACCTTTGCGGGTCCCCTGTACATCCTTTGACCAGCTTTTCGATGTCCAATGCCAATGTCAATATACGATTCGAAAAGGTGAATCGCGAGACCTCTGCTATGACAGCAGCCACGCATTGATAAAATCAGTGTCCAAAAATTTGGACTAAACCTTATCCCTACTTGGTTTTTGACAGAGAAGTATAAACGCTGCATATCTAAAATTCACTATCCGTATATTTACTTTATGTTTCCTCGAGCCCACTCCATAAAAGTGTGCTGTCAAAAGTTAGCTGTGGATTATCTGCCAAGGTACTGATTCACCTGCCTAATCAAAACACCTAGAGACTAGTCTTATTTCCAAACAATACTTTTCCCTTATAAAAGGTTTTTCCATTCACCAGTTGTCCCTGTCTCAAACTCCTACCACCATTGTCATTCTGCAGTAACTACCACTTACCTATCTGTGCGTACTGCCAGAATATTTAAGAATTATATTTACCTTCGTTGTCGCCGTGCTTCTGTTTTCTGACGAACCTCACGGGAAAGCAGCTTGTTCTTATTCACATAAAGCACGGCCTGACCTAAGTTCCATGTAGTATTTACCTTCGTTCACTATGTACGCCATCTTCCCAATAAGATCTTCGAGCTCACGCTAAAACGTGTCACGCTCACACACCTGCGTAAGAGTGGATTATTCTCCACGGCTCGGCATAGCTTCTCACCGGGAAGGTCCTGTAATACCAATATGCCTTGCATCATGGGTAGTCTTACCCTGGCGTAGGACGAAAGCATTAATACACATGTGATCTTCATCGATTTAGAAAAAGCTTTTGAAAGGGTACCTTATATTCCTCTCATATCAGGCTGGAATCCTACGTAATTAACGACAACTACTCTCTCTCATTTGTAGCTTTCTCTCTAATCGCCCATTCACGGTCAGAGCGGGCCCTTGCCTCTCGGAACCACCCCCAATCCACTCTGGAGTCCCCCAAAAATCAGTGTTAGGTCCCTTATTGTTCCTTCTTTATATAAATGACCTGTCAAACAACATATAAGTGAACACCTCAATGTACGCTGAAGATGTTACAATGTGGGGCAACAATGCTACAAAACTGCAGTCGGCGACGGACCGCGACAAACAGTGGTCTGCCGACTGGAGACTACCAACAAATGACGACAAATATATGAGCGTGTCTTATGGTGACTCCCCGGATCAATTCTTCTGGAATCGTGCTACACCAATCCGGGATGTGGAGCACAATAAGGTCTTGGGCTTCTGGATAAACAAGTCGCTTTCTTTCTCCTACCACTATCAACTAGCGAACAAGTACGCCTTTCGCGTTCTCAACATAGAAAGGCAAAACGCTCCTTCGATTATGAAAGCAGACTTTCAGATCCTTTATGGGACTTACTTTCGACCTCTTCTAGAATACGGCAGTCAAATAGTACACTGTGGTCTATTCAAGGGCCTCGATATATCAGAACGTGTACAAAGGAAAGCCACAAAACCAGTTCGCGGATTTTCGCATAGTACTTAGTCTCAATGACAGCCCGACCCAAAATTGTATCCTTTAAAAACTGGCGGAGTTAAAGGAGATTTTTTTAACGTACAACCTGTTCACTACAGTGCTTGCAGATCACTTTTTCACGCCCTCGAGCCTGGACACCCTCAGAGGGCACGCTAAGAAAGTACTCAAGCCTCACCCTCGTACAAACGTCCGTAAAAACGTTTTATTCACAGAATAGTCTCGCTTCGGAACAACATACCGCAGGAGGTCATCGACGCTTCAAGCAAAGAAGCCTTTGAAAAGTGGTTGGACAAGTTCCTAGGGGTAACGTTTCCTCCTTGAACCTTTTTAACATTTCAACCCACGTCTTTTATTCCTCGAACTTTCTTCACCCGGTTAACTTGCTGTGCTCCACACCAAAAAACGAAAAAATAAAGAAATAACAATAAAAAATATCAAACCCTGCTACTGCATTTCCATCAGCTTTGATGTATAGATGTTGCGCTTTTGTTTTGCTATTTCATCCTACGCATTCTAGCATGCTTCAAAGCGCAGTATTCATATGGCATTACCGGTCACTCTAGACCACCACTTGTGCTACCACTTGCTGCATATGCCCCGATGGTCGTTCCCCATTTTCCAGCCCTCAATTTCAGTGGAACGACTATTACAGACAAAAAGATACCTCAAATCTCGGGAACATTTGGGCCCCACCCTGGAACCCGTGTACTATTTCAAGACTTTACCCACGGCGGATACAACGACTAGACTGCAGTTTTCATTTGGCTCATTCTCCTTTTAGTTCGTGCTATCTCCGAAGGCGGATTTCGGGTTGGGTGTCAAGGGCACGGTCAGCCCCACACATCAGCACCATTTGCGGGTTGCTAAAGGCTCCCACGGCTAGTATTTCTGCTTCCCCCTCGTATTCTTCAACCATCATCCATTTTTTACTGCTCGATCTACCAAGCACCCACCCAAGCAGCACAATGCCCAACGCTGTTGGGCGAAAGTTGGGCTCAAATGAATGGTAACGTGTGCCTTCAAGGATTGCACAGAAGTTCGTGGAATTTTAAGAGAGATATAATAATAAAAGTACCACAATATTCACTAAAATATATCTGCGTTACACAATACCATATTTTATTTCAAAACTTTTCAGCATACCATTTTTATAGTAGATTATCTGATTTTCACAGACACAGCATTTCATCAGTGGAAAGTTAGTGGCTTTTGCTGATAGGATAGGAAATGGACAAACAGAATAAGAAACAGACAGTTGAGATGGATTAGGAAAAGAAAAGGTATTCATTTCCAACGGTTTTTTTTTACGAATGTTGGGCTAGCTCAGCCCGCTCCCAATTGGGTGCAGGTGGCACTGACCAAAGTCTCTAATCAAGTTGCCCAACGTCAGTCCAACGAGCTCCCAACCAGATCTTCCTAATGAATACGCGCACACTTCGGCTCGACTCGGGAAAACACAATATCATCTGCCATTCCCAATATTTATCGCCACTGATCGCCATATAATTTGTCAGATTCCGCCCCACCGATGCCTTTATTCTGCCGCTTCGTATTGCTAGATTTGGCACTCTGGAACACTCAATGGTCTCATTGAACAGGTACCATTATTGTGAATATCACATATCCTGATAAAATATTGCTGAGATCTTTCATCCATTGCTGAATTCGTATGACTCCATTCGATTTAGCTGAACAAAACCACCAATTAAATCCGATTTTAATCGCTCGTCAATCAACATTACAAGCCACGACAAAGTTATTCATTCGGTGATCAATTTGTGAGACACTAACAGATTGTTCCTCTATAGTGTAATGTTAATCCTTCTCCAGCGTATGCAGCCACTCAGTCCTCTGCATTTCCTGTCAGTTTCAACGAAAATTAATCACCCATATTCCAGATTTTGGTCTTCTGATTGTTCCCCTATTCTCTCAGATTGAACTTCCTTTGCCACATCCTGTCATACAATCAGTTTCACTCATTCACAAGTCTTATATGATTCATCAGATTATTATATTTTCACATGCGTTCTACTGCAACAGGTGATTTAGCTAAGGGCGATTCTGAAACGAGGTGGTTTTCACTTGACAAAATGGGTGTCAAACGTCAGGCTGGCACTTGAGTCCATATCCGAAACAGGAAAGGCCGGTGGAGTTTGAGAGTTTCTCAGGAACTGTTTACCTATTGAACACGCCTTAAGATTGCAAGGAGACGCTGAGAATGACCATTTTATGTTCCAGCTGAACATTCCCTTGGGTTGGTGTTACCACGGCTGTCCCCGGGAAAAATGTAACGAAAACAGCTGTACAGAAACAAGGTTGAATGGGACATGTCCCTGAATGATGAGCTCAAAAGAGTGATTTGACTGGTTAAGTGCACCATCTGGTTCACGGAATATAAAACTGGCATGAGGCTTAGCGCTTAACAAGTCGACGCGAAAAGCCTACATGTATTTGACCTCTAATGCATCTGAGGTGGGTTATGAAGTGGTGGCACTTACCAGCTGGATGGAAATGAATGGACACAGAAAAACCAGGTTGTTATTCCCCAAAGCCAGGGTCACTACACTAAAGATGGTGTTCAACCCGAAGTTGGAAGTGGATGTGGCAATACTATCTGTAAGGGTGGCCACCAAGTTCACACAGTGCTTCTTCAACACGAGAATGAACGCGTCTATGACATGATGCAAACGAAGACGACGACAACGACGATGTCGGGTGGACACGGAAACGGACAAGCATTGTTGCCCGAAGAGTTGGACTCACCTCTCTTCCGTGAGGCTTGCAAATGCACGATCTGCAAAGGCATAAAAGGGTTGATACCCCGATAAGCCGAAGCCCAGTAGGTATATACGCAAGTAGCGGCACTCACATCAAAGGGTATGGGGTCGGGTATCTATACCAATCCGTCATACTTCTTAGGAGTAATCTGAGGTGCTATATATTTTGGACTAATTCCTTATTGCATCCATAATACAAGCATCCGCTTTAACACTATCACGGCAAGTCGAATGACAGTTATTCACGAGTCGACTAAGGTGTATCAAAAGAATTACGTGCAGTCAGTTTGCAGCCCAGCGTTATTCTGCTCTCAGGGCCTTAAGAAATTGGATAATTTGTCCAACTGGTTAAATGGACTGGAGTTCCTGAGCCTGCCTGAAAAGAAATGCCCTTTATTCCAGCTACCTGAATTGTTCAGTGTGGGCTTAGACGCAAAACACGTGGTGCTGAGCACCAATGGAATCAACGACGATATTTTTCTGACTAAATTGCGCTACTTCTCTGAGGGCCGCATTGCTTAGAGCCGTGGTATGGTTGAAAAGATACAAAGAGCAGATGATGATATTGACAGGTATCAGACAAGGAAGTTGCTTCAATATCAGCCTGATACTTTTTATCGAACTCTAGCATCGAGGTAGTACTTCTGATCCAAATGCATGTATTCATCTCAAAATATTTAACACTAAGTAAGCAAGACACGGAGAAAACGAAGACTGGATGGGTTCACATTCAGTTGAGGAAAGTTAGTCCCAAGTGGGGCTATGGATTAATATTGGATTGCAGATTGGACAGTACACAGTTGAGTTTTGACGTCAAACGCCCAGTGTTATTACCCGTGCAATAGAAGGATACATTAAGGGAACTTACTTGTTAGAAAGTATCTACTAACGGTTTTGGTTAACCCCGGGAACAGCCGGAATAGAAAGGACTATCGCTAACTGCATCTGGTGCTGACGACAAAACGCCGTGGTAGGAAATCAGCTAATATCACCGCTACCAGTGGCCAGAGTAGCAAAAGAGTGAAGGCAGTTCTCGGAGACGAGTATTGACTATCTAGCTTCCGTATAGCAAGAAGGCGTGGGACTACCAAGCAGAGATGCGGTTGCCTGATGATCTGATAGCAGATTGAGACGGTTCATCTGGAAGCGCCGCACATGATGAACACCGAACGGTCTTTCATCAATCAAATTTTATCAGGGCTCAGAAAGAGCTTGAGGATTAGTGGCTGCATTTGAATGAGTTTTAGATTCAGAACAGAACTAAAATTAAAACAGCGCCCTGGTGTTCCAACCCTCCGCACGTCATTCAATATGAGGCGTCTGAAAAAGGCTAATACGGTCCCCTCATATCAGTCTGGGATTATACTGGGCAAAACCATTACTTCAGTTCAATTTCATTCACAAAGTAAGTCGTGATTACTTCTGAAAAATCTTCCTATACTTTCTGAAGCACTTGTACTTCTGACACAAACGCTTATTGGTAATCGTCACTTTTCTCCAAAATCAGACCTTAGTGTCTGTTACAAAACTTGCCCCCTCCAGATGCCCCTTGTCGAAAACATATACGATACTGTCTGAAATTTCTTCCACGCCTTCCTCTACCCCGGCCGCCACGGCTTATTAATTACCAGTGCCTAGCCAATTCCGATTGATCCTGGACGATACGAACAAGGGACAGATTTAATTTGGACCACACAGTTCATAGAACGAGCGCGTGTAGGTTCATGCGAAAATAAACGGTGGCTCCACATCCAAATGATAGCATTTCAGATCCACCTGTCATAATTATCGGTAGATTTCTGAAATGGTTCTAGAAGCAAGCTTGGGCGCGCGATCAGTGGGTACAGTATTATTTGCAGAGTGAAGAAATTCACAATAATTAAAACGGGCATAAATTGCTGATAGTCACTTGGCACAGACGTTAAGCGGTGTTAGAATGCACCAAAAAAAAATTGAGGTTTGTGCGCCAAACACAACTGGCGATCGGGTAATACTGAGGAAAAGGTGAAAAATTCAAAAATAAGACTGCTGAGCGGCCAACTAAACAAACATTTCAGAAAGTCAGAGATGACGAGCATCGAGGACAGAAGACTTATATGGGCGAATTATATGCAGCCGAAGGATGGAAGGGTGTAGTTTGTACGAGGCTCAGAATAAATGTAACAGTATGAAGTGTTGGCAAATATTAGGAATGCCAATGAGAAAATTGGCGTAGTGGAATTGTCAATGTGAAGTGTGAGTAAATGCCGAACAAAATATCCAAGGTATATGGCGAGTTGATTATGGAAGAGGTGGAGAGGGAAGCCAAATCACCATCGATGAAATATGTGATTAATATGGTGTAGGCTGGTGAGAAGAGCCGAAAACAGATCAGGTCTGCTCGTACGTGAAACCAACAGAATGACTACGCGTGCACCAGCCAAACAAAAATAATGCGGACGATCACATTAGACATCAGCCTCGTACCGGCACGCAGGCCATTTCGCGTGGGGATTTTGCTTTGCTTGACTGTCAGGCTTGCGACACAAATCACAGCATTACAGATTGCCCAAGGTTCTTCAAGAACTCGATAAATGAACGTTTTTAAATGGCTATGGAGGCTGGAGCATGATTAATATGTCTCAGTAACTCACGGCGATCAGCGGCTTGCCGAGTGAATGCGAGATAAGACCAAGGTTGCCGGGGCAAGCATCACTGATTGGTATCCAAGGTGAAGGCAACACCACAGAAAGAAAATCCGAAGCCCAGCATAATCTGCTTAGTGTTGTAGCCTACTAAGAAGACATTTCGTTTTGGGTTTTATCACTGCAGAGGCGGTAACCCCTAGTGGAGTGACCAAATATATGTTCCCCTAAAGTCAAGCCCAGTTTGATCTCGACATGCTGGACTGACTTGGATGACAGCGCACTGGATACTCCACATATAACTATCTACCTCTCGTTCTAAGTTTCAATCACCCCACACCCTCTTTATTTACCCCCGGCATGCACGTTCACCTCACGTGCAACTGCTACAGTAGCTCTTACCCATTTGCATTGGACAACATAACGAAACGTCAGATGACAAAGGTTTGTCTCATTATTGCACAAAAAGTAAACGGACGTATGGAAAACCATGGTACTCCTCGTTCATACTTATCTATCGTTTCTGTAAAAGGTGGCAATTTTTCCATTCTTACATCAAAACCACTCTCTGGTTGGTAATCATACCTGACGGCAACTTTCTGCGAAAACCCGAAACCAACCTGCGGCTTTAGACCTGTTAATATCCCACAGCTGCACGTGTCATATATCCTTAAAACCAATTGTTCGACCTCTCCACTTTGGCTCCCAGCACGTCCTAGTTGCTTCCTCATCCGGCCCTTAGACGCTAGTATCCCCAGTGTACACCCACGGCCTCACCACTCCCCAACTACAAGATTTGCCGCAACCCTGCCGAATAGGCAGACATCAGCCGGGCTTAGTAATGTAAATGCAGCTTGTCTCTACCAGTGCTGATTCAAAATACCTTGGGCTAACCATGTGGTGAACCATCAAAAACCTTGCTTCATGCCCCACCAATAATCCCTGGCCTCGTAAGCTTGTAGTGATCCCTGTAACACCTATCCTTCCCACTCCTACGGAGGTCACTGTCAGTACTCTGTGTTATGTTTCTAAGCCTGCAGTGCCTCGTACTGTTCAACTTCCCTATTTCTATTGGCCATTTTGGCTCACTATAACGCCTTCGAGCCTGCAACCCACTCCTTCATTTTAAACTTCAGAATCACTCAATCATCGTATCGCTTGGCTGTAATATATCATGCAGGATACCTATCTCGCTGAGTTCCTTTCCTACCCTCGTACATCCTCGCATGTCACTTTTACCACAAATACAATCTGATAATCCGGTCTCACTCACGTTTAGTCCCACTATTTCGCTACATGTTTCGCCGAGGATTAGAGGGATCTTCTTGAAACAAGATAGGTTCGATATGGAGGCCATGCTGAATGATGCCGAATATCATAACTACCTACAACCAACCGACGGCTCCTGCCGAAATAGCCCAACTTCTTGACTTGATCTCATCTAATATGGTCCTCAGTTGTAGATTTCCACCCGGTAATCAAGTTCCTTCTCCAGTTCTTCCATAATCATCTCGCCATATACCTTGGATATTTTGTTCGGCATTTACTTACACTTCACATTGACAATTCCACTACGCCAATTTTCTCATTGGCATTCCTAATATTTGCCAACACTTCATACTGTTACATTTATTCTGAGCCTCGTACAAACTACACCCTTCCATCCTTCGGCTGCATATAATTCACCCATATAAGTCTTCTGTCCTCGATGCTCGTCATCTCTGACTTTCTGAAATGTTTGTTTAGTTGGCCGCTCAGCAGTCTTATTTTTGAATTTTTCACCTTTTCCTCAGTATTACCCGATCGCCAGTTGTGTTTGGCGCACAAATCTCAATTTTTTTTGGTGCATTCTAACACCGCTTAACGTCTGTGCCAAGTGACTATCAGCAATTTATGCCCGTTTTAATTATTGTGAATTTCTTCACTCTGCAAATAATACTGTACCCATTTATCGTGAGCCTATGCATGTTTCTAGGACCATCCGAGAAATTTACCCATAGTCAAATTATGACTGACGAAGTCCTAATAAGTGGCTTCTCTGACTCCTCGGGATTGTGGTTGATGGGCTTCTGAGTTGTACGCGGGTTACTTACTTTTAGGTGTAATCTGCCCCATGGTTTCGCAACGATCAGCGAATCACCAGTTGCCTGTCACCCTGCAGTTCGCTGTGTTGGTCTTGTCTGAATTACCCCGCATCTCTGAAATTTTCAGAGCATGCAGTCTTTCAAGCTGCGAAATGTCAGTTACCTGTATTACTTCCCGATCCTTTAATTTTCCTGAATGTATTGAACACATAAATCCCATACCAGCCACTTTCTTGAGCACTGTCTATTGATCCAGCCGAGCATGCTCAAAGCAGATAGGGCCACTAGAAAACGTCCCACAGGAGCTTCACCAAAAGATTGATTGGATGGTCAAATGCGTTATTGTATAATGGGCACCACAAAATTCTTCATCTCCAACCCTTGTTGCTTCGTCGACTCAGACTAAATCTATTCCCCTTACACAGTTTAAATTGTCCTGGTCTGAACCACTCAGATTCTCTTCCGGCACGTTATACCCCATCTTTCACCGGTCTTTCTTTGTTACCACACAGAGGGCTAAAGCTGCCTTGAGGTTACATTTCTTCCTCTTAGTTTATTCCAAAATTTCGAACAAACTTCCTTTGAACATTCGATCTCTTCAGATCATAACTGAATTCAAATATGAAATTCTACCTACTTAACTGACACTCGGACCCTTCAGTTGGTGAATTTTAGCATCTCTGAAGATCGAGTTTTAAGGATAGCCACGAATTCTAACCAGCACAAAGTGGGGTCTAGTATGGTACTATCAACCGACTTTTTTGTCTGTAATGAAATTCCACACTCTTGTTTCGCTCTGCCACGAGTTGTGAATGCAATTCCCTACCTCGTTCTGGTCCTGGTTTTTGAATTCAACCAGCTCTTACTTCTCTGGCACCCTGCTTAGTCTCTTTTTGCATTTTCTACTAATTGCACCATCAGCTTAGGTAAAGTATATTTACTATATACTGTCTAAATAATTTCAGTTTTCCCAGGGCTCTTTGATGTCCTCTCTCAGTTTGTCTGATTGCTGTTCGTCAAAAAATCGGTCGGACAATAAGTTCTCTTTGCTTTTAACAAATTGGTTTTTCCCATTTGTTACTCCTTTGCTACTAACCTGAACGTAATTCACATAAATATTCCCGATTTCAGCCATGCTGGGTTTCATTTTGAAACTGTAAGCTCACACTTCTTTGGAGTGCTGTATGCTGTTTGGCTGTCGGATTCCTTGGGCTTTTACTAGGTTGGCACCTCGTCCGACTATTTTCCTCATTTTCCGCAAGCCTCACAGTAACCCTACCAAAATACTCTATCATTGTTCCATGTAGATTCTCTCAGTCTTTCTTGGGTTTTGCTCCGTCGTTCTCTTCGTTTTCTCTCTGTTGATGCCAAGCAAGTTTCGCAGATCTTACGTACCTGACTCCATGTCCTATTTTCCCCCTTTATTTCGCACTAACCCCACCGCTGTCTAGTGTAACTGTTGTATCCATATTCCATCTGGTTAATCTTGAAGTCTTGGAGTACTACACGGGTTCGAGGCTTTGAGCCAAATTGTTCGGGTTCTTGACAAAGTCTTTGGTCGGCTGTCGGATTCACCAAAATAAAATGAGAGAGACCGAGGTGGGAAACAAAATAAAATATACATGACATCACGTAGTGTCTCACTATGGGAAGTGTCTCACCAGGAATGAAGGTACTCCATCCACAGATATACTGAGGAATGGAACTACAATAAAAGACTTCTTTTCCACTTTTTGTCTTTCAACAAGGAATTACTGGTGAAAGACTAAGGTGGAGGTCTAACCTTTTCTTGAAGTTAGCTTTGGTCTACAAATAGACATCTTCAGTAACAGCGTTTCACAGAATAACAACCTTGTAGCTAAAAGTTAATTCGTAAAGGCACATGGGCTCAATTGGAAAACCTTTCTGCTGTGACAGCGGAGCGAAAAAACTTGACAGATGGAGAAGAAGCATCCGTTTCGATCTGATGCAAAAAGGTGAAACACCAAAAGCAGATCGCTTTTTACGCTTCTTTAGTCCAGGGTATAGCGATTGAAGAGCAATAGGCGGATGGGATAAAGTAGATGAGACAGATCCTATACTGCTTTGGTAGAAGTCCTGTGAACCCTTTCTAGGATCTCACGATCTCAAACAAGACCACAGAGATCTAGGTGACTACCGTACTCCAACAGGGGACAGATGTGCAAGTCTAAAATTATGGAGAAATCGCCTCTAGAGAAGAGTGGGAAGGACCTTTGGATCCCATTTAGGACTTGAAAGTCAGACCCCCTGGCAATTTGGTGATGATAGGAGAGAGGTAGGGTAAAATGCCGCCAGAAACCGAGATTCTTTTTTCTGTCAAACCTTGGCCGTGTAGCCGCTTCGGTAATGGAGAGTGTGTGACCAGCCATTCTTATGAATGACATGCTCACGCATTTGTCATCATAATTTGGGGCTTCCAATCCTTGCACTGGTTTTTCGTTTCATCAAATTCAATTTGTTGGTGTCCAAAGCTTGAACTACAGAGGGTTACATCGTCCGCATACATGGCTATGTTTATCGGAAATATTGTCGGAAGATCATTTATGTAGATCAAGCAAAGAAGAGGACCTAAGACCGATCCTTGTGGGACACTAGATGTTACTGGGTGAGGTTGAGACAAAACATTCCCACCTTAACTACAAAGGTACGGTCAGTAAAGAAGCTGCTTGAGATGTCGGACATGGAGTCCATTATTCCGTACGTTTGCAGCTTATAAAGAAGAGCAGTGTGTGGGACCTTGTCGAAGACTTAAGCTAAATCAATGAATACAGTTTGTGAGAACTGGTCCTCATCGTAGGCATTAGTCAGAATATCCATGATGGTAAGCATATTGGTGATACGTAATCTGCTAGGATCGTATTTCTATGCAGATAGGAAAAACCCCACTCTTGAGAATACGCTCGAAAGTGTTGCCAGTGATGCTAGTTGACTTGCTTGTCTTTAACTAGAAGCAAAATATCTACTACCCTCCTTATAGATGGGTGTAATGATTGCCTTTTCTCAGCTGCTGGGAAAAACCACATTGACTACACGTTGCTGAAAAGGGCCATATAAGGAGCTGGTAATGTGTTCGCTGTCTCCTTGAGAATGTGGGAGTGGATTGGGTCAGGACCCTGTAATGATCGTGATGAACTGAATTGATAGTCCGTATGGAAATGGCTGCCACCCATAACTACGCGAACGGATGTAGCAAGAAGAACAAGGTCGCGAAATATCACGTTAGTTGTATTGCTGAGTGGGTTTGTATACATATGTTCAATTAGAGAATATAATTGGTAGACTCAAAGATGGCCAATCACACGAAACTTTGTCGGGATTGTCCGCGGTGATCCTCATTGGTTGAGGCTCATCCGTGTACGTGGTTACGAAGCTGTACGTGGCCGTATCACGTGTGACAGCTGATGAATCACCACAGACCCATAGAGCAACATTGTCTCAGCCGACGGAAACCTTGTGTAACTGCACAGACGGTGATATGGTTGAGGGTAGCAACCAAAGGAATTGAATGCATAGTGTGGTGGAAATACATCAGGATATAGCTAAAAACTTTAGGAATGAAGTAGCCATATGCCTTGGCCACTTGGCTGGGAGATATAATTGAGCGTCTGGCTTAATTTCTGAGAGCAAGTGGCGCTCGAGCTGGGCCCCTTGGATGGCACATGTACTGAAAGACCAATGTTTTATTGGTCCCTTCTCGAGCAAGTACTGACCGTTGGACCGTGTTTTGGTAGGACCTAATCCTGTCTTTGCACCCGCTATGGATAACTCAGAGTTTTCTGCACCACATGCAGGACCTGTGGCTTTATACCTAGCAGTGCGTGTGACGGAGGAGGAAAAGAATTTACAGACTTAGTCAGAATTGGTCCTCTTGAAAGATCTCAAAATTCTGATTTCTGAAGAAAGAGGAGGCTAACTCACAATAAAACCGAGCCCTATGTGAAAGTGATCACTTTCACTGAGAGGTGGCAAGTAGTGCACCACATCTATTTGGAAGCATTGATTAGTAATGACCAAATCTACTAGGGAGAGAATATGTCCTGTCATACCTGGTAGAATCTTTTGCCTTCTGTACCCACGAGTTCTTCAGAACGAGATCTGGAAGGGGTTTACCAAGGGTGACATCAGAGGAGTCAACTCTTTGCAAGTTGATTCTGGGTGAGTTGAATTCCCTAGTAATTAACAGATGATTGAAGTCCATGTAGCTTTTTAGGGAGCGTAATAATTCTCAGTCCTAAGCTATCGGTGAAACTGCATGCAAGAGGGCGGTAAACTACACCAAGTGGCTAGGTGTTCGTCCTGGAGAGTGTAAAGGCAGCCCGCAGGCAACGAATACCCGAAAAGGTGGGATACTTTAATACGGTAGGAAGAGGGATAAGAATATCCTAGTATGTGATAACCCATAGGCACAACGGCTGCTGGAGTCCTGCCTAATTATGAGCTGCCCTGGAATGGATACTTCAGCATCAAGTATGTCAGGGATGACCCAGGTTTCTGTGAGGGCTATGACCTTAAGCTCCTTATCTACAGCTAGCTGTCAGAGATCCGGGATCTTATTCAGCAGACTCAGGCAATTTCTGCAAAAACACTTAAGCACATGCTGGGGACTTGTTGCAGAATTGCTCTAGACAAGGGACTTTGAGTTTGAGGAGGGGAAAAACGGAGAGTCGGGAGTGGATGAGGGGCCCTAAGGGATGGGGTCAGGAGCTAAGGATATTGAAGGGCCAAGGGGAAAGCACATTGTTTAGGAGGTTGGTAGGTTTTTACGTCTAGTAACCTGTGAGGCAGAATATCAGGCGGACGATCTAGAGCCCTCAATTTCCGAACAGAATAGGCTGCTTTTCGTGTTTCACCTTTGTGAGCATCGCGGGATTCACTGCTATGAGCCGTAGTGAGTAGGCTGTTGACAGCCATATTAATGTTTGACTGATGTAAATATGGGAACCCTGTGATGCACTTACTTAGCACTTGCCCTCATGGAGTTTTCTATTTTTGCTGTTTCCGATCGAACACAAGCAACTCACAGCAGAGGGCACTGATCCTTGCATACTACTGAGTCTTCCTATTTGTGACCCTGTTTTGCATGACCGCATCAGTTGTCTTTTCTGGTGCATTTACCCCCCCTTATTGTTGCATTCACCAGGGAGGGGTTGGAGGTTGGTATTGAGGCCCAGGAATGTGCGAATCCCATCAGTTAATTGGGGCTGATTACCAGGTGTAGGGTCTGGGATACTTTTGTGGGCTTCAGGGATTTTGTAACATTAGGCCTGCTACTCGGGGTAATTTCCGAAACGGGAGATGGAATGACTAGGGAACTATCGGATGGCGGTGGTTGAGCTCAATCCTCAAGGTGAGTTACCTGAACCGCAGGTAATGCGCTTAGACTGGGATCGTCTTTTGGTAAGGTTGCTGGTTTAACCCTCTCAGTACAGAGTCTTAGGTGAAGTGACTTGTCGATAGACACTATCTTGAGCTCTTTTTCCTCCTCCAGCTTTGCGGATGGGGAAGCTACTTGGTTGACTGCCTCTAAGGAGCCCACTTTGATTGGGATACCATGTACCTGATTGGTCCATGTGGTTACCAGCCAAGTGACCTACCTGTGAATAAGAGAGGGAGCTGAAAACGGCTAAGCACCTGGGCATAGGAGCCATGACGGTGATCCGAATTGAGGAGGAGACTCTAAAGGATGACTCGTTTTGGACATTTCTTATTGTTTTGCAAAATCCTGGCGATATCAAGAAGTAGCTGCTCGGATAATGTACAATTCCGATCGGCCGCCTAGGATTCTGGGAAATATTTGATAACCAAGCTCTTCAGGCTGGTTACCTCATCTTTAAGAGGGTAGACAGTTGCCTTCAGTTCCTATATATCAGCAGTCTGTCTCCGGGCTTCACTTTCCTATGCATTCGTTGACAGTGCATCATGAAGAACTGTACCTTGCAGGTTTGGGAAAGAGTCACTGGTCACAGAGAGAGAATAACGTTGCCCCATGATGAACGTAGCCTCGTTTGATTTATGCGGTGAAGTGGTTACATCCATGATTGGGGAAGTTGCTGGTACTGAGCATCACATCAGTACAGAGAAAAGATCGCATAGAATGAGGGGTAGGAGATGTGTGTTTTAAAATCTGAATTTTTTAAAAAGGTGAGATTCATCGAGGGGAAAACAGCCGCACTTTTGGTCATGGTAGGGATTTTCCCTGTGTATATTCTTATTTCATTAGATTTGTGCGTACGTGTTGATGATCGGATTATGTGGTCTTTTACTAATTTGGTACCTCATCTAATTATTTTTTCATTTTCTGCGAATCTCATCTTAACCTTACCTAAATATCCTATCTTTATTCCATGTAGATCCCCACAGTCAAGCTTGGGTTTTTGTTAACATCCTGTTCAGTGATCCACTGGCTGCTTGTTGAAATTCCCTATCTCTTGCTTGCATGACTCGCTGTCCCAGATTCCTGGGCCTGTCTTTACATATTACCCCAATTTTACCTATTTCCGAGCAGTCGACACTCAGTTTGTTTCGAATTCCCCTGGGTTTTATTCACCCCCTCGCGTCGTACAATTTTTTAACCTTCAACAAACTTCACCGTGATCTTACTTAAATATTTTATCCTTATTCTGCGTAGTTCCAATCAGCAGGATTTCTCCTCACAAATTGCTTTTATTTTGTTTGGCTCCCGTTTGTCACTGACAGCTGCTCACTGGATTCTATTGTTTCCTTCTGCCTGACCACCTGTCCTATTTATCTTCTTATTACATGGCCTAGCGTGATGTTGTCCTCATGTACTGATTTATACCTTCAGGTTCATTCTGTCGCTGGCCACATAGAACCACCGGCTGGTGCAACGGCCAGGCTGCTTTTTGGTGCTTTTCTTGGATAGCACACTTTTTATGCAGACCGACGTTTGCTGCTACATGCTCACAGTGGTACCTTAATAAACGAAAGGTCAGACAGACCTCTGCGGATGCATTTCACCGCCTTAGCCTATCCGCGCGGAGATCCGGTTACCGTACCGTCAACTATACTGATAACGGAATTATTCTCTTTGGATGCCAATTGCTCCTTCGACCCATGTCGATACACGCCTTTCCTGTAAGATCATTCCTTTTCGCCCTATTTCGTTATCACGAGGTCTATAACTTAAGCCCTTATGCAATAGCTAGGCACCATCAACCACAATTGGCTTATTCCCATCATATCTATACTGCCTTCTAAACGAACTCTCATCTCATTGTCCCTTGCTAGTATGCTCCTGACCTATCGAAGCCAGAAGTGACTAGATCTGCTGTTTCCTACCTGTTGGAATTTCAAATTACAAATATTATCTCAGTTCGTTTATATCTTGCCATTCACCCAACTTTGATTTCTTTACCATCCACTATTCTGTTTTTTACCACGTAACATTGACGTTCGTTTTCTTCGTTCGGCATTGTCCGCCTTTGATTTTTCAGATTTCGTGCCACAGCTACTCAACGTTTTATCCTCAACATAGGGTCACAGTTCATTCGTTTCCGCTGTCGTCGTTTTGTGTTTATTTCTGTGAATGCCAACGAGTGTGCCATGTACATAATTCACTTCTACCGAACTGGTCTTGCAAATAAGCAAGTCTTGGATATCCCGAAATAAACCTTTATTATTACTAGAATCTTCCTTGCTTTCGGATGCCTTGCTCTGGATCGAGAGTGGAACAACCGTCAATATCATCTTTGGTTCGCTCTGGGTAACAGTGGGTTAGGTGTATCAGCCTATGCCCCGGACCTGTCATCTTCGCTTTCAAGAAGTTTTCAAACTGTTAGAAAATCCGCAATATTTTTCCGGACGTTCAACAAAGAAGGCCGCTTCACTCTTTGAACAATAAAGGACGTTTGAACTAGTGCGATTCGCTGGACTACCGACGTGGAACTTTCTTTTTTATGACGGCCTGGCTTATTGTCTGCGTTGTACTTAAGGGCTAGCACTGAGAGGACTAACAGACCTAGCAGAGCATAAGGAATTATGGTTATCCAACCCCCCCAGTGATTGACGCCTCATTTCCTGTCCTGGTTGTGGCCTTTTTGATCCTCATTTTAGCATGCCTGCGCTTTCTATCCTTTCAAATTGGTCAATTTGAGCACTTTGAGCTCTCGTTTGAGCAGAACGTAGCACACTACGAATCTCATATTTAGGAAGATTGGTTCATTGATTCTAGGGTAGAGAGTAAGAAGTGAACAGCTTCTCAAACAGAAACAAACCTCAAATGTTCGCTCACAAAGACTCAGAAGTGAGAGCCGAATTCATGATGTGGCCTAACGAGCAAGTGAGTTACGCAGGTTCAAGCGAGTCACGCCAGAATCGTGCGCTGGACGCGGACAAATGAAGCTGGGTGCAAAAATCTATGGTTGGTACAAAACGCATAGAGAACGTTCATGCTCGAGTGACTTCACCAACTCAAAGTGTTCTCTGAGGATTTTCTACAACTAGTTGTTGCAGTGACCATGAACAACTGCTAGCTATTCGAGATCGGTAAAGCGGTCAGATCAGTGACCTTCGGCGGATGACGGGATACCACCGCAACCTAACGTATGTGGCAGTCGTTTTCTCGCTATACACTAGAACCCATCATTGCAATCCCAAGCAAAAGTAATGACGATATGCATTTCGCATAGAGTCAAAACCAAAGTAGCGTAGGACGTGAAGGCATGCGATGGGACACTTAAGTGACGATGATAAAACTGACCGGGCTATTGTTCTTGTCTCAAGGGACATACGGTGCAACACGAGTTTTCGAACACACAGGCATAGGAGGGCAAACTCCCCCAGCTTCTACAAGCACGTTCGTCGAGGGGGAGGAGTGCAGACCGCGTATTGTTTTACTGGAACTGAGTACAGAGACCGCTAGCTCGCCTGCTTCACGGATGTGTGTTGGAAATAACGTCTGCAGTTGCCGTGCACGCAAAATGGACACTCAAACAAATGGAAGTTGGGGGGTGGGGCGGGCGGAGTGATTTCTTTGTTCACAAATTCGGTAACAGAAGGAAGGTGCACGTGTACGAGTGAACGTGTATTCACTACAAACGTACGGGAGGCACAAGTACAGGCAAGCACGTGAAAGAACCAACACGTCCGCAAGCACGTGAGTCAACGTTGTATGCAATCGAAAGAGCAAGACAACTGTACAGTCGGGTCAAGGTGCACAAGGTCGTGCAACATGTGACACAATCTGATTGGTCAATGGCATCCAGAACGAAGCACGGCACACGTCAGCCGTGTACGCGTGTGTGTGCGCGCGCGAGATTGTCTGTCCAAGCACATGGTTGTCCAGTCCGAACACAACCATCTCCCCTTATGTATTTGAGCTAAACGTAACGCTCAACTGAAAACCGTTCGCGACTTGATCTTCGGAGCCCAGCGCTGTTTGCAGCAGACATGAGTGAAAAGGGTGTAGTATTCGGCGAAAGTGGCTTCAGTGGTCGCCTCCCACGAAGTGTTGTGTAAAGTCGACGAGCGTTTACTTCAAAGCCGTCCTCCAGCAAGTATGTACCGGGAGACTGAACGCTTTCAACTTTTATTGGGGCAGATAGCGTGTTCTCCCCTTTGCGAACTTCAGGTTTGCGAAATCTGACAAATATGCCGGGCTGTAGTGTTTGGCCGTCTAGCCTGTATTTATTTTGGTAAATGGTTCTTTTCTCCTCTTCTTCCGGTTTTGGATCACTGTACTGCAGTCGCGCCGCGTTCAGCCTTGTTCGTATTTGTCTGCCGAACATTAAGTATGACGGAGCCTTTCCGGTAGCAACATGCGGTGTAGTTCTGTAAGCGGCCGATGCAGCAGTAAGGGACATCTCCCACCTCCCTCTTCCAACGGCTATGGTTTGAATGATTTCTTTCAATGTGCGATTTAAGCGTTCCGCCGTGCCATTTGCTGAGAGATTGTACGGAACCGTACGCACATGGCAAATGCCGTACTGAGAAAGGTAATTTCTGGATTCATAACTGCGAAATAGAGGACCATTTTCAGTGACTATTTCGTCAGGTAGACCGAACCTCGCAAGCAAGTGTCGCAGCCATCGCAGAATTATGCGAGCAGTAATTTCTCCGCATGGAAAAGCCTCTGGCCACTTGGAGTAGAAACACGTGGCAACAAGGACGTTCCGTTGGGGATAAGGGGCGTTTCAAAACAGTTCCATGATATCAGTTGCAATTTTCGCCCAAGGTTTCATTGGATATTCAATGGGCTGAAAAAATGCGTTCAGTGGCATCATGCTCTTATCAGAATGCTGACAAGGTGCACATTCCATCACTGAAGCCTCAACACTGGAGTTGAATCGTGGCCACCAGTAGTATTCACGTATGCGGGCCTTTGTTCTCACGATACCAGGGTGCCCTCGTGCCTAGATGATTTAACAGCAGAAACTAAACTTTCCGGTATTACAGGACGATGACATCGTATGAGACAGTTATTAACTACTGAGAGCTCATCTTTGACAGCATGAAATGGTAAAAATTCGGGTTGTAGTTGTTGTCCCCTTGACCATTCGGCGGAAACGTAATCATAGACGGATGTTAGAACTGGATCACCTTCCGTGAGTTTCTTAACCTCACCAAGCGTAATCGTTTTGGGGTTTCGAATCATTGAGAAAGCAGTCATTTTGACCTCCTCCAGATCGTCGCTCTCGACCGCATTATCCGGAGGAAGACGAGAAAGCGCATCAGCTACTTGGTTGTTTTGTCCGCTAACAAAGACGACATCAAAATCATCGTGCGTACCAGCGGCTGAGGCGTAGAGGGCGTTGACCCTTGCTACCGCGACAAAGTAGGGTGGTTAAAGAGGCGCGATCGGTGCGCAAAACAAAACGCCGTCCAAAAAGGTAGAAGTGCCACTTTTCGCATTCCCAAACACATGCGAGAGCCTCCTTCTCGCCGGTGGAGTAATATCGCTCCGTGGCAGATAGAGACCGTGAAGCAAGAGCAACTACCTTCTCCGCACCCTTTTGTAACTGCGATAACACAGCTCCAATCCCAACGTCGGAAGCGTCTGTAGAGACGTAGGTAGGGCAGCTCTCGTCAAAAATAGCTACCGTGGAGTTGAAGCAGCCAGTTGGCGAATAGAATTGTAAGCACACTCTTGTTCAGTATTTCAAACAAATTCTTGTCCATTTCGCATCATTTCACGTAATGCCTCCGAAATTGTTGCAAAATTTTCAAAATACCGTAGGTAGTAAGTACATATACTTAAAAAGTGTTTTACTTGATCAACTGTTGCCGGCTTTTGACATTTCAGGATAGCACGTGTATTCTACTCATTAGGTTTCACTACAACCAATGAAATGACTTGAACAAGAAACTCAATTTCTGACACAGCGAATTGGCATTTTCATAAATTTAAACGCTAATTTAGTTCATTCAACCGAAACAATACGGTATTTAGATTGGACGCGTGCTTTTCGAGAGATCTGGTGAACACGCAAATATCACCCGTGTAAACTACGCAACATTTCAGATCTGCGAAAAAAGTGTCATAAACTTTTGCCAGGCTGCTGGTACACTAGCCAGCCCCATAGGAAGTACTTTGTATTGAAAGAGTCCATCCTGAGTTAGAAAGGCCGTCAAAGGTCGTGAATCAGTTGTGAGTGGCATGTGAAAATAGGCGCTTCTCACATCTAACTTCGAGAATACCTTAGAACCGACTAACTTTATGATTAATTCTTCCGCAGTTGGCAACGGAAATTTGACTACTATGACATATTGGTTTAGCATGCGTAAATCAGCGCAGACTCGTACAGATCCATCTTTCTTGAGAACCGCAACCAAAGGGTGTACCCATTCAGAGCACTGTATTGGTTCAATTAAATCGTTTTCGAGCACTTCCCGAAGTGCCGTAGTACCCGCCTCCCTTTTAGCAAATGGTATTGGTCGAGGTTGGTGGATGCTGAGTGGAGTTGGGCTGGAAAGCAGTCGCATTCTGTGTTGTCCAGTTGGAATTCGTCCGATATCGTCTTTAAACAAATTGGGATATTTCGCCTGGAAACCGTTAACTTCCACGTTTGCGACAAGCATTCTGTCAACGCATGGAGCAACTCGTAGCGATACCACGACGTTTCGGCCTAAGAGCGGTTTACTGTCATTGTTGGGCACGTGCACAGCATCCGGCACTTACAACTTCCGTTCAAGAATAACGTTACATGTACAAAACCAAGAATGGGTACTGTATTGTTTGAATAATTGCCAAAAGTGTACGATTACGGGTGCATCGGTAAAGTGGTAAAATGAATGCGGTAAAAATCGTAAGGTATTACAGTTATGGGTGAAGCTGAGTCCGGTTCCATTTTTAGAGAATGTACATTATTATCATGTTCATAATAGACCGTGCGAATATCGGGTGAAGCCGATTTAGGTTCAATATTATGCAATGTTGTACGAGGTGAACGAGTATTTAAGGCGTAAATGCTATCAGAGGGCTGATTTGTGAAACATAATTCAGTTCATGTCCCATGCGTGAGAAACAGTACGTTTACGACAAACACGGGCAGAATGACCATACTTACCGCAAATGTGGCACTAAACATTTGCCGCGGGGCAGAGTTTCTTGCCAGCTTTGTGTTGGGTACTTCCGCATCTAAAGCAATAACCACGTTGTTTGGGGACACGATCCGTATTCGGTGCGACAGCTCTGATGCGAGTAATATCCGTACTAAATGCATCCGAGTGGAATAGTTTCCCTGCTCATTAATATCGCTTCTCGTGCGTGCAATGTCGTATGCTCTATCACTATTGAGTTTGGGAGAATTTTCTGCAAGTATAGCTTCACGAATTCTTTAATCACAAAAGCCCGAAACTAGTTGCTGGCACGGAATTGTAGTCACAGCGGCGTACAGCACATAGAAGCCGAGATATGAAATACCAATTTTCTCTCCGGGCTGCTGCTTCATGAGTGAAATTTTGTAACGTGCCACATAAGCATTTAAACGGGGTGCCCAATGTTCCTCTAATGTTTCCAGTGCATCCTTCAACGATGTTTCCACACAAAAACCCAATGCGTCAAAAAGCCATCGTCCTTCATCCCCCAGATGTAGTCGAATAAGTCTCAGTTTATGATCTTCCTAAAGCTTGATGTCAGTGTTAAAGGCGAACAAAATCTCCACGTAATCGAAGAAAATAGACTTCCACGAATCTGAGGATGGTTTACCAGTGGCATCGATCCAGAACTGATCTGGAGCACGAATTGTAGCAGTCATTCCGCGGGTTTGAAGCCGCGACTCCAAATGTTGTGTTCACAAATTCGGTAACAGAAGGAAGGTGCACGTGTACGAGTGAACGTGTATTCACTACAAACGTACGGGAGGCACAAGTACAGGCAAGCACGTGAAAGAACCAACACGTCCGCAAGCACGTGAGTCAACGTTGTATGCAATCGAAAGAGCAAGACAACTGTACAATCGGGTCAAGGTGCACAAGGTCGTGCAACATGTGACACAATCTGATTGGTCAATGGCATCCAGAACGAAGCACGGCACACGTCAGCCGTGTACGCGTGTGTGTGTGCGCGCGAGATTGTCTGTCTAAGCACATGGTTGTCCAGGCCGAACATAACAGGGGTAATCGCCTTATCACTCTAAGGGCTCCTTCCTAGAAGACCGCATGTATGAAGGGCTCTCACTTAAGAGTCTGTGTGTACTTGTACATTTCCGACTTTTTCCATTATTCTCAACGTCCCTTGGTGCAACACTCCTTTGTTGTACCAACGTTTTAATGTAAAACAAACACGTACACCTTTTTGAACATCACCACCGCGCAATACGAAAGGGGCTATCAATAAATCTTTCATTCTGGCACGGTCTCGTATGATTTGGAGTGTCTTGGAATTATATTACTTGGAACTAACTGTGAGAAAAAAACGTTATAGAAGTTTCCACGGCTTCACTTGGCACTTATCTCAATGCCCTCCTGTTCTGTTCAACGAACGGTTGTCAGACCAAACTGAATTTAAGATATTGGCGGATATGGGCTCTTTGGCACTTACTTCTTAATCACAAGAACAGCGAACAACTGTGAGATTGTGTCACACCTCTTGTTTCATTTTAATTTCTTACGTACATACCCTTTTGGCCTTTTATCTCAACACGCTCCTCCGCCTGTCTTATTTTGCTAGTTTTGTCTTAGATATTGTTGGCATTACCTTAGTGTACCATATAGGCTGAGCAGCACAATACAAGTCTGATAATAAAATACAAGTGTCAGACATGATGAGGACTCCGAAATAAATGAATGTTAAAGTTTCTTGTAACTCTGAAACCGCTTAGGTGTTCGGACGGCAGCTTTAAAGATTTCGGACCTCCGTGAGTATCTTCTGTGGAAGACATCTGGTCACTTGTCACAGGGGAAGCACGAACACAGAAAAGACGTGCAAAGCTGCTCCGGAACAAAGCTTTAAAAAGTAAGTAACTATTTGAAACCATTTTGTATGCCCTATAAATGATTTAATAACATGGGTTCCCCAAAGAGGAAGAGAGAAAAACGCAAGAGAACACATGGTTACATGTAGTACAGTATGGCTGTTGGCACTGGAAACGTGATACTGGAGAGGGCCGCCGTAGATCGCTACAAAGCTGAAGAAAACTTGAAGGCTCAAAGCGGGAGGTAGGATCTTCCGGTGCTTACTGCGATAATGTCATGGACTTTTCTCCCCGCTTGTAAAGACCAAAACAAACAGGTCCTGGTCCGAGTAAAGACCGATCAATGATTCAGCGCTCAAGTCTCCAGATAACAAGCTTCACTCGTCCTGGATAGCAACTTGGAAACTCAAGGCGAGGCTATGATGATTAGGAATTAGACTAAAGCATTCATACTATTCACAAAGAACCCAATATAGCTCCTACCGGAACGGCACGCAACTGAAGATCAAAAATACCCACTGAATGGGCACACACTTGAACTCGTATTCCGCGCAATCGTAGTGTACATACATGCAGATGTAATTAAACAATATGAAGTACTGTCATTACCAATCTTCATAGACGAGTAGCCTGAATCGGTGCAGAATCTGAACCAAAAGCACAATTTCTCTGCAAATTCTACTACACCCTTCATGAGTTAAACTACAAGTACATAACGACTATACTTTTGAAGGCGAGTCTCAGTCGCTATTCACCAACAGATAGTCAAAATTAGAGCAAAGTCTCCACAGAAAGAACAGCTGAACAAAATGAATAAACAATAAATAGCTGTTTTTAGGTCCAGTTAAATTCAGTACGCTTACTCAAGCCCAAAAAAGGTTTTCTTGAGTGTGGCAGCCAAAAGTCAGCGTAAACAAACTGAACTTTTACGATCTTTCAGCTCGGGCAAGAAAATGAACTTTACCGTAATAAAACAAAGTTGTCTTGAGTCAGTACGACTCACTACCGCTCAAAATGTCCGCAAGGTTATCTTAGTAAGAAAGTGCGGCCATGAAGGAAAAAATAAACGCTTCGAGCGTAGATTGACTATCGATAACAAAACAGTATCATTACGAATAAGGATGTAGAAAGCAGACCCAAATCAGTCAGGAAATATGTCAGAGTAAGCGAATGAGGAATTTTTAATCGATACTGAAGTTACACCGCTCACCAGGGTGAATGACCTACTACGTGTTCAGTTGTGTTAGGGAGCGTGATTGTCGGTCGTCCCGGTACGTTATATATCACGAGTATGAGTACCTAGTTCAAGCGCGGTAGATCCTGAATGTGAAAACTTACACGAGGGCAGCCGGAATCGTAGTCTGGGCGAACTTTTTCGATGATATCAGTGCGGGCTTCCTCCAAGACAACAGGATTTTAGTAACAGTTTCGCCGGAGGACAGATTATCAGAACACCAACAAAACGTAGTATGGTTTTAAAAAAAATGGTAGATGGCCGTAGTGTGGAAACAACCTTCGTGTAAGGAGCGGAGAAATTGGAGGAAAATAATAAATCAGAATGAGATTTTTACGCGTGAGGCTACTTGTTCAGTTATGGAGTATAAAATACTGCACCTGCAAAGGAGATGTGCTTTCTGCTCACCCGGCCGCGACTAGAAGTCTGTGTAGGTGTCTATGTGTTGAGAGTTGTTTCTGAATGGTTGGCCAATTGGGTCACGGGCGTCGGCGTGGTTGGCGTGTGGATCGTTGGTATCGTAGGTGCAGGTCCTGAAGAATTCGACGAGATGGAATGGTATGGAGTGCAATCAGTCAGAAAAGCTGGTTTGAATCGGTCCACGGTAACCTTATCCTTTCTGCTGTTGTGGTAACTGACAAATGCTTTCTCTAAGTGGTGTAGAATCTTGTTGGTGTCGGAGTAGACAGGTCTTACAGGTGCACAGGCCTCTGTTCTAAGGAAAACATGTGTACACTCTTGGGGGTCGTGTTTCTTTCCCGTGCCGCGAGAACGTGTAAATTACGCATCCGGTACGGTAACTTGGTAGGCGTATTCATCGTAATCCAAGATGACAATGGACTTTGAGGTTACCGTGTCACCAGAAACTCGAAGCTCACAACCGAATGTGAGTTCGGCTAATGTGGTTTGTAGATCGGCCTCAGGTGAAATGCGACAACCTAGGAGTACTAGCGGTAGTGATTCCCGCCACTGGATTTCTGTGAACTGCTAAGCTTCCTTGAGTTGCCGACGAAAATGTTTCACTATTCAGATTGTCGATGGGTAGCAGGCTGTGGTATGAATGCGACGGGTGCCTAAGCGTAGCAGAAGACAACTGAAGTCTCCCTCAAAATGTGAGCTGTGGACTGTGGTAACCGCGACTGGACAACCAAATGGTGCAACCCACTTTTCTAAGAATGCTTGAGTGACTGATTCACCCGCTGCATTGTGCGAGGGTGCAACCAAAGTCCACCTGAAGCAACGATCTGCTCAACCAAGAAGTCATACGCTACCTCTTGACGGAGGCAATGGTGTTAGTAGGTCAGCATGCACGTGTTGGAAACGCAAGTCGGTGGCAGAAAATTGGGAAGATGGGCCTTTCGTGTATCTATTCACTTCTGGTTGTTGTCACTGCATGCAGGTACGGACCCATGCAGTGACGTCACAGTCCATGTTGCGCCAAACGTAACGCCAGCCGATGAGTCTAGTGGAGGTTTTGCGCCCGGGTGGAACTGACCGTTAAAGTTCCGAGAATCCGTTGCCTGAAAGTCGACGGCATGACTGGCCTTGGGTGGCCTTTGGACATGCCACACAGTGTGATCTTCTGCTGAAGGAATTAGAACCAACGGGAGCCATAGCTATGAAGTGCTATGGAGTTGCTCAACCTTGGAGTCGTCTGCTTGAGCGGATGCAACAGCATGGAGGTTGATCAGACCGGGGCTGATATCCAGGTAGTGGGTGCATCGGCGACAGGATTATCGACACGTGAGATATGACGTACATCACTTGTAGTGACCCGACTATGAAGATAAAATAACCGCTTTCTGCACACATTTTGGCTTTATTTTCTCCACAATCTTTTCTGACGTTCGATTTCGACCACACCATACTGTTCGTGTTGCGACTATCCTGATGTCTAGGGCTGTGAATCTAGCAGTAACTTAGTCGCACTAGCTACACGCACGATATGGACAGAACACGATTACGGGCAGCAGAACAAATTCCAATCGAATAATCGTGTTTATCGATGATTCGTGGTTCTAAATAGTACAATAAACATAAATAGACAGCAAATAAAAGACTTACAGCCAGGTGAGAAACTAAGAATAATGGGCAGTAAGATTCCGAAAATCGGGACAGCGCAGAAAATAAAAACGGTCCGCTTAGCAGGCAGCTGAACGAAACTGTAGCGCCGTTCGGTTGCGGTACAATCAATAGATCAAGAACCTATACCATCACAAATCAATAAATCAATTACAAAGGCGTGAATTGGACGGTGGTTTCAATAGTAAAAGGTTTCATAAAAAAATAAGTACAAATAAGCCAAGTCTGTGAGGTAAACAAGAGCACGTGCCAACATGAATGGGCGAATCCGGCACTAGATCTGGTAATGCCGTTGATTTGTGACGGCCAATAGTGGAGTGCACTGACAGAAACGCTAAGACTGGGAGTCCGAGCCTCCGTTTGGCAGTACAAATGAAACACTCAGAAAGATTATATAACAGTAGAAGCGTGAATTTGTGGGAAACAAGGTTATGAATGAATATTTGAACTGTTCATGTAATAAGCACCATGAAACTCGAGTATAAACTGATGTGATTCCTTAGAAACAGAGAGAATACATTACGAATGTCTGGGGTTCACAATGCATGTACTCACTACTAATAAGTAACTACATAAAGAACAGAAGAACAAACTCTAATTATGAATAGTTATTAACAGTTCGGTTGCGTGAGTTTTACTGGACTGACATTTTTAGGGTTTCGGTCGACGTGGTTTTTGAATCACGTTTACTTTCGGTTTGTCGTCGACTGTACACGCCCGTGGTTCGTTTCCTGCTTCACCTTTGCGTTCGTTGGCATTTCGTGTATTTCTCGTGTCGGTACTGTTTCGGTACCACGATATATAGAACACACTTTCGCATCTGTCCACGGTCTCGAAACTTCTCTATTCGTCCGATAGAAGTGATTCGGTTGGTAACTCACTGCCAGACTGGATAGAAGACAAGTTTATAAGCCGCGCTCGAACGTCTTCTATACACTCTTGAACGGAATGATGTAGTCCACATGTCCAGGCTCTCTAGGTGAGTATCCGTCCATGGTGGCACACAACGCGTGGCTGACTGATTTATGGTCGGTGTAGACCGTGAATTCGCGTCCCTCCCTAAAGTGCCTTGAGTGACGGAAGCCTATATAAATTACTAGAATTTTGCGGCCAAAAGCACTGTACTTGGATTCGGCTGGTTATAGTATTTTGCAGAAAAACGCAGCTAGTTGCCAAGTATTGGCTAAATATCTTTGCAGTACTGTTGTAGCGGCTTCGCAGACACCAAACTGACGAAAATGTAACTGCGAGCTTGGAGCTTAGGCGCACCTCGTTTATGAATAGGTATTTGCACTAAGGTTTACTTGGTATTGACAACCGCTCCCCGAAAGTGGCCAACTCCGGTGTCAGGCCCTCCTCTAGCTACAGGTAATCTTTCTTTCCGAATCTTTCTTCTCAGTCACGTAAAGTGGCTTATAGTCAGGACAAAAGTACTTCAAAGTACTTTCACTCATCCAGACCCGATTTAACCAGTGCGGTATTATAATCTCCTTCGGTCGGACACACCAGCCTATCTTAGAGACCCTTTAGGACATTTGGGTGATCCTCACCAGGCATCCAATGAGGTACGCAACTGGCTTAGCAAACATTGGCCAGACTTTTCAATAGGTCAGGGATCGGTCTATCATCGGTTCCTTCAATCGACTGGTTGCTTGAAATCTGATTTGTTTAAGTCCACCTGGTACCGGAAAAGTCTAGCTCATCGAAACTTACGTCACGCTACGTAACCAACGGCCAGGCTCGCTCCAGCTCATCAGCTCTGGCCATTAGCTCGTTCAGTCTCCGTTCTCTTGTCATTTATACAGGGCAACCAATATAATTACTAAAACCCGTCAATTGCTATCGCTTTGCGTCTCCGTTCGCTGGCCGAGAATCGAGTCCGCAAATCGTGCGTGCGACTAAACTGTGCCTACTGGTTTGCCGGATGCTTCGGCGACTAAGGTAATTGGAGCCGTAAGTTTCAGGTGTCACAACGACGCTGTGTAGCAGGTAGCCTGTTTCAGTGTATCGATGCATCTCATGAGGATTCTGTGAAATGCAGCTGCTTCGTTTTGCCTTTTAACAAATCTGTGAGCGGTTAAAATAACTGAGCGCACTGTGGAATGAAACCCTATAAAAGTTGGCCAACCCATCGAAACACCGTAGTTGCTTGAACGGCGTGGGTTCTGGATAGTCTAGGACAGCCTGCACTCTAACTTGCAGTGGCGTAATCCCTGTGGAAGTAACCTTGTGGCCTGGAATTCCGATGGATTCGATCCCTGTTACACACTTTTTCGTGTTGATCATGACCCCGTGTTGAAACAGGCTGTCCCAAAGAGTGCGTAGATGTACCATATGTTCTGTCTTTGAAGAGCTGGCAGTCAGGATGCCGTCGATAAAAGGAATCTCAAAATCCGAACCACTGCATACCATATAGATGGAACTTGGAAGGTCTGTGCAGCGTTGCTAAGTCCAAACGGCTTTCGTAGAAACTCGGAAAGACCGCAAGGAGTCGTTACGACTGCTTTGGGGATATCTGCCTCAGCTCAGTATATTCCAAGCAACTGCACTGGACATCATCTTCGTAAAGTAACCGAAGTGGTTTGCGATAAAGTACATCCCGACAAATCAGCTTTCTTGCTGACCTGCAAAATACGTCCGGAAGCACTTCAACAAAGCTATCCGCCGAAACTACCTACAGTTTGGCTGAACAATCAGTACACCATTATTTCTGCGGATACTGACCTCCAGTGGCGAAAACTCTTTCCCTAATGCTTATATATATTGGACTTTCTCTGCATTTGTATCGTTTGCCTACCCGTCTGTTCTGCTTCATCTTGTCTTTTTGACCACCCATATCTTTAGCGCCATAGGTATGCATGAGTCTCCTACCAGCCGACCCGAAATCTCCGTCAGTAACCGCGGTCGCAAGACCACTGAACTCCAAAAAGCTCCGGACAACTCTTCAGTTTCTCTGGTAGATATACTTGGAGACGCCAATAGAAAAGCCGCTGAAGTAAGCAGCCGTCTTATTAGTCTTTCATCTAGAGTGGACTCCGCCGATCTGACCATCGGTCATTTAATGCCTTTAGCGTTCTTGTTAGATCTAGCCGCACACCATACACCACCAGACTTACCGCTGGCCACGAAGTTTGCGGACAAAGTTGCTTCTAAAAACTTCAGACGCATGAGAAGACGAGAAATGCGATTGCATTTACCTTTCCCGACCAAGTACATCTTTCAACAGCCTTGACTCCTAACGGCGCTACATTGTAAGACTTCACAAAACTCCCTAAAGCACCACTTGTCAGCTTCTGTTCCAGTTTACAAATGAAGTTGTTGCTAAGACCTTCATTAGCCGAGAATCCTTAGTCTTGGCCAAAACTAGCTTGAAGGGTACTAAGATATTTCCTGACAAAACCCCACTACAAAGAAAGATTCACAACAGCCAAGCACAGAATAACAACCCTACAATAAACGCAACCAGCAATTCCTTCCACAACTCTGAAGTACCTATCACTTGTCATCATTCGACAACGCCATCTATTACAAATCACAATGTGAGTGTTAATTTAGACAGTACTTCCATTCCTTGGCCAACGGAGTGGCCTATCAAACACTCTACCATTCAGATTAGCCTAAACTAATCACTAGACCGGAACAAGCTCCCCAGCATCAGCAAAGCTGATAAAGGTTCCTCCGACTCATCCACTAGCAAGCATATGATAGCCCCCCCCCCGCCCCTGTTCAAGATGACTCCACTCCTTCTCCTAGCTTCACTTCCTTTTGGTCAACCATATCTATCACTCACAGCACCATCACCTAGACTCCGTCTACACCTATCCATCCTAATAACCCCGGAATTCTTGGAAACGCAATTAAGCCTCTGAGCCCACCCATTGCACCCTCTAATTCTCCCCTGGAAAGTATCTGCATATCACCCAGGCCACCACCGCAGATTAGCCTGCCAATACAGATTCACCCTCTGAAACCAACATCTCGCCGTCCAAAGAACAGGGCCTATCAACTTAAAGCACATGTGAACAATGCGGTAATGGCACAATCCAAACGAAATTTTACCGGTCTCTCTCATAGTTTTGAATCCTGCTATTCGACCTCGGTTAAATGCCTTGTCCTTTCCACCCCACTTTGATTCACTCTATCCTCCTCCATTCAACTCTCCATTACTTCTCTATACGCCATACCAACCACTCTATGCCCCAGCCGTTACCCAGTCACGCCCTGCTGATGATTGCCGTGTCTCTCACAACCTCCAAATTCCATGAGACTCATCCATGTCTTTTCGCCCATTATTACTACCGATTCGTGGTCGCTTTTTTTCTCTCCGGCCCCCTCGAACAATATTCTTAGCACTCTAACCGGTAACTCCCCATTCCTCCTTCCGTACAATACCCTACTCCAGGCTTCAATTCATTAAATCTTTGGGACACTTGAGGTCCCTCCCTCATCCTCGCCATATTCATCACTGAAATTACCACTTCAGTCATCACTACCAACTCCCCTATCATCTCCACCATTAATATAACCACCAACACAACCAGAATCATTTTTCTCCCTCATACTCATGAACACCTGTTCAAGACTAAACAAAACTTACACCATCCACATCATTGCTCACATCTTAGACTTTGATGTCGTCGTCGCAACTGAAACTTGGCTAGCTGGCTCTATCCCGTCAGATCGAATCTCTCCAGTTGGTTACCAGACGTTCTGAAGATGCAGACCTCATCGAGAAGGTTGTTTAGTTATGATATTCCAGCTTGAGTCTTTCTGTTTTGCTTTACCGTATTCTCTCTGATAAAATACACACGTGCACTATGTGTGATTTTCGTACATCCGTTCTTGAGAGTCTTGATTCTCAGTAGTTCTGTGCTGGGTTAAACTTATTCAATCCATTCGATATCACATTGTTCAACATCAAAAACTCCCTGCCGGCTTTTCCTATCTCCCACCCAACTTTCGACGTCATTCAGGACTCTCCGGGGTTAACATTTCTCTTACCTAACTCCTTCCCTCCTACGAGTTGCTTCTATCGGTCACCTGGTTCCACAGCTATGGATCTCACCAAGACTATTGACGCATTCAACTACTGTTCACTACTGTCTTGTTCCCCCAAATTCATAGCTGGGGACTTCAATCCCCCGAGCATCTGTTGGAATACTCTATCTGCCCCAAACAACTTGCTGGACTTTACATGAGTCCGCGTAGGACGTTGGATCCAGAGCCTTACTGTTCTTACCAGAGGAAGCATCATCATTGATCTATTATTCACCGTTGGTTTATCCGACGTTTCAGCTAGGGCGCCTGACCTCTTCCCAGGAAGTGATCACAGAATGGTGTCGTGCACCTTCTCAGCCCCAAAATCTTATGATGAGTTTCACCCACCCAAGCATCTGTCTTCAACAATCAACTGGGATAATCTTATCTGTACGTTTCGGTCGTTAAACTGGGACGACTTTTTCCTGCAAACCGACCTCCAGCTGGTCACTGATTTACTATATTCTAACATATCCAACCTGCTGTCCGCAATCACCATCACTCGCGTCATCCCAAGCCGAGTCCGCAGTTCAGTCCTGAGCCGAATGCAAAACAAAAGCCTAAAGCTCTTGAAGGCATACAACAAATATGCTGACTTACCGTCATTCTTACAGCTTCAACGATTCTCGATTGCGACCCGAGCCAGGACCGACTATATGCTCGAAAAACAAGAAGTGTGTTACATTGTATGTTTTCCATTTTCTAACATTTTCTTCTTTCTGCATTGTACAAGTTTTATTGTCTTGTCAAATTAGCAAAGACACACTTTCTACTCATCTGCAAGTGGTCACCGCGGCTTGTTCTCTCGGCGTTGCATGTGAGCGTCCTGTGAACTGTGGCAATAAAGACCGGACTCATAGAACCCCTAACGTTATTTTTAGTGCACCTACCGCGACGCGGCGGCCAACTGTGGGATTATTAAAATCTATGCAGACGACGTGCAACCTCGTGGGCGAAAGCCACGTCGCAAATTCTGCCTTTCAGATAAAATATTCAACGCGCACTGATGAGAGCCCAGGAAGCTCGCCGACAACACAACGATCCGGACACACAATTGGTCTCGGCCATTTTCGTCCTGTGCAGACTAAAATGATCGGAACCGAACTAAACTTAAGGATCATTTTTGTCACTGGTTTGATATCATTTCGCTGAACATTGTGGAAATACTGTGAGTCACCTTTTTTCTACTTCTGTTGCACCTTGTTTCTGTACACTAGCATTTTATCAAAATACTTCCTTTTTGTCTCGTATCTTTATCGAGCAGCCACAGAAATGTCTGCCCTGCAAAGCCACGATACTTCGTCAAAGTTGGCACTCATACTAAATAACAGAAACGAGCGCAAGTCCGCCAGTATCCTCTCTTTAATTTTAGCTTACAAAGAGCATATCACCTCACCTGTAGCGAAATCCAAGGCACTTAATTCCTACTTTTCTGCTTCTGGGACCACGGACTCACTCACCTGACCCCCTGCGTAGCTCCTATCACCAAGCACATAATATCAGATTTAGAATTCACTCTAACTGAGGTGACCAGCCAGCTTACCCGTGTCCGATTGTCGTCACGCTGTGGCCATGGTAGTCTTCCAATAATTCTTCTACGTCTTGGAGGAACCGACGTTGCAGCCCTACTATTGAATGTCTTCACCCTATCCCCCAATTACAGCATATTTCCCTCACAGTAGGAGACTGCGGTCATCATCACAATTCATAAGAAAAACAAATACACAACTCGTCAAATTACCACTCGTCAGCCATACCCCACTCGCTTCTAGAATGATGAAATGCCTCACCAAACTGTGGATGTCTAACTTCTCATAGTCTCGTAATATCATTCACAATGGGCAGCATGACTTTTTAAATTCACGTTCATGCACCACTTCGCAGTACGACTTTTTAACCTCATAACGACAGCTGCCAATAACAACAGATCTATCGTTGTTATAAACCTTGATATGACTACGGCGTTTGATCGTGTTCTACAATCCTTGTTACGAACCAAACTCAGAGCTCACGGCCTTTCCGTTTCTCCCTTATCGTGATTATAATCATATCTATCGAACCGCTCACAAGTGGTTTCCATTGATGGATGTTTCTTACAACCAGTTCCCGTTACCAGTGGGGTTATACAAGGGAGGATACTCGGTCCCTTGCTTTTTCTCGTTAGCATCAATGGTATACTTCCCATCATGCACCTCAGCAATCACGGGATTACAATCGTCTTGCATTCCGGTACAGCCCAGCTGATGATTGCAGTTTGAGCCAACATGTTCTCATCTGAAGTGTTTCCTCTTTGCAAGGCTCTGAAACCTAATGAAGGTAAGAAAGGAATGTGTTGAGCCGCCGGAAAAATTAATTAGCCTGAACCTGGAGAACCGCCAGAGCCTTTAAAACTCGGCCTACCGAATATATCGCCGAATCAAGGCTTTCCATACCCAACGTCAGAGAATACAACTCACGTTTCCAACTGATGTCGTTTGGAGCAGAAATCATAACAGTTCAGTTCATGCCAACTTTCAGAGTAAAAGGACAAATTTACCAGAAAGCCGACTCCCTGCTTCCGTTCCCAGATGGTCAACGTAAGTTCGTACGAATGTACTTCATCGGTGATGGCAATGATGAATTGAACGCACGCTATGGAAATTCTGCTGGCATAAAAAGGTCCATCACCTCCCAGTTGCAAGTTTCTTCACGAAAAAACAGTTGACATGATGCAGTATGATACACTCAATATTGTTATCCATGCTGACAAAATGCCTGATGGAGCACATTTGCGGGAATTGAATGCTTCAACTATAGACGAATTTGGAATTTTTATTGTCGGAGATAAGTTCCTACCTAGAGTTAATGTTCATCATCTCAAAAACGATCAACTGACAGGAGTTGCAGAAACGCATCGATGCTACGACCCTCTGCAATATCCAATCATTTTTGGGATGGTGCCGATGTATATCACTTCAGCGGTAAGACGATAAGTTCAGTCAGTGGCTAAGAAACAAATTTGAAATGCAGCCCAATGGACTGTTATTCATATAAGTTAAGGATTCGAGAGAATGAAGATAATCATATTTTGAAATGCCGTCAACTGTTTCACCAATACATCGTAGATATGTACGCAAAAATCTAAACAGAATGTGTGATATTCAGCCGTTTGAATCAGACCAAGATTCACTCTGAAGAATACGTTCATTTGCGAGGTGCGGTTGTAAATGATGGTAACAACTAACATTGGAAGAATAATGATATTGCTCACTTCACATACAGGCAGTCGACGTCATGTGCATGAGCACGCTCAAGACGCAATCGTCACAACGGACATCCAGACCTATTCATTACTTTCACAAGCAATACAGCTTGGGACGATACACAACACCTCTTACACCTTGGGTGTTGTGTTTGGCTTATGCAGTCATGTGTTCACACGCACGCATGATCTACACCCCGTGCAATCATGGACACAGGCCTGCAATCGTGCACACACGTACACAGTTGACGTTTGCCGTGTTTCGTCCATTCAGGTCGTATCACTTGTGGCACGATCTTGCGCAACCGAATCCGATTATAAAGTTGCCTTGCTCTTTCGATTGCATGGAGCCTTGACTCGTGTGCCTGCACACGTGCTGGCATTTTCACGTGCTTGTCCGCACTTGCGTTTGCCGTGCGGTGCTCATGAATACAGGTTCATCCGTACAAGCGTGCTTTGCTCCTCATTACTGAATTCCGGGACACAAAACCAGGAAATCGCTAATGTATAGGGGTGACATCACAGCACGTGTTTTTAGAGAGAAGCTAAAACCGCTGAGGAATTTCATGGTGAAACATGAATTGTTTGGGACTTCGCGCTGCCAGTGGAATGACAAAAGAGAGGACTGTCACATGCACACATACTAATTTGCCTCTATAGCAAAATCACTTCAAACGAAATGGACGACCTAATATGCTCTGAAATACTGGATGGCAACTTCGATAAGGATTTGCACGAATTTGTGACCAGAGACGATACATGGACCTTGCGGTACACCGAATCCAAATTCACCGTGCCTGACGGAGGAAAGATGCTTCAAGCGATATCCTGGAGCATTAGTATCTAACACGGCTACAGGAAACGATGGATATCCTTTGTGAGGAAGAAGATCAGCAAAAGATGGCTATAAATCGGCACACATACCAATGCGAAACGGTGACATCGAAGTAGATAACCAGTGGGTTATCCCATATTTGCCTCCTATTAAAAATATACAAAGCGTACATAAACGTACGCGTACAATTCCGTTGGATCGGTCTAATGCATTTGTAAGTACATGAATAAAAGCAGTGACATGGCAGTCTCCGGCGTGAAACCGAAAAGAAGCGATACGGTCATACATATCGTTGAAATAGCACAGTATCAGGCTGGAAGATACATAACGGAAATGCAGCCGTTTGGCGAATTCATTCATTTCCCATACATGAACGAAGTCTAGCTGTTGTTCACTTAGTAGTACATCTATAAAATGAACAACTCGGTTATTTAACAGCTGCAAATATGCAACAAATAACCCTGAATGAACTGGCTACAACGCTTACTGTATTCTATGCGTTATAGCAGAATGACGCGTTTGCGAAAACACTGTTGTACTGGGAAGCGCGTACGTACTGCATATGGAATGCGAGTGGAAGATTAGTTGAACGACGCAAAGGAGGAGAGCGAGTTGACGGACAACCTGACATATTCGAAGAAACTACGATAGGCAGACTGTACACTAGGAATCCCAATCAAGATGAATGCTTTGTAGTAACCTCGATCGTTCTGAGAAAATGACCGTTTCCTGGACATCATTCTGGATCTATTTTCTCTACGATCTTTTCTGACGTTGGACATCGACCTCACTGTCTTGTTCGGTTGCTTACATTTTACTGGACTGACTTTTCCGAGGTTTCCGTCGACCTCGTTTTGAATCACTTTCACTTCCGGTCCTTCGCCGATTGTACGCGCTCGCAGTTCGGTTTCTGCTAAGCCGTTGCGTTCATATCCGTTCGGTGTATTTCTCGTATCGGTACTGTTTCGGTGCCACGATATATAGAATACACCTTTGCATCTGTAAACCGACTTGCGTCTTTTCTATTCATCCTATAGAGGGGAATACGTTGGTATTTCGCTGTCAGACCGAATAAAAGACACGTTCACTAGCCGCTCTCGAACGTCTTCTATAAGCTCTTGCTACTGAACATGCAATTCACCGAAACTCTCAAGTACAACATTTCAAGCCATCCAGCATGGAAAAAAATTACTATGTCATACAAGCTTATTGCTTGGGATGAAGCACAATGGCGCACAAAATATCACTCGAGGTTCTTGATCGACCATTGCAAGATTTGCGTGGAAATATCAGACCCTCTGAGAACGCATGAATAGTGTTTGCAGGAGACTTCAGACAAACGTTACCTGTAATTCCTCAATCGACACCAGCGGACGTAATGAAAGCTTACCTGAATTACCCTGCTTTGTGGCAATGTAAGAAGACGCGAAAATTAACTACAAATATGCGTGTCCAGCCAAAAAAGATCGATCAGCTGAGATATTCTCACATCACCTGTGGGAAAATGGGAGCGGAAAGGTGTCGGTTGATCTGACCTCAGAACGAATTTCATTGCCCCGTAAATTCTGCAATTTATTGAAGTCAAAAGAAGAATGAGATGAGAAAGTATTTCCCAATATTCAAACCAATTACGAGGATCACTATTCGCTGGGTGAACGAGCTATCCTTGCGGTCAGGAACAAAGAAGTCTACGAACTTACCAATATTATTCAGTCTATCGTTCAAACCGAATTAGTAAATAAAAGTCCGTCGGCAATGTAGTGAAGGCAGATGAAGCTGTTAATTACCCGACAGAATTTCTGAATGCACACGATCTGCCAGGGATGCCATCGCAAGTATTGCAACTGAAAATCGGCATGCTAACTATTATGTGAAGAAATATCAACCAGCCAAAGCTTTTCAACAACACGTGGTTTGCAGTAAGAGGATCATTGAGCAGCGTCATGGGAGCAACAATCTTGACAGGATATTTCAGAAGTGAAAATGTCCTCATTCCTCCTATTTCTGTGATTCCAGCGAATATACCATTTCAGTTTTGTGGATTGCAATTCCCAATTCGATTGGCGTTTGCAATCTCCATCAACAAAGCTAATGGCCAGTCTTTAAAATTGTATGGTTTAGATCCAGACACGGACTGCTCCTCACATGGCCAATTTTATTTAGCGTGTTCTAGAGTCGGAAAGCCAGACAATCTCCATATTTGCATAGACAATGGAACAACAGGAAATATCGTATACCCGCAATCATTGTGAAGCTAAGCATAGTAGAAACGTACGTTCTCTTTAGTTTCGTCTCCATTTAACCAGATCGAACCACAGCAAAGTGTGTGCCGGCACAGATTATATATATATATATATATATATATATATATATATATATATATATATATTCCATGAGTGATTTTACCGACAAATTAAATCGATAACTCTTGTTCAAACCTATGAAAATAGAGCCAAGCAGATGTTTTTCGGTAATTTCAAAATTTTGGACTGCAGTTGCATTTGATTACAAGTCTGAAGGGCCCGTCGTTATCCAGATTTTCTTTACCTTAGCCGTTGGGCACGACAGAATGGAGATATTTCCCAGTAACAGGAACAAGCTTAGAGCCTAAGAAATGACTTGAATTACTCAAAACTGGAGGCTAAATTGAGAACACTGGGTAGTTCTAACAAGGCGCTTTGTGGTTCATGATCATGTTAGATCTGTGGCTACTGGTCACAACTATATCTACTTTTTCGCCCGACGCACAGCTGGCGTATGAGATCTTGGTAGCCCTGTGCGAGCGCATACTTTCGTCGAATCGTTCTAACCGTCCCTACGGGGACGAAGATATATTGTCATATTTGGTCTCCAACACAATCAATCTCATGAAAAATGATGCGCTGTAGAGTCTGTCCAGTGAATCCGATAAGTCGATATAGGTCGAACTTCAGTTACTACTGAAACAATTGTCAGTAACCAGAAAATCTGGTAACCACAGTGGATTAGGAAATAATTAAATGGAGCGTACCCGTGATCATCATTGCGTATTACATTATTTTCCGCCACCAAGGTCGTTAAAATGAAGAGAAAGGGTGCAAAGGTGTTCTTGCCTTCGTAGGGGTTGTAGTTTGTGTGCTTTTGTTTGCTATTTTATTTCAAGTGGCTGCGAGCAGCGTTGTACACGGAAGCCAACTGACACGTCAAATGGTAACCTAATGTCTCATGCACAATTATTCAAGCTCTACTTGCGCTGATAGCTGAACCAAACACTACTTTTATCGCTCCCGTCCCTAACCCCTAATTTCATTTGGTGAATCCTCTTCGGTTCCATGATTCTACCCTACGAAATGTGACTTTCCAATAAATTGGCGAACATTGTGAGGAAGAATGATGTGAAATGAGAGAAATAAAATGCACTATTTCGGTTGACACTGCGCCAAAATGTAAGCCAGAATTGTAGCATCTTATTGAAAGTACTACTTTTCCGTTCTATGTGAACCTTTTTCCAACCAATCTAATTATTTTTCTCTCAGATTTTGACGCTAAACCAATTATCTCGGGAAAACCTTCGCAACGGCCGACCGAGGAATTTAAACATGGAATTATCGGAACATCGATGTTTTCCTTCAAATGAAAAAATTACACATACGCCCACTGAAATATCAACCAAAGAGAATAATGTTATGTACCCTATCTGGTTCATCCTAACCATGAATTATGAAACAATCGTCATATCTGTTAGGTGCATATTTCACAACTATTCTTCGATCTCTGACTTCATTTTGAGATCCCTACTAACCTTATTAACAGCCGTTACTGCGAAATCATCATTTCTTTGGTCATTCAGCTAGTTTTTTGACATGGTTAATCAACCATTTTAGGGACGTGTTCTAATCACTAAATTTGCGTGAAAGTCAGCAAGATTCCGAATTAATAATTCTCGCGATCTTCAAGCTGTTGTGCCTTCACTCTTTTCTTCAGAACTATCTTATCAACCTCCCGTCTGGCTCCTCCGGGACTGCAATTAGATGTGCTGATGTCGTAACTATTTGTCACACCACATCAAGTGAAGAGGAATTCAACAACCTATCTGAAAATTTTCGAAACTTGATGGATTATTCAGAACAATGATCTTTTCCGCAAACGTTCCCATTGTTTTGAATGTATCTTTACTCCATCTCGCTCGTCTTCCCTGAATGATCAGTATTTTCCGCGAATTATTCGATTACTCAGACTTGAATCCATTGAGTGCCTTAAAGTGACGTTAAAAACTGTTTTTCTGACGTTGTCAATTGTGTGCTCGAACTGCGCTGGCTTTTCATTCAAATTCGATAGCTCAGGCAATTCTGCATGAAAATTATCAACACACCACCTCTCGTGCCACCAACCCCACTGTAACCGTGGCCCTAAAATGGTCATCTGTTGTCACTATGATTCCTAATTTTATTGCTCTTTCTTCTATTATCTTAATTTCGATACCTATAAGATGCTGAAACAAGCTTTTCCCGAAAGGCTCTTAAAAAGAAAAGCCAGAGTTCCGACAAAGCACGATTTAACTCCTGGACGATTTAGCTGCATCTCAGCATGGTGCATACTGCAGAACAATGGTGTTTATATAAGTTCGTGTAAAACATTATTGTTTGATAAATATAGGAGAATATACAGTAGTCAAGTTACGTCACCATGGTAAAGACACTGACAAACAGCTGCTTCTGCCAACACAATATGAGTTCAAATCTACGTATGGCAACGGCTTCGGCAAACCTCAACAGCCTGGTATTCCTTGTCACGTATATGACACGAAACGCAGCTTTTCGGTCAACTGGATGTTGCATCGTCAGAAGATGACGAGCGACGGTCGACGACGGGATCTTGCGGTTTTGGACGCGGTCATCATGCGTTTGACCTAACCCTGATTAGATCACAAAACATCGGACCTAATTTGGACCCAAGTAGGTAGCCTCGCAACTACATTGAAACTGGTAAGTAAGATTAGATTTGGTGTACAGAGGTAGACGTTGTTTCATCAAGGGTCTGGGGATCCCAATCATTCAATAAACAATTCCGAGGTCAGCTGTATAATATGTTCGAGCAACTGCTGGTCCAAGCAATTAACATCATCACATTTGAATGGAAGACAAAGGGTGACTAGTAATTTCGCTGCCGATAAAGTTGTTTGTCTGATAACTTCAGGCTTGTTGTGGCTTTCAATAAATGCATTGGGATAAGCTTTTTCGGTCAGGGTCTCGGTCAGCTGTCGTAATTCGTTGTCGATCTTGGCTTCCGTGCAAATACATCGTGCTCTCTGTAATAGTATTCCGACCGGGCCACAGAGCTGTCGAAGTGTAGGTACTGGCTTGTCCAAGTTCCTTTTCCGTAAACGAATCTGGTGATTGTTCCGTCATTCCCCCCAAGTCATAATAATATCGAGGAAGTGCAGTGTTTTGTCTGTTTTTTTGCTTCCATTGTTACTTTTATATTTGGATGCAGACAACTGAGTTCATTCATGATCCATTTCGTCGCCTCCAGACCTTTCGTAGTAATTAGATCGTCGTCACCGTATTGGTGTAAAGTTCTGAACGTTCCAGGATTTTTATCACCTTTTCCTTGAGATGAACCATAAATATATCTGTCAAAATGGGACCCAATGAGCTTCCCATTGCAACACCATCGATTTGTATGCAAGCCCCACCAAGGACGAAAAAGGATACGTTTGTTGCGCATAGTAGGTAATGCCGTTGAGAACCGATACTGGTATGCCGAACTTCAGTTGATTTTGCTCAACATGGTCGCAGATGATACGTATGACGTAGCGAACGGGGACGGTCGAAAATACGGATTGGACATCAAATGAAGCCATATATCTCCCTTTCACGTTTACATGCTCCAAAAGTTTTGCCATCTCGAAACCGTCTTCTATAGTGTCTGACCATTGATTTATGAACTGGCTCAAGCAATTTCACCAGCGACTTCGCCAATTCATGTTGTGCTGAATTCTTCAAATGCAGTATTGATTGAAGTGGTGCTCCTGGTTTGTGTAGTTCCGGTAAACTATACAGTTATGGAGTTTGAGTTCCCTCCGGCTTCAAATGGTGGGCTGTGTTCTCATTGATGAAATGTCCTTCTAGTAGAAATTGTATTTTTGCCAATATTCGTTATTCTAGTTGTTTAGGGTCATCGTGGTTGTCTTCGCGCACAAACTTGCTGGGATCATCGACAAAACTTTTCATCTCCTCATAATCATTCCGATTCATCAGCATGGATCCAGATCCCTTGTCAGGGCATAAAGTTAACACTTCAGGTCCTGGCTGTAGCTTTGTAATGGCGGATATGTGTTCAGGTGTGATAAGTGACTTGTCTGGACGATGTTATCCGATAGTGTCGTTCCCGGTCAACCAGCCTCGCTTTAAACCAAGTTCCCGCATCTTTGGAAGTTAGTTTGACTGTTTTCAATTGTTCGAATAAATATCCGAATAGCGACTGTGTCTTAATGCTGTTTATTTTGTATCGCGTCGTATTTTCCCCTGCACTTACTTGCTTTACATGGGCTTATATGAACTCTTTTGTTCTGCAGTTTACACCACGTTGAGATGCAACGAAATCGTCCCGGGAACAAATCGTGCTATGTTCCAAACTATAAAGTAGGTTGTATTTAGCCAGTGATGATGCATCAGAAACAATTTTTTCCCCTAACGAGTGCTTCGACGTCCCAGCCGGATATCCCCAATTAATAATGCGCTGAACATGTATTTACATTCTCCTTTGTTTCTAAAAGCATTTGATCGAACTTACCGTTTCTTTTCATGTTGTCGATGCAGGATTTTGCTTCTATTTCGAGGTATTCATGTAATCAGTCGTACAAGTCTTCCAAACTGCTTTTTAAATTATTCAACAAGATATGTGACCCAAACGTTGATGGCTCCAAGTGGAGTTATGTATGATTCACTTGAAGTAACACCGGCGTAGCCTCAAGTTAATATGGTATGGTTGAGTTTCTCATGGCATGGTGCTGTTTTCTTTCCGCCTCCTTCTAAGAAAAGCAATAATCCATTCTGAAATCAACACTCCCATCCAAGACTCCTCCAATACTTGCCAGTCACGACCCACTTTTCTCATCGCACATCCGTCGACCGCGCTCGCATTAGCGATGCAGTGGAGGCAATCGATATCGGACCATTCCACACATTTACATTCAACCGTAACTGGTCTTCTAATAATAATCGCACATGCTGTAGTGACATGTTAGGTGATTTTAGTCAGCTATATCTCGAATATCGAGACTGCACCTTGACGTGGTGTGATGGCTTGTGTGCCTCCATAACCCAAAGAGTTCTGCAGGATGGCTTCCTCAAGCCGAAGATGCAATCATGCCTGACAGGTCAATGGATAGAGGACGGACGAAGTCCAGTATATGAACCAGTTGATGGGCAACATGTGGTTTTAACCACTATTCCCCTAGATAGGACACTCCAGCGAATAAACACGCAGAGAAACAGTTTACCGGTCTAAAATCCTCCACTAGCTGGACGTAGGAGTGGAGAATCTGAGGTTTCTCTCGACGGTGGCAGAAATCATCACACTTCATTAGGCAGCTATCGCCCACCTAAGCTGGGCGGCCCCCAGCCCAATGGATACTCCTACGTCCACTTTCCGCTTGCTCCTTTGGGTGCGTTGGGTTAAGGACTGGATCCGACAGATCAATGGGTAGGATCCAGACAAAGTCCAGTCTCCTGGTCCTCCAGGTGGGGGTCGATTTGAGCTGGCAACCCAGTCGGCAAAATCGGTGAAAGAATAATTGATCCAAGTAAATGAGCTTCCACTAAGCCATCCCGCTGCCTGCGAACAGGTTCTTGTTAGAACTAAAGGCTTTGGATGAGAACCCTAATCGTTCTCCTGCTTTGTGGCTGGACACCCTAGCAGTACCCGTCCAACATCTCCCATGAACTGCACGAATACAAAGAATTCCATACTGCATCGGTCGTCGCGCAGGATAATCAGGACCGCGCTGCCCATTGCATCGAGCTGGGTGGGTAGTGGTAAGTGGGCTACTGTTCAGAGTTCCCTCTCTTTTATTCAACCTTTGTTTTCTGACAACAAACGCCTCTCCTTGTCCCCTCTACCTATCCATACTGCTTCCACCGACAACACACCCGATACTCTCAGCGGTTCCTCGTCAAATAGTGTCAAATAATCCACAATCGCATAGCTCATACTGTTTCAAGCCTCGTCAGCCTCTGAACCTCGGCTCCTTCAACGTGCGTACACTCATGAAGGCCGGTCGGCAGGCGTGCCTAGCCCTCACAAATGACCTCTCTGAAGATTGATGTCTGCTGCTTAAGCGAAAGGCGTATCCAGGATTCGAGCAGTGTGATTCAACTAACTGCTTCTGGTATTTCATCGACGTATTTTCTGCGCACCTCAAGTGACGAAGTAGTTAGGGCTGTGGGTCAACTTGGTGTAGTAACAGTCTTGACTGATAACGCTGAGGCTGCTTTTTCGGACTGGATGCCGGTTACTAGCCGTTTATGTGCTGAGACTCCAGGGGTGAGTCGGCGTTCGAAAGGATAGTTGTTTTAGGCGCAATTTTTTGTGATCTCGGCGTACTCCCCAACGGACTGCAGCTCAGACACGCAGAAAGATGAGTTCTATGATGCCCTCGCCACCCTCGTTCGCAGCAGTAAAGGTTCTGACAAAGTGGTGCTAGCTGGTGACTTCAATGCACAAGTTGGCAAACTTAGTGTGCCAGAAGCCTGTTTAGGTGGTCGTTGTGCTTTACCTGCTTAGTGTACAGTTAACGGAGGTGGGTTTCTCCAGTTTTGTGCAGACAGTCGGTTATTTCTGTCTAGCACAAATTTCCGACACAGCTCGCGTCGCACAGCTACATGGCGCTCTAACTCTACAGGTACTTTGAGTGAAATTGATAATATCACCGTAATCTACCAGTGGCGCAGTTCTGTTCAGAACTGTAGATCTTACTGGTCCACATACGTAGAGTCAGACCGTGCATTAGTTTTAATGTGATTATCTCTCCAGCTCCATGGTCATCGTCGCAAATCGCGAACCCGGTTAACCATGCAATGTTTGTCTGATCCAGAAGTACGCACCAGTTATAAACAAAAACTATTACATGAACTAGGAACTAGGACGAACAATAATGTAAACGAGCACTGGGCCCATATCAAACGAGTGATGCACGTGGTGGCGGGTTTCATCTGTGGTCCTGGATCTGATGTTCAACAGAGACACTAGATTTCTCAAGTCCCTGAGTCTCATGGAGCAAAAGCGTCAGCTGCTGAAGTGTAGAGAGATGAATAAGATACGAACACACCCACAAAAGCAAGTTAAGAAAAGCCTTAAGAATGAATGATCGGGAAAATTGGTGGGTCAAGGTAGCCGAAGAAATGGAAATAGAAGCTGCTTCAGGTAACAGTCAAAGACTGTTCAAACTCATTCGTGACACCGGTGGACGGCGAACTCAGGTCAGTGAAACGATTTGGGATAGAAATGGAAAACCCATCCGTAACAAACAGCAAAGGCTTGACCGATGGGCCGAGTACTTTAAGGAACAGCTTGGGCGGCCGCACACTAGTGTAGTTACTCCCGTGTCAACAACTGTGACTCCTTGGGTGGTATCACTTGAGCCCCCATCAGAAGTAGAAGTAGAGTCATGTATTCGATTACTAAGGCGGGGGAAAGCGGCAGGTCCCGACGAACTTCCTCCAGTTCTTTTCAAACTGGGTGGTGAGGCGTTGATAAAATCACTTACCGCCTTGCTCCGTGACATTTGGAACGAGGAGCGTATTCCGTCCCTATGGAGCGAGTCATTGATTGTTCCCATCTTCAAGAACAGAATACGCAATTTGAAATATTGGGTCCCCTTTATCCAAATCATGAGAACAGAGAGAAGACGTAAGTCGCGAGATGCAAGCATTTCGTTTACTCTTGTCAACCGCATGCATAATATCGACCTCAAAGGGACTCCAGGCTTGTGTACTTTGGGTGATCTTCTCAAGTAGGATCAACCAAAACTCGGCTTATCACAAACTTGCCCGGTGGCTCGTCGAGATTCTTACCCCCGTTCGGAAACATATAACACCATTTTGTCTACAAGACTCATTTGCTAAACAGTCTTGCAGTGAGTTCGGATAAAATGTATCCCGTCGATGTTGAGTCACTTTTTACAGAGGTTTCTCTTCGTGAAACATTAGATTATCTATGTGATTTTATTTCTTCGCACAACTTTCACTTGCCTATTCCTGTTGAATACCTTAAAGAACATTCTTTTATGCACAGAAAACCTTCGGTTCAAATTTGAAGGTAAAGCTTACAAACAAACGGATGGTGTGGCCATGGGAAGCCCTCTGGGCCCAACCCTGGCAGATGTATTTTTGGGTATGATCGAAATACAGCTGTGATAATATTTCCCAACTTCTATTTTACAGATGATACGTGGATGATATTTTAATTTTTACGACTGAAGAACGTTTTATCCCTTTTGTTACCGTTCTTAACTCTATTCACCCAAACCTCAGTGTATCTCACGAAGAAGAACGCGATAACAGTTTGTGCTTTCGAGATATTCTATTAATTGGGCGCCAGAAAGGGACTCTACAGCGCAGAATCCACCGAAAAGCAATGTGGGGCGGACGTTATTTACAATTCTCCAGCTTCGCCCCAGTGGCTTACAAACGTGGATTGGCCAGAACTCTCTTCAACAGAGCCCAGAAAATCTGTACAGAAGATCAAATACAAAACGAAGAGGAGTTCATAAAAAGAACGCTGCTGGCCAACGGTTATCCGGAAACCTTTATCAGACAACATCAGAGGCCGAGAATTGTGCGCGAGAAAACAATGAACGTGGAGAAGAAGCAAGTTTTCATCACTTTGCCTTTTAAAGGAGATCATTTATTCAATCAAATAAATTGTAATCTCAAGTCAGCTGTAAGGCACACATACACAGCGGCGCAGTTGCGTTTGCTGCAGACGACCAAAAGGTTATGTTTTCAAAATCACTCAAACAGTCTTGCTGATCCCAATGTCTCACATATTGTCAATCAGTTCACTTGCAGTTGTGGTGACGTATACATTGGCAGGACGGATCGTTGCTTGACTCAACGAGTGCCAGAACACATACCCAAATGGCTGTCAAACTTGATGACGCAACCTGCTGGGGCAATACACAATGACGTGAAACCGCCAGCCTCTTCGATTGCAAGACACTTAATTGCATCAGGTCACAAAGTTGACCTGACCCAGTGTTTCAAAGCATTGTTACGCAATCCACCACAGTTCAGTGAAGCTATTCTAATCATGATGCATCAACCAGCACTCTGTGCACAAAAACGATTGACCCAAAATGTTTGTTTACCCTGGCGTTAACACGACAGACTTCACTCTCCCCAACGTACGTACTGTAAGAATATTCGATCGTGCTTACGTTACTGTTGCACTTACCCCCATACTGTACCATGTTTATATACTGACACGTTTTACGTCCGCGGTTGACAAGAGAATACGCAATGACTGTGGGATTAGCTTAATTCCAATAGTCACCAAAGTATTAGCCTCGACTTTGCTGCACCGCCTTACACCCGCTCGCGAGAACAACACCCGCGAACAGCAGGCCAGATTCCGCCCAGGTCGAGGATGTACTGACTAGATTTTTACTCTTCGCCGACTACTTGAAACGCGTCACATGAACCGCCGACCGACAGTTATGGTTTTCTCAGCGATGTGACCTAGATTACGCAGACGACGTTGTCTGCTTGTTCGAATGCACGGAACATGCTCATCGTGCACTAGATAATCTCGCAAGAGCTGTAGCTCCATTCGGCATGTGCTTTGCACCTTCAAAGTGCAAGGTGATGTTACAAGACTGGTCGTCAACAATTCCGAGCTTGATGCTCGATGGGGAGGTGCTGTCAGTTGTCGACCACTTCACCTTCCTCGGTAGCTGCGTGACGACGGATGGGAGCACAGTAGTAGAGGTGAGTATGCGGATATCCAAGGCTCGAGCGACGTACGCTGGACTGGAGCACTTGTGGCACCGAGCTGATATTTCACTGAAGTTGAAAGGTCGTGCATACTGTGCTGCAGTGCGTTCAGTTTTGTTGTATGGTTGCGAGACTTGGAGTCTGCGTGCAGAAGATAATCGTCGTCTTGAGGTTCCCGACCACTGATTTTTGCGTAGTATCGCTAAGATTGGGTGGAATAGCCGAGTGAGCAACACGAAGGTCAGAAAGCGAGTATCGAGTACTAATTCAGAGAATGTTCTGTCACAGAGTGTCCAGATCAGTAGACTTCGTTGGTTGGGACACGTGTTACGTATGGCAAATACACGTCTATCACACCGTGTCCTACTCTCCGTTCCTCCTTGAAAGTGGAAGAAACCACGTGGAGGTTAGAAGATGACTTTGTAGCGGGAAATGAGGAAATGTACAGCAAACTTAGGAAAAGTAGGTGCTTCACGTCTTCGTGGTTGGGGTCCAAAAGATCCGTCTACCAGTTGGCTGGAGACACTGAAGGAAATGGTTGCAAACCGTGAACAGTGGCCATCATGTTGTCACTTTCTGTCGAATCAGAATAATTGACCACTCTACGTTTGTGCACTTGGACTGTGTATTCTGTGTGTTGGCTATCAGGGCATTCTTTCCTTTTCCCACCCCTGTGGGTCCACTCCCCATCCATTTTGTATATCCATACTTTCTAATTCAACGTGCAACATGGTGAGAAAGGCAGTGGTCAGTGGGGCTTTCCTTACTGTTAACGTTGCACGATTATGATGATGATGGATGAATAAAGATTGTTTCGGAATATCGTCTTGGTATTATCGTCGTGTTGAGATGTCAAGGTAGAGTTTTTTGTGAACATTACACCACTCACCAACGATTGTCCGACAAAGCAAGTGGCGAAAAACAGTTTCCCAGTCTATAGCTACTATCGAAGCATAGCCATATTCGTCGCCCAGCCCCGTTAGCCTTCTTGGGAGAGTCTGGATAGCAAGACTTTTTGCCGTCAAACCACTTAAGACAGGTTCTATTTACCACCCAGCTTTATCTACATTTTGCTGCTGCTCTTGCGCGTCACTAGCTAAACATACTCGAGCCGCTTCCACTGTCGTCCGCTTTCTTGATCCACGCGACCGTGAGGAACCGCTTTTCTTATAACTGCTATTAATTAGAGTCCAGCATTACGATTTTCATCGCATACTTGTGCATGAGTGCAGTGGAAGGGACATACACCCCACAGCCAAAAATTACCATTGCACTGCTAGGTATAATTGGTCACTAGACTTAGACTTGGAATGGATCATCACCTAAGGTCCCAATAGGTCACGGGCGGTAGCCAGCTGGACGAGGCTGGTTTGCTCCAAAAGAAACTGGAGACTTGCGAGTACAAAAATGGGAACCCCGACGATGAGGGTATTGCCTTTCAAATGTGCAACGAATGATCGTACCGTTGATGGGACTGGAGAAGCAGTAAGGGCTAATATAATAATTTACAGAACAGTATAAAGAGAAACCCAGGTGTACTTTTTAGCGTATGCTGGGAGCGCTTACAAACTCGGATCCGTAGCTGCATCCGAGTGATAATGAAAATAGCACACAAGAGACCGATGCGCGCAGGTGTGGGGCCGTAGCGTCTTCACCGGGAGTGTTCAGTTCAGTTCAACTTGTACGGGACAGGTGATCACCATAGCTAATGAGGTGTTTAGAATTCCTTCGACAGAATGCACAGAAATCAGGCGCCCACCACTGCGCAGTGTATTTCATCGATTCTCCACTAAAAAAGAGGGAAACGTAAAAAGCCATCGCACATCAACTACTTTGTTCAAACCTCTCCCCCCAGAGATCGGTACGCCCCACGTTTAAGCTAAAGCAATCTCGAAAGCCTGGACGGCCCGCAGTACTACCGTCTCTTCAGGCAAATTGCTCCAGCAGTGTAGCATTCTATTTCTAGAGAAGTGAGATTTGGTTATTAACCTCGATCAAAGTTTCCTCTTTTCCGTAGGGGAAAACCCGAGGTCCCGCAGCCTCCGCTCACACGTTTTGTCCGTCTAACTCTCAACCATACGTATAGCACGCTCTTTCACATTTTCCAGACACGCGGCGTCCTTTTCGTAGAAGGGCAACTACGCCTACGCACCGCATTCTAAAACGGGTCTAACCATTGCCATTGGTATGGAAACTTCTGGTTTTTGGCCGAACTCAATCTGCAGAGCTCACCACGTGCGTGTTGTGTTCGCAAGATGAGATCAAGAGGGAATATATTAAAAAAATGTGCAGAGCTCCAGTAAATGCAACTTCATCATCATCATCGTACAGCGTTAAACAGTAGAGAAAACCCCACTGACCACTGCCTTTCTCACCATGTTGCACATAAAATTAGAAAGTATGAATATACAAGATGGAGAGGGAGTGGGCCTACACGGGTGGGAAAAGAAAAGAATGCCCTAGTAGTCAACACACGGAATATACAATCTAACTGTAAAAACGCACATCGATCAGTCATTCTGATTCGACAGAAAGTGACAACACAATCGCCACTGTTCACGGTTCGCAACCATTTCCTTCAGTGTCTCCAGCCAACTGGTAGACGGATCTTTTGGACCCCAACCACGAAGACGTGAAGCACCTACTTTTCCTAAGTTTGCTGTACATTTCCTCATTCCTCATTGTCACGTCATCTGTTAACATCCACGTGGTTTCTTCCACTCCTTGGGAAGAACGGAGAATAGGACACGGTATGATAGACGTGTATTTACCATACGTAACACGTGTCCCAACCAACGAAGTCTACTGATCTGGACACTCTGTGACAGAATGTTCTCCGAATTAATACCCAATACTCACTTTTTGACCTCGGTATTGCTCACTCGGCTATTCCACCCAATCTTAGCGATACTACGCAAACATCAGTGGTCGGGAACCTCAAGGCGACGATTATCTTCTGCACGCAGACTCCAAGTCTCGCAACCATACAACAAAACTGAACGCACTGCAGCACAGTATGCACGACCTTTCAACTTCAGTGAAATATCAGCTCGGTGCCACAAGTGCTCCAGTCCAGCGTACGTCGCTCGAGCCTTGGATATCCGCATACTCACCTCTACTACTGTGCTCCCATCCGTCGTCACGCAGCTACCGAGGAAGGTGAAGTGGTCGACAACTGACAGCACCTCCCCATCGAGCATCAAGCTCGGAATTGTTGACGACCAGTCTTGTAACATCACCTTGCACTTTGAAGGTGCAAAGCACATGCCGAATGGAGCTACAGCTCTTGCGAGATTATCTAGTGCACGATGAGCATGTTCCGTGCATTCGAACAAGCAGACAACGTCGTCTGCGTAATCTAGGTCACATAACTTTTCACAATTTCCTAGTTCGACGCATACATCCTGAAGATTTAACAACGCACTCTCTACTATTTCGTCCATGACGAAGTTGAACAGGAATGGAGACGTGGGACATCCCTGTCGAACACCACTGGTCGTTTCGAACCAACCGGATAGTTCACCGTAAACTCTAACGCGGCCAGAATTATGAGAATACAATGATCTCGGTAGGTTCACGAACACCTGGTGCATAACTTTTCGATGGAGAACACTGAAAAGCGATGTTCGATCAACTAAATCGAAGGCGCCTTTCAAGTCTAAGAAAATCATTATTATCGGTCGGGGTGCGTGTGGCCCGTTTCAAGTAGTCGGCGAAGAGTAAAAATTTAGTCGATGCATCCTCAACCTGGGCGGAATCCAGCCTGCTGTTCGACGACAATCAGATCGCGAGCCGGTGTAAGACGATGCAGCAAAATCGAAGCTAATACTTTGGTGACTATTGGAAGTAAGCTAATCCCACGATGATTACCACAGCCATTGCGTATTCCCTTCTTGAAGATGGGAACAATCAATGACTCGCTCCATAGGGACGGAATACGCTCCTCGTTCCAAATGTCACGGAGCAAGGCGGTAAGTGATTTTATCAACGCCTCACCACCCAGTTTGAAAAGAACTGGAGGAAGTTCGTCGGGACCTGCCGCTTTCCCCCGCCTTAGTAATCGAATACATGACTCTACTTCTACTTCTGATGGGGGCTCAAGTGATACCACCCAAGGAGTCACAGTTGTTGACACGGGAGTAACTACACTAGTGTGCGGCCGCCCAAGCTGTTCCTTAAAGTACTCGGCCCATCGGTCAAGCCTTTGCTGTTTGTTATGGATGGGTTTTCCATTTCTATCCCAAATCGTTTCACTGACCTGAGTTCGCCGTCCACCGGTGTCACGAATGAGTTTGAACAGTCTTTGACTGTTACCTGAAGCAGCTTCTATTTCCATTTCTTCGGCTACCTTGACCCACCAATTTTCCCGATCATTCTTTCTTAAGGCTTTTCGTAACTTGCCCTTGTAGATTTCTCCGCATCTTACTCAACTTCTTACAGTTCGACAGCTGACGCTTTTGCTCCATTGTACTCAACGATTCTTGCGAAATCCAGTGTCTTTGATGGACATCGGATTTAGGACCACAGGCGAACTCTCTTGCAACGTGGATGGCCTGTTTGATATAAGCCCAATGCTCATCTATATTACTGTTCGTCGTAGATCCTAACTCGTATGCTAACTTCTGCTTATAACGGGTGCGTACATCTGGGTTACACACGTTGCATGGCTAACTAGGTTTGCGGTTTGCGACGTGTAAAGCACAACGGTCATCTAAACAAGCTTGTGACCCACTTAGTTTGCCAACTTGTGCATTGAAGTCACCAGCTAGCACTACAATGTCAGAACCTTTGCTGCTGCGAACGAGGGTGACGAGTTCATCATAGAACTTATCTTCCTGTTTGTCAGAGCTACAGTCCGTTGGGGTGTATGCCGAAATCACAAACAAATTGCACTTAACACAACTATCCTTTCGAACGCCGACTTACCCCTGGAGTCTCACAGCACATAAACGACTGTTCACAGAGATCCAGTCTAAAAGGGCAGCCTCAGCCTTGTCAGTCAACACTATTCTTACACCACGTTGCCCGTAGCTCGAGCTATTTCGTCTCTTGGAATGCGCAGGAAATACCTCGACGAAATACCAGGAGCAGTTAGCTGAATCGCACTGCTCGAATCCTGGATACGCGTTTCACTTACGCAGCATACATCAATCGTCAGGGAATCTAATATGAGGGCTAGGTACGCCATCTGACCGGCCTGCATGAGTGTACGCACGTTGAAGGAGCCGAGATTCAGAGGCTGACGAGGCTTGAGAAAATGTGATTTACCAGCTAGAGGATTATTCCCTTACACTATTTGACAGTGAATCGTTGCGAGTATCGAGTGTGTTGTCAGTGGGAGCATTTTGGGTGGATAGATGAGGCAAAGAAGGGTGGTTAGGGACAGAAGACAAAGGTTGAATAAAAGAGAGGGAACTCTGAAATGAAGCAGCGGTCACCAACCATTGGCTATTTTCGAAGCATAACCTTTTCTAATTATGTAACGTTTGCCAGTTGCTACAAAATAAAAATATTTTGTTTCATCCGTGCTGAAAAAGAATTCATGTTCGTACAGCGGACAAACGTATGGCTCCTGGACGCTACTCACTCGCAGGTAAGAAGGCCAAACTATGGAGCGATCAATCGCGGCAAATCAATGCGTTCAGTTTGGAAGTGTGCAAATAATTGGCATCATATGAAATACCGTTGCGATGTAGCGCCGATCGAAAAGCTGCAAATATCCTAAGTAATGGAAGCTACCGCTCAGTGTGAGGTGGAATCTGTTGCCATCATGGATACAACAAATGATAACCTTTGCGCATCTGTTTGGTAAAAGTGAACTCTTTTGAAACGATTTCGTAGGTGTACTGCGTAGATATCTCATAAAAAGACACGTTCGTCGACGGACGGACGTCCTAATTTTATACAGAACAATGGAGTGAAACCATTGTCCAATAAATAACAAATGTACACCCAACGGCAATGATAAATCAAAATGACAGCATCCCATAAGGCCTTGCGCTCAAAGTATACTGTAGAAATGAAACAGTCAATTAGGTGATCAGAAACCACCACAGACAGGAGAATGTGGGGGGAAACACGGATTCGTAGATCGGGTTCTCGAAGTTTGGTGTATGTACATACAAACAGATGGTTGTGTGGAGTGAGCAGTACAGAGCGAAGGGTGAACATGTTAAAGGGGATTGACTGATGGGCGTGATCACGACGTGACGGCACGGGGATGTACTAGGTATGGTTGTGTTGACCGAGAGCCTAGTACATACTGATTGCATTATTCGAGCGTGGCATTTTGATTCGATCGATATTCTTCAAAATAATATCGTGTAATGTGGCCTGAAGAGATGACAAAAAGGAAGAGAGTATTTAAGCTGATTTAAATAGAAAGAGGCATGTTCGCTGAAAGATCTGTAATCATATGAACGCAACGATTCTGCCGAGGACTGTGAAATCATTAGAGGGAATATGCACATTTATGGCCAGATCGTCAAAAGCATTACTCACAAAATGATAAGCTTTACATAACAATATATGACGGTTCCGTGTCTGTTACCGGTTGCACAGAACTGCCGGTCGTCTGAGTGTGAGCACGTGGGGCATGTGAGGGTCTACAGTTAAGACAGTTTCCAAGTAAAACGTAAATGGGATCAATGAGTACGGGACAAACTAACGTAACTTGGTCCACTGGAACGTGTGAGGAATGTGCCCTATTCTAGATCACGCAACTGGTTGGGAAAATAGATCACAACAACGAGGTAGGTACGGAAACAGGTGAGTCAAATGGGCAGATCAACGCCCGACAAACTGGAAAACTGGTGACGAGCCCAACGAGATCGGTGGGCGGTTTACTAACACAACTTTAGACAGATGGTTTGTGAGTCCCGTCCTCCAAATAGAATAAAAATAATACAATCTAGTATGTCGTCGCCAGAACGGGATCGAGCTAAGAAACCATGTAAGTTGTAGCTGTTTTATTACCTTTATTGTATGCCTTAGAAACGGCTTTTATTTCTGCTGCGTGTACACGCGTGAACTTCGCCTAACGCTTTAGCTCATCACCAAGAACCTACTGTGCCATGTAAGAGAACCGACAAATAAGGCTTTGAACGTTGGAGGTGTGAACTGTGTAAAGCTTTGTTCAACGGCTTCTGGTCGCGGAGCTTGGCGTTTAGGTCGCAAACGTTTCATTACCAGTCGAGGTGACACCATCAGTGCGCAGATGTGATGGATGGTGTCACCCCGACTGGTGATGAAACGTTTGCGACCTAAGCGCCAAGCCCCGCGACCAGAAACCGTTGAACACCAACCTGAGCTACAACCAGTACTGGTTTCCAAAAGTATTGTGTAAAGCTTTGATGAACCGAATGTGTTGGTGAAGGCTCCAAGGCCGGTACACTTCAGTTCACGATTTATTGGTCTGTGGTACTCCATCATTGTCACCAACCACTTTAACTGATTAGCGAAGGAAAGTTCCCAGAACGGATGCGCAGCCTGCGTCACACGCATGAATAATCTTCATGCAATCTTAAACAGGTTATTCACAGTGTTTTTAGGGAGACTGTGCTGAAGGAGAGCATCGAACAGTTTGGCGAGAAGTTGATGGCCGTTCTGGATGAAACTCAGGCCCAGTTCAAACACCCAAGATTGGGACCCATTAAGCTTTCACCAAACTCAGTAATTTATGGTGTTGATGTGACATCGCTTTGTTCATTTATAACTGAATGTACAATACGGTGTTTGGATCAAATATCCTAAACAGCTCAGATAACTAGCTATTATAGACAGAAGACTATTGATGCATGAACACTGATGTCTTGGAAGAACTGCTCGAGAGTAGCGGGTAGATCGTTTCAAGCAATGAGATCAAACGTAGCAATTTGGAGACTGAAGGTCAGCCTCGGGACCAGTAACTGAACCTTAGTAGTTGATGCGTTGCGTGAGTCTCCAGACTCCGTCAGTGCGCACTGTTCTTCAGGGGAAGTACCGATTGTAGGAGAATTCAACATGATCAGTTCAGTTCAAACAAGCGCTAACCAATAAATGAGTGCAGCGGTTCTGATTATCTCTCAGCGAGAAACTCGCTTGAAAATTAAAAAAACCAATAGCATGGGAAAGGAAAAGAATTAAAAACAGCAGTACCGAGTCTGTGAGTGCAAGAGCGCAAGTGATCACGACACCTTGTTATATTCACCAATGAGTTACCCAGTGAGTGGGTGGATCTCTTGGACCTCGCCCAAGAACAAGCATGAGCCTTAACTAGCCAGTTTTCACACTTTTCTTCAACGTTGTGGACTGACCGCATTTGTTCATCTTCTAACAAATGTCAGCCTCGGTGAATGTCGCGCCCTGCGGCATCCTATATGGGACGTGTGCAGCACATCTGCGAGACAACTTAGCCTGATGAGCTTTCGTGCTTCATACTCTAGACCTAGCCTGAGCATTGCTGATTTGGGCAATGAAAAGAAAATATCAGTATTCAAACACCGATAATCTCAATGTACCATCCGCCTGTATGGGCCATTTTTCTGAATCATGATGAATAATTGGTCTAACTGCTTGATAAATAAACGGATGAGACATCGACACCATAGATAACTAGGGCTGTCCAAAGCCAAATGCGCCATCTTTATACGAGAAGACGCTTCACCCGATATCCGATATTCGGGTGAAATGCAGCTGCCTGTATAACGGAATTTATTCGCTTGGTCTATTATCTTACAGGATAACGGAATATTTGGTGTTGGACCAACCTTGTCCTGCAATAGCAGGTACAAAATGCCTACCGAACATTGCTACACGGTTGTTCAAGCTGTTCGGGAAAGCTTGTAACTTACCTGGATCTTCACTTAAAAGAACGAGGTCGTCTGCATATTGAAGATTTGACATTCTTTCACGTGGGGTAAGTTTAACACCACTATCCCCACATGACAAGAGAACCATTTTAATCATAAAGATCACCAGGCAGGGAGAGGACAACCTTGATGAACACCACTTTCCGCGGTAAGCTGGAGCAAATTATCACTGTAAGCCCGAACTCAGCTTCGGCTATTCATGTACAGAGATCTTAAGACTGAAATAAATTTCCCTGGTACACCCTTCAACCGCAGGTAGCTTCAGAAAACTGTGCGGTCGATTAAATCGAATGGATAGATGATGGGCTTACGTTCGAAAATTTGCGACCAATACAGCCTCGAGCAGGTCTAAACCCAATTTGATTCTTGCGCAAGCACTATTCGCCAGCGTCAGATAAGCGGCTAAGAACAGTCCCGATGAGCGGTTTAGGTGAGATGCATGCCAGACTTATTCTCTTGTGTTTTCCGCAGGAGGAACTGTCACTTTTTCCATAAATCCGTAAGATCACCGATTCACTGGAACTCATTCATTCGACAACATCAAACCGAGTAGTTTTGCAAACTTCCGTTTCAATGCTTAACTACCATCTTGAAAAACGGGGGAAACAAAATGCGTACAGCGTCCTTATATCGTTTAAGACAGCTTATTTCAAGGATAGCCGGCTTTTGACAGAAAATTGGCATCTACATTCATAGCTATATCTCTCGTACTCACAATCCACCGCTACTAATGGTCGTTTCTCGTGCTCCGAATTAGTTAGTGTTTAAGGCACCTCCATACCTCATTATATCTTGAATCCGGAGAAGTCGATCTGCGCGCATGTGCCACGACAAGCGGCGATGCAGATATCTATCGCTCCTGTTTCTGCTTCTGCAGCTTCAAACAGAGCCTCTCTAATCTAGGTCCATCGTTCATTTGGATACCGTATATCTGATTCCACCAATTGGCATGCAGTGAAAAGGTATGAAATCCTCAACCCGAGAATGTGGCCTTGCAACACGTCTCAGATTTATGAGCCAAGACCGACGATACCCAACCACCCGACAGCAAGAGAAAATGGGCGACGTGGTCAAATGCTACAATTGGTCGCATACTTGCATGATAACTGTTTATTTATGTGCATATTCATCGATACATTTCTTCGCTATTTGCTGCCTTTTTTGCTTCGATTCATTTTACTTTGGACTGGGTAATTATGCGAGGCACGGACCAAAACTATAGCATTGAATTGCGATGTTTTCGGCTACATGAACTTAACCAAGCTGATTCATAGAAAACTGACTATTAGAATGGAGGGAGCGTGCCTCAGTATTGGATTTCTATGAACGAGCAGCCAAAGGTGAGCCACGCAGGATACACGTGCGCTCATGGACCGGATGGTGCATCTCCGATAGTACTGGAAAAATCTACATTCACTTTATTCTCAATTTTGTCTGGGTTATTCAATCAGCGCCTGCGCCAGGACAAAATCTGTGATTGTTGGATAGAGACTTTGATTACACCCATGCCAAAGAAGGATACCTCCAACTTGCAGCCTATATCTTGCACATTCATTGTCTTGAAGATATTCGCGAAACTTCTATTGCAAATGATGACGTCACAACTGAACTCATTTGATCCCAACCAGTTTGCCCATCGCCGTTCACGCTCCCCAATGAACGCTCTTGCACATTTATGCCATTTCATTCTGACAAGCAGACCTTTCAGAATCCTCTTTTTAGATTACACTGACGCTCTCAGTTGTGTTGAAAGACGGAAGTTACCCCGCATTCTTTCTGCGAGTGGCGTTCGAACCTCCACCATTGCTTTATTACTTCGATAAACGCCAACAAATTACACACTACCGAGGCAAAGCTTTTTCTCTCGCAACTTCAGAGTTGAGTGTTCTACAAGGTGCTGAGGCGACATTCCACTTCGATGCCTTTCTTGAGTCTTCCGATCGTATTCTCTTTATCCTGCTTTCCACACGTATGTTCGCCTGCTTTTCGTGCTGTAAGCAAGATTCGTTTTCTATTCCGCGTCAGACGTTTCTTCTAACTATTTCACCTCCTTTCATTGCACAAAGCTCAAATTCGTCCCACACCTGAATGCTGCCGTTACGTGTGGGGTGCAGTCTCGTCTTCGTTTTTATCTCCTCTCGACTGTATTTAACGTAGAGCTATTCATCTGGTAAATGACCCAGTTTTAACATCCGATTTGCAGTCGCTTCATTGTTCCGCTATTATTTTGGGTTTTGTTCCTCCGAACTTGCCTCGGTTGCTCCTATTCCCATTACTTTTCAATGCCAATTCCGAGCACAGGCAGCTAGTCACCTTTATCAGGTTTCTGTCGCTCGATTTCGGACCTCGACTTTCCAGTCTTTTTCCCCCGGGGACGGTCAAGTTATGGAACATCCTTTCCTTCTCTGTCTTTCAACCCACCTACAACCTTTCTATTTAAAAGAGGAATCAACGAACTGGTCTTGACGTGAATGTTCCCTACAGACTCCCCTTACGGTAATTCAGTTCGTGTGTAATAAAGAAAACCACCATTTTTCTTTTCTACGTACCTATCTACCATGTCCACTTTCGACGGCTCATTGGTCATTAAATATGCGAACGATGCAATATTTGGTGTACCCCAACCCGATGACCCTGCTTTTCCTATTCTGTGACAAGATGCCCCGAGCACCGCTCAGTGGTCTTCGAACCACAACCTGACTTTTAACCCTCCCAAATCTGCTGATTCGTTTTCTCTCTTCTAAAAGGTGATAGGTACACAAACATTGTACAATCTACTACAAGCATACATATTAACGGAAATGAAATTCTCCGAGCTACCTCGGTAAAGTATCTTGGCGTGATTCTAACACAAAATCTCTTATGGTCTGATCATATTTCCCCCAATTTTGTAAAAATTCCACTAGCTCTAGTGAAAAGACTATCCTGCCCTCAAATCATCTCAGTGTATTGGCGTAGAACACGCTGTTTATATAGGAAGAAACAGTCAGTCACCAATCGTTGGAACACAAACTAGCCGGTTCGTACTTGCATCAAGTAGGCTGTCTTCTGATTGGTTGATTGGTGATACTGTAACAGGGAATGCTGGGGCCAGGGAACGGCGTAAACATCAAGGCGAACGAACGAACCAAACAAGGGCCACAGACAAGAGAACAGGTGGCGAATATGTCGGAGGCGTCCCGAAGCAGGCAAAAAGAAGCACATAGACGACCAGAGAGGAAGCAGCGGGACCTCCGGCAACCAGCAAGATAGCTCAGGTGAAGGGCTGCCGATCGAGCCGTCAACTGAGACAGTCGGACCAACCGAAGGGAAATGACGGGCAAGAGAAGCAAGCCATCGGCCACAGGCAAATGGACAGAATGCAGCCGAAGCGCTCAAGCAGCGACAATAGCAATCTTGGTGCCGCGCAGTCTGGAAAAAAGCCTATATAAGCGACTGTATATGTGCCATGACTCGACTTGTGTGACCGTGGGAATACAAGTATCCTGCCGTGCGTTGTCGTCCTTGTTACAATACGACCAGCCATCTCAGTATTTGTTAACACAACATTCAAATGCTTGCCACAAACTGTCTGGAGAAATATTATTTGACGCCGTTCATCCATTTCGCAGCGATCTCATCGAACGCGTTTCAGATTCTCCTGCTAGGGCATTATAAACACTTATTCGCTCGTGCAAACCCTTATAAATGTCCTGTTATCCCCGACCTTGCGCGATTCCCTAACAAGCCTGATCAAAGCATTTCTGAGGTAAAGGCCTTGCTTCCTTGATTTTGTTTTACATTTCCTCGTTCAAAATATGTTGTGGTTACGTGGCAGCTGAATATTCACCTCTCAGTGTGCAAAAACATTTACTTGACTTGACATCATTGTAGGTTATCGACTAGGATTCCAGTTCGACTTGCAAGACAACTAAGCTCCTCCCATACACAAACCTGGGTTTTAGTTGAAATCTCTTGACCGAAAGTGCCCACAGGAAAACTTACATAGTGATTCCGAATCTCCATAATGATGTACCGCATGGTAATGGCCTGTTTCTCGTCCATATCACGTATGCACTCACGGTAGTCGTCGATGTGTGGAAATTTGGCAACTTTACCAACCAACTTTCCACGTGAAGCAAAATATCTGGACAAGAGGAAAACATAGTGACAAATGGTGTATGAGGAAGACAGAAGGGAGTTGGACATTGCTAATCACGAAAAAACAAATGAACTGAACTCTATCATAGATACTGGGTTGGTATTTCCGAGGGAGGAGTTGCGGCTTCCCAAAGACACGAACGATTAAGCATTCATTCGGTTAGGGTGAAAATAAGGTGTAGAAAATGGAGTGAGAACTCAAAGAACCTCATTGTGCATGTCACGGGAAACTTGAATGGTCTGACAGCAAGCGCCGAAGTGTACGAGTTAAAAGAAGCGTTTGACCTCTGTTGTGTATTTTCCTGTGTAGTGTTATGGACGAACGGATCACATTTTTTGACAGGTTTAACTTCCCTAAGCAGCCAACGGAAATCGTGGAGCACAAAAACGGTGGTCACGAATTCAAAACCCCAAGTCATAAAGGAAAACGATAGCGCTCTGGTGAGAAACGGAAGTTGAAAATGACCAACTCTGAATTTACTGCTGGAGGTGGCAAAATTGGTAGAAGTCATCCCACTCGCGCGCTGCATGCTCGCTGCTTGCCTGTTTACGTATACTGCACGCTACTGGCCAGTGATGCGGGGACTTCTGGGAGCTGAATGACCCTCGTCTGAGACAATGTTTTCGTGTTTCGTTGTTTCTTTACAACAGAACGGAATGGTTTTAATTCCAACCAACAGGAGAGGCAGCCAAGTCTACTTGGTTTACAATAACAAGCGGTAGTCAGACGATTAATATAGCGGACTAATGACCTTAGTGGCCCCGAGCTTAAAATCAATCACTGCCTGTTCAGTGCTCCCTTTTTAATCTAACACCGGGCATATTCACCAAAACTGTTTGATTATCCAGTAAAGTAAAAAAAGACCTTCTCACCCTCAGGGAGATCTGGAAAGTTTATCCATTCCAGCTTCCCCGAGCTCGATGGATTTCGAAAGGAATGTCAAGCACATATGACTCGAGCCACCTGTTACAAGAACGGTCACCGTGAATCTTTGAAGAGAATAACGAGCAAACGCAATGCATCGGGGAAATCACAGTCCTCAGCCCCACATGCACAGGAGGATTCTGACGGTCAAATATGTACCTGCCGACACAAGGTAGCATCATCATTATCGCACAGCGTTAAACAGCAGGATCAGTCCAGCTAACGACTACCTTTTTCACCACGTTGCACGTAAAGTAGAAATAATGAACATAAACTGTTGACAAAGAGTGGACCTTTAGAGGTGGGAGAGGAAAGTAACCCAAACACGGAATACACAGCCTAAGTGCACAAACGCATATCGATCAATCATTCTGATTTGACGGAGTGACAACACGATCGCCACTGTTCACGGTTTGCAACCATATCCTTCAGTGTCTCCAGCCAACTGGCAGATGGATCTTTTGGATCCCAACCACGAAGACGTGAGGCGCCCATTTTTTTTTTAAGTAAACTATATATTTTATCATTCATCGTTGGCACGTCATCTGTTGACCTCCACGTGGTTTTTCTTCACTTCCGAGAAGAAACGGAAAACAGGGCACTGTACGGTAAACGTGTTTGTCGAACGCAACAAGTGCCCCAACTAACGAAATCTACTTAGCTGGATACGCTGTAATAGAATATTCTCTGGACTAGTACCCAATACTCGATTTATGAATTCAATTTTGCTCACTCGGTCATTCCATCCAACCTTAGCGATACTACGGGAACATTGATGGTCGGGAACCTTAAAACGACGAAAATCTGCATGAAGACTTCATATCGTGCGACAATACAAAACTGGGCGCACCGCAACACAGTACACACGACCTTACAACTTCAGCGAAATAGCAAGTCGGCGATACAGGTGCTTCAGTTTAACGTACACTCCTGGAGCCTTGGATATGCGTGAGATCCCTCTACTACTGTGTTCCCATCCATCGTCACGCATTCTCCATTATCTCATCCATGACGAAGTAAAACACGATTGGCAAAAAAGAACACACCTGTCGAACACCGCTGGCCGTTTCAAATGGACTGGTTAGAACAGCGTAATCCGTGACCAAGATCTTAGTAGATTCAAGAACTTCAGAGGCGTACCTTTTCCATGAACACCACTGAACAGCGCTGTTCGGTCAACTGAATCGGAGATGCCTTTCAAGTCGATGGAAACCCTTATTATCGGTCGTTAGTGTGTGTCACGTTTCAAGTAATTGGTGAAGAGTAAAAATCCAGTCCATGCACCCACGACATGGGCGAAATCCGGCCTGTTGTTCGCAATTGTTCCTCTGGCGAGCCGATATAAAATCGAGGCTAATACCTTGGTGACTACCGAGATTGAGCTAATCCCACGTGTTGAACCAATGACTCGCCCGATAATGACGGAATACGTTCCTCTTTTTCAACGTCACGGATCAAGGTGGTCACTGACATCATCAACACACCACCACTCATTTTGAAAAGAACTGAAGGAAGTTTATAGAAGACGTTCGGGTGCGGCTGGCGAACGTGTCTCCTATCGGGTCTAGCAGCGAATACCAACGATATCCCCTCTATCGGACGAATAGAGAAGACGTAAGTCGGTTTGCAGATGCGAGGTGTATTCTATATATCGTGGCACCGAAACAGTACCGATACGAGAAATACACCGAACGGAAAACGGAACGAAACGCGACGGCTGTGCTGAGAGCGAACCGCGAGCGAACGAACGAAAGTGAAAGTGATTTGAAACGAGGTCGACGGAAACCTCGGAAAAGTCAGTCCAGTAAAACGTAGGCAACCGGGGAACACTGAGGTCAATGTCAAACGTCAGAAAAGATCGTGGAGAAAATAGATCCAAAATGGTGTCCAGAAAATAGTCATTTTCTCAAAACGATCGAGGTCACTACAAGTTCTTCGGGACCGGCTGCTTTTCCACGCCTCAGTAGTCAAACGCTCGATTCTAATTCAACTTCCGACAGAGGCTCAAGTGATAATCTCCAAGGAATCGCAGTTGTTGATATAGGAGTAATTACATTAGTGCGAGGCCAGTCTAACTGCTCCTGGAAGTGTTCGGCCAAACAGTTCAGCTTTTGCTCTTCGTTATGAGCAGACTCACCATTTCTATTGCATATCGTTTCACTGACTGGGGTTCGCAGTCCATCGGTGTCGCGAACAAGTTTTTAGTTTTGACTGTAACCTGAAGCAGCTGCTATTTCCATTTCTTCGGCTACCTTGACCCACCAATTTTCCCGATCATTCACTCTTAAGGCTTTTCTTAACTTGCTTTTGTGGGTGTGTTCGTATCTTATTCATCTCTCTACACTTCGGCAGCTGACGCTTTTGCTCCATGAGACTCAGGGACTTGAGAAATCTAGTGTCTCTGTTGAACATCAGATCTAGGACCACAGATGAAACCCGCCACCACGTGCATCACTCGTTTGATATGGGCCCAGTGCTCGTTTACATTATTGTTCGTCCTAGTTCCTAGTTCATGTAATAGTTTTTGTTTATAACTGGTGCGTACTTCTGGATCAGACAAACATTGCATGGTTAACCGGGTTTGCGATTTGCGACGATGACCATGGAGCTGGAGAGATAATCACATTAAAACTAATGCACGGTCTGACTCTACGTATGTGGACCAGTAAGATCTACAGTTCTGAACAGAACTGCGCCACCGGTAGATTACGGTGATATTATCAATTTGACTCAAAGTACCTGTAGAGTTAGAGCGCCATGTAGCTGTGCGACGCGAGCTGTGTCGGAAATTGGTGCTAGACAGGAATAACCGACTGTCTGCACAAAACTGGAGAAACCCACCTCCGTTAACTGTACACTAAGCAGGCAAAGCACAACGACCACCTAAACAGGCTTCTGGCACACTAAGTTTGCCAACTTGTGCACTGAAGTCACCAGCTAGCACCACTTTGTCAGAACCTTTACTGTTGCGAACGAGGGTGGCGAGGGCATCATAGAACTCATCTTTCTGCTTGTCAGAGCTGCAGTCCGTTGGGGTGTACGCCGAGATCACAAAAAAATTGCGCCTAAAACAACTGGAGAAACCCACCTCCGTTAACTGTACACTAAGCAGGTAAAGCACAACGCCCACCTCAATAAGCTTCTGATGCATAAAGTTTTTCAACTTGTGCAGTAGAATCACTAGCTAGCACTTCAGAGTCAGAGTCTTTGCTCCCGCGAACCAGAGTGGTGAGTTCATCATAATCATCGTTATGCGTGTCAGAGCTGTAGTCTGTTGGAGCGTGGCGAGAATACGGACGAGCTGTGCTTAACACGGCTATCCTTCCGAATGACACGGAACGGAGAAACAAATAGTGAATTCAACGGATGAAACCGAGCGTGTATATGTTCCAATTTTTCATGTTGTTCATTGTTACGACTTCCAAGTTAGGTCGCTGCTGATAAGTACTAATCAGAACCGTCGCAATCAGTGGACCGTTACTGGTTGCTCCAACTGGATGTGATTCATTGAGGACTTACATATTCATGACAGCAACGGGGATATACAAGATTAAACGTCAAACAGGTCGGCATCAAAGACCGTGCTAATGAGCGCCACGCCAATGGGTTTGGTTTATTTCGGTTTACTCATAAGTGAACTGGCATTCGTTGATACACCATTAGCAGGGCTTCCGCGTTATGGCGGTAACTTTATCAATCTCTGCACTCAAACATAAAACTTTCAAAGGTATGGTTACCAAATCTCTGTCGTGAATCGTCGTTTAAGGTCGACAATATAACGTATTCTTTTGAATGACATTAGTTAGTCAAAAACTGACTAGTAAAATTGTTATTAGTAACAAAAATGGAGATTTTAACCCCCGGGGCAGAAACTAGATTGGCTGAACACATTGTAGACAAAAACGGAAGGATATGCACCTCTGATGAGCCCTAACAGGAGCGAAACTCGAGTGTGGTGCTTTCCAGTGCAGAATTACTCGGATGATCTGAGATTCGTGTGTGAAAGCTGGAGTTCAAAGGACAGTCAGCCAAGCAAAAGTGAAAATATCAAAAAATTTCCGAGACCTAAGCGTCACCAAACCGGAGCTGACTAGTGAGATCACCTGAGATCTATCATATTTCGATCACGATTTTGGACAGACGTCAAAACGTCGGACAACAGAGCTGAATTATCATGTAGCTAGAAAAAGCAAGCAATAGGAACTTAGGATAAATATGCGATTTGCTGAACCAGAGCTGCTGATCCGTAATGAATCAAATCCAAATTGACCATTGAGTTGATGCTAGATGAGCGATACCCCAGAGACCAATCGATGGTTCCATCGATGATTCACATAGTTCTAAAGCGACGAAAAGTGCGTAAGATTGTCCCCCTTTTTGCCTCGGTTAAAACAACAATGGAATAATTGAGACAATCTAAGTATGGTATCACTGACCAGAAGGACCGTTGTTTGTAACTGACTGGAAGCATTCCCACTCCGGTCTCCAGTCAAGATGAATCGTTAAATGGATCCAAAAATACGCTAGAAATGACCAAACCAAATCACAACCTGAAAGCTCCATTCCTCTTACCATTGGCACGGAAGAACGACTTTAACCCGGTCACCGACTAACGAACTGAGTTATTCCTCTTCGCATATGACTGTTAAGTGGATCAAGATGAACAGGTTCCATGACTACTTTGGTTGCTTACGATACTCCGGGTCAGGTTGAAAAGCAAACAAAGCACAGCGAATAACATATGGACGGGGTAGACGAACCTGGTGATTTGATCCAAAAATGTGCACGCATCTCGTTCAATACTGGAGGCTTCGGATAACACCTCTTCTTGAATTCCGACGCCGAAGTTATTCCCATCTTCGATGCGCGGAATATTGTACTGTACCCACAGTCGAACAAGTTGCGCTTCCATCATCAGTTGCGTCAGACAAGGCTTCGTTTTCTGTAAATTATAGGTTGTTGGAAAAATGAGACAGTAAGCGAATGAACCGGTTAAACATTTAAACAATTTCACAAACACCGTGCTTGTCAGGGTCATGTAAATGTTAAACATCAAGACCCTAGTTGCACAGCGGTGTCAAGATGACGTGTCCAAGTGATTTGCCTTCAAACAATACGTTTATTCTGGGACCGTGGGCGGTCTGCGACGTTGGTCTGGTCAAACGGAAATCATTGTGAACTTTGGAGAAAAACGACCGGAATTCGATTCCCGCCACCGCCCGTCACTCCCCCATTTGGCAGATTTTATTGGTCGCGGCCTCTTTCCTGAATTGTTGTACATTGTATATTAAATAAAAAAGAGGTAGAAGTACCAATTTGCACAACCCCCAACTGGATAAACGAGAAAGTACTTGAAAGACAATTTGATATGAAGTCCGAATACATTTATTTACTGATGAAATGACTCACTTCGCGCTTAACTTAACATCCGAATATTCAATTCGTGGGGTTCTACAGTGTCAAGTTAATTTAAACAATGATACCTGTAAAACTGATTCATTCTTGTCAAGAATCATCAACAGTACATCGCATCTGGTGCACATATGGGACTCGAATCCGGAGGTGTAGGTAAGCGAGCCCCATACACCGACCATGAAGATAGCCGGATTGATACCCAACTGCTTTCTTTCCATGTGAACACTATGTGCCCGGACGAACAGCAGAGCTACGTGCAACCGAGCCCGTCCCCAGGTCGCGGAAAGCAGAACGGCTACCACTAGGGAGTTAGGCTCACCGAATGAAATGGTGGTGGACGAGCAGAGGCAGTGCTCGAAGACGTGATGAGTTTCTCGCCTGGCAAGCCCTATTTCATAAAACGCCGCACATATCTGAGGACAGCAAGGCGACGTGGCGAATTTGGCTTGCCACTAAAGATAGTCATTAACCTTGCTCGCACTGCCCAACCGGCAAGATGATTCAAAGACGCATGAATCATTACTGGCTACTGTCTCGCCTGGAACATCCTTGCTGCCTTGCAGATCGCACTCCGTAGTGCAAAAGGCCGGACGAAGTTCGGTCAATCATCCTGCTACTATGGATTGGGATACTGAGTGAGCAACAACCCTCAACATCTCAGGTGCTTCATGCGGATTTTAACTCCCTCATGAACAGTGTTCACATTCCTTTCCATATTGCTTCCTCCTGTTTTTGTGATGTTGGCGCCATGCGTGACTACGATAATCTCACAATTCGTTGCTTCGAAGACGACTAACAGTTGCTTCTAAATTTATTCTTCTTCCGGTCTTATTGTATTCTTCCCCTGCATTTTCCTCAGTCTTTTGAAAGAAGACTTCAGAGCCCTTCGCCGCGGACTGGTAATTATTAACCGCGTTTACCCCCCCCCCCCTACCCTTTGATTTTCCAAAGACTGAACTTGCCAACTAGCATACTGAATCTTGTGCAGCCCATGCCCACAAGATATTACAGGATCCAACGCACTCATTACGCCCTCACTTGTTTCTCTATCGTCCTCATTCACCCACCAGATCTGAATTTCGGCACCTTTTTCCAGAGCTCATGTACATAAAAACTCTCCTATGCCCCATCTGGTGCGGGTACTGACCAACAAGGAAAAGACTTAAATGGAACTGCCTTTTAACTTGGTTGGTGTTTTCTTCTTTTTTTCACTCTCACATACCTCTAACGCTCGTTGCTGTGTATTTTATTTTACCCCAGTTTTGTTAGAGCCTTTTGACCGAAATGCAATCATGTTGCTCGCAAAAGTCTGTCACACAAATACAAATACGTTAGCAGATCGAGCTGTTTGGGGATATCATTGTAGACGGCAAACAAATGTCGACTATTGAGTTGCCAGTCCCAAAATAATAGCTCATTTGTTCACACAATGATTCTGAATTTCGGTGTTGTTTGTGGCTCAGGTTGATGATTTGTATCGGTTGGTGATCACCAAGCTTGGCGTTTAGATCGTAAATGTTTCATCACCAGTCGAGGTGACACCATCAGTGCGCAGGTGTGATGGATGGTGTCACCCGACTGGTGATGAGACGTTTGCGACCTAAACGCCAAGCTCAGCGATATGTCCACACAGTTCATTACAAATCGTATGCAACTCAAGATTTCGAAATCCAAACATCCGATCGAAAACCAGGAACAAGCGGCACATCGGTGTAATCTGTGGAGGAATAAATACTGGAACGTTCCGACCAGAAAATTTCCGTTATCATCTGACTTACTTCGATCATGGCTTTGATATATCGATTGTATGGCACGGGTCCGTATGACGGGATGGCATTCATGTTACGGAACTTTTCCATTGGTAAAGGTGGTTCGGTGTCAAATGCAGTTGTGTGATGTAAATCACCGGATGAATTGAGAATTTTAGCCGGTCGCACTTGCGGATACGGAATATTCACTTCGGAATAAACCTTTTCCGGTTCTACTAAAAACGGCAACAAATTAAAATGAATGCTGACGGAGTGACATGTAATGAGGCAATAAACAGCACAAAAAGAAAAAAGAGAAAGGTAGGCAAAACCGACAAAATTTGTTACTACGTGAACAAGCTGGCATGAGCTCCCGTTAGCTGAACCCCGTCACAGAGAGCGTGAGTTGATAGAACTACTGGAGCAAAAAGTGATTGTTGTGTGGACTAGACTGATATCATTTTGGGAGTACCGGTGCAGATGGTCCGCATAAATCTTAACCACAGAGATAGAACATTTTCAGAATTGATTAGAATGTCATCCCCTAGAAGGAACAGCACTTTCACGTTGGTGAAACTGAACTGGATTACTACTGATGATTTAAATCATGGACACGTAAATTCGGGCTTAGAAGGGGTGCTGGAGGTTCCCGAGGAAAACCACACTTCACAGCAGACCATACCATAGAACGAGTTATTTTCTGGGAATCCTAACTAATGTATGCGGTTGAAAAACGGAACCACGATGAAACAGAGTGAGCATTTGAGTGACTTATTTAGAAGCATTAAACGGAGCCTGCGAATCAACAGCCCGACCCACAAGGCAGTGATGCTTCAATCCAACGCAACCGGTGCATCCATAAAGAAATTTTGAATTGGTCACGTGGAACCTAAATGTTTGAGCCTGGTTTTTGTGTTCTCCTTTTTCAAGTCTGTTGTTGCGATATTTGTCGATCTGCCTTTCCGATTCAGTCATAAACCCCAAGCATACAAGGGAGCACGCTGCACGTTGGCATGACTGCATTTTCAATTTCGGGGACTGACAAGCTTTGGCCCTATGGCATTTTGTTTCGTGGTTGTGGGACTTGTCTACTCCCCGTTGAGGATGCTCAATGGCTTTCCGTGTTTGACAGCTGATGTCTCCGAAGCACTGCTTTCATCTGGTGAGAACTACGGGTGAGCAATGACAAGGTTCATCGTCGAGTGCTGAATGTCACCCCCTAATCGAAATAACAACTCTTCATCGGCCCCGATGGCTCGAACATGCTTTGCGTACGCTTGCCCATCATCCCATTCGTGCTCTATTCCCACGTGCTGAGAAAAGCTGGAGGAGACGATGCGGCGGTCAGATAACCACTTGGAGCAGAAAAATGAAGCCATCATGGACACTGGTTTTGGTCAGCGATTCCCACTTTCTTGGTTGGGGTCAAGATGAGAAATGCTGCCGCTTAGAGACGCTGAGGAACATTGTTGCTACTTTGTAGGATGCGGCCTCTTGCGCGAAGGCTAGAGAGGTATCCTCTAACAAAAGACCCGCACTGGACCAGACGATCGAGTGGTACAACAGCCCACAACGCAAACAATGATGACTAATCTTATTATGACGGTCGGTTGTTTGTATCTATTCAGTTCAGATACTTAAGAGCGCGTTAAACTTCCTGTTGTCTTCAATTTATGCAACGATGTTTTGCCTGGCCATGACTTCCTCTGACTATGTAAACAGATTAAATGCTATTTCCTGGCTTCAAACATGCTTTTTTCCGGTGGCCTCCTTGAAGCAACAACCGAACCACAATCCCTTTTTGATCATCTTTCTCCCGAATGCATACCCATTGCTACTAAATCAAGCCGCCATTCTCTACAAGATACAATTTCTATGGAGTCCGAAATCCAAAATTTGTTATTTTTTTTAATCATCACCGAACCGTCGACGAGAGCTTAGGTTCGTAGTAAAGGGATGGACGCCACGTGCTCTTTTGCACATGCTGGACAAGGCTGGAAGAAGCGGCGCGGTGGTTAGGCTATGACTTGGCGTAGGTGCATGAAGAATTCAACTTCGACTTTGACTTCGGTTGGTGTTTCCCACTTTTTTTGGTTGGGGCCCAAGAGATGAGGACCACCGTTGGTTAGAGACGCTGAGAGATATGCCTCAGAACCGAATCCATTGGTGCTAATGTTGTATGGCATGTCTGTTGACCTCCTATCCATCAAAAAATAGACAAACAGATAAAAAATCTACAAAACGCGTACGTTGAAAACATTTGGCAAGATTACTTTCACTTGTTATATATATATAGTCGAATCCCATTTGTCATGACAAACAGAATTGCCCGCCTAAAGGAGTAACTGGTGAGATCATTATTAACGAATGACTTCACGGACCGTTTACCTACGTGGACAATTTAGCCCTCTGCGGAGAAACAACCAGAATCTGAGAACCTTTCCACCGGTCGCCAATAACCACGGAATCACGTTTAACGTGTCCAAAAGCATGATATGTACACGGCAACGCAGTCTTCCCGGGATCGAGGTATCGAAAAATCTTATCAGGCCAACCTTCGAAGGTAGACTCAATATATGTTAGACCGGTGGTGGCTGAGTTGTTTACGGCGTTTATCTACCACCCCGGAGGTCAGAGGTTTAAAGCCCATCACCGCCGGCCATCTCCGTGGTAGATAATAACCCACTGTCACCCGGCTCTCAACCACACCCGATCTATTGGGAACTTATATGGTTCTCTACTCCAAGTCTTGGGGCAAGGTCACCAGTCCTTTCTAACGATGCAGGGAGCCTTTGAGGATATGGGCTACACCCCTTCCACTGCACTCATGCATATGCATGAAACAATATAAAGAATGCAAATATCCCAGCTATGCAAGACCTGTTAAGCTTCGTTGATGAGAGGATGAGCCTGTTTTGTAGAAACACTATTGTGTAATGACAATTATCAAGTTAATTTGAGGTACTTTTCGAGAATGTCAGTTGAAACTAACCGAAGGAGAACAGTTCCGAGGCCAATATTCCTTCCATCTCAAAGACGCGTTTAGGAAACACATTGCGCACCAGTTCTTCACCGTCTACCTTCGTCTTCTCTTTATACTCACGAAGACGACTCTCCTCGTTAGCCATTATCTACAAGAAAGAGAAAATGAGATTACATTCTGACTGTTTAGGATCACATCCTTGGGTATATCAGAGAGCATTTACATCGCTGATTCTTTCAAAGGTTTCCAACAGGGATTTGGAATTTTTCCCTTTGGAGTGAAACAAGAAGTCGGGAAGAATCAGTCAAAGACAGAAACGACGTCAACGGGAAATGAATTTCCCCATAGTAATAGTCGCTCTTCGAAGAGACTGGTGGCACAGTTTACCGTGCAACTTACCACAAACTGCGGTGGTATTGCCACTGCCAATTTACGGATTTAGACGACTGCATTTACTTAGCATATAAAGTTGTTGTGAGTAGTGTGAAAACCCTGACCAAAACACTACTGCATTTAAATGATAAAAATAGTAAGGGCCACACAACAGTCGGTTACACATAAAGGCGGAAATTCAAAAGATTCCAGTTATTGTTGAAGACCTGTGCAAAGCACTTAAATTACGCAAGAAAACTTCATGTATGTTGGCAAAACAATCATAAATTTTTTGAAATCTGCACCACAAGGAACGGCAGCATTTCTGTCCGAATAAATGCTAGGGAGACGCCAGCTATAATTCAGTTTGTAAAACCAGCAGACGAATCTGCATTTTAAATAAGTAATAACAGCAACATTTTACAAACTAATCTAGGGTACAGATATAAACACAACATACCCCTCTTCGGATCGCTTAGATATATTAGCTACTCTACGAAGAACAACAAAACGGCCAATCTTTGTTGAGGCTTCAATCCGAACGACCTTTGTGCACACTACGTACGATGGTGTTTATTGTGCTCAAAAAATTGTCGAATGTTTGCTGGAGGAGCTGAAGAATTAAATCCACTCTCTCACCAAAATCTGCACTTCTATCGACGTTCAATACGTCTTAAAAACAAATTTTCACAATAAATCTCACTAGTCGGCATGAAAATTCAGTTCAAAAACGCCAAAGGCCTATTTGGATCGATTAGAAGAACCGCCAAACACCAAAAATCGCTGTTACTAAATCTAGTGATCTATTCAACCACTATTACGCTTCAGAAAAAGTAACGGTAGGAAGCCCATAATCAGTGAAAATCGTCGACACAAGTTTCCAAGTCCCGCAGTTGTACGGCGAATAAAAAACGAACTTTCACTCTGGAACACCTGGCTAGTACCACAAATGCTTCAAACCAGCGTATGCAACTTCAGCTTGGATATGTGTGTATGCATTTTCCGAAGAGTATTGCTATTATTTGGTTTACAGCCTTTTAGGCAGGCGAAGTGCCCAAATGCGACCAGATCGTCGCCGTTTAGTGCTGACCTAGGAATGAACCATGTCAATCTTGAAGCAGTAGTTTACACTGAAAGTGCGAAAGACATGAGAAATAGAATCACTGCATTCGTGAACATCAAATGCGTGTTGTGCGTGAACAGTAGGTTAGAAAATAGCGCCGGAAAACTAAAAACGTTTGTCTTTGTTTGCCGCCATTGATGGATACCCGAATAAAAGCATATCTGTATGCTACCGGGAGCGTCTCCAGGTCGTGGATAGGGTGTTGGCTAACACTATGATGGTTAGCCGCCCGGGGTCATTAAATAAGCGGTCGCAGACGATCCGCGGCAATGCCGGAGGACGTGGTGGGCTTTTTCTCCTGCCAAGCGTTTTCCACTAAAAAACACCGCATAAGTTTGTGGACAGCACTGTGATGTGGCGAGTGTAACGCGCTACTAAATATGATTATGGTCCTTGTGGTGACCCGACAAGATTTCCGGAAGAGTTGAATGAACTATAAAACAGGTCACCGGCTTGTCTGGAATAATTCTGTTACCCTGCAGGCTGCACTTAGATGTGCTAAGTAGAGAACTGCATCCACGAACAAAACAGCTCGGATGAGGTGCCGTCAACTCAACCCCCATTCTGGACTAGGAGACCGAATAGTAAAACAGTCCCGAACAGTGCTGGGGACACTGCCTCGTTCCACGTCTCCGGGAATCTTCACGAATAACTTCGGGAATATACACTCTCATCATGCTACGGTGTTCCCGGAAAACGACCCACCTCGTGCTCGTGGTTGAGGTGTCAAGACGAGCTAGAATACTCAACCGTAGGAAACAAGCATACATAGCTTGTTGGAATGTGAGGACACTATTGGAGGTCGGTAGCCGAAGTCTTACAATGAAGACAGGCCATGACTATGACGCCGACATAGCCTGCCTCTCGGAAGTCCGCCTATCCAGCTATGGAACTCGACTCGTAAAAACCTCAAAAGAGGAGACATATTACTGGCTTTAGCAAAGTGGTCCGACAGACAACTTAGGGCTCCACGGCGTCGCCCCTAGCAGTAAAGCTAACAGCGCCAATTTCCGAGACTTCCTCTGGCACGCTTTAAAGGTTCCCCGCAGAAGTTGACGGCGATTGCGGCCTACGCCCCGACCAATGCGTCGGACAACGAAATCAGATAAAAATCAACGAAAATCTTAGAGTCAACCAACCGGGGCTAGAGACGGGACTTTCCGTTTATTGCCGGAGACTGGAACGTTTGCACAGGTCCTTCGGATGAGTCACATGCATACACACACACACACGTGCACAGACAGATTTGGATGATCATCCCCTTTGTTGGTTTGAGTCATATTTAATGTTATGTATTGGTATGAGTACGAATAACTGAAAACGAGCTTGTTCACCACGCTGTTTTGTTCTCAATGTGTTCTGTGGGATTCTTCGTACAAAGAGGTAAGTCTAGGGAAAATTTGACCTTGGTAAACGCTGCACAAGTAGTGACCGCCTGGTCAGTTTAACGTACTCCAACGGAATGGTCGCTTGCAGCACTCCAAAAAGCACTTACTGAGGTGGTACTCAAACGACGGTCGTATTTCGCACTAAACCAACCATATCCTAGCGAGGTCTCGTTGGGCTTTGTCTGCGGACTGTCGAGTGCACCTCGGGGCAGAGACGAGAAACACAAACGGCAAAGACCATGTCCTCCAGCTTCCACACTTCGGAATTCATCTATTCACCCGAATAAACGTTGTAGCACAGGAAATACCAAAGAAATACCAAGCGCTGTCACGCGCAATCGCAATCCGGTTACTCATCGTAATCTACTTACTACTAGATCCAACTCCAGTAGAGGAACAGTGGAATATGACCAAATCGACGACAAGAGAAGCTGCTTTGGAGGAATTAGGGGAAACTGAAGGACGTCAAAAAGACTGGATTTCTGAGAGAACGCTTCAACTGTCAGGCAAAGCACATGCAACTCGACCATCAGAACGCACCGAACGCCACAGACTTCAGCGGGAGACGTCACGCTCTGTTAGGGTTGATCGTAAGCGGTACTGTATAGAAGTAGCTGGGAAAATGGAGATCGCGTTAGGTGTTGATGACTTCGGTAAACTACCGCACCTCATTCGCAATGCATTGGATTGGTGTGGCAAGTACAAATGAGTTCTCCGCGACACAGTTGATCTGCTTATACTTGGGCAGGACAGAAAGCCAGAACGATGGATAGATCACTCTGATCGGTTGCTCAACCAACCTTCAGATCACACGACGAGCCTACAACCCCCAGCTCATTCACGGTCGTACGATGTCAACTGTGATCCCCCGCGTATAACTGAGATCGCCACGGTCATCAACCAGCTAAAGAACAAGAAAGCGCTGGAGAAGATACCATACCACCAGAAGTCTACAAACGCTGCTCGTCCTTATTGGTCGACAGGCCATACACCATATTCGGTTCCATGTGGCGATACGAAGTCCTACCAACTGATTGGGGCACGTCTGTTCTGTTTCCCGTCGCCAAGAAACGGGACAAATCAGTGTGCGAGTTCAGCTCAGCTTAGTTTATTCCACAATTAACCTCACATCTCTGAGCTCTGGTTTCGCTTGCTACCTTTCAGCATCGTCGAGTAGATGGCAAAAAAATAAAAGCATAAGTTGAAAAAGACCCTAAGAAATCGAAGTGATAAGCGGGAATCACGAAGACAAAGAACGAGTTCGAATATATCTATGCCACTGGCCGCGGCACCCAGCCATTTCACTTAATGTATCCAACCATTTGTAAGGTCGGTCACATGGATCCCAACCTGGAAGTCTTACATGCCTTACTTGGTCAAGTCCAGTGGTAAAGGTTTCCATACCTTTTTGTCATCTCATGAACTGACCACCTCGACCTTACTTCTGTTTTGTTCCGTCCCACTAGCTTTGGTGAGAAAACTCTTCTGCCTTCAAACCAGCTCGTTTATTTCGCAAAAACAAACCGTTTATATAGAATAGTAGGTGACAGAAATGAAAATCATGGTACGGAGCTTATGTGTTCAGAGCTCTTCCCATAACCGGGTCTTCTGGATGGCTTTCAGTTCACGTCCTCAATTGGCTGATTCCTTTACGGTCGATTAAAACAACTGCTGGCCGGTGATTGGCTGGTCTAAGTTCCGTTCGTTTACTACAACTCTTGGCAGCTGATTAGTCAAATCCGTTGCGTTCAGTCAAAACAACGCTTGGCCGCTGGTTGACTGACTCTGTTCGGTTCGGGTAGGGCGACTGTTCGTGGATGATTAGATGGTTTCGTTCCGTTCGGTCACGAATCAATTAGATCATTGACCCGTTTCACTGGCTTGTGCTTTGCTATCGACTTTGGACAAAGACGTGCTGTCTGCTAACAAAACTAGGCCGTCTATCGATGCGTCAGCAAATACCTTTACGCCTTCAGGTCACTACCGGCCTCGGAAAAAGCGAACGTCGAAGTCTATCAGTGGGCATACGGAACATATGTCCCAGCCACCTTAAGTTGTTTAGATTCAGTGCTTGATCCACACTGATCGCAAGTTCCCAACATCCTGTCTAAGCTAAGCATCGCTGATACGGCTTTCCATCGTATCGGATGATGCTACAGAGACATCGATGCTCGAAAACCAACAGTCTTTGCCTATTCTCCACTCTTAACCACCATGTTTCTCAGCCGTATAAAAGAACGGACCTAACCGCCGCAGTGTACGCCTGACACTCGACAAATATTTGGATGTCACGTCGACGCCACAGATAACTGAGGATGGGAAAAGCCAAATGCGTCAGCTGTATACGCGATGACACTTCATCCCATATCTGTCCACTTGGTGAGATGTAACTGCCCAGGTGACAAAACTTATCTACTTCACCTAGAGCTTCCCCAGCCAAGACAAGGTTTGGTGTAGAGCCAACCCAGTCCTGCAACAGCATTTTACATTACGAAGACGCAAAACGCATCCCAAAACATTGCTACACTGTTATTTAGGCTATCCAAGAAAGTTTGCAACTTACCTGGTTCTTCACTCAGAAGAACAATATCATCTGTGTATTCCAAGTCAGATGGTTTACTGCCTGAGCAGAGATCAATGCCGTTATTCTCACATGAGGATACGTTTTCAGTATGCCTCAATATGATCGGGATTGGGTCCTTCAGGCTCCGAGACGGCTAAACCCTGATTCCAAACCAAACACGGGTGGCGTATGAGGCGTTCAACATAAAGCTCACCGGTACTTGGTACCCAGGATGTCTGGCCTCATCCAAACGCCGAATAAACTGAGCATTCTGTCCCCGGTTCCCAGTGGTTCCCAGATGAGGCAAATGAACCAAACAATTGGCCATCGGTCCATCTGGACTAACTCCGCTGCCCTGTCGAACGCGCTTCACTGCGCAAAGGCTACAGGTACATCCCCGAACAAAAATGCCTACTCTGGACTGGGCAACCACGTAGTACAATAGCCTGCAACCCAAACAACCATGACAGATTCTACCACTATGATTAACTGCTTTTCAATGCGCAAAAAAGAACACTCTCCTACACCGTACACAACTTATTCTCCCACCTCCACTCCGTTTTCACTTTCTCCTCCACTTTCACAGCCCACGGATTCTTCGGTCGACCGTGCCCGCAGTAGTGCTACTGGCGGAAATTCTGGTTATATTTTTCCCTGTGCTTCTTCAAGTAGCTTACGAGTTTCTTAGAACCTGAAATCACCAGCTGATGCCCTGCTTTGTCCTCAATACACATTCCAACTAGCCACGTTCAACGTGCGAACCCTGATGCGTACAGAACAGACGGGTTCACCTCGTACGCTTGAATCCCTTGTCACAGATGTGCGTTGCATTCAAGAGACTCGCATTCAAGAGTCCAGTTCCATCATTCGGTTGACGCCCGATCTAATCTTTCGTGAAGTTTCACTTACGCCTTTCTGGGACACGGAGGTCGCGGTTTCTGGTCTTGCTGGTGTTGGGATTGTATTCAGTGAAACAGCTGAAGCGGCGCTGCTAGATTGTATCTCAGTCGACAGTCGTTTATGCGCAGTGAGACTTAGGTGTTCATGCTAAGTGAGCAGTCGCCGCTTCGACAGACGCAATCCGTTTGTTGCTTCAGCGTATGCACTCACCGATTGTAGCCCGGATGCAATCAAAGATACCTTCTACCAAAAGCACCACGACCTCTCACGTAAAGCAAACCGGGCTGATATCGTGATTTTGGAAGATATGAATGTTAGAGTGGGTCGGTTGTCGTCGAATGAGGCGTATCTAAGAAGCCCTTTCGGGTTAGATTTCCTTTGCTCTGGAAACGGCTGTTAGCCCTGTGCTCAGATCATCGTCTGTTCCTCCTGAGTATGAACTTCAGACGTTCTAATAGCCGGTACGCAACATGGCGTCTGCCCTCTTCGAGTCAACAGTGGACCCAGATTGACCACATCGTTATAAGCCACAAATGGCAGGGTTGTATACAACACTGCTGCTCGTGCTGGAACCCCCCCCCCCCCCTCCCCTTTGACTCTGCGCATTAGTTTTCACTAAGCTGTCCATGTGCTTCGGTGGGCGCTTCAAATGCAGTTGGATTGCGACAAGCTTTCCGATCCACCTTGCTTATCCGTCTTCCAAAACGCACTAGCTGCAGCCCGACCTGATGACACAAACCAGCAATGGTCGCTAATCAAGAATGCTTTGCATTCTGCTAGTCTATTAAGTTGCGGCCTGTCTCGGCGTGCCGCAAGACCCTGGGTCTTCGCTGAATCTTTGCGCCTACTCAACGCACGCCAGTCGATTACGGCTGGAAGCGAGTGTAATGCAACACGTCTCGAAATGAGACATGCACTTAACGCGAGTCTTCGTAGGGGAAGCGAAATCTGGTGGGCGAAACGCGCATCACAGATGGAACATACTGCCGCCGTGGGAAATTCTCGCAAGCTTTTCTATTTCACTCGAGTCACCGGTAGGAAGCCTCTAGGTGTGAGTGAAACAATCTATGGAGCTGACGGTTCGGCAATTCACAATCAGAAGCGGCGTCTCAAATGTTGGGTGGAGCACTTTAAGACAGTTTGGCTAGCTCTCAGTGTCGGCCTTTCCTATAGCTCCATCGGCACACGCCCGGTGGTCTGTTTCGACAGATCTACCTACTGAAGCGGAGACCTGAAAGGAAATCCAGTCCTTAGGAAGTCACAAATCGCCCGACTCTGATTGCATTTCCTCAGCCCTTTTAAAAATGGCACTGCAGGTTGTTAAGGAACTTTACGTTTTGTTCTCAAATGTTTGGAATTCTGGGTAGGTTTTGTCCTTGTGGTGGAATCGATTGTTGTCCCTACCTTTAGGAAGTGCTTGCGCATTGACCGCGTTAACCACAATGGTGTGAGCCTACTCCAATGGCGTCGAAGTTGCTTGCGTTTGTCATACTTCGGAGGCTGTATCAAAAGAATGAAGAGCAGACTCGCGAACAGCAAGCTGGGTTTCGTTCCGGTCGTGGATAAATCGATCAAATATTCACCCTTAGACAACTTCTAGAGCACCGTCACACTTTCCAAAGACCGAGAATTATCGCGTCCCTGGACATTCGCGTGGTATTTGACTCTGTCGATAGAAAGGCATTATGGAACTGTTTGTTGGGAAATGGAGCACCTGAGATGTACGTATCAGTCCTCGAATAGTTTTGCCGTTACACCTCAGGTCGGGTAAGGGTCTACGGCCAGCTATCGCCCCTTTTGGTGTCTCTAGTGGAGTTCGATAAGGCTGTCTTATATTCCTATTTCATTTCACCTCCCAAGTAACCCCTATTTCTGATGCAAGAGAGTTACCCATCTGCACCGGTTTTGTTGCAGATATATTGGGAACGTCCGCTGTTGAAGTGGACCAGCTGAATTGTTCCTTAAAGTGCTCCATCCAACGATCCAAAAGACGTCCCTGAGAGTGAATCAGTAAGCCATCGGATTCCTTGATTAACCCACACTGATCTGCCGTGGACTGATACCTCTAGTCAAACGGTAAAGGTTGTAACTATTTTCAACCGATGCAGCCTTTTCCATTTCCCTGCATTTCGCAGTCCACCACTGCTTATAATCATTTCTCAGGCTCCTAGTCAGTTGGCGTCTTGAGGATTCACGCACTCCTTTGAGTGTGGCACCAGTAGGGCCGGGTCTACCACCATCCAACGGAGCAACTGATGTCGAAAATATCCATCGTTTGTGACGCTCATTTGAATCAGAGTCTCGTGTGGTACTGGAAGTGGCATACAAGGCTGCCTTGACCTGCTGCCAGTGTTCATTTGGGTCCTGGATATCCGGCCGCATTGATAACGTGTAGACAGCTCTTCTTGAAAATCAGGTCGTCGGTTACCGTCTACAAGCAATTGCGCGGGACGGGCGGCTGTTATATTGGTGCGACCACGGACGAAACGTAAAAGGAAGTGAGCACGTACCAAGGCGTGCTCTGAGTCTACAAGTGTAGACTAAGATGAACGACAATCTTTAGTTGATACACGCCAGCAGTGAACAATCACAATATAGTCAAGTTATGTCCAACGTTGTGAAGACGTAGGACGGCATGTCGTTTCTTAAGTCGGAAGTTCGTACTCGCCTGAAACAATCTGTGGTCGGAACACAGCTAGATGGGACGAGCATCGTTGTCAATGCGATCGGCTGGGATAGGAAATGGGCCTCCAATGTGCTTTTCGGAATCTTCCAAACGGCCAACTTGGGCGTTGAAATCCCCAGCAATGATCACCACGTCTGTTGAACGTGCGCTTCGAAGCAGCTGAGACTAATCCTGACAGAATTCGTCCTTGGTCTCACAGGAACTGCAGTCAGTTGGTGCATACACAGACACGACGAACAAGCATCGGCGCTTGTTTGTTGTTGTTGTCATCAACAGAACCGTCCAACTGAACTGTACACAAACGACTGCTGATTGGAATCCAGTCTAGTAGTGCACGCTCAGCTTTCATGCTCAAAACAATCCCAATGCCAGCCTGACCACGAGCTCTAGACACCGAATCGCCCGACACGCGAAGAGTGAAGTGAGAGACTGGGATTGCATCCGGGGTGCAGAGAGTTCTCACAGAAGTGGGGTCTTGTATAAGTGTTTCGGAGACAGTATACATCTTGGTGGTCGAGTGGGTTAGAGCGTTTGCTTACCACCTCGGAGGTCCGACGTTCGAATCCTCATCATCAACGGTTACCTTGATGGCAGACAGCAATTCTCACCGTCGTCCGGATCGTTACCACACCTGACCTATTGATGTCTTATGTGGTTCTTCCCCTCCAAGTCTCTGGGTCTGGTTTCCGGTTTTACCCGATGGTGCAGTTGGCCTTCGTGGCTGTGGGGTATATACCCCTTCCACTGCACTCATGCACAAGCATGTAATATAAAAATACATCTATTTTAAAGGTGTCAAGTATTTTAGCTAGGGCAGTCTGTTGCCCTATCTGACACTGTGCGGACGTTAAAGGCAGCCAAGTAAAATGAACATTTAAGCTTAAGAAGTGTATTCGATTTGTACCCAACTCCTGAACTGCTGCTTTTATCGGGGCCGTAATTACCAGTGGCGTTTTGCATCGACCTTAAATTAAAAGAGGGAGAATTGGTAGAGCCCTTCACAGGAAAGATACTGGGTTTCTGGGCTCATCATACTTCGCGGCTGCCCACACCGCAGAAAAGGTTTTTCTTTAGAAACCCTAACCGGAGCCTTTGACTAAAAAGTCTGATTCACAAGGCAGCGGGGCGCTAACCCAGCATGGGAACGTGGCCGAAGGACCCATGAAGGAACTTCTTCTGGTCTGTCAAGTGAGACCTAATTGTTGAATACGTTCGGTCTTGTCGTTCGCTGGTGCGCTTTTATTGATCAGCATGTCAGATTTAGTCCTTGGCCCCATGCACCCAATGGAGCAAGCGGAACGTGGACGAAGCGGTATCCTTTGGGCTGGGGGCTGCCCCGCTTAGGCGGCCGACAGCTGCCCAATGAAGTGCGACGATTTCTCCCACCGTCGAAAGAAACCCTAGGAACTCCACTCCTACGTCCATCTAGTGGTTTTAGGCTGGTAAACTATTTCTCTCCGTGTTTATTTGGTGAAGTGCCCTCTCCAGGGACATGGTGGTTAGAACCAGGTGTTGCCCATCAACTGGTTCAGAGACTGGACTTTGCCTGGCCTCTGCTCATCGACCTGTGAGGTACGGTTGCATCTCCGGCTTAAGAAAGCCATCCTGCATGGCGCTTTGAGTCATGAAGGCACGCAAGCCATAACACCACGCCAAGGAGCAGTCTTGTCGTGATGGCAGTGTGCGAGAACTATCGAGGGACCAACCTGATCGACGTGGCTGAAAAGATTTTCTGCGTGCTGCCACTCAACCGATTTCGACCGTCGTGTCCAACAGAGTCAAGCGGATTTCCGCCATCACAAAGGCTGGGTGGATTATACCTTCACACTGCGCACAACACTGGAGCGTCACTACTGGTTCTAGCAAATCAACCATTTTCTCTTTTATCGACTTTCATGTCACTTTCGACCCAGTTAACCAAATGTCTCTGTGAGATAATGGAATCCGACGGAATGCTTGATGAACTCATACAGCTCCTTGGGATACTATCCGTACACCAGGGCGCGAATCCGCATGTATGGCGAGGATTCCTCGGAGTTCACACTAACTACGGGAGTCAGGCAGGGCTGATCCTTTCTCAATAGTTCAACAGCACCTCTGATTGGACAATGAACCAGAAACTAACCGACTACCCTGGTCTTCAGCTGAGTCAGGAGATGCACATCTCAGACCGGGAGTTCACGGATGACATTAGCATGCTAGGAGACTCCCTGCCATGCTTCAGCCAGTCGAACCAGATCGAATCGACTTTTCGCGAAGCTCACCGTGTATTTTTCATTGTATTTTACCACACCCGCCTGATTTCAGATTGTGTCAAACAAAACATGGTAAAATCGAGGAGGAAGGGGTAGAGAGTTCGAGTCCGTGATTTGTTTGTGGACGCAATGCTGCCAGGCTGTCCAAGCCAAAGCAGGTGGTTTTCTTGGGGGTCTAAAACCGGAACCTTTAGCTATCCAAAGCTTAACCCGCAAGGTAGCGGGACGAAACGTGGGGTTCGCAACCCACTGGGAGCCGGTGAGTGATTGCTCAGTTTATTCGGATGGGGCAAGATATCACGGATGCCCGGTGCACCCCTCCGCCACGGATGCCGGTGAGCATACCGTTGCATATCACATACGACATTCATAGTTGGTTTGGAATCAGGGTTTAGCCATCTGCCCTAGACTGACTATGGCACTGTCGTCGCGGCGGTCAGCTCAAAACCTGGATCAGTACTGTAGAGAAGGATGGAAAACGCCTAGGCCTATGGTGATCACCAATGGAAGACAAACTAGATTTTGACCTGTGACAAACTGGCTTCCAACCGCCACGTATGGTTGGGTATGATCCGGGATATCCATGGAGCCGACTTATCCTCCAGTAGGAGATGGACATGTAAAAATTGAAGTTATAGACGGAAAATTTTGGGGCCTTCAAGGGAATTTCTATCATACCTAAAATGAATGATTTGAGAGGGAACTGCTTGCTAGGACACATGGGATGAACATCGCCAGTGGCTCTGAATGAACTAAATAGCTCAACATTCTCATTTGATCACAGCTTTATGAATACAACGATTTCATCAGTATTCCAACATTATTCTTCAGAGCAAGAAGCCGAAAAGCTGTGACCAGTCAACGAAGTTGTAGGACGACGATTATTTGACCTGCGATGCAGAGCTGATGGACGTAACCACCACCTGGACGTAACGCAGCTTTTCGTCCAGGGATATTCCTTTCACAAAACAGCATAAGACAGTGAAGTATCAAAGGCGCTTCAACCTTGGTCACAACAGATGAGACTGCATCTTGACGTAGTGTAGCTAGTGCGACCGCGCGACGGCCTCAAGAATGCGATTTTCTATTGCAAGATAAACACGAGTCACGGTAGGAGAGATAACTTCCGTAGTCTAAGGACCTACTGTACAATAAGGATTATGTTTTGAAACACTCGTGTAAAAACCAGCTTGTTCATCTCGCGGTTGAAAGTTTTTTTATTATGTGCCTGCGCATAAGTACAATGGAAGGGGCGTTATACCCCATAGCTACGAAGTGCCACTGCACTATCCGAGATAACCGGTGACCAAACCCCGAAACTTGGAGGGGACAACCATATAAGGTCATAAAGGGTTAGATGTCGTAATAAACCGGATGAGAGTGGATTATTGTCTAACACCAAAACAGCCGGTGATGGCGGGGATTCGAACCTCGGACCTCCAAAATGATAACCGAACACGATGGTCAGACAACCAGAAATCTATGACTTTGTTGTGACCGTTGGAACGAATGTTATTTTTCGTTTTTCTGTTGCAGAATGTGAGGATCATTGGAGGTTCGGGTGAGAGAATCTGGACACAAATTTGGCTCAAGTCGCCATATCCTGTGATCTGATCTGACTTGGTCTGAAACCACTCGACCACCATCGGTTTTGTGAAGATCATAAGGAGAAAATTTGACCAGGGGATATTCCACAATCTTGCAGTTTTAGGGGAGAACGAAGAGTTAAAAGAAACAGTGCAGCAGGTCGCAGAAGTCGCTTAATATGGATGGCTCGTTTCCTGTGCAAATGAAAGACGAACGAAAACGACGGGAAGAGAACGAAAAAAAACTATCTGAGAATTGGCCAGCGAATGCAACGCTAACTGATAAGTCGGTGTTCATGAAATCCGAGGAAACAGGACAGACGAAAGACAGGTCTACAACTTAGGCTTGATCTGACATTAAACTGAACCGTAGGAAGTGGAAACCATAAAGCGGGAAATTCAGAACAATAACAATAAAACCAACGTAGACGAAAAAAACAAGTGAACGTGGTAAACGCCCCGCGCAGTTTTCACGGAGAACGTCTCATCATTGTACAGCGCTGAACAAAGGGGCAAGCCCCACTAACCACTGCCTTTCTCACCATGTTGCACATAACATTAGAAAGTATGAATACACAAGATGGATAGGGAAAGGACCTACACGGGAGGGAAAAGAAAAGAGTGCCCTAGTAGTCAACACACGGAATATACAATCTAACTGTAAAAACGCACATCGATCAGTCATTCTGATTCGACAGAAAGCGACAACACAATCGCCACTGTTCACGGTTCGCAACCATTTCTTTCAGTGTCTCCAGCCAACTGGTAGACGGATCTTTTAGACCCCAACCACGAAGACGTGAAGCACCTACTTTTCCTAAGTTCGCTGTACATTTCCTCATTCCTCATTGTCAAGTCATCTGTTAACATCCACGTGGTTTCTTCCACTCCTTAGGAAGAACGGAGAATAGGACACGGTATGATAGACGTGTATTTACCACACGTAACACGTGCCCCAACCAACGAAGTCTACTGATCTGGACACTGTGACAGAACGTTCTCCGAATTAATACCCAATACTCACTTTTTGACCTCGGTATTGCTCACTCGGCTATTCCACCCAATCTTAGCGATACTACGCAAACATCAGTGGTCGGGAACCTCAAGACGACGATTATCTTCTGCACGCAGACTCCAAGTCTCGCAACCATACAACAAAAGTGAACACACTGCGGCACAGTATACGCAACCTTTCAACTTCAGAGAAATATCAGCTCGGTGCCACAAGTGCTCCAGTCCAGCATACGCCGCTCGAGCCTCGGGTATTCGCGTACTCACCTCCACTACTGTGCTCCCATTCGTCGTCACGCTGCTGCCAAGGTAGGTGAACCGGTCGACAATTGCCAGCACCTCTCCATCGAGAATCAAGCTCGGACCTGTGGAAGCCCAGTCTTGTGACATCAACTTGCACTTTGAAGGTGCAAGTCGCATGCCGAATGGAGCTTCAACTTTTGCGAGTCTATCCAGTGCACGTTGAGCATGTTCTGTGGATTCGAACAAACAGACAACGTTGTCCGCGTAATCTAGGTCACAGCTTCTCACTATTTCCTAGTTCGATGCCCACACCCTGGAGACCTCCCAAGGTACTCTCCATTATTTCGTTCACGACGAAGTTGAACAGGAATGGAGACAAAGGGCATCCCTGCCGAACACCACTGGTCGTTTCGAACCGACCGGATAGTTCATCGTAAACTCTAACGCGGCCAGAAGTATGAGAATACAATGATCTCGGTAGGTTCACGAACTTCTGGGGCATGCCTTTTCTCTGAAGAGCACTGAATAGCGCTGCTCGATCAATTGAATCGAAAGCGCCTTTCAAGTCTAAGAAAATCATTATTATCGGTCGGGGATGCGTGTGGCCCGTTTCAAGTAGTCGGCGAAGAGTAAAAATTTAGTCGATGCATCCTCAACCTGGGCGGAATCTGGCCTGCTGTTCGCGGGCATTCATATCGCGAGCCGGTTTCAGACGGTGCTAGTACTTTGGTGACTATTGGAAGTAAGCTAATCCCACGATGATTACTACGGTCATTGCGTGTTCCCTTCGTGAAGGTGGGAACAATCAACGACTCATCCCATATTAACGGAATACGCTCCTCGTTCCAAATGTCACGGAGCAAGATGGTAAGTGATTTTATCAAGACATTTCCACCCAGTTTGAAAAGAACTGGGGGAAGTTCGTCGGGACCTGCCGCTTTCCCTCGCTTTAGTAATTGTATGCATGACTCCACTTCTACTTCCGATGAGGGCTCAAGTGATACCGCCCAAGAAGTCACAGTTGTTGACACGGGAGTAACTACATTAGCGTGCGGCCAGCTAAACTGTTCCTTGTAGTACTCGGCCCATCGGTCAAGTCTTTGCTGTTTGTTATGGATGGGTTCTCCATTCCTGTTGCAAATCGTTTCACTGACCTGAGTTCGCCGTCCACCGGTGTCACGAATAAGTTTGAACAGTCTTTGTTGCCTGAAGCAGCTGCTATTTCCATTTCTTCGGCTACCTTGATCCACCAATTTTCGTGATCATTCTTAAGGCTTTTCGTAACTTGCCCTTGTAGATTTCTCCGCATCTTACTCATCTCCTTACAGTTTGACAGCTGACGCTTTTGCTCCATTATACTCAGCGACTCTTGCGAGATCCAGTGTCTTTGATGGACAACGGATCGAGGACCACAGGCGAAACCTGCTGCAAAGTGCATCGCTTGTTTGATATGAGCCCAATGCTCGTCTACATTACTGTTCTCCGTGGATCCTAGCTCATGTGCTAACTTTTGCTCATAACGGGTGCAAACGTCTGGATCACACAAACGTTGCACGGCTAATCCGGTTTTCGGTTTGCGACGATAACCATGGAGCTGGAGAGATAATCGCATTAAAACTAAGGCATGGTCCGACTCCACGTACGTGGACCAGTAAGATCTACAGTTCTGAACAGAACTGCGCCATCGGTAGCTTACGGCGATATGGTCAATTTGACTCAAAGTACCTGCAGAGTTAGAGCGCCATGTCGCTGTGCGACGCGAGCTGTGTCGGAAATTTGTGCTAGACAAGAACAATCGATTGTCTGCACAAAACTGGAGAAGCCTATCCCCGTTATCTGTGCGCTCAGCGGGTAAAGCACAACGCCCACCTAAACAGGCTTCTGACGCACTAAGTTTGCCAACTTGTGCATTGAAGTCACCAGCTAGCACTACAATGTCGGAACTTTTACTGCTGCGAACGAGAGTGGCGAGGGCATCATAGAACTCATCTTTCTGCAAGTCTGAGCTGCAGTCCGTTGGGGCGTACGCCGAGATCACGAACAAATTGCGTTTAACACAACTATCCTTTCGAACGCCGACTGATCCTTGGAGTCTCACAGCACATAAACGACTGTTAACAGGGATCCAGTCTAATAGGGCAGCCTCAGCCTTGTCAGTCAAGACAATTCCTACACCAAGTTGACCCACAGCTCTAGCTGCTTCGTCTCCTGAGGTGCGCAGAATATACCTCGATGAGATACCAGGAGCAGTTAGTTGAATTACACTGCTCGAATCCTGGATACGCGTTTCGCTTAAGCAGCAAACATCAATCTTCAGAGAGTTCATTGTGAGGGCTAGTCACGCCTGCTGACCGGCCTGCATGAGTGTACGCACGTTGAAGGAGCCGAGATTCAGAGGCTGACGAGGCTTGAGAAAATGTGAGTTACCAGACAGAGGATTATTCCCGACACTGTTTGACAGTGAATCGTTGCGAGTATCGACCGTGTTATCAGTGGGAGCATTATGGGTGGATAGATAGGGCAAAGAGGGATGGTTAGGGACAGAAGACAAAGGTTGAATAACAGAGAGGGAACTCTGAGCAGTAGCCCACTTACCACTACCCACCCAGCTCGATGCAATGGGCAGCGCGGTCCTGATTAGCCTGCGCGACGACCGATGCAGTATGGAATTCTTTGTATTCGTGCAGTTCATGGGAGATGTTGGACGGGTACTGCTAGGGTGTCCAGCCACAAAGCAGGAGAACGATTAGGGTTCTCATCCAAAGCCTTTAGTTCTGACAAGAACCTATCCGCAAGGCAGCGGGATGGCTTAGTGGAAGCCCATTTGCTTGGATCAATTATTCTTCCACTGGTTTTTCCGACTGAGTTGCCAGCTCAAATCAACCCCCAACCTGGAGGACCAGGAGACTAGACTTTGTCTGACCTCTACCCATTGGCCTGTCAGGTATGATTGAATCTCCGGCTTAAGGAAGCCATCCAGCATAGCTCTTTGGGTCATGGAGGCACGCAAGCCACTAGACCACGCCAAGATGCAGTCTCGTCGTGAAATCAGAACACTGAAGTGCGAGGTTCATGGTACAATAAATTGAAACTGGATTCATTCTTTCTATTTCTACATACAATACGGTGAAAAAGGCAGGGGACAGTGGGGCCCACCCTACTGTTTAACGCTGTACAATGATGATGTCAATGTGCGATGACACCGTAAATCAAGTTAATAAGTGACCTGTGGAAGTCGAGCGGTTTACAGCGTTTGCTTATCACCTCAGAAGTTAGAGGTTCGAATCCCGCAACCACTGGTTACTTTGGTGATAGACAGTCATCCACTGTCGTTCGGCTCGTTACTTTGTCTGACCCATTGGGATTTTATGCGGTTCTCCACTCCAAGTCTCAGTGCCTGGTCGCCGGTTATTTCCTATGGTGCAGTGGGTCTTTTAGGCTATGATGAAGAGCCCTTCCAATGCACTCATGCGGAAGCATACGATAAAACAAATACGTTAGCTCACATACACCTGACTCCGGTACTACCAATTTTAGCGTTCCTTGCGTACTCACTGGCTATGATCTTGGTCTGTTTGAGAATGAAGGATATGTGATTCAAAACAAATAATTTAACACTAAAACTGAACAAGCTGTTGGTTGGGATTTATGCTACGCATGTCTATCGAGAGAATTCACGGTGTTAGATTACGACGACTACTTTATGTGAAAAAGGCATGAGAACCTCAGTCACTAGGTCTAACCATGTAGTGTCATAAGTTGGGCGGACGGGATTCACGGATTCAATGATAACTTCTGATGTCCGGATAAAGGGGATTGTGACGATTCATGAAACGTGAAATTTTGTTCGCCTTCACGTGGTTGGTCAACTAACATCCAAGTTTAACAAACTGCGCATGTGCATAACGATGGTCCGGCAGATGACTTCGCCAATGACACTTTTGTATCACATTCTACTTTCATAAACATTCTGCTTCTATACTTAGCATTTTCTTATTTCCGTGCGTATATTCCTCGGTTGGCTTTTACTGATACGGCCCAAAAACTGCTTTTTTACTTTTTTTAGACTACCTGTACCTGGATTGGCTGGTGGTAGACAGTAATCATTTATCGTCCCACCCGTCACCACTGCTTGGAATGCGGCACACCCGACTATTAGGACCTTACGTGGTTATCTACTCCAAGTCTCAGAGTCTGGCTGCCAGTTATCACCAGCAGTGCAGTGGGCCTTTGTGGCTATGAAGCATACTCATTCCACTGAATTCATGCGCATGGATGTAAAATAAAATAAAGAGAGTCAGAAACAATGAGGAAATATATTGGAGCTATCCCTAGACTAAATGCAGTTGCTGTACAAACATGCTTCCAAAATTCTGCTCTAGCATAATGTTGGCAAATTGTTATTCTCCTCCAAGGTAGACCTCTTAGACTTCATTCGGGGAGCCTAACAAGCCCCAAACTGCCTCGTCAAAAGATCAGAGCTTGTATATGCTAATTCTCTGCCAGGGACTGGCTACTTTACCCTTTCCGATTAACTACTTGCTTCGGAAGTTGATAAAGGGGCATGTAGAACACGTCTCAACTACCTCAACCTGCTGAGTTTTAGCATTCCACCTAATGATTGGTTTCGCATGTTTTATTCTAAGCCTAACCTCAGAGTTACTGGTAGTGTCCCCACCAGATTCGAGAAAAGCTGCGAGGAAAGTGGTGTTCGGATATCGAGCAGCTTCGTATATCCTCCATATACAGCGGTACCATTTCTCAGCCGTTCGGAAAAATAAGTCTAACCGCTGCAGCTCAACTGCTCAACATTCTTCTGTCAACGCCACAGATGGCTGTGGTTTGAAAAAGACCAATGTGCCTTCTGCACAGTCCCTGAAGCCTCATCTGACACATGGTCTCCGGGAGAAATACAGTTACCTAGGTAGCAAAACTTAATAACCTAATTTACTGTGTTCCCTGACATCGTCGAGTCCGGTGTCGAACCGACCCAGTCCCTTAATGACATTTTGCCCTTAGAGGTTGAAAAATGCAGAGCACTGCTGCAGTCATTCACTGTCCAGAAAGGCTTCACTCACGTGGATCTTCACTGGAATGTCTGTGTACTCATGATGCGACATTAGGTCGCAATAAAAGTTCAAAACTACCATCCTAAAGCTGAATTGAAGCATATTTTAAAACCACGTTAATAACAGCATTTCACTGTCGTCCGGAACGCCACCACGCCTGACCTATTGGGGCCTTATGTGGTTCTCGACTCCAAATCTCAGGGTCTGGTTGCCCGTCATACCTGATGGTGCAGTGGGTCTTTGTGGCTATGGGGTATATACCCCTTCCATTGCACTCATGCACAAGCCTGTCACAAAAAAACAGATTATTTAGAAAAGGATATGAGCCTGACTTTCATTACTTTTTGTGATGAAATCAAGTATATATATATATATATATATATATATATATATATATATATATATATATATATATATATATATATATATATATATATATATATATATATAACATTTCGCTCTTGTGTGGTTTGACTCTGTGCCAAACAAAACATCGTACAATCGAGTAGAAGGGGTAGATAGTCCGAGTCCATGATTTGTTTGCAGGCGCGATGGTGCAAGGTTGCCTAAACCAAAGCAGGTGGCTTTCTTAGGGATCCACAACTGGAGCCTTTAGCTATCCAAAGCTTAACCCGCAAGGCAGTGGGACGAAACGTGGGATCCGTAACTCATTGGGGACCGGTGACTGATTTCTCGGTTCATTCGCCCTTCGGATGAGACCAAACATCCTGGGCGCCCAGTGCGCCTCTCCACCACGGATGACGCTGAGCATACCGTTGTACGCCTCATACGCCACTCATGGTTGGTTTGGAATCGGGGTTTAGCCATTTCGCCTAGACTGACTATTAGTCATCCAATCCAGTAGAGAGCGCCGGGCATTCGCTTTCGTCCTCTTCCTTTAGTGGGAACACCTCTGCCACGAGAAGGCAGTGAGCAGGACTTCCTCTTCAGAAGCTGTGTTAGATGCACGGTCACTTGGAAGCATTTCGAGAGGCGTTCAGGACGAGTAGCCATCTCGGAGCCTGAGACACCCACCCCCGACCATTATGAGGCACGGTAAGTCCGAACCCGACTCCGGTTATTAATGTGGTAAATGATGCTAACGAGGCACCGCCCGGATAAGGTAGTAGAGTCAAAGATTGTTACCATATCGCGCGGTGTGCGCGCGAGTCAGAGAAGGGGTGACGACAACCCAGAGATCCAGCGAAGCATGAACCTAGTGATACTCAGTCCGGAGTTTCAGCAGCGGTTTGCTACACCCCCGAATGCTTTGCTGAAGTCCACATCCGTGCCATGTTCCTCGATCTTGCTGGTTGACCAGCATTTACGAGCGATCATCGGACTTTTTGGAGCCTTTTTTCTCGAAAATCATGCTGCTGTGCACACAATGGCTGGTGATGTACAACATGTCTGCTGAGGTTGAAATCTTATAGTGCCATCGACCGGTGGTGGTCGAGTGGTGTAGAGCGTTTGATTACCACTTCGGAGGTCAGAGGTTTGAATCCCGGCAACCACTGGGTACTTTGGTGGTAGACAGTAATCCACTGTCGTCCGGATCGTTACCACACCTGACCTATTGGGACCTTAAATGGTTCCCCACTCCAAATCTCAGGGTCTGGTTGCTGATTATTTCTAGTAGTGATCTGAACATTTGTTGGTGTGGGCTGCATATCCCTTCCATTGCATTCATGCGCAAGCATGTGATAGATACAAAAACCTTTCCAACCACATGCGTAAAACTAGCGGGTTGGTAGTTGATGACAGCAGATTTGGTCCCACTTTCGAACATGGGAACGTTTACGGTGTTTTTCATCCCAGAGACAGACTGCCACAGGCTCAAAAAATGAAACAATCTAGTCAGCGGTGGGATGAGCTGTTTCACAGATTCCCGTGGCATTACTGGGCGAATGCCATCTGGAGCCGGTGACTGGTGAATTCCGATATATTGAATGGCATTTGCTACCGTTAACTCCTCGCCGTTAACTGAAAACACCATACATTTAGGGTGGAGCTGGATAAAGCCCTAGAAGAGTACTGACAAAACATCGACATCTACCTAAATTAAAAGAGTTCGATGCGATGGGGCATCATTCAGTGGGGTCTGAAGTCGGCGTACTTCTTCCGGAGGTCTCTTGCTTTAAGGAAGAGGAAATGAATGGTCAGACAAGTAGAAATCTACGGCGTTGTTGTCACCACCGGAACGAATGCTGTGTTTCGTTTTTCTATTGCAGCACGTGAGGATCTCTGATACCTCGGGTGCAAGAAGCTGGATGCAAATTTAGCACAAACCTCCATATCCTGTGATCTGGCTCATACGGAAAGATAGCGCTGCCCTTTGGAAAGAGTATAAGACTGGAGTAAATGTATTCAGAATATAAACATGATTACAAGACATCTACGGACACATCTGTGGTTTAGAATTGACATCTATAATTGCAGCTGGAACACCACCTGCAAAGGAGCGGTTTTGCTTACAATTCTACAGAAACAGCAGCTTTGCTGCTGTTCCCTTGGAGCAAAACCGCTCCGAAACTGATTGGTTTTTGGCCGGGTTTCAAGCGATTTCTAGCATCACACCGATCGGCTTTCGTGCGGTTTGTACCAATCGTTTGAAATACGTGGTATGCTTCGTTGATGCATGCCACTTTTCCCAAATTACGTTTTACGATGCTCATTTTTGTCTCCCAAGTCATGATGTTCCGAATAATTGTCCTTAATGTACTCATTTCGAGGGTATGAAATAGAGCGATCTATAGCGAGATGTCTCAGGGCATTGGGGGATATGGCTAGATGCCGCGATCAGTGGGGCTCTTGCATTCACAAACTTTCTCCATCGACTTAATTCCACTAATGTAGTTCTCTTACTCCTTTCATACTCTTTTCTCCTTCATTATTTCCTTTTGAGATTGCTTCTAGGAGATAGAAACCAAAGCCACTTTACCCAGTGCCTGGTTAATGGTTGTCTGAACGGAACAGAACAGCTAGTATTCAGCCACTGAGCAAGAAGACTACGCTGGATTTTATACGTACGCGACCAATGGGAGTACACGAAAGGAATTCCTCTCGCAATGTTTGTCTTCTGAATTGTTTATTCGAACTCGTCACAGGATCCAAATGTTTCACGTGCGTATCAGTTTATTCGACGTACAACTCGTTTCAAAATGGAACGCTATCCACGTCCTGAAGGATTCAACGCAGATCCAGACTATACTGCTACTTCGAAAATTTGGCGTCACCGGTTCTGCACATTCGACAGATTTCTCGCCAGAGTTGAGGTAGACGACTCTGAGAAGCTTAACTTCCTATAGGACCATATCTCTCCTTTCCATATACGATTATGTGGCTGAATAAACTTCGCACGACGATGCCACTGAAACCCTTGAAAAAATGTTTATCAAACTGCCCAGTGAAGTCTTCGCGCGCTATCTACTCGCAGCGTGCAAACAGGAGATAGGGCAGGACTTCAACTAGTTCTCCCAGAAGCTGAAATCCCTAGCTAAGGATTGCAATTTTAAGGCCGCGTCAGCCAAGAAAAATCAAAACTATGCTTTTCGTAATCCCTTCCTCAGCGGGACGCAGTCCGATATAGTCCGACAACAACCTCTTGGAAATAAATCACGACTTACAAGCTGCTTTTGAAGTGGCCCAACACAATGCAGTGCCTTCCATACGCCATCGACATCTTATAGGGCTTCAGCGTCAGCACCCACCGAATCAACTGACATTATCCCTCTGGTTACAAGGAAGTAGTAACTTACTCGCGGAAATGACGTCAGCGGCGGTTAGAACCAAGGGTTATTTCTATTGAAACGACGCACCCTCGATTTAAATGTCTGGCTAGGGATGCGGTTTGTAGTAACTGCGGAAAAAAGGACACTTCGAACGTGCCTGACAATCGCCTCCAGAAGAAGGAATAGCCTCTGCCACAACACAACTCTTAACACAAGCGCTGACTCCTCCGGATCACCTCTCAAATGCGATAACAGTGATTACTGTGAACAAGATCCCTGTGGAAGCTGTGAAGGATACGGGGGGTTCCTTCAGTTACATCTCCGAATCCGTAATACAGCTTTACCGTCTCGAGGTTATACAATCATCCAGCGTCATCTCCATGACCCATACAGGACTAATCAGTCAAATGTAAGGTCACTCCGCACATCGATAATCTAACCGTGTCTGGGGTAAAAAGTGGTCATTATAAGAACCTTACTACTTTCTCAATGTTGTCCCAGGCAGCACATTACCCGACACTGTTGGGCGAACGCTGGGGTAAAATGACTCGTAACACATGCCTAGAAAGGTTGCACAAAAGTTCGTGAAATTTCACGAGAAATGTAATAATAAAAGTACCGCAATAATTATTAAGATATATCTGCTTACAAAAAAGGTGTTTTTGTTTTACAAGCTTTTGGTGGACCATTTTTATGATGAACTATCTGATTTTCACACACAAAGTTTTTTTATCAGTGGTAAGTTAGTGGTTTCGATTGAAAAGATGGGTGATGGACAATTGGACTAAGAAACGGGCAATTAAGATGGGTTAGGAGAAGAGGTACCCACTTCCAACGATTTTTCGAACGTTGGGCGTTTCACACGGTCTGGTGAAGCTCTATCTCGAAAGAATACGACCTCTTCGGGAACCCCCTCCTCCATAAGATATGAAATCTCAACGAGAGCTATCGGTTTGTTCTGATACTATTCTTAATGGATATCCCACCTATACAGGATTCAACTATTGGTCCATAACCACGTATTCTCCTATCCGGACGATATCAAAGTGTTATTTGAAACACTTAAAAGCGAACTAAAACCTGCCGTCGTCACCACTATTGACCACGAGGTACCAGTGATTGAAACAAATGCCACAGATTTCGTTATCACTCTCGCAAAACTTGTCGCATTCTTTTCTCGGATTCTGTCTCAGCGAAAAGCATCATTCTTCTGCAGAAAGAGATTACCACCATTGTGGAGGCTACCCGAGAGTGATGACATCTGCTTTATACACAGTTTCGACTTATCGCAAATCAGAAATTGTTCGTTTTTATGTTGGATCCCCGACATCGCGGAAAGATAAAATGTGATCAGATTCAAAGTGGCCTATCGAATAGTCGTGCTACAATTTGGACGCCATCTACCGCCCTGACCATGAGAATGTCACGACCGATACACTATCTCGCAGCTCCTGCTACGTCACTCGCATCACTCAAATAATTGCACAGCTCACTCCGCCACCCACGTGTCGTTCGTATACTTCATTTCCTCAGAACAAAGAATCTCCCGTATTTAGTCGACGATGTGAAATCTGTTACCGGTGGTTGTACACTCTGTGCCAAACAGAAACAACAGTTGCAATTTACTACCGGAGGTTTGATCAAAGCTAATTCGCCGTTTGAAAGGTTAAACATTGATTTTAAGGGACCGCTTCCCCAGTACCAAAAAATCGGTGCCTATTGGAGAGTACTCCATGTTCCCTTTTGCTTATGCTTGCTTAGACTTTTCAACCGCCACAACCATCCGTTGCCTTTCACAGTTGTTTTCGGTTTTCGGCATGCTGTCTTACATCCATTCGGACCGGCGTTCTTGCATGCCCGAAGAACAGGAACTTCCCCCACCGTAAAGGTATTGATACCAGCAGAACAACGGCCTACAATTCTCAGTCAAACGGACAAATCAAGAGACTTAATGGAACCCTCTGGAGAACCCTTGTTCTTGTAAGGTTGGTTAAACCTCACCGAACTGTTCCCGCATTACGCATATTCGCTAGTCCTTCCCACTGCGCATGGACCACCTGTCCGTTGCGGTGGTTCTCTGGAATACGCCACCACGATCACCAGCGCAGTGTCTCCCACAATCCATGAGAAGGAGAACACTAGAGGCAGAGAGAGTGATTAGTGTGTTGGAAATGCGTGCCTGTAACGTGCACGGGCAACGGTCAAGTGGCCACTGCGCTTGGCTGCGCGAGTTCAGATAAACAATGATGTGTGGTAGACAAATAAGCAAGACTGAATGTCACCACATTCTTGTCGCTCAGTCAAGAGGACTACCATGCACCCAGTGGGAGTATGTTCTTCCCGACACGCTCCACACCATCAAGTCCTTGCTATGTACTGCAACAAGTGAGACACTCCACGAACGACTGTTCGCTTATCATCATAAATCAACATGGGGGGTTTCAATACCTACCAGATTGAGTAGTCTAGGGTCGGTCTCGATGCCTCGTCCAGTGAGATCAACAAAATAGGATCCTCCAGCCAGCAAACTAGAAATGATCGAAGGCAATCCACAATATGACCATGTCTGTTTCCCCCACGGACGAGAAAATACGATTTCAGTTGGTCATCGGACGCCTAAAAACTAAGCCTCAGAACCACTGGGGGCCAACTCGAGGCCATCACGACAAGACTGCACCTTGACGTGGTGTGATGGCTTGTGTGCCTCCATAACCCAAAGAGCTATACACGATGGCTTCTTTAAGCCGGAGATTCAATCATACTTGACAAGTCAATGGGTAGAGATCAGACAAAGTCCAGTCTCCTGGTCCTCCAGGTTGGGGGTCGATTTGAGCTGGCAACTCAGTCGGCAAAATCAGTGGAAAAATAATTGATCCAAGCAAACGAGCATCCACTAAGCCATCCCGCTGCCTGCGGACAGGTTCTTGTTAGAACTAAAGGCTTTGGATGAGAACCCTAATCGTTCTCCTGCTTTGTGGCTGGATACCCTAGCAGTACCCGTCCAACATCTCCCATGAACTGCACGAATACAAAGAATTCCATACTGCATCGGTCGTCGCGCAGGCTAATCAGGACCGCGCTGCCCATTGCATCGAGCTGGGTGGGTAGTGGTAAGTGGGCTACTGCTCAGAGTTCCCTCTCTGTTATTCAACCTTTGTCTTCTGTCCCTAACCATCCCTCTTTGCCCTATCTATCCACCCATAATGCTCCCACTGATAACACGGTCGATACTCGCAACGATTCACTGTCAAATAGTGTAAGGGAATAATCCTCTAGCTGGTAAATCACATTTTCTCGAGCCTCGTCAGCCTCTGAATCTCGGCTCCTTCAACGTGCGTACTCTCATGCAGGCCGGTCAGATGGCGTACCTAGCCCTCATATTAGATTCCCTGACGATTGATGTATGCTGCGTAAGTGAAACGCGTATCCAGGATTCGAGCAGTGCGATTCAGCTAACTGCTCCTGGTATTTCATCGAGGTATTTCCTGCGCACTTCAAGAGACGAAATAGCTCGAGCTACGGGCAACGTGGTGTAGGAATGATGTTGACTGACAAGGCTGAGGCTGCCCTTTTAGACTGGATCTCTGTGAACAGTCGTTTATGTGCTGTGAGACTCCAGGGGTAAGTCGGCGTTCGAAAGGATAGCTGTGTTAAGTGCAATTTGTTTGTGATCTCGGCATACACCCCAACGGACTGTAGCTCTGACAAACAGAAAGATAAGTTCTATGATGAACTCGTCACCCTCGTTCGCAGCAGCAAAGGTTCTGACATTGTAGTGCTAGCTGGTGACTTCAATGCACAAGTTGGCAAACTAAGTGGATCACAAGCTTGTTTAGATGACCGTTGTGCTTTACACGTCGAAAACGGCAAACCCGGTTAGCCATGCAACGTGTGTAATCCAGATGTACGCACCCGTTATAAGCAGAAGTTAGCATACGAGTTAGGATCTACGACGAACAGTAATATAGATGAGCATTGGGTTTATATCAAACAGGCCATCCACGTTGCAAGAGAGTTCGCCTGTGGTCCTAAATCCGATGTCCATCAAAGACACTGGATTTCGCAAGAATCGTTGAGTATAATGGAGCAAAAGCGTCAGCTGTCGAACTGTAAGGAGATGAGTAAGATGCGGAGAAATCTACAAGGGCAAGTTACGAAAAGCCTTAAGAATGATCACGAAAATTGGTGGATCAAGGTAGCCGAAGAAATGGAAATAGCAGCTGCTTCAGGTAACAAAGACTGTTCAGACTTATTCGTGACACCGGTGGACGGCGCACCCAGGTCAGTGAAACGATTTGCGATAGAAATGGAGAACCCATCCACAGGAAACAGCAAAAGTTTAACCGTTGGGCCTGATACTTCAAGGAACAGCTTAGCCGGCCGCACGCTAGTGTAGTTACTCCTGTGTCAACGACTGCTACTCCTTGGGCGGTATCACTTGAGCCCTCATCGGAAGTAGAAGTGGAGTCATGCATACAACTACTAAAGCGTGGGAAAGCGCACGGTCCTGACGGACGTCCCCCAGTTCTTTTCAAACTGGGTGGAAATGTCTTGATAAAATCACTTACCATCTTGCTCCGTGACATTTGGAACGAGGAGCGTATTCCGCTAATATGGGATGAGTCGTTGATTGTTCCCACCTTCACGAAGGGAACACGCAATGACCGTAGTAATCATCGTGGGATTAGCTTACTTCCAATAGTCACCAAAGTACTAGCTTCGATTCTATTGCACCGTCTGAAACCGGCTCGCGATATGAATGCCCGCGAACAGCAGGCCAGATTCCGCCCAGGTTGAGGATGCATCGACTAAATTTTTACTCTTCGCCGACTACTTGAAACGGGCCACACGCATCCCCGACCGATAATAATGATTTTCTTAGACTTGAAAGGCGCTTTCGATTCAATTGATCGAGCAGCGCTATTCAGTGCTCTTCAGAGAAAAGGCATGCCCCAGAAGTTCGTGAACCTACCGAGATCATTGTATTCTCATACTTCTGGCCGCGTTAGAGTTTACGATGAACTATCCGGTCGGTTCGAAACGACCAGTGGTGTTCGGCAGGGATGCCCTTTGTCTCCATTCCTGTTCAACTTCGTCGTGAACGAAATAATGGAGAGTACCTTGGGAGGTCTCCAGGGTGTGGGCATCGAACTAGGAAATAGTGAGAAGCTGTGACCTAGATTACGCGGACAACGTTGTCTGTTTGTTCGAATCCACAGAACATGCTCAACGTGCACTGGATAGACTCGCAAAAGTTGAAGCTCCATTCGGCATGCGACTTGCACCTTCAAAGTGCAAGTTGATGTCACAAGACTGGGCTTCCACAGGTCCGAGCTTGATTCTCGATGGAGAGGTGCTGGCAATTGTCGACCGGTTCACCTACCTTGGCAGCAGCGTGACGACGAATGGGAGCACAGTAGTGGAGGTGAGTACGCGAATACCCGAGGCTCGAGCGGCGTATGCTGGACTGGAGCACTTGTGGCACCGAGCTGATATTTCTCTGAAGTTGAAAGGTTGCGTATACTGTGCCGCAGTGTGTTCACTTTTGTTGTATGGTTGCGAGACTTGGAGTCTGCGTGCAGAAGATAATCGTCGTCTTGAGGTTCCCGACCACTGATGTTTGCGTAGTATCGCTAAGATTGGGTGGAATAGCCGAGTGAGCAATACCGAGGTCAAAAAGTGAGTATTGGGTATTAATTCGGAGAACGTTCTGTCACAGTGTCCAGATCAGTAGACTTCGTTGGTTGGGGCACGTGTTACGTATGGTAAATACACGTCTATCATACCGTGTCCTATTCTCCGTTCTTCCTAAGGAGTGGAAGAAACCACGTAGATGTTAACAGATGACTTGACAATGAGGAATGAGGAAATGTACAGCAAACTTAGGAAAAGTAGGTGCTTCACGTCTTCGTGGTTGGGGTCTAAAAGATCCGTCTACCAGTTGGCTGGAGACACTGAAAGATATGGTTGCGAACCGTGAACAGTGGCGATTGTGTTGTCGCTTTCTGTCGAATCAGAATGACTGATCGATGTGCGTTTTTACAGTTAGATTGTATATTCCGTGTGTTGACTACTAGGGCACTCTTTTCTTTTCCCTCCCGTGTAGGTCCTTTCCCTATCCATTTTGTGTATTCATACTTTCTAATGTTATGTGCAACATGGTGAGAAAGGCAGTGGTCAGTGGGGTTTTCTCTACTGTTTAACGCTGTACGATGATGATGGTGATGATGATACTCAAGTTCCACCAAATGCATATTTCACGGTGGGAAACTGTAATTCCAGACGCATTTCATTCCATCCGTTCTCTTTTGTGTACGGCCAACAATGCCACGCCTCACGAGCGTTTCTTCCAGTACAACCGGAAAGCTATCACGGATACGTCACTCCTAAGTTGGTTACTAACGTCTTATCGTGTACTTATTCGCAAAGTTAATCATGCATCTAGATTCAATCCTGCATTGGAAAAGATAGAAATCGTGGAGTGCAATTCGAACTACGCACATGTACTTTGCGATGGTGACCAGGAAGATAATGTCTCCAAAATATCTTTCCTCATCTACACGCAACCCTGAGTCATTAATGGAAGGTGCACCTACTCCAGGTGAATCTGAACATTCAGACACCACGGACCAAAAGACCAAACGCCCCGATAACATCAGACAGTAACTCACTCAGCTTTCCCACAGAAGAGCCAGCAAAACTAGACTCACTGGCAGAAATCAGCCAACTCCAACTGCGAGTGCGCCTTTATCACTTTGGAAACAGGAAAGCGTGGTCTTAGGAACCGTTTTTCACCATCGATGGAAACGGTGAGTGAAAAACAAAAGTTGAAGCGAACACTCTCAAACGACGATTACCTCGAACGTTTCATTCAGAACATCAGAAAAACCAAAGGGAAGCGCGTTAGGGACTTTTAAGAACAACTATGCATTCAATTCCCTTTAAGATATGTAAAAAGCGAGTTACTAGTACGACATCTGGAAAAGACAATCATCGACACTTTTCCCACTGCCACAGTGCATGCTTGTTTCACCGGCTGGTCGGTGATTTCGGTGAAAATAAAAGACAAGCTACCTGAGCTTAACTCTTCTACAGTAATTTGCGTGTTTCTTTGCTCACGTTCGGTAAACTACGTAGGTAGAACGACAACTACCGCAAAGGATAAATCAGCACAAACCAGCTTCGTTAAAAGAGAAACAGAAAAACCCTTCCCAATACAATTAAGGCACACTTTGTGGAAACCGGACATTAAATGGATGACGACTCTTCCATAATACGAATACGAGTAATTACTCTCATATACGATTCAACTTGCAACATAAACACAGCTTACGATTGGAAACCATGGAAGCATCGCATAGCTATCATTCTTGTTGGGAATCACCATCAGTGCACCTTTACCGAGCTCCCACTGGGACTCGAACCCGGGATGATCAATTGAGTTAAACACCAGACCACCAGACTATCCGGGCTGGCCCTCAACGGTTCACTGAACATCAACACCACATAACATAACACCGTTCCCCAACTGGTTTTGATTGATAACAACCCGTTGCCAGCGCAACGACCGACTTCTCTGCAAAGGCCCAAATTTACCAAAGGCACTAGGTTATAAAGAACCCACGGAGCATCGTTACAACATTGATATCATGACTGCACAATCGCATCTTGACACAAATTGTCTGTAAGTTATGCACCGAAAACGAACTTGACTGTTATTGTTTTTTCTACATATGGTGAAATGATGAATGGTACTTTATGGAAAGCTATCTTTATGGTCTTCAAATGAAAGGCGTGCCAATGTTACAATGGGAATCTGATGTGAATTCGCACCACATCATCTGTTCATGACTCTGTGTCGCCATGAAAACGATCCCTCAGAGACGTTCGTTATGCGCTCAGCGTTAAGCTCAACTAGTAGTGATTCTAATCGGTCGGTTGGTAGCTACAGGTACTGTATTTCTCAAATACATGAACCAACCTTCCAAGTATTATCTCTTGACGAGCGAAATAGACCGCACCAGCTTCAGCGCACACTATGTCCCTGAAAAACTGCAAAATTGCAGAAAAGAAGATACTTTATTTTATCGTTTGGCACTCCGGGGCGACACAACCAAGCTCATGTTTTCCGTCATCGGAAGTAGAGGTAGAGAGGGACCTCTCATAGGATACTCACCACCGACAGCGCTCGTCGCCTATCAGTCCGGTACTCATCCAATTTTTGCTTGGAGGTTGCACAACATGCCGTTCCTACAACTTCAGCAGGCAGCAAGTTCCAAATGCTTTAGACTCTCCGGAACAAGCCTTGAACCAGGGGCAGGCGAATCGATACAGAACTGTCGTAAGATGTACTCGTGAACGGGGAAGGTCCACGAAGCGGAAATCCCATATTTATTCTGTTTCCAGAATCCTAGAATAGTATGCCCAGCGCAAATGAAATCCCGTAGTCAGCCAGTTGCTTGTAGACGAATTTCAAAACAACTGCAGGGTGTACTTTCTCAACTTCTGCGATCACGCCTGTTAAGATCAGCGAAAAAAGACCATGAAGTGCATTCTCACACCGCACGCATGCTTACAGCATGGGTTTGTAGGAAGTAGCGCTTGCGGTCACTGGCTGTCCTACTGAGTCTCGTAGTGAAACGAGAAGCAGCCCACTACAATCCTTCCAGTAGTATGCGGATCTGCAACACTGCCATCGTTTTCTAATGCAGAACGAATGTGGGAAAGGCACAGCACCCAGAATACGTCGCAGGAAAGTCTCCCGAAGGAAAGGTGGATCTCATCAAAAATGCGGGACGTACACCCTGCCTGTGTAACCTCCGATCCGCTGAGACCCCGAGATGAGGCTCATGATAGCTGTTTGAAATGAGGTCCCTAATAGGGATTAATGCACCAGGGGCGTGAAACGACTCACATTTAGCTCAGTTTGCACAGGACAGGTAATGGCAACAGTCAATCGAGCGTAAAAAATCCCTTCGACAGTGTACGCAGAGGTTATGCACCCACCACTGCACAGCTTATTTCGTCGAGTCTCCCACGTGCACATGGGCGAATTTCAACGGGTTCAGAGTGGATCATGATTATGACTTTGTATTGAATCCGTGAACTAATTCAGTTCAGTTCAGTTCAGTTCAGTTCGTGGGTGAGTCCAGTCCCAACATTATTTGAAATATTACATGGGGTCTTTGTCAAGGTCCGAGGACTATTCTAAGACTCCAGTCACGAACTAAGCCGCATAATAAACCATTTCATGGAGTGGCGTTACTTCAAAGTATTGCCACAACAGAACGAATTCCACGCACCGGCAAATAAATAAACTTGAAAAGAAAAACAAATCGGACCGAACTGAAACAACCGGCGTCGTTGGCGCCAGGAGTAGCGCAGACACCGTGACACCAGTTCAGTTCAGTTCAGTTTGCACAAGACAGGTTATGGCCACGGCCAATCGAGCGTCCACAATTCCTTCGATGGTATGCACACCAGTTATGCACCCACCAAGTGTATTTCGTCCAATCCCCACTAAAAATGAGAGGGAAACGGAAAACCTCATCGCACATCAACTGTGAGAGACATTATGCATCGTGAGCGTTCACTAAGACTGTATGCAATGAGCGAAAAAGTCTATTAAAACATACTCCAGAGGGACCACAGTGCTACCCGTCATCCATCTAGTTGATATACTCAAGGCTAACTACGAGGGAATATCTCGTACCACTGGCGATCTAGAGCAACTTTAAAGGATTGGACGGTCAGCAGATCTACCATTCCACCAGGCAGACCATTCCAACTGTTCACTACCCTGTAGCTGAAGAAGTGCGACCTAGCCATCAACCTGGCTCGAGCTTTTATCAACTTCTTTTCATATCCTTTTGTTCTGGAGTCTACGGCCAATTGGAATAGACTATCTGGTCTAAGGCCAGATAAGCCCTTCATTATCTTGAACGTTTCTATGAGATTTCCTCGACTTCTCCTCCTTTCCAACGGGAAAAGAGTCAGGTCACAGAGTCTCTGCTCGTAAGTCTTACCCTTCTGCCCTTCAATCATTCGCGTGGAGGGACTTTGGACTTTCTCGAGGCAGGCGGCGTCCTTTTGTAGAAGGGTGACTAAGCCTGCATGCTACCTTCTAAGTGACGTCGTACTATAGCCATGTAAATAGGTACGAATACCTCCGGCTTCCAGCAAGACAAAGCTGATCGCAGACTAAAGAGCTCCCAACGATCCTAAGCGCAGCAGCGTTGCACTGATCCGACCATTTGAATTTGTGGCCGTTGCCGTCTTCATTCGTACTTTTACCACGTTTATTGTTTAACTGAACGCTGACTGCCAAGCGCGGTGGCCATTTGACCGTTGCTCTTGCGCACGCTCTCACGCACGCTCCAAAATACACGCTAACCACTATCTCTCCCAATCGCCTTCTCGTTTTCACGGGTCGTGGAGAATACTGTTCTGGTTAACATATTCGTGCAGTGCCGCACATTAGAGTAACGTGCAGGTGGTCCACGCAGTACAAAGGACTGAAGCACGCGTTTACTGAGGAAACCGCGTAGTAAGATTTAATCAACCTTACAAAGTCACTGTTCATGATGACCCCAAGGTCTTTAACCCTACTGACTACTCCTATGGCGAACTGCCCTTGGTCACGGGCGACAGTAAGTATTTCTGTTGATCTTGACAACTGATGGCTTTCTCAGCTTTCATGGGTAAGTCCCATTTTTATGCCCAATTCATGACGGTACCTATTTCTCTGCCCAAGTCCACCTTACCCTCAGGTCTAAAAATTTTCACATCGTCCCCAAAAATAAAGCTAGGCGATTGAATAGCGGGTGCCAGATAGTCAATAAACAACAAGAGTAGGACCGGGCCCAGGACTAACCCCTGAGGCACACCATTGGCGACATTCACTAAACTGGAGCACCCGTCCCCTACTTGGATAGAAAAACGTCATGTGGGAAAGGAAGCCAGCCGGCCACCTATATACTGGCCCGCCTATGCCGAACATCTCCATCATTTCGGTTCAGCTCAGTTCACTTTGCACGGGAGAGGTGATTGCGACAGCCAATCAGGTGTCCGAAATTCCTTTGGCGGTATGCATAGAAATAGTGCACCCTCCAAAGCACTGTGTATTTTTCCTGATCTCGGCTGGTAATATAAAGAAACGTAAATTCTAATGGCATATCAGCTGCGAGAGAAATTGTCTTTAAGCCTTGAACAAGTGCACCGGTTCGAGGCTGCAGCCAAAATGTTCTCGGTTCTTGAGTTATCTTCCTGACCGTAATAGTCGTTCCGTGGATATCAAGAGAGCTGGACAACAGGGGAGGGCTGCCGGGGCGTACGAGGCAGGTCGAAGCACCGACGGTGGTCTAGAGTGGTCAGCAGGGCGACATGGATAGTGCTCTCAGTCCTGTTCATTTCAGTTTTCACAGGACAGGTAGTGACCCGGGCCAATCCTGTGTCCAGATTTCTTTCGATGGTATGTACCAAACCGGAGCACCTGTCCCCTACTTGGACGTAAAACGTCATGTGTCAGAGGCGGTCAGCCAGTCGCCTTTATACTGGCCCTCCTGTATTGAACGTCTCCATGTTGCACAGCAAAAGACGATGGGTAACTGAGTTGAATCCCCTAATAAGTTCAATGTAAACTGCCTGAACTTACTTACCTTCATCATGTCCTCTAGTTGTTTCATCTAGGAAGCACAAGAGATTGGACAGGTAAGAACTATTTTTCCAGGAATCCATGCTGGGCCAGACTTAGCATGGAGTGCTCCAGAAAGTGCTGACGGAAGCGGACACGGATGGGTTCCTCAAGAACTCTTTATAGGATGCTAGTTAGGCTTGCTGGTCTGTAGTTATGCATAGCCGGCTCAGTGGCAGGCATGAACGCGTGCAATGGACGGCATAACGAAAGTGCAACATCTGTAAATCAAAGCAGATGGAAAGGTAACAGGAAGCTTTTTATGTCTCGTCCGCTTGATTGCATCCCAGTCAGCACAAAATACCACCTTCAATGTGGTAAATTCACCACATAAACACCACTTGTTTTTCTCGGGGGTGAGTGCTTTTTTGCTCAAAACGGTCAAATCAACTCTTTGTATAGCACAGAAACTCATCGTAGACCAAAGGAATCTCGATAAAAAGTATCATGAAAACTAGTTGACCTCTATTTGTTTTAGAGTGCTACGAGATTCTGGCTCGTGCCTGCTAGTCCATCCTGTTGAGCGACCAGGCATTGTTCCCGCTAGTTGCTCGCTTGTGATTCTGTCCTGGAGTGACGATATTTTTTTGCCAACTTCAGGACAAATCTCTAAATTCGATTATTGTAATATAACGCACTTTATTTCGGACCGTCTCCTCAATATGGTGAGCTTTTGTTCAAGAGCAGTGATCTATTCATTCAGTTTCATAATATTATTGAAAGCCATGAAACCAGGCGGCAGTTCGTTGATGGTCGTCTCTTTTCAGCTTTGCTTCTTGAATTATGCAGCTCTAACTATTTTAACAATGCCTGGAAGAATATTTCCCCATCATGGCTCGTCAAAATCCGCTAAGAAACGAAGACTGCGTCAACTGCTTCGAGCTTCGGACAGGTCAACAGCAGAAGCATCTACATCGGATTTAGCCGAGACGGCCGTCTGCCCGAGTCCGGCTGGTAAGTCTTGGTTACCTACATGGTGTTCATCTACATCTTAGACAATGCGAAACACGTGAATACTTCCACATTTGGAAGTCATATTGCTGCTTCGGAATTCAGGAGTGCGATTATTGCGAACACGTGGATAGGCTCTGAAAACATACTGGATGATATAAGTCTTTTGTGCAGCCACTTCAACATGTCACTAACGGATTAACGACGATGGTTACAAATGTTAAATTCTCATTTTAGCTAAATACTTCGGGATCCGTGGACCATTCTTGGTACTCCTCGCGCATGCGAATCACCTGTAACTCCCGGTGGTTTTTATATGCATTTAGGCTTATTTGCAGCAATACTGCATGAAGCTGTTCATACGGATCCCATTCCTACCTGCTTTTCCATTCAGCTAAATTTCGATAGCATGTGTTGCTTCAAGGATTCCGCAAAGCATCTGTGGCCCATACAATTCCGTATCGTGAAACCAGTTCTCAAGTGCTCCTTTGTTGTTGGGGTTTTTGTGGTGACAGCTAACCGCTGGATGTGGTTGAATACCTAACGGACTTGATTTTGGAATTAAAGCCCGCTATAAGCACCAGAATTTTTGTTCCTGGAAGGCCTTTTAAAATTGACGTCAATCTGAAAGGCGTATTGTTTGACGATCCCGCCCAAGCTTCTATAGAGCACATCAAGGGACATGCTGGATACCACGGATGTGATAGATGTGGTTGCAAGGGTGTTTATGTCGCGGGTGGTGTGACTTTTCCCAATCCGTCCAGTTCCCTTCTACCAGAAGCTTCATTTATCATTCGTTTGCATTCGGGTCACTACTAAAGACGCGCCCACCTGTCGAAGAATTGCCTATTGATATGATAGCTGCATTCTGTTGTGAACCTTGGCATCTGATATTCTTAGGTGTTGTTCGCAAGGTCACGGTGCTGCTGGAAAATGATATAAACTATAAATTACGACTTTGTGATGCAGATAGCCTATCGGACCTAATCATGAAAAGCGGGCAATTGACTTTATGTGACTTTGCGCGGAAATGTAGGTCGTTATGTCATCTAGAAAGGTGGAAAGCCGTCGAACTACGGCTATTTTCACTTAATACGGGTCCAGTTTACTTGCTGCGTGTTTTATGCAGATTACCACATCTGAACTTTTTAACCCTGTCCATTATTTTGTACACATTCTAGTTATTATTTCTCTGCGTATTTTCCATTAGCAGATAACCTGTTAACAAAATTTTTTCTCAGCTCCAGTATCTGTATACACCACGGCAATTATCATACAACGTCCACACATTGGCGCACTTAGGGTTAGATGTCAAACGGTTTGGGACCGTCAACCTATTTTAAGCCTTCGTCTATGAGCCATTCATGTCTAAATGAAGGCGAACCATCAGGGGGCCTAACAGACCCCATATACAGATTTTCAGGCGAAATTCTGAGGCTTACAACATGGGCCGACGATTGCAGCCGCCAGATGAGCCCGACGACGTAGCTTGTTATCGATTCAGCGTACCCCGAGGAACCAAGCAAATCAAATGGCAAAGTACCGTTCTCGCTACAGAGGTTGCAGACTGTTTTGTGAACTTAAAAATGAATCCTGGCAAAGTCGTGAATATTGTAGATGACATCATTGCTTACCAGCGGAGGAAAGAACCAGCAGATGTTTTCACCCACAAAATACCATCTTCTCGTCTGTTCATTTTCCGTGTAAGAGTACTTTTGCCGGAGAAACTGCGTGCGAATCTTACAGAAATACTGTGTTAATATCTTTATATACCAGTAGAAGGCACTGGGATTAAGTCCCTGTTTCGCGTACATTACGGGGATAACATTATTTTACAGTGTTCATCTTTTTATTTGGTGCTGACTGCGGTAATTCGCTGGTCATCTTCTTATATAAAAAAATATACAGAAACTCCAACTTCTGCACTCTTAGTTGTTCTCATTGTGAAAATCTCAGGCCTGGAAGTTAAGGAAGTAGTCCCATTAAAGTGGGTGGTAAGCGGTAGGTACTTGCGCTGGTCTTCGACTGTAGAGGACGAAGTGGCCCGTCGTTGCCGGAACAATGAAGACCCTGGCATCAACTACACCCTGTAGGAAGTCAGTACCCTTTACATTTGCAGTAAGTCCTAAGAATTCATATATTTCACTTTACAGATGATATACAGAAAGCGAGAAGGTTGAGGAGTGGCCCTGCTAATAGCCCTGATGAAAACCAGGACTTCCACGATGGACATGTGCACACGCGGCGCTTAATGTAACAAGAACGCATTTTGATTAGTAAATTCTGCAGTGGACGACTACATCGATTCATGACCACCGGATCAAGGTCTAATAAATAAGATAACTCGCCTGTGGAGAAGGACCGCCAAAAACATTCTGTAAAAAAACATTCCACCAATATTTCAGTCTTCCGACACCTCCAAGCACACTGGAATTGAGGTTTGAGCATATTTTCATGTGCATTATGCTCAGAGAGGAAATTCCACTGACATCAATGACACCGAAAAGAGTGCCAATGAGGAAAATGTCCAACTCGAAAGACTGCGTTTGTGGAACCGATTAGTTCCTACTTTAACAGTCCATCAAGGGCTGCAGATGATGCATTGGAGCAACGGCTTCAGAGGATGCAGCACGACGCTGAAGGTGCGAAGGGTAAGTCTTCAGTCATTACTTGAATGCTCTCTGCAGATCTTTCTCAAGCACGGGAAGTGTGTTGCAAAATTTTGGCCGAAAGTCAGCAAAGAGAGGTCCACATTTCAACGGTGGACACAGCTGGATTTACGGCCAAGGAGTACCTTAGTCTGCCCCTGGAAGGTGTTGAAGACATTATGAAGACTGTGCAGCAGTTGACCAAAACACGCAGCCAAAAAAGCTTGGTAGGTTCATGTATTTGAAATCGTTTATTTTTTCAGTTTACACTACTGTCCTTCGTAGGTGGGCGAACATTTGATGAGATCTTTCGGACCCTACTGCTGAAAGTGTTGCATGCCAACCTCGTGAAAGAATGCAGCCTCTCAGGAAAAGCGAAAAATTGCGCTTGATGACAAACTGCTATTTGGAGTGACGCAAAGTACTTCCTTTCAATTACTTATGAGTCTGTGATATTCATCACGCTAGCAAAGCGCCTCTCAGTAAGTTTATACCTATTTTCACTTTATTTTCCAGATGCTACTAAACCACGCACTGTTTTCTTGAGTCATTCGAATTCACACTTCCGATTTCATGTTCGCATGTTACTGCACAACACGAGGTCTCAGAAGTGCATTAGGTCAGACCGGGATTACCAAGTAAACTCCGCAGATTTTCAGATTGCTCCGCACCTGAAATCGGAGGAGCCGGAGAGCGCTGCTTGGGCTTGTAAAAAGTCATAATATATTGTTCCAGTTATTGTTTGTTTTTTCATTAAGTCACACTGTCGAATCGAGTGGTAAGAAGAAATGTGAGATATTTTCGGGATACTTGCGGTAACAATTAAAATCAGTTCGTTCATGTATGTATTATTGGTCCGTTAATGAAATGTTGTTAATATGACCGCGAAAGCTCCTTTATTCAGTGGCTCAAGTTTACCACCATTAGTGTGGAAGCCATGGGGAAACCGGAGCAGACGTTTCTAAGTAAAACGGGTCCTGTGGCGTTCTATCGAGAAGTGTTTTTATGTGGTTTTTAAGTGGTAATAATAAGTGGTACTTAAGCGATATTTTCGGGGTCACTGAGCACCTAAAATACCCTCTTTTGAAGTGGTAAAAACATGTTTTCAACATGATTTAACGACGTTTTGTGCTGGCTGGGATACTTCTTTCTTTCATCTTTGCATATATATATATATATATATTTCGAGGGGACAGAGCATAGAAAACACGCCGGTCGAGGGAAACTTGAGCACGAACAGACACGGCCTGAAATGTTTAAAAGCTTCAAGGGGAATAGCTAGCCCTAAGGACTTGTCCAACCACTTTTTAAAGGCTTCTTGTTTATATTTTTCTCATGCAAAGTGGCATAATTTTGATTCAAACTTGGGCTGCCGTGACGATGGTACCTGATATTAACCTTTGCTGAACTCCGGTCCTCGTTGCTAGACGTTGTGGCCGCACAGCTGAGGTTTGTACATACTTATATGCGCATAATTTGTAGAAACTACGAATCAGTCTTGTTCTGGTTTTGGGATTCTTTTGAATTAGCAATGCGTTACTCATGATCGGAACAACCGTTAAATTGATGTACCTAGGCCCTTGGTCAGGCCATAGTGTACTATCTGACTGCCGTATTTTAGAAGAGGTCGGACGTAACTCCGAAATAGTCCAATTCGGTGTTGCTGAACGGCCACCAGCCAGCAATTACCCTGCATTCTGGTAGCCGTTCAGCCACTCCGGGTTGGACTATTTCGGGCCCTTGTGGATCAAGTGCGGGAAGAGATTAGAAAAGCGATATGGGTGTCATGAAGTGCATGAAGTCACGCGCGGTGCACCTAGAAGTCGCACATTCGATGACGACCGATTCCCTCCTACGGGCCTTGCAGAGATTTACCAACCGAAGAGGCGTACCGGCCGATATATACTCAGATAATGGGTTGAACTTTGTGGGCGCCCACCGGGAATTCCAGCGTTGGCACAAGAACATAAACAGGGATGAACCGCAGGATCGAGCCGTGGCCTACGGCATACGATGGCATTTCAAGCCCCCCAGGCCAGTCACCGCGGAGGCGTGTGGGAATGCATGATCCAGTCCGCCGGACCGATATTGCTGCCGATCATGGAGCAGCAGCCGCCCTACGAAGAGACGCTGAACACCGTCACTACCGAGGTAGAGTGAATTCTGAACAACCGTCCCCTGGTTCCAGTAATGAACGGCGACCCCACCAACCTGGCGCTCACACCGAACGAATTGTTGACGTTGAGGTCAAACGAGGGTTTCCAAGGGCCGGTAAACCTTCGTGGGAGCTACCTTCACGGATGGAAGCAGGCAAACTATCTTGCCTAGGTCTTCTGGAGGCAATGGCTGTGGGAGTACCTACCGGCTCTACAGATTCGACAGAAGTGGCTGGTGAAAACAAGACCATCAGAGGTTGGGGCTGTGTTGGTGATGGCAGACGAACGCGCACATTTCAGCACCTGGTCCTTGGGAGTAGTTATGAAAACCATCGGAAGCACTGACGGAATGATAAGAACGGTGAAGGTGAAGACAGCTAACGGAGCGCTAATTCGTGACATACGCAGTATTAGCCTACTCGAGAGTGGAGGCAGAGAAGCTGATAACGCTGAGGCCCAGTAGACTAGTTCGCATTTGTCTTCGAGGTGGGTAAAGAAGCCACCAAATACTGGAGCACTCACGACACACTGACGTAACGAACCATCATACACCCCGAAGCACACTCATCTACATTGTACTCGTTATACCACCTGGTCTCCGTCAACCACGTTGCAGTGCTCATAGTAGTCTGTTGACTTTACAGAAGGTTTTTTCCGACATGCGGTGAAACATGCGATTCCATTGTACATCCAGACACACACACATACCCGATGCACGCCATGTCCCGCAACCCCTATCAAACATGTGACGGTTTTCCCAATTTGCTTCTGTTGACGTTACTGAAATGTCCTTTGCATATGTGGAGGTGGCGGCGATTACATCATACCCACACACACACTCACGCTAGCACATACCGCCAGGGCATGACGGTCCTTCCAAGGACAGCATCTATGTGCCTCCCTCGCGCCCGCCATCGGTCAGTAGTTCCCGGGGAAGATGTAGAATAGCCTCGCGTCTATGTGGCCGACGGATTAGGTGCGACCACGAGTGGAACGTTGACGACAAGCATTAGGCACGCGCACTGACAGCGGGGCCTAGGTAGGTAGGAAAAATCAGTACCTTTATACCAAATCTTTGACTCTGCTAAGGATTCGGGAGGATTTTGGTGGGCGGTGTAATAACCGGTCGTGGAAAATCCACCTAAAATCCTTGTGACTCAGTGTTTTTCTTCACGTCACTCGCTTGCTTACACTATTGACGTGTCTTTAAGAACTGTTTGGTTTTATGGACCAATTGTTGTTTGTTTGCGCCCACAGCGCTACTTTGTCATATCCTTGTTCTGGACCTGCGTGACGCACGTGCTCCTTGCTCACATGCTGCAGTTCGGTTTCTTGTTTGTTGGGTCCTTGTGATCTCATTATTGAGGTTTGTATCCTTTTGGTGTCATTGTTCATTCAATAATCTAGTATCGCAGAATATCACGGGTAATCGCCTTTTGATTTCGGGATCCGCTGTGAATTTGGCTACGCATTGCTCAAAAGTGTGTTACAAAGGGCTCGGGTTGCGCTGTTTGTGGGTAGGGATGGCCCTCATAGTGAGTGCAGAAACTGTTGAAGAACTATAGCCGGGCAGTTTCTCCCTCCCTAGGCAACAGTCAGGGTGCGCATTCCTAAGAAGGTAGACAGATATAGTTTCATGTTTACCGTTTCGGTCGATGAGGTAAACTAGGTCACGTCTTTCGGGCGCCTGATATGGATCTTCGTATGGCCGCCGTAGAGATTTTCTGGCTCTATCCACGCGTATGAAAAAGTAAGCCCAAGTGGACATTTCTGCCTGAAAGTACGTCGATCGAGCATGAAACTGCTTCGAAAGCTTCAGCAAACGGCGCTTTTGTGCAGCCCACTGATGGGCATTTGACGCACAATCATCGACACCCACGTGGTCTACAGTAAAGTAATCCGAGGGCGACCGAAGTGTTCCGCTGTTGATGTGGTATTATCGGATTTGAAAGCGGAAGGCAAGCTACAGAGAACCACTGAAAGCTCCTGCACCCAACTGGAATTGCCAGCGGCGGCGAGCTAAGCACTGAGCTGGCGTTGAAAAGGCCTGACCGTACCTCTGGCTGCTGGGTGATACGCTGTTGCGCGAGAACGATTACAGCCTGACATACGTAACGTTTCTTTAAACAGATGCGACTGAAACTGCGCACCGCCAGCAGTGGTTACCATGGCAGGGCAGTCGTATAATGAAACCAAACCTTCCGTGAAAGCAACATTTACTGTTTCTGTCTCTACATTGGCAATAGGGCTAGCCTCTGGCCAACAAGTGAAACGGTCGACCATAGTAAGAAGGTAAAGGAAACCTTTACAGGGGCTGAGCGGACCATCGATATCCATTTGGATATGAGAAAGCCGTGAGGATGCAACAGGGAATTGGCCTATTGGGGCAAATATATGTCTGATTACCTTCGATAGTTGGCTACGAACACATGAATGAGTCCAATTACGGATATCGTTTTGCATGCTGTGCCGGACGTACCTATCTGCCACTGGCTTAGTGGTGGCTCCGATGCCGGGATTGGCTTAATTATGTTAAGCCTCGGAAACCGTCTGGCTTCAAGACTTGGGGGCAACATCGTGGATGATTGAAAGTTCCTCATCTGTTAGCATTGTGTATTTCCTTTACGGATTTTGGACTAAGTTTCTAACCTCACTTGTGCTGATGCTGTTTTGTGGCCGTCATCCTTTCAAATAGTGAAGCGTTTACTTTTTTCCTTCTTGGTTGTACTTTCTTGATGAGATAATTTTGCAGACTTCCAGTGCGGCGAAGTGTCGCAGTGACTGAAGGCCGTATGTTTCATGCCTGTTCTGTTTCACCTTCTCACTCACCCCGACGGACGGTAGACATTCAGCTATTTGTGTTGATTTTTTCGGCTCCAAGCTCCAAAAATCGTACTTTGGGCTTGATTACCTGTGAAGAATTAATTTTGTCCCTTTGGTCTGCGGAACAGATGATTTTTACCCATTCTTTTTGGTCAACTGGTCTTTCCGTACAGATTTTTGTACCTTTTTTAACTACTTTTTGGCAGGGTAATGACTAAGGTTCATTATCGAAAGTGTGCTTGTTGCATTGTGTTTTGACTCACAAACAAAGTCGTAGGATTTGCGTGGCACTCTTGTTTTGATTTGGGTTCCGCTCCGACTTGGACTACGCTCTGCTGTGAGCTTCCGAGGCGCGTTCCAGAAGGCATAAAGGTAACTATTTGGTGGATCGAGCAGTCAGTCGTTGGACGGATGTCGCTCTGACTAGAACCAGTACGCTTTGGTTGATACAGTGGGTAGGAAATGAAGCTGGTTTGGCAAAGTTTTGTCACTCGTTACGCGGCTTAGGTGCCAGAAACCCGACGAACGTCACTAGAAAATTGCGCCGCGAAGCCCAAATTAGGCAACTCACGTGGTAAGAGTGTATCGGGTAGACTGTGAATTGCATACGTCAGTGGTTTATGGTAGCCAGAGACGACGAATAGTTTGCATTCGACGAAAAGTGGAGAGTGTCTATCAGTAAGGTGAAGCCAGTAGCTCCCGACCAAACGTAGAATACCTAGTTTCCGTGGAAGAGGAGACGACAAAAGAAGGCTAGTGGTTTCCGTAGTGGAGTAGACCGCTGCTGTAGCTCGTGGCCCGTCACTATGTCAGAGGTATTGGTGGCCTTACTCAGTTGAGCCTAGGTATCGAAAGAATCCCGCAAAAATGCAGGGCAAAAGCTTTGTCGACCACTTCGAAGTTAGCTTTAGCTTCCTAGGGTAATTCTATGAGACCACCTTCAACATCTTCAAGTAAACCTGTTAACGGCTGCATCAAATGAGAAAAGTTCGGGATGCAACGCAGATAACCGTTCAGAGTCCCGCCCGGGCCGTGATCTTTCAGAGTGATTAATAGTCCAGTCAGGTCAGCAATTTGTTAGATCCGTGCGGTAATCCTATAATAATTACAATATAATATCGGTATATTTCTTGACCGTGGTCAAGACATATGCACAAGGCATGATCAGAGAACACAAAAATTCACAGTAATGTAAAGTGCTTACAATTTTGAGGTTCATGGTTCACACAATTGCAGTGATAGAACGATAAGCTTGGAAGGTGTTAAAGTGAACTAAAGCGGAGAGGGTCAGCAAGGCTATTGCGAATCGGTTTCTTATTCGGGACGAGGACGATGTGGTTAGCGGGATGGACATAGGAATGCAGATAAAGCGATACTGGAGAAGGGTGAAATGCAGTGTTTGCAAGAAACCATAAAGCAACTGGTGTCAGACATCACAACATGATCAGGCAGTTCAGGCAGGAGTAGCAAACAACTTGCCTGTAGAACCCCCGACGAACCGGTGGAACCCAGGCAATCAGCACGATCTAAAAGGGGTCGGGGATTTGTCAATCTTGAGGATGTTCTAGATGAGGACTACGAATAAAGTTTTATTAGAAATCAAAAAATGACTGCCTAACGGGAGGTGAATATCAAGGCCTAGAATGAATGGGGCGGCCATCAGTCTGAAAGCGGTTCATGATGGCTAGATAGGAAAGCTTTCCCGAGACAGTATGGACAGACTAGCTTTATTTTGTTAACTGCCTAATGGCGTGCTTTATCGCTTGCACATTTTGCCAAAGTTGTTCTGAAAAATGTTTTTAAGGCTTTGGCTCTTCATGTACCTGTGGAAGTAGAGGATTAAACTAAAAGCTAGCTGGGAAGCTTGCTAGGTTAATATATGGTATAGTTCAAGGCTCTAGAGTGTTCAACTCCATGGCTATTTGGGCACCGGCCGGAGTAAACCGTGGGTGGTTAAAATTCTCCATGCGAGAGGTAGGGAAGTTTCCCGCCCAGTGCAGTTTGGAGATGTTTTGAGGATAAAATCCGAGGCCACCACGTAGGATGCTCATGTTCATACGTCATTTGCCCTCTGAGAAAACAACGTAGGCGAGCGGTAACGTAGGTAGGTTGCAGCTGTTTCTAACCGCAGGCTACTTACGGGCGAGCATTTAGGCAGGCCTTAGTACGGTTCCGTTTTCATATTATTAGGCGTAAACAGTTGAGGGTGATAGTCCGTCCATGTGTCGGCAAGAAAGATCATGAACAAGGCTACCTTTAGATGGGTAAGCTTTGGGAGGCATGCACTGGCAACGGAACTTGGCTTCAGCGAGCTGGTCTTGGTTGAAGTAAGGGATATGGCAGGGTTGAAATTAGGAGCAGCTGGGTCGATTTTTGTGTGGAAAGCTCATTCAACATGCTGTCACCCCGTACAGGGTGTAAGTCGAATCTCGCAAATCGAGCAACGCGTAGCCAATTCAAACGAATCCCAAAACCAGAACAAGATTGATTCGTAGTTTCTACGGCACTGAATTGAAATGCACAAAGGATACAAATATATACGAACCTCAAGTATGCGGCCAAATAGACTTCACAGTAAAACCCAAAGGTCCAAAGCCCCGTGGCTCAAGCACGACAGTCAGAAACGGTTCAAGGCCAAATTCAAATGTCTCACATGGATAAACAAACGTGAAAATGTGTGGTGTGTGAGCGAGCTTTCCAAGATAATGTTAAATATAGTCAAATTCACAAAGCACGTTGAGCATTTAGAAGGATTTTCAGTATTCGTTCGTTACACCGCCGGCCAAAATCCTTCCGCGAAAATGGTTGTCTAAGGTTCAGGAAGGGGTCATGATTCTCACCCTATCTACCTTTAACTTATTGTCAGTGCCTGTGGATACTAACTTCCTGTGTTATCTGAACGTGAAACAGGTTTTTGCCGTAGTCATCATCGCACAATCCATAAGGAATCAATTCCAAATCCCGCTGCACAACTTGAGATTGACATATTCATCAGGAGACCGGCGCATATAGTCAGACGCACGATGAAGATGAAGGCTTCGCAGAGTGAAGTGTTTCGCCGCACGAAATAAGTCTAAGCATCGCAAGCAGTAACCCATTGCAGCAACTGGTTAGACTAATTTTGTTTACAAGCTTCAGCGCAGAAGTTGAACGCAGGTGCAACGCCTAATGAGATATCGCGTAAAATTGACAGGTCACGAACCAGTGGAATTACATAAAATTAACGCACCAAATCTTCCGAAAGAAATGAAAACCGGTTTCTGATTATGAATAAATTTCGAAAACAAGTGTACGGCGGACATTATCGAAATACACATGAACACGGAGATTGATCGAATACTGGCATCTATCAGGGTATTTCAAAGTTTTTCTGTGCACAAAATATGTGACAATCAATATTGTATAAAATGTAAGTAAATGTTCTTCTTTAAAGATAATAATAGTTTCACAATGTGCTCGCAGCTAGTATGCCTCACCTGAACTGTTCAAGTGAAATACTGGTGAATTTCTCCTCTTCGCCTATGTGCACGCTAGATAGAAACTGGAACTAAGTACATTTGCAACCTTTCAGAAAAAATGGGTCCAGTTGATTAGTTGTAGGGCATGAAATGCAATAAAGTGCTGAGTAACTCGGAGCGAGGCGATCTGCGAGCTACTTTGTATTTTGTATGTGGTTTTGAGCTCGAATCATAAACATTTTCCTCGCTGTTTCCTGCTACGAGTGGATTAACTCTCTGATGTCTCGAACACGTTCTTCGTTTCTTCCGTTTCCTGTAATGTAACACAACTGTAGGATCTGTCCAATAGGCAAGGCTCAGTTCGGCGGTGGTGCAGTTCTCTTTTAGCATTCGTGCTACCTTAAAACCCAATACCAGTGCAGTCGTTTTGAGCTCGTTTAGGGATACTGACTTCAGCTCAGCAATTTTTGTTTTGCAAAGGGTACTTTGTTTCGCCGCCGGCCATGCAGTTCCACCCAGGTACCGTACACTGTCACTGGGTCGGCAAATTTCAAGCTGCTTTGGGTGACCTGCTGGTGTCCTTTTTTGAGATATTTCAAAAGCCTCCGGGCAACTTCTCCTTTTCTCAATAAGTGACTTGACGGTGGTCTCTCGGGTATAGCAACTTCATGTTGCCCACTGTGAAGTCCCGTCTTTGAATTCGCCATCGAAAGCGCCGACTGATCCTTCGAGTGGACTTCGCTTTCCTGAGATGGACCGTTGGATTCAATATCGAAAGGCTGATCGTGTTCTACAGAGGCACTTCTCTGAGCAACATTTGAGCAATTTATTGATGCCGATTGTTGAAGTTCGCTCGTCAGGGGTCCGAGAAGTGTCCAGCCTAGTATCGTTCGCGTAGCGAATGGTTCTTTTCGATTGCTTATGCTCTGTTCAAGCACCCAGTGAGCCTCTGGTACATTGCATCCAATTAGTATGTCGACGTGGGGGCTAGAAACTTCTTCGAACTCTATGTCCCTGAGATGAGACCATCTCTTGGCGATCGATCTAACAGAGTCGACTGGTCTCATTGGCAAGCTGTCTATTGCAAAAGCTTCCGGAATTTCTACGGTCCCCTCATCAGATAAAGACGTTAACTGCAGGGTCAGCCTCTTAGAATTGCTAACATGACCCCCTGCAATCGTGCTGATAGTGGGCGAGGTAGGCTCGCCTACTAGTTCACAGCTTTCTACAAGCTCGCGAGTAATCAGCGAGGTATCCGACCCCGTGTCCAAAAATGCATTGACCCTCCTCAGTCCTTTAGGTGTCACGATACCGACAGGTACGATGCCTAATCTTGTCGGTTTGAAATCATCATGTCCCGTTGAACAGACAATTTTGGGTTCATCTGGCTGAATAGGTCTATTGTTGAGAAGGCCATGCAGTAACGAGTGGTGATTACCCAAGCATCCGTCTTGGTTGCATTTCACTCTTAAGCTGCATTCAGAGGCTCGATGAGAGTTGTTCAAACACATAAAGCATGAGCCAATCCTTTTTACTGCGCACCACCAATCGGGTACACTCATCCCATGAAAGGTCGGACAATCTGGTAACCGATGCAGGGAGTTGCATAGCTTGCATTCAGCTGACCTCTCGGGTTCTTGACTTATCATGTGCATGTAAGCCAAAGACTGGGTTTGGTTACAGTCCTTCTCCACAATTTGAGATGTTGGTTCCCTTCGCGCCAGTCTGCAACTTTCGCGTACGATTTGTCCAAACCGACTGTTGGCGATACGGGATTGACGACCTATGAACTCCGTCAAATCGTTGAACGTAGATTCCCGCTCAAGCATATTTATTTTTTCAGCTTCCTCTGCCCATCGGCTCTGTAAATCAATAGACAGACATCGGACAATGCATTCCTGTGTGTGCAATGCATTCAGATCAGACTGGTATCCTAAGTGCTCCAGTGCTATACTGCAATTCTGCATTTTTATCACCAAACTCGACAGTGATTCAGCCTTGCCCTCAGTCCTTTTCGCCTCCAATAAAACACTATCAATTAGGCTTCTAGCCACCTTGAATGGTTGTCCAAACAAATCTTTCAGGATTCTGCGCGCCCTGATGTACCCCATCGGTGGATCAAGCATCGCGCAGCCTTCGATAGCACTTTTGGCTCTCCCACGACAGTAATGTAATAAATACAAAAACCTTTGACCAGGATCTGCAACTTTGCACTCAACAAAGTTTTCGAACTGTTTCATGAATATACAGTATTGCTCGGGGTGCCCGTCGAAGTGGGACAGCTCCACTCTCGGCAGGTCAGGAGCCAAAACCTCGGTAGTTTCAGGCTGTCTCAAGGGTTTATATTCGTCGATCACAGTGCCTTTTCGATGTTGACATTGTGAACTACATGGACTCTTTGCTGGCTCTCTGAGACCAGTTCCTTGTGTAAGGGGCTCTGCTTCCTTTCTGGCTAACCGCAGCTCGTTTTCTAATTCTATTACTCTCATTCTATAAGTACTAATATCGTCAAACGCATCGCGGTTAGAAATATATGACCTGGCACTGACAGAGCTAGTAAACTTAGTATTATCTAGAGAATCAATAACACCCGAACCATCCCCAGAGACTTGCCGAGTTATTTCCTGTTGTCTCAAAATGTCCTTGCTTCCTCGTCTGGGCATTTCCAATGAGTTTTCTTGTCCAGGTTCCACTTGAGTACTGTAAGTCGAATCTCGCAAATCGAGCAACGCGTAGCCAATTCAAATGAATCCCAAAACCAGAACAAGATTGATTCGTAGTTTCTACGGTACTAAATTGAAATGCACAAAGGATACAAATATATACGAACCTCAAGTATGCGGCCAAATAGACTTCACAGTAAAACCCAAAGGTCCAAAGCCCCGTGGCTCAAGCACGACAGTCAGAAACGGTTCAAGGCCAAATTCAAATGTCTCACATGGATAAACAAACGTGAAAATGTGTGGTGTGTGAGCGAGCTTTCCAAGATAATGTTAAATATAGTCAAATTCACAAAGCACGTTGAGCATTTAGAAGGATTTTCAGTATTCGTTCGTTACACAGGGTCAGGCAGAAGTACTGTGGGCTCAGCTCGTACGCTCATTTGCTTTGGGGACGTCCCGTAGGCTGGATCGGGGGAAAGCATTAACGGGGAATGCATGCTACATTGGTGGGGCGCAAGGCATTAGTCGGATGCCTTCTGAACCAGAAGTAATATTGGTATTTTGGGGTTTTTAGAGGCACGAGGGAGAATGCTCACCCTAAAGGGAGTACTTCCCAGTTTTTCTCCGCCCGCCATTAATACGGCGTGACCCAGGGGTGCAACACTACTAGGGTTTGCTGTTTTCCCCGCATAGTAAGGCAACCGCAGGCTTGTTGCAATATTCCTTTTGGTCGCGTCGCGGTCCTTTGCTGCGGTAGAGGGAGGATGTCAGAAGCAGGCACACTGAACCGTCCGAACACCTGGGGGAGTGTATGGTTGACCGCTCGCTTCTAGCAAGGCCAGAGCCCTACTACTTGCAGCCTATATGTGAGCCGGTTGTTGCCAGCACAGCCTGCAGTGATACATCGGGACGACCTACAGATGGTTAGTAGTTTTATTGATTGAGTATCAAAGGTTTTATAACGATCAGCAGTGAGGGGACTCCGTGGTACATGAGGAATGGGTGACCTGTGTTCCGTTGGGGTTAAAACCTCAGTCATGTGGAAAGAAGAGGAGTCGAGCTGTGTGTGACTTGTTCAATTTGGGTTGACCACCAGATGGAGAAAATGGAGCCTGACAGGAACTGCATTTTTGGGTTGGAGGCATGGACGGAGAGCAAATCAAAAATAACGCCGGGGCCGATGAAAGTTTACCGCTTGTACTGCTAGTGGTGCTACTTGTATCGAGGAGAGGTTCCATAGACTCCGGCCTCAGTCTTAAGGACAAAATCTTAGGCAGCATGAAATGGTAGGTTTGTTTTAAGGTAGGGATAACGACGAAGAAAGGTCGGGTGCAACCCAGCAAATATCAGTGGTTCAGGTTAATATCCGGTCCACCGTTAGTTAGCAGGGTTTGGAAACAGATGTGAGTGTAAATTTTTTTGTGAGGATACAAATAGTATAGGCATGGCACGAGGGCTGGGTGTATGATTTAGATTGGAGTAGTGATAAAACAAGGAAACCGGAGCCGATTCTCAGAATCCCATTTAGAACCCCCACCAAGCACTCCAAGTACACCCCAAACAATTCATACTTGTTGGCAAGCAGGACGCAACCCTGCATCACCCTTAAGCAGCCAACCCCACCCCGTTGTATTAGCGTGGTACCTCGGCTAATCGACAAGGTCCTCCCAACTCCACTCTACAATACAGGCGAAAACGGCCACCGAGTAGCGCATCATCATGCATCGGGATCAAACACACCATATTCTCCAAGTTTCCCGAAACAGTTTTCCAATCATCTGGCTGAGCGTCAGCATCTCCCGTCGAACCTCCGTAACCAATTTCTCTCTCCTCCAATGATACAAATAAGTAACCCCCAGTCGAATTATAACCAATGGCCTCAATTGTCTAGCTCCGCGCCCTTTCCTGAACACAGGATGGGCCAGCCCAACCAACTACAGTTATTTCGTCGGTCCTGGTCAAGCGGCAACTACCCGCCCCCTGCATACCCCGTTGAACCCAGTCACCACTAATTTCTGCCATCTCACTTGCCGCTACCCATTACCTCAGCATCCAACCCCCCACCTGGCTACTTCAACCACCCCGGAAATCCCACCTCCCCAAACGACCAATTTTTTTTGACGGCACCCCCCCAACCCAGCTTCACCCCTTCTTCACAATGCCGGCTCCCCACTTCTAACCCCTGTTTAGACTCCTTCACTTCTATACATGACAACCCTGTCGTTATGAGTCCACTTAATGACGTTTACCACCTCGGTAGTGTTAGCCATCAACACCCGCAGATGGTTATTCCCACTCCACACCATGACGGCACAGTTGCACTTAATTTGCCTCTCATTAACGCTCGCTCATTACTGAATAAAACCCATACTCTCCGTAATATAGTACTGTCTTCCGACTTCGACATCACTGTCATAACCGAAACCTGGCTAAATGATTCTGTCCCATTGGACCAAATCTCTATTGCTGGTTATCAAACCTTCATGAGAAAATCGTCGTCGTCGTGGAGGAGGCTGTCTAATCCACGTTAAAAACGGCTTGCCTACCATTCCTCTCACTGATCCAATACTGGACTCAATTCAGGACTCAATATGGGTAACGGTTCTTCTGGCCAACTCTCCGCTCCATATCGGCTGCGTTTATCGACCACCCAATTCAAACACCACGGACCTCGCCCACGTAGTCAAAGCCTCTGACCACTTTGCACTATTACCCTCCTCGTAAAAAATCATTGCTGGCGATTTCAATGCACCTAATATCTGCTGGGACATCATGTCATCACCCCAATACTTCACGAGCTTCGTTTCGACCATACGCGCAGGGCGCTGGGTCCAACACGTAATGACACCAACCAGAGGAAACAAAATACTTGACCTGATATTTACCATTGGCCTATTGCATATGATAACTACCGCACTAACCCTTTTCCCAGGCAGTGACCAAAGAATGGTATCTCGCAGATTCACAGCCGGACCCACAGACCCCATATGTAGCTCATCTCAACAGCCCCTGCACACGATCAACCGGACAAACCTCAAGCCCATGCTTCGATCCCTCAACTGGGATGACTACTTCTTGTAGCACGACCCTCAGCTCGCCAGTGACGTACTCTACCATAAGCTACATAGCTGTTTGTCAGCAATCACCACCATTGGGACAAACCGTTCTCAAGCCCGCGGCTCCTACCAAACAAGGCTGCAAAATAAACATGCAAAACTGCAGAAGATCTACAATAAAACCAAGGACTTCTCCATACTATTGCAACTTCACTCTCTCTCTGTCACCATCAGTCTTCGGACTAATGAACTGCTGAGAAAGCAGGAGCTTCCGGCCTTGAATTCCTTCGACAGATCGTACCGATTGTTCCGACTGCTGAAGAGCAGAAATCAGAGAGAGCCTACGGGGATACCATATCTAATTTTGGGAAACAGCACGCATATTAAATCTGCAGCTGAAATCGCTGAGGCGCTCAATACCTTCTTTTCAGAATCCATGACCACTGACGCCACTGTAAACCCGCCACCCGTTCCCCTCATCACCGAGCAAGTTCTCTCTGACATTGAATTCAGTTTGAACGATGTGACCCACCTGCTGCTGCGTGTTAGACCCTCCTCCCGCCCTGGCTATGACGGCATCCTTCCAGCACTCTTTCATCTTGGTGGAACTGACATCGCTGCTATCTGTATGAATCTCTACAACTTATCCCTTAAAAATGGCATTTTTCCATCCCAGTGGAAAACTTCAACCATCATTCCTATCCACAAAAAAGGTCCAGTGCATGACCCTTCAAATTATCGTCCTATCAACCATACCCCTTTAGCTGCCAGAATAATGGAGCGTTTGATTAAACAGCGGATGTCCGATTATCTCATTTCCCATAACCTCATTCACAGCGGCCAACATGGCTTCCTAAAGTCACGTTCTTGTACCACATGCCAGTTTGATTTCTTCAACCTAGTGACCACGGCAGCTGACGACGGAAAATCTATGATTTTCATCTACCTCGATATGACCAAGGCATTTGACCGAGTTCCTCACTCCCGATTGTTAACAAAACTCCGGGCCTATGGTATCCATGACCCGCTTTTATCATGGATCACTTCTTACCCAGGTTGTATATGCTAATGGTCATCTATCGCAACCGGCGCCTGTCACTAGTGGAGTCATACAAGGAAGTGTACTTGGTCCGCTATTTTTCTTACTGTATATTAACGACATTTGTTCGATTGTGCGACATGGCACACCTTTCCTCTTCGCCGACGACATCAAAATCGTGTATGATTTCCGCCATCAAGATTTGAGCACAGCACTGTCTGAAATAGGTAGTGATCTTGAGAAACTTGATCAATGGTGCACTTCAGGGCAAATGTGCTTCTCGACATCTAAAAGCTTCTACACAACCTACAGATGTAAAGTCCCCCTCGGAACTCTGTCACTGAACCAAGTACTCATCGCCCCAAGCTCATCAGTGAAGGATCTTGGGCTTCGATACACTAACAATCTACAATTTTCGGAGCATGTCTCATTTCAGACGGCCAGGGCCAGACAGATAATAGGCCTAGTTCTCAGATCATTTAAAATGAAACATAGTATCCTCCTTACATACCAATCCCATGCTAGACTCCACCTCGAATACTGCCCTATAATCTTCTCTGGAATGTCTAAATCTGACAGAATACGCCTGGAGAAAGTCCAGCGCACCTTCACCAAGAAGCTAATGGGATATTCCTCTCCACTGAGCTATAAAGAGCGATGCATTCTATTAAAACTTGACCCCGTATGGCTTAGACATGTCGGGCTTAACTTGTGTTTTCTATACAGACTTATTCATTGCTCTGCGTTCACTTCTACCAACTCTATACAGTTTTCTCTACCCTCATCTTACCCTCTGCGCCACAGAGACTTCAGTCTGACCATCCCACATTGCAGGCTGGCAATCAGATCCAACTTCTTTCTCATTAAATATTCAAAGCTTTGGAATAAGCTGCCTCAGACCGTTCGCAAATGTGCGTCAATAACCCAGTTCAGCCATGCCCTTAAATCACAACTTACCGTTAGTCATATGTTATCTTTGACTAACGCCAGCATATCTGAGGATCGAGCCTATGAAGAAGGCATCGAACTTTAGAACCCTAGCTTCAGTCTCTCCTCCCGCTCTCTGCTATCCGTCGAGCTGGCCTTCAAAAACGGGTTCAACTACTAGGATCATGGCACCATATTCCAAACCTACCATTTTATGCCTAACGACAGACGATAGGCTTACCATTTATTATTATTTTTTACGTATAACCCACATTGCAGAAGGATAGTTTTTGTCGTTTACAACTATAAATATCTAGATGCCTGCCGGTTCTCGCTACTCACCCACGTTCAACTACCATCACCTAACCCTTATACATCCCTGCCTCATTTAATTCACTAGTCGGTTTCCACAACCATGTCTAAACAATTACTGCCTCCCTAGCCATATAGTACTACGGCAGCTATGTAAAACAACTCTTCTCTAGCTGAAGGTTTTAGCCAATGATGTTTTCCCCCTGCACCAAATTATCCAGTGGTGCTGGATCCTAAGACATTAAGTCCCACCACTTACTAATTCACTCCTTGATCCTCTTATTTATCCTGGCTTCCGCTCCTCTCAAATTTATACATTTATATATATATATACATATATATGCATATATATATATATATACTCACTACTGTCCTATAATTATTAACACAAGCACGGTGAGTTACTCAACGCTCCTCGATATCTCTTAGCTTACAATGCCTCTCTTCCGCACCAGGTCCCACCACACACACTTCCCTCACCACCTCTGCGATTTCGAACTGGAAAATCCAGTCTGATTCATCCCACTTAGCGTGACTCACTAACTGAACTCAACACCCAGTTATGCCGTTACCATTTCTGCTCCCACCCTATCCCCCAGCTAAGGTTCTTCTGTAATTTCATGCAGAACTTGGTCTCTACTCTTCCTCAATGACCACTCTAGGCGAAATACTAACTTACCCATTGAAAGTTTTAGTCTCACGTTTCATGGCCTCAATGTGCCTTTGGGATCCTCCGCACCGATGAGCCCGTGCTCAACTTTTGTTCTTCTTTCCGTTAACCGTTGATCTTCAGCTGCGTCACTCTATCTCACTTTCCTTGCCATAGTCTTTTACGTCCGACCGCTTTCGCATGACCCGTCCGATGATCGCACCCACCTATACATCAATATATATATATATATATGTATATATATATATGTACATATACCTTGGGTATGCTCCACTCACTTTTGCTCCCCTTCCTAACTAGATTGTGCCATTTTACAACACAATTTGCATATATATAAATAAAACCGCTCCGTCCTTTAGCGATGGGTGCTCGCTCTCACTTAATTCCTGGCTCAGGCTAGAACTCAGCCGTCCCATCCTGCTTTTTTGTGCCCTTCTCGTACACTGAAGCCTTGCCACACGGATTACCATTCCTTAGTAACTAGGCTTCACTTCTCTACGCATATGCTCATGGTAAGTTAAGACCCCATTCCAACCGGAATTCGTATGCCCCTGCCAAATACCAGCACGTCTGCCCCCACATGAAAAATCCTCATTTTTACACTCAGTGTTTTTTTCCTTTTTTACTGTTTGCCGTCCTCGACCACAGCTGGTGAACTGACCAGACTGTTATCTTCCTATTTTCTGACTCTTCTTCCAGACCATACCATCTACTATTGTTTTATTCCTGGTTCCCAAACGGACACCCTCTCCTCATCCACCGCCTGCCTGATATCGCCCTAAATCTCTACTTTCACCCAACTACCCTAGAATGCTACCAGTCTCTGTCTAGGGATCCCTAATAGACCGGTCCACTAGCCAAACGATAACTAATTGTTCGGATAACAAAACGTTCATTTTCCTGCTTCCATAAAAACGATAATTATAACCCACAGCTGGAACACTCTCCAGACCGCCGCACTCCTGATCTCTTCCAGATTGCATTGGTTACTTGGGTATCCATCGGCCAAATCGACGTTTATTCCGGATTACCGTAAGGACTGGACGATTTGATCAATGGTTTAAACCTATACTCTCGCCCGCTGACGTTACATGGGGCACCGTACATGGATTAACAAAACCTCATGAAAGTCTCACCGGATCGCAGAGGTGATTCCTGACACCAACCATCAACACATCCGCTCAACGTCTATTCCCAAATAATCCAACCCAACAGTTCAATTCTTCCCGTGTTGCAGTACGAAACCAATGGCCGGAACCCAGCCTTTGCAGCTGTCAACTTCGTCAAACCAGCCCTTTTTTACCTGCTTCCCTCAACATGCTACCTGCCACCACCTGCAACCAAGGTATTTATGAAACAGAATACTAGCCATCTGCAGCCAACCATAATTTGGTTAACAATTTTCTATCACATACAAAAAAAAATTTACACTCTTCCAACTTCTGCCTAGCCGAACCATTGACGTTTGTCTCCACTAATCCGTTTCATTGACGGCTTTTCTTTTCGTTAAAAGTCCGTTATATGTCCATACACCATTCATGCTCTTCAAAAGTTCACTGAAGTCCCTGCGAAGCTTTTCGCCTTCATTTGAATTTCCATATGACACTGTACTCACCTGCACAAAAGGTCCGTTTTATTATCACCTTTGACTCACTTGCTTTTATTTCACATGCTTCCTCCACAATTAGTTACCCAATGCTGGATCAGTGTCCAATATTCCGCTGGTATCTCTGACTGCACTTTGAAAGCCCCACGCTTGTTTTACTTCTAACAATGTTCTTTGGCATCTCTTCCGCCCGGTTACTCGTTGGTGACCGTCCATTTGTCGCTTATATCAGTAATCCCACGACTGTTCAGATATCAACACCGCCCTCCAGCGATTTCGAAACCGATTCGAAATTCCCGCCTCAACCATAACCACTTTTGTTCACTCAAACACTACATGACTTTACTGGTGTATTTCGGTTGCTGTGTGATTTATAAATTTAGAATCTGTGAATACCTCACATTGACATGTACTGCTGTATACTCTGATCTTGCCTTGTGCATGTGTATTGACCACGGTCAAGAAATATACTATACTATACTATACTATACATAATACAGAAAGATTATGAAGGTTTGCAATCTTGTGGCTGGGACTAGCCCTAGTTCTGGCAAATATAATAAAACAGTGCTTGGCTCTGGGCAGAAGCAAAAAGGCACATATATATATACATGGGCTGGACTGTCGGACGGGTCGTGAGATGAGGGTTGCATGCAAAAGACAGCTACTCATTGTGGTCCAGTAGTCCAGACAGTCATCCTGTGCTCGGCCTACAATAATTTTACTGCAGGTCACGCTGGCTATGGATGGCGCTTCAAAGAGTTTGCTTAGGGTTCCATTAAATTGTTCTGACGTGAAGCACAGTCACTGAGAGTTAGGAAGCACAGTCCAGAGTCTAGAGTAGATAGCCGTGACATATCCAAATGTGACTGAGGGTCTACGGAATAATGGTGATAAACCATGGAACAGATGAAGCCTGTTAGCAGTGCGTGGAGAGTCCTACAGTGGCCCTCCAAAAATGTAAACCCATACGGAACGGATTAATTCAAAAAGATTCAAAAAAGGATTCGATAAGCCGGCAGCGAAGAACAACTAGTGGGCGGAGTCATGTTTAAATACTTTGGTAGTGAATTCTGGAAGATGATCATATGCAGCCTTTGTAATTCCAAAACGGTCAGCAATGAGAAGGAGGAAAATGCCAAATGTTCCTGGAAAGCAAGGTGGTTCAAAGAAGCGGGGTGGTGACTGAGAAGCCAAGGTCTTTTCCGCAAGTTTGACTTTCGGCTATGTGAACATTGAACAAGCGCAAAATAGCTGGAGCAAAAAGGAATTTATCCATAGCATGCAAGAATTAAGGCTTTGACTGAGAACGTACAATTATCAAGGGGAGTTTATTCCGGATTCTGGGGCACGTGAAGAGAAAGAGCTCTGAGCGTGGAACAGTCCCAGCGCGGGTGCAATGATAGTATGCCATCTATTACGGAGCAAATATCAAGTATCCTGGGAGAAAAATAATTGGTCTAAGGAACAAGATTGCTGAGTCAATAACTTGTACAGAAATACCAGGTTTATCTTGATGCCGCGAAGCCATAATGGTCCGATTTTGAGATATAAGCACCGTTTTCTATGGTTTACTTGTAACGATCACCTAATAGACTGCTTCGTAAATCTTCTTTGAATATATCCAGTAAGAATCTTATCAGAATTTTGCATACTAGAGAAGAATAAAGGACAATGTTTGGGGAGGGATCTGGCACGTACTTTGTACATGTAATGAGTGCTGCCCCCAAGCAGAAGGGATCTGAACAGAAGATCGAGACACAACTTAACCCTCGCCATTTGGAGGACAACATGTTAGGAGACGTTAAAACAGTGGGAATAACTTAAGCCAGGGTCTCTCACCAACAGCTGGCTGTCGAAGGGTGAACATCAGATGCATAAGGAATCTGGAGGATCCTGGCATTTGTAGGTAAGGAAAAAGCACTTATCGGTGGAAAATGTCATCTCCCGGGTTGAGCATCATTCATCGATGGCGGCTAAGTCAGTGGAAATTTTAGAGTTGATGGTTTTGAGCCTGCCGGGCGAAAAAGTGTAAACTATCTTGATGTCGCCGTTAGGTGGGGTCGGGAACGTATCACCCATGTATAGTAGGAAAAAATGGGGTCCCAAACACTACCCTAGGCGACACCGCCAGTACCAGGCCTAGTGCTGGAGGTGGGCCCGTCAACTAAAACAACCTGTGAACGCTGAGATTAGTAAGATAAAGGCCATTTAAGTAGAGGTTGTCAAAAGGTGAGGATGAAATATACGATCAGATATCTCAGACAAGTCTATATTAAATACATTGAAAGTTTTCCAGCTTCAGCTAGTTCGGTGACGAGATTCAAAAAGTCAGACTGATAAGTCACGCGGGTCAGTGAATGGAGAACTCAATGTTATTTGTAATTATTAGGAGTGGGGCTCAAAAAGTAGTCAACAAAGTGATCTTTTACTCTTTTTTTGATTATTCTGGATAAAATGGTGGTACGGTTTATAGGATAATAAATGACTATCTCATGTGAGGTTCCCCCCTTACGAGCGGCAGCAATTACCGAGAGCTTCCAACGAGCAGATACGGTGCTACCATTAACTGAAAGAGTGAAGAAGCTGAGCAGCAGAATGGGGAAATCCGGTCCGTCATTGAAAAGAGGAAGTGGTGGTAGGCAACTGGGGCCTAATTCAGGGGGTTTGATATCGGATAATAGCTTGGTAATACTCCTGTCTTTGAAAAGTGCGGTAGAACAGTGTCGGTAACGGGTAAAGATTGGGGAGGGGTAACGCAAATGAGTGGAGCCGTGGTTGAAGCGAAAAATGCGTCGAAGGCTTCGGCTAGGTAAGGTGGAGATGTGATCAATGAGTTTCTAGTCATGATAGGGAGTTGAAAGCCAGCCTTCAAGTCAGCGTTCCCAGAATTATGCGACATATGAGGAAGATGGGACTTGTTCGCATGGCTGGAAGTCTCAGCTTAACGAGGCCACACATCATCCTGCTTCTGGAAAAATACGGAGAGGCTGCTTAGACAAATAAAACTTAAGTCGTCAGAACTATATAGTTGCTTGAGGGGATTATGGTACTCTTTGTGGAGCGGTGGGACAGTGGACGCTTTTTGCATACAGCCTGAGAAGTATAAGGCAAATTGTTCAGACAGCTGGAAAAGGAGCGGATAATGCCCGCAACAATCTGAGGGGCAGAGGTGAGTGTGACTGTGTGTGTGTGTGACTTTCAAAACTCAACTTTTGCACAAGAATGAACTGTCGGAGGGACTTGTGGGAATAGGAGCGCCATGTGGTGGATTTACGTTCATTTCTGGCAATCATCATCTTTATTGCCACCCCGCACATGAACTTCGCTCTATCACACCGAACCAAGCGTGTGTTACTGACACTCCAATGGCGGGCATTTTATGAATAAGTATTAGAAACAGCATGTTCCCTATTCTGGTAGGTTTGGAAATATGTTGTATCCAGCCACCAAGAGGAACACTAGTTGTTGGGTCCACAAAATTGGGACGAGCCGAGAGGGTAGATAAGCCAGCTTGAGGAGGATTAAAGTCACCCGCAATGAGCTTGGTTCCATAAGGGAGGACGGGGCGGTATTCGGAAGATTCAACAATAAGTGGAAACAGGGAAATAGGGAATTTAGCGAGCGATACACGCAGTCAGTATAAAGAACAGTGCTTCGAGGGCTGAAAGAGAACCAAAGAGGTTAGGGGACAGAATCGAAGGCACTGTGTAAAGGGGGGGGGGTCGTCAAGCAGATTTCCTCGACACAAGCTATGCACCCACCACCACGCGGGTTCAGCCTATTGGTTCTTAGAGGATTTTACCCCAGAAAAGATAGTTCATCATCGGTGGCTACCTCAGACAGCCGGGAATCCTTTAGCAAGTTACTTTTGCAGTTATATGTAGGGAAAAGGTTTTTTAATGGAAGAAGTTTACCGAGAATAGGACGAGAGTTGAATAGGTCTAAAGATACGCCACTTGTGGGGAGTGGTGCAGGCATATCAGGCGGGCAGTGTAAGTTGGAAAATGACAGGCTGTCACCACTGAGAGGAGCGAGGGTCATAGTTGAAGGTAAATATATGAATTTAGAGGCTAATGGAGGTTCAGGTGGGGTGGCTTTCAGCCGAGCTAGGGTAACTGGTGGCGAGAAGAGGACAGCTGAGAGGCAGAACAACTGGGCTTGAACGGCGGGGGAAGTGTCGGAACAAACGGAAAGTTCTGTGGAATTTGTTGGGTCTATGACAAGCGAGGGTGAATAGGAACAGTTGAGAAATACTGGCCAATCGGAATCGAGCAGTGATTGAACAGAGGATAAGAGGGTAGGGTTGGAAATATCTGGGGAGTGGGGTCATGGAAGGGAAGATTAGGCTGCTCGTTATGGGAGGGGTAAAGCAAGTTTGGCAGTACACCATATATGGAGCTCTTAGATCCAGGTGCAGTAGAGATAATTGTCAGATGGGGAGTACAACGTGAGGCAGAAGAGACGGCATGTGAAGGCCGTATTTTAGTATTAGTAAGTAGCAAATGAGATGAATTTGTGAGGGCCACCGAAGCATAGGAACAAGGGATATTTTCCAAGGCCTAAACTAGATTCTATTAGCTAAGGCGAGTTGACTTATTAGGAGTCAGTTGGATGAAGGAGGGGTTTGTGTGAACAGTGGGCAGACTGGTGTACCTATTCCTCGTGGTGACGAATGGGTTTCCAGCGGGGGGAACAGAGAGTGAGTTTTAGTTGAGGGTATACACGACAGGCGACTAAGTAGAAGAGTGGGGCAACAGTTGCCGTCTTTACTGGGTGGCAGCAGAGGGGGAGAAACAGGCATCCAGATCGACAGTAGTAGGATTCCATCTAAAGGAGTCCAGAGCAGGAGATGAGGGGCAACGAAGGCACGACAAGAAGAGGCGGTAAGTGCGTATGAAGATAAAGAGGTGGGAACGTGAGAAGAAGCGGTGCAATGGCCAGCCGTCTGTGTCGAAAGCTTGGGACCATCAGACGTCATTATCCTGGGGGAAGCTGAGATAGATCTAGTAATTCCTATTTGAGGAGGGGTTTTACCTTCGGCTATTGTTACGTTTTTAGAGAGGGGTGGGAAGCTTCGGCGGCAAGCATTTTATTGAACTCTTTGGCGGATAGATCTTCTGAGGATAGCATAAGGATTGGACGGTTGAAACAATGAAAGAACTTTCGCAGTCCTGATATTTGGCAAGGAAGGTGGGCCATATCACAAGCATTCAACAATGTATGCTTGACGTGCCCGAGGGGTTTTCCCTCTGGAATTTTAAAAACAACAGCTTAAGAAAGTTTTCTGTTCTTAGAAAAATCTCGGAGGCAAGAGAATCGGCAAAACGGCCAGCCGCCTTCACGCTGCGAGGGGTTGAATGTTCGGTGTGTACAGTGATATAAAGTGGGGTGGCGAGTTTGGACACAGTATCTTCAAACGTTAAAGACTGTAAATTCATGTATGAAATGCTTTGGTCTAAAAGTGCTGTTCTTTTCGTCGTCAAGCCTTCAAAGTCACAGGGGTCAACCGAGCATTGTTTTAGAGCTAGGGGAGTTTGAATGAGCCTTTTTTCTATCAACCGGCGTATGGGAAGGTAAAGAATTGTTGGAAGGCTTTTTTACTATGCGCGTCATTTTGAACTTTCAGGAACACGCTGTGAGTTAGGCAAAACAGTGTGGACCAACTCAATTCAGACTAGATGTTACTGTTGAGAAACATTCCCGAAATTTCTGCGATTTACGAGAATGCCCTAAAAAGCTGCAATTTTAGGGATTGCCCGAGACAGCTGAGAAAAATGTACAGCTAATCGCATGTAGAAGAACCTGGTGTGGCTCCGTTTTTGTCTGAAGTTTTTGTGCATTCAGTAAGTTCCGTGTATGCCCACTTTAAAGCCTCCTCAATTAACGTGGAACCAAGTGCTGGACGAGTAACACTGGATCCCGAAGTTCACCTTATCCTTTGCTCACTGTGATTAACCACAGCTTTAGCTAGCCGGATAATTTCCCATATGCTTGCTACTTTTTCCTTCACTTCCGGTAATCGTAAATGCAGGCGAGAGTGCAAAATGGGTGTCTAACCAGTATGAGGGATCGATACGCGAGGGAAATTCCAAGTGCAGCTACATCTAATTAGGTTAACCGCATACCAGTGGGTTGCAGAAATCTTATATCACCTGGAATTTCTAATTGTTACTAAGGGGCACAAAACTTCCGCTCTTCCTGACTCAGAACTTCCGTCTCGGGGAACTTACTTCCAGATTTTCGGCTTCTCTTCCGCTTTCTGTACAAGACGTCTTCTGTTCCATACTTACTGTTCGTTTCTTCGAACAATTCACAAAAATGGCCTAAATATCCAGCTGAAAATCTGTAAGAAGTCACGATTTTCCCTTTACCTTGATCTCTACGCAGGATCACGCCACGGTATGACTCGCTTCCAACATAGGCCCCTTCTGCTTTCCCAGAGTTTCATATATAGCCTGTGTTGAGCATTTCCCCTGCTGAATGAAGCTTGTACCCCAGCTGGAGGTTGAAACTTCAGTTTGCGAAGCTTCCATGACCCCAGACCAGCGCGCCTTATGGGCCAAGACATGAGCCGGAGATGTCTGTCTCTCGCTTGGCACCGAAACTCAGAAGGGTGACTGGAATACTGTGATGCTCACAGTACCCAGTTCTTTCTGTGCAGAAAAGTATGCGCAAATTGCCTCGACACCTTATGCCGCAACCATAGTAGCAAACCATCGCCCAAGCAAAAATTGCACCGAAAACTTCCCTGTACCAGTGGCGGCCCCAGTTTTCCAGAAGGGACAAAAACGTCCGTGGATGAATTGAGGAGAGTCTCTGATGAAACATTTATCCCCTTGATCAACGGGTTTTGGTGGCCAGCATACCTGAAGCCACTGAACCAGCCACTGCGGAGCGTATTCACTGTGACCTCATTTTGACGCATGAATCAGGTTGTCTCCAATTTTCCCTTTTTCCGTCGTTAGGGCTTGATTTTGGGTCACATCTAGTAGCAACATTTATCCACACTAAAGCGTCATATTGCCCGTGACAATAACTGCGACACACCATTCTGCGTCCGTAATTTATTACCGCGAGAAATCTACAAAACCCGCTACCTAGAAATCTAGATCTATTACTACTACAAATAGCCCTTTGCAAGCCCAACCTTAAAATACACAGCGTTCTTTAGCTAGCTCAACTCTTTTGGTGATCGTCCGTTCCTTGGCGCCACCCCACAGTGAGATCGTAAAATATCAGCACAAGACCCTTCTAGGAAATTAGGTATGAAGCCTAACTAAAAATATTTCTGGCGACTCCATCTGTGAAACCATTGTCGATTCTCGAACAATTCACGGGAATAACTGAACCATCACATCAATTCGTTTATCGATTTAAATCGGTATAATTTTTGCTTAGCTATCTAGAGTAATACTAAAAAATTACGGCTTTTTAGTGTGGTCCCGTAACTCCAAAAACTTTCTAAGGATTTCCTCCGGACGCAAAATCTTGACCTAAACAGCTAATTTAAAAATTCTTGCAAAAGAAGTCTTTGAACTGCTTCCCAGGATATGAACTGAGGGAAACTTGTGTCTAAAATAAGAAAAAGTTGGCACCATCGTGCGCGACTGTGTGGCAGTCGACCACCCAATTCAGCATATTAATTCAGGGAATTCCCTGAAAGAAGTCCTCGTTTAATTTCAGAGACTCTATATCAACAGTTCCATAGTTTTAAGTTTCTTTGATCCAGAGCCACAGAGTTACACGTTTTTATTTCAGTAAGCCTGTACATTGGGGAACGTAAGACTACTCTGTGTATTTAGCTCTCTAGTGCAATCGCGGTCAGTGTTGCAATGCCCAAACTGCCGGCTAGACAAACCGCATTATCACTGGTTGGTCGTACCAACATCCGACCAAAAGTACTCGCCAAGTCGAAAGTCGCAAAACTCCCACTGAATCCTTGTTCCGTTAGCCTGACCGATGTATTTGGCGGGGCAAACAAAAGGGCAGAGACCATAGAACACAATCTCCTTAATCTCAGTAGCCACATTTCTTTGATTGATACGACCCTATCCAAGCTAATTCCGCTCACGTACATCTCTGAACCTCCAACAAATCCGTCAACCCTAGACCTAGTCGCGGCTGGGCGTTTCATAGACACCATTGCCTCAGAAATAGTTCGAAGAATCAGTAACTCAAAAAATGCTGTGGTATTTAATATTCCCGACAGAATCCCTGTTGAGAAAGTAAAACATAACCTTCTAAGTTCTATTAATATGGCACACCACCCCTGCCAGTGCTTTCGGCTGCGAAAGAACATTCAACGCAAATCCTGCCCAGTGTTGTTCAAATTTCATGAAGAGGAACCCGCTAAACAATTCATTAAGAGCCTATCCACCGTCGCTTTGAGATCTCCGTTCAAGAACATTAAAATTGCTGCCGACAAAACCCCATTACAAAGGGAATTCGCCAGGTCCACGAGCACGCATTCAGCTTCGTCAAAAATTGTCCGCCCTCAACTATCCGCTTCTTCTCAGTCTGACGATGCGCAAAATGCATGCGATATCAATTCGGCTTCATGTTCACCAGAACATCGATCCCATATGTTTGACGTCGATTTAGATATATCCAGTTCAACGTCACCTCACCAGCCAGCGCCTAAGAAACCAAGAAGCATAGAGTTTACCCCTGGCAAGCTGTCCTCTCTTGGGCTGACTAACTCGATTCCACCATTACCTATCACCGAAATATCGGCCACGACCGATGACGATGCGAACCGCCTAACTGGCTTAACAGCCATACCCAGAAATCCTCAACCCATCAGCGGAGTCACCCCAAATTCTTCTTTGCCATCTCTCCACTCGGCTCCAATAGCCACTCGGCAATCTACGGTGCCTAGGCCATCCCCCAAACCAGCGAAAACATCATTACTATGTGGACTGCACATTGTTGACACTACGGTCAATCCTAACTCACTCATCAAGCCACACTTCCAACGGCTAAGGACCCCAAGCGAGGCAACACTGAGTGCAACAATGGACAAGAAAACGTCATTCAAGAACTATCTCCCCAATCCAAACCACCAACCACTAGTTGCACCGTACATTCCACCCAGTATCGCGTTCTCTTCACCTGGTTATCATCCTCATCAGGCTGGTACAACTAACCTCCGGGCCTCTTCAACAACGCCACCATTCATACCAAACGATTACTTTAGTGTTCTACATAACTTCTATCGTAGCCTAAGTAATATTTTCTCACATGAATCTCTTTCCTTTTATCGTTCACATATCTCACCCACCCTGAATCCCTTTTCTATCGCAGGCCACTTACAACGGTACCCACGACCTCCCAGTCTCCACGCCAACCAACACCCGTATATCCCACTTCCATTTCACATTCCCCCTCCAGGTTACAGCCCATCAAATTACTGATGTCAAGAGGGCACCTGTGTTACCGCCCGTATTAAGGCAGGTGCCAAGATATCTGAGGCTGCTACACGTCCTTTTTCTTTCCCACTTAACAGCTACTTAACCCTCCCTCCTCATATTTCTACGTCCCAGCCACCAGTATCTACCAATAGTAAAGCACTCGACAGTGATCTTTCGCGGTGTTGTTCCGCACTAAGTAGACTTACCAACCGCCGACATCCTTCCAATCTAACGAATCTCATCAGTACTAGCCACACCCAGCTTAGCTTAACAACTAAGCTGACTGCCACGCCAGGTGTTTCTACTCAGCTTATTTCACCATCCACATTACCGACTACTCCATCTCAAGGAATAATGATTGCGTCATCCGATCCGCCTTCAGCAAATGCAATTTCGGAATCCTATAAAGATCTTAACGTTAACCTTGACTCCACTAAACAGTTCTCATTGTTTATGCTGAATGCACGCTTAATAGTGAATAAGATGCGAATGCTGCGTATATTACTGCTCACGTGTGATTACGACCTTATTTTAATTACCGAAACCTGGTTGACAGACAACACTCCAAACGAGGATATCGCTATCACCGGATACCAAGCTTTCAGGAAAAATAGACTCACTCAGAGAGAGGGAGGTTGTCTTATATATGTAAGACAAAACATGCGAGCGAAAATATTTCAGCACCCCATACTCGATAACTTGCCGGATTCAGTTTGGCTACAGGTCACTACAGGATGTTCTGACTTCATTGTTAGTTGCATCTACCGCCCCCCGAATACTAGTCAAAACGACTTTCTGCCTATCATAGAGGCGTTAAACGTTGTTGCGGACATACCCGGCCCAAAACTGGTGGCCGGCGACTTTAACGCACCAGGCATACGTTGGTCCACTTTGAAAGCTCCACATCACTTACTACACTTCTTGACCAGCATTCGTTTAGGAGGATGGACTCAACATGTGATGTACCCAACTAGAGGTAGTAGCATCCTTGATCTCATTTTTATGGTAGGATTATCTCGCATGCACACATCTATCGTGGACAGCATCCCAGATTGTGACCATTTGCCGGTAAAATGTGAGTTTTCAGTGCCAGCACGAACCGTTCACAAACCAACCGTTAAAAGACCGTTCCACCAAGCTAGCTGGAATCAATTACCCTCACTCATTCGCTCGCAGAACTGGGATACTTTCTTTTTATCTGATGACTTGCATACCGTGGTGGATCATCTTTACTCCACACTAAATGCATGTCTTGACGTAATCACCCCAACCCAAGGTCTACCTGGACGAGATAAACCAAACAGTTTTTGTCGATTAAAGCAGAAGCTTTCTATGCCACAACGCAAATTCCTTAGGTCGAGAGACTTTTCGTTGTTCTTGCAAATGAACCGTTTATCTAATTCTATGAAATTGATTGAAATGTCCCGCAGTAAAAAAACAGGAATTAAGGGCGCTGAGTCACCCCAAGAGGTCCGAAGCTTTATCTAAGCTGATGAAGTTGAGAAACAGTCAGTGCAATCCTCCTATCTCATCCATTATATAACGAACTCCCAAGAGATCTCCGAGGCATTCAGTGCCTATTTTGCTTCGTCTCTAACGACCGATGACTCCCCATGCCTATATCACGTTGAGCCGCTGACATCTGCACAGTTCTCAGCGGTTACATTTCACCCGAACGACTTAACAGTACAGCTAACTAAAACTAGGAGGTCATACCACCCCGGGCCAGATGCCGTACCATCGGCTACTTTTAGTCTAGGTGGCACTGATATCCCATTCTTGCTATCAAAGGTTTTTAATTTATCTATGAGTAGTAGCGTTTTCCCCTCCCATTGGAAAACATCAGTTATTATCCCAATTCCTAAGAAAGGTTCACGCCAGGACCTAACCAACTATCGACCAGTGAACCACACCCCTATAGTTTCCCGAATTATGGAAAGACTGATAAAAAATAAGCTGACAACTCATTTACTAAACAATAATCTCATTAACACTGGACAGCACGGTTTTCTTCAAAAAAGATCCTGTGCCACCTGTATGTGTGACTTCCTTAACCTAATAACTACGGCCACTAACAGTGGTAAATCAGTGATTGTAATCCTCCTTGACATGACTAAAGCTTTCGATCGAGTATCCCACAATAGGCTCATGGCGAAGATGAAAACCTACGGAATTGTTGACCCGATCCTGAGTTGGTTTTCATCATATCTAACATCCCGAAAGCAGGTGGTGGACGTTGATGGCAGTTTATCATCACCTCGACCAGTTACTAGTGGAGTTATTCAGGGTAGTGTACTAGGTCCCTTACTTTTTCTTATATATGTTAATGACATTTTCAACGTCATCACACACGGGGCTGCGTTCCTTTTTGCAGATGACATAAAAATTATGTACTCCTTTGAACCTGACGCCTTAGCTTCTACCATTGCTAGCATAACGAGCGATTTACTATCGCTAGACTCATGGAGCAACCAATGGTTGATGAAATTCTCCGCTGTCAAAAGTTGTATCCTTATGTATAAGTGTCAGGTTCCCGCGGGAATGTTTAAAATTAATGATCAGTTCACCCCCAACAGTCCGGAAGTAAGGGACTTGGGATTACAATATTCTTGTACATTTAATTTCTCCGAACATTCGGCCGTGCAGGTTGCTAAAGCTAGACGGCTAATTGGTCTGATTAATAGAACCTTCAGTCTTACAGAGAGCAAGCTAAGCATTTTTAAAACTCATGTCAGACCACTTCTGGACTATTGCACTGTCGTCTTTTCTAACATGCGGCAGATTGACAGATTTGCAATTGAGAATGTACAACGTAGATTTACCAAACACCTACTAGGATATTTCTCGCCTTTAAATTATATGGAAAGGTGTGAAATATTGCACCTAGAGCCCCTATGGCTGCGCCGTCTACGAATGAACCTGTCTTTCTTTTGCAATATTGTAAAACGCACATCTTGCAATTCAGCCCCCCAGGTCAAAACTCCCTCCAACTATTCTTTACGACATAGGGACTCTATGGTCTTGATTCCAGTATCCAGGACTGCGATGCGGTCAAACTTCTTTATTGTTAAATATTCTTCCCTCTGGAACAAACTCCCACCTCAACTTAGGTCAATGTCTTCGGCCCCTTTACTATCCAAAAAAGAAATAAATAAACATCTAACTGTCCAAAAACTGATCCGAATGCATGATCCCTACATGTCTATTACCCGAGCCTACGAACTGGACCTGGGATACTAACCAAAAGCTTAACAACTTTGTTCAGTAGACAGTTATTACCAACGGATGGTAAGGAGCATTCTGTATTATAGTTAGCAAATAAAAGCAGTCCAACCTATACTCCATGACTGTCAACAGCACACTCCACGTGTTTGTCTAGCCAATTTCTATTTTCAACGCTTCTGACCACGACCCCCTACTGGCCACCGTTACTCCGGTGATTCTTTTTTCATGCTGTCAGATTTTACCATAGTCGGTTAGGTTCTTTTTTTTTATCAGCTGCCGCCAGGTATAAGAGCATTTATAATGCTAGAAAATACATAGCAGCATATATAATATGGTCCTCAAGGTACCAGTCTCATCCACGCTTCAACTACTCACTCATTGAGACCCTATTTCAACACACAAGATTCCAGGCCTCGTTCTGATGAACGAATCGCCACAATCGATGTGGTCTTCCATAAACCATTCGTCAAACTACACATAAGTATTTGCCCCCAGTGTCGCCTATTCTCGCTTCCTTGCTTTTTTGGTAACTCTCACTAAGCCTCACAAGAATTAGTCGCTAGTACCGGTCTTCTCCGCTTTCCGTATGTTGTTTAATCCAAAAAACAAGACCTCAACGTCGCGACCACCCATTTCTGTAACTGGCATGATATTGGTGTTCTGTCTTTCTCCCCTAACCCACAGCTGGTAGAATTGCCAGACTGCAGCTCTCTCCGTTTTGTTTTCAGAACCTGCACCCTAAGGACGATTGTCGCCTTCCAATTCCCAGGAATAACTTGGACCCTCTCTTGCTGGACAGGACAAACGAGATTTACACACAACTTCATTTTCGCCCGTCTCACGATCGCTTTCCCCAAGATTCCCGCCATCGGACTTCTTGAACCTGGACTACTCGATCTCACTGCATTCATACAACTCATTTTAATCCCATATGTCATTATGCCCGTTCCGTGTTAGAACCCGCTAATACTGTTCAAACACTGGCACCTTTATTGTCACTGTTCATTGCTTCATCGGTCACCAAAAAATAACGTCCGGCGCTGACATATCTTTCAGTAGTCCTCCAGTGGGCAGCGAAGTAATTAGTAACTACCTGCACTCTTCAACGGTCCATCCGATCGCATCCGCAATGCTGTTGCATCGAGTGTTCGGGCTCTGTAGATCACTGCGTTCCCTCCACGATTGAACGTCTTCGATACACTTCCCATGCTACATCGCCGCTCCGTTCCCATCATTTGTTACACCTGTCAAATTGGTCATTATAAATGTGACACTCACCGTCTACTTACTATACCATCACCGTTATCGAGACCTTTGATTTTCCAGATGTTGCATTCGTGCTATATTACCGAAACTGACCCCGTATGCAGCCTCTAAATCACACCACTATCTGCACCGGCTGATACATTTTATTTTTATATTCGTTGATCCACGGCCGCTTCCCGCTATATACCTGTGCAGTTTTATTGATCTGTCATTTTTGCATGGTACATACCACACAGCATTCATCTATTGACGTACACTTATCTGTGGATTACTTTACCTTTCCTCTCGCAGAACTGAACATCTGTTTAATGGATGTAACCACACGGTCAATATTGATTAGTCTTCCACTTCCGCTTTGACATTTCATACCAACCCTACATAAAGTTAACAACTTGCCGCACGCTCACCTGTTTTACTCCGGCCGTTCCCTGCCACCATCACTCTGGTAGCCCAAGTAGCACGTTGCCCAACCCTGTTGGGCACTGCCCAACGGAGCGTTGGGGTGGCGCACGATGACGATACTTTTCAACAGAAATCGCATAGATCCTCCTGAACTGCAGGGCGCCGTTTGTATATATAGATTTCGTACAAATAAGTAACAAACATTTCTATGACATTTGCACACTTTTTGTTTTACTGCGTGCCCCCGTGACCGGGTGGCCATCATTAGTTTCGTTCATTGTTCGTCGGCAGGTGAGTGTTTTTATCGGTGCGTAGTTGCGATAGGTGGTCTAATGGTCTAAGTATCATGGATAAGTATCGGTTAGATTGTATAGTTACTGTTACGTCGTCTTATTCTTGTATCGTAGGTATTAATTGCTTGAAACATTTCTTTATTCATATAAAATTAGAAGTTTCTCTCGACGTTGTTATAATGGAAGTAACCAGTATTTCCTAGAAAATAAATTTCATTATTAAAATGGTTACCCGTTGAAACCTATCCTTTCATCATTTCTCAATCCCATAGGTAACATTTCGTTATGCCGAAAGAGAGCAAATGGCAAAGGTATAGGAGGAGAAAGAGGGAACTGGGTTCCATGATGTGTCCCATATGTCACGCTGCCAGTTTGTGGGAGCATAGAACTTCGTGTCCCAAAGAAAGAACTTGGAGTATGCTCTTATAATGGATTTATTTATTTGAGTTTTTGAACAGCAGTTACAGCTAGCACTTCCGGTGGATTTGTTGAAGCGGAGCCACGACCTCCGGAGGTACAAACAGAAGGAGTGCCCGGGGACCTAATCAGTGTAGATACACTTCCCATTGGGTGCACATCCGTGGGGTTTGTTCCATCGGGTAAGATGCTATCGTTTCTATATTGCGTATTTTTCAAAGCGACGGAAGATGTGCAGCTTGGAAGGAATATATTCATTACCGTTAACGTGGATGTGCTGCAACAGTCGCTGTCCGATTTGTTCGTCAGCTCAAACTTGAGCATGAAACAGCGGCGAGACGTACTTTCCTGTGTGGGCAAGTTTGTGCCGGGTCTCCCGCGTGATCCACGTACCATTTCTCATACACCACGTTCGTGTGAGAAAATTCAGCTACGCAGTGGAATATATATTCACGTTGGGCTGACAGACGGGATAAATATGTGCCTTAGCAGCATGGATGTTATTCCCAGTTCTATCGATCTACACGTGAATATAGACGGGCTGTCGTTGTTTCGGTCATTTTCCATTCAGATGTGGCCGATTTTGGCAAGGATAGTGCAGCCAATGTGTGCGCAAATCATCACTGTTGGAATTTATTGTGGTGTTCAAAAACCATATCCAGTGCATGATTACTTATGTCACACCGTGAGAGAGCTCGACCAACTTCTGCAAAATGGCCTAAGCTATCGTAATTCTTCCATACGATGTTGCTTGAAGGCCGTTATCTGTGATACTCCAGCTAGGGCCTTTGTTCGTCAAGTCAAAAGTCCTGCTGGTTATTTCGGCTGTGATAAATGCAACCAACGCGGCTTGCATATTGATAGGAGGATGACGTTTCCCGTCGTCGAGGCTACCTCAAGAACGGATGAAAAGTTTCGCGCCGGGAAATATCATCATCATCACATAGGCACCACCCCGTTTCTATCCCTACCCATCGACATTGTGACTACATTCCCGTTGGATTATATGCATTTAATATGCCTTGGGGTAACCCAGAAACTACTTTTCACCTGGCTGAAAGGCGGTTATTCATCACCTTGCCGTCTGAGTAGGTCGGGTGCGGAGGAACTTGGCGACCGAATTCTGGAAACCCACGGTGCTCTTACTTGTGACTTCCAGCGCAAATGCCGTCACACGCGTGATATCGAAAGCTGGAAGGCGACGGAATTTCGCCAGTTCCTCCTTTACCTTGGTCCTGTTTGTTTGGTTGATTTATTACCCCATGATTTCTATGACCATTTTTTACTTTTGTTTGTTTCTGTATATATTTTTTCGCATCCCATTTTACATGTCCACTTACTAGATTTCGCTGACGGAATTTTGCGTGTTTTTGTGCAAGAGATGTCGAAGTTGTATGGCCCCAATTCAATTGTGTACAATGTTCATTGTTTGACTCATCTGGCAGAGGATGTGAGAAGACATGGAACTTTGGACCGCTTTTCATGCTTCCCTTATGAATCTCATTTGGGCATAAGTTGATCGCCGCCGTTAAGGGTAGGCTGTTCACATTTATTATCATACAAAGCGTCAGATGCTATGAAAGGAATGGAGCGATTCTCCAACGAGCCAACGTCTGTCATTGACAGACATATAAAGCGCTGGTTCATCAACGCTCGGGATAGAGGCGAAGGAAGACGGCTAAGACGGTACGCTATTCTCCTATATGTGGTGTCGCATAACAATTTTATTTCCTGCAAATTGCTTCGTTAAAATGTTTTGCCATTACGGTTTACATTGCTTTATATGGTTACTTGGACATGGGATTTATTACCGGTTTCTCCGTTGTAACTTAGCAGTTTCCTAAATGGAAATTTTGTCTAGTGTCTAGTAATATGGTTAAATATATATATATATATATATATATATATATAATCTAGTGCGGAACTATTGTTCTTTAAATGCCTAACGTTTAAATTTCGCGAAACAGCTTTTTTCTTCATTTGCCAATGATGTAACTAACATCCGCATTTCCCTGAATTGATTTTCCAGATACCGTGAGCATCAAGAAGAGCCAGGAACATCCTCGCGGAGAATGGATTGACGGAAAAGCGGCTTTTTTGTCAGATAAATCCAAATTTATTTTCAATAAATTTATCTAATTTTTAATAAAATGGTCATTTTGCTCATATATATAGGGTTAATTTAGTGGTTAAGCTCGAAAGGAAGGAGAATACTTTAAAGATATTAGGCGATTGGGCGAAATTGGAATAATTGGCGAAAAGTGAAAAGCCGTTTTTCGCGATTTTTTCGATGCGTTTGGCATGCCCAACCCTAGCCCAATTGGGCGCTGGTAGCTCTGCCTAACGCATTTCAATGGAGTTGCCCAACGTTGCGATGGGCATGCCCAACGTTTGCCCAACCCTAGCCCAATTGGGCAAACGTTGGGCAGTGCTGCTTGGGAGTATCCCTCCCAAGAAATACGCAATTGTTCGCAACATATATGATTCCTCCAGTATACAGCCACCACTTTATATACTACCATCTTTGCAGACTGAAATATTTCCATGTTAATACTTCTTGACATGCCTAGAGTAAAGTGAATAATTCACCGAACGCTTCGACGAGATTTCTATCCATATGCCTCTCATATTCTGTAGCGCACCAAAAACATTTCCTTTCAATATGTTCGAATTTCCACTAGTGGTAATTATTTCATATACCACTTATGCATGTACTCCAGACCAACTGACATCATTCGACCTTGACCTTCAAATTTGCCGGGCATTACTACAGTTTTAGTTCACTGTAACACTCTCTCTGATACTCTGCATGCAATTGTTGTACCGTTTTGTGAATTGTCATTCCGGCATCACTATAATCATCTGATCATGCATTCTAGCATGCTTCGGGCGCATCCGAAATATACAATTATTATTATTATATTCGCTGACGGTGAAGATAGCTTGCCTGATTAGATTTGTGGCAAAGCATCTTTTCGCTTGAAAAGTCTTCTAGATGTATAACTCCAACTAACTGAGGCTGTGCTCTTTTCTTCGGGGGAAGCTCAAGCTGTATTTTCAAGGGCAAAGAATTGCGATAGGTCTATGTTCTTGATCCAGAGAATCGTCGGGAGCACAGGAGCAGAAGTCTGACACATTTTTCACCCGGGTGACACCCTACCCCATGGGTAACAGAAATCAAACTACCAAAATTACCTACCTCAGGACAAAACAAAGAGATATGTCATTTACCACAGTCTGTTCTGAAGTATAGAGCAGATTACCTGAAGACAGCCTGCCAGGCAATAGATTTATTCAAAGTTGTCCGTACAAAATTTCCTGATGCCGCCAAGAAGCTGCAACTGGCCCACTCAAGCGCCACGTTTGAAAAAGCTTTTGAGGGCTACCCAGTTCTTGATTAAATAAGAAAGGCTTGACCAGGGTAATATCCCCTGCTCCGCGGGCGTCACCTACACCATACGTGTTTTACGTCACTGGTGTATCAGTATACCACTTAATGGTTATCACCACGGACATTGCCCTTGATGAATTTCCCTTAATTTACTCGCTCTTGCATCCCTCTTCTATTTCCATGGTAATAAATTTTACTTGGCCCAAAGGCTCCATCCCAGCTTTCTTATACAGCCATAGCATTTCAACCCAGACCACCATTCCGGCGACTGCTACTCATTTCAAAGTTGTTTTAATCCTTACTCTTAGCTTTCATTAGAATTTTTGTATTTCAATTTGTAATTGAGTAGTAGGAAATTAGATTTGTATATAATATGATTCGTCATGCAGCTTGAACGCTCATCTCACCATTGAAAAGCATGGAAGCACTGTAGAGCTCTTTCATCCTTGTTGGGAGTCATCAGCAGTGCACATCCACCGAGCCCCCACGGGGACTCGAACCCGGGGTGGACGATTGTGAATCAAAAACCTTAACCACAAGGCTATCCAGGCTGGCTCTCAACGGTTTGTTGAACATCTACACTACATGATATAGCACCCTTCCGTCACTGGCTTTGAATGGTAACAACCCGCTTCCCACACAGCGATCGACTCCTATGATGGATGACGTCTCTGTGGGGCCCACTACTCAACTGCAAATAGTAACCAAGCTCTGTAGGTTGTTCATAACGGAATGCCTTCGCTGTACTTAGGCCCGTACAGAGAAGTCATCCATCATAGGAGTCGATCGCTGTGTGGGAAGCGGGTTGTTACCGTTCAAAGCCAGTGACGGAAGGGTGCTATATCATGTAGTGTAGATGTTCAACAAACCGTTGAGAGCCAGCCTGGATAGCCTTGTGGTTAAGGTGTTCGATTCACAATCGTCCACCCCGGGTTCGAGTCCCCGTGGGGGCTCGGTGGATGTGCACTGCTGATGACTCCCAACAAGGATGAAAGAGCTCTACAGTGCTTCTATGGTTTTGTATTTCAGTCTGCCCCCAATGGCTGGCAGCCACCACACCCTCTGTAAAGGAGTTCAGAGAATTCCGTTTCTTGCATAGCATCCATGTTACAAACGACATTTATCATTCGTATGAACTATCTTTGCTGGAATTCCGATTGTTTGTTTTATTTCTCTTAATCTTTGTCACAAACCGGACTCCAACCGCTGCGTCGAGCGAGAGTCGCTCAGCTTGACCTTCGTTGTGACTGTATTCGGTAATCTCATCTTCTGTATCTAACCTTTTGCTGTAGCCCAGCTGCAGTTGTTGATTTGTTGTCCAATTTGGAGCGAAACAGCCCAGAAGGAACACTATAGAGGTTTGATTATTGTAAAATTAATTAATTGTTATATATAGTAACGTAGCTATTTGGAATCGATTTTATTTCGAATTGCGTCGAAATTGGTCGCTACGCGTCGCTCAAATGTTCCGGTGGCTGAACTTTACACCCTCCATAGTAATTCTATTGTTTGAACAGCTAAATGTTTCTGTTTATCTTTGAGCGTTGATCATCAGCTGGGAGCGTCTCAGGCTGGCTTTCTCTATTTTAATACCAACAGACAATCGCTCATGCGTATCTTTTCTTCGATGACCTGTGATTGCCCGGGAGCAAAACCTGCAAACAATCTGTCCCACATATCCCACTGAAGTTTGGATACTTGCGAGTCATTCCAGCGCTCCCCATCGGCCTTGCCCTCCAGGATCCCTCTGAAACTAGTGGAAGGCTCATGGGCCACACCATCTCTAAGACCACTTCGTCCTGCCAGTATCACTTGCGCAAATCCCACCCAGGCGGGGCGCGGTCAGGTTCCCTGCTGTGGCTGGTGCACATCGAGTGTTCAGGACCACTGCTACAATTTTCAGGCACTGCTCGGTTAGTGACGCACACCTCTTTCCACCGAAAATGGCTTCCAGATTGGGCGTCCAGAGTGGTCAGCCCCACCTACTGGCACCGGACGAGGATTAAAATACAACTCCGATTGTATACTTTTCATGCTGAAACTATGCTTCTACCGGCTCCGATAATCATCGATTTTCCTTCGTGCTCGCTTCAAACGTTGTCCCTATAACTCATGGATTCTCTCGCTAAGCAAAATTTACTTACCTTACTGCAGGTTTGCAGCATGTTATAGTTATAGTTATAGTATATTTCTTGACCGTGGTCAATACACATGCACAAGGCAAGATCAGAGTATACAGCAATACATGTCAATGTGAGGTATTCACAAATTCTAAATTTATAAATCACAGCAACCGAAATACAACAGTAAAGTCATGTTGTGTTTGAGTAAACTAAAGTGGTAATGGTTGAGGCGGGAATTTCGAATCGGTTTCGAAATCGCTGGGGGGCGGTGTGGATAGCTGGACAGTAGTGGAATTGCTGATATAAGCAACAAATGGACGGTCACTAACAAGTAACCCGGCGTAAGAGATGCAAAAGAACATTGTTAGAAGTAAAACAAGCGTGGGGCTTTCAAAGTGCAGTCAGAGATACCAGCGGGATATTGGACACTGATCCAGCATTGGGTAACTAATTGTGGAGGAAGCATGTGAAACAAAGGCAAGTGATTCAAAGGTGATAATAAAACGGACCTTTTGTGCAGGTGATTACAGTGTCATATGGAAATTCAAATGAAGGCGAAAAGCTTCGCAGGGACTTCAGTGAACTTTTGAAGAGCATGAATGGTGTATGGACATATAACGGACTATTAAAGAAAAGAAAAGCCGTCAATGAAACGGATTAGTGGAGACAAACGTCAATGGTTCGGCTAGGCAGGAGTTGGAAGAGTGTAAAATGTTTTTTTTGTATTTGATAGAAAATTGGTAATCAAATTATGGTTGGCTGCAGATGGCTGGTATTCTGTTCCGTTAAGACCTTGGTTGCAGGCAGAATGTTGTGGGAAGCAGGTAAAAAAGGGCTGGTTTGACGAAGTTGACAGCTGCGAAGGCTGGGTTCCGGCCATTGATTTCGTACTCTGCGATCCGGTGAGACTTTCATGAGGTTTTGTTAATCCATGTACGGTGCCCCATAAAACGTCAGCAGGCGAGAGTATAAGTTTAAACCATTGATCAAATCGTCCAGTCCTTACGGTAATCCGGAATAAATGTCGATTTAGCCGATGGATACCCAAGTAACCAATGCAATCTGGAAGAGATCAGGAATGCGGCAGTCTGGAGAGTGTTCCAGCTGTGGGTTATGATTATCGTTTATATGGAAGCAAGAAAATGAACATTTTGATATCCGAACAGTTAGTTATCGTTTGGCTAGTGGACAGGTCTATTAGGGATCCCTAGATGGAGACTGGTAGCTTTCTAGGGTATTTGGGGCGATATCAGGTAGGCAGTGGATGAGGAGAGGGTGTCCGTTTGGGAACCAGGAATAAAACAATAGTAGATGGTATGGTCTGGACGAAGAATGAGAAAATAAGAAGAAAACAGTCTGGTCAGTTCACCAGCTGTGGTAAAGGACGGCAAACAGTAAAAAGGGGGGAAAACACAGTGTTAAAATGAGGATTTTTCATGTGGGGGCAGACGTGCTGGTATTCGGCAGGGGCATACGGATTCCGGTTGGAATTGGGTCTTAACTTACCATGAGCATGTGCGTAGAGAAGTGGAGCCTAGTTACTAAGGAATGGTAATCCGTGTGGCAAGTACGAGAAAGGCACAAAAAAAGCAGGATGGGACGGCTGAGTTCTAGCCTGAGCCAGGAATTAACTGAGAGCGAGCACTCATCGCTAAAGGACGGAACGGTTTAATTTATATATACGCAAATTGTGTGTAGTAAAATGGCACAATCTAGTTAGGAAGGGGGACAAGTGAGTGGAGCATACCCAAGGTATATATGTATACATATATATATGTATATATATATATATATATATAGATGTATATATATATATATATATATATATATATATATACATATATATATATACATAGATGTATACGTGGGTGCGATCATCGGACGCAAAAGACTACGGCAAGAAAAGTGAGATAGAGTGACGCAGCCGAGGATCAACGGTTAACGGAAAGAAGAACAAAAGTTAAGCACGGGCTCATCGGTGCGGCGGATCCCAAAGGCACATTGAGGCCATGAAACGTGAGACTAAAGGGGAAACGCCTAAGTGTGGCTAGAACTTTCAATGGGAAAGTTAGTATGTTGCCTAGAGTGGTCATTGAGCAGGAGTAAAGACCAAGTTCTGCATGAAATTACAGAAGAACCTTTGCTGGGGGATAGGGTGGGAGCAGAAATGGTAACGTCATAACTGGGTGTTGAGTTCAGTTAGTGAGTCACGCTAAGTGCGATGAATCAGACTGGATTTTCCAGTTCGAAATCGCAGAGGTGGTGAGCGAAGTATGAGTGGTGGGACCTGGTGCGGAAGAGAGGCAGTATAAGCTAAGAGATATCGAGGACCGTTGAGTTACTCACCATGATTTTGTTGTTAATTATAAGACAGTAGTGAGTATATATATATATATACATATATATTGTATATAAAAATGTTATATATTTACACATATATATGTATATATATGAATAGGTATATATATATATTATATATATATATATATATATGCATATATATGTATATATATATATATATGCATATATATGTTTATATATATATATGCATATATATATATATATATATGAACAGGTGTATATATATATGTATATATAAAATATATATATTGCTGTATACGTGGATGCTATCATCAGACGGGTCCTGCGAGAGCGGTCGGACGCAAAAGACTATGGCAAGGAAAGTGAGATAGAGTGACGCAGCCGAAAATTCAAGACCAATTTTGGCTCAATGTTGATGACCCACTTTCCCGAGAGTTTGCTTTGCAACAACCTCATCATGCCGATCATGTCTCTCTCATGTACGCACTCCTGAGAGGCACTAGCAACGCAGGTTTCTGATATGTCGCCATCACTTGATTCACTTTTTAAAGGAACATCACTAGATAGCCATTATTTTGTCACTTACTTTTTAATCTGTTTTGCAAACGGTCTCTCTTATTCTGTTGTAGGTATGCATCATACGTAGATCCATCACCCGATTATCACTTTCTTCATAAGGCGTGATGCTTCACCTTTCCGAGAGTAAACATGTTCAACGTTTAGCCATTTTCATCGGCCCGCTTCTTTCGCCATCTCTCTGGCGGTTTGGCCCTAGGTGTGTTGTCCATTCGGTCTATCACTGACCCCGCCCGTATCCAGCGGCCGAATTTTGCAAACGCATTCGGCGGTTGACTTGTATATTTCCTACTTGATATTCTGTCCCGGTAAGTCACATCAGATAATTGTGACCTGCACCCTTGCAACCCTCTTTTCATCACGTTTGGTCCTTAGAAAAAGTGCACCAGTATATGAGTATTTACCTTCCCTTTTCAAGGCTGGCTCCGCCACTGTCGCAATTAAGCATACCGCAACGGCTTATCACCCAGTTCCCGTTTTCCTGTTATTGCAGTTTGTTCCACATTTGCGAAGACAAACCATCTGCTAAATGTGCACCTGCTTCCACCGGCCCACTTATTTCACCTTCTCTCCAGCCTTCCCTCCAAATATATTTTCCATTTTGGATACTTCCGACCCAGAAAATATCCGGTAACTGAACGCCACAACTATAACCTTAACTGGTTTTTCCTGTTCCATAGCCATAACTGCGGCCCTGTTTGTCGTCTGATGGTCGATTCAAGCCCCTTACACGCACTGTAAAAGCTACTGCCTGTTTTACTTCATTTTTAGAAATTTCTTTTTCACAGGGTAAACAAAATCTCCGTCAGTCCTGTCTGATTCTGCAGTCTTGCAGTCCTCTATTCAAAAGATCTGTGTGGAATTCTACTATTCTCAGCCGGCTTCACTTGGATACTCCCGGCCCGGCCATCTAACTTTGGGTTTGCAGTTGCCGGACGCTTCCACGAAGAATAAATTAAAATCTCCTTCTCATACTTTGTCGCGTGCAAGTGCTTGTATAATCCTCGCGAAACTCGGATTCCTCCTCCAATCGCCTCCTTTGATCTTGTTTTGCGGTTTGCTACAGGGTTATCCGAAATAGGCCGTCACTTTTAATATTATTATCATTGCTATTATTATCATTATTAATATTATCAATAATATTATACTATCCCTTACAGCATCGATGGCGCCAGGGGAAGATTGAGATAAACCAGTTTATTCGGGAGCTGTGTGTGGTGAAGTGGTGGCTTCGCATAAATTGGCCACGAACCACTACCCCTCAACGGTCCATGGACCAGCCCAACATGGTTGTAGATGGTCGGGTGGTAGAGGTCGTACTTAGTAAAGCTCACGGGTTACTCGCAAAAAGTGACGAACTGGAATCATTTGCTACAGTTAGAAGACACTTTATCATAGCTATCACCAGAACCTGGCGAAAAGGTGGGGCTTCAGGTACGGAAGCACCTCTTCCAGGCTACTGCACCTTCGTTTGGACAGAAGTCAGTCCAGCAGTTGGGGCGGTATGGTGATTCACATCGAAAACAGGGTCCCGTTACCTTTTCCTGATCGATTCGCGGGAGGTTATACCTTGAGGTGAAAATGACAAGTTCGGATACGTACCCCTATATTTGTTCCATGAGGCACTGGTGGCAGAGCAAATGAATGTTAGACTTTATGCGTTTGTGGTCAGCGGACGGACACTATCCGGTCCTGTGAGGCTCCAAAAGCCCAATCGATCGGGTGGCTGACTGCCATACGGCAGCTACTTTTCAATTCTCTCCACACCAAAACGGGACCAAATGTGGTCCGACGCTTCACCAGCGTGCTTGCGCCTCCTCGCTTTCTGAATGAGCAGACATCCACTTCGGCCTTGATTTGTGCCCTGGAGCATTGGATGACTCTTGTGTAGATACTTGTCTCCCTTTGGGGCCAGTAGGCACATGGTTCTAGGCATTCACGGAAGAGGCAAGGTTGGGATCTCACAGACACGTTGTAGATCCTCAGTCTTACCCCTTTGTTGCTGATGTACGAATCCCTCTTCGAAAGTTGTGAATTTTCCATCTCATTCAGTGATATTGTAAACTTTGATCATGCCTACATGCGTGCCTCTTGACAGCGGTCCACAAACATTGTGGATCTAACTCCTGACACAAATTCTTCGGCCACATGGTGGGAACAGCCAAGCATCACTTGGGAGAGCGGGGATTCAAAAGGTGTGCATCTGGACTGGTGTCTTATCCCAGATGGAATCCATCGATTGTTGCTGAGTTTCGTCTGGCCAAACTAACAGAGGTCTTGTGTCGGGTGCCTTCCTTGGTTTGGCAAGGACGTCCAGTGCTTACTAAGCAGAGGTAGCCGAGCTTAGGGACAACATCGGGCAACGGCAGCGGGTTATGGAGCTTACAGGTGACTGCGAACCCGATCTCCTTCCATGAAGAAGCTGAAGTGTTGCGGGTTGGAAGAGAGGCTAGCAGCTGAATGTAATTCTTCACCCAAACGGTTTCTCTCCTATTCGAAAAGATGAACAAGGAGAAGCCCGGAGTACCTGCATCAATCCAGGTATTTCCCTTGCCGACGTTCTAACCTTCAATGGAGTTCCACATTTTCGAGAAGAACGAAGTTATGACATATCTAAGGTTACTCAACCGCCGTAAACCACCCGGACGAGATGCGGTTCATCCATCGGTACTACAGTAGGTCACGGAGGTTCCTGCGTACTCATTCACTAAGTTGCCTAAAACCAAGCTATCATCTGAAAAGATCCCAGAAGAACTAAATGAAGCAGCTTTTGTACTGGTGTTCAAGTTGGATTCAAAGCTGCAGCTGTTAGTCACCTTTCGGTATTTGCTACCTGCGTTATCTGCAGGGTTGTGTAGCGGCTTATAGCCAGGCTCGTTAAAGATCACCTTGATCGCCAACACCTGTCTAGTGCCGCGCGGCACGGCGGTCGCAAGTCGCGTTCACCCCTCTTTGGCATCTTGCTGGATCAAAAATGTAGGACAGAAGCAAAGGCTGAAGGATACCCTACGGAAGTCGTTTTTATGAATTTCGTAGGTGCCTCTGACCAAGCCCCGCACGACCGACCCTTCAAGAATCTCAGGCTATTTGGAGCAGTGGAACAACTGCTTCGGTGGATCGAGAACTTCCCAAGATGCCGGATTTTTACGGTCCAATTTTCAGGGACCTTTCTGAGTGGTACCCGGAGTCCGGTGGTGCTACCAGGGGTTTGTGCCTCAACCAACTCTGTTCTCGGTCTGTGTCTATGATCCTCCAACTAGTTTAAACTCGGCGCGTTCTCATTGTGCTGAAGATCCGAATATTTGTCACATACTTCTCTCGAAAGTTCACACAATACCCACTCGAAGAATTCGATGCACTGACATATAGATTCAATGCAAGGGCCCTTCCGATAAACCTAGAAAAGTCCGCTCTCATGGAAGTTGGCTATCTTGAATTCAGTAAGGCCTTCGGCTTCGCGAATCACCGACCGCTGTAGAGTAAACTTAAGGAATACGGCATGGACGGTCAGCTAGGTGACTTGATGGCTGACCTGACTAGCAGGGTTCTTTACGTTAGAGTTGGTCACTCTAAATCTGAGACGAAACATGTGAAAATGGTGCCCCTCAGGGATCCGTTCAGGAGCTACTTCTGTTCCACCGATACGTAAGTGACTTAGCTAAAGCTCTGGAGCCCCCATGTTTTATATTTACAGAATATATGAAAGTTACCAGATCAGGTCAGTTGGTGTTGCTTCTGAGATTCAGCCAAGGCCGAACCACAAAATTTTGTAGGAGTGGAATCAGATGTAGTGTTGCTATACACGAACCCATGTGGTATTAGAAACAAGTGGGATTTCTTCAGCCTTTGCTACAAGGATTGAGGCACCCTATTCAGTCCTGGTATATGGCTGCGTCGCAAGAAGCGTAATTTTTACTTTCTATTTAGGCCGTATCACCGTGTGGCTTTCTCATGTACTGATTCTATTAGTCTTTCTTCCTCCAAGAACTATACCCCACGGCATAGGTCGCTGCCGCTCTCTATTCACAGATCAAAATTAGCGCTGAGATCTAACTTTTGCTCCATAAAATATTCAAAGTCATGGGATAAACTCCCGCCTAACATTCGCGACAGTTTCTCTATTTCTCAGTCCAGAGGCTCGCTGGATCACTTCTTGACTGTTCCCAATGTGATCCTCCTTGCTGGCCAGAGCGTCACCAAAGAGCTGGCCCACGAAAACGGGTTTGCTTACCAGGATTATGGCATTAGAACTTTCATTTCTTGCAGAGTGAAAAACGTTAGGGAGACTATTTTCTTTTACACACAATCTATATAACAGTAGCTACAGTTTGCCGACTTTTGTAACTATACCTAGTTTAATGCCCGCCGGTTCTCCTAATTCTAGACAGTGTTCATGTTCCACTGCCAACCAGTCTAGGGTTCTTAGCCTTGGTTGCTCCGCAGCATGTTAATATGTGGCTTTGGACCCTAGGACACTGAGTTCCGCCGTCCGCCACTTCACTTGACCGTCTACCTTTTTCCTGTTCATTTTGGCTACCACCACCCACCTGAGTTTTATGTTCGGCCTCGTTTCTCTTTCCCTAATTGCCTCATTCCAGAATCTCTTATCCCAAATTCCCACCTTCTAATATCTACTTGTTAGCCTGTCCTCCCCTCTCATCTCTGTATCTACCATCCACCAACTACCACCATCTTCCCTCCTACGAGCCATACTTTTTCCCATCAGCAGAGCTGAACTCTTTTCCGTCAGCTAGCACGGAATGGCCTCTGATGGCCTAAGGCATGGTCTGGCGTTGTATGAGAGTGATACACTTATACTGGCTTGTCCTTCACAACATTCGTTATCCTCCTCCGTGTGCTTGCCTAGCCCCACTGTGCGCTTTTTCAACCCATGCAGGCGAAACCCCTGGTACCAACGGCCCCCACACCATGGCGTCTTCCGAAAGTGGGAAAAACAGACCACTCCAGAATTTGCGTAAAACGACAAATACGCACAAAATTACGATCGGGAGTAGGGGCTGTGGAAAGCTCTAATATGGGCTCAACCGTCCCTTTGTTAGGAAACAAACAAAACTAAAAAAGAAAAGTGAAAAACAAAAAAACCTGGTGCGATCTGTTTGATCTCCAGATACCACCGACATCGAGCTGTGAAGGAAATGTGCAACCTCCACTATGGGTGTGTCTCTCATCAGCTCAGACCTGATCCTGCGAAAGAGAAAACCACACATCGCCCTTGTTTGCTTGACAAGCTTTTGTTCTTCACGCACAAAACTGACTGAGGTGACAGCTCACTGGACTCCCCACATATGCTTATTCTTCTCCTGCTTTGAGTTTCAACCACCTCATACCCTCCCCGAGCGCACCTAGCACGTATGTCAATGTCGCATACAATCGCCACCATGGCCTCGGCTTTCAACCCACTGAACCGGACAGCGTATAGACGTACCTGGTGAATAACGGCAACCTCAAAGAATCCCGTTAAAGGAAAGAAGAGAAAGGAGCGTAGTAAAAGCGGTCACCTTTCCCATCGGCACCCCTCTATCTCCCGTCATCTTTCTTAAAAAGCGGCCTTCTCGATATCCTAGCATCGAAGTTACTCTTAGGTTTACAGCCCCACCTAAGAGCAACCAGACCCGACACCGGCCAGCAGCACCAGATCTGTAAATATCCCTACGGCCGCAAGCTTCAAATATCCATGAAACCCGTTATACAGACCAAAATTTGTGTTCTTAGTATCACTTGTTGCCTCCTGCCAACTGCATTCACTACAGAAGCCTAGACTTTGTGCCTACTGATGTGGATGGCATGCCGACGCAACAGATGACCAACACCCGCCTCATATAAGTTCACAAAAAATGAGCACGGAGTACCGTGCATATTTTCCATTCCCTACTAACTATCTCTCCTTAATTTTATAATAAACAAGATACTCGTGCAACCACCACTTCATGAAATTTCTTTGCTCACCTTGAAGTTTAATTTCAGTACACGAGCACCGTTGAGTAGGAGCACAGACGAACCTTCGTCTACGTTTCTATGCACGATACCAATTTTCTCCAACATGTCATCACCGATGCCCCAGTAGCTTCTTCCGCAATCTTACTTAACTGTTCCTCAGAACTTCTTCAGTATAGAACAACCACTATACCAGGACAGACGGTAACAATTATAGCGCCACGCTAGCAGGAAGCCAATCCCATTCACACAAATACTGTACTTCCAAACCTATATAGGTGAGATATCGTATCGCCAAGGTGATGGTCTGCATTTTGCCCAAGCAAACTGCATCAGGGGTTACTACTTCTAATTGCGTGAAAGCCATTTATTCTTTGAAATGCAAACACGGCACCTTCCCCAGTGTACCTACCTTGCTAGCCTGTAGCAGCGTAGACCAACACCCTACAAGTCCACTTTACTTAAACTCTTGAAATAAAACCCAGATCAGAATACGGAACATATGCCACTGACGATTCACATAAACTCAACCAGTTCACTATCAGTTGTCGTCATTTAATATCATAATCCACAGCCGCAACCACATGAGACTGCAAACCTCAATTATTTCAGGTTCGTTGTCGCCCACTCTCTCGGGCTCCACTTTCCATGACCAAGGTCCATACTTTGACCCTTACCGACAGAGACCTAAATGGAATCTTTCATATCAATCAAGATAGCAGTCGAGCCACATGACACAAAACAACCCAACCGGCCTACCAGTAAATTAATTGGCGTCTTCTTATGCAACACCTCCCCTACCGATATCATTGGTGGAGGCTTCACAAATAATAGTTCACGTACAACCTGCTACTGATTGGTCTACTCGTCCTTTACCCAGCCAGAAGAACCATACCTTCGAGATGATGCACATTACCTGGATCCTATGCGGAACAACCAGATAGCAGAGCTAGACTATGTAACATAGGAATTTGTTACTCAATAAATTTCGGTACGACATCCGAACCTGAGACCACTCATTCTCCTGGTCCGTGGTTCCCAATAAGGACGCTGGGTAACGCTGAGAATCAATAAGTCAATTTGTTTCCTTCAGCGTAACAGAACAATAAGGCGCAAGACTGTGCGGAGGTTTTCCACTCTGGTATCTGCTGCGAGGTATCATTTTTCTTCCGAAAGGTATCCGGCATGAAATTGATTCTTCGCTAATCCAGGACCCTCAGGTGACGCTCCAGTTTTTGGAATGATACAGGTTATTTATCATGGACCTAAACTCAGCTCATTTATAGATTGCTGTTTCCTTTACATTCATCAACCTTTCCGAGCGCAATTTCACGCAAATTGTTTCATGTCTCCCTGTTTCGTAACTTACGGGAATATCCGTCATTCTGGGTTCACATCGTTTTCATGCAGAGCTGTTCTTCTCATATTCATCGAAGTTTACTAGTGTATTTCCATACATTTTTTCATTTCCCCCTGTTCAGGGCCTAGTCCATTCAGGGAACCCCAATAAACCTCCGTTATCCATGGCTTGCATCATTTTTGTTTGAAAAGCTTTCTTTAGCACTATTTTACACGATATTTTCTGTATCCTTACAAGCCACGGCCAACCCACTCGGATTCGGAACCAAACCGTATTTGCCCCGCAAACTATCATCATTTTGATCCACTCAAACTATTTTCAGCTGTGCTATTTTGTTTCTGAAGCTTTTGACGCCAATTCCTGAAATTCGTGTACAGTTCACCGCCTTGGGTAACGTTGCACACCGTGATCATGGGCTTGCGCGAGCTTCCCGACCATGGTCAAGAAACATACCATTATTGCTAATTGGATGGACGTTCGACTTCTCCATGCTAGTTAAGGGAGTTAACAAAACCCTCTTGGTTGTGGACTCAAACCTGCCACACATGGACTGCACAGTTGAGGTATGTACCCCTGGAACTCAAGAAGAGAAGTCTTCAAGGGCTGCACTCGAATGCTCTGTTTTAACACATGAAGGAAAATATCAACGGCTGAACTGAATGTACGCCGCCCTTGTTTAGTATGGTGATAAAGAATCATAATAACAATGTAGCCGTGCTCCAGGTTCGCCCTCCTTCGGGTGAGAGCGACCATGAGAAGGCCAAAATTACCCCTTACTTGAGTCAACCCAAAGTGGCTTTGAGGTCGTTCAGAAGCTCCGCAAATATGGACCCTCAGAGGCTTCATAATATAGTGTTCCATCTAATATGGGGCATAGCAGATGCTAGTTTGGAGGATTGCTGGCAGGTTACAAAGGATCTCTAACTACCTTACCAAACGAATTTGTTCCTTCAAGGCGTAGGAGGGGTGAGGGCTGGCCGGTGTGGTAATAGTTTGCAATGGGAAGGTCACCCAGGCTTGGAAACCGTAGTCTGGCTCTCTTCAAGGCTTCCGGGACTGCCACACTTAGATTCCGCGAATCAAGCATAAAGATGGGACTGTGGGCTACTTGAGATCTTCTAGGCACATATGCGAAGTGAAGTTGGCCCAGAGAGCCAAATAGAGCCCAATGAAGTACCATAGCTAAGCGCAGCCTGAGGATTCTTTAATAGATGCAGAGGGAACTCTGGTGACATATGATCATGGAGTGGCGGCAGACAACCAAGACAAAGAAGATACTGTGGATAGGTATTTTAGTGGTGTGCACAGAATAGACAGCAGTAGGCAAAGGGGCTTCGAGATAGCGACTCTTCCAACCATCATGATAGGTCTGAATATTTCAGGAGAAACCATGCGCAAACTCCTGAAAGGGTGAGATGTCAATAAGTTTTCCGGACGGGATGATATACTTCCGGCTATCACTTAGCCACTGAAAGACACCTCACTCCTTCCCGTTGACAAGTTATATAAAGCCACCCTGGACAATAGAAAAATGCCGCAGGACTGGAAAAATCCAGCCGTGGTGGCTAAACGCAAGAGTAGATCACGCCACGAAAAGGGGAAACCTCATACCTGTTAGCCTAACCCACTTCCTTTGCCAAGTGCGGCAGAAGGTTGTGCTGGCGAATCTCTGCCAGCACCAGCTGGAGAACTCCATGCTTTGCCCAGCTCGGCCTGGATTTTCAAAATACAGGTCAGAGTGCACAGTCCAACTCTCCTCGCCCTAACGCATTTGTCACTGTCCGTTGCGGACCGCATGCTCTTACCATTCTTCCGCCACGATTCGCTCATCTATCGTTCTTGTCAGCACTCTCGCCACTTCCCTTCCGTTTTGTTCCACCCCTGTATGCACTTCTATCCACTCTGCTTTTGTTCCCGTCGTTTTCCACCCTGATGTCCCTCACTGTATGATGTCACTCTCGCTCTATCCATTTTACTCTGCCCAAGCCCGGAATATTTCCTTTTCCATCCATTTCGCTCCTGTCGGCACCTAATCAGTATTCACTGGGTACTTCCATATACTTATAAGGCTCATTGATCGGATACCCCACTAGCTACCGTTTTGCCGTATCCTTTTTGCCCATTTATACCTCCAGCCAGTACTCACCAGACATATCCGTAACCATGGCCAATTACCGTATAAGAACTTGCCGTTCCAACCTTTGCAATCTTTACGGCCAAACTTATTGTCCTTTCACCATCAACATATTTTTAGTGCCTGAATCAGCAATTCTTCCGTGGATCTTCCTCTTAGGCAGTGCCCCGATTGGCATTTTCTCGCTGGTCCCATTTGTGTAATCCCTGCAAGCAAACGGGCCTCCAGTTTCATTCTTCCAACTCCAACGCGCAACCATTTCTCGTGTCCTTTGTTCCTTCACAGGTCTCCCCGTCCGTGTACTTTTCTCCTTCTCTGTTTTCATCCTGTGTCAGCTGCAGTGAAACGATCTGGTTGGTCGCCTCTTACCTGGCTTTCTTCGGTCAGCACTACCATCTGCCCCGTATATTGTCCGCCATAGGCATCTTCATTGTGCCTTTTAGGCTGCGCTGCTTTTCCGCGTTCCACCTAGTGTAAAGTCATCGTTATGTCATCACTTTCACGTACAGAATCCTACCATGTAACCTACCACTACCTGATCTTTCTGCTCCTCCACTTCCTTATTTTTCTCCTGTTATCGGCTGTTACAGCTGCAGCATCTTTGCATTAGTTCTTCTAACCTCCAAGTCACCGCTCTCCAGGGAACTTTTACACTTCCCCAACCACCCTGTACTTCCATTTGCTCTGTGTTCTCCAGCCATTTTCACGGCCATCTTTTTGCTGCATAATATACGTCAGCTTATTAACGCTTCAACCTTTTTCGACCGTCACCACACGTCACACCTGCACTAGTCAGATTGTTAGATTCACTCTTACCTGTTGTCGTCGGTCCTTCCCTTCGTACTCCCATGTTGATCAACTCCTGCTCATAGCCATCACTTCTGTGCATCCAAAGTCGTTTCTCTGCCTCTTTTCCTCGATGCTTCATGTTCACCTGTCAAAAACAAATTCGTCAGGGTTTACCCAAGGTAATTCCGTAATATTTGACTCAGCCCTACATGTTTCTTCCCAGCACCGCTACTTCCGTTTTCCGTCCCTTCACTGCTATTTGATCCCGCTCATATACATATATATATGCATATATATGTATATATGTAAATGTATGTAATAATAATAATAATGGTTTATTTCGGGGACAGCCGAAGCATGCTCGATTGCATGATCATATGATACAGGTGAGGTCACAAAAAGGTTCCTTGGATATTCATTTGGGTAAATGCAGCCTAAAAGTGTACAGGTTTTAGTGGTCGCACGAACGATTGCCCGGCAAATTTGAGTTTGAAGGTCGGGTGGGCGTACATTTGCAAAATGAGTGAAATGGGCTCCGCCGTCGAGATACGTGATGAAGTAAAGCGGTGATGAAGTAAAAACGCGCAGTATTTTGGATAGCGTCGATGTAAAGTCGCAAGGGTGAGTAAGCTGACAAAGAAAACTTTCGAAAAATCACCAACGAAAAATTAGAGAATTTTGGGTGATGAAGGACATGCACTTGAACCAGTAGTCCAGATGACCCGGAAAATAGCAGAAATATAATACCTAAGGATTTGTGGTGTCTTTCGAGGAGGGGGAATGCGTATATAAAACAGTCCGTGTAACCACGGAATTGGTATTTGCAATTCATCAAGAGGTTGTGGAGAACGCCCTCATAAAGAGGTGGATGTAGCTGCCCGAGCCTGGAAATTTCACTGGAGCAGAGTGACGAAAGTTGACAGGTGAATGAAACACGATTCGAATAAAGGGTTCGTTTCAGGTTAATTGGTGAACACAATTTGACAACAGCAGTTGATATACGATGATCTTATGAAGTCGCATTGGGGTGGTGCATAAACGATACTGTCAAAACATGTAAAGAATTGCTTAACGGGATGCGCTGGTAAGAGTCTGACATGGGGCATTTGGGAAACAACTGGAAGGTCAGTAAATTGGCATACGTATAGTTCATTTTCAGCAAAGGTTTGGAGAAATCGCTTTCGCAGTGTCCTGGATTGTGAATACTTCATTGCCAATGCAACTGTCATGAAATGCAAATGGCTGGATGAGAAAAGGTGCAACGGAAGTATACACTGAACGTAGAGGTGGTGTCACGCCGATGAAGCGCTGGAAGGAGGACCATTTCTTTTTGTGTGGAATTGTTGGCAGGTGAGAGACGAATCTTTAAATGATGGTTTTGTTTAGATAAATGTAGTTGTGACATACAAATTACCAATAGGATGAGTGGTCTCTTCAAGAGTATACCAGGAATTGTCATATTCATAATAAAGATCTGTACATATACAGATATATTTATCTATACTTTTTCTTTGTCTGCAGCAGTTGTTCGCCGGCCATTTCTTTTGCCACCATGCCACGGCCACCCGTACCATGCTTCCATTTCGTCTATTTCTGTGCCTCATATTTACCGTGTCTCGATCCCTCCGCGCCATTGCTGCCATCTGACTAACTCCTTATGTCTTGTATTACCAGCTTTCTGATTTCGAATTGAGATCGTCATTTATTGCGATATGGCATAGCTCATGGCTACTTAGTCCCCAGCCATACAACTCAACCTTTTGTTATTCCTTCCTTCTATTCCCTTTTCCTTTTTTCTTCTTCGCTGCAAGTAACAATAGTTTCTCATGCCGATTTTCAGTCCTCCCCATGTAAAACTCCCAGGTTCCGATCTTCTCCATTTGATTCAGCCAGCTGCTCCATCTGACCCTGACATTGAAATTTGCGGGGCACATATTTGAATCCGTTTCCGAGTTCAACTAGACTCCCCCCATTACATCTTGGGGTGCATGCATTTATCTCCACCTCATAAGCCCTCCATTTCTTCCTACCCCTTCTTTGTCTTGCGCGTTTCTAAATTTTTTACTGAATTTCTTCTGTCAGCTTTGTGGCTTGTAAAATTTTGATCACGCGTGAGGCGTGCTTCGGGCGTCTCCGAGATAAACTATTGTTATTTTTATTTTTACTTGACCGAAGTTCTGTTCTTCATGGACAAAGCCAGTCGAGAACCGGATGAAAGTGAGCAGGTAGAAGCATACTACTTTGAACTCAGCCAGGCTTTTGCCTCTGTAAACAATCGGCCCTTACTAATCAAGATGAGGTCATCTGGTACAAACGGGCTGATTCAGGAACGGTTCACGGACTTCCGTGTCGGCAGAAAGCGTTGTATTAGAGTAAGTGACAAGAGCTCTTAGTTAGATAAAGTCACCAGTGGAGTACAGCGGTATTCGATACTAGGTTTACTGCTGTTTCTACTGCTTACGAATGATTTAGCCTCAGTTTCGCTGTCACCGAGCTTTTTTGGGAAATGATATGAAGTTCACGGGAGCTCGTGGATGAGAGAAGTCGAGCAGAAACCTAGCAGCCATTCTAGACTCAGCGCGCACGCGCAACTTACCCCTCAATGTCGACAACAGCTAAGAGCTACCAATGGCAGCGACCAGCCAAACAGCCTTACACGGCCAAGGCCCATTTATTCTAGGGGCAGGAAATACATTCGAAGACCCAGGGATTTAAGTGGCCTCTGATATTAAGTGGTCTGGTCGGTGTGCAGTAGCTGCAAATAGGCACCAGGTGAGCTCTTCAAGTTGAGATGGTATTCTCCTACAGATAACAAAAAGCCTTCATGCGGTAGTGCTTGTCTATGTTAGACCCCATTTAGAAAACCGTGTTCAGGCATGGCCACCTCCCGACAGGGGGACATCCAGTTTGGGGGACACAACTTGCAACGATCATGGTGGAGGGAGTGAAGTGCTACGTGTACGAGCAGAGACCCCAATACCTCAAACATTTCTTTAGGGGAAAAAATCTACGAGGAGACGTCATGGAGACAAATGGAGGCAACAAATGGTTTTTCCGGGCTTGGACTGGAGAATCTGTTCCATATGACGACAGATTCCAGCCGCAGCAGCTGCGCCTTCATCGTGGTCGTCGTCGTCACTACCCACGCTATCATCACCAACAGTGGAGATGTTCTCTCAGGTCGCGGCTTCAAACACCGCCTTGGGCCTTTCAGTCTCGGCCGAGCCCGGTGGTACCCGAGAAGAGAGGAGGTACCAAAGCCAGTTCGCTTAGCCCCCCAGTAGCCGGCTAGCGGACTCGATGCTGGCTCAGTGCAGCCGTGGATATGCCCATTTGCCCCCTGAAGTCCCGCTGGAGCAAGCCTCCGCCGTCGTCAAAGAATCCGGACGAGTAAATCCGTTTTTGTAGGACTTGGGTGGCTCTTGTCCCAGGAGTCAACCTGGTCTAAGTGAGATACCGCCAAATAAGGCTTAGTGTATTCTGCTGGAAAACCTGCCGGTAGCTACCATCTATAGGCCTCAGTGTGGACTGGATCGCGATCTATCGCTGCTGCAGTCCTTCTTATCGCAGGTCTTCATGAGCGAGAAGGAAGCGGGGGCTAACAGCTTTCGAGCTACTGCTACTTTCGGACTTGGAAAGCAGCACTCGCGATCTTTCAAGGTATTACTGAGTATGGTGATGGAAGTCAGAGCTGTTCTGCATCGCCCCGAAAACTAAAAGATGAATTGGTGCACATTCTACTTCATCTCTGTCCAGAGCAGCGGCATCAGCCAAAATGAGCCACCAAGGAGCCACACGAACCTCGGTCGAGGGCTGAAACCGATCTCATTATTCGTAACTTTCGGGCCCGAAGTTGAGGCCACCCCTGCTTTGGAAGCCTCTCGTACCATCAGAAAGAGCCTGCGTGCCTATCAGTCCAGCCGTAGGTTTACATTGCGTTTCAGGAGGTGTCATTTAGACGACAGGACACAATTCCGGGCGGCAACCATACTGCTACCCAAAATTCTTTACCTGCCAGACAAAAGAAACGGGCTTGAGTCACTGGTTGCACAACCCCCTTCCAGTAGCCGTTGCTCCAACCAAGACATTGCTGTGCAGTGACCTTTCTGATTCTGAAGTGTCACCACCAGGACATTCTGCTTACTGAGTGGATGGGAGAGATGCGAAACAAAGTGGTGGTGTTGCCCTTATATTCACTCTGACATACCTGCCTACCAGGTACATAGTTTTTCTGAACCCGGGAGGTTCTGGGAAAAGTTATGTTGAAGGGTTCAAATGACACATCGTGGCCATGTAACAATGGGACTTTAATACAGTTCGCCGGGGGCAGACCCCACCGTTGTTTGTGATGAACTCCTGTGACGGAGCCATAGTGGGCATTGAATTATCCTTGGGGGTTTCAGTGTGGCGAATATCGACTGAAATAAGGGTTGTGCGGTCCGTCCGCAGATTCATTCACATGTGCCTTCCTCACGATTCTTGAGGACTTGACCTTATACCAGTACGTACGAGAGTCGACACTGCTTCGGGGCCCTAAGTCACACATCTTTGATCTTGTGATATCTAAGAAACAATCTAACGTTGATAAAATCAGATACCTTCCGCCAGTCGGTTCTCAGGATCACTTCGTCCCCTTAACCCATTGGAAGTATGGTGTGTCTCATTTTGGTGGACCACACACGGGACGCAACATAAAGCGCAAAAAAGTTGATGAGATGCAAACAGCGGCACCACCGGTGTTGCAAAATGCTGTAGCTCTAGTTGGTGTATAATTCTTCCAGCCCACAACACGAGAAGAGATCATAGAACTGAAACACGTTTGATCCACCCGTTCGTTCTCGCTGGCATAACAAGGATCCTCCATGGTTTGATCGCGAGCCGCGAAATGCCCTGTGCAGCAGGAACAGTGCACGGAAAAGAACTCGGGAAACTGGACAAAGATGTGAGCGGGAGAGCCATCCAAAATATTTCGGTCCATGAAAAAGGAGGAAAGAGGTTGCTTTGAGACGATGCCAGCTAAAGACTCCTCTACCGTGCCCCAGCGGTTTTACGGACATTTGAAGAGTAGAACCCGCGCTAACACTGTCATGCTACCCTTAGTGAAACAAGAAATACTTCTTGAGACGGACTTCCGCGGAGTAAGGCTTCTTGCACTTCAGTAATCATCTGTGCATTCGACGGAGTGAAGTTCATGGCGGACGCTACCGCAAGCGGATATTACCCTCACTCTGTGGCTTTTCCATCCAGATGACGTCACCGAAGAACTAAAGAAAATGAAATTGTATCAGTCACGCAGACCAAACGGCTTCCATCCAGCAGTATTGCGTGCACTGGAAAACGACCTTGCATGGCCTTTCGCAGGATCTATTTAATCTATGGCTTCTCAAGGGCACCTAGTTCCGCGGCTGGGAGACCACAAGAATCTGTCCATTACCTAAGAATGCCTCGCAGAGGTGCCCACAGACTGTCGCCCGGTAAGCCCAACCAAAATTTCGGGAATAATCTTGAAACGGCTGGTGTCGGTGCAAATCCGGACGCATCTTCAGTGACACGCGTACATGTGCCCTACCCAGCATAGATTCCGTCCAAAGAGATCATGTATCCCAAGCTTGGTATTGTCATGAGACTGGTGGGCAGAGGCTATGAAGGGTGGCCGAAACTCGTATGTGGTCCTCGTCGACTTCAGCGAGGCCATTGACAGGATATCTTATCACCTGCCATTGGAAGAACTCAGGACATCTGGTCTCCACCTTTCGATGCTCGACTGGATTAAAGATTTCCAGAAAAGGAGGATATCTTCAGTCAGGATTGCCCAATCGAACTCCGGCTTGCATTTTGCAGCAAGTGGGGTCACCCCAGGGCTTGATTCCTTGACCAATGCTGTTTCTGGCCTGCATCAACGACTTGCCGTCAGTCTTCCAGCCACCTTGCCTTCTTTGTGCTAATGGCGTAAAATTGTGGCATGCCGTGAAGTCAGAAGCGGACGAAGAGGTTCTACAAATGGATCTGGATGCCGTAGTAAGGAGGTCTGAGCCCCATCGATCAATGTGCCCGAAAGCGCGAACATGCCTATCAGGAGAAAAGTATTGGACACAGTGTACAGCATCGGGAACAAAATGCTGTCAAGATTGTAATGCGGAGGAGAATTTGGGGTTAAGCTCTTGGCGGCCCTTAATGCTCGGACTCACACGGATAAGGTATGTATCTCCCTCTCATATATCGGTCACTTGGCCCGCTGAGTCTCTAGGCATTATAATTATCGTATGCTTTCCATGTTCCTCCGAGGCTCCAATACGGGGTGCTGCTACAAAGCCCTGCACTATAAGCGAGATGATGAAACTGGAGAAAGTGCAACTGTACGCGGAGAGACTCGTCAGTGGCTTACTTGTGGATCGTCTGAGGTTTCTTTATCTCTTCCCCGAGTACTACCAGTGAGTCCGCTGCTACATAACTGGCTTTGGAAAGATCCTTCGCGGCACTATGGGCCTGGAATCGCAAGCAAACTTTTTTCTTCGGATGGACGACCGTATACGAGAACACTCCTGGAAACTGCTGAGGCATCAGTCAACTGCATTGACTCTGCTTTATAGTCTTTCACAGAGTGCAACCAGTCTCTGGGACGTGTGACCGGCATCAGTGTTGCCATCATAATCTTGTAGGACTGGAGACACGAATCACATGAATAAAGAATAAACAATCTCAGGCTCGCAGAGTCATCCCATTTTATTATATGTAAAAAACACGAATAGCAAACAAGCTCCTTTTCAGTAACACCATCCTCGTGGCTAATACGGTTACATATATAGGTTAGAAATGCATAAATTATGAACAAAGTCCGTGAGCTAAAGTTTGATTGGTTGGTCATCAAAGTTGGTGTCGCGCAATCAGGAAAGATAGAAGGAAAAATGCTGTTGTTTCTTGGTCGGAAAGGGAACCAATAAAACAATGGACATGAGTTTCGAGGAGTATCCATTTCAGGTTTCAACCGAAGCGTCAGTGAGTGGGTCACATTGAGCTCCAGGGTCAGTCTCGGATCGAGGCCAGGGTAGCTTGAGTGCCCTAAAGAAACGTTTCTGATAATAGAGAGATGGATTAGGTAATGTGATCGCTACAGCCCCTGCCGTTACTGGATGTCATTTTTGAGAAACTTTTGGCCCGTTCGTTGGGAATCCGTGGATCAGGGCCTCTAGGCTCCCTACTTGCTGATATATTCATGGCTAAGCTAGAAAACGGGAAACTGAGGGATACGATAGAATGTGTACCGATCCGCTGCCGATACGCAGATGGTATCTTTGTCCTAACAAACTGCCATACACGGAAGGGGTCATTGGTGGGGGAGTTCAACCAGGCACTTATTGCAGTTAACTTCACGTCGTAAGTGGAACAAAGGAACACTTTCCACTTCCTCGATGTACTCCTTTAAGGAGGTGGCTATGGCAAACTGCTTCGTCGCGTATATCGCAGACCAAAGTGGACAGACCAGTACATCAATTTCGCCAGGTTTGTACCTGTCAAAGGTAAACGTGATCTTATTCCCTCACTCGCAGCCCGTGGGCGAATGATTTTCTTGATTGATACGGTGAGTAAAGAATTAGACATTTTGAAGCAAACGCTATTGGACAACAGATACTTCGAGGGCTTCATTACAAAAAGCATAGCAGAAAGAGCAACGAGACAAGCGTTAGTGACCGGTAAGAAGATTTATACTTTCAACTTCCTTTCATAGAAGATGAAAAACTGAGTTACTAATAAGAAGCTTGGAAAAGGCAATCACTAGTACCTTTCTCGCTGCCACTCTACATGCCCACTTCACCAGTCGACCAGCGATCTCGACGCACCTAAATGATGGGTTACCTGTCCTCATCTCATCCACGCTAGCCTGATCGTATGTTTGCTCATGCTCGGCAAGCTATATGGGTAGAACGACACGGCAACTATCACAAAGGATCAAAGAGCACAACGCAAATTGACTGTCAACGGAAAACGGAAAATCCATCACCAGTGCAATTGTGGCGCACCTCTTGGACACTGGACAGCACGTAAACGACGAAGCGTTCAAAAAAGTCTACGAACTCCCTACGAAAGCTCCGAAATTTGCTCGAAAACGACGTCCAGTAACGGCAGGGGCTGTAGCGATCACATTACCTAATCCATCTCTCTATTATCAGAAACGTTTCTTTAGGGCACTCAAGCTACCCTGGCCTCGATCCGAGACTGACCCTGGAGCTCAATGTGACCCACTCACTGACGCTTCGGTTGAAACCTGAAATGGATACTCCTCGAAACTCATGTTCATTGTTTTATTGGTTCCCTTTCCGACCAAGAAACAACAGCATTTTTCCTTCTATCTTTCCTGATTACGCGACACCAACTTTGATGACCAACCAATCAAACTTTAGCTCACGGACTTTGTTCATAATTTATGCATTTCTAACCTATATATGTAACCGTATTAGCCACGAGGATGGTGTTACTGAAAAGAAGCTTGTTTGCTATTCGTGTTTTCTATCTCAATCTATTTTTCATAAAGAGAAGGCCGTAAGTTGAGCTGACTGAAACTTGTGTTTATGATGGGCATCAGCGCAGTCAATCTCCACACTATTTTATAGTCTGAACCTGAGGAGGGCCTGAAAGGTCATGAACTTGAACGAAGAAAGATTAGGAATCAATGTGAGATCAAAATCCTTCACTAATCGTGCAGCGCTCCTCTCGAGTGGGCTGCCACCGATGATCATCTCCTCTAATTACACTCCTGCCTTCAAGAGTAGGCTAAACCAAGCGTGTCCCTAACTGTTCCCAGCCTCAGTATATCGGGCGCCTTGGCTGTCCAGTGATGGTTCAGAGCGGACGATATTGAGTCTTTACTTCCATCCTATTCATTCGGCGTAAAATACTTCGAAACCCCCCCCCCCCCGTGTTAGACCCTTTAAATACAGCTTGACCCCAGCGCAACTTAAAACGCTTCAATTCCCTTGACTGCACCACTATGTATTAACCTCACCTTTGGCCAAACACAGAACCAAGTATTTTACAGCGTGTGGGGAGTGATCCTACAGGAAGGAAATATTGCTCTAATTCCAGGTTGAGCCAAGCAGATACAAACCCTACTGCCGAAAAAACACCGAAATGGAGCAATGACCACTGGCCTGGAGTGAGGCTGCAAAAAGCCAAAACATTGACTGATATAAGATACAATCAGGCTGGCCCCTATACATATGCGGTATAAATGCTTCACAAAATAAATATGCTGTTGAGCCCTGACCGCGGAAGCAGACAAGAAAAAATGAGGTGTGATAGCAGACGGCCGGGAACTATATGGTTTAAAAAAGTCCCGCAGGACATTAGGGGAGCCCAGCTTCTGGAACACTAAGGCAAAATAAGAGAGGAGTCAGTTTTTGGGTAAAAGAGCTCAGATAACGTGCCGTAATGTCACCGTACAACGCGCCAACACATAAGAATCATCAGCACCCAAAGTACCCCGGATTTCTGAACCGGGTTGGATTCATGCCAAATACACGAAGACCGTTGGCTTTTGTGCCTGTCCTTGCAGGTGGTGCCATGGCACGGTTGAATTTCCTTCAGATTCGCTTTCACATCCAGCCCATTAGCTCAGTTTCATGGTAGTTTCCACTACTATTTTACCTTCCGCTCAAATGTCCATCAATTTTTGTGCTACTTTCCTCTCTCCTCTAAATGTACACTCTTTTTCCCTTTGTCTTGCTCTCAACTTCGCCACTTCAGCGATCCATCCAGTGAATGCACTGCGGAACTAAAAAATCTCGAGTATCTTTCACGCGAACACCAACACGATAGCCCTGAGTGGGGAAAAGTGCGAGGCAGAAGACATAGATGATCAACCTGCCATCCGTCCCAATATCTGTCACTACACCATACCGGTCAAACACCCGCGAACTGCTGTTCGTTGTTTGTATACGTATGGTGGAGCGTGTGTCAGTTTGTTGTTTGTTTTTCCCATGAAGCACGGGAAGCTTTTCAGCTACGCAAGCTGAAATCAAACCGCACCACACTCGAAATTGCAGCTCTTGGGGATTTTTCCCGACCCTGCCGGTGCAAGCACCTGGAAGCGCTTGAGGCTTGCGCCCGCTCTCGTACTGGAGTCCTGTCCTGTCCCGTCCTGTCCTGACAGGTTCTCTGCTCTCTATATTGGTGCATGACAAAGCATTCAGCGTGCATGGTTGGATACCAAGGAAACTCACCGACAACACTAATATCTGGAAGCACCATAGGTCCCGGCCAATTTCGTCCTGTGCTAACTAGACTGAACTGCACCGAACTGACTACACTCGGTTCATACGGCGTCTCGACGTACCGCTGAAAGCATCGTGGGGGAGAGCCTCCTGGGCTTAAAACTGCAGTCAGTTTAAAGAGGCCTACTAGGGAAGTTTCCCTTTGTCTTCTGACTAGAAGACTGAAGGAGGAATTTGTAAGGATCCGTTCAGTACTTAATGTTTAAACTCATCCATCATAGTTACTATTATCCTTGAGGGCTAACCTCCAAAACTCGTGCCCATCCAACCGGGACACAAAGGTTGTTGAGTCACTCGCGGCTACGGTCAGGAAGTCACCTGTGGGCAAATTCCAGGGCAATTTGGAAAGAAGTGCGGATAAGGTGGATATGGAAAGCATACCATGGGGAGTCTGTGAGACATGGCCTCATCCTAAGTGCGGGGCGCTAACGGAAGCAATATAGGCAGCGTACTGTGAATATCGGGAGCTAAAGTGGGTCTACTCTGGACGTAGGTTCAAGGCCAGGGCCTATGTTCAGCAGGAAAGTCGACAGAGGAGTTAGCAAATAGCGCTGCCAAGAACAAAGCTGGCAATCTTGCTGAATCAAGTCTGAATCAGGATGCAAGCAAGATAGGCGGAGAAAGTCCGAAAGGGAAAGACACTGCTTTCATCTGCGAGGATGAATCTCTAACAGCAATACACATGAAACCCACGAGGGTTGATGACGATGGCTTCACCCAAGAAACACCGAATAACCCCAGGTCTAAGGAAAAGAGCGAACTATTTGAAACCAGGGTTGAAACAGTTAAAGGTGTAAACCAATATTTTACTACTACGCCACAGTAGCTGATAAAGAATAGCGATATTGCACTGGGGCAAAATGGGAAAGTAGTTTGTTAGAGGGATGCCGGAACCCGTAATTTAAAAAAAGACAACAGGAGGATGCTTTCAGATATTAAATGACGGACTTGGTAAGGATGGTGGACTTACCGGGATAGGTGGCCATCAGAAGAGCTTTTCGGTTGAGAGGGTGGCAACCAGGAGGCTGGTCATCCCCAGCCCACGGCTCGTAGAATTGACAAACCCAAGAGGCCCCGACGGGTTTCCGGCCGGAAGTGGCAGGTGAAACGAAGAGCCTCAGGGTGCGATGAAGGTGAAGCCAGAAGATCACTCCAGCCACAAGGGCAGACCGCTCATAGTGACCACGGAAGAGGTGCCATCATCTCGACTACGTTGTTTTGAATAACTCTCAGGCGAATTGAGGGTAGAGAGCCAACAGTTTTCAACACACGGGCGGGGACGGCAGCCTCTCTAGAATTTGCGGCCAGGGGCCATTACAGGGTAGTACCCGACGAGCTACTAACGGGAGTACGCAGTAGCATCCCCCTCAAAAACGGGTAGGATGCTGGAGCCTAGAAGTGGAGCATTACAAGGCGTCCTCCGACATTGGACCTAATAGAAGGACGGCTTCCATTAGACCTGCTTACACCGTTGCAGCCAACGTGGAAAATAAATAAGGTGATCTGGGGGTGAGCATGCACATGGTGAACCTTATCCCAATCGCGGAAACTTCGCTGCGAAAAAACCTGAAGATAAACCCTCTTGCTCCAAGGCACACTATAGATGCGTGCAGTCGAAAATTGCCCTGCCAAGTGGAGTGAGGGAGTCGCAGATGAAATGGGAGGGGCCCAGACCATGGATCAAGAAAAAGTTGAATACCTCTATGAATTCTTCTCCGGCAATGGCTGCGATGGAGAACTACCCAAAAGGGGAAGTTGGGGCCATATGTAATTCCAGGCAGATAGTGAAGACCAAAGCAGCGAGACAAGGTGGCATCCACCTAGCGATCCTGAAACCACTAGCATCTGCAGTGATAGTACCACTGTCAAAACCATTCAACGCCCCATCTGAAACCGGGGTTCCGCTTGGAAGCTTAGCACCTCCTCTTATCACCCTGATACAAAAAGGGGTTGTTGGAAGTGGTTGTGAAAGCTACCGTTCGGTGAACCTAAATTTCGTTGTAATGAAGGTCATGAGGATGGGCATTCGGGACCGAATATTCGTGCACCTAAATTAACACAGCCTTGTCCGGGAATCCCAGCATAGATTTTGAGCAAAATCGCTAGTGGTATATATCAGTTGTAGAAAATCCTTCGAAGGCACTATAATTCCTTGACTCCGTCATATCACTCTCTTGCCTTGTTTACGTGTTCCGTAAAATTCATGCACATATGAACTAACCTTTTTTTGTTTGCGTCCAACAAGCTGCTTCACCATATCCCATCTTGGACCTGCTTGAAGCACGTGCTTATCTCTCGTAAGCCGTAAACTTGGTTCTCGTTTTTATGAGTCTGTGTGGTCACATATTTGGGGTATTTATATAATGATGATGATAATGATAATGTTTTATTTTGAATAACCCCGGGGAATGCTGCAACCTGGGATCAAACGGTGCAACCGGCAGCAGAACCCGAACTCTAAGAGGGTGGTTCGAGTATGTGCACTCGATTTAGTTTAGCAGAAAGTGTTTAGGTTAATGTTCATGGTGAAGCCCGGCCAATTCGAACTCAAGGTCGGGTGTCCAGGTTTGTCGATTCCGGGTGCAGCTGGTTGGAAAAAGTAGACTTGCAATCAAATATTACAAAAAGGAGACAGTGCAGCGGGATAGTCAAACAGAATGGGCGGAAATATGGTTTACCTTGGGGAAAAAAGAAGCTTCCAAGAAAGATGTAAACCAGCCATAGCGCTCTCCGCTGTATGAAACGGCTTAGGAATGGAAATCGGACGATGAAAATGAGCGAAATTGCGGACACAGAACAAGAAAAATCCTTCGAAGATTACCCACTTAAAGTTCGGCGACCGAATACGGGCTGAGTCAGTTAAATACCCAGTGGAAGACTCATCTGAAGAGAGAGGTTGCCGAGGTGATGGTGAAAGAAGTGGCCGGATGTAAACAGATTATCTTTGGGCAAGTGACTTCCTTTCAGAAAGGTGGAATATTATGCCCCGACACGGAATTGGGAACTGGGCTACAGATCAGTGTGTGATGCTTGGCCATGGTAGTAGCAAAGACGCGGTTTGCAAATGGGGTAAGTATTTAAATCAGTACTCACGTAGTTATTAGCGTTATCTAGGGGCTAAATATGATGTCCAGACAGTTGCAAGGATCAAAATTGTCTGAGAAAATTCTCCAAGGTAGAAAACCAGAAATGGAAAACATTAAACAACCGATGGATATGGTTGCAAATTTGGGAGGCTGGATGTGGGTGGAGTCAGTGATAAACCAAATGGGCAGCACATCTGGAGAGGTAGTTAGGGTGATGGTGGGTGAAATGATTGTGTGTGAGCAGTTATTCGTTAAGTAGGTTGCTCACCCTAAGAAAAGTGGAACATGGTGCATCATCATGGAAATGGAAACTTGGCGACAGATCCGTGTGTGATGCCTAGCCACGACAGCTACGGAGATTCATAACCCTCAGAAAAGATGAAGAAACTAATAGGTAAAATACTATCTAAAAATGTCCCTTGTAAAAGGTGGATCACTTGATAGCGACAAAGCTAAAAGCTGCGAAGCATGTGTTTCTCAGATGTATATATATGGGGAGGACATAACTCTTTGCAAGGTGAGGATGCTGCAATGGTACCTCAGTGTGTGGGCGAACAGTAGGACTGATAGAGAGAGAAAACCGTCTCAATATCGTCGACTTTTGGGACGCACCAGAGAAAAATATTCCTCAGTGAAATATACTGTTTGAAATTGTGGAACGGAAGCGTATGGCAACGTGAAATGTGATTTTTTTAATATGTCGTTAAATGTGGTAAAAAGTGGTGAGTTTCATCTTGGGGGTTGGTTAATTTTGCGAAGGGGACAGGCAAGTGGTTTGGCACGAATCCTCGGGAAACATGATCATGAAAGTTGAGCCGAGTACGGTAACGGTCTTTTAACCTCGTGATAATTTTGTATTAAATAAAGTAGATTTTGCCCGGCGTAAGAAGCGGTAAGTTGATATGGCGAGGATAGAATCGAGTGCAATGGAAATTTGGTGAGAACTGGAGGAGATAACGGCATATTCGTAGCATTTCTGGTGCACACATAGTGCTCTTTTCCCGCAACCCGTGCCGGTGGATGGGGCTGACCATGCCCTGGACACAGCCTGAAAAAGAATTTTGATGTCAGGAGGTGCGATGCGCCACCCTAGCTGCCCCGGCACATCTCTGCAGACCTCCTGCACGCCCGATGTGAGCCGGCCAAACCGGCGGATCTGACTGCGCCCCAAGCCGGTTGTATTAGCATGAGCGATATTGGCGTTGTCACACAGCTGTAGAGATCAAATAGTCCATGAGCTTGCGAACAGGTCTCTAGGAATCCTGGAGAGCAGGGCAAATGTTGGAGCGACGGATTGACGGATAGGTATCACACTTTTATCCGTACATTTTGGCCAGATGTTTTGCCCGTACTGTCAGGTGATCTGTCAGAGCCAATAAGGGGAAGATACATGTCAGTTGTTGTCTGGAAAAATGAAAATAGAACAATGTAGTCTGGGGTGCTTCCAGCTGGGGATCAACGGCCGATGGGTAAAAGAAAACCTCTAGTATCTGGAAACTGGAATTACTTCTAACGAATGCGGGCTACAAGCGGATGAGAGGGGACAGGAATACGAAAAATCAGCGAAAACTACCGGGAAGGGTAAAAACGAATTGTTGGTGAACCGTGGTCGCCGGAATGGGATTCTGGAGTGAAATGCCAGGGAGAACTAAGGGGACGAGAATGGGACCAGTATGGACCGAGTAAAAAGAATTTAGTATAATGTAGATTAGGAATACTGTTTGGGGCTGAGTTTCCTTCAACGAAAAGCCTAGTGCATAAGGCTGGCAAGGAGGAGGCTGCGGCCTGGAGGTTCAATAACCATACTAAATGAACGTTATCCAGGTGGGAGATTACCACAGAAAATAATGGGATAAAATAACGTAAATGATAGTCGATAAGTAGGCTCAAAACGAGTATGCTGGGGCTATGGCGCGTAAGGCGGATAAATTGAACTGCAGAACTTTGGAGAGGTAAGAGCTATGAGATTCAGAAATGAAGTTGAGACGGAATTTGGATTAACCACTCTGTAGAATGAAAAACGAAGGTCTGCCAGAGGACTTGGAACCAAATTAACTGCAGGAAAGTATCCGGGTAGTGGGTGGGATCAGCATCCGTGAAGCCATAACCGGGGTTGAATTGCTTCGAAAAGCCTTTTCATGTATAAGAATTGAGACTTTACTTCCTCCAGTGGAGAACCAAACAAATGGGATGGGCATAAAGGAAGCCATGAACCTGGGGCTATAGTTGTCATTATGAGCAAGAATAAATAGCAAAAATCGACCTCATCAAACCTATCATTCCACATTTTCAGGGTCTTCCACAAATCTACCCAGAAATTCTCCATCCCAGTTTAGCCACAAGACAACTGATCTACCAGTGACATCATCTCTACAGCCTAGTACGTCCACCTGGAGGCCTCATAATATGACTGCGACAATACTGCCGCCGCCGCTGCATACACCTAGATCTATGATGACCAAGCTCGGTAAGCACTGCTCAACAGGCATGCAACCAACTAACCCCACCAGCCACTATCAACAGCTGCCACCCCTCCCTCAAGTCAGCTACCAGGTCATCACCCCACTTCACGATCCTCCCCATTCAGATACCGGCTGTGGAGTTCAGGCGGGCATCGGGCCCTACAGCCACAACACAGTCGCCCCGCCTCAGCTCCCTCTGACTAACAAACCTGCAAGCCCTATGAGCCTACAAGCTTCTTCCACGTTAGAGGCCCTATCGAATCCATTAACGCCAAACCGTCCTCAGATAATGTATGGCATGCCCCCATCATTCCTTAGACCCTCTCTCCAATGGACAAATCCTCTAAATCTCTATGATAATATCGCACCAAATAATGGCCATTGTTTCCTTAGGCACATTCCACCACCGTCTGTGCCCTACCTTTGACAATGCCATGTGTCAAAGTTGCCGGCTGCCCATTCGCTAACCCTACCTTCGTGTAAAAATCTGTATTCCAAACCGGAGCTGTTAACGGACTACACTGTTATGCAGTCTCGTATCTTCAACCCTCCTCAGACAAATGGAAATGTCGTTATATCAGACACTTCAGAGATCCCGCACTTATTAAGGGGTTTGTCTACATCGGATCCTAGCACCGCCCGACACCATAGCGTAACCAGCCCTCCGTTTTCCAACATCGCGCCATACTACGCAACAGCTCATAGACCAAATCTCCCAATTCACGGCGCTGATTTGCCACCTGCATATGGACATGCTAGTCAGACCAGGAATCTAGACTGTTCCGCACCACACAATCTACTTGACCAACCGAACTACCCAAAACTAAATACCAATAACAGTATCTCTTTGGTTCTTTTTAATAGTCGATCCATAATAAACAAAATTCGGCACTTACGATATCTGGCCACTAGTTCTAATTATGATATAGTCTTGATCACTGAAACTTGGTTAACCAATTACACTCCAACAGACCAGAGTAAATAGGGAAACTCGACGCGGTGGAGGTTGTTTGGCATTTGTCAAGCAAACCTTTAATACAACGGCGCTTTATCATCCTCTACTCGACTCTATTCCCGATTCACTTTGGATAACTGTCCACATTCCTGGCTCTCAAATTCATGTTGGATGTGTTTAACGCCCACCAAGCGAAAATTTCTCCGGACTCTCATATCTAATTGATGCGTTTGAATACCTATCTTTACTGCCCTCAAGTATAAAAGTTATTGCTGGTGACTTTAACCTGCCCAAGATAGCTTGGCCATCTTTATCTGCACCCGCAAACCTTTTACCATTTGTAACAAGTATTACTGTAGGAGGGTGGGTACAGCATATCCGCTCTCCTACGAGAAAAACAGCACTTTAGATCTCATTTTCACCCATGGCGTCCCTCATATATTTGTCTCAATCTCCCGAAGTTTGCCCGGTAGCGATCACAATCTGGTTAACTGCCACATTCCCACTCACCCACAGCCTAACCTGAAATCACACTGCATCAAACCCTCTCCTCTCCCTGACTGGAAGGTTCTCCCTGCTACAATTCCACAAGCTGATTGGAGTGAGTTTTTTCTCTCTCGTGACCCACAAAACGCCACTGATATTTTCTATGCACAGTTCTTCAGATGTCTTAATAGGATTACCTACCTCCCCCAGCAAAGGAATAATAGGAAATCCCATATCACTTCGCTGCAAACAAAGTATGCCAAGCTCCAAAAAATTCATGAAACTACACACGACTTTGCAATTTTTATTCAACTTTTTCGCCTCACTTCTACTATCCAAAAGCTTGAAGAAACTACACTACGTTATCAGGAAACAAAAGCTCTGCGACACCAAAATAGATCTCTTCGACTGTCATTATTGTACAGGACCAGAACCTCTCATAATCATGGAAATATCCCGCACACTGTTTCAATGGACAGTGTATCCGCCTCTTCTCCCCTTTCTATTGCAGAGGCCTTTAACTCATTCTTCGCCTCAACTATGGCCCCTATTATTAATGTTGACCCTCCGCCTCTTCCCCTAGTTACCGCTTCAACTCTGTCCACAGTGGAATTTGACGCCTCAATTATCTCCCAATTATTAACCACTTTCAAGCCATCATCTTATTAGGACCTGACGGCTTACCGCCCACTGCAATAGTTAAATGCGGACCTGACTTACCTTACCTACTACTGAATATATTTACTCTATCAATGAACTCCAGTCTGGTGCCTGCAAACTGGAAATGCTCAGTCATAATCCCGCATCACAAGAAAGGTCCACTGCATGAGGTAACAAACTACCGTCCCATTAACCATACACCTGTCCTCTCTCGGCTAATGGAAAAAATCGTAAAAGAACACATCGTCAAGCACCTCTTTCAATTGGACGTTATTAATCCTCGACAACACGGCTTCCTTCAATCAAGATCTTGCGCAACCTGCCAGCTCGATTTTTTAAATCTCATCACTGAAATGGCAGACAATGGAATGGCCCTTATAGTACTTTACTTGGATATGTCAAAGGCATTTGACCGCGTGCCACACCCACATCTTCTGGCCAAAATCCGATCATTTGGCATTACTGACCCTTTACTATCTTGGATTAATTCTTACCTGTCTAATCGCTCTCAGGTTGTCTCGATAAACGGACACTGTTCCAAGCCTAAACCAGTTACAAGCGGTGTTATACAGGGTAGCGTCCTTGGCCCTCTGTTGTTCCTCATGTATATAAACGACATATTCCTCTCAGCGAGCCATGGCACCCCATTTCTTTTTGCTGATGACATTAAAATTGTATACTCATTCAAGCCTGAATGCATCGCCTCGGCTATCTTAAACATCTCTAAAGACATATCTGCACTCCATAGATGGTGTTCAACTTGGCAGATGAATTTTTCCGCTGACAAATGTGAGGTTCATACATATAAATGCAAGCTACCTCCAGGATCCTTAACCGTTTGTGGTTCAACCATTGCTAACAAGCAAGTAGTTCGGAACCTTGGCTTGAACTATTCCTGCACATTTAATTTCTCGGAATATTCGGCCCTCCAAGTCGCTAAGGCCAGAAAGTGTCTAGGGCTAATATTTCGCTCCTTCCAACTTCGAGACTGCATTCTTTTCCTTTATAAATCTCATGCCAGGCCTTTATTAGAATACTGCCCACTGATCTTTTCTAGTATGCGGAAATCAGACAGAATTGGTATCGAGTCAGTTCAACGTAGTTTTACCAAGCGACTGATTGGATGGAGCTCAGCCCTCACTTATAAAGAACGTTGCTTATTTTTTAAACTAGACCCTTTATGGCTTCGCCGTATGAAACTGAACCTTATCTTTTTGTATAACATCCTTCACAGTCGGACATATACTTCTAATCCACTGCACTTTGCGCCCGTTTCTAGCTATCCACTACGTTCTAGAATTCTTACCCTTTCAACCCCTTTTACCAACACCAGCTTACGTTCACATTTCTTCATCATAGTGTACTCTAACTTATGGAATAAATTACCGTTAGAAATACGCAGTTCTACTTCCAGCCATCGGTTTAGAAGTGCGTTGGATAAATTCCTCACGGTTACCCAAACCTTACAGCTCCTAAATGTAGACATGTCCGATGACCAAGCCTATGAGAAGGGTCTAGACTTTTGAATCGCGCAAACACCGGCGGTCTATGACAGATGAAATTAAATAACCATTCTTAGTTTTTCCGCCTTCTGCAATCGAAAAACTAGTCTTAGAGAGTCACTGTCTATTAGTGTTGCCTCTTTGTATCGATTCTCATTTATCCTCAGCTGGGAGCATCCCAGACTGCGCTCCTCTACTTTTTCTCTATTTCCAGACCTTCATTCGTGCGTACCTTTCTCTCGATGACTCTTAATACTCTGGAGACCACACCGGTCACTAACCTGGCCTACGCATCTACCTGACCGTTGGCTATTCATACGCTACCCGAATGACGCTTCCTTGGTTACGTTCCGGGATCCCCTGGTGCCTGGTTGCCTGATCGCGGACTTCCTGATGCCCACGGCCGTTTGGCCCCACCAAGAAAACTCATGTCAATCACAACGGTGCGAGGCGCCGTCAGATCCACCGCTTTGGCCGGCGCACATCGGGCGTGCAGGCCAACTGCAATGATACGCGGGCGCAACTAGGCCGGCGGATCGCACCTCCTGTCACCAGAATTGGTTTTCAGGTTGGGTGTCCAGCGCACGGCCAGCCTCACCCACTAGTGCCAACTGCGGATTGAAAAACAACATCCCCTGCATATTACTGCTGCCACCCATTGCCTCCTCCAACGTTCCTGAACAAGGTTTACCATACCGGCATTTATATCCATCGACTTACCTTTTATTTGTCTGAGCTGATGCCACGTTTACCCTCATTCTATTATATCCAGTTACCGGATTCTATACCCCAAAACATGAAACGGTTTCGCTGTTCAGATCTTTATTATGAATATGACAATTCCTGGTATACTCTTGAAGAGACCATTCATCCAATTGGTAATTTGTATGTCACAACTACATTTATCTAAACAAAACCATCATTTAAAGATTCGTCTCTCACCTGCCAACAATTCCACACAAAACGAAATGGTCCTCCTTCCAGCGCTTCATCGGCGTGACACCACCTTTATGTTCAGTGTATCCTTCCGTTGCACCTTTTCTCATTCAGCCATTTGCATTTCATGACAGTTGCATTGGCAATGAAGTATTCACAATCCAGGACACTGCGAACGCGATTTCTCCAAACCTTTGCTGAAAATGAACTATACGTATGCCAATTTACTGACCTTCCAGTTGTTTCCCAAATGCCCCATGTCAGACTCTTACCAGCGCATCCCGTTAAGCAATTCTTTACATGTTTTGACAGTATCGTTTATGCACCACCCCAATGCGACTTCATAAGATCATCGTATATCAACTGCTGTTGTCAAATTGTGTTCACCAATTAACCTGAAACGAACCCTTTATTCGAATCGTGTTTCATTCACCTGTCAACTTTCGTCACTCTGCTCCAGTGAAATTTCCAGGCTCGGGCAGCTACATCCACCTCTTTATGAGGGCGTTCTCCACAACCTCTTGATGAATTGCAAATACCAATTCCGTGGTTACACGGACTGTTTTATATACGCATTCCCCCTCCTCGAAAGACACCACAAATCCTTAGGTATTATATTTCTGCTATTTTCCGGGTCATCTGGACTACTGGTTCAAGTGCATGTCCTTCATCACCCAAAATTCTCTAATTTTTCGTTGGTGATTTTTCGAAAGTTTTCTTTGTCAGCTTACTCACCCTTGCGACTTTACATCGACGCTATCCAAAATACTGAGCATTTTTACTTCATCACGTATCTCGACGGCGGAGCCTTTTTCACTCAATTCGCAAGTGTACGTCCACCCGACCTTCAAACTCAAATTTGCCGGGCAATCGTTCGTGCGACCACTAAAACCTGTACATTTTTAGGCTGCATTTACCCAAATGAATATCCAAGGAACCTCTTTGTGACCTCACTTGTATCATATGATCATGCAATCGAGCATGCTTCGGGTGTCTCCGAAATAAACCATTATTAATAATATTATTATTATTATTATTATCTCGGTGGATGGTTTGACTTGGCGAAACAGAAGATTGTTCACGGAAGATTAGTAGGACTTAAGTGACAAAGGACAACTTGTGTGGTGTGTTCTATGTTATTGTTCATTCGATAATGTTGTATCGTAGTATTTACGAGTGAATCGTGTTTTGGTTTCGGGATTCGTTCAAATTCGGCTACTTTTTGCTCAAAACGTGCTACAATGTTCAATTTGATTCGTTTGGAACGAGAAAACACGTGGCGTGCCCAGAAAAGGAACAAGGCATTCGAAAAACGGGCAGGAAGCAAAGCGGCAACTCACTGGGGAGGATTTTGCTACATTTGATTCAGTAGGTAATGTTAGATCGTCTAGCCCTGTCAGTTTCTGCCCATGTACTGCTGAAGGTATTGATTGCACGACTGTTTTGTTCAGGTCGGGGATATGGGATCTAGAACGGTAGTTGTTATCCGCCTGGCAGCAGGCTAAAGATGTACATGATAGATGTAGACGGAATGAGCTTGGGCATATAACTGGTGATAACAATTTCTTTAGTGGACCAGGACAAGCAGAAATGGGAATTTCTGCGCTGGCTGTTAAGCATTTAACACCAATTCAACCAAAAATCCATTTAACAAAAGGTAGAGCTGACGGTCTTCTACTTACAACCCGAACAGTATTGCTGGTTCAACAAACAATTTGAAAACTTCACCGGGGATAAGGTAACCAGTCCAAGATCAAGGCTGCTACACTTAATCCACTACTGTTGACGATGAGCCAGAGAAGCTACTGATGAGTGAGCCATGCTCGACCAAGGATGGGCTACTCACGGGCGGAGAAGATTTTGAAGGACCTGTTTGGCCAGTCGTTGGGGTTGCTTGCAATCTGATAGAAGGTGTGATGCCAGAAGCCAAGCGAACAAAGGGCAAGGTATGGACAACGGCCGATCGCGTCGTTAAAGTGCAGAATTGTTGGATAGCCCCCGATCATTTGGGGTACAGGGCGGATCTTGAAGGGGTCGTTCACTGCCTGTCGTCTGACCTACAGGATGGATGGCCTGAAGAAGTGGAAGGCATGAGCAAGGATGACCTCGAGGCCGGCTTCGAGGACCTGAGAGGATACTTCGATAAGCAAACCAGAATAGCCTACAGTGGATTTGGTCGGCTCATCCGTGACAGGGACAAAGCAGATCAACCCAGCGACAGCCGGGCCCAGGATGCTATACGAGAAAGCTGGAAACAGTGGCCTTAGACAAATACGCACATCATTTTACTCGAGGCCGTAGGTCACCCAAGCTGCAACATCTGCGACGCCAACCACGGGTTATCAGACCATCTGAAATTTAACCAAGCCACGGCAAATGAACGTTGTGGGTGGCAAAGACGGCAGGAGCATGTTTTTACCCGCCTCATCACCTCAAGCCGGGCAGCAGCTTGCCGAATAAGAACTAGATGTGGTCACAGTTGCCAACCAGCTCGTGCGTTACTCCGAGTTGTTTTCTCACTTTTATCGGCGTAGTTTTCCTTAAGCCTCCTGGGATAATACTCAAAACTACAGCTCTTAGGAGAGTTTTCTAACCCAGAAAAATCCAGTGATTTTTTTCCGAACATTATTCTTTCAGGCAACCCCGTTATAGAGGATATTTACCAAAGTGATCTTTGACCTGCCCTCAGGCTGGAGGCAAAATGAGAAATCAGTCGTCACCAGACAGTATTAAAAGACTCTAAGATACTGTATTGGAAATTATCTCCGTAAAGTTACTTAAGCTGTCTATGCCAAAGTACCTCCCGACTGTTCGGCCCTCTTCCTGACTTGCAAAGTACGTCCGGCACTGTTTTCGCCAGGCTATCAGGGGGAATCCTAAGAGTTGAACCTTCCAGAGGATTTCCGGGACTCAGGAACATTTGGTGACTTCTTTGAATACTAATCTCTGACGAGACCCGTTGATAAAATAGAGATCCACGAAAGTTACCCCGAACTGCATCTTGGGGTAGGAGCAAAACGGAACAACAGTAGCAGTCAGACAACTTCAGCAGGTTCCAAGATACGGTGTTGGAAATCATCCCCGTAAAGTGACTTAGGCCGTGTAAGCTGAAGTACATCCCGATTATCTGACCTTCTTTCTGACTTGCGTAATACATCCGTAAGTACCCCAAAAGCGACTTCCGAAAAGACTTCTTGGAGTTTTAGAATTAAAGCTAGAACGTATTTCATTTCATTGTCAATATAATGGCCTACTAGGATGAGAACCCCCCTCGTGCTCACATATATTGGCCTCACCCTGCCCTTGGCCCTCAGCTCTCGGAGCGCTTCCCGCTCCTGCATACTGCTACAACGTTTCGACTGGCCACCCATATCTTTACCACCACAGGTATGCCTGCTTCTACCAGGGGACGCAAGATCATGGTCAGCAACCACCATCGCAAGACCAATAAAATCCAAACCGCACCGGCCAACTGTTTATTTTCCCTGATAGATATACTTGGAGGAGCCAACAGGCAAACTACGGAAATGAGCAAAATTGCAAGTAGTTTTTCCTCCCAAATCTACTCCGATAATCTGATCGTTGGTCAAGTGATGTCCTTAGCTTTCTTACTTGGTCCAGCTGCACACCGTACTCCAACCAACTTACAGCTGGCTGCGAAGTTTGTGGACAGAGTTACCTCGGAGATCTTCAGAAGCATATAGAGGGCATACAATGTGATCTTGTTTACCATTCCAGACAAAACACACCCTTCATCGGCTAAAATTATGATCTTAAGTGCTCGCAACCCTGGCTCACAACAGTGCGGCTATGTAAGACTCCGCAAGATTTCAAATTGCACCACCTGTCCACTGCTGTTCTAGTTCACAAACGAAGCTGTCGCCAAGTCCTTAGTAGCCAATAATCTTTGGTCGTGGCTTAAAATCGCCTCAGGTGTGCCAAGATATTTCCAGACAAAATCCCACTGCAAAGAGAAGTTCACAAGAGTGCATCGCAAAACAACAACCCTAGTGAGCACACGACAAACGATCCAACCCAAAACTCTAACTTACCTACCACTGGTCACCACCCGATGTCATCACTTGTTACAAACCTCAATACAACTGTAGATTCAGAGTGTAGGCCGAATTCCCCACCATTTGAACAATCAGGTTAAAGTTAGGACTTTAAGAATAGCCCAAAACGTTCCCAGACTGGAACGAGCTACCCAGCAGCCACAAAACCGGTGAGGGGTCCTCCGAACAATCCACCTGCGAGCTTCTGTTCCCCACAAGTCCAGATGACCCCACCACGTCTAACAGCTCCACACGCCGTCGTTCAACCACACCTATGACTCATTGCTCTACCACCCTGCCTCCCTCTTTACCCGTGCATCCAGACATCCTCGGCACTCTTGATGACGCAACCAGGCCTCTGAGCCCACCGACTGAACTGTTTAATTTTCCACCACAAATGTCCCTGATTATCACTTAGGTCATCACCGCCGAAAAACTCGCCAATAAGGGGTTGATCCCCAGAAATTTATACTCTGTTGCCCAACGAACAAAGCCTATCATAGTGAAGCACATACAAACAACAGGGAGATGGCATAGTCGAGCGAAACTTTGCCGGCCTCTTAAGTACCTCTGAATCCTAATTTTCGATCCCGACCAACTGCCTCTCGATTTCCATTCTGCTTTGATCCATTTTATCCCCCTCCGTTCACCTCTCCGTCACATCTCTGCCAGCCGTGCCAACCACTCTATACCCCGGTCATTACCCAGCCACTGCTTGGGAAGCATCCCCGTGTCTCACCTAAATTCCCACCCCCAGAAGACTCACTCGCTTCTCTTGGTCCGTTATTGCTACCCGACCGTGATCACTTTTTTCCTGCCGGCCCTTTCCGGTAATATTCACTGCAATGCGTCTCCACGGCTTTAATAACCCAGAGCTATGATATTTACAGCTACACTGACGAATTGGCATTCAGTAGCCGAGCCTAATGGTGCAAGCGCAGTTAGCCCTTACGAACACCGATCTGCGGAACCTGTGGCTTCTCGTTTAACCCGGACCATTGTGCTTCACCTTCATTCTGTGCACCCCATTCTGTTATTTTGCTCGCGCCAGCCCTCAGCTGGAACACCTTCCAGACTAAAACTCTCCCATTTTGAACTTTGAAACCACCGGGTCATCGTGTTGCACGGATGTAATATATCGCGCAGAGAGCTTATCTCTTCCTCTGCCCGTGTACAACCGCGCCCTTGGCTGGCTGCCGCGAACAGGATCTGATTATCATGTTTCGCCCACACGAATACCTGAGGTAGCTGCATATGCCTCATCGAGGCCTACCAAGAACTGCAAGACTCACTCTATACCGAAGCCATTCAAGCCACCGCACAAGGGTTCCAAATTGAATAACTAATGGTCCCGGTTAGGTGACGCGCTTCCCTCTCCAATGTTGAAAAGGCGAATAAAAACCACAGTTAGCCCTAGCTCAAAGCGCTCAATGCAGAAACAGAAAAGCCACGGAAAACTCAACAAAGTAGTATATTTGTCCTTTTACCGGTGTAACCTGGCCTATTACTAGGGCATTCACCTTCCTATATTTTATTATTTTGCTCCTCGTAAAGGCGACATTCCGCTTGCTGATTTGTCTCTCCTAGAACTCTAGATTTCTTCCACCAGCTGCGAATTCCCGACAATAGATAACACAAGCTACTCCTCGTAAAAACTATCTCAGCTTTGCAGGGGTACTATTTCCTTCCATATCCACAAATTTATGTTAAGCTGGTATTTCTCTGAGCATTTTCACGGAAATTTTACCTGCTTCCTTGCCTCATCACCAGTTACCTTTTCAAGTGAGCGCACGTATGCCTCAGTGACCATTTTCTTGCGTCAGTCTTGTGAAAGAAGCAACTCCAAATGAGAACACAAGACCCAGTGTGATCCGCTCAAAATAGTCTGTCAACAAACCAATACTTCTGGAGGTAGTCTCAGCAGGAGTGATTAACTCGATTGGAGTGACCGAGGAGGTAACCTAGGTCGACTGCGGATCGGACACTACCCTGGTGAGGGAGCGGTTTGTGGATAAACTCTAGCTCTTCAAAGACACGGCATCTTTAGCGGTGAGCACTTTGGGTAAACCGCAGGTAATAACTACAGGTTGTCTGAAATTGTAGCTCATCTCCATAGATACCACGGAGCAAATCAAATCAACGGAGGCTTCCACTCAGGCTGATCTCCCTATAAAAGCTCCAAGGTCGGTGAGTGCAATTTTATCTAAACTGCCCCATTTTCAAGATGCAAACGTCGTAGAATGGGAGGATGGCGAAGCAGACCCTCTTGTCGGATGCGACTTGCCAGAATCACTTTGCTTGCTGGACCAGGGAGTAGGCGACTTCCAGGCACCCTATGCCGTAAGCATGACACCGGGATGGGTACTATACGGCCCAGCCGGGGGCCGTGGCCCCATAAATTGTCGGCAGAAAAGGACCGCAAGGAGCATCAGTGGCAGCTTCCTTACGAAAAGAGTTCGATTACGTCGGAGTAGATCGTCTATCATTTCCTCTAGAGGGCCGTCTCCCACTGTAGACGATACGGTAGGGAACCAGAAGCCTGAACAATCAATTAAGGGTGCCTTTTTCGTGGCATACACAAACCGACCCTTTGATCTACAGCAGAATTACCGCTCTCAAAAGATTACTGCGCCTGAAAGAACGTTTTGGCCGAAGTCAGGATCTCTGAAAATGGTGCTTAGAGGAACAACGCGAAACGGAGCACTTGGCTACGTGAAAAAGGTGCCTTCGACCACCGAAAGCCGAGAAGGGATAAGGTATCGGCCTCATTACCCGGCTTTCTAGCCCCAGAAACCCGAAGAATTGGGGGTGGTTTTCGATTGTGCATTCAAGTTCCAAGGAAAGCCGTCAAAAGATCTCTTAATACAGGAGTCCGATCGGACCACACCGTTGCTTGAGGTCTTGCACTTTTCACGTAGGGCGGGGTGGTCCTATCGGCCGACTTCAGAGAGATTTTTCTTCCAAAGGAAACACCGGCAGAGGAACGAGATGCTTTGCTCTCCTTGCGATGAGACAAGAACAACCTGAATAAATCAGTGATAGACTACAGACCTATAGTTCATCCATTCGGGGCGATATGGTAGCCATTTTGTAGGAACTACGCTCTAAGGGGAACCGCGAACAAGTATGGATCTATAGTTCACCGGTCATTAGTGAACAGTCACAGCAAAATCTTCTACGTGGATGATTATCTCGGGTCATCCGATGATGTTGGCTCGGCTATAACACGATTAGGGTGCCTAATAGAACAGCTAAAGAAGGGCAGATTTCATCTCCTGAAATGGACATCGGACGCGCCGGAGGTGCCTGAGGCCATTTCGTATCAGGAGAGAGCAGAAAGGGTTCGAGATTTGGACTGGCCACCAGGCCCAGCTAAAGGCGCTCTAGGAATACAATAGGATTCGGAGACGGCCGTCTCCGGTTTCGAGCTGAACTTCCCCGGCCAACCATTTACTCGTCGTGGCATACTGTCCGCCGCCTCTAGTCCTTTCGGTCCACTCGGTTTAGTTCCCCCTGGCTGCTGCCCGAAGAGATTCTACTGCAGCGGCTCTGTCGAAAGCAAGTCGATTGGGACCAGCAACTTAGACAAAGCGATTGGCTAAAACGGGAAGATCTGGTCGTGTGAAAGAAACTGGGTGAAGTAAGGATCTCCGGGTGATTGCCCTTTAACCATACAACACGGAGGGGAGGGTTGCATGCCCTCTTTGGTGCGTCAGAAGTAGGGTGTGGGGCCATAGAACATGGACAGTAGTGCCTAAGAGGTGGAAAATACACCAAGGGGATTCTGTTCGCCGTAGCTTGCTTTGACCTACCGGAAATGTTTTTGATCCCGAATCTCGAACACAGCGCAGCCGTGATAGCCTTGAGGTCGGCGCCAGCAATAAAGAAGTGTTTCGATTTATATAGCTGCTTAGATAGGTTTTGGACTGACTCGACGACAGGGCTGTGCTACATCAGTAACATCAGAAGTCGCTTAAGTACCTTCATCGGTAATAGGCTGACGATCATACCCGACGAAACTGCTTTGAACCGGTGGAAGCATGTTAGGTCCGCTGACAACACAGTCAATTTGTCTTCCCGAGGTGCAACCTATATTCGGCAGCTGGGCGCGTGGACCGGGGGCCGAGCTTCCTGCACACGCCTGAACAGGACTGAGGGTTTACGAAATGAAGCCACCTCCTGTGTCAGAAATAATAATGATAATAATAATAATAACAATGGTATATTTCTTAATCTTGGCCAAGACACATGCACAAGGCATGATCAGAGAACACAGCGATTCACAGTAATGTAGGGTAATCACAATCTTGAAGTTCGTAGTTCACACAATTGCAGTAATAGAACGATCAGCTTGGACGGTGTTCAAAATGAACTAAGGAGGGGAGGGTCGGCGCGGCCATTGTGAATCGGTTTCGAATTCAAAACGGAGACGATGCGGTTAGCAGGATGGACGTAGGAATGCAGATAAAGCGATACTGAAGAAGGGTAAGAGTGCATTGTTTGCAAGAACCCATAAAGCAACCGGTGTCGGACGTCACAACATGAACAGGGAGTTGAGGCTGGAATAATACACAACTAGCCTTATGGGTGCAATAACTGTCTACCACGAATCCGGCAGTCCAGAATGGATCACAGCGATCTACGGAATTTGGTGTGCAGTCGACGAAGATAGAGAGACCGGTGGAGTGAAAAAGATTCAAAGAAGAGTCGGGAAGTGTAGAAGGAGTCACGGTGAGGCACCAACTGGATATTTGAGGGATCAGTATTGAGAAACTGGTTGAGTGTTGCCAAAAGAAAATTAAAAATAGAATCAACATGGTGTAATGAAAGTGCGGTCGGAGATGCCTGCAGGATATAGAGAAGGTTGACCATCCATTGGATGACTCATTATGGGGGGTGCCTGTGATACAAATGCAAGTGAGTCGAATGGGATAATCAGGTTTCCTTTCCGTATAGGTAATTTCAATATTTTATGGAAAATCACATGGAAGCGGGTGCTGTGATGAAGGTAGCAGCACTCAAACCGACATCTATCCTGCTACAGTTAATCAGGTTTTTCGCTTGCGCGGACACCCTTCGCTCGCTGGAATGTGTGACTAGATTTAGGAGGTATTTGTTGGTCATGAAATGGGTTTACCCATTCAGCCGCGTATGTGTGTTCCAATGAGTCCCGATGCACTACGATTCGCAGAGTATGACCTATTCAAGAGGATACAACGAAGAGCTCTCCCCCGGGGTTTCGGGGATCCCAAAGGGACGGAATCAGGCGACGAGAGGACATCACTCCCAAAAAGCAGCTTGAGACCTCTAAATCCAAAAATCGTTGACGGACTACTAAGGGTATGTGATAGGTTGACAAACTCTCGGCTGAGTTTTGGCTCGAAGCATTCCATATTATTACCGGCTCGTCAACTCGCGATAGGCTTGATGGTTCAACACATACTTGCCGTAGAGGAACACACCATGGAAAGCCACTTGGCAAGTGTTATCCGGAAGCGGTTTTGGATGCTGGGAGGAAGGGCAACTGTGAAGCCCATAATCTGACTGTGTGTACATTGTAGAAGAAGCATAGCTGTCGCAGCCACGAAGTATACGGCTCCTCTGCTGGAGTGCAAAGTGATCCCGGGATTGTGGCCCTTTGGTGACACTGACCTTAAATGTTCCGGACCTTTGTGGGTGAGGTGTGGTAGAAGAATGAAAAGAGATACGGGTATCTCACGAATCGCATGAAGTCGCTGGAGGTACACTCGGAAGTTAAGCATACGATGACTACCGACCCTTTCCTCCGGGCCCTGCAGAGCTTCACCAAAAAAAGAGGTGTACCGTCAGATATCTACCCCGACAGTGAATCGAATTTTTCGGGGCTCAAAGAGAATTTTGGCGTTGGCACCAAACCACAAACCAAGGCTAACTGCGGAACCAAATCACGGTATATAGTATTCAATGGCTCCGAAGTTTCCCGCAGGCCGGCCATCACTGTGGTCCGTGGGAATGCCTGATTTGATCCACCAGACATTTCTTTCGTTAGTAGAACTAACACCGCCAGACGATGAGGCACTAAGCAACTTGATGACCGAGGTCGAGAGGATCCTGAGAAATCGCCCTGTAGTTCCAGTTTCTGCCAGCGGCTACACCCATCTGATGCTTATTCCGTACGATCTTCTGACCGTGATCCCAAACGTTGAGTTGCAACTGCCGGTAAGCCTCCTCTGTAGTTACCTACACCGATGGAAATTGGCGGATCATTCGGCAGGGTTTTTCGGACACGATGGCTACCAAAATAACTCACGATTCTGTAAACCCGACAGAGATGGCCCATTTGAATAGACCATTCAAATTTGCTGAAGTAGTGATGAAGGTAGTGGTTTTTAATGTTCCATACCGCTTATCGCTTTCCTTAGCGAAACACAGCATACTAAGTTGGTGCAATATGGCTCACTACAGGTGCCATTGCAGGAGACCACGAAAAAAATCCAAGCGACATAGTTGCCCCCTGCTATTCGAATTCACGGACGACATAACAGCGAGAGGTTTCACTAGCAACAAGTCGACAGTTGCTGCCATTTCGCCGTATAAGGGCATTAAGATATTCCTCGATAAACCACCCTTCAACGGGAAATACTTCGCTCGCTGAGAAGCAACTTTGCCTTGCCCAAGCAGGCTGACCCCACTGTAACCGACATGAAGGTTACCCAATGCCCCTCTGTCAAGAAGTCAGAAGCGAGCCCAGTGCCTCACCCTGCCTACCTGCAAACTGTCGACCTAGATACGTCTAACTCCCCACCCCCGGTTTCGCTTCCACACAAAAGCTCTTTTCTGCCATCTCCCCCAGTAGCCTCTACCTCCAGTAGCTCTTGCTCCCCGACCACAGGCCCCAAGCTGCACTCCACTTCGGTATTAAACCCACGCTCCCCCATCATAGCCTCGGAGCCAAGACAATACCCTGGCACGACCATCAGCTCCAGCCTTACTACTTCCTATCCGTCATCCGAGCCGATGACAAGTGTTATCAACCGCCGCTCTCGCTCTAACGACTCTACCAATTACCCACCAGCTGCTAGCTCAGCCGCGACACTTCACTGTTATCCTCATAAGTGCCGCTCCAGTGCTCCCATGAGCCTTCCTGGTACTCCTACCAGGTTCGCACTTGTTCAACTAACCACCCCACTCATTAACCCCCACTCTCATTAGGCATCTCTTTATAGAGTACTCTCGGATCCTCCAGATGAAAATCAACTGGGCCACCATCCAGATTCGTCTAACGCCATCGTCCCTTTATGTGGGAGTGACCTTCATGGTCTTGTCAGTGCCACTCACCCTTCCATTGCCTCGCATCCCCCCACTGTCTTTCCCTCTCTCTGATCGAGTGGGTCACACCAATCCCCCATCTCCGTTGCTACCCTATATCCCTTCCTGCTCCTCAGGCATCAACGATCCATACCATAGCCTCAGCATGCCTCCGCTGTTCCCCTCTGCTCCCCTCCACCAACCCTCATCTAACCCTGAAGTATCACGTACGTACCCCAGCAGACACTCCAGGTTCGTACCTGTATCCCGCTGCTTCGCCCCACCCCCCCCCACTTACCGGCTCCCATGTTCCTCATGGGCCTCCATGTCTTTCCAAACTTTGCCACTCCCTTCCTGCCCCCAACCCCAAACTACGACCCAGTTACTCTCCCAAATACCTCCACCCCCACGCCGACCTACTGGCCTTACACTGACTTTGCCCAACAGGTAGGCTACCAGCAATCAGGATCTCGTTTTTTCCCTGACCGGTGCCCTCCGCACCCGTGGCCACATTGCTAGTCGCCCTAAGGACCATATCGATTAACTTTCACAGACCTATGTCACTGATCGCTCCCCACTCGACGTCATGTCCTTTACTACCTTACACCCTGCCCTCCCTCCTGTCCACCCCGCTTCGACAGATATTCTTAACCTCTCACCGCGTGACACCCCTCCGGCCCACATCAGCGGTACGCTGCACACCCACCGTGTTGATCACCCACAGCGATCCGCCGCGCCTAATGCTAACGCCTCTCTTACTTTCCGTCCCCTACCCAAATCTGCCTGCCTTCCCTCTTCTACTGACGCTCTATCCCCACTGAGGCCCAACTCCTATCACCGCATCGATCCCAATAGTCTTGCACCTGGCATCCATGCTTTGCGCAGGCTGATACCGAAATCCTTCATACTATTTCTCATTGAAGCTCGATTAAAAATTAGAAAAATATCGCATCTGCGGGCTCTGGTGATTACCTCAAACGCTGACAATATACTAGTAACTGAATCCTGGCTGTCAGATGATACCTCGCTTGACCTTGTTCGCATAGCTGGGTATCAATACTTCTCGAACACCCGCCAGTCCAGGCGTGTAGGAGGCTGTTTAGCCTTTGCCAGATGCACTATCCAAGCTGATGTTATGGACCACCCCCTTCTTCTCCTCACTGAGGGTTTGTTATGGCTATCTATTCACGCCTCCGGCCAGAACCTCCTCCTTGGCTGCGTCTACTTCCCCCCCCCGGGTCTGGAGCCTGCAAGAATTGACTCTGCCTTGTATGTCTTTAATGTTGCGCTTGACTATCCTGCCAGTGCAAAAATTATTGCGGGTGACTTTAACCTTCATTCAATTTGCTGGTCCTCCTTCACTAGCCCTCCCCTCTCTCCGCCTTTCTTTCCTGTGTCCGTCTTGGTGGATGGACCCGACATGTCTCCTGCCCTACCAGAGGGAACAGAATCTTGGACCAAGTATTCTCCATTAATGTTCCTGATATGACCATCCAGATTACTGATCACTTCCCGGGTAGTGACCACCGAACTGTCAGGTGCAAGTTCAGCTGCTTCAGCTGTTCCCATCCGATGTCATCCTCTCCCCCTGTTCCGACTTCCTACCGCTCCTGTAACTAGCTCTTAGTGCCAATGATAATACGCTCCCTGAACTGGGACACATTTTTGTCTCCTCTGATTCCCTCACTGTTATGAACTCTCTTTACTCCAACCTCCTACTCTGCCTAAGTACCGCCAACCCATGTGCCGATCCAAGCTACAAGTCCAGCAGCTCACGCCTGCCACTTTTAGAGCGTAAGCTGGCTAAGCTGCAACTCACCTTCGCTAGATCACACGACTTTAAAATGCTTCTGCGCATAAGCCAGCTACAACTGAAGCTGCGTTGCATAGTCGATTCGCATCTGAGAAGGCAAGAGGCCATCGCCCTAGCACACCCAAACAAAATTGGCTACCTGTCCAACTTGCTTAGTAAAAGGTCCAATCACTCCAATCATACCTCGCCCAAGTTCCTCATCTGTGGCTCATCTACCGCTAACACTCCAGCATCTATTTCTGAGGCCTTCAACGAGCACTTTTCTTCCTCCCTTACAAACTGTCCTGGTATTCCTCCTCCGGCAATCCATCCCTGCACCTCTAGCTCTCTTTCATCGATGCTCTTCACCCATCTTGAAACTGAAAAATCAATTTCCTACAATAAACCTTCCCCGATACCGAGCCCAGATGGTCCCCCACCGGCCCTCCTCCGTTTCGGCGGTCCTGACCCCCCCTATTGTTACTTAATGTAAACACCACCTCCATGCTTCACAGTTTCGTCCCACCTCAATGGAAATCCTCCGTTATAATTTCGCGCTTCAGAAAGGGTGCACTACACGACCCAGATAACTATCGGACCAATAACCAAACCTCAGTAGTCTGCAAAATCATGGAGAGAATTATCAAAAAACACATTGTCCAGTACCTCTTGTAAAGAACGAGTACTGAAAACCCTTCTAAATGTTCAACGTGCTTTGTGAATTTGACTATATTTAACATTATCTTGGAAAGCTCGCTCATACACCACACATTTTCACGTTTGTTCATCCATGTGAGACATTTGAATTTGGCCTTGAACCGTTTCTGACTGTCGTGCTTGAGCCACGGGGCTTTGGACCTTTGGGTTTTACTGTGAAGTCTATTTGGCCGCATACTCGAGGTTCGTATATATTTGTATTCTTTGTGCATTTCAATTTAGTACCGTAGAAGCTACGAATCAATCTTGTTCTGGTTTTGGGATTCGTTTGAATTGGCTACGCGTTGCTCGATTTGTGAGATTCGACTTACATTACTCAAGTGGAACCTGGACAAGAAAACCCATTGGAAATGCCCAGACGAGGAAGCGAGGACCTTTTGAGACAACAGGAAATAACTCGGCAAGTCCCTGGGGATGGTTCGGGTGTTATTGATTCTCTAGATAATGCTAAGTTTACTAGCTCTGTCAGTGCCAGGTCATATATCTCTAACCGCGATGCGTTTGACGATATTAGTACTTATAGAATGAGAGTAATAGAATTAGAAAACGAGCTGCGGTTAGCCAGAAAGGAAGCAGAGCCCCTTACACAAGGAACTGGTCTCAGAGAGCCAGCAGAGAGTTCACAATGCCAACATCGAAAAGGCACTGTGATCGACGAATATAAACCCTTGAGACAGCCTGAAACTACCGAGGTTTTGGCTCTTGACCTGCCGAGAGTGGAGCTGTCCCACTTCGACGGGCACCCCGAGCAATACTGTATATTCATGGAACAATTCGAAAAATTTGTTGAGTGCAAAGTTTCAGATACCGGTCAAAGGTTTTTGTATTTATTACATTACTGTCGTGGGAGAGCCAAAAGTGCTATCGAAGGCTGCGCGATGCTTGATCCACCGATGGGGTACATCAGGGCGCGCAGAATCCTGAAAGATTTGTTTGGACAACCATTCAAGGTGGCTAGAAGCCTAATTGATAGTGTTTTATTGGAGGCGAAAAGGACTGAGGGCAAGGCTGAATCACTGTCAAAGTGGGGGTGATAAAAATGCAGAATTGCAGTATAGCACTGGAGCACTTAGAATACCAGTCTGATCTGAATGCATTGCACACACAGGAATGCATTGTCCGATGTCTGTCTATTAATTTACAGAGCCGATGGGCAGGGAAGGCTGAAAAAATAAATATGCTTGAGCGGGAATCTACGTTCAACGATTTGACGAAGTTCATAGGTCGTCAATCCCGTATCGCTAACAGTCGATTTGGATAAATCGTACGCGAAAGTTGCAGACTGGCGCGAAGGGAACCAACATCTCAAATTGTGGAGAAGGACTGTAACCAAACCCAGTCTTTGGCTTACATGCACATGATAAGTCAAGAACCCGAGAGGTCAGCTGAATGCAAGCTATGCAACTCCCTGCATCGGTTACCAGATTGTCCGACCTTTCATGGGATGAGTGTACCTGATCGGTGGTGCGCAGTAAAAAGGATTGGCTCATGCTTTATGTGTTTGAACAACTCTCATCGAGCCTCTGAATGCAGCTTAAGAGTGAAATGCAACCAAGACGGATGTTTGGGTAATCATCACTCGTTACTGCATGGACTTCTCAACAATAGACCTAATCATCCAGATGAACCCAAAATTGTCTGTTCAACGGGACATGATGATTTCAAACCGGCAAGATTAGGCATCGTACCTGTCGGTATCGTGACACCTAAAGGACTGAGGAGGGTCAATGCATTTTTGGACACGGGGTCGGATACCTCGCTGATTACTCGCGAGCTTGTAGAAAGCTGTGAACTAGTAGGCGAGCCTACCTCGCTCACTATCAGCACGATTGCGGGGGGTCATGTTAGCAATTCTAAGAGGCTGACCCTGCAGTTAACGTCTTTATCTGATGAGGGGACAGTAGAAATTCCGGAAGCTTTTGCAATAGACAGCTTGCCAATGAGACCAGTCGACTCTGTTAGATCGATCGTCAAGAGATGGTCTCATCTCAGGGACATAGAGTTCGAAGAAGTTTCTAGCCCCCACGTCGACATACTAATTGGATGCAATGTACCAGAGGCTCACTGGGTGCTTGAACAGAGCATAAGCAATCGAAAAGAACCATTCGCTACGCGAACGATACTAGGCTGGACACTTCTCGGACCCCTGACGAGCGAACTTCAACAATCGGCATCAATAAATTGCTCAAATGTTGCTGAGAGAAGTGCCTCTGTAGAACACAATCAGCTTTTCGATATTGAATCCAACGGTCCATCTCAGGAAAGCGAAGTTCACTCAAAGGATCAGTCGGTGCTTTCGATGGCGAATTCAAAGCCGGGACGTCACAGTGGGCAACATGAAGTTGCTATACCCAAGAGACCACCGTAATATCACCTATCGAAAAAAGGAGAAGTTGCCCGGAGGCTTTTGAAATATCTCAAAAAAGGACACCAGCAGGTCACCCAAAGCAGCTTGAAATTTGCCGACCCAGTAACAGTGTACTGTACCTGGGTGGAACTGCATGGCCGGCGGCGAAACAAAGTACCCTTTGCAAAACAAAAATTGCTGAGCTGAAGTCAGTATCCCTAAACGAGCTCAAAACGACTGCACTGGTATTGGGTTTTGAGGTAGCACGAATGCTAAAAGAGAACTGCACCACCGCCGAACTGAGCCTTGCCTATTGGACAGATCCTACAGTTGTGTTACATTACAGGAAACGGAAGAAACGAAGAACGTGTTCGAGACATCAGAGAGTTAATCCACTCGTAGCAGGAAACAGCGAGGTAAATGTTTATGATTCGAGCTCGAAACCACATACAAAAGACAAAGTAGCTCGCAGATCGCCTCGCTCCGAGTTACTCAGCACTTTATTGCATTTCATGCTCTACAACTAATCAACTGGACCCATTTTTTCTGAAAGGTTGCAAATGTACTTAGTTCCAGTTTCTATCTGGCGTGCACATAGGCGAAGAGGAGAAATTCACCAGTATTTCACTTGAACAGTTCAGGTGAGGCATACTAGCTGCGAGCACATTGTGAAACTATTATTATCTTTAAAGAAGAACATTTATTTACATTTTATACAATATTGATTGTCACATATTTTGTGCACAGAAAAACTTTGAAATACTCTGATAGATGCCAGTATTCGATCAATCTCCGTGTTCATGTGTATTTCGATACTGTCCGCCGTACACTTGTTTTCGAAATTTATTCATAATCAGAAACCGGTTTTCATTTCTTTCGGAAGATTTGGTGCGTTAATTTTGTGTAATTCCACTGGTTCGTGACCTGTCAATTTTACGCGATATCTCATTAGGCGTTGCACCTGCGTTCAACTTCTGCGCTCATGCTTGTAAACAAAATTAGTTTAACCAGTTGCTGCAATGGGTTACTGCTTGTGATGCTTAGACTTATTTCGTGCGGTGAAACACTTCACTCTGCGAAGCCTTCATCTTCATCGTGCGTCTGACTATATGTGCCGGTCTCCTGATGAATATGTCAATCTCAAGTTGTGCAGCGGGATTTGGAATTGATTCCTTATGGATTTTGCGATGATGACTACGGCGAAAACCTGGTTCACGTTCAGATAACACAGGAAGTTAGTAACCACAGGCACTAACAATAAGTTAAAGGTAGACAGGGTGAGAATCATGACCCATTCCGGAACCTTAGACAACCATTTTCGCGGAAGGATTTTGGCCGGCGGTGTAAAGAACGAATACTGAAAATCCTTCTAAATGTTCAACGTGCTTTGTGAATTTGACTATATTTAACATTATCTTGGAAAGCTCGCTCATACACCACACATTTTCACGTTTGTTCATCCATGTGAGACATTTGAATTTGGCCTTGAACCGTTTCTGACTGTCGTGCTTGAGCCACGGGGCTTTGGACCTTTGGGTTTTACTGTGAAGTCTATTTGGCCGCATACTCGAGGTTCGTATATATTTGTATTCTTTGTGCATTTCAATTTAGTACCGTAGAAACTACGAATCAATCTTGTTCTGGTTTTGGGATTCGTTTGAATTGGCTACGCGTTGCTCGATTTGCGAGATTTGACTTACACCTCTTATCCAACAACCTGCCGAACCCTGGTCAGCATGGTTTCTTGAACTGCCGTTCCTGCTCTTCCTGCCAGCTTGACTTTCTCAATGTCCCATTGTCTGCTGCAGACGCCGGTAACTCTGTAATCGTCCTGTGCCTCGACATGTCTAAGGCTTTTGGCCGTTTTCCCCATATGCTTCTGTTAGCCAAAATCCGGTCTCTCGATATAACTGACCCTCTCTTCACCTAGCTATTCTCTTATCTCACTCACAGATCACAAGCTGTGCTCGTTGACGGCCACTTATCTTCCGCCAAACCAAATACTAGCGGCGTCATCCAAGGCAGTGTCCTAGGCCCATTACTATTCCTTATTTATATCAATGACATTTTCTCTTCTGTTCCACACGGCACCCATTTCCTTTTTGCCGCCGATATGAAAATAGTGTACTTCTTCCTCCCTAATGACCTATCCGTGACTCTGTGCAACATATCGTGTGACTTAATAGTTCTCCAAACTTGGTTCGTCTCGTGGCTCACGAAATTCTCTGTTGAGAAAAGCTTCCTCCTACCTTACAAGTGCACTGTACCAACCAGCCAAAGTTGTCTGGACGGCCTGCCCACCCCCATACATCCTATGGTTACCGATCTTGGCGTACGCTACTCTTGTTTCTTTACCTTCTCAGAACAGGCATCTTTCCAAATCGCTAAAGCTAAGCGAACCATAGGCCTCATCAATCGATGTTTCTCAATACAGGCCAGTCGCCTCTCCATGTATCTCTCACACGTGAGACCGCTCGTAGAATATTGTCCCATTATCTACAGTCTCTGGCCACGTTCCTCTATTGTATCTCTTCAGGACGTTCAGTGTACTTTCACCAGAAGGCTGTTTGACGTATCCAAAGCCCTGATATACGGCCGGCGCTGTGAGCTCCTACAAAGTGAGCCTCTGTGGATTCGTCGCATGAGGCTCAACCTGGTTTTCCTCTTTAAGCCAATCCATAACCAGGTCTACACCTCTTACCCCACTTCATTCGCCGTACCCTGCTCCTACCCGGTCCGACATCTCTCTCACTGTTCATCATTCTAATCTGTCTGAAGTCCCGATTCTTTCTGTCAGCATACTCCAAAATCTGGGATAAGCTCCCCCTTAGTTTACTCGGTACCTCCTCACTGTTCGATTTTAGGCGCGCACTTGTGTTATACTTACCAGATCCCAATGCTATATTGCTCACCAATGAGCTCGCCTCCACCGATCTGGCCTTTAAAAAGGGCCTCACACTGTAACTCTACTATCTCTGCGCCACAGACCACTAAGTTCACCCCATGCTCGACATTTCCCCTCTCTCTATTGCAACGAACTACGGCCACTGCCTTCCCCGATCCATAGCAAACTTACTTCTGCCTTCACAAGATAACCCTGTTACTCAATCACGTTCATCTGTCATCCATCTTTTTTTATTTTTTCTCCTCAGTATCCGATTCTTCTCAGCTGGGGCACACCCAGACTGCGCTTCTCTATCCCTTTTCCCTTTCCAGTGATCCTCGATGACGACCAACCACCTCGGGCACTGTACCTACCACCCCCCTGGCAGGTGCACCTGGATTGTATAGCTACACGGTAGTATACCATTAGCTGTTCTCGTTGGCCCTCCTGTCCATGGTCTCAATTCTTGGCCAATTGATCCTGGATCACGCACCCTTATCGCGGTCGCTTTGTCCCCTATACAGTTATCAATGAACACTCGTGGTACTCCCAACTGTGCGGGGCGAGGTCAGATCCACCGCTGTGGCCGGAGCACATCGGGCTTGCAGGCCGTCTGTATTGTGTCTGATTAGGGCCTCGCACACTACGCGGACAACTGATCAATATTCCTCTCATGAATGGACATACTGCCAATTTGCCTCGATCTTTAACCATGCTTTAGTGCCAGCAGTATTGACGTATCGATTTTGCTGTGTACTGATTGGTCTTCCTCTGCTGCGCGTGACGGCACAAGTAGTTTAATTCTTTATGCCAACTCACTTGCTTTTTTGCCGCTTAGTCGCCGGCTACGGCAGGGTTTTGTGTTTACAATCGCATAAATAGGTGCAAAGCCACCATTACGTGTTCTGCTACCGGTTGTGGACACAACATTCTGCAACAACGTGCGAGCGTAACTATGCAGGTGGATCACACCTCCTGTGTTCCATTCTTTTGCTCGATGTTTCACCCGGTCGAATTTAGTTACCACATATTCCTTTAAGCCTCTCACCTCAATGCAGCCCCTACCCGTACCCCAGCGACTTGCCTACCTCAGTCCAACCGCGGCAGTATACCATTAACCACCCGCTCAAATCGGGCTCCAACTTTACCCAAACAACTGGGGGTACATCCCACGGCTACTCAGTACGAGTGAAGAATACCAATTTTTCATTATATACCCTGGGCGAAACATGGCCCCACACCATAGCTCCCTCCCAGTATATTCGTCCCCACACATTCCCCGATAGTGGTATGGCCACCAGTCCGCCAACCCGTATTTCATCTACAAACCGAGGCCCCGCAACTATGAACGCAGACGATATTTCTGACTTCCATTCACTTCACAATGGCTCTTCGCTTCAGACTCTCCCACTCACCCCTAACGAATCTCTCTTCGTTTTCTTGGTTGACCTCGTGGCGGCTGGTACTCCATGTGCTCCCGATCGAACTCAGAAATCACTAAATTCAATCGTACGATCTGTCTTACCAGCACCCCCCCCCATCTTGGCTGGTCATTCTGATACTGACCAAAAGTCTCTCTATTGGTCCTCGACTTACAAGCATTGTAATCTACCCAGAAATACCTCATCCACCCCATCTGTACCAGGACTAAAAACGCCATTACCTCTATCTCTACCAGACTCAACGCTTGCAAAACTACCTGTTGCGACAGTACCAGGAAGCACTACACGTATGTCTGTTTTTGTCATCAATATTCGCTCACTACCAGCAAAAACTCACATCCTGCGTGTCCGGGTCCTTGTGTCTAACTACGATTTCATCTTCATCACGGAAAAGTGGCTTGACGCAAACACTCCCAATTTAGACTTCACAGTATCCGGTTACAAGCCTTTCAGCAACTCTAGAATACATTGTCTAGTAGGGGGTTGCCTAATATGCTGATGAGAATCTTATCCTGTTTCTTTAATTCAACACCCAGTCCTCGACGCCGTTGATGACTCAGTCTGGGTAACAGGTAAACTGCGCTCACAAGAACTCTTGCCTGGATGCATCTATCGGCCACCTGAATCAACCGGGGACAATATAATACCTACTACTGACGCCTTCCACTTTGCCTCTGCTTACCTGATCGATCACAAGTTAATCGCAGGTGGTTTTAACACTCCAGGAGGGTGTTGGTCATCGCACTCTGACCCACGACGTTATCAGGATTTCGTTATCTGTGCACACCTCGGTGGTTGGACTCAGCACGTTCAATCACCTACTAAAAGAAATAACACTTTAGATCTTCTGTTTTCTCGAGGGCTTAATAAGGTGACCACCTCTATAGGAAATAGCTTCCCCAGGTGTGACCACAGGGCTGCTTCGTGCGCGTTCTATGTAATAAAAATCGTTACTTCCTCCAAACCGTCTGCCAGATCATATCACTGAGCTCACTGGAGCAGCCATCCAGACATAATCAGGTCTCAAAATTGGGAAACATCGTTTCTTTTGCCCAATCCTCAGACGGTAGCAGCTCAGCCATATTCTATTCTCAGTCAGTCTTTAAACATTATTATCTCAACTATTCCAGCACTGGCGAACCCTAGAACAAACAAACCCTTGCAGATGGAGTGCAAACTCTCCAAACTTTGACGACTCGCATTCGAAACCCGGGAGCTGTCGGTATATATCCAAATGGACTGATCGTCACTGACGATCAAATCACAAACCGAACTCATGCTTACTCAGCAAGAATCAAAAGCTTTATGCCACCGAGGAGGACGGAAATCCCCCAACCTCGCAAGATTATACCTTTCTTCACTGCTAACAACTCCCATCTGGATAAACCGGAAGAAATAGCTGAAGCTTTCAACACATTTTTCACTTCATCCCTAACGGCCAGTGTACCCACTCCTGAAGTGCACTCTCCATGTCTACCTAGGGAGTCACTATCCAAGGTTTCATTCCACCCCGATGATATTTCTCTACTTTTAGCCTCTATTAGACCATCTTACCGTCAAGGCCCGGACGACGTTCTACCGGCTGCGTTTACTCTGGGGGCCCAGATATCCCTATCCTTCTGTCTAATCTATTTCTATGAAATTTAGCTCCTTCCTCACTAAGTGGAAAACCTCCACACCTACCTTCTTGCACAAAAAAGGCTACGTTCATGTTCTTGAGAATTATCGTCCTACCAATCATACACCAATTATCTCCAAAATCATGGAGAAGCTCATTAGGAATAAGAAAATGGCCCACCTTCTAACAAATAACTTGCTCAATGTGGGCCAACACAGTTTCCTGAAAAACCTTCCGTGCCCTAGTTGTCAAGTTAACTTCTTGAACTCAGTCACGGAGGCTGCTGACAAAGGCATGCCCACGATTATTATCCTGCTTGATATGAAGAAGGCTTTTGACCGAGTCTCACACACTCGGCTCCTATCACAGGCCAAATCCTATGGTATCACGGACCCGTTGCCCGGTTGGTTGGATTCTTATTTCTCCGACCGTCATCAGTTGGTTCAGATTATTGGGTCCGTCTCCAAACCCAAGCCCTTTACCAGTGGTGCCAAACAAAGCAGCTTTTCAGGCCCGCTATTATTCCTCATTTAAGGCCCACATAAGCAAATACCTCACAGTACAAACTGTAATCCAACTTATAGATCCGTACATAAGTGAGGAAGTGGCTTTTGAAGTTGGATTAGTTTTCTGAAATTTTTTGAACTCCTTTTTTGTGGACCCCATTGTCTTTTGGGCCATGACCGCGCTTGTTTTCTCCACTAGCTTTACTCACTCATTCGGTTTGCTTCCCTTTCACATCTGATCCTGCCGTTAGTTCTCTTAATTCTCCCCCTGTCAAAGTCCGACAGGCATGGTCTTTAAACTTTCTCTGAATGTCACACTAACTGGATTCAAGCCCCAGTTATGACAGCATCTCTTTTCCTCTCCATGCCGTAACTTTTAGCTACTTTTGTTCTACGGTTTCCCACAGAATGGTTTTATCTCTATTCCGGTAATTCTGTTCCACCTTCGTCTGTTTTGATAAGTCTGGCATCAAACAGTTTTCCAGTTCCGCCCATCCTCTCATCTTTTTCCCATAGCCACGGCGTGGCCATTGATGAACCTCTTCTTGACATTCATCTCTTCATTCTTCTCCTCCCCCTTATCAGACCTTGCTACGTTACACTTTAATTTGCACGCGAATACCTAGCCCGCAATTATGAATCCAGTTCAAAGCTCCATCAAGACAATACTTACCAGCTAGACGTCGCCTGACTTTGACTCACTATTACGCCTGGGGCTCAGGGTTTTAAGATAGCACTCCACCATCCATCTGCTCCTCATAAAACGCCTTATTTTTCTAAGCAACACTCACCCGCGACTGATCAAGAAGTTGGTTCATCCGGACCTACAACCACTTTTCTACCGAAGCCATTCTCTCCCTTATTCACCAGATTTTGCTATACTGCATCCTACGATCTCTACAGTTCGTCTGTTCGCACATTCAGCGCGCGACTCTCGGCCGAAAATCGTTGGCTTATCTGTCATAATCACAGGTAGCCACTGCACTAGCTAGCGGTCATTCTCGGAAAAGCCAGTGGTGATACCCTTCCACCAACTTCGTCGTGCCAGTGAAGTTGCCCTGCACACCAAAATCGGCGGTGCGTTCACCAGATGGCCCGCATATATACTGGAACCCATCCAACTCTGCCATTAGCAAGAGCAAGCTGTTAAGTGATAGCCCCCGGAATGCTGCCATTATCTGAGTGATTGCTCCATCCTATTTTTTTTTCTTTCGCTGCTTGTGGCAGCAACACCCCTAAAGGTTATGACAATAGGGGAAAACAGCCATCCCTATCAGTCTCGGACCCAATGGGCCACAGGTAACGAAAGGCGGATTGGGTAGAAAAGGGAATTTTACCCTACGGCGTAAATTTGCTCCACCTCTCTTCAATAAAAAAGACGAAAAAACTCACTTCAGGCTGGGAAGGACTTGGGCTAATGCCCTCTGCCCCCTTCATTACAGATGGATTTCTGATAACAGCCCAGACCTGACCCTGCATATGGAAACCCCAAGCATCCGAGTTAACATGCAGTTCCTTTCGTCTAGACCAGTGCGGGGTGATAGCACGTCGTTCGAGCTCTCCACATGTGCTAGCCGGCCCCGCCTTACTCAGCTTCAACCCTCTTTGTTTCCCTGCAAAATCATTGACGAGCTTGCTGATGTTTAATGCAGTAGTCGATACACGATCTGAATTGTTACATCATGCGACCTCTGCTCTGACGACACCCCAGCATTGATATGCCTACGAGTAACAGCTATAGGCAAATCCTGGCCTATACTGGCTGTCGGAGAGAGAAATGTAATCACTGCACTTTCATAATTTGCCATCCACGTCTTCAGTTTTTCTGTGTTCCTCCGAAGCCCGGACACTGATAATGGTGTTTAAATTCAGGGATGACTCGTCTGCTACCATGTGGACCCAGTTACAAGAACAAAGTGCTCACTGATAATAACAGATTCAGAAAATTGTTATTCCCTTAGAAATAGGTTCACACCTTCACTTAATTCTCTTGTCTCAGGTTATAACTCAGCGTAAATACATACCAACTCCAAGTACGCGGTCAAATAGACCCCACATTAAAATCCAAAGGTTCAAAGCCCTGTGGCTCAAGCACGACAGTCAGAAGCGGCTCAAGGCCAAATTCAAATGTCTCACATGAATAGACGAAAGCGCAAAATTGTGGCCCATGAACGAGCTTTTCACGGTAATATCAAGTATAGTCAAATTCACAAAGCACGTGGAACATTTGGGAGGATTTCCAGTATTCGTTCTTTACCTGAAATATTCCAGCTTCATCAGATGGTTTTGAGTAGGTCACCGCGCTTTATTGGGTTGGGAGATATAAACCTCGCAGCAACAAATTGGGACGATGGATGTGCCCTCAGAGAAACCACCGGAAATGCTCTGGTGATGTGGCTTCACAGCCACGCCCTCACACCTTACGTGGTCTCATCATCCTTAATCACACTCTTCCCTTTACTCGAGTCTTACCACGCAGATAACCATCCTTTATTAACCAATACTCACCGATCAGCGTATTTGCTGATGGTATGTTAGTAACCCACTACACCCAGCAAGCGTGTGCTCCTGGTTACTCATGACCCCACGGAAAACCAGCACGTTCGCATCCACACAAAAAGGCCTCACCTTAGCTCTCAGCATTTCCTTTTCTTTCCATAAATTCTTCCACCTCCATCTACAGCCGGGTCAACAACCAGGCTGCTGATTTCCTTTTTCCCGCTCCTATTCATGACCTCACACTCTTCTGTTGTTTTATTTTTGGTCTTCAACTGGGCCCCTTTTTTATTCCACCGCCTATCGGTCTGACCATTTTGCGCTCAGGCTGAGCCTGAGCATAATATCTCCATCATCAACCAACTGCCTTACAAAACTACCACGGTCTCTGCCCGTTACTCCATCATAGATCGGCCCACCGGCCGTCAAGTAACATTGTCCGTCCAATTTCTGTTGAGCCGTTTGTAAGTCAAATCGAGCAAATCGAGCAACGCGTAGCCAATTCAAACGAATCCCAAAACCAGAACAAGATTGATTCGTAGTTTCTACGGTACTAAATTGAAATGCACAAAGAATACAAATATATACGAACCTCAAGTATGCGGCCAAATAGACTTCACAGTAAAACCCAAAGGTCCAAAGCCCCGTGGCTCAAGCACGACAGTCAGAAACGGTTCAAGGCCAAATTCAAATGTCTCACGTGGACGAACAAACGTGAAAATGTGTGGTGTATGAGCGAGCTTTCCAGGATAATGGTAAATATAGTCAAATTCACAAAGCACGTTGAACATTTAGAAGGATTTTCAGTATTCGTTCTTTACACCGCCGGCCAAAATCCTTCCGCGAAAATGGTTGTCTAAGGTTCAGGAATGGGTCATGATTCTCACCCTGTCTACCTTTAACTTATTGTTAGTGCCTGTGGTTACTAACTTCCTGTGTTATCTGAACGTGAACCAGGTTTTCGCCGTAGTCATCATCGCAAAATCCATAAGGAATCAATTCCAAATCCCGCTGCACAACTTGAGATTGACATATTCATCAGGAGACCGGCACATATAGTCAGACGCACGATGAAGATGAAGGCTTCGCAGAGTGAAGTGTTTCACCGCACGAAATAAGTCTAAGCATCACAAGCAGTAACCCATTGCAGCAACTGGTTAAACTAATTTTGTTTACAAGCATGAGCGCAGAAGTTGAACGCAGGTGCAACGCCTAATGAGATATCGCGTAAAATTGACAGGTCACGAACCAGTGGAATTACACAAAATTAACGCACCAAATCTTCCGAAAGAAATGAAAACCGGTTTCTGATTATGAATAAATTTCGAAAACAAGTGTACGGCGGACAGTATCGAAATACACATGAACACGGAGATTGATCGAATACTGGCATCTATCAGAGTATTTCAAAGTTTTTCTGTGCACAAAATATGTGACAATCAATATTGTATAAAATGTAAATAAATGTTCTTCTTTAAAGATAATAATAGTTTCACAATGTGCTCGCAGCTAGTATGCCTCACCTGAACTGTTCAAGTGAAATACTGGTGAATTTCTCCTCTTCGCCTATGTGCACGCCAGATAGAAACTGGAACTAAGTACATTTGCAACCTTTCAGAAAAAATGGGTCCAGTTGATTAGTTGTAGAGCATGAAATGCAATAAAGTGCTGAGTAACTCGGAGCGAGGCGATCTGCGAGCTACTTTGTCTTTTGTATGTGGTTTCGAGCTCGAATCATAAACATTTACCTCGCTGTTTCCTGCTACGAGTGGATTAACTCTCTGATGTCTCGAACACGTTCTTCGTTTCTTCCGTTTCCTGTAATGTAACACAACTGTAGGATCTGTCCAATAGGCAAGGCTCAGTTCGGCGGTGGTGCAGTTCTCTTTTAGCATTCGTGCTACCTCAAAACCCAATACCAGTGCAGTCGTTTTGAGCTCGTTTAGGGATACTGACTTCAGCTCAGCAATTTTTGTTTTGCAAAGGGTACTTTGTTTCGCCGCCGGCCATGCAGTTCCACCCAGGTACAGTACACTGTTACTGGGTCGGCAAATTTCAAGCTGCTTTGGGTGACCTGCTGGTGTCCTTTTTTGAGATATTTCAAAAGCCTCCGGGCAACTTCTCCTTTTTTCGATAGGTGATATTACGGTGGTCTCTTGGGTATAGCAACTTCATGTTGCCCACTGTGACGTCCCGGCTTTGAATTCGCCATCGAAAGCACCGACTGATCCTTTGAGTGAACTTCGCTTTCCTGAGATGGACCGTTGGATTCAATATCGAAAAGCTGATTGTGTTCTACAGAGGCACTTCTCTCAGCAACATTTGAGCAATTTATTGATGCCGATTGTTGAAGTTCGCTCGTCAGGGGTCCGAGAAGTGTCCAGCCTAGTATCGTTCGCGTAGCGAATGGTTCTTTTCGATTGCTTATGTTCTGTTCAAGCACCCAGTGAGCCTCTGGTACATTGCATCCAATTAGTATGTCGACGTGGGGGCTAGAAACTTCTTCGAACTCTATGTCCCTGAGATGAGACCATCTCTTGACGATCGATCTAACAGAGTCGACTGGTCTCATTGGCAAGCTGTCTATTGCAAAAGCTTCCGGAATTTCTACTGTCCCCTCATCAGATAAAGACGTTAACTGCAGGGTCAGCCTCTTAGAATTGCTAACATGACCCCCCGCAATCGTGCTGATAGTGCGCGAGGTAGGCTCGCCTACTAGTTCACAGCTTTCTACAAGCTCGCGAGTAATCAGCGAGGTATCCGACCCCGTGTCCAAAAATGCATTGACCCTCCTCAGTCCTTTAGGTGTCACGATACCGACAGGTACGATGCCTAATCTTGCCGGTTTGAAATCATCATGTCCCGTTGAACAGACAATTTTGGGTTCATCTGGATGATTAGGTCTATTGTTGAGAAGTCCATGCAGTAACGAGTGATGATTACCCAAACATCCGTCTTGGTTGCATTTCACTCTTAAGCTGCATTCAGAGGCTCGATGAGAGTTGTTCAAACACATAAAGCATGAGCCAATCCTTTTTACTGCGCACCACCGATCAGGTACACTCATCCCATGAAAGGTCGGACAATCTGGTAACCGATGCAGGGAGTTGCATAGCTTGCATTCAGCTGACCTCTCGGGTTCTTGACTTATCATGTGCATGTAAGCCAAAGACTGGGTTTGGTTACAGTCCTTCTCCACAATTTGAGATGTTGGTTCCCTTCGCGCCAGTCTGCAACTTTCGCGTACGATTTGTCCAAATCGACTGTTGGCGATACGGGATTGACGACCTATGAACTCCGTCAAATCGTTGAACGTAGATTCCCGCTCAAGCATATTTATTTTTTCAGCTTCCTCTGCCCATCGGCTCTGTAAATCAATAGACAGACATCGGACAATGCATTCCTGTGTGTGCAATGCATTCAGATCAGACTGGTATTCTAAGTGCTCCAGTGCTATACTGCAATTCTGCATTTTTATCACCAAACTCGACAGTGATTCAGCCTTGCCCTCAGTCCTTTTCGCCTCCAATAAAACACTATCAATTAGGCTTCTAGCCACCTTGAATGGTTGTCCAAACAAATCTTTCAGGATTCTGCGCGCCCTGATGTACCCCATCGGTGGATCAAGCATCGCGCAGCCTTCGATAGCACTTTTGGCTCTCCCACGACAGTAATGTAATAAATACAAAAACCTTTGACCAGGATCTGCAACTTTGCACTCAACAAATTTTTCGAATTGTTCCATGAATATACAGTATTGCTCGGGGTGCCCGTCGAAGTGGGACAGCTCCACTCTCGGCAGGTCAAGAGCCAAAACCTCGGTAGTTTCAGGCTGTCTCAAGGGTTTATATTCGTCGATCACAGTGCCTTTTCGATGTTGACATTGTGAACAACATGGACTCTTTGTTGGCTCTCTGAGACCAGTTCCTTGTGTAAGGGGCTCTGCTTCCTTTCTGGCTAACCGCAGCTCGTTTTCTAATTCTATTACTCTCATTCTATAAGTACTAATATCGTCAAACGCATCGCGGTTAGAGATATATGACCTGGCACTGACAGAGCTAGTAAACTTAGCATTATCTAGAGAATCAATAACACCCGAACCATCCCCAGGGACTTGCCGAGTTATTTCCTGTTGTCTCAAAAGGTCCTCGCTTCCTCGTCTGGGCATTTCCAATGGGTTTTCTTGTCCAGGTTCCACTTGAGTAATGTAAGTCGAATCTCACAAATCGAGCAACGCGTAGCCAATTCAAACGAATCCCAAAACCAGAACAAGATTGATTCGTAGCTTCTACGGTACTAAATTGAAATGCACAAAGAATACAAATATATACGAACCTCGAGTATGCGGCCAAATAGACTTCACAGTAAAACCCAAAGGTCCAAAGCCCCGTGGCTCAAGCACGACAGTCAGAAACGGTTCAAGGCCAAATTCAAATGTCTCACATGGATGAACAAACGTGAAAATGTGTGGTGTATGAGCGAGCTTTCCAAGATAATGTTAAATATAGTCAAATTCACAAAGCACGTTGAACATTTAGAAGGATTTTCAGTATTCGTTCGTTACACCGTTATTCATAACCCCCAGCTAAAACATTCTTCAGACCGCCGCATTCCTCATCTCTTTCAAAACACACTGGGTACCCGTGTTGACCATCAACTAAATCGACCTTACCGCCGGATAATCCTACGGACTAAAGGATCTAATCGATCGGATTCACCGCGGTTAAAACTATACTCACACCTGCTGACGCTTTATGTGGCGCACCCTACATGGCTGGCCAGTGATCACAATCCCATAAACACGGTTATAATTCATCATGATACCCTCACTGGACCGCCGGATGGATTCCTGACGCCATCCATCTCCCCAGACTCCATCAACATCTATTTTTCGTACTTCACACAAACGGTTCAATTCATTATGCTCTGCAGTACCGAAAGCACTGACCGGAATCTGGCCCTCGCCGTTGCTTTCCGTATCTACCCTCCCCATTTCTTCAACCTAGCCCTTTTCGGCTGCTATCCTCATCATACGCCACATGCCATCAACATCAACCAACGTCTTTATGAAACAAAATCCCAACCACCTGGCTATCAGTTCTTTTATCACTTATACGGAAAATCCCACCCCTACACTCTTTCAACTTCCGCTGTTCCCTCGGGTCTGACCTCTACCAATCACCGTTTTCTTCCTTCCTATTTGTCACCTGTGCATATTCGCTTGGTTGAATCATCGGCGTCCGTCTCCGACAGAGTGTTTCCTCGACGGTTTCTCTTTGAAATCCCACTTTCTGCGTCCATTCACCATTAATGCTCTTCAAAACCACACCGCATTCATGTTGAAGGTTTCTGCCTTCACTTGAGCTTCCACATAATATCGAAGATGCCTATACAGAAAGGCCAATCTGATTATCCTATTCGACTCACTTCAATTTGTGGCACAGGCTGTAACGACCGGTCCTGGAAAATCCACCTGAAACCCTTGCGATTCAGTGTCTATCTTAACATCACTCACTTACACTATTGACGTGTCTTTACGAGCTGTTTGGTTTTATGGGCCAATTGTTGTTTGTTTGCGCCCACAGCGCTACTTTGTCATATCGCTGTTCTGGACCTGCTTAACGCACGTGCTCCTTGCTCACACGCCGCAATTCGGTTTCTTGTTCGTTGGGTCCTTGTGATCTCATTATTGAGGTTTGTATCCTTTTGGTGTCATTGTTCATTCAATAATCTGGTATCGCAGATTATCACGGATAATCGCCTTTTGATTTCGTGAACTGTTGTGAATTTGTCTACGCACTGCTCAAAAGTGTGTTGCAATACTCAATAGATCAATTTGGAACGAGAAAAAACACGCAAAATGCCAAGTAAAGTATCGAAAACTTTGAACTCTGGACTGGAGGTAATACGGCTAGTCACTGGGGAGGTTTTGGGTACATTTGATTCTTTAGTCAATGTTAGATCGCCTAGTCCTCTCAGTGCTGGTTCATGTGTTAATGAAGGCAATACGGATTGTAAGGATGTTGATCTATATAAGCTGAGAATACTTGACTTAGAACAACAATTGTTACCGGCCAAACAACAGGCACGGGAAGCAGAAAAGGAGTGTGTGCAGAAAGAGCGCAAGCATGAGACCAGCGACTACGACAATTCCGATAGATCAGGGTGCAGTAAGATAGGGAACCCCACGCCGGTCACCGACTGTAAAACACCGTCGATCGATTTGCCAAGAGTGGAACTAACGGTTTTCGCCGGGTAATCTGAACACTACTGCAAGTTTGTCAAGCAGTTTGATACGTTCGTCGAAAATAATAATAACAATAATAATATTGGTATATTTCTCGGCCACGGTCGAGACGCACGCGCTAGCGCAGGATCATGGTGTAATACGTTACTCAATAAAATGAAATATTTACAAATTCTAAGTATGAAAGTCGAGAGTATCAGAGATGGGAAAACAAAGCCAGCAACAGTTTGAATGGATCATTCTGATAACGGTCTGCGCGGCAGTTTTCAACCAGTTTCGAATCCGGGCTGGGCGGTGGTGCGCGATGGAGATATCAAAAAATCGTTAACGCAGTGCCAAGGGAGCATTATGAACGAGAATGATGCAAGCCAAGGAAACCGGAGGCCCACCAAGGTTCTGCAGATGGAGTAAATTTTTGAGCAAGAGGGAAAGGGGGGGAAATTGTAAAGAAGTGTGTTCGGGAAAATCAACGCACGCGAAAAGGATAGCGATCATGAGGTAAATGCAAACCCTGAATGACGTATTTACCGGAGTTCAGGAAACGGAATGAGTTTTGAAGCAGGGGGCATGAGACCAATTTTGTGAGAGTGAACACTGGTGGATGTGGGAGAAACAGCAGTCAAAAAGGTGAGTTTAGATTCAGGATCAGTAACATGTACCATTCTGAAATAAGAAAGCGCAACTGGAGGGTCTTTAGGATTAATCTCAGTTAAGTCAGGACCTGCTCCCGTAGAGAGTCTATAGCCCCTGGTCCTCGGTATGTGACACGATAGCGAATATACTCGGCAGCGCGCAAAGCAGAACTCAAAACGCTGGAGCGGGACAACGTGTGTATTGAAGGAGCGCAACGGCGTGCAGACGACGTACACAGGCGGAGCAAGTGGCGCCACCAAAAACGGTCATTGTTCAAATAAACAAATTTGTTAGTCTTCGTCATCGAGTGCTTTATTGGTTGCACTACAGGGGTCTCCCCCTAGAAGGCCGACGCAGTTGGGCTTCGATCCGTGATGGGTACGTCAGATTCGGTGGCGAGAGACGTTTTCCATGCCTCCCGCCGCGGTCGAACACAACAGCGAAGCCAGCACAAGCCGTTCTCCATGACTCACACTGGTCGCTGTGCGTCGATCGCAAAATTGCGTCCTCCTCAAAATGTTATCCGACCGGGGTAGATCCTGTTCGTGACCTGGCAGTGGTGGTTGTATTGTAGGGTTTGTCGTTGTCGGCATATCCCAAAATTCCGTGTCCCTGTGGTTGTCATTGCCTTCGTAAGAGAGCCAGCGTCCGGCGTCAAATGAGTCCAGTCGCGATCCAGTGAGCCATGTGTTGGAGCCATGCGAGACCCTGGAATTCCATGTGGTTCTGTCTGACGGGACGAGCTGGAAGGAAAGAAACACAAGGAAGCTGCGCCTCGAGGCGCGATCGGATATTCGACTGAGGGGGACATACCGGCGCGATACAGGCTGCCGCCACCCTTGTCGTGATCACCACGTGGTCGTGCATTCATGTATAATAGGACTATGTACAAGTTGAATATGAAGAGTAAACTTAAATATATACAACTGTTACATATTCAGAAAACCTCGTTGGCTGTCGCAGCTCGCGGCTGCGTCGATTTCTCCTGTTGACCGGTGCAGCTGTATCTTTCGTGGAGTTTGGTGTTGCAACAGGTAACGAGGGGTCGTTAGTGGGAGTAACAGGGGACGACTCGGGACGACTAGCCGAAGGTTGTGAGCAGGTAGTGACACTGAGAGGATTGTTCGAGGTGGGTTCTGCCTCGATGAAGGCTGGTTTGAGGCGGTCTATGCTGATGGTCTCCTTCCTGCCCTCGACGTCCACCACGTATTTCTTTTCCTTTCGCTGGACGACGCGGAACGGGCCAGAGTAAGCCGCCTGCAGTGGTGATCGCACTGCATCTACTCGAATAAACACATGGCTGGTGGTAGCTAGAGCGGTAGGTATGTAGTTGCTCAGGGTTTGTTCTCGTGGTGGGGTGGGCTTTATCACCCGCATTTGGTGCGACAGCCGTTTTGCGTAATCCCCGTAATTAAAACTCATAGGTGGTAATGGAGAAACCAACTCACCTGGAAGTCGTAGTGTGCAACCATAAACCAGTTCAGCCGCCGTAACACCCATATCGGCTTTAACGGTGTTACGCAGTCCTAAGAGAACGATCGGCAAAACTTCACTCCATAATGGATTATCAGGAGCACGAAGGGCAGCTTTCAGCTGGCGATAGAATCGCTCCACCATGCCATTGGCCTGAGGATGATAGGCCGTCGTCTTGTTGTGTCGACAACCGAATGCATTTAGTAGCTCGTGGAAGGCGCCGTCGAAATGAGAACCGCGATCAGTGGTCACGATAGCATGGCAACCGAACTGACTCACCCAACCGGTTAGAAATGCTTTTGCAGCTTCCTCTGAGGTTGGGCGAGGAATAGGTATGGCCTGTGGCCAGCAAGTGAAACGATCTACGCAAGTGAGGATGTAGACGCAGCCATTGGATGGCGGAAGTGGCCCCACGAGATCCACATGCACATGATGAAAGCGTGCGTCCGGTTCGCAGAATGTGCCTAAAGTAGATTTGGTGTGACGATGTATCTTAACTCGTTGGCACTGGAGACAAGCACGAGCCCAAAGACGTACGTCACGTTTGACGCAAGGCCAGACGAATCGCTCGGTGACTAGTTTCACTGAGGCGGTTACCCCAGGGTGCGATAAGTTGTGGAGGCTGGTAAAAACTCGTCGGCGAAAACTGGCAGGAACTAGTGGTCGGGGTCGACCTTGTGACACATCGCAAATGATAGTTACGTCCGAAGTTGGAAGGGCCACTGCCACTAGGTGCAGGGAGCTGTTGTGCCTGAGTTGCTTTACCTCAGGATCTGTCGTTTGGGCTGCGGCGATTGCTTCTAGGTCTATGCCCATGGGTAGTGGGTAGTCGATATTGTGGACGCGTGAGAGTGCGTCTGCTACGGGATTGTGTGCCCCAGAGACGTGTCGAATGTTCGTAGTAAACTGCGAAACATAGTCTAAGTGGCGAATCTCGCGTGGCGAATATCGGTCAGAAGCTGACTGGAGGGCGTACACTAGTGGTTTATGATCTGTAAACACTGTGAACAATTGGCCCTCGAGTGTGTGCCGGAAGTGTCGGATACCCAAATAGATTGCCAGCAGTTCTCTGCTGAACGTACTATATCGGGATTCCGCAGGCTGGAGACGCTTGGAGAAGAAAGCTATTGGTTGCCATGAATTGTTGACGAATTGCTGCAACACTGCTCCAACAGCCGTGTCCGAAGCATCTGTTCCTAATGCCAGGGGAGCAGAAGGATCGGGATGTGCAAGGAGTGCTATGTTGGCGATAGCATCCTTGATCAAAGTAAACGCTGCTTGCGCCGTGTCGGGAAAAATGAATTTCCGCTTACCTCCACGTAAAATGTCTGTTAGAGGCTGCATTATTTCGGCGCAGCGTGGGATAAAGCGGCGATAAAAGTTAACCAGGCCAGAAAATTGGCGCAACTGTCGGTAAGAGTGAGGCTCAGGATAGTCGCGAATTGCCGCCACCTTGTCAGGCAGGGGCTGTATGCCTGAGGCTGAGATTTCGTGACCTAGGAACGTGATGGTCGTCCTACCTAATTCGCACTTAGCAGGGTTAATGGTTACACCGTGTTGGCTAAGGCGCTCAAAAAGAGCACGCAGGTGTGTCAAATGCTCTTCTTTTGAAGAACTTGCCACCAAAATATCGTCTAAGTACACGTAGACATTCTTCAAACCGCGTGTTGCCTCATGCATAAACCTTTGAAAGGTTTGGGCTGCATTGCTGAGCCCAAAAGGCATGCGCAAAAACTCGAATAGTCCGAATGGAGTTGTGACAGCGGTTTTAGGGATGTCAGCCTCTGCTACTGGGATTTGGTGGTAGGCTCTGACGAGGTCGATTCTGCTGAAAACAGAACAACCAGACAGGGTAGAAGTAAGATCTTGAATATGTGGAATGGGGTACCTGTCCGGGACAGTAGCCTGGTTGAGGGCCCTGTAGTCACCGCAGGGGCGCCAATCGCCATTAGGTTTAGGAACCATGTGAAGGGGCGAGGCCCAAGGGCTACTGGATGGGCGTATTATGCCTAATTCTAGCATGTGTTCAAACTCAGCTTGTGCTACGCGGAGCTTGTCTAAGGTCAAGCGACGTGGTCGGCTAAATGCTGGGGGTCCTTTAGTGACAATGTGGTGGGTAACGTTAGTGGTCACCACGGGAAGGGGGCCAGATTGTCTTAGCATTGCCGGGTAAGCTGAAAGTAGGTCTGCGTACGGGTGTTCGGCCTGCGGTTCGATGTATAGGGGCGTGATGTGATTCACGGAGGAATACGACCCGGTTACGGAAAGAGAAGTCTGCCGGTCGACAACTCTCCGGCCTCGTGCATCGATCAGGAGGTCGAAATGGTCTAGGAAATCGATGCCTAGTATGGGATAAGGGACGTCTGCTACTATGAACACCCAGCGGAAGGTTTGACGTAGTCCTAAGTTGAGTGTGAGTGACTTACGGCTGTAAGTAGCAATGGGAGTGCCATTGGCAGCACGGAGTTGTTGGACTGACGGGTTCGTTGCATCACATGCCTCCTTTGGAATGACACTTACTGCTGCACCGGTGTCAATTAGAAACAGGCTATTGGAAACTAAATCTCGGACATGCAACAGACGACTGCTATTATGGCTGCCGACCGCGTTAGTCGTCGGAACGCGTCGGGATATTAGTTTCCCTGTTTGGCACCTGGGAAGGTGCAACCGGCTTCGCAGCGCCGAGCCTTCTCCCCAAACCGTTTGTGGTATCGACAGTACGTTGGTCGAGATGGGTTAACCAGGCGGTCAGGGGAAGGGCTTCTGAGACGTTCACGTCGGTCAGAGTTGTGATAAGATAAATGGTTTCTACAGTGAGAACAACCAGGAGAGGAAAAACGTCTGAAAGCCCGCTCGAAAGCAGCTATCAGAGTGTCCTCGGAGTGTGTTCCTACGGTGGGAGCTGTGGTCTGGGGGCTGCTCGAGTTTGTTACGGCGGTAATTTGTGGATGGTACCGGTCCATAATACCGTCCGCTAGTTTAGCCGCTTCTGTGAGCTTAAGGTGGCTGGAAACCTCGAGCAGTGCTTGAATGTTGGGTGGTAGTCGCTGTACCCACAACTCTTTAAGGACGTTTTCCTCTAAAAGTTGCCCTGCCAGCTGCTGCATTTCTCTCAGTAATGCAGAGGGCTTCTTGCTACCTAACTCTGTCCCTTGGGTCAGCCGTTTTATTCTGGACGATTCGGACGGTAAAAGACAAGAGATTACCGCGTCTTTCACGGCTGTGTAAGAACTGTTATTAAATATTACGTCGCGTATCTGAGTAGCAACGTCACGGGGAAGGCGACCGATAGTCCACAAGTAACGGGTTCGTTCGCTTGTAATTCTATGTGATTCAAACTCTGCCTCCAACATATGAAACCAGAGTTGAGGGTCATCAATAAAAAACTGAGGGACGGCCAGGGAGACTGTCGAATCTGACGGTTCCGGGTCAGGTTTACGGTCGTTGCTAGCCATAGTTGAAATGGTATATCAAATGTAAAATGATATAAAGAGGTCAGTGCAGCAAAAGTGAAACACTTATAATATAGATATAAGAAAATATATATAAGGGATATGGTAACTGATATCCGGAATTTACCGTTTATATATATGAAGAGTGTATATGTAAACGAATAAATGTGATTGAGGGACTTACGAATGTCCTTCGAGAATTAATTTGTTGTTCGGGCTCACCAGTTTAGGATTAATCTCAGTTAAGTCAGTACCTGCTCCCGTATAGAGTCTATAGCCCCTGGTCCTCGGTATGTGACACGTTAGCGAATATACTCGGCAGCGCGCAAAGCAGAACTCAAAACGCTGGAGCGGGACAACGTGTGTATTGAAGGAGCGCAACGGCGTGCAGACGACGTACACAGGCGGAGCAAGTGGCGCCACCAAAAACGGTCATTGTTCAAATAAACAAATTTGCTAGTCTCCGTCATCGAGTGCTTTATTGGTAGCACTACAATGGCACACCACCCCTGCCAGTGCTTTCGGCTACGAAAGAACATTCAACGCAAATCCTGTCCAGTGTTGTTCAAATTTCTTGAAGAGGAACTCGCTAAAGAATTCAATAAGAGCCAATCCACCGTCGCTTTGAGATTTCCGTTCAAGAACATTAAAATTGCTGCCGACAAAACCCCATTACAGAGGGAATTCGCCAGGTCCACCAGCACGCATTCAGCTTCGTCAAAAATTGTCCGCCCTCAACTATCCGCTTCTTCTCAGTTTGACGAAGCGCAGAATGCATGCAATATCAATTCGGCTTCATGTTCACCAGAACATCGATCCCATATGTTTGACGTCGATTTAGATATATCCAGTTCAACGTCACCTCACCAGCCAGCGCCTAAGAAACCAAGAAGCATAGAGTTTACCCCTGGCAAGCTGTCCTCTCTTGGGCTGACTAACTCGATTCCACCATTACCTCTCACCGAAATATCGGCCACGACCGATGACGATGCGAACCGCCTAACTAGCTTAACAGCCATACCCAGAAATCCTCAACCCATCAGCGGAGTCACCCCAAATTCTTCTTTGCCATCTCTCCACTCGGCTCCAATAGCCACTCGGCAATCCACGGTGCCTAGGCCATCCCCCAAACCAGCGAAAACATCATTACTATGTGGACTGCACGTTGTTGATACTACGGTCAATCCTAACTCACTCATCAAGCCACACTTCCAACGGCTAAGGACCCCAAGCGAGGCAACACTGAGTGCAACAATGGACAAGAAAACGTCATTCAAGACCTATCTCCCCAATCCAAACCACCAACCACTAGTTGCACCGTACATTCCACTCAGTATCGCGTTTTCTTCACCTGGTTATCATCCTCATCAGGCTGGTACAACTAACCTCCGGGCCTCTTCAACAACGCCACCATTCATACCAAACGATTACTTTAGTGTTCTACATAACTTCTATCGTAGCCTAAGTAATATTTTCTCACATGAATCTCTTTCCTTTTATCGTTCACATATCTCACCCACCCTGAATCCCTTTTCTATCGCAGGCCACTTACAACGGTACCCACGACCTCCCAGTCTCCACGCCAACCAACACCCGTATATCCCACTTCCATTTCACATTCCCCCTCCAGGTTACAGCCCATCAAATTACTGATGTCAAGAGGGCACCTGTGTTACCGCCCGTATTAAGGCAGGTGCCAAGATATCTGAGGCTGCTACACGTCCTTTTTCTTTCCCACTTAACAGCTACTTAACCCTCCCTCCTCATATTTCTACGTCCCAGCCACCAGTATCTACCAATAGTAAAGCACTCGACAGTGATCTTTCGCGGTGTTGTTCCGCACTAAGTAGACTTACCAACCGCCGACATCCTTCCAATCTAACGAATCTCATCAGTACTAGCCACACCCAGCTTAGCTTAACAACTAAGCTGACTGCCACGCCAGGTGTTTCTACTCAGCTTATTTCACCATCCACATTACCGACTACTCCATCTCAAGGAATAATGATTGCGTCATCCGATCCGCCTTCAGCAAATGCAATTTCGGAATCCTATAAAGATCTTAACGTTAACCTTGACTCCACTAAACAGTTCTCATTGTTTATGCTGAATGCACGCTCAATAGTGAATAAGATGCGAATGCTGCGTATATTACTGCTCACGTGTGATTACGACCTTATTTTAATTACCGAAACCTGGTTGACAGACAACACTCCAAACGAGGATATCGCTATCACCGGATACCAAGCTTTCAGGAAAAATAGACTCACTCAGAGAGAGGGAGGTTGTCTTATATATGTAAGACAAAACATGCGAGCGAAAATATTTCAGCACCCCATACTCGATAACTTGCCGGATTCAGTTTGGCTACAGGTCACTACAGGATGTTCTGACTTCATTGTTAGTTGCATCTACCGCCCCCCGAATACTAGTCAAAACGACTTTCTGCCTATCATAGAGGCGTTAAACGTTGTTGCGGACATACCCGGCCCAAAACTGGTGGCCGGCGACTTTAACGCACCAGGCATACGTTGGTCCACTTTGAAAGCTCCACATCACTTACTACACTTCTTGACCAGCATTCGTTTAGGAGGATGGACTCAACATGTGATGTGCCCAACTAGAGGTAGTAGCATCCTTGATCTCATTTTTATGGTAGGATTATCTCGCGTGCACACATCTATCGTGGACAGCATCCCAGATTGTGACCATTTGCCGGTAAAATGTGAGTTTTCAGTGCCAGCACGAACCGTTCACAAACCAACCGTTAAAAGACCGTTCCACCAAGCTAGCTGGAATCAATTACCCTCACTCATTCGCTCGCAGAACTGGGATACTTTCTTTTTATCTGATGACTTGCATACCGTGGTGGATCATCTTTACTCCACACTAAATGCATGTCTTGAAATAATCACCCCAACCCAAGGTCTACCTGGACGAGATAAACCAAACAGTTTTTGTCGATTAAAGCAGAAGCTTTCTATGCCACAACGCAAATTCCTTAGGTCGAGAGACTTTTCGTTGTTCTTGCAAATGAACCGTTTATCTAATTCTATGAAATTGATTGAAATGTCCCGCAGTAAAAAAACAGGAATTAAGGGCGCTGAGTCACCCCAAGAGGTCCGAAGCTTTATCTAAGCTGATGAAGTTGAGAAACAGTCAGTGCAATCCTCCTATCTCATCCATTATATAACGAACTCCCAAGAGATCTCCGAGGCATTCAGTGCCTATTTTGCTTCGTCTCTAACGACCGATGACTCCCCATGCCTATATCACGTTGAGCCGCTGACATCTGCACAGTTCTCAGCGGTTACATTTCACCCGAACGACTTAACAGTACAGCTAACTAAAACTAGGAGGTCATACCACCCCGGGCCAGATGCCGTACCATCGGCTACTTTTAGTCTAGGTGGCACTGATATCCCATTCTTGCTATCAAAGGTTTTTAATTTATCTATGAGTAGTAGCGTTTTCCCCTCCCATTGGAAAACATCAGTTATTATCCCAATTCCTAAGAAAGGTTCACGCCAGGACCTAACCAACTATCGACCAGTGAACCACACCCCTATAGTTTCCCGAATTATGGAAAGACTGATAAAAAATAAGCTGACAACTCATTTACTAAACAATAATCTCATTAACACTGGACAGCACGGTTTTCTTCAAAAAAGATCCTGTGCCACCTGTATGTGTGACTTCCTTAACCTAATAACTACGGCCACTAACAGTGGTAAATCAGTGATTGTAATCCTCCTTGACATGACTAAAGCTTTCGATCGAGTATCCCACAATAAGCTCATGGCGAAGATGAAAACCTACGGAATTGTTGGTTTTCATCATATCTAACATCCCGAAAGCAGGTGGTGGACGTTGATGGCAGTTTATCATCACCTCGACCAGTTACTAGTGGAGTTATTCAGGGTAGTGTACTAGGTCCCTTACTTTTTCTTATATATGTTAATGACATTTTCAACGTCATCACACACGGGGCTGCGTTCCTTTTTGCAGATGACATAAAAATTATGTACTCCTTTGAACCTGACGCCTTAGCTTCTACCATTGCTAGCATAACGAGCGATTTACTATCGCTAGACTCATGGAGCAACCAATGGTTGATGAAATTCTCCGCTGTCAAAAGTTGTATCCTTATGTATAAGTGTCAGGTTCCCGCGGGAATGTTTAAAATTAATGATCAGTTCATCCCCAACAGTCCGGAAGTAAGGGACTTGGGATTACAATATTCTTGTACATTTAATTTCTCCGAACATTCGGCCGTGCAGGTTGCTAAAGCTAGACGGCTAATTGGTCTGATTAATAGAACCTTCAGTCTTACAGAGAGCAAGCTAAGCATTTTTAAAACTAATGTCAGACCACTTCTGGACTATTGCACTGTCGTCTTTTCTAACATGCGGCAGATTGACAGATTTGCAATTGAGAATGTACAACGTAGATTTACCAAACAACTACTAGGATATTCCTCGCCTTTAAATTATATGGAAAGGTGTGAAATATTGCACCTAGAGCCCCTATGGCTGCGCCGTCTACGAATGAACCTGTCTTTCTTTTGCAATATTGTAAAACGCACATCTTGCAATTCTGCCCCCCAGGTCAAAACTCCCTCCAACTATTCTTTACGACATAGGGACTCTATGGTCTTGATTCCAGTATCCAGGACTACGATGCGGTCAAACTACTTTATTGTTAAATATTCTTCCCTCTGGAACAAACTCCCACCTCAACTTAGGTCAATGTCTTCGGCCCCTTTACTATCCAAAAAAGAAATAAATAAACATCTAACTGTCCAAAAACTGATCCGAATGCATGATCCCTACATGTCTATTACCCGAGCCTAGGAACTGGGCCTGGGATACTAACCAAAAGCTTAACAATTTTGTTCAGTAGACAGTTATTACCAACGGATGGTAAGGAGCATTCTGTATTATAGTTAGCAAATAAAAGCAGTCCAACCTATACTCCATGACTGTCAACAGCACACTCCACGTGTTTGTCTAGCCACTTCCTATTTTCAACGCTTCTGACCACGACCCCCTACTGGCCACCGTTACTCCGGTGATTCTTTTTTCATGCTGTCAGATTTTACCATAGTCGGTTAGGTTCTTTTTTTTATCAGCTGCCGCCAGGTATAAGAGCATTTATAATGCTAAAAAATACATAGCAGCAAATATAATATGGTCCTCAAGGTACCAGTCTCATCCACGCTTCAACTACTTACTCATTGAGACCCTATTTCAACACACAAGATTCCAGGCCTCGTTCTGATGAACGAATCGCCACAATCGATGTGGTCTTCCATAAACCATTCGTCGAACTACACATAAGTATTTGCCCCCAGTGTCGCCTATTCTCGCTTCCTTGCTTTTTTGGTAACTCTCACTAAGCCTCACAAGAATTAGTCGCTAGTACCGGTCTTCTCCGCTTTCCGTATGTTGTTTAATCCAAAAAACAAGACCTCAACGTCGCGACCACCCATTTCTGTTACTGGCATGATATTGGTGTTCTGTCTTTCTCCCCTAACCCACAGCTGGTAGAATTGCCAGACTGCAGCCCTCTCCGTTTTGTTTTCAGAACCTGCACCCTAAGGACGATTGTCGCCTTCCACTTCCCAGGAATAACTTGGACCCTCTCTTGCTGGACAGGACAAACGAGATTTACACACAACTTCATTTTCGCCCGTCTCACGATCGCTTTCCTCAAGATTCCCGCCATCGGACTTCTTGAACCTGGACTACTCGATCTCACTGCATTCATACAACTCATTTTAATCCCATATGTCATTATGTCCGTTCCGTGTTAGAACCCGCTAATACTGTTCAAACACTGGCACCTTTATTGTCACTGTTCATTGCTTCATCGGTCACCAAAAAAAACGTCCGGCGCTGACATATCTTTCAGTAGTCCTCCAGTGGGCAGCGAAGTAATTAGTAACTACCTGCACTCTTCATCGGTCCATCCGATCGCATCCGCAATACTGTTGCATCGAGTGTTCGGGCTCTGTAGATCACTGCGTTCCCTCCACGATTGAACGTCTTCGATACACTTCCCATGCTTCATCGCCGCTCCGTTTCCATCATTTGTTACACCTGTCAAATTGGTCATTATAAATGTGACACTCACCGTCTACTTACTATACCATCACCGTTATCGAGACCTTTGATTTCCCAGATGTTGCATTCGTGTTATATTACCGAAACTGACCCCGTATGCAGCCTCTAAATCACACCACTATCTGCACCGGCTGATACATTTTATTTTTATATTCGTTGATCCACGGCCGCTTCCCGCGATATAACTGTGCAGTTTTATTGATCTGTCATTTTTGCATGGTTCATACCACACAGCATTCATCTATTGACGTACACTTATCTGTGGATTACTTTACCTTTCCTCTCGCAGAACTGAACACCTGTATAATGGATGTAACCACACGGTCAATATTGATTAGTCTTCCACTTCCGCTTTGACATTTCATACCAACCCTACATAAAGTTAACAACTTGCCGCACGCTCACCTGTTTTACTCCGGCCGTTCCCTGCCACCATCACTCTGGTAGTATCCCTCCCAAGAAATACGCAATTGTTTGCAACATATATGATTCCTCCAGTATACAGCCACCACTTTATATACTACCATCTTTGCAGACTGAAATATTTCCATGTTAATACTTCTTGACATACCTGTAGCAAAGTGAATAATTCACCGAACGCTTCGACGAGATTTCTATCCATATTCCTCTCATATTCTGTAGCGCACCAAAACCATTTCCTTTCAATTTGTTCGAATTTCCACTAGTGGTAATTATTTCATATACCACTTATGCATGTACTCCAGACCAACTGACATCATTCGACCTTCAAATTTGCCGGGCATTACTACAGTTTTAGTTCACTGTAACACTATCTCTGATACTCTGCATGCACTTGTTGTACCGTTTTGTGAATTGTCATTCCGGCATCACTATAATCATCTGATCATGCATTCTAGCATGCTTCGGGCGCATCCGAAATATACACTGTTTGCGTAGCGCCACGTTGTTACTATCTCTTTTGGTATCGTGATTATTCTACACTGAGCAGTTTCTAAGGCGTCTGAAAGTAAAAGGAACTACTGGGGTGACAGTGGTGATACATTTGAGGCCGTTGGTCACTAGCCTTGGAACATTAACGTCAGTTCATCTATGCTCTTACTCGATAGTGCTATCGTACCAATTTTGTAGCGTACTACTCTGTCTATGTGGTACACTAAATTATTGTCAACAATATCTAAGACGACACTAGCAAACTAAGATGGGCGGAGGAGCGTGCGGTGATAAAAAAGGCCAAAATGGTATGTACATTAAGAATTAAAATGAAACAAAAGGTGTGACTCAAACTCGCAGTTTTTCAATGTTCTTGTGATCAGGAGATGAGTGCCGAAGAGTCAATATCCGCCAAGGTCTTCAGTTCAGTTTGGTCTGACAGCCGTCCGTTGAACAGAACAGGATGGTATCGAGCAAAGTGCCAAGAAACGCCGTTGAAACTTCTAAAATGTTTTGTTTCACACCGTTAGTTCCGACCGATATGATTCCAAGACACTCAAAACCAGAAGATGAGATCGAGCCAGAGTGAAAGATTTATTTACAGCCTTTTTGTATTGCGCGGTGGTGACGACCAAAAGGTGTGTGTTTTTACATTAAAACGTCGGTACAACAAAGGAGTGTTGCACCAAGGGACGTTGAAAATCATGGAAAAAGTCGAAAATGTACAGGTACCTACACAACTCCCCCGCCAGAGCGTTTGTTGTACAAAATAAACGCCCGATAGAAAAATAGAAAGAGGAAACGGTTAGCGAAAGAAAACGTCAACTAACAAAGTCTTGAAATCTGACAGGATGTCGAACGTTTCTGCCGGAACGGCGGGTTACCAGGGAAGGTTTTTGCTGTGGTGGCGCTGGGGGGTGTGGTGTAGTGTCTGGTGTGATGATAGAGTTTAGATTATCAACAGAAATTGTTGGTGGTGTGTCTGTGGATGGTGATGGTGTCGGTGTGGTTGGTGATGGAGGTGTATCAAAATGCGCGGGTTTTAATCTGTCAATGGAAACTGTGTCTGGCTTATCGGCTTTTTGAACCACGAAATATTTGTCTGTGCGACTAAGCACTTTAAATGGACCATCATTCGGTGGTGTGAGTGGATAGCGAACAGCATCGTTACGAATAAAAACGAAAGGTGACGTATATAGATCATTATGTAAAAAAACGTGTGTGGATGACGAGCGAGTGGGTGTTGGACGAAGGTGTGACATACGGTCTTTGAGTTGTTGGGCAAATTGGGATGGGTTAGGACTGGCATCTGTGCTGGGTTGAACATACTCACCTGGAAGGCATGTGGTGGTACCAAAAACGAGTTCAGCTGACGTGCTGTGGAGGTCGTCTTTGACTGATGACCGCAGACCTAAGAGAACTAGTGGCAGGTTGTCGCTCCAGTTATTGGGGTTTGGCTGTGATATCAGTGCTGCTTTAAGTTGACGGTGTAGGCGCTCTAACATGCCATTGGACGAAGGATGGTATGCGGTTGTTGTGATGTGTTTACAGCCAAGCAGTTTAGTGAACTCACGAAACAAAGTCGACTGGAATTGGCTGCCACGTTCTGTGGTGACGGTAGACGGTACACCAAATGTAGCAATCCAGTGCTAGAGTAGTACTTTCGCAATATTTTCTGCCGGGGTGTCGGAAATGGGTACTGCCACCGGCCAGCGTGTGAAACGATCAACAACGGTTAATAAGTGGGTATGTCCATTTGATGGTGGTAGTGGACCAACAAGATCGACGTGAATATATGTGAAACGGACGTCGGGAACGGTGAACGTACTGGGAGGAGAAAAAGTGAGGCGGTGGACTTTGTTTCTCTGACATTGTAAACACTGTTTAGTCCATAATGCAATGTCAGAATTCATACTGGGCCAAACAAATCTGGCAGAAATGAGTTTGCGAGATGCACGGATACCAGGATGGGAACGAGAATGAAAATGATCGAAAACTATCTTCCTGTAGGAAGTTGGAACGATAGGACGAGGGTGACCTGTAGACCAGTCACATAGGACTGTGCCATCGGCTGAAGGTAGGGGAGAATCCTTGAGCTGGATTGTGGAGGATGTGCGCAGTTCGAGCAAGGATCGATCATCACGCTGGAGGTTTGCCAGTTCCGTAAGATCGAATTTAGTCTGCACCGTGTTGATGTCAGGTCTGGATAATGCATCAGCCACAACATTATCAACTCCATGCACGTAGCGGATGTCTGTTGTGAACTGGGAAATATAATCCAAATAGCGGATATTTCTGGGTGAATGTCGGTCAGGCTTGGCATGAAGTGCGTGTGTCAGGGGTTTGTGGTCAGTGTGCACACGAAATTGTCGTCCTTCCAAAAGGTGGCGGAAATGACGGATAGACAAGTAAATGGCTAGGAGTTCGCGAGAAAATGTGCTGTATTTTGTCTGTGCCGCCTGGAGCTTTTGCGAGAAGAACGCTAAGGGCTGTAATTGGTTGTCCACTATTTGATGAAGCACTGCACCGACTGCAGTATTTGATGCATCAGTCGTTAGAACTAACTCAGTATTTGGATCCGAATGTGGATGGTGCAGCATGGTGGCGTCTGCGAGAGCTTTTTTTGGCTTCTGTGAAAGCTGTCTCGGCCTCGGGAGTGAAATCGATCGTCTTGACGTTGGACTTGAGAAGATCGGTCAAAGGTGAAACAATGGTCGCACAATGGGGAATGAAGCGACGGTAGTAGTTCAAAATTCCCAAGAAACGTGTTAACTGTGTGATCGTCTGAGGTGCAGGAAATGACAGGATGCTGTGCACCTTATCTGGGAGGGGTGTCAAACCTTTTTGATCGATATGGTGCCCGAGGAAGTCGAGGGACGGAACACCGAACACGCATTTACTAGGGTTAAGTTGAAGTCCGTATTGTTGGAAACGTTGAAAGAGCTGACGCAGATGGCTGGCATGCTCTGATGGAGAGGCGCTGGCAATTAAGATGTCGTCGATGTAGCCAAACGCGAAGGGTAGACCTCGAAGCACTTCATCGACGAATCGTTGGAACGTCTGGGCAGCGTTTCTCAATCCAAATGGCATGCGAATGAACTCGAACAGGCCAAAAGGCGTGGTGATGGCTGTCTTGGGAATGTCTTCTTCGGCCACGGTGATTTGGTGATATGCCTTTACGAGGTTAACCTTGGAAAAGATTGTCTTCCCAGAGAGATTCTGTGCAAAATCATGAATGTGTGGGATCCGGTACCTGTCGGGGACGGTGACGTTGTTGAGAGCACGGTAGTCTCCACAGGGTCTCCAATCACCAGATGATTTTGGAACCATGTGCAAAGGCGAGGCCCATAGGCTTGAAGACGGTCGAATGATGCCAAGATTCATCATATGTTCGAATTCAAGGCGTGCGATACGGAGTTTGTCGGCGTTGAGTCGTCGTGGTTGAAAGTGGACAGGTTGGCCTTTTGTGGCGATGTGGTGCTGCACAGCATGAGAGACTGGGTCGGTGAACTGACACGGTTTAGTGAGGGATGGAAACTCCTTCAAAATGTCAGCAAACGGTGATTGCGGGATCGCCAGCCGAATACCCAGCGAGTTGGTGCATTTACCAATGCCGACTGTATAAAGTTTGGTTGTGGTGTCTACCAGCTTGCGATTTTTGAGGTCCACTGTTAGGCCAAAGTGTGAGAGGAAATCCGCGCCAATAATGGGAGTCTGAACATCTGCCTGGATGAAAACCCATTGAAAAGAGCGTCGGAGGCCTAAATCAAGAGTGATGGACCGTTGGCCGAATGTAGCAATAGTTGTTGTGTTTGCTGCTTGCAGTGTAAAGTGAGATGGTTTGAGGCTGTGATGTTTGGGTGGGGGGATTACACTGATCTCGGCGCCGGTATCAATGAGGAATCGAAGACCACTGGATCGGTCAACGATATAAAATAGGCGACTTTCATGTGGAGGGCCAGCCCTAGTCGTCACCGTTACTGGCTGGCTTGGTCGTTTGACTGTGTTGTGTAAGTGCGGAATGAACATGGAGGATCGCAGCGGCGTGCCTTGGAGCCGAAAGTGCGGTGGTACCAACACCAGGTTTGTAATCGGCGGTTTCTGGACCGTGATCTAGGTCGATGAGGTACTTCAGTGGACACAGCTCGATGAATTGTAAATGCGCTGCACATTGCACTGACCCGATTGCACAACATGCGAACGGTTTCTTTTAGGTCTGTAATGTCCTTATCGATATGCGAGTGATGGGATGAGGAATCAGGACTGCGAGAAACGTTGCCACGGCGATCTGAGGCAGGAACTGGTAATGTCGTAGGGGATTCGTGCGTCGGAGTAGTTTCGGCGGGTGATGTCATGTGAACACAGGGTCTAGCAGCCGGGTAGCATTCCATTATTCTGTCGGCGTGCTGTGCAACTTTGTCAAGTGGAGTAGTGGGTTCCAGCATTGACGGAACTTGCTGCATCGGGAGAGGTAGTTTATCAACCCATATCTCCCTGAAAATGGCGTCGTCCATTTGCCGTCCAGCCAGTAGCTACCGCATGTGGCGCATAAGCTGGGACGGAGTTTGGTCTCCGAGCTCCACCGACGTGAACAGTTCACGGAGCATTTTTCCGGCTGATTTCCCGGTACGCTGAATGACTGCTTCCTTAAGCTTCGTGTAAGGAGCTTCTGGTGGAATGGGATCAAGGAGATCTTCCACGTCAACAGCGATGTCAAAGGGAAGTGCTTGGACAACGTGAGAGTACTTCACGCGCTCGCTGGTTATACGTCGAGTGGCAAATACGGCTTCTATTTGTCGAAACCACACTCGAGGGTTGGTCGGGGCAAAAACGGGCAGTTTGAGAGCAACCGCGTGGTTATCAATAGATTCGCTGTCAGACATGGTGAATGGTGTGGAACTTGGACCAAAAGAATGAAGCTAGTGTCAAATGATGGAAAAAACAACCTGGGCCCACCAATTTTGTAGCGTACTACTCTGTCTATGTGGTACACTAAATTATTGTCAACAATATCTAAGACGACACTAGCAAACTAAGATGGGCGGAGGAGCGTGCGGTGATAAAAAGGCCAAAATGGTATGTACATTAAGAATTAAAATGAAACAAAAGGTGTGACTCAAACTCGCAGTTTTTCAATGTTCTTGTGATCAGGAGATGAGTGCCGAAGAGTCAATATCCGCCAAGGTCTTCAGTTCAGTTTGGTCTGACAGCCGTCCGTTGAACAGAACAGGATGGTATCGAGCAAAGTGCCAAGAAACGCCGTTGAAACTTCTAAAATGTTTTGTTTCACACCGTTAGTTCCGACCGATATGATTCCAAGACACTCAAAACCAGAAGATGAGATCGAGCCAGAGTGAAAGATTTATTTACAGCCTTTTTGTATTGCGCGGTGGTGACGACCAAAAGGTGTGTGTTTTTACATTAAAACGTCGGTACAACAAAGGAGTGTCGCACCAAGGGACGTTGAAAATCATGGAAAAAGTCGAAAATGTACAGGTACCTACAAGCTCGAGTGTGAGCAAGGAAATCTAGTGTGAATATGATTGCGTGGTTATCGTGGTATCTTTTTCCTCGTTATCGTATTGCAAAGCAGGACTACACCGATATGAGGACTGGTTTGGGGAACCGTGAAAGGTGGGAATGAGATTGGTCCGAATTTTCGTCAGGGAAGCAAACTCTAACGGTCTACATTCGGTGCTCGTGGTAGGCGGCACAAGGGCCAGCTTCAGGTAGGGAGGTAGCACGATACACAACCACTGGCATCCAGCACGTGGCGCTCCAAGAATAATCCACAATTTTTTTAAACGTTTTTAATATTATTTTTATGGTTTTCTCACAGTCAGGTATCTGGCTGTCGGAGAAGGGGAGCTGCTTTTGGTGGGCGACCACAGCTCCCACGCCCCGGCCGAAACATGAACCGCATGTAGCAAGCCGCGTTGGGAATAGGTCAACCACACCAGTCAATCCGTAGCGACACTACAACCGGGAGACATGGGTCACATGTGGCAAGGCTGGTGTGCCTGGGAGACAAAACAGTGTGGTATTTTTTCTCACTTTTTATGCCAATTTCTTTCTTTTTGTGTTCATGTCTTATTGGTGGTCAACTCTGTGCAGGGAGACCATCATGGCCAGGAATGTTTCCAGAAGTGCCGCGCTAACACGCCTTATCCGTGAAGTCAGAACCCCTAGGCCGTTTACATGGGACGAAAAATGCAGGGGGAGTTACGGTCAGCCACGGCCTACGATTATTCGATGGGGTTTATGTTCAACAAAACGCCAATCTGCACAAAGATGGGGTACAACTTGCAGCACTAACAACGTGATTCGTCCGGACGATCCACAGATGGTTTGTAGTTTTGCTGGCTAAGTATCAAATGTTGTATAGGCCAATCATGGGGGATGCTAGAGTTCTGTGATGGGGACAGAAGTTGAGCTGTGAATGTCTAATGGTGACGACTGGAGGGAGGTTAAGGAGTCTGACAGGTGCTGCGTCTTGGGTTAGATACAGAGGCAAAAACTTAATAACAGTCAGCACTGGAAATGTTCAAAGACTATCTTTCATGCTTCTAATGGTATTTCATATAATCAGATACTACTTCTGAATCACTGGCCTCAATTATGAGAGTTACTATGTTTAGGCATTGTAAACTGGTAGGTTTACGCTTAGGTGACGGCAACTATGGTGTATGGTGTGGCACATCCCAGATTATCAAGGGTTCTGGTTAGTATCAAACGCTTTCCTCATAAGCTCTATCAAAAGACATACAAGGATTTGTAAGAGCGATCAGTTTTTGGATGTCCAGAGCTACGTGTAGTCTAGACTTATACATAATTAGGGAATCTAGGGAATGGATATCAGCTGGGAGTTTATTCCACAAAGTTGCATATTTCAGGAGGAAGACGTTTTGTCTTAAGGATTTCCGGGAAGTAGGCATCGTTATACGGTGTTCTCTATTACGCAGCTGATGTGTTGAGTTTATACTGAACTGAACTTGGCTAGAGGATACAGCTTGTTTGTGGAGCAAAGTGAACAAAAAATGCGAGGTTGAGTTTTATTCTCCTAAGCCACAGAAAATTAAGCCGCAGGAGTGTACACCGCTGTCTGTAGGTCAGGGTCGTGGAAGGCCCAAACAGTTTTCTGGTAAATCGACGCTGTACATTCTCACTGTCGGTAATGTCACGTTTATGCGTATTTGAGAACACAAGTGTACAGTGCTCTAGGGTTGGGCGAATATGAGTTTTGTATATCTCTAACTTACTATTCGTGAGGTGAAAATTTCTCTGCAACAAGCCAAGGGACGTGTTTGCCCGTGCAGTTATGTAGGAAGTGTGTTCAGAAAAAGTGAAAGTGTAGGAATATTGCAGTCCGAGGTCTCTTATTTTTGGGGAATATGGGAGTGACACTGCCAATCTTAGGCACGTCATGAGGAATATTGCAGTTTAGCGTGAGATAACTGCATTTGTTCACTGGAAATTTCATTTTCCAGCGATCACATCAGGAGAATAAGGACTGTACGTCGACCATGATGTTATTCAGTGCTACAGGAAGGTTTCCTCGTTCGAATTCGTAGACTATCTTCATATCGTCGGCAAACAAGAAAATTTCGCCATAAATGATGACACTGCAAATATCATTTATATATAGTAAAAACAGCAGTGGTCCCATAACACTACCTTGGATAACCCCGCTGTTTACTGGGTGGGGGTCTGACATCTGGCCGTTGATGCAGGTAACTTGGTGACGGTCTTGTAAGTAGGATTTAGACCAAGTGAGTAAGGAGTTTTCACTCCCATATCCTCTAATCTTGTTGAGCAGCAGCAGATGCGGGACTCTGTCGAAGGCCTTTGTCATATCAGGATAAATGATGACGAGTGCTCTGTCTATTTCGGCAGCTGCTTTTATCAAATTCAGAAATCGAATCGGCAGGTTGAACTCGACCGTGATCTGAGAAATCCGTGCTGTCTTGGGTCGATGAGCTTATGTGCAGAAAGGTAGTCGGTCAGGTAGTGTTTTACGACTTTTTCTAACAGCCTCGAGATCATTGGGGTATAATTGGGCGGTAATTGGCAATGTCATGCACCGCTCCTTCCTTGTGCCTGAGGAAAATAATGGATTTCTTCCATTGGCTGGGGAAGGTCCCAGTTTGCAGAGATAGATTGTATAGGTTAAGTAGTAGGAGGGGAATGTCCGGGCCGCCTAGAGTGAATATCGCTGATGGTAGGCTGTCGGGACCGGGGTAGTAGGCCGGCTTGAAAGTGTGAACGTATCTTTTTATATCCGTAGTGGTAACCATGATAGAACTGAGTGAGGAGTTTGTGACAGACGGGGTAACAAGCTGGGTACACGATGGACTGAAAGACACGGTGGTTGTGAAGAAAGTATTAAACGTGTCAGCTATCGTTCGAGGTGAGGTTATGAGTTTATCCAAATGGATGATCTGATTTATGCATTGAGTCGATTGTGTGACAGAGCTCTGTGTAGCCGGGCTGGCCCCTGAGCTTTGTTTGGATGGCGTAACGCTCTGGTTTCTTGCTTTAGTTTTAGGTCACGGGCCTTGCGGTGGATTTCGTGATAGAGGAGTTCCATTCTGAAGACTGTAGAAAAGTCTCTATTTCGTTGGTACTGCCGTCGAAGCTCGTCGTGTTTCTGCTTCAGCCTGGCTATATGGTAACCTACTGGTCTGGATGGATAGTAGGGGAGTGATGTTTTTTCGATGCACGAGTGCAAATTTGAGTAAAGGAGGTCAGCGGCGTACTGGGGATTTGCTGTTAGGAAGAACTCGTCCCAGTTTCTGGAGTGAATTTGAGAGGGGATATGGTCCCATTTAAAGTGACGGAAGGAGGGACCGTTACATGGTAGGCTATCAGTACATGGCTTGGCTTGAAATCTGCAACTAACGATTTCATGGTCACTGCCTGTGTAGTCGTTTGACACGGAGGCAGAGACGTTCGTGAGGCACAGGGTTAATATCAGATCGAGGGCGTTATTCTTTCTGGTGGGCTGTTTTACATGTTGGGCCCACTGGCCCAGACGAATGCATGGGGCGAATTGCAAATATTTGTATGGGGCAGAAAAGGAGGACCCGTTTACGCCCGTGGCACTGAAGTCGCCTGCTATAAATTTACCTCCAAATGGCAGGTCAGCGATGAAATTAAATGCATCAATGATGGGATTAAATGTGGAAGTGTCGTTTCTGGAGGGTCGGTATAGACAACCTAAAACTATGGTCATCTGCGACAAGGAAATTGTAAACCATAAAGAATCTTCAACATTTGCCAGCACCATATTTTCCAGTAGGGTGGCAGATAGGCTGCTCTTGATATACCCCACGCAACCCCCACCTCGGCAGTAGATTCGTTGAGTCCTGAAGGTTTGATAACCGATCAGTGGCATTTGGTCAGAAAGTAAGTGCTCGGTGAGCCAAGTCTCAGTGACCGGGATTATGTCGAAGTTGTGGACGATAGCCAGTCTTTTTATAGCGGAAAGCTTGTTCAAGATGGAACGGGAGTTGAATAGCGCTATGGTAAGCGTTGCTGTGGAAGGCTTCGAGTCGTCAGTGGATTTGGTAGACAGGGTGTGCCTGGCAGGGCGGTGATCAATAGACAGGTCACCCATGCAGGAGGACTAGATGTGAGTTACTGCTTCCATTTGGACTGCTCTACCCTTATTGCCGCAGATTGTACACTGGGCCAAACACTCATGAAGTCTAGTAAAGATTACCGCTGGATGTAGAGGTGTTATTGTACCGCGGGCTAATAGATCTGGAGGGGGTATGGTGACTCTAAGTGGGACCTTTTGGAAAAATCACGTATAAATCGGGGGAGAGTTGGTAAGGATGCTAGGGAGTCAGTATGGGGGCGGAGAGCAGTAGGAGAGGGGCAGACATGGTTTTGATAGAGGCTTTGTGAGAATAATGACGAAATGTAGGGTAAGTGGGATTGGAATGAAACATGTATGATGTTTTGGGTAGAGTTTGTTGAAGTGGCAGGCACCTCACAAGGCTCCACGGAAAGAGTGTGAGGGGGTGGTGTAGTAGCGAAGGGGCTGCTGATGAAAGAAGCCTTGGTGTGAAGGGTCAGTTGGTACAGTTTGCAGTAGGGTCAGAGTAGAATACGGCGATGTTGGGTGGTAAGGGAGCAGAGGATGTTGAAGCTGCCGAGAGGTCAGATGGGACACACCATGAGGCGAAAAATGGTCGGGCGCGGGCCACATGTTGTGGTACCGGTTGGCAACGATGCTGGTAACTCGTCCTGCATAGTTTGAGTTCAGAGGCAGTGCATTAAGTGGAAAATTTGTGATATGGTACTGCTTCTGTGGACGTGATGAAGGCGGGGTCTGGGTTATTGGTTGTGGGATGTAGCTGTTGGGTACGCGGAACTCCGGGGGACTAAACAAATGCGCTGGTGGGCTAGCGCCAGGGTGAGCTATGAGATTTTGCATGTATGGCCGTGGTGGGGGACGTGAATGGGTAATAGGCCGGTTAGTTGGAGCGCGAGAGGTCATATGTTGACTGTCGATTAAAGATGGGAGCGTGACGATATCGGTGCTGAGGAAGTTTTTGCCACTGGGGCAACAGGTGACGAGGGTGAAGTTGTGGCCGAAGCACTAAGAGACAACGTTGCGGTTGGCTGGTCGGTGTGGGGTGGCGCGTTGGAATCTGGATGTTTGTTGGCTCGTTTGGCAGACAGACCAGAGCGTGAATGGCTGCTGGCAGAGAGGGGGTTGTATTGCTCGGCTGTGGGTAGACAGTGGTGGAGACTGCAGTGCTACATGGAGCCTTTTTGATGGACGTTGAGGTGTTGGAGGTGAACCGGGAGAAAATAGGTCCACATTTTGCGCTGGTGCACTGGTCAGCGGCAGTGGTGACGATTTGTTTACGGTGGGAAGTTTCTCAGAGGAGCTTTGTGGCACTGGGTCAGGGAGTGATGGGAGTGCTTGGTTGCCGACATTCGATCTAGGGACCCCCATCTGCAGAGGGGTTTTGTCAGGAGCAATTTTTATATTTTTAAATGAAGTGGACTTTGCGATGGACTATCTCTTTCTAACGAATTCCTTGACAGTGCTTTTTTAGAAATTAAAACAGTATCGGGCACATGTTTCAATGTGACCGTTTTCTGAGTCTTTTGCAGTAGCACTCGTGGTGTGACATACCACAAGCCATGAGCAATGACTGTTTGACCAAGGAAAGGGGCAAACGATCTGGAACGTTAAAAACAACGGCATTTTTAGAATTTTTTATCCGTCTATGGACTTCAGATGCAACTGAGTCCAGGAAGTGGCCGGCTGATAGGAGACTTTCAGTGCTTGGATGTTTTAAGGGATCAACAATGCATGCTACTGGCAGCAGCATGGTCAGTGCGTCACTCATGGATCGTAACTGTTTCTCTAAGGACCATATATTTTGCTAAAGCACATTATAATTGTTACTAGCTTCACTGTATATATCAACCAGTGGTACTGAACAAGGCACCGAGGAGGTAGAAAGTAGGGGCCCTTAGTGCTTGTAAGTGGAGTTCGATTTGCCACTCGGTGGATAAGGCGATTTGAAGTCGATCTAGGCGTGATATTTGAAAGAACTCGACAAGCTTTTGGTTTTCAAGCACGACACTGACTGGGGTGACAGCCCACTGGACTCTCTACATACGCTTACCCATCCCCCGGTCTAATTTTCAACCACCCCCCCCCCATAAGTGCACCTAGCATGCATGTCGACTCTAAATACAATCGCCATCATAGCCCTGACTTTCAACTCATTGACCTGGACAGCGTATCGACGTACCTGACGAATAACTACAACCACGGTGAAGCCCGGAAAAAGAAAAATAAATAAGCAAAAAAGAGAGAGATAAGAACACAGTGGAAACCGGTCACCTTTTCCATCTATACCCCTCCACCTTCCGTCATCTCTCTTGGAAAGCCGCCTTCTCGATGTCCTAGCGTCCAAGCCACGCTTAGGTTTACAACCCTACCTAACAGTAACCACCGCCCTTTTCCAACTACAATCACTACTGCAGCCTGGACTCTAAGCCCACTGACAAGGATAACATATGGTAGCATATTGGTAACAGTACAGAGGCAACAGACGACCAACACCTGCCTCACTTAAGTCTACAAACAATGAACACGGAGAACTGTTCATATTTTCCATTCCCCACTGATTATCTCTCTGTAGTGCTACCAATAAAGCACTCGATGACGAAGACTAACAAATTTGTTTATTTGAACAATGACCGTTTTTGGTGGCGCCACTTGCTCCGCCTGTGTACGTCGTCTGCACGCCGTTGCGCTCCTCCAATACACACGTTGTCCCGCTCCAGCGTTTTGAGTTCTGCTCTGCGCGCTGCCGAGTATATTCGCTATCGTGTCACATACCGAGGACCACGGGCTATAGACTCTATACGGGAGCAGGTCCTGACTTAACTGAGATTAATCCTAAACTGGTGAGCCCGAACAACAAATTAATTCTCGAAGGACATTCGTAAGTCCCTCAGTCACATTTATTCGTTTACATATACACTCTTCATATATATAAACGGTAAATTCCGGATATCAGTTACCATATCCCTTATATATATTTTCTTATATCTATATTATAAGTGTTTCACTTTTGCTGCACTGACCTCTTTATATCATTTTACATTTGATATACCATTTCAACTATGGCTAGCAACGACCGTAAACCTGACCCGGAACCGTCAGATTCGACAGTCTCCCTGGCCGTCCCTCAGTTTTTTATTGATGACCCTCAACTCTGGTTTCATATGTTGGAGGCAGAGTTTGAATCACATAGAATTACAAGCGAACGAACCCGTTACTTGTGGACTATCGGTCGCCTTCCCCGTGACGTTGCTACTCAGATACGCGACGTAATATTTAATAACAGTTCTTACACAGCCGTGAAAGACGCGGTAATCTCTTGTCTTTTACCGTCCGAATCGTCCAGAATAAAACGGCTGACCCAAGGGACAGAGTTAGGTAGCAAGAAGCCCTCTGCATTACTGAGAGAAATGCAGCAGCTGGCAGGGCAACTTTTAGAGGAAAACGTCCTTAAAGAGTTGTGGGTACAGCGACTACCACCCAACATTCAAGCACTGCTCGAGGTTTCCAGCCACCTTAAGCTCACAGAAGCGGCTAAACTAGCGGACGGTATTATGGACCGGTACCATCCACAAATTACCGCCGTAACAAACTCGAGCAGCCCCCAGACCACAGCTCCCACCGTAGGAACACACTCCGAGGACACTCTGATAGCTGCTTTCGAGCGGGCTTTCAGACGTTTTTCCTCTCCTGGTTGTTCTCACTGTAGAAACCATTTATCTTATCACAACTCTGACCGACGTGAACGTCTCAGAAGCCCTTCCCCTGACCGCCTGGTTAACCCATCTCGACCAACGTACTGTCGATACCACAAACGGTTTGGGGAGAAGGCTCGGCGCTGCGAAGCCGGTTGCACCTTCCCAGGTGCCAAACAGGGAAACTAATATCCCGACGCGTTCCGACGACTAACGCGGTCGGCAGCCATAATAGCAGTCGTCTGTTGCATGTCCGAGATTTAGTTTCCAATAGCCTGTTTCTAATTGACACCGGTGCAGCAGTAAGTGTCATTCCAAAGGAGGCATGTGATGCAACGAACCCGTCAGTCCAACAACTCCGTGCTGCCAATGGCACTCCCATTGCTACTTACAGCCGTAAGTCACTCACACTCAACTTAGGACTACGTCAAACCTTCCGCTGGGTGTTCATAGTAGCAGACGTCCCTTATCCCATACTAGGCATCGATTTCCTAGACCATTTCGACCTCCTGATCGATGCACGAGGCCGGAGAGTTGTCGACCGGCAGACTTCTCTTTCCGTAACCGGGTCGTATTCCTCCGTGAATCACATCACGCCCCTATACATCGAACCGCAGGCCGAACACCCGTACGCAGACCTACTTTCAGCTTACCCGGCAATGCTAAGACAATCTGGCCCCCTTCCCGTGGTGACCACTAACGTTACCCACCACATTGTCACTAAAGGACCCCCAGCATTTAGCCGACCACGTCGCTTGACCTTAGACAAGCTCCGCGTAGCACAAGCTGAGTTTGAACACATGCTAGAATTAGGCATAATACGCCCATCCAGTAGCCCTTGGGCCTCGCCCCTTCACATGGTTCCTAAACCTAATGGCGATTGGCGCCCCTGCGGTGACTACAGGGCCCTCAACCAGGCTACTGTCCCGGACAGGTACCCCATTCCACATATTCAAGATCTTACTTCTACCCTGTCTGGTTGTTCTGTTTTCAGCAGAATCGACCTCGTCAGAGCCTACCACCAAATCCCAGTAGCAGAGGCTGACATCCCTAAAACCGCTGTCACAACTCCATTCGGACTATTCGAGTTTTTGCGCATGCCTTTTGGGCTCAGCAATGCAGCCCAAACCTTTCAAAGGTTTATGCATGAGGCAACACGCGGTTTGAAGAATGTCTACGTGTACTTAGACGATATTTTGGTGGCAAGTTCTTCAAAAGAAGAGCATTTGACACACCTGCGTGCTCTTTTTGAGCGCCTTAGCCAACACGGTGTAACCATTAACCCTGCTAAGTGCGAATTAGGTAGGACGACCATCACGTTCCTAGGTCACGAAATCTCAGCCTCAGGCATACAGCCCCTGCCTGACAAGGTGGCGGCAATTCGCGACTATCCTGAGCCTCACTCTTACCGACAGTTGCGCCAATTTTCTGGCCTGGTTAACTTTTATCGCCGCTTTATCCCACGCTGCGCCGAAATAATGCAGCCTCTAACAGACATTTTACGTGGAGGTAAGCGGAAATTCATTTTTCCCGACACGGCGCAAGCAGCGTTTACTTTGATCAAGGATGCTATCGCCAACATAGCACTCCTTGCACATCCCGATCCTTCTGCTCCCCTGGCATTAGGAACAGATGCTTCGGACACGGCTGTTGGAGCAGTGTTGCAGCAATTCGTCAACAATTCATGGCAACCAGTAGCTTTCTTCTCCAAGCGTCTCCAGCCTGCGGAATCCCGATATAGTACGTTCAGCAGAGAACTGCTGGCAATCTATTTGGGTATCCGACACTTCCGGCACACACTCGAGGGCCAATTGTTCACAGTGTTTACAGATCATAAACCACTAGTGTACGCCCTCCAGTCAGCTTCTGACCGATATTCGCCACGCGAGATTCGCCACTTAGACTATGTTTCGCAGTTTACTACGGACATTCGACACGTCTCTGGGGCACACAATCCCGTAGCAGACGCACTCTCACGCGTCCACAATATCGACTACCCACTACCCATGGGCATAGACTTAGAAGCAATCGCCGCAGCCCAAACGACAGATCCTGAGGTAAAGCAACTCAGGCACAACAGCTCCCTGCACCTAGTGGCAGTGGCCCTTCCAACTTCGGACGTAACTATCATTTGCGATGTGTCACAAGGTCGACCCCGACCACTAGTTCCTGCCAGTTTTCGCCGACGAGTTTTTACCAGCCTCCACAACTTATCGCACCCTGGGGTAACCGCCTCAGTGAAACTAGTCACCGAGCGATTCGTCTGGCCTTGCGTCAAACGTGACGTACGTCTTTGGGCTCGTGCTTGTCTCCAGTGCCAACGAGTTAAGATACATCGTCACACCAAATCTACTTTAGGCACATTCTGCGAACCGGACGCACGCTTTCATCATGTGCATGTGGATCTCGTGGGGCCACTTCCGCCATCCAATGGCTGCGTCTACATCCTCACTTGCGTAGATCGTTTCACTTGCTGGCCACAGGCCATACCTATTCCTCGCCCAACCTCAGAGGAAGCTGCAAAAGCATTTCTAACCGGTTGGGTGAGTCAGTTCGGTTGCCATGCTATCGTGACCACTGATCGCGGTTCTCATTTCGACGGCGCCTTCCACGAGCTACTAAATGCATTCGGTTGTCGACACAACAAGACGACGGCCTATCATCCTCAGGCCAATGGCATGGTGGAGCGATTCTATCGCCAGCTGAAAGCTGCCCTTCGTGCTCCTGATAATCCATTATGGAGTGACGTTTTGCCGATCGTTCTCTTAGGACTGCGTAACACCGTTAAAGCCGATATGGGTGTTACGGCGGCTGAACTGGTTTATGGTTGCACACTACGACTTCCAGGTGAGTTGGTTTCTCCATTACCACCTATGAGTTTTAATTACGGGGATTACGCAAAACGGCTGTCGCACCAAATGCGGGTGATAAAGCCCACCCCACCACGAGAACAAACCCTGAGCAACTACATACCTACCGCTCTAGCTACCACCAGCCATGTGTTTATTCGAGTAGATGCAGTGCGATCACCACTGCAGGCGGCTTACTCTGGCCCGTTCCGCGTCGTCCAGCGAAAGGAAAAGAAATACGTGGTGGACGTCGAGGGCAGGAAGGAGACCATCAGCATAGACCGCCTCAAACCAGCCTTCATCGAGGCAGAACCCACCTCGAACAATCCTCTCAGTGTCACTACCTGCTCACAACCTTCGGCTAGTCGTCCCGAGTCGTCCCCTGTTACTCCCACTAACGACCCCTCGTTACCTGTTGCAACACCAAACTCCACGAAAGATACAGCTGCACCGGTCAACAGGAGAAATCGACGCAGCCGCGAGCTGCGACAGCCAACGAGGTTTTCTGAATATGTAACAGTTGTATATATTTAAGTTTACTCTTCATATTCAACTTGTACATAGTCCTATTATACATGAATGCACGACCACGTGGTGATCACGACAAGGGTGGCGGCAGCCTGTATCGCGCCGGTATGTCCCCCTCAGTCGAATATCCGATCGCGCCTCGAGGCGCAGCTTCCTTGTGTTTCTTTCCTTCCAGCTCGTCCCGTCAGACAGAACCACATGGAATTCCAGGGTCTCGCATGGCTCCAACACATGGCTCACTGGATCGCGACTGGACTCATTTGACGCCGGACGCTGGCTCTCTTACGAAGGCAATGACAACCACAGGGACACGGAACTTTGGGATATGCCGACAACGACAAACCCTACAACACAACCACCACTGCCAGGTCACGAACAGGATCTACCCCGGTCGGATAACATTTTGAGGAGGACGCAATTTTGCGATCGACGCACAGCGACCAGTGTGAGTCATGGAGAACGGCTTGTGCTGGCTTCGCTGTTGTGTTCGACCGCGGCGGGAGGCATGGAAAACGTCTCTCCCCACCGAATCCGACGTACCCATCACGGGTCGAAGCCCAACTGCGTCGGCCTTCTAGGGGGAGACCCCTGTAGTGCTACCAATAAAGCACTCGATGACGAAGACTAACAAATTTGTTTATTTGAACAATGACCGTTTTTGGTGGCGCCACTTGCTCCGCCTGTGTACGTCGTCTGCACGCCGTTGCGCTCCTCCAATACACACGTTGTCCCGCTCCAGCGTTTTGAGTTCTGCTCTGCGCGCTGCCGAGTATATTCGCTATCGTGTCACATACCGAGGACCACGGGCTATAGACTCTATACGGGAGCAGGTCCTGACTTAACTGAGATTAATCCTAAATCTCCTCAATCTTATGAAGAAATATGCTATTAATGCATCCACCGCGTCATAAGATTTTCCTTCTCACTTTTAAGTTTAATCTCAGTAGGTTGGCACCACCGAGTAGGAGCACAGATGAACCCACGTCCACGTTTCTCTGCATGATAACAATTTTCTCTAACGCATCACCACCGATGCCCTAGTGGTTCTTTCTGAAATCTAACTTAATTGCTCTTCACAACATCTAATTGCGTGAAAACCATTTACCCTTTGAAATGCAGACGCAGCAGCCCACCAGCTTTACGCTATCTTGCTAGCCTGTAGTAGTACTTATCAACCCCCTGCAACCCGACGTTACTTAAGCTCTCGAATTAAAACCCAGATCAGAGTATAAAATGTGCCGCTGATGGTTCACATAAACCCAACCAGCTCATTATTAACTGTCGCTATTTATTATAATAATTAACAGCTGGAACCACGTCCGGACTGCTAACATCATTTATTTCAGGTTTGACGTCGTCCACTCCCGGGCTCCACTTTCGGTGACCAATGCCCACTTTGACCTGTACCGACAGAGACCTAAATGGCACCTTTTATACCGAGCGGGATTACAATCGAGCCACACGACCTGATCACTCCCAACTGCCTACCAGTAGATTGACAGACGTCTTCTAACGCAATACCTCTACTACAGAGGCTTCACAACTAACAGTTCGAAAGCAACCTTCAACTGATTGAATGACACGTCCCTTACCCTGCCTGATGAACCATACCCACGAAATGCTGCACGTCACCTTGGTATCATGTGAAACAATCCAATAATAGGGCCAGAATACGCAACACAGGAATCTTTTACTCATTAAAATTCGATACGCCATCCGAACGCGAGTCCACTTATTCCCCCATCCGTGGTTCCCAATTATGACGCCGAATATCAATGTGAATCAATAAGAAAATATATTTTTTGTCAGCGTATCAGAACAATAAGGCGCGAGCCTGCGCGGAGGTTTCCACTCAGTTTTCTCTTCCAAAATTTCATTTAACTTTCGATTGGCATCCCGCTTGAAATTGACTCCTCACCAATTCAAGGCCTTCAAGTTGCGCTCCCTTTTTTCTGAATGATACGGGTTATTGATCCTGAACCTAAACTCACCTTTTATATGGATTGCTGTTTCCTCCACACTCGTTTCCTAGACCACTCCCACAAAGTTTGCTCATGTCTCCCCGATTCATGACACATTCTGTTTCCTATAACTGGGAATATCCATCATCGTCCTCATAGACAGCCGTTCTCCTTACACTCACCAAAGTTCACGAGTGTACTCCCATTCATTTCTTTAATCTCTCCGTGTTCATAACTTATTCCGTGCACAGAACCCCAAAAAACCTCCGTTATCCACAGCTTGCACTATTTTGGTTTGTAATGCATCCCTAGCGATATATTTTCACGATATACTTTGTATTTCCACGGGCCACCACCAACCGACTCTAATTCGAAACCAGACCATATTGGCCGCGTAAACCATTGTCACCTCGGTTGATTCAAACTATCTGTAGGTATATTGTTTTGCTTCTGACGTTTTCGACTCGCCTTCTTGAAATTACTGTATAGTTCATTATTTTGAGTAACGTTGTACACCATGATCATGCGCTTGCGCGTGCGTCTAGACCACGATCGAGAAATATAACATCATATCATAACTTTGATAGAAGTGGATCCGTAAGTCAAATGCTAGCCTCAGATTTTATTGTTCAGAAAAGAAACCTGATTTATTTTAGCTAATGGGGATGTCTTGCAAAGCTGTTTGAGGGCTATTTCCTTAGATTCCTCAGTGGAAAATATACCATTAACAGCAAGCCTAGCAACGTGGTGTAGCGCAATTCTCGGGCGACCCTGGGCAAAGGCTTCTTTACCTTACTCACTACTGTCGAGGCCGAGAAAAAGAAGCTATCGACGTGTGTACCATGCTCGACCAAGAACAAGGCTACACAAGGGCAAGGAAGATCCTGAGGGACTTGTTTGGCCAACCTTTCAAAGTAGCCCTTGACCTAATAGAGGGCGTGATGGTAGAGGCAAAGAGAACCAATGGCGACGTCTACACAACGACCGAGCTGGTGATCAAGATGCAGAACTGCTCATAGCCCTCAACCATTTAGGTTACAGGGCTGACCTAGATGCTATGCACACTTTGGAAAACATAGTCCGTCCCCTTTCTCCCGAACTACTGGGTCGGTGGGCGGAAGGAGCAGAACGGATAAGCCGAAGCAACAAGGGGGCTAACTTCGAAGACCTGACCGAACACTTGGACAGGCAAACCAAGATAGCCGACAGAAGGTTCGGCCGACTTATCCGGGACAGCAACCGGACAAACAAGCCCAGTACTAGCCAGGCTCAAACCCCTGCACGGGAACATCCAAAGTACCAACATTGGACCAATGGGCACGCCATTTCACGCAATGCCACGGCGCAACCAAATTGCAGATCCTGTGGTGCTAGCCATGGCCTACCAGAATGCCCCAAGTTCGGCAACGTTGCAACAGACGAACGGTGGAGAATCGCGAGGATGGCAGGAACGTGTTTTATTTGTCTCAACACCACGCACCGGGCGGCAGCTTGTAGGACAAGGAGCCGATGTGATAACGAGGGCTGTGCGGGCAGACACCATCCATGGCCGCACCAGGCAAGAGTAACTTTACTCGAGACGAGTACCAAGCCCAGTGTTATTTGTTCAACGTCGCGGTCTGCCAGTAAACCGGTACGTTTAGGCGTAGTTGCCGTGGGAGTAAAGACCCCAACTGGGGTGGTCTAAACTTTGGCCTTCATAGATAGTGACTCGGATACCACGTTAGTAAGGAAGGAGTTTGCAGAGAGATATGGGATTAGAGGGAATCGATCTTCGTTATCAGTGAGCACAGTGAGTGGCACCGAAGTCATCCAGTCGACCAAACTGCACCTACAACTCGTTTCCTCGATCAGAAACGATAGAGCAGAAACTCTAGAAGCTTCGACGTGAGCACTTCAGTCAGTTAAGTCAATTCTGCCTCAGTGGCCGCATCTCGACGGGGTTACGATCGAGGAGTGGCAGAATAAAGAAAGTGATTTGCTGATCGGTTGTGATGTACCGGAAGCGCATTGGATCCTGGATCAAAGGATAGGAAGCCGCAAAGCACCCTATGCAGTACGCACTATATTCGGCTGGACTTCATATGGTAGTAGAGACGGAAGATGCGGCAAACAAATCCAAATCAGCTGCACTTCGGTGGAAACGGCGAACATTGAACAGGCATTCCAACAACTGTATAACACCGAATTTGCCGACCTGGACATTGATAGAGATGCCCCCTCACGAGAAGATAGGTTGGCTTTGAAAATGGTAGCTGAGAACGTCAAGTATGTAATAGGTAGTTTCGAGGTCCCTGTCCCGTGCAGACCCAACATGAAACCTATGCCAAACAGCCGAGAAATGGCTCTGAAGAGATTATACTCCCTCAAAACCAGGCTAATTCGCGAACCACAATTAAGAATAGAATACACGCAAGCCATGTAACATAACATCGACTTGGGTTATATAGAAAGAGTGGGTACAGCGGTTATCAGCGCAAATTTGATGTGGTACCTACTCCATCACCCGGTCGTGAACCCAAAGAAAACGGGGAAGGTAAGAGTGGTTTTCGACCGTGCCGCAAAATATCAGGATGTGTCTTTGAACGACCATATACTATGGGGCCCAGACTGGACAACACCACTAGTCGAGGTTTTATGTCGTTTTCAGCCAGGAAAAGTAGCCGTCTCTGCGGACATACGTGAAACGTTTCTGTAAGTTAAGATGCCCGTTAAAGATAGGGACGCCTTTCGTCTACTCTGGTGGCCTGAGAACGACACAAATGGCGCACCTGACGAGTACAGGCTGACCGTGCATCCCTGTGGGACGGTATCATCCCCCTTCTGTGCTAATTTTGCCCTCCGGGAAACCCCCAAGCGTTTCGGCGGCACTAGCAGTTTGCTAGGAAGAGCAATGGACCACTTCTACGTGGGCGATTTTTGTGCTTGCTTGACGACCCAAATACTACTATTCTTTATATGATTGAACTGATCGCCACTCAAAAGGCCGGGAAAATTGACCTCATTAAATGGACTTCAAACAGCCAGGAGGTGCTCAATGTTATCCCGAAGTCCGAGAAAATGGAGTGTACGAGAGAGCTTTTGGATCTTCTCCACAAACGGAGCGCACGCTTGGTCTTCAGTGAAAACCCAGGAGCGAATAATTCATTTTTACTCTAGACCCACCCAAACGACCAGTCACACGGAGAGGAATCCTGTCATCTATCTCAAGCCTCTGTGATCCCTCAGATTTCGTTTCGCCATGGTTGTTACCGGGAAAGTGCTTGCTGCAATTGCTGTGCCGAAAAGGGACGGGTTGGGACGAACCTCTCCAGGATGACGACGATAAGCGATGGCGCGACTGGCTGCACAGCCTGGAGCAACTTGGTGAGAGCAAAATACAAAGACGTTTAACAGGTATCAAGTGAACGAACGACGCCCAACTCCACTTTTTTCCAATGCATCAGAAATAGGCTACCGGATAGTTGCTTACGGCTGCTGGGTGGACGCAAATGGTGGACGGCACAGCCAGATACTATTTGCAAAGACGAGAGTGGCTCCACTGAAAACGGTGTCCATTCCAAGGCTGGAACTGACGGCAGCAGTACTGGCCGTGAAAGCCGCGACGCTGATTAGGAGATGCTTCGGTCGGACAGACTGGAAGCCAAAATTTTGGACGGACTCAGCCACGGTACTTCATTACATAAACAACATTACCACTGGTTTTAACATTTTCGTGGTCAACAGACTCACTATAGTCCACGAGTCGACTAAAACCGATCAATGGCACTATGTAAAATCCGCCAGCAACCCAACCGACTTCTGCTCAAGGGGCCTGAAAACACTAGAGAGGTTGCGGATGTGGACAATGGGACCGGACTTCCTAACTGCAGCTAAAGATATGTGGCCAACGCTATTAATACCTAAGACTGATGATGGCAATATCGAGACCAAAAGACCGATACTGGCTACAAACTTCACGGGAAGCGTAAGCCTAATAGAAAAACTGTGCCAATTTCCCAACTGGACAAAAATGTTAAGAGCTGTGATCTGGTGAACACGATACAAAGTACTCTTATTGATTATGAAAGGCTCACGACCACAAAACACATTGAATGTGGGAACGATACTACCAAGTGAGCTGAACCAAGCCAAACTCGACGTTCTGCGCCTACTACAAATAGACGCTTTCCCGTTCGAGGCCCGCTGGCTAACCAGGATAGATGATAACATCAGAAGTAGGCTGTTGCACAGCAGTATTCGAAGACTAATCCCAGTGCGAGCCAACGGACTACTGAGAGTTGGAGGGCGGCTGACGAATTCAAATCTAGGGTACAAAACAAAACACCCCATAATAATCCCTGGTGACCACTACATAACGAGATGCCTCATAGACCATGTACATCGATGAGAGGGACACCCAAGTTTGAACCACCTACTGAACAATATACGTCGACTATTTTGGGTGACAAAGGAACCAGCGTCGGTCAAGAGAGTCACAGGTAACTGCATCGCTTGTCGTCGCCTGAGGGCGGTAGCAGGCCAACAAATGATGGCCCTCCTTCCAGCCGTAAGAGTTCAACCGAGATGATGCCTGTTCGTGGAAACAGGCGTCGACCGCCTTGGCCCGTTACTTGTACGACAGCAAAGGATCAAGCAAAAGAGGTATGGCTGCCTGATAACATGTTTACAATCCAGAGCAGTTCATCTTGAAGAAGTGCATAATATGAACACCGATTCATTTCTAATGGCCTTTCAAAGGTTCATCGCGAGGCCGGGTGTCCCCAAGAACGTATACTCAGACAATCGCTCGAACTTCGTTGGGGCTCATAAGGAGTTAGAGAAATGGAGGAACCGCCTGGACCACGTCAAAATACAAAACAAGACCGTAACAAAGGGGATAGAATGGCACTTCAACCCATCTTATGTCAGTCATCGTGAGGGCGTTTGGGAAAGGCTGATACGATCGACTAGGAAAATACTCACAGCCCTGACCTCACAGCAAACCCTTGATGACGAGACGCTGACTACTTTACTAACAGAAGTGGAACGCATATAGAACAACAGACCCCTGATGCCGATCGTCTCAGACCCGGAAGGCGAACCGGCACTCACCCCCAACGACCTGTCAATACTTCGGTCAAATGCAGGAGCAACCACACCGAAAACCCTGCGTAGAACGCACATCGTTGGATGGAAACAAGTGGACCACCTGGCACAGGCTTTCTGGAGACGATGGACGAGGGAGTACTTACCGACACTGCAGCTTCGGCAAAAGTGGCTCTCCAAACAGAGGTCGTTCAGACGTGGCAATGTGGTCATCCTCGTGGAGAGCCACTTACATAAGGACGATTGGCCGGTTGGAGTGACCAATGACTGCCGTTCAGAAATCGATGGCCTCGTGCGCACGGTGGTGATGAGAATAAGCAAAGGAGACGTATTGCGAGATATCCGTAAGATATGTCCGCTTGAAAGTGACAATGGCGAGAGCGAAGTCGACTCTACAGACCAAGCTATATCCATGTCTGCTGGTATCAGATGAATCTGAATTCGTTTATTTATCCCCCATGCATTTTTATGTAGGACCCAACCCTTCACACCGTCTTTGAAGTATATTTGTATTTAATTTCATACGGTGCCCAAGATCTACTACGGAGTTGTCCAAACCTTAGTTTATCACACGACACGACATTGCTTGTAGAAGTAGCGGAGCTTAGGTCACGCACACATACCCACATTTTACTCGTTTATGCCACGCAGTCCCCGTCAAACACGTTGCGGTGCTCACAGTCTTTCGTTGACGTTACAGAAAGTCCTCCTTTGATGTGTGGCTATACTTGTGATTCCATTATACATCCAGACACATACGCACATACCCGATGCACGCCATGTCCCGCAACCCCTATCAAATATGTGACGGTGTTCCCAACTTGCTTCTGTTGACGTTACTGAAATGTCCTTTGCACATGTGCAGGTGGCGGCGATTACATCATACCCACACACACACTCACGCTAGAACATACCGCCAGTGCATGACGGTCCTTCCAAGGACAGCATCTATGTGCCTCCCTCGCGCCCGCCATCGGTCAGTTGTTCCCGGGGAAGATGTAGAATAGCCTCGCGTCTATGTGGCCGGCGGATTAGGTGCGACCACGAGTGGAACGTTGACGACAAGCATTAGGCACGCGCACTGAGAGCAGGGCCTAGGTAGGTAGGAAAAATCAGTGCCTTTATACCAAATCTTTGACTCTGCTCAGGATTCGGGAGGATTTTGGTGGGCGGTGTAATAACCGGTCGTGGAAAATCCGCCTAAAACCCTTGTGACTCAGTGTTTTTCTTCACGTCACTCGCTTGCTTACACTATTGACGTGCCTTTACGAGCTGTTTGGTTTTACGGACCAATTGTTGTTTGTTTGCGCCCACAGCGCTACTTTGTCATATCGTTGTTCTGGACCTGCGTGACGCACGTGCTCCTTGCTCACACGCCGCAATTGTGTTTCTTGTTTGTTGGGTCCCTGTGATCTCATTATTGAGGTTTGTATCCTTTTGGTGTCATTGTTCATTCAATAATCTAGTATCGCAGAATATCACGGATAACCACCTTTTGGTTTCGGAATCAGTTGCGAATATGGCTACGTACCGCTCAAACGTGTGATAAACAGGATAACTCCGAAATGAGTTATCCAATTTCGGATCAATCTTCTCTATATCCCGCAGGCAACTCCGACTGCACTTTGACAACACCATGTTGGATCTATTTTCAACCATCTTTCGGTAACACTCTCACCCAGTTTCTCCATATTGGTTCCACAAATATCCAGTTGGTGCAACACTGCGTCTCTTTATACACCTCCCGACCCTTCTTTGAGTCACTGTTTCACTCGCCCGCTCCCTCTATCTTTCTCTATTTTCACTGACTGCACACCAAATTCCGTAGATCATCTCGATCCATTCTGGACTACCGGATCCGTTGTAGGCAGTTATCGGCACTCTTAAGGCAAGTTGTGCATTATTCCTGCCGCAACTTCCTGTCCATGTCGTGTAGTCCAACACTAGTTACTCCATGCGTTCTTGCAAACACTGCACTTTTATCCCTCTCCAGTATCGCTTTTATCTGAATTCCCACGTGTAGCCGGCCAATCACAAGGTCCTCGTCCCGAATTCGGAATTGATTCACAATCGCCGCGCTGACCCTCCCCGCTTTAGTTCACTAAAATTTCGTCCAGGTTTATTGTTCTATTACTGCAACTGTATGAAACTTGAACTTTCAAGCTGTGATTACTTCACATTGCTGTGTATTGCTGTATTCTCTGGTAACGCCCTGAGCATGTGTCTTGACCACGATCAAGTTATAGTATATTTCTTGACCGTGGTCAATACACATGCATAAGGCAAGATCAGAGTGTACAGCAGTACATGTTATTGTGATGTATTCACAAATTCTAAATTTATAAATCACACAGCTACCGAAATACACCAGTAAAGTCATGTAGTGTTTGGGTGAACAAAAGTGGTAATCGTTGAGGCGGGAATTCCGTATCGGTTTCGAAATCGCTGGGGGCGGTGTGGATAGCTGGGCAGAAGTGGGATTGCTGATATAAGCGACAACTGGACGGTCACTAACGAGTAATCGGGCGGAGGAGATGTCAAAGAACATTGCTAGAAGTAAAGCAAGCATGGGGCTTTCAACGTGCAGTCAGAGATACCAGCGGAATATTGGAAACTGATCCGGCATTGGGTAACTAATTGTGGAGGAAACGTGAAATAAAGGGAAGTGAGTCAAAGGTGATAATAAAACGGACATTTTGTGCAGGTGAGTACAGTGTCATATGAAAATTCAAATGAAGGCAAAATCTTCGCAGGGACTTCAGTTAACTTTTGAAGAGCATGAATGGTGTATGGACGTATAACGGACTTTTAAAGAAAAGCCGTCAATGAAACGGATTAGCGGAGACAAACGTCAATGGTTCGGCTAGGCAGAAGTTGAAAGAGTGTAAAAAATGTTTTGTATGTGATAGAATATTGTTAACCAAATTATGGTTAGCTGCAGATGGCTGGTATTCTATTCCGTAAAGACCTTGGTTGCAGATGGTGGCGGGTAGAATGTTGAGGGAAGCAGGTAAAAAAGGGCTGGGTTCCGGTCATTGGTTTCGTACTGCAACACGGAATGGATTGAACTGTTGGAATGGATTATTTGGGAATAGACGTTGAGCGTATATGTTGATGGTTGGTGTCAGGAATCATCTCTGCGATCTGGTAAGACTTTCATGAGGTTTTGTTAATCCGTGTGCGGTGCCCCATGTAACGTCCACAGGCGAGAGTATGGGTTTGAACCATTGATCAGGTCGTCCAGTCCTTACGGTAATCCGGAACAAACGTCGATTTGGCCGATGGCTACCCAAGTAACCAATGCAATCTGGAAGAGATCAGGAGTGCGGCGGTCTGGAGAGTGTTCCAGCTGTGGGTTATGATTATCGTTTTTATGGAAGCAAGAAAATGAACGTTTTGTTATCCGAACAATTAGTTATCGTTTGGCTAGAGAACCGATCTATTAGGGATCCCTAGACGGAGACTGGTAGCCTTCTAGTGTAGTTGGGTGATAGAAGAAATTTAGGGCGATATCAGGTAGGCGGTGGATGAGGAGAGGGTGTCCGTTTGGGAACCAGGAATAAAACAATAGTAGATGGTATGGTCTGGAAGAAGAATGAGAAAATAGGAAGATAACAGTCTGGTCAGTTCACCAGCTGTGGTCGAGGACGGCAAACAGTAAAGAGGGAGAAAAACACTGGGTGTTAAGGAGAGGATTTTTCATGTGGGAGCAAACGTGCTGGTATTCCGCAGGGTCAAGAGAAATCAGAGGCATACGGATTCCGGCTGGAATGGGGTCTTAACTTACCATGAGCATGTGCGCAGAGAAGTGAAGCCTAGTTACTAAGGAATGGTAATCCGTGTGGCAAGGCTTCAGTGTACGAGAAAGGCGCAAAAAACAGGATGGGACGGCTGAGTTCTAGCCTGAGTCAGGAATTAAGTGAGAGCGAGCACCCATCGCTAAAGGACGGAACGGTTGTATTTATATATATGCAAATTATGTTGTAAAATGGCACAATCTAGTTAGGAAGGGGAGCAAAAGTGAGTGGAGCATACCCAAGGTATATGTACACATATATATACATATATATATATATGTATATATATATATATATATATATATGTATATAAATATATATTGCTGTATACGTGGATGCGATCATCAGACGGGTCATGCGAAAGCGGTCGGACGCAAAAGACTGTGGCAAAGAAAGTGAGATAGAGAGACGCAGCTGAGGATCAACGGTTAACGGAAAGAAGAACGAAAGTTAAGCACGGGCTCATCGGTGCAGCGGATCCCTAAGGCACATTGAGGCCATGGAACGTGAGACTACAGGGGAAACGCCTAAGTGTGGCTAAAACTTTCAATGGGAAAGTTAGTATTTCGCCTAGAGTGGTCATTGAGCAGGAGTAAAGACTAAGTTCTGCATGAAATCGCGGTTCCCTTAGTAAACGCTTGTTTCGGTCCTTTGTTCTGCGTGGACCACCTGCACGTTGCTCTAATGCGCGGCACTGCACACATATGTTAACCAGAACAGTATTCTCTACGACCCGTGAGAACGGGAAGGCGATTGGGAGAGATAGTGGTTAGCGTGTATTTGGGAGCGTGCGTGAGAGCATGCGCAAGAGCAACGGTCAAATGGCCACCGCGCTTGGCAGTCAGCGTTCAGTTAAACAATAAACGTGGTAAAAGTATGAACGAGGATGGCAACCGCTACAGGGGCCTCCTCCTAGAAGTCCGACGGAGTTGGGCTTCGATCGTGATGGTAAGCCGGAATTATTGGTTGTCCAGGAACTCCTCATAGCTTGTCCGTTATATTGTTGGTGACATCGAACGACTGCTGATGAGTTTAACGGTGCCTGCACTCTCAAGGTCCGACATGCGTAGGTCCAACTGTGTTTTAGTGCCCACGGGTCTCATACGAATGCAAGCCGGAAAATGCCTCGTCAGGTCCATCCAAAAAGGCGTCCAGTTGCCGTCTCCAGTGCCAAGCTGACCAATCGTCCCGTTGTCCAGTGAGCGGTTGGCTCCTTGAACGTGCACGGGAGTCATCCAGGCTACGGATGAAGCCAATGTGACTGTGTAGATCCGTGTGAGAGAGGGCAAGGTAAACTGGAACAAAATAGCGCCTGAGGGCGCCGGCGGATTTTGGACCGTAATAACAACACACAAACGATGTTCGGTGTTGTTGTAGTCGCTAGGAGACCGAAGAAAATGAAATCGTAAATACCGATTGTAATTTCACGGGCTTTTTGGTTGGTAAATCCATGGCGAACTTCCCAACTTATTGCTAACAGTCGGTTGTAAAAATCGTCACGAAATCGGCGAAGCGGACGGGATTTCGTAGTTGGCGACCGCGACGGCTACTTCGCGTTGCGGGTACGGTTGGAGAATCTGATGGACTAGCTGCCGAGTCCTCACTAGGCGAAATTGGGGGTGGTTCGAGTGGTAACTCGCTCGATGCGGGTGACTGAGCGACTTGAGTGGGTGTAAATTGGCCGAGCGGCTTGCACTCAATGACGGCAGGCTTGAGACGGTCGATAGATACGGTGTCGTGTCGTCCGCTGATGTCTATGACAAATGTTTTTGCCCTACGTTTTATCATCCGAAACGGGCCAGTGTATGGCGCTTGTAGTGGTGATCGAACGCCATCGACGCGAAGGAATACATGAGTAGCGGTTCCTAACGCAGTTGGGACATAACTTGTAGACTGTTGTTCACGCGGCAGACTGGCCTTGAGCACTCGCATGTGCTGCGTAAGGCGCTGAGCGTAGTCACCGTAGTCGAAAGTCACGGTTGGTGAGGGGGCTACCAACTCCCCAGGCAGACGAAGTGTACAGCCACATACTAGTACGGCCGGTTTTGTGTGTAACTCCTCCTTAACGGTACTACGCAGGCTTAAGGGTGCAAATGGTAGTGTTTCACTCCAAAGGGGGTTACCGTTTGCTCGAAGGGCGGCTTTTAATTGCCGGTGGAAACGCTCAACCATACCATTGGCCTGAGGGTGGTAAGCTGTCGTCTTAACGTGTTGGCAACCGAGCGTAGCAAGTAGGCTGCCGAAAGCGCCGTCAAAGTGTGGACCGCGATCGGCGGTCACTATTGCCGGGCAACCGAAATGACTAACCCAACCGGTCAGAAAAGCTTTCGCGGCCTCTTCCGACGTGGGACGAGGGATAGGGATGGCCTGCGGCCAGCGAGTAAAACGATCCACGCATGTGAGTATGTAAACTTACCCAAGCGAAGGTGGGAGTGGTCCTACGAAGTTGACGTGCACATGATGAAAACGTGTTTCAGGTTCTGGGAACCTGGCTAACGCCGCCTTAGTGTGCCTATGGGTCTTAACACGTTGACACTGCAGACAAGCACGAGCCCATTGACGGACATCTCGTTTGACATTGTGCCAAACAAAACGCTCAGTTATCAGTTTCACCGAGGCGGTCACACCCGGGTGAGCCAGAATGTGGAGTTTCAGGAAAGTGAGATAACGGTGGGAAGCAGTAACTACTGGCCTAGGGCGACCTTGCGACACATCGCACACGATGGTATTCTGGGAAGTTGTGATAGGCATTGTGGTTAAACTCAAAGAACCGTTTTGCCGAAGTCGTTCGATGTCAGGGTCCATAGTTTGAGCCTGTGCCATTGCGTCCAAGTCGATGTTAGGCGTTTGTGACAGACTTAGTTGATATACGCGCGATAAGGCGTCTGCAACGGGATTAAGTACCCCAGGGACGTGTCGTATGTCCACAGTAAACTGTGAGACAAAGTCTAAGTGGCGACTCTCGCGTGGTGAGTATCGATCGGAAGCTGATTTCAGTGCGTAAACCAAAGGCTTGTGGTCTGTAAACACCGTGAACGAACGGCCTTTGAGTGCATGTCGAAAATGACGGATTCCCAAGTAGATGGCTAATAACTCTCTACCGAACGTGCTGTACCTTGATTCCGCGGGTTGAAGGCGCTTGGAAAAGAATGCTAAAGGTTGCCAAGAGTCATCTACGAACTGTTGCAGTACTGCTCCAACCGCTGTGTCCGAGGCATCCTTCACTACCGAAATAGGAGCCAAAGGGTCGGGGTGTGTAAGGAGTGCTGTGTTGGCGACAGCATCTTTGACCAAGGCGAATGCGGCTTGTGCCGTGTCGGGAAACACGAACTTCCGCTTACCTCCGCGCAACAGGTCGGTGAGGGGTTGCACCATTTCCGCACAGTGAGGAATAAATCGGTGGTATAAATTCACCAGGCCGGCAAACTGACGCAACTGGCGAAAAGATTGGGGTTCAGGGTAGTCGCGAATAGCGGAAACTTTATCTGACAGAGGGCGGATACCCGAGGATGAAATAGAATGTCCTATGAAAGTGATATCAGACCGGCCTAATTCGCATTTCGCGATATTGATCGTAACGCCGTGCTAGCTAAGGCGTTCGAAAAGTGCTCGTAAGTGTGTAGCGTGCTCTTGCTCTGAAAAACTTGCCACCAAAATATTATCCAGGCATACGTGGACATTTTCCAAACCACGAGTTGCCTCGTGCATGAACCGTTGAAAGGTCTGGGCTGCATTGCTGAGTCCAAACGGCATTCGCAGCAACTTGAACAGCCGAAAGGCGTAGTGACGGCAGTTTTAGGGATATCGGCCTCTGCTACCGGGATCGGGTTGTACGCATGAACTAAATCGATACGGCTGAAGACGGAGCAACCTGATAAAGACGAAGTGAGATACTGTTTATGGAAAATCGGGTATCGGTCCGGGACGGTGACTTTGTTAAGCGCTCTGTAATCACCACAGGGTCGCCAGTCGCCACTAGACTTAGGAACCATATGAAGGGAGAAGCCCAAGGGCTACTAAAAGGGCGTATTATACCCAGTTCAAGCATATGTTCAAATTCGGCCTGTGCAACACGAAGTTTGTCTGGCGCTAACCGACGCGGCCTACTGAACACTGGGGGTCCCTTGGTATTGATATGGTGAGTGACACTGGTCGCCACTGCCGGGAGAGACCCGGCCTGCCGAAACATGGCCGGGTAGGCGGCGATGAGTTCGTTATAAGGTTGGTGTGCCGGTGGTTGAACGTAAAAGGGAGTGACGTGGTTCACTCGCGAATTATGACCCGCAACAGCGAGAGTGGTCTGACGATCCACCACTCTGCGGCGCCGTGCATCACCTAACAAGTCAAATTGCTACATGAAGTCAATGCCCAGAATTGGGTACGGGACGTCGGCGATGATGAATACTCAGTGAAAATTACGCTTTAAACCTAAGTTTAAGGTGAGCGACCGCTGGCCAAACGTTGGGATGGCCGTGCCATTGGCAGCGCGTAGTGTTTGGGCCTGCGGTGTGCTATTGTCGTCTTTCGCTCGTGGGAGGATGCTCACTTCGGCACCGGTATCTACAAGGAATAGGTTATTTGAAATGATGTCCCTTACGTTCAAAAGACGACTATTGGTGTGATACCCGGCTTCGTGGTTCGCCACCACGGGCCGGGGGTTTAGCTTCCCTGATGAGCACCGGGAAACGTACACCCTGGTTCGCATCGTTTGGCTCCCTCACCGAAGCGACTGTGGTATTTACAATACCCTTCTTTTGAAGAACCGGCGAAACGGCGTCGCAATGACGGACTGTGGAGCCTAGGTGAGCGTGCGCGGTGCCGCTCCTGTGACCCACTTCTAACTGCTAGACGTTGCAGGCTCGCGTCAATTCTAAACAAAACTGACGCGAGTTCGTTAGATGTTGGCAAGGCAGGCACCGTTGCGACGGACGGCCTGGTTACTCCAGCTACAGCGGGGTTGTATCGTGACATAATGTCATCAGCTATCGCTGCAGTTTCCTCTAGTGAGCATTTGCACGTGGCACTTAGTAAAACTGGAATGTTATGCGGCAAACGCTGCAACCAAAGTTCCCTCAAGAGCGAGTCCTCGCCTACCGTCAGTCCTCTCAAGCGCTGCATCTCACGCAGCAGTTCGGAGAGCTTCATACTTCCAAGCTCAACGTTTTGAAGTTGTTGCATACGTTGGTCTTGCGTTGGGGTCGTGCGGGCAATGACAGCCTCCTTTAAAGCCCCATAGCTTCGGGAAGAGATTATTACGTCCCTTACTTGCATTGTGACCTACGGTGGGAGGCGGCCTGCTACCCACCTGAAACGGCTGGCGTCACTGGTTATACGGCAGTTTTCGAATTCTAACTCGACCAGCGTGAACCAGAGTTCTGGATCAGTAGGTGTGAATGCCGGTATGTGCAGCGTGATCGCCCCAAAGGTGGGGTCTGAGCAGGGTTTCCGTTCAGTAGACATAGCGATTGCTTTATCGAACACAGGCGGGGAAAGAAACCAACGATCAATGGGGCACTATAATCTTAGCGAGTAAAGAACAAAAATCACGACGAACTAGACACCAAAAATATGAACGGACAAAAAAATTATTTGGTAAACCGACCAAAATAATCAACAGATAGGGAAACAATAAAACACAAAATCGTACGCAGACGGGACCTGGAAAAGTGAAAAGCAAGGAAACCCACGTGACCTGGGGATCACGTCGGGCTCACCAATTGTAAGGTTGATTAGAGCTTACTTCGCGGTTTCCTCAGTAAACGCGTGCTTCGGTCCTTTGTACTGCGTGGACCACCTGCACGTTACTCCAATGCGCGGCACTGCACAAATATGTTAACCAGAACAGTATTCTCTACGACCCGTGAGAACGAGAAGGCGATTGGGAGAGATAGTGGTTAGCGTGTATTTTGGAGCGTGCGTGAGAGCGTGCGCAAGAGCAACGGTCAAATGGCCACCGCGCTTGGCAGTCAGCGTTCAGTTAAACAATAAACGTGGTAAAAGTATGAACGGAGATGGCAACCGCTACACCTTAGCTGGGGGATAGGGTGGGATCAGAAATGGTAACGTCATAACTGGGTGTTGAGTTCAGTTAGTGAGTCACGCCAAGTGAGATGAGTCAGACTGGATTTTCCAGTTCGAAATCTCAGAGGTGGTGAGGGAAGTATATGTGGTGGGACCTGGTACGGAAAAGAGGCATTGTAAGCTAAGAGATATAGAGGAGTGTTGAGTTACTCACCATGCTTGTGTTAACAATTAAAGGACAGTACTGAGTATATTTGTATACATATATATATATATACGCATGCATATATATGAATAGGTATATATATATATGCATATATATGTATATATATGAATATGTATATATACATATACCAGGGGTTGGATACTGAAGCAGTTTTTATAGCGTTGTTGAGGTTTGTTTCAGGGCCGCAGGCGCGTTAGAACTAAATAAAGTTAATTAATCGTGGAGCGGGTGAGACATATTGACAACCTGTTGGGAGTAATACGGTGGTCTCTATAAATGCAAGCGCATCTGGAAGGATTTATTTCAAAGTTGAATTGACAGGATCCTATAAGTTGGTATGGAAAAACAGTTAGTGGAAGCAGACATGCTCACATATGTCGATGGCGAAGTCTAGGAGAAGCGGTCAAACAAAGCAATCAGAATTTTAAAAGCAGTGAGGTTATTTCGGAAGGTGAGGTAAAGAGAGAAAGCAGAGCAATGGCTTGAAAGTCGAGGCCTATCTCGTAAGCTTGACTTTCGGTTACGTGAACGTTGAATAAGCGCAAAACAGTTAAGACAGAAAGGAATTTATCAATAGCATGCACGAATGCATACTTTGACCGAGAAGATCTGATGTGCAAGGGAAGTTTATTCCAGATTCCGGAGAACACGAAGAGAAAGAACTTAGAGCGTAGAACAGTCCTCGCGGAGGGTGTGGTAATAGTATACTGTCTATTACGAAGTGAATATCCAGTGTCCGGGGAGAAGTACAACTGGTTGGAGGAATAGGATTGCTTAGTCAATAGCTTATACAGAAATATCAAATTTAGCTTGACGCGACGAAGCCATGGTGGTTCGATTTTGAGAGATAAGCATCGTTCCCTGTAGTTTAAGTTGGACGACCAACCGATAAGCTGTTTTGTGAATCTTCCTTGAATACATTCGATAATAATCCTGTCGGATTTTTTCATACTAGTGAAGATTAGGAGACAATATTCTAGGAGGGGCCTGGCATGTACTTTGTACATGTAGAGAATGCTCTGCCTAAGCTGAAAGGATCTGAACAGAAGACCAAGACACTTTTTAGCCTTCGCCGTTTGGAAGACAGCATGTTCCAAGAAGTTGAAAGAGCAAGAATAACTTAAGCCAAGGTCTCTTACTAAAGGCTGGCTGTCGATGGGTGAACCGCCAATGCATAAAGAACCAGGAGGAACCTGGCATTTGTAAGTAAGGAAAATACACTTGTAGGCGGAGAATTTCATCGCCCAGGTTGAGCACCATTCATCAAGAGCGGCTAAATCAGCAGAGATTTTAGGGATAGTAGTACTGAGGTTGCCAGGCGAAAAAGTGTAGACTATCTTAATGTCGTCCGCGAACAAAAACGGCGTGCCATTAAGTATTGTCGGAAACATATCATTTATTTATAAGAGGAAAAGCAGGGGGCCCAAAACACTGCCCTGAATAACACCGTTAGTAACAGGCTTAGGATTTAAGGTGTGCCCGTTAATTAAAACAACCTGTGAACGATGAGATAAGTAAGACGAAAACCAAGAAAGAAATGGATGGACAATTCCAAATGACCGTAGCTTTGTTAAAAGGTGAGGGTGAGGTACACGATCAAATGCCCTGGATAAATCAAGATAAAGAACAACAAGAGATTTCCCACTTCCAGCAGAGTCGGTGACGAGATTCAGAAAATCATACTGACAAGTCATGCAGGACCGTGAAAGGAGGAATCCATGTTGGTTGTGATTAATAAGACTGAGGCTTAATAAATAGCTAATAATATAATCTTTAACTATTTTTTCCATTATTCTGGATAAGATGGGGTTTTGGTTTATAGGGCGATAATTGGATACCTCATGTAAAGGTCCTTTTTTATGAATGGGAACGATTACCGAGCGCTTCCAGTTAGCAGGTACGGTGCTACCATTAAGTGAAAGAGTGAAAAGGTTGATAATGATAATGATAATGGTTTATTTCGGATAACCCGAGGCATGCTGCAACGCAAGATCAAACTGTACAATTGGACGTAGAGTCCGAATTCCAAGAGGTTGGTTAAGGTATATGCACTCAATATTGTACAGGAGAGAGTATTTAAGGCACTCTCTGTGGCGGCGCCAGGCAAATTTGAACTCAAGGTCGGGTGGCCAACCCGGCCAAGTCAGGGTCGAGCTGGTCGAAGGTAGCTGACTCTTCCTGAAATAGTACAAAAAAAGTGCTATGCAACAAGAGAATCAAACAGAATTGACGAAAGTTTTGTTCACTTCGAGGAAAAAAAGTTTCCGAGGGAGACATGAACCAGCTACAGCGCTCCGCGGAGTATGGCACGGCTTTGGATTGGAAATCAGACGATTAGAGGAATGAATTTGCAGACAAAGAACAATCAAAATCTTTCAAAGATTTTTCTTGAAACGTTCAGCGATCAAATATCGGCTGAGTCCGTTAAATACCCAATGGAGGACTCATTTGCAGAGAGTGATTGCCTAGGTGATGGTAAAAGAAGTGACCGGACGCAAGCATGTAATCGTTGCGCACATTGTTAACGTTCATGAGGGGGGAATGTGATGCACCAAAATAGAAATGGGTACTGGGCGACAAATCAGTTTGTGATGCGTAGCCATGATAGTAGCAGACACACGGTTTGCACAGATGATTATTTAAATGGCAGGTAAGTATTTACGTTTGATTATCGTTATCTAAGGGCCGAAAATGAAGTCCAGAGAGGTGCAAGAATCAAACTTGTCTGGGAGGATTTACCAAGATAGAATACCGGATATAAAAAAGCACCAACAAACGCTTAATACGGTTGCGAAGTTGGGCGGCTGGATGTGGGTGGAGTCCGTGACAAACCAAATGGACATCACATCTGGCGAGGTCGCTGGAGTGATGGTGGAAGAAGTGGCCGGATGTAAACATGCAATAGTTGCGCACATTGCTTACTTTCATAAAGGTGAAATGTGATGCACCAAAATAGAAATGGGTAATGGGCGAGTATTTGAATGGCAGGTAAGTATTTACGTTTGATAATCGTTATCTAAGGGCCGAACATGATGACCGGAGAGATGCAAGAATCAAAATTGTCTGGGAGGATTTACCAAGATAGAATACCGGACATTGTGGTACGGAAGTGCATGGCAACAATAAATGTGACTTTTGAAGATATATTGATAACTGATATAATAAAAGCGAGTTTTATCTCGGGGATTGGTTAAGTTTGCTAATAGGACAAGCGGGCAGTTTGGCACGAATCATCGGGAAAAAAGGATCATGAACGGTAGGCCGAGTACGGAAACTGTCTTTTAACCCCGCGATAATTATGTGCGGGGAAAGTAGATTTTTCCGGGCGTAATAAGCGGTAAGTTAAGGTTGCGAAGATGGAGACAAGTACGATGAAAAATAAGCGATAACTGGGGGAGATAGTTCCATATTTGTAGCATTTCGGGTGAATGATTTTTTCCTGCAACCGGTGCTGGTGGGTGGGGCTGACCGTGCGCGGGACACCCAACCTGAAAACCGTTTTTGTTGACAGGTGCCATCCGCAATCCTATCTGCGTCCGCACATCAATGCAGACGTCCTGCACGCCCGATGTGCGTCGGCCAAAGTGGTGGATCTGACCGCGGCCCGTACCGGCGGGCTTCGCTTGAGTGATATTGGCGTTGTCACATAGAGATCGAATAATCCAGGAGCTTGCGACCAGGTTGCGGGGGGTCCTGGAGAGCATGGCCTGTGTGGTAGTGACGAAATGACGAGCAGGTATCGAGTTTTCAGCGGGAAATGTGGGCCGGGTATTATGCCAAGCCATCGAAGGGAAGGCATCATCAGCGGTTGTCTGGAAAAGTCTGGTGCATTAAAGTCACCAGCTATCAATTTTGGGCCTACTTTAAGATCACTAATCAGGTTGAGTGCCTCTATAATTTGCTTGAAACTATTGGGACTAGATCTAGGCGGACGGTATACGCAACCTAGTGTCAGTTTTTGACGTTCAACTTCAACGTTCAGCCATTCAGAGTCGACAATGCCGTCTAGGATAGGGTGCTGAAAGCTTGTCGCCCTGAGAGTTTCCTTTACATACTCTAGACAGCCTCCACCACGTTGATGTGTTCTGTCTTTGCTGAAGGATTTGTAGCCGAGTACCTCAATATCTTCTACTGGATAGGAGTCCGATAACCAAGATTCCGTCACTAAAATGAAGTTATAGTCATTTGTCAGTGCAGCTGATCTTATGTATTGGATTTTGTTCCTAATAGATCGTGCATTGACCAATAGCAATGTGAAAATTCCAGTGCTTCTGACGTCATCATTGATATTAGTACTTACCGTTTGTTGACTGCTGCATTGAACCTGGAAAGAATCATCAGCGCAAGATGCAAGCCCGCCTAAGTTGTCATTAGCAAGCGGAGGACTTGGGTCTGCGTGTGGAATAATAAATGACAGGGTATTAGGTATTACATTACTATACGGATGATTAGAACAATTCATAATAGGCATATCTAGGTTATGGGGCCATGTTGTTCCCACGGTACGTATGGAAAAAAATGGGCACTTTGGCTGGATATGGGGTACCCGCTGGTAGATGGTAGGATATGCGATGTGCTTGGATAGTTTAACGGAGGGGGAGGTAGGAAAGATGGAAATAATGGGAGATTAGGCTGATGGGAAGGTTCCATTAGTCCGGAGTTAAGCATGAACGCAGTTCGTTCATCAAACCATCTATTTTTATTATGGGTATGGTCCCATTGTTGTTGCATCATCATCTTGTAAGCGCTATTTTGTTTCATATGTTGAGAGATGCGAGGGTATCCCAAATGAGGGAAGTCGGTCGGTGCCGAATTTGGTCTAGAGAAAGAACGATCATTGTCATTGTTCATGCATCCCCGTATCGTTTGCCCGCACGGGGACTTAGCCTTGGCAACTAAACTCTCGTTGACCCTTTTTTCTGGACGGTTCTTTATTGTCAGAGACATACGTGGCGTACGAGTGGCACGCATGAGCATTTCATCAGTTTTTAAACGGGGGCCTATGGGGACAGATATTGGAGCTGCAGGTTTTATTTCATTGGGAACTTGTTCCGTGGAACGGTCGACCGGAGCTGGAGGCGTATTGTGAGGACCCTCCTGAGATGAGCCTGTAGGTGTTGTCGATATGTGTTGTCGTTTTGGCTGGGGGGGGGCTGGGGGGTAGCTGTGGGGAGGTGGGGAAAGATTCGTCCAAATCAACTGACCCTGTGGATCTTCTAGGGGTATAAGAGCGAGGGGTTTTGTTGATCCTTGGTAAGGTGCTTGAGGAAGGGGGTGGCTTCTGGATCTTAATGCCAGTGTGATTAGAATTTATAGCTGCACATCGTATCACTTCTCTTTGTAGTGGCGTTCTATCAGCTTGTATCTTGATTGATTTAAACTGTGAAGCAGTTGAGACTATACGCTGCTTAGTGATGAATTCTCTAGCGATTTTTTCATCCGGAAATTGGAATAGAAGGGGACAAGAGTGCTTCTGTGACCTTTTTCTTAGTCTTCTGCAGTGACATGGAAAGTGAGCCATGCCTGCGGCTTGAAGGACAGTGGATTTAACCAATGTGATGTCTAGCCGATCTGGGATGTTGAAAACAACTGCATTTTTTGCATTCTGTAGCCGTCGCAGGATTTTCGATGCCACTGAGTCAAGAAACTGACTAGCTGCTATTAGGTTCTGGGGACCGGGGAGTGCCGAGGGCTCCAGAAGGTAGGTTAGTGGTGTTAGTTTAGATAATATGTCATCAACCGATGCAATATGGGTAGACATACTTGCCAAGTTTCTTTCAATGGCACTGGCTCTTCTACTGGCTTCTCCAAATATTTCTATCATATTGGGGGTGTCTTTGTGTTCGGGTCGTTTGGGTTTCTGATTGGCTGTAGAGCGAGAAGCCACTGGCTGAGACCATTTGCTCGTTGACCTGGCCATTTAGTTTTACAGAATATTGCTGGTAGGCGATTTGATCTAAGATGATGACTAACGGATAGACCACACAAGGGCGGGTTAGAATAGCTACTGCTGTTTTATTTTTGTAGCTAACTCTGGGTCGCTCACCCGAATTATGAGGGACTAGTAGTTTGGATAAGGTGTGGATTTCTTAAATATGGCAATGGTGAAACGTTTAATATAGGTTGCTGGTGAAATATTCCTAGAATAATTAATATGAAAAATTGGCGAAATCTACAAAAACCTCGCCGTGGTGTAGCGCAATCCGTTAAGCAACAACAGGGGGAGATCCGGTCCACCATTTACGAGTGCAATTGGTGGTAAGCCATCGGGGCCTAATCGAAGGGAGGGTTTGCTATTGGATAGTAGCTTAGAAATACTCCTGGCATCAAAGGGTATCGTAGAAAGGACATAGTCGGTAAGTGGTGAAGATGGGGGCGGGGAAATGACAGTAGCTGGAGCCACGGCTGAAGCAAAGAATGCATTGAAGGCTTCGGCTATACAAGGTGGGGAGGTGATAGATGAGTTATTATCCAGAATCAGAAGTTGGAAGTCGGCCTTAACATCAGCGTTTCTAGACTTATGCAACATAGAAAGAAGTTGCGACTTGTTAGGATAACTCAAAGCCTTAGCTTCTCGGTCAGGAAGTCGCGTATTATCTTGTCGTTGAATAAGTGTGAAGAAGCGGTTTAGACGAATAAAATGTGAAAAGTCGTTGGAATTATGTAGTTGTTCAAGAAGTTTATGGTACTTCTTATGGAGTGGCGAGACAGGCGACCTCTTTTTAGGTACAGCCTGGGCAGTATTGGACAATTTTTCCAGACAATCGGAGAAGAAGGAGTAGAAAATATTCGCAGCATGCTGAGGGTCCTGGGTGAGAAAATAATCATCCCAGTCTTTCTGCTGAATAAGCGTGACTAGCAAGGCCCAATTTCTGCACAGAAATATATTGTTGAAGGGGTGTGCGGGATTAGGTGGGCCACTAAGGGGCAGATGGCAGATAACCATTTTATGGTCACTACCGGGGAAATTCCGTATTACGGTCACGTCGATGAGAGGCATGTTATGAGTAAATACCAGATCTAGTATGTTCCCATTTCTGGTAGGTTCGACAACATGCTGTGTCCAGCCGCCAAGATGAATGCTAGTGATCAGGTCCATAAGATTGGGAGGAGCCAAGAGGGTGGGCCAACAGATGTGAGGGAGATTAAAGTCACCCGCAATAAGCTTGGTTCCAGAAGGAAGCAAAGAGAGGTATTCGAAAGACCTAATGAGGAGTGGAAACAAGGAACTGGGGGAATTTGGTGATCGATACACGCAGCTAATGTGAAGAACAGTGGTTTGGAGGTTCATAGTGAACCAGAGAGAATCAGGAATAGAATCGAGTGCCGTATGTAAAAGAGGGGTCGTGGTGTAGACTTCCTTGACGTAGGCTAGGCACCCACCACCACGCCGGTTTGGTCTGTCGCTCCTCAGAAGACTGTACCCTACCAAAGATACTTGATCATTGGGAGTGCTCTCAGAAAGCCAAGATTCCGTTATTAAGATAATGTTGTAATTATTTGCAAGGACAAGTTTTTTAAGGTGCGGGAGTTTGTCGAGAATAGAACGCGAGTTGAATAAGGCTAGAGATATACCATTTGTGGGAGGTGGTATAGGCACATCAGAGGGGTGCTGTAATTTGGGAGGAGGCAGGCTATCGCGATTGGAAGGAGGTGAGATCAGGGTCAAAGGGGAATATGTTGATGTTGAGGCTAGTGGAGGTTCAGATGGGGTGGCTTCCAGCCACGCTGGATTAAATGTTGCAGTGCGAGGGACTGCTGAGGGGTAAAAAGACTGGGCATCAACGGAGGGGGAAACATCGGAGCAAGGGAAAAAACCTGTGGGGTTTGGCCGGTCGATATCAGACAGGGGTGATTAGGGGCAGTCGAGAAATACCGGCCAGTCGGAATCGAGTATTGGCCGAAGGGGGGTGCAGAGGGCAGGGTTGTAAATGTGTGAGGAATAGGGGTGTAGGGTGGTAGATTAAGCTGCACTTTGTGGGAGGGGTAACTCAAGTTGGGTGGGACACCGAATATGGAGCAGTTAGAAGCGGGAGCAGTGGAGATAGTTGTTAGGTGAGAAGTACGACGTGAGGCAGATTGGACGGCGTGTGGGGGGCGTATTTCGGTATTGACAGGCAGTGAGCACGGTAAATTTGTAGGGGTCACCGATGCATTAAAGCAAGGGGTATTTTCTAAGGTCGAAACCTTATTCGGTGAGTTAAAACGAGTCGATTTAAGAGGAGACAGTTGAATGAGGAAGGGGCTTGTGAGAAGAATCGGAAGACTGTTAGACCTGTTCCTCTGGACGGCAAGTAGTTTATCACCGGAGGGAGGAGAGAGCGAGTTAGAGTTTGGGGTGTATCCAACAGACGATGAGGTGGGAGAGCGAGGCAATAGTTGGCGTCTCTTACTGCGTGGCAGTAAAAGGGGAGAAGCGGAAATGTCAAAATCAACAGTAATGGGATTAGATTTTAAAGAGTTCAGTACGGGAGCAGATGAGGAGACAGTGGGCGGTTGTGAAGAGGCAGGAGGAGCATATGAAGATAAAGCAGTAGGGACTTGAGAAGGAGCTGTGGAGCGACCAGCCGTCTGTGTCGAAGGCTCAGAACTATCAGGCATCGTTCTAGTGGGGAAAGTCGAAGGAGATCTGGTAATTTCCCTTTGAAGTGGGGGTTTTATCTTCGGCTATTTTTATGTTTTTGTAAGGAGAATTAGAAGCTATAGTGTAACGCATTTTTATGAATTCTTTGGCCGATAGATCATTTGCAAATCGCATAAGGATTGGACAGTTGAAGCGCTGAACGCGCTTACGCAGCCTTGTTATTTGACAAGGAAGGTGGGCCATACCACATGCATTCAACAGTGTGTGCTTGACATGCTCCAGAGGTATTCTCTCTGGGACATTAAACACGACTGCATTACGAGAGTTCCTCACTCTTATGAGAACTTCGGGTGCAACAGAGTCGATAAAGCGGCCCGCAGCTGTCAGGTTTTGTAAGGTTGAATTTTCGATGCCTTCAGTGATGCACAGTAAGGGGGCGAGTTTAGATATCGTATCTTCCAAACTCATAATCTGAGACTTTATATCTGAAATACTTCGGTCTAGAACAGCTGTTTTTTCCGTCGCCAAGCCTACAAAGTCACAGAGGTCAACCGAATATTGTTTTAAGGCCACGGGAGTTTGAAGAGGCCTATTTTTCCTAGTAACTGGGGTATGAGCGGACGGGGTAGTATTGGAAGTCTTCTTTGCTACACGTGGCATTTTGAAATATCAGAAAATGCTGTGAATGAGGTGGAAAAGTAACGGCAAACTAGTGCTGGGTTAGAATTTACTACTGAGAAGAAAAAATACCCGAATTTCTATGGGTTAACGGAATACCCTAAGAAAATGTAATTTTCGGTATTTTCTAAGACAGATGAATGAAAACTATATCGATAACAGCACGCAAAACGACCTGGTGTAGCGCAGAAAACTTTCGGGAATGTGCCATCATCATCGTCAAGTATGCGGTCAAATAGACCCCACATTAAAATCCAAAGGTTCAAAGCCCTGTGGCTCAAGCACGACAGTCAGAAGCGGCTCAAGGCCAAATTCAAATGTCTCACATGAATAGACGAAAGTGCAAAATTGTGGCCTATGAACGAGCTTTTCACGGTAATATCAAGTATAGTCAAATTCACAAAGCAAGTGGAACCTTTAAGGGGATTATTAGTATTTGTTCTTCAAATCTCCGGCCAAAATCTCCACAAAAATTGTTTTCTGAGGTTCAGTACGGGGTCACGATTCTCGTTCTGCCTACCTATAACTAAGTGCCAGTGCCTGTGGCTGCCGACTTCCTGTGTTAGCTCTTCGTCAAACAGGTTTCTGTTGTGGTCATCATTTGCACAATCCATGGGGAATCAATTCCAAATCCCGCAGCACAATTTTGGGTGGGCATATTCATCAGAAGCCCGACGCATACTCTTAGACGTACGATCAAAAAGGAGAGACTCCGGAGCGAGACATTTTGCTACACTAGCTTAGTCCACTTATCTCAAACAGCATATTATCGCAGCCTTTGTTTAAAGTAAGTTTATTTACGAACTTGAGCGCAGAGGTTGAACGTAGATGTAATGTTCAAGCGACAATGAGATATCGCGCAAAATTGAAAGTTCTAGAAACAGTGGAATGACATAAAACTACCATACCGATTTTTTTGGAGGAACCAAAAATCGGTTTCTGATTATGAATCAGCTTCGAAAACAAGTGCGAGACGGAGAGTATAACAACACATATGAACATGGAAATTGATCAAATACTGACGTCTATCAGAGTATTTCAAAGTTTTTCCGTGTGCAAAATATGTATCAAACTGTATTTCATAAAATGCGAATAAATACTCTCCTCAAAAGCCCGAAATCGTTTCAGAATGTGATTTCAGCCTATAAGTCTCACTTGAACTGTCCAAGTGAAATCTCAGTGATTTTTTTCTTCTTACCTCTGTGCACTTTGTATAATAAACTGAAACACGGTACTTTTTGCAATTGTCCATGAAAAATGGGTCGACTTGAATAATAGTATTGCGTGAAACGGAATAAGGCGCTGTATAACCCGGTGCGAGTTGGTCTGCAAACCATTTTGTCCTTCGAATGTGGCTTCGAGCTCGAACCCTCGGCATTTTCATTGCTGCTTCCCGCTGCGAGTGAATTACCTGTTTGATGTTTCCCACACGCTATTCGTTTCCTCCATGTCCAGTGTAACACAACTGCAGGATCTATCTAGCATGCCTGGCTCAGTTCGATGACGGTACGGTTCCGCTTCAGTATGGTCCCCATATTGAAACCTAATAACGGTGCAGTCATTTTGCGTTAATTTGTGGATGCCGACTCCAGCTCAGAAATTGGTGCTTCGGCAAAGGGTACTTCGCTTCGTCGCCGGCCAGGCAGTTCCACTCAGTTACCGTGAACTTCATCTAGGTCGACCAATTCCCAGCTACTTTGTGTGACCTGCTTGTGTTCGACTTTCAACTGGGCCTCCCGAAAGTGCTCTTTTTTGAGATGTGTCAAACGTCTTTGGGTCACTTCTACGCTTCTTGATAAGTGGTTTGGCGGTGGTCGCTTCGGTAGAGCAGCTTCATTTTGCCCATTGTGACGTTTTCTCCTTGAACCCCTCCATTGAAAGCACCGACTGAGCCTTTGGGTGAACCTCACTTCCCTGAGGTAGACCGTCGGATTCGATATGAAGAAAATGGTAGTGTACTGCATAGGCAATTCTCTCAGCAATCTTTAAGCAATTTACTGGTGCCGATTGTTGAACTTCGTTCGTAAGGTGTCCGAGAAGTGTCCAACTAAGTATCGTTCGCCTATCTGATGGTTCTTTTCGATTGCCTTTGTTCTGCTCAAGCACCGAATTGACCTCTATTACATAGCGTCCAGTTAGTATATTAACGTGGGTACTGGACACTTCTTCGAACACTATGCATTTGAGATGAGACCATCTCATGGCGACTCACCTTGCAGAGCCGACTGGTCTCATTGGCCAGCTGTCTATTGCAAAGGCTTCCGGATCTTCTACCGTCCTCCCATCAGATGAAGATGTTAACTGCAGGGTCAGCCTCATAGAATCGTTAACATGACTCCCTGAAATCTTGCTGACAGTGGGAGAGGTAGGCCAAACGACCAGTTCATGGCTTCCCACAAGCTCACGCGTAACCAGCAAAGTATCCGGCTCCGTGTCCAAAAATGCCATGACCCTCCTCAATCCTTTAGGTGTCACTATGTCTACAGGTACGATGCCTAATCTCTCCGGTTTGAAATCGTCATGTTACGTTGAACGGACAGGCCTGGGTTCATCCGGACGTGGGGGTCTGTTGTTTCTCCGGCAATGCAGTGAAGGGGGCGATTATGCACGCATCCGTCCTGGTCACACTTCACCCTTTAGCAGCATACAGAGGCCTGATGGGAGTTGTTTAACCATACAAAGCATGAGCCGATCCCCTTCGCCGTGGACCACCGGTCGGGTACACTCATCCCATGAAAGGTCGGACAACCCGGTAGCCGATGCAGTAAACCGCAGTGCATGCATTCAGTCGGCCCCTAGGGCTCCCAAACTGTCGTGTGCATGTCGGTCAAAGGCTGGATTCGGTTACAGTCCTACCCTACAATTTTTGCAGACATCGGCGCCCTCTGTGCCAGCCTGCAACTCTTGCGTACCATTTGTCCGAATCGGCTGTTGGCACTGCGGGATTTACGGCCTATGAACTCCGTCAAATCGTAGAAAGTAGAGTCTCGCCCAAGCTTATTTATTTTCTCAGCCTCCTCTGCACAACGGCTGTGTAAATCATGTAGGAATGCAGCTTTTGTCCGCTGAGAACTTTATTACCCAATCGGTACTCCACGAAATGAGCATCCGTAAGCCCTCGGATATGTTTGCCACAGTATTACCCAATGAATTATGGTCGAGGGTGTACAACAACCTTACATCATCAGCAAATAAAAACGGAGTTCCATGGCGAACCAAGGTAAAAGTATTATTTATGTACTTGGGAAACAACGACGGGCCCAGTACACTACCTTGGATCACACCGCTGGTTGCAGGGCTGGGTGTGGAAATTGTGTCATGTGGCGATGATGATGGCATATATCTTGATCGTGGTCAATACACATGCTCAGGGCGTTACCAGAGAATACAGCAATACACAGCAATGTGAAGTAATCACAGCTTGAAAGTTCAAGTTTCATACAGTTGCAGTAATAGAACAATAAACCTGGACGAAATTTTAGTGAACTAAAGCGGGGAGGGTCAGCGCGGCGATTGTGAATCAATTCCGAATTCGGGACGAGGACCTTGCGATTGGCCGGCTACACGTGGGAATTCAGATAAAAGCGATACTGGAGAGGGATAAAAGTGCAGTGTTTGCAAGAATGCATGGAGTAACTAGTGTTAGACTGCACGACATGGACAGGAAGTTGCGGCAGGAATAATGCACAACTTGCCTTAAGAGTGCCGATAACTGCCTACAACGGATCCGGTAGTCCAGAATGGATCGAGGTGATCTACGGAATTTGGTGTGCAGTCAGTGAAAATAGAGAAAGATAGAGGGAGCGGGCGAGTGAAACAGTGACTCAAAGAAGGGTCGGGAGGTGTATAAAGAGACGCAGTGTTGCACCAACTGGATATTTGTGGAACCAATATGGAGAAACTGGGTGAGAGTGTTACCGAAATGTGGTTGAAAATAGATCCAACATGGTGTTGTCAAAGTGCAGTCGGAGTTGCCTGCTACAATTTCAAGTGAGTCGAATGGGATAATCAGATTGGCCTTTCTGTATAGGCATCTTCGATATTATGTGGAAGCTCAAGTGAAGGCAGAAACCTTCAACAGGAATGCGGTGTGGTTTTGAAGAGCATTAATGGTGAATGGACGCAGAAAGTGGGATTTCAAAGAGAAACCGTCGGGGAAACACTCTGTTGGAGACGGACGCCGATGATTCAACCAAGCGAATATGCACAGGTGACAAATAAAAAGGAAAAAAACGGTGATTGGTAGAAGTCAGACCCGAGGGAACAGCGGAAGTTGAAAGAGTGTAGGGGTGGGATTTTCCGTATAAGTGATAAAAGAACTGACAGCCAGGTGGTTGGGATTTTGTTTCGTAAAGACGTTGGTTGATGTTGATGGCATGTGGCGTATGATGAGGATAGCAGCCGAAAAGGGCTAGGTTGAAGAAATGGGGAGGGTAGATACGGAAAGCAACGGCGAGGGCCAGATTCCGGTCAGTGCTTTCGGTACTGCAAAGCATAATGAATTGAACCGTTTGTGTGGAGTACGGGAAATAGATGTTGATGGAGTCTGGGGAGATGGATGGCGTCAGGAATCCATCCGGCGGTCCAGTGAGGGTATCATGATGAATTATAACCGTGTTTATGGGATTGTGATCACTGGCCAGCCATGTAGGGTGCGCCACATAAAGCGTCAGCAGGTGTGAGTATAGTTTTAACCGCGATGAATCCGATCGATTAGATCCTTTAGTCCGTAGGGTTATCCGGGGGTAAGGTCGATTTAGTTGATGGTCAACACGGGTACCCAGTGTGTTTTGAAAGAGATGAGGAATGCGGCGGTCTGAAGAATGTTTTAGCTGGGGGTTATGAATAACGGCTCAACAGAAATTGGACGGACAATGTTACTTGACGGCCGGTGGGCCGATCTATGATGGAGTAACGGGCGGAGACCGTGGTAGTTTTGTAAGGCAGTTGGTTGATGATGGAGATATTATGCTCAGGCTCAGCCTGAGCGCAAAATGGTCAGACCGATAGGCGGTGGAATAAAAAAGGGGCCCAGTTGAAGACCAAAAATAAAACAACAGAAGAGTGTGAGGTCATAAATAAGAGCGGGAAAAAGGAAATCAGCAGCCTGGTTGTTGACCCGGCTGTAGATGGAGGTGGAAGAAATTATGAAAAGAAAAGGAAATGCTGTGAGCCAAGGTGAGGCCTTTTTGTGTGGATGCGAACGTGTTGGTTTTCCGTGGGGTCATGAGTAACCAGGAGCACACGCTTGCTGGGTGTAGTGGGTTACTAACATACCATCAACAAATACGCTGATCGGTGAGTATTGGTTAATAAAGGATGGTTATCTGCGTGGTGAGACTCGAGTAAACGAAAGAGTGTAATTAGGGATGATGAGACCACGTAAGGTGTGAGGGCGTGGTTGTGAAGCCACATCACCAGAGCATTTCCGGTGGTTTCTCTGAGGGCACATCCATCGTCCCGATTTGTTGCTGCGAGGTTTATATCCCCCAACCCAATAAAGCGCTGTGTCCTACTCAAAACCATCTGATGAAGCTGGAATATTTCAGGCAAAGAACGAATACTGGAAATCCTCCCAAATGTTCCATGTGCTTTGTGAATTTGACTATACTTGATATTACCGTGAAAAGCTCGTTCATAGGCCACAATTTTGCACTTTCGTCTATTCATGTGAGACATTTGAATTTGGCCTTGAGCCGCTTCTGACTGTCGTGCTTGAGCCACAGGGCTTTGAACTTTTGGATTTTAATGTGGGGTCTATTTGACCGCGTACTTGGAGTTGGTATGTATTTGCACCTTCAGTGAATTTCAGTTTGATACCGCAGAAACTGCGAATCAATCTTGTTCCGGTTTTGTGATTTGTTTGAATTGGCTACGCATGTCCCGACTTGCGGGAATCAGCTTTCAGTATTTAGGTGGAACCTGGACAAGAAAACTCGTTCGAAATGCCCGGACGAGGAAGCAAGGAACTTATGAGACAACAGGAATTAACTCCGGAAGTCCGTGGGGGTGATATGCCTGTTACTGATTCTCTGGATAATTCTAAGTCTACTGGTTCTGTCGGTGCCAGGTCAAACTTTTAACAGCGATGAGCTTCACGATATTGGTACTTGTACAATGAGAGTGATGAATTTCGAAATTTGGCTGCGGTTAGAGGGAAAACAAAGCAGATCTACTATAACAAGGATCTGGTCTCAGCAACCCGTCAGGAAATGCATATAGTTCGCGACATCAACATCGAAATGGCGAAGTCTTCTACGAAAGTGAGCCATTGAGACCGACTGAAACTACCGAGGTCCTATATTTCGACTTGTCGAGAGTGGAGCTAGTCCCCTTTCGACGGGCAACCCGCAAAATACTGTATATTCATGGCACCAACAGAACCAGTAGACTTAGAATTATCCAGAGAATCAGTAACAGGCATATCACCCCCACGGACTTCCGGAGTTAATTCCTGTTGTCTCATAAGTTCCTTGCTTCCTCGTCCGGGCATTTCGAACGAGTTTTCTTGTCCAGGTTCCACCTAAATACTGAAAGCTGATTCCCGCAAGTCGGGACATGCGTAGCCAATTCAAACAAATCACAAAACCGGAACAAGATTGATTCGCAGTTTCTGCGGTATCAAACTGAAATTCACTGAAGGTGCAAATACATACCAACTCCAAGTACGCGGTCAAATAGACCCCACATTAAAATCCAAAAGTTCAAAGCCCTGTGGCTCAAGCACGACAGTCAGAAGCGGCTCAAGGCCAAATTCAAATGTCTCACATGAATAGACGAAAGTGCAAAATTGTGGCCTATGAACGAGCTTTTCACGGTAATATCAAGTATAGTCAAATTCACAAAGCACATGGAACATTTGGGAGGATTTCCAGTATTCGTTCTTTGCCTGAACTATTCCAGCTTCATCAGATGGTTTTGAGTAGGACACAGCGCTTTATTGGGTTGAGGGATATAAACCTCGCAGCAACAAATCGGGACGATGGATGTGCCCTCAGAGAAACCACCGGAAATGCTCTGGTGATGTGGCTTCACAACCATGCTCTCACACATTACTTAAGAGAATCTACCCGCTTCGGCGACGGACAACGTTCACCTTCACTGTATCTGCTGGCAACCGGGTATTGATCTGACGCCACCTCTTTGGTGATGTGAGAGCCGCCGAAGAATAGCAGTCATGGAGGCCAGCTTGCGGTGTCCACTGTGCGGCACCACAAACTAGGCTCTAGTCTTTTCCGGAAGTAGGCTAAAGCGGGCGAGGCCTAACTGAGGGTTAGGGCATATGCTTGCACCCGGAAGTTCCGGTGCCATCTGTGGAGGATGGATGGAGGCCAACAACAGCCGGGCTTATAAGCCTGACAGACGAGATTGCTCCGTTAGCACAACAAAGAAGCAGGAGCCGGCCGTCTTGGTGGAAGCTCAGGGCTGAGGAAACGTTAACCTCTCGTAGAAGTCTATGGGCTCATTATAAACTCCATAGCACTCATTACGCGTGTTCCACTCACAAGACAGTCAGAAACAGGGCACGAGCCCTGCAAAGAGAAGCAAAGTCCGAGAATGGGAAGGAACTAGACAACAACGTGGAGGCAGACCCAAGGAAGTTCTTAGCTCATGTATAGTCTAAGACGACCCGCGAGAGCGCAGGTGCCTTGGAGATGTCCAACGGAAGCACTGCCCTCGATGATAAAGACAGGGCAGAAACTGTATTTGTGTTCTAAAAGAGCGTGCATCGTCAGGACCGTATGCTTAGTGCGGTGGGATCAGATAAATGGAGTACTCCAGCGCTCCAGGAGCCTGCTGTATGTGGGGACGAAGGGGGCCACGAACTCAGATCTTTTTCGTAGCGATTCACGGGACAGGATCCAGGCAGAAGGCTGAGAATCATGGACCGGTCAGCCTAATATCAGTGTTGCGCAAGTACTTGGAACATATAATCAGAAAGCAATTGTGCCTGCACCTGGCTAATAACGACCTGCTGACACCTACACCGCATGTGTTTGCTAAAAACACAGTGTTTGACAAACCCACTGATGTTCTTGGACGAGACCACAAGACGAATAAATGAAGATACGACAGGAGAGGTCTGTTGTTTAGATTCCAGTAGAGCTTTCGACCCTGGCAGTCATCGCCGGCTGGACTCTGAATTGCAGAACTTTGGGATAAACGGGAAAGTAAGGGATTAGGTAGCACACTTTCTAAGTAATCGTAGCTCCTGTATCAAGGTGGGCGATTATCTATCGAGGCCGGAGAGGGTTGCCAGTGGTGTGTCACGTGTTTCAGTACTGGGGCCCTTGCTCTTCTGTTGTATATGAATGATCTAGCGGAAGAATTGAGCAACCCGTCCTTTACTTTTGAAGATGATGTGGAGATAGCGGGGAGCGATATAAATGCTGTGCTCAGATGGGCAGAACGTTGGCATTACACACTGAATCTGGCCGAATGTCAAGTCCTGACCACCAACATTGACGAAACGAGAAGTATTCCTTTTAAAACAGTTTCGGAGGTAAACGACCTAGGTGTGATAATCAGCCGATAACACAACGATCTCGACGCTCGATTGGTCTGGGCCAATTTTTTCCTGTGGAATATGAACTGCGGTGAACTTGAGCGTTACTTTCGGATTTTTGAACTCCCTCGCTGCCTCGATCGTATTCTCGTTTAGGCGGTATACCATGTAGTTTTTCCCTATTTGTATTTCTTAGTCTGCCCACTTTCATGGGTAAAATGTTTGATGTCACAGGAAGTGATGAAACCGTACCCATGCACCAGATGAGGAGCTCACCTGAGAGCGGGCCGTGCCCTAGCCCTGGATCTGTCGAAGGCTTTCGACCGTGTTCCACACCTGCATCTTATTTCCAAATTGCGTTTATTCGGCATTGCTGACCCGCCGCTTTTTTGGCTGAATTCTTATCTCGCTCATCGCTCGCAAGTGGTCCTCACCAATAGACATACTTCTAAACCGAAACCTGTTACAGGTGGCGTTATACAGGGAAGAGTACTGAGTCCTCTCCAATTTCTGATGTACATTAATGACGCATTGGATCTAGTACACCGCGGCAAGCCAGTCTTATTTGCAGACCATATGAAAATAGTTTACTCTTCCTATTATAGTGATGGTATCCCTACTCTTTGCAGCATTTCCGCTGACCCCGCTGCACTTGACCGCTGGTACCACACCTGGAGGATGAGCTTTTCCACTGCTAAGTGCGAGGTCCTAACCTACAAGTTCCATTTGCCCCCTGGATCCTTAACTTACGGTAGGTCCTCAATGGCCAGTCGACCTATCATCCGCGATTTGGGCCTCAACTATTCTTGCTCCCTCAACTTTTCTGAGCACGCCGCCATCCAAGCGGCCAAGGCCAAAAGAAGTGTGGCCGTTCTCTTCCGCTCCTTTCGTCTCCGGGACAGTGTCATCAGCATCTACAAATCCCACACCAGGCCTTTGCTTGGATACTGCCCAATAATATTTTCTAACATGACGAAATTCGACAAAGTTGCGATTGAAAGCATACAAAGGCGTTTCACCAAACAACCACTCGGTTGGTCCACGTCTTTATGTTATAGAGAACGATGCCAAAATCTGAATCTTGACCCAATCTGGCTCCGCCGCTTAGGACTAAAGTTAGTCTTCTTGTATAACCTGCTCTATAACCGGTCCTTTTCCTTTGACCCGATAAGCTTCTCCCGTGAAACCCCCTACTCACTTCGGCACAGGCCTTTTACTGTCCCTTCTAGTATAGCTAGGTCGGCCATACGGTCGCGTTTTTCCAACTTTTCTACTCCAAAGTCTGGAACAAGTTACCCATCATCCTTCGAGCTTCACAAACCAAATCACAATTTCTGTCAGCACCTCCCCTGATTCTCGCCACAATAAGATCCATCTGCGTTTTTACATCCCCTCGCTATAACCCAACTCCTACCTTGTTCTCGCCACGCATCCACCGGTGCACCTTTTGAAGTTTCTGTCCCACTGTGCTTCCATTTACTTGTTTTATCTGCCGTAAGAGCGCACTCTCTTTCCACCTGGTCCATCGACCCTATATCTACAATATACCTCCCCGCAAAACCTGCTGTTGTGATCCAAGCAACAATTAAGTGCCTACCGTATTCTGTGAGGTTGCACCTATGCACACCACACAGCTAAATTTCTTCTATCTCACTATTCCTCATGGTCCCAAGTCTCCTAATCCCGATTGCATACATAGCTGGTCATACAGCTCACTTCCCTTACCACATTGTTGCATAGGTCGTATCTGGACCTTTGCGCACATAGCACCCAGGTACACTCCTGGTCTGCTCAGAACTTTGGCTTGTCTCTGTTAAGTTGACCGAATTCCTGCTACCTCTTTACCTCCGTCATATATTCCTACTTATAATGCCATCCCGTCGCCCTCGTTAACGCCGACGGTGAAGCTTCTGATGGTCCTAATGGTCTTGAGCAAAGTTTCATCGAACTTCGGGCCAAGGTCGAGCTGATTGATGAAATCCTTTCAAAGGTTTCATCTCTGGCCACTCTCCTAGATCCTGCAGCCGCTACATCGTCCAAGAACTTGGTTTCGGTGGGACACCTCCTCGACTCACTATCTGCTGAAACATACCACCGCATTACCAACTCAAAGAACAAAGCGGTTTTTTATGTTCTAGACCGCTTGCCGCTTTCTTAAGTGAAACACAACATACCAAGTTCGTGAAAAATGGCTCACTACAGGTGCCATTGCAGGAGACCACGAAAAAAATCCAAGCGACATAGTTGCCCCCTGCTATTCGAATTCACGGACGACATAACAGCGAGAGGTTTCACTAGCAACAAGTCGACAGTTGCTGCCATTTCGCCGTATAAGGGCATTAAGATATTCCTCGATAAACCACCCTTCAACGGGAAATACTTCGCTCGCTGAGAAGCAACTTTGCCTTGCCCAAGCAGGCTGACCCCACTGTAACCGACATGAAGGTTACCCAATGCCCCTCTGTCAAGAAGTCAGAAGCGAGCCCAGTGCCTCACCCTGCCTACCTGCAAACTGTCGACCTAGATACGTCTAACTCCCCACCCCCGGTTTCGCTTCCACACAAAAGCTCTTTTCTGCCATCTCCCCCAGTAGCCTCTACCTCCAGTAGCTCTTGCTCCCCGACCACAGGCCCCAAGCTGCACTCCACTTCGGTATTAAACCCACGCTCCCCCATCATAGCCTCGGAGCCAAGACAATACCCTGGCACGACCATCAGCTCCAGCCTTACTACTTCCTATCCGTCATCCGAGCCGATGACAAGTGTTATCAACCGCCGCTCTCGCTCTAACGACTCTACCAATTACCCACCAGCTGCTAGCTCAGCCGCGACACTTCACTGTTATCCTCATAAGTGCCGCTCCAGTGCTCCCATGAGCCTTCCTGGTACTCCTACCAGGTTCGCACTTGTTCAACTAACCACCCCACTCATTAACCCCCACTCTCATTAGGCATCTCTTTATAGAGTACTCTCGGATCGTCCAGATGAAAACCAACTGGGCCACCATCCAGATTCGTCTAACGCCATCGTCCCTTTATGTGGGAGTGACCTTCATGGTCTTGTCAGTGCCACTCACCCTTCCATTGCCTCGCATCCCCCCACTGTCTTTCCCTCTCTCTGATCGAGTGGGTCACACCAATCCCCCATCTCCGTTGCTACCCTATATCCCTTCCTGCTCCTCAGACATCAACGATCCATACCATAGCCTCAGCATGCCTCCGCTGTTCCCCTCTGCTCCCCTCCACCAACCCTCATCTAATCCTGAAGTGTCACGTACGTACCCTCGCAGATACTCCAGGTTCGTACCTGTATCCCGCCTCCTCGCTCCACCTCCCCACTTACCGCTCCCTTGCCCCTCATGAACCTGCAAACCTTTCCAAATTTCGCCACTCCCTTCCCGCCCCTCACCCCAAACTACGACCCAGATACTCTCCCAAACACCTCCACCCCCACGCCGACCTACTGGCCTTACACTGACTCTGCCCAACAGGTAGGCTACCAGCAATCAGGGTCTCGTTTTTTCCCTGACCGGTGCCCTCCGCACCCGTGGCCACATTGCTAGTCGCCCCAAGGACCACACCGATTAACTTTCACAGACCTATGTCACTGATCGCTCCCCACTCGACGTCATGTCCTTTACTACCTTACACCCTGCCCTCCCTCCTGTCCACCCCGCTTCGACAGATATTCTTAACCTCTCACTTTGCCACATCGTGCCCCCTTCCCTTGTACCGCGTGACACCCCTCCGGCCCACATCAGCGGTACGCTGCACACCCACCGTGTTGATCACCCACAGCGATCCGCCGCGCCTAATGCTAACGCCTCTCTTACTTTCCGTCCCCTACCCAAATCTGCCTGCCTTCCCTCTTCTACTGACGCTCTATCCCCACTGAGGCCCAACTCCTATCACCGCATCGATCCCAATAGTCTTGCACCTGGCATCCATGCTTTGCGCAGGCTGATACCGAAATCCTTCATACTATTTCTCATTGAAGCTCGATTAAAAATTAGAAAAATATCGCATCTGCGGGCTCTGGTGATTACCTCAAACGCTGACAATATACTAGTAACTGAATCCTGGCTGTCAGATGATACCTCGCTTGACCTTGTTCGCATAGCTGGGTATCAATACTTCTCGAACACCCGCCAGTCCAGGCGTGTAGGAGGCTGTTTAGCCTTTGCCAGATGCACTATCCAAGCTGGTGTTATGGACCACCCCCTTCTTCTCCTCACTGAGGGTTTGTTATGGCTATCTATTCACGCCTCCGGCCAGAACCTCCTCCTTGGCTGCGTCTACTTCCCCCCCCCCGGGTCTGGAGCCTGCAAGAATTGACTCTGCCTTGTATGTCTTTAATGTTGCGCTTGACTATCCTGCCAGTGCAAAAATTATTGCGGGTGACTTTAACCTTCATTCAATTTGCTGGTCCTCCTTCACTAGCCCTCCCCTCTCTCCGCCTTTCTTTCCTGTGTCCGTCTTGGTGGATGGACCCGACATGTCTCCTGCCCTACCAGAGGGAACAGAATCTTGGACCAAGTATTCTCCATTAATGTTCCTGATATGACCATCCAGATTACTGATCATTTCCCGGGTAGTGACCACCGAACTGTCAGGTGCAAGTTCAGCTGCTTCAGCTGTTCCCATCCGATGTCATCCTCTCCCCCTGTTCCGACTTCCTACCGCTCCTGTAACTAGCTCTTAGTGCCAATGATAATACGCTCCCTGAACTGGGACACATTTTTGTCTCCTCTGATTCCCTCACCGTTATGAACTCTCTTTACTCCAACCTCCTACTCTGCCTAAGTACCGCCAACCCATGTGCCGATCCAAGCTACAAGTCCAGCAGCTCACGCCTGTCACTTTTAGAGCGTAAGCTGACTAAGCTGCAACTCACCTTCGCTAGATCACACGACTTTAAAATGCTTCTGCGCATAAGCCAGCTACAACTGAAGCTGCGTTGCATAGTCGATTCGCATCTGAGAAGGCAAGAGGCCATCGCCCTAGCACACCCAAACAAAATTGGCTACCTGTCCAACCTGCTTAGTAAAAGGTCCAATCACTCCAATCATACCTCGCCCAAGTTCCTCATCTGTGGCTCATCTACCGCTAACACTCCAGCATCTATTTCTGAGGCCTTCAACGAGCACTTTTCTTCCTCCCTTACAAACTGTCCTGGTATTCCTCCTCCGGCAATCCATCCCTGCACCTCTAGCTCTCTTTCATCGATGCTCTTCACCCATCTTGAAACTGAAAAATCAATTTCCTTCAATAAACCTTCCCCGATACCGAGCCCAGATGGTCCCCCACCGGCCCTCCTCCGTTTCGGCGGTCCTGACCTCCCTCTATTGTTACTTAATGTAAACACCACCTCCATGCTTCACAGTTTCGTCCCACCTCAATGGAAATCCTCTGTTATAATTTCGCGCCTCAAAAAGGGTGCACAACACGACCCAGATAACTATCGGACCAATAACCAAACCTCAGTAGTCTGCAAAATCATGGAGAGAATTATCAAAAAACACATTGTCCAGTACCTCTTATCCAACAACCTGCTGAACCCTGGTCAGCATGGTTTCTTGAACTCCTGTTCCTGCTCTTCCTGCCAGCTTGACTTTCTCAATGTCCCATTGTCTGCTGCAGACGCCGGTAACTCTGTAATCGTCCTGTGCCTCGACATGTCTAAGGCTTTTAGCCGTTTTCCCCAAATGCTTCTGTTAGCCAAAATCCGGTCTCTCGATATAACTGACCCTCTCTTCTCCTAGCTATTCTCTTATCTCACTCACAGATCACAAGCTGTGCTCGTTGACGGCCACTTATCTTCCGCCAAACCAAATACTAGCGGCGTCATCCAAGGCAGTGTCCTAGGCCCATTACTATTCCTTATTTATATCAATGACATTTTCCCTTCTGTTCCACACGGCACCCATTTCCTCGTTGCTGCCGATATAAAAATAGTGTACTTCTTCCTCCCTAATGACCTACCCGTGACTCTGTGCAACATATCGTGGGACTTAATAGTTCTCCAAACTTGGTTCGTCTCGTGGCTCACGAAATTCTCTGCTGAGAAAAGCTTCCTCCTACCTTACAAGTGCACTGTACCAACCAGCCAAAGTTGTCTGGACGGCCTGCCCACCCCCATACACCCTATGGTTACCGATCTTGGCGTACGCTACTCTTGTTTCTTTACCTTCTCAGAACAGGCATCTTTCCAAATCGCTAAAGCTAAGCGAACCCTAGGCCTCATCAATCGATGTTTCTCAATACAGGCCAGTCGCCTCTCCATGTATCTCTCACACGTGAGACCGCTCGTAGAATATTGTCCCATTATCTACAGCCTCTGGCCACGTTCCTCTATTGTATCTCTTCAGAACGTTCAGTGTAATTTCACCAGAAGGCTGTTGGGCGTATCCAAAGCCCTGATATACGGCCGGCGCTGTGAGCTCCTACAAAGCGAGCCTCTATGGATTCGTCGCATGAGGCTCAACCTTATTTTCGCCTTTCAGCTAATCCATAATCAGGCCTACACCTCTTACCCCACTTCATTCGCTGTACCCTGCTCCTACCTGGTCCGACATCGTGCCTTCTCTCTCACTGTCCCTCATTCTAATCTGTCTGAAGTCCCGATTCTTTCTGTCAGCATATTCCAAAATCTGGAATAAGCTCCCCTTAGTTTACTCGGTACCTCCTCACTGTTCGATTTTAGGCGCGCACTTGTGTTATACTTACCAGATCCCAATGCTATATTGCTCACCAATGAGCTCGCCTCCACCGATCTGGCCTTTAAAAGGGGCCTCACACTGTAACTCTACTACCTCTGCGCCACAGACCACTAAGTTCACCCCATGCCCGACATTTCCCCTCTCTCTAGTGCTGTGAACTACGGCCATTGCCTTCCCCGATCCATAGCAAACTTACCTCCTGCCTTCCTAAGATAACGCTATTGCCCACCTAAGTTCTTCTCTTACTCATCATATTCACATTTTTCTCCTCAGTATCCGTTTCTTCTCAGCTGGGGCACACCCAGACTGCGTTTCTCTATCCATTTTCCCTTTCCAGAGATCCTCAATGACGGCTAACCACTTCGGGCACTGTACTTAGCATCCCCCCGGCAAATGCACCTGGATAATATTGCTACACGGTCGTCTACCACTCGCTGTTTCCGTTGGCTCTCCTGTCCATGGTCTCAATTCTTGGTCAATTGTTCCTGGATCACGCATCCCCATCGAGGTCGTTTGGTTCCTTGTATAATTATCAATGAACACTCGTGGTACTCCCAACTGTGCGGGGCGCGGTCAGATCCACCGCTATGGCCGGCGCACATCGGGCTTGCAGGCCGTCTGCAACTATGTGCGAGCGCAATTAGGTTGGTGGATCACACCCTCTGTGTTCACCTCGAAGTGTTTTTCAGGTTGGGTGCCCGGCGCACGGCCAGTCCCATCCACTAGCACCGGTTACGGATGGCACGCTCTAACTTTTCTCGGACTACCGGATCCAGTGCTGTCGGTTGAAAATTGCATGCTTCTCATCCTTTTTCCGCCACAATTTGTTCACTTATAGTTCTTATTATCTTTTACCACTTCCCATTTTTGGCGCTCTGCCACAGTATGCACACCTACCCGTTCTGCCATTCCTCCTATCGCCTCTCTCTCTACATCAACTTTCCCTGCATTGAGCCACTATTGTCCTAACCACTCTCCTCTGCCGACGCTCGCCAACATCTCTTTTTCCACCTGCCGTCATTGCTGGCTTCTATTCTCCATGCGCTTGGTATTACCCTCTTCTACGAATGCCCATTGATAGCATTCTTATATCTGTCTTCCTGTTAAATCCCTCCCTGTTCTCCTTCCTCATGCCCAATGCCATGATGCACCAATCACACACGCACCCATGACCAATCCGCATATTAGAACTTGCCGCTCCAAACTTTGCTTCTTTCACAGTTGCATTTATTATCTAACCACGACAACTATATTTTCCTTTCTTGGTTTCGCAATTCCTCGTGGTTCTTTCCAGTGTCCTGATTAGTATCCACCTGTGCAACTGACTGCCGGCACACAGCTCCCCAGGTCCATTGCCCCAACTGCGTTGCGCACTCACTTTTTGGCCGTTCTGTTCTATTACTGGTTCACTTATCTTGGGGTGTCCTGCTTCTTTCTCCGCCTCCTTCGTGTTTCATCTGCAGTAAAATGATCTGATTGGTGATTTCTTACCTTTGTCTCCTCGGTCATTGCTTTCATCCCTTGATCCGTTTATTGCTCGCTACAGGCATTTTTCTGTTTCTTCCAGTGTGGCCCGCTTTTCCATGTCCCACCGACTGTAAAGACAACGTTATGTCATGGTGTTGTTTTACGGTTCCAAATCGTTTGATCTGTCATTACCCGATTCCTCCGGTCCGTCACCACATGTCGCACCTGCATTGATTAAATAATCAGACTCATTCTCACCTGATCTCTTTGATTTTACCCTTCACCCTCCCTCGTTTATTATTTGCTTTTTATGGCCGGCATCACTTTTGCGCTTCTCCAGTCTTCTCTATCCGTTGATCCACTATGTTATCCCGTCATGAAAAACTTTGTCTGGATTCTCCCAAGTCAATCCTGCACACTTTGATCCAATCCCATCTCCCTCTTCCAATCACTGATACTTTCTCTCCTTGTACTCCACTGCTCTTTGCTCCTGCTCCTCGCATATCAATTTATATATATATATATATATATATATATATATACTGCATCCTGCACTTTTTTGCCGGCTATTTCTCATGCTACGTCATGATGTTCTCTTACAGTTCCAAATCGTTTGACCTGCCACTGCCCGATTCCTCTGGTCTGTCACCACATGTCGCACCTGCATTGATCAAATAATTAGACCCATTCCTACCCGTTCTCCTCGATCCTCTCTTTCATCTTCACTCTTCCATGAACTGCTCCTCACAGTCTTCATCACTCCTCTGCTTCCGCATTCTATTATTCTCTCCGTTGGGCTGCCATGTTCACCTGTCATGAAGTTAATTCACCACGATATTTTAAAGTAAATTCTACAACCATTTGATCTAACCTTACCTACCCCTCCCGAAGACTGATAATTTCTTTCTATAACCCCATTGTTATTGCTCCCGCTCTTCTTATATCTATACATTTATATGATATATATATATAGACTTGCGCATATATGTATATGTGCACGCGCTCTGCATCTTGCAGTTTCTCACCGGCCATTTCTCTTGTTATCATCCCAACGACCTTCATCATATGCATCCATCAATTCTACATCTGTGCCTAACACCTACCGTATCCAATCCTTCCAAGTCGTTTTTTCATCTGATCAATCCTCTACGTCTTGAATTGCCCGCTCTCCGTTTTGCGATGAGTTTTATGCCTCGTCAGCCGACAATCCACGGCAGAGTACCAATACTTCATTGATATCTATTCCACTGCAAGACACCTCACTTTTTTCTCCATCGTTCCTCGCTATTGCAGTTCCTTATACCGATTTCTACCCTTTCTCATGTTTATCAGTTGGCCTTCAGATGTGTTTTCCCGAACCATTCACCAAGTCCATCTGACCTTGACTTTCATAATCACCGGGCACCCATTCAAATTTGCCCTTGAGTTCATTTAAACTCCCTACAATCTCTATGGCGTGCATGCATTTATCCTATTTTTATCTCACTTTATTCCCCCCTTTGAGCCTTTTATCCTATATTTTTATGAGATTTTCCACATTTTCATGAATTATTTCTGTCCATTCCATCACCCGTATCAACAAGATCATGCACACGGCATGCTTCGAACGTCTCCGAAATAATCCAATATTATCATTATTATTATATTATTATATATCAGCCTCACCCGTGCACTCCAGTTATCTAATATGAGCGTGGCAGAAGATGTAGTTTACGAGAGGGGCCTCGACTTCCAAGACCAACTCCTTCGCCGACCCTGTTCCCTTCAATTAAGGGCACAATAAACGATAGACAGTTTCATCTATCTGACTGAGTTCTCAACTTTAGACTACCTATGTCCATTTCTTTAATGGATCAAACAAATTGAAATGCCATCAATTTCAACCACTTTGCTTCCACCTACCCCCGTAGTTTCCGTCTCTCTTATGCCTCGTCCTTTACTGGTTTTTATTTGCCTCCATTAACCGTTGATCCACAGCAGGGGCGCACCCTGACTGCTCCCTTTTATCTGCTCTCCTTTTCCAGCTCTCTCCTTACTTGCCTTTCACCCTCAACGTTTGTATACGCGCCTGGATAACGCCGCTGTTTGATCGATTATCAGCCGCTGGCTCCGTCCCCTGGAACCCCTTGGAACCTGACCGTCCGACCGCCGAACTTATATCTCATGCTTTCACAGTTGAACTACGCCCCACATGCATAACCATCAATGAGCATTGGTGCCATTCCCAACGGTGCGGGGCGCGGTCAGATCCACCGCTATGGCCGGCGCACATCGGCGTGCAGGTCGTCTGCAACGATGTGCGAGCGCAATTAGGTTGGTGGATCACACCCTCTGTGTTCACCTCGAAGTGTTTTTCAGGTTGGGTGTCCAGCTCACGGCCAGTCCCACCCACTAGCACCGGTTGCGGATCGCACGCTCTAATGCCTTCAGCTGCAGACCGCATGATCCAACCATCCTTTCTCGTCGCTGTACGCCCACCTATCGCTCTTATCACATCCATTTTTCGTTCTTCTATGGTATGCACACCTACCCATTTTGTCCTTGCTCCTATCGACTCTCGCTTTGCCACCTCCCATTCCGCGTCACTATCGTCCCAACCACATTACCCTGCCGACGACCGCCAGTATTTTATTTCTTCCCCAATGTCGGCGTTGCCGGCTTGTAGTACCTATTCATTTGGTATCACCTTAGGCCTATAAAGCTCATTTATCGCATGCTTACGCCTCACTGCCTACTGTTCTGTCAAACCCTCCCTCGTTCTCCCTTCTTATGCCTAATACCATTACACACCAGCCCCACCCGCAGCCATGACCAATTATCATATTAGAACTGCCGTTCCAAACTCTGCATCTCTCACAGCCACAATTATTATCCAGTCACTAACACTCTATTTTCCTTGCCTGGCTCCGCGATTCCTCAGTGGATCCTTCCACCTGGCATTGCTCCAATTAGTATCGTCCATTTGAATCCACTTGTACAATTTCCTGCTTGCACGCAGCTCCTAATTTCCATGTCCCCTACTCCGACGCACATCCATTGTTCATGCGATATGTTCGTCCACCGGTTTACCTGTCCCGGTGCCTCTTTCCTCCCTGCCTTTTTTGTGTTCCACCTGCAATGAAATGATCTTACTGGTTATGTCTCACCTGCCTTTTTCGGCCCGTGCTCCCATCTCCTGTTTCGTCTAATGTTTGCCACAGGCATTTTATGCGTGCCTTTTGGACCGTTATGCTTTTTCACTTGACACCTAATGTAAACTAACTGTTTCGTCATGGTTCTCATTCACGGCTTCAGTCCGTTTGATCTGCCATTACCCTCTGGTACCCCTTTTGCTCATTTTTTCTCCCACGCTGTTTGCCGTCACAGCTGCTGCATCCTGCACCACGGGCGGTTTCACCTCCCGGGTAACTTTCTCCACTTTGTATGCACGACCGCTCTGCGCTCCTTAGCCATCTCCATCGCCACCATCTTCCGGCAAAAATGTAAGCCCATTTATTAATGCTCCCCCATTCCTGACCGACACCACATGTCTCACCTACATAAATCAGGTTATTTGATCTGTTCTTACCCGTTCTCCACGATACTTCCCTCCATCTCCTCTTTTTGAACCGTTCCTCAGTCGTCGTCTTTTCTGTGCTTCCGCGTTCCCCACTCTTTCTGTTGATCCGCCAAGTTCACCTGTCATGAAGATAATTCACCACGATATTCCAAAGTTAATTCCATAAACATTCGACCTTACCTAACCTGCCCCTCCTAATAACTGATAATTTCTTTCTAGGACTCCATTGTTATTGATCCGGCTTCTCTGATATGTATATATATATATACAAACCAGCGCACATATCTATATATGCATTCGCTCTGTATCTTGCAGTTCCTCACAGGCCATCTCTCTTGCTATCATCCCGCTGACCGCCATGATAAGCATCCATTCCTCCTACATCTATAACCCACATCTACTGTGTCCACTTCTTATGAACTATTTATTTCACCAGATTCACCTTTTATGTCTTGCTTTGCTCGCTCCCTGTTTTACAATGAGTTTTGTGCCCTTTTCGCCGACCATCTATTGCAGAGTACCAATTCTTCGTTGCTACCTAATCCTTTGCAGTGAATCTCAATTTTTCCTCATAGTCTCCCGCTATTACAGTTTATTATGCTGATTTCTAGCCTTTCTAATGTATATCAGTCAGCCTTCAGATGTCCCTACACTGACCAGCCTGATCCCCATCTGACCTTGACTATTCGCACTCACCGGGCGTCCATTTGAATCCGTCCATGAATCCATTTAAACTCAGTACATTTTCTTTGGTGTGCATACATTTGCCTAATTTCATCCCACGTTATTCCCCCTTCTGAGCCCGTTTTTCCAACTCCTGTAGTGGAAGTTTCTACCTTTTCAAGGGTTTTGTCCGTTCATTCCATCATTTGTCAACAGTTAACCATGCACCTGGGTATGCCTCGGACGTCTCCGAAATAAACCATTTTTATTATCATCATTAAATGCTGTGCTCAGATGGGCAGAACGTTGGCATTACACACTGAATCTGGCCGAATGTCAAGTCCTGACCACCAACATTGACGAAACGAGAAGTATTCCTTTTAAAACAGTTTCGGAGGTAAACGACCTAGGTGTGATAATCAGCCGATAACACAACGATCTCGACGCTCGATTGGTCTGGGCCAATTTTTTCCTGTGGAATATGAACTGCGGTGAACTTGAGCGTTACTTTCGGATTTTTGAACTCCCTCGCTGCCTCGATCGTATTCTCGTTTAGGCGGTATACCATGTAGTTTTTCCCTATTTGTATTTCTTAGTCTGCCCACTTTCATGGGTAAAATGTTTGATGTCACAGGAAGTGATGAAACCGTACCCATGCACCAGATGAGGAGCTCACCTGAGAGCGGGCCGTGTCCTAGCCCTATCTTGAAGGACTCTCCAGAGGCCGTGGATATAGAAGATCTGAGGTCAAGGATAGCAGCCCTTGAAGCGGGGAAAATCGGTCCTAAAACTTTACTGGAAGCCACTTTCCCCATATCACCTAAACAGGCCATGGCGGTATCAGATCGACTAGTTTAAGGTACTGCTAGGAAATTGCAGGCTTCAGCAGCCAGCGCCAAACGAGTAATTATATAAGGCAGAGCTCCAAGAGGTGCAAATCCAACACACCTAGTCCCGGATATAACCAGAATACCCGGGAAGTCGCCTCTGGACCCTGCCAATCGCTCCTGGCCAACCTCCAGACGGCACAAGCAAATATCGTGTTTAACCCTGGAATTCTCTTCTAGAGAACTGAGCGGCCTGATCGCGCAGGAAGCGATGATCAAGAAATCCTATACTTGGGTGCACTGTGTGGCACTTGACCGCCCATTTCACGCTTGTCAGGCGACAAAGCTGCGGATTGTCTCGTCCGTAATGGCAGACCCCAAAATCGTGAGTGTCGCCAGTGGTCTGTCTAACTAGACTTGAAAATACAGGGCGGTCGAACTCTGGGGGTCCCGGTGAGTTGGATTCATCTGCAGACACCACGGTCCGCACAGTTGTTCAAAATCCCCTCTCAGCCCCGGTGGCCTCCAGCTCACCCAGTATGAATAACTCTGGGGGAAGTAAGGATGCTGCTGAAGCAACTATCCAAGTGAACTAAAATTTAAAAGACAGAGGAAGGATGTGCTGAGAACTGCTAAGAAGAAGCCCCAGTTTTAACCAACGTTTAAATCCGGCCAACAAGAGGGAATTCTTAGGTCATCCATGTCCCATTCTTACAAAACATCCGAAAGAGGAGCCCATTCTATGGGGGATAGGAGGCGTAAGCCATTTAATGGGTACTACTCCGCTCAACATGGCGCACACAGCAATCGACTCCCACAGTATAGCTTTTTCGCTCAGGAGCATCTCAACCCCGTCCCCGGAGGGCGATTCCCCCTCTTGCCCGCTGAGCTGGGTACCTCGGAAGTCCCCTCTTGCACCCCCATCATCCCTTATGTCGGTGCCGGCCTTTGTGGGGAAGCCTTCTCTGAAGACGATAAACCCTTTTCTATTATAATTTCTGTTTCTAGTGAGCAGCCACTAAAAAGCCTGCATGCTATTTGCCTCAGTCTACCGAACAAAATGCTGGAGCTGAGACACTCAGCAGCGGACACGAAACCCCACATCATTTCCATCACGGAGATCTGGCTTGCACCAGACTATCGTGACGGCGGAGAAGGAGTACCGGGTTACCCCCTTCTCCATCATGGTTCAAGAATAAGGCGTGCTGGTGAAGTAGCTCTCTGCATTATCGACCTCCTACCCCCGGGCGTCTCCCCTCGGTACATTTCATCAGCCATGATGGACTTTTTGTGGGTAATCTTCCACTTCTGCCCCTCCAACACTTTACTTCTGGGTGTGGTTTACAGCTCTCCGTCTAGATCACAAGCTGATTTACTCTTGAGGGCAGAGTTTCTGAAACCCTCAAGATATTTCACTCTTTGAGTCACCTCCTTCTTATGGGGACTTCAAAGCTCCCAGGAGTGGACCGGAAATACCTTAGCGCCGACAGCCAGTATGGCAAGGCTTTGGTAGATCTACTGGCCGAGCAGTTCTTGACGCAGAACGAGGCCTGTCCCACCAGGTTCAGAACGGGTGAAATCTCATCACTTCTAGACATCGTTGTAACCAATTCCAAACTCGGCGTAGATGTCGTCAATCTTCCAACACCTCTGGGTAAGAGGGACCAGTCAGCACCCTCTTTCAACTATATAGTGAAGTGGCCGACTATATTTTCCCCATGCGGACTGGTTCACCCGTTTGAGCGAACGGATTTCCAAACGATGGGTTCCTACATCAGAAGCGAACTAAGCGACATATCAAACAAGATAGACATGGAAAAAGCAACAAGCTGCTGAAGCAATATGTTCTGAAGGCAGACATTCTATGTGTCTAGAATCCGTCAGATCCTAGGGGTAAAGCGCATCTGCCATCACCAGTTAGAGACCTTCTCGACCAACTCTATCAGCCGCTCGCCAGGTACCAAGCTGCATCCATTCCGGCCGATGCAGAAGCTTTCAGATACGTCCGGAACCTTTGTAGATCCAAGATTAAGGAGCACTTCAAGAAACTACAGAAAGAAATCTCAGGCCGGACGAGTACGAACCCATATTTTCTCAATAAACACCTGCTCCGGGGTCGAGAATCAGGGTCATCGGCGCTCGCTCTGTCGCCTTCTGATGGCTGTCCTGTCACCTCTCCTTCTGATGTATCAGAAGTTTTCAGAGCCCATTTCTTGCCAGTTTTCAGCTCAAAAGTGGTGCTTGTGTGTGACCACCCATATCTTCAACCAAAACAGCTAGTCATACCATTGAAGCACTTCACAGTGTCTCACGTAGAAGTGGAGGATGAAGTTCATCTTCGCATTCCTAAGGGCTCCGCCTCCATCCTTGCAGCATCATACGCTATGTTCGTTCAACGGTGCATAGACGAGGGAAAATTTCCAAACTCATGGAAGCGTGTTGTAATTGTCCCAACTTATAGGAAAGGAGATCAGCACCTTCCCGGAAGTTGTAGGTCAATAAGCCTCACCAGCGTCCCCAACAAGGTCTTCGAGCCCATCGTAAAATGCGAAATCTTGACACGGTTGCGCAAAATGGCTTGCTGTCTCCAGCACAACATGGCTTTCTCCCTGACAGGTCATGCACCACCAACACGCTGACCTTTGTGGATAGCCCGACACAGGCCCATGATGATGGCTGGATATCCGCATTCATTGATTTCGCCAGAGCCATCGACGGTGTCCCGAACATTCCGCTCCTGTACAATCTCAGGATGTACGGCATCTCCAGCCGCCCACTGTTCCTTAGTAACGGCTTTTTAGAAGACCGAACTTTCTCGGTTCATGTGTATACGTCTCAGTCTCGACATGCGCCCACCGATAAAGGAGTCCCTCAGGACTCCGCCCTCGGTCCTCTTCTGTCCCTCTTTCAAATCAACGGCCTCCCTGATGTGGTTCCGGTTAGCATAGCGATGTACGCAGTTGACGTCACAATCTGGGACGGATGCAAATGCTGTGTAGTCAGCCGCTGACTCGGTCCGACTTTGGTCAGCTGACTGGGGCCTCCCAGTAAAAGATGGCAAATGTTCGAGCATGTCATTTGCCGGTGCTCCGGCCCATCTCTTCAAGATAAGTGGGAACCCAAAAATCCCTATAGTGGATAAATATAAGATCCTTGGTTTCTGGCCGAGCAGTAGTGGCTCATTCCCCTCCCACAAAGAAGAAGCTAGTAGAACTGCCTTTCGAGTTCTAAACCTTATCAGACGAGCCTCTCCGATGATCTCCAAGGAGGACTCCTATCTTCTATGTGGAACCTTTATTCGACCTATTTCAGTATTCGGCTGCGGGATGGTACGGACTGGCCTCATCAGGAACCGGAACATCTTGAAGCGGATTCAAAATAAAGCTACTAAAATGGTACATGGCTTTTGCCATACCACCTACCCGGTTCGTTTACCATCACTTAATCTCTACCCCCTTGAGACAAGCCGTATTAGGAGAAACCCATTCCTAGTGCATGATCCTTCCTTAGCGGGCCTAGTGGGTCAGTTTTTCACTCGTCCGAACCTGTAGACCCTGCTAGGACACACGAGGAAACTCTTTAAACCCCGTCCAAGTACTTTCGTTAGACAACATTTCTCGTCCCGGGCAATATCTCCATGGAATAGCCCTCCACGGGAGGTAATGAATGCCTCCTCAAAAGAGGCATCTGGGACCGGACTAGACAAATGGTTAGGACTATTGCCAATGCTGGCCGATTCTCCGAGCGCCCTCGAGTAGATTATTCTCGACCATATTTTCACTTTCCTCTTCAGTCCGATATACTTGTACATGAAATCATTTATAAATAGATCCATTTTGCTTCCTCTTACGAATTTATATGCAAATCACTCTTCTGTGCAAGTTTTAAAACAACAAAAATAGCAAGGATGCATTGATGTATCCATATTTATGTTGTCCGACTCATGTGCTACATGGGAAACAATTACTTTTATTTTCATGTGGCTTTTGCGAAAACGGTTGCTCCCTTGTTGTCGAGTTTCGCCATTCCAGCTCGATGGCACTGGAGGAAAGAAGATACATACAAGAGCCTGGAACATTTGGACTCAAGCTTTGCCCCGGCGAACTGCTTCAATACTTCAAAACAACTGAACTGAACCGGATTGAACTGTGGTCAGATCAGATCAGGTCACGGGAGCTGTGGCTTTGGCCAGAGTACTTCCAGGTTCTTGTACTCGAGATCTGCAATGCATACACGGTGCTTCGACTGCCAAGTGGTCCGAATGTTGTGGTTGTTGAGTGGTGGACTGCAGGGTTCAGAATGGGAAGCAAGTTCGCTCCCGGACAATCGGCAGTCGCGCTGGATAAGCAGGATCACTCTCTCAACTGGCTGCCATTCTCACCCTAGACAATCCCCGTGAGGACATCTGAATGATTAAAAAGGCCGCAGTTTGCTGTATTTTATTGCTTGACGGGTAAACATGTAATTTGTTTCGGAAAAGAAGGGAGTGGGAGAGATGTAAACTGAGGGTAAGCTCGTTCGGCCAGCCATAGTCCGGGACAACCTAGTCCCAGCGGTCATCCAGCCGTCGTTTAAACAAGACTACGCTATTCGCTGTTACCACATGGGGTGGCAGTTTGTTCCGCGGGTTTGTAACGTGGTGAGAAGAAACAAGCTCTACGGCTTCTGATGGACCTATGTTTCATCATTTTGTGTTCGCGTCCATCGAACGTCGGGTTTTGCTCGAAACTAATACAGGCCTGTCGGTTTCGCGTAACCGGTGGAGCTGTTTGAAGGTCTCTATCAGATTCTTCCTTGGGCATCGCCTGTTGAGCGAGAACAGGTCCAGTGCTTTGAGGCGCTCTTCGTATGTCCTGCCCACCAACACATTGATAATCTTAGTAAATTGTATCTGGAAGGTTTCCGACAGCTGTTTGTCCCTGACTAATTTCGTTGCCCAGGCCTGGACGCAATATTCCATGTTTCCCGTTTCACTCTCATTTGTGGCTAGGATTCGACGAAATACACTCGGCAGTGGTAGATGCGTAACTAATGTGCACTCCATCGAAGGACCTTTGGACCCTCGATTGGCAGTGGCCATTACCTGTCCTGTGCGCGCTGAACTGAACTGATGTGGGAGGTAACATAACCCGAGCAGCCAGGGTGCTGGTGAGAAACCAACGAGTTCAGCAGAATGCAGCTCTCAGCTCCTAGGCCCCGGCCCTGACAATAGTAAAGAAGGCAAGTGCGGGGTTAGCAAATAGTTGTAATTGGAGACGTGCTGGAAGATGAAAATTGGCAGTACTGTCCGAAGGTGGAGGACAGTGTGACCCTTTTCAGTCTGGATGTTATGCCAACTTCTATAGAGATGGACTGGGAATCGTCGGAAGTTCTGGATCGTCAGCCGACGTCATGCACACCAGTGAGGAAGACCGATGCAAAAAGCTTGTCAACATCTCAGGCTTTGCGCCTGAGTGTAAAGAAAGTTTGAGCAATGCGTAGCCAAGTTTGCAACGGATCCCGAAATCAAAAGACGATTATCCGTGATATTCTACGATACTAGATTATTACATGAACAATGGCATCAAAAACATGCAAACCTCAATAATACGATCACAAGGACTCAACAACGAGAAACCGAAAAGCAGCGTGTGAGCAAACAGCACGTGCGTTACGCAGGTCCTGAACAAGGATGTGCCAAAGTAGCGCTCTGGGAGCGAACAAACGAAAATTGGTCCATAAAAACAACTAGTTCGTAAAGACAAGTCAATAGTGTAGGCAAATGAGTGATGTTAGGAAAAACACTGAATCGCGAGGGTTAAAGGGGTTTTTCAACTACCCGTTGTTACACTGAGAACCAGACGGGAGTAAATAATAAGTGACGGAGCAAAAGCGGTGGTGCGCTGTACTAACGCACGTAGTATAAGAAACAGATGGACGGAACTCGCCAAAACCGCCTGGGGAGCACAAAGCGTCAACAGCTGGCGTAACGGAAACGTGGCTTTCTAAAGAAGACCGTGTGCCGGGCCTAATAAGTAAGGGTTTTGCAGTCTATATGAAGGATAGGGAACACGACCACTTTGATGGAGGAGCAGCCATCCCCATTAGGTCAGATACAAACCATCTTAAGTCCCAGATCAAGATACGCACTCGGAATGTCCGGTTGAGCGCCATTACGATCATCCTTCCAGGCAGAACGGTTAACGCTCTCTGTGTCTACAGGGCACCATGTAAAAACCGCGAAGGGGATGTTTTTTTATCGCGGACTTTGGCTGAAATAGTTAAGGACACGCACAGGACCCTTATAGTAGGTGACTTCTATCTACCGCACATCGACTGGAAGTCTGAGGTCTGCGTGTCGGGATCGGAGGAGCAAAACTATTTAGAATGGCTGCATGCCGATGCGCCGCACCGGCATATTAGGGAAAATACCAGGTACAGGACTGGATGCCTTCCATCCGTGCTGGGGCTAGCAATAACGAACCTCCCCAACGATGTGTCTGGGTTTCATTACTGTGCACTACTGGGCAAGAGTGACCGGGTGTGTCAAAATCACCCCTTGAATGCGGCAACCCAAGGTACTCTCAAGGCTGCTCAGACATTTCGGCAGTATGAATGTAGATAAGCTTCGTAATAGGGCAGTGGGTTTGACCTAGGACACGATAGGGGAGCTGCTGTCGAGGAGCGCTAGCAGGTCCTAAAGGGATCCCTGATTGCCCTGGAGGAGGAGTTCGCACCCTTGAAACGAATGAGTGGGGAGGGCAAACCTATGTGGTGGAAAGCTGCAGTAGTCAAGACCAGCAGACGTAGAAACCGCAGCTGGAACCAGTACAAAGCTTCCGGCAGTCGGCCAGCCTAGAACCGCTAAACAAAGCTGAGAAACGAGACAGTGAGCCTCCTGAGAACTTCCAAGTTGGAAGTTGAGCTCAAATTGGTCCAGCGTGTAAGACAGCAGCCGAAAAAGTTTCACAGCTATGTGTGATCGAAAGGCTAAACAAAGAACACCATAGGTCCACTATCCACCAAGGATCACGACATTATCACTGACGACCAGGGCTAAGCAGATTCCCTGGAGGAATACCTTGGTAGTGTACATAGGATAGATAGTAGGGCACGGGTAGATCTGGCCCTAGTGCATCCTGCTCCCCAGTTAAACGAGCTAAATCTCTCAGAGGAAATCGTGCGTAAGTACCTACAAGAATTAAACAGCCACAATTCAGCGGGCCCAGATGAAATCCACCCAGCTATCATCAAGTCGTTGGCGGATATCATAGCTCCATCAGTACGCAGGCTGTACAGGTCCACGTTGGATCAGAGTAAGCTGCCTCAGGGCTGGAAAGTCGCGGCAGTCGGGGCAATATATATGAGTGGAGCAAAGTCGGCTACGGATAACTACAGGCCGGTGAGCCTAACTGGCATCCTATGTATAGTCCTTGAGATCATTTGTGCCCACATCTGCCAGCACTTATCACAGCACTCAACGCTAAGTCCGGCCCAGCATTGATTCCTGAAAAATAGATATTTTCTGACCAATCTCTTGTGCTTCCTAGATGGAGCAACTGGACGACTTGACGAAGGTGGGCAAGCTGAGGTATGTTACACTGACTGTATCAGGGCATTCAACTCCGTTAATCATCGTCTTTTGCTGTGCAACAAGGAGACGTTCTGTATACGTGGGCCAGTATATAGGTGGCTGGCGGACTTCCTCCCCCAAAGGACTTCTTACGTCAAAGCAGGGGACAGGTGCCCTAGTTTGCTGAATGTCACGCGTGGTGTACTTCAGGGATCCTTCCTGGGCCCAATGCTACTTTCGGTGATCATAAACGACTTGGCATCTGCCCTTCGATCCCCCGGTTTATTTTGCGGATGATGTGATGATTGTTGGATCTGAGGATAGGATGGACTTGGCAGGGGTATAGGTACTGTCTTGGATTGGGAATACAAGTGAGAATTGGCCCTGAGCGCTGGAAAAGCCATTTGTTGTCAAGGGCAACGGAAAGCCTAACTGTCGCTCATGATCATGGGCTGTTCACCATAGAAGCAGCCAGTAGGGTTAACGACCTTGGGGTCGTCATGAACAGTGAATTTAAATGGTCGGGGTAGTGCAACGCTGCCGCATAAAAGGCTCGTGGTGAGCTCCTTAGACTGCGATCAGCTTTGTCCTGTAGGCAGCCGGAGATATTCGTACCTATTTATATGGCTATCGTACTACCCCACTTAGAAGGTAGCGTGCAGGCTTGGACAACCCTCTACAAAATGGAGGCTGCCTGCCTACATAAGGTTCAACATCTCGCCACTCGGATGGTTGAAGGGCAGATGGGTATGGCGTACGAGCAGACGCTCTGTGATATGAATCTTTTTCCGCTGGAAAGGAGGAGACTTCGAGGGGATCTTATAGAGACGCCCAGAATAGCGACGAGCCTTTCTGGCCCTAGACCAGATAGTCTTTTCCAAGTGGCTTTAGATTTAAGAAAAAGGGGGCATGAAAAGAAGCCGATAAAAGCCCGGGCTGAGTTGCCGACCAGATTGTACTCCCTCAGCAACAGGGTAGTGAACAGCTGGAACGGTCTGCCTGGTGGAATAATAGATCTGCAGACCGTCCAATCCTTCACAGGTGCCCTAGATCGCAAGTGGCACGAGGTGTTTCCTCTTAGTGAGCTTTGAGTATGTTAACTAGATGGATGACGGGTAGCACTTTTGTCCTTCTGGAGCATGTTTTAATAGACTTTTTTGCTCACTGCATACCGTCTCAGTGAACGCTCACGATGCATAATGTCTCTCGCAAGCCATAGTAAGGCTGCATATGGAGTACTGCGTGCAGGCCTGGGCACCGTACTACCAGAAAGATATCGACTGTCTGGAGAAAGTGCAACGGCTAGCCACTAGAATGGTGGCTGGGCAAAGGGGGTTTAACTACACAGAGCGTCTCCATGCCCTACACCTGTTCTCGATGGAAAGACGGCGCATTCGCGGGGATCTGTTAGAAACCTTCAAGGTAATGAAAAGACTGTCAGGAATAAGACGAGATGACCTTTTCTCTCTGATCCCCGAGAGAGGCACAAGGGGGCATGGCCTTAGATTACAAAGGAAGCATTCGAGGCTCCAAATTAGGGCGAAGTACTTCTCAAATAGAGTGGTACCCTATTGGAATAAGCTCCCGGAAGAGGTCATAAATACCACAACCGTGAGGGCTTTTGAGAAAGCAGTGGACCTGTGTTGGGTGGCAGTATACCCCGAGTTATGTTAAGCAGCTTCTAGGGTCAGATGCAATTTACTTATTGATTCCACCTAAATCTGCCCGGGCTGACACTGCAAAAAATTTCTGCCTTTCAGAAAAGGAAAATCACGCAGTGTTGGGAGCTACGGAAACGCGCCGACAGCACAAATATCTGGACATACGATTGGCTCTAGCCACACCAAGTCCTGTTCAAACTGAACTGAACTGAAGTTGATGTGCAATGAGGTTCTCCCTTGCCCTCTCGTTTTTAGTGGGATTCGACGAAATACACTGCACAGGGGTGGGTGAATAACTGGTATGCATACCATCGAAAGGGTTCTGGACGCTCGATTGGCCGTGGCCATTACCTGTCTTGTGCAAATTGCACTGAACTGAACTAGACTGGAGTTTGGCGCGACAACTAGTGTTCCGCGCTACGCAGAAATGACGACTGTTGAGCCCATTGATTTGCTGCAAAAAAACTTGGAGCTTGCGAAAGAGCAATTGAAAAATGTGAATGAAGATATTAAAAGAATAACCGGCCGAGATCCATCAGACGATAGGTGCGGAATTTTTGATTTTGCTTCATTTCTAGGTATCTCCGTCGAATCGCAGAAACCAGTGATCGGCGGCCTAACTTTAGGCCCGTCTTGAAGACTCAGAATATAAGGTCGGTGCTATTTTTGAACAAGAATGCGTTTTCTATGTAGCTCTTCACCAGCTCGTTCAGGGTGTTAGGATCTGGTCAAGATCGGCCTTCCGATTTTAATATTTTCCTCCGCTTTGTCAGTTCATGTTAACGTGAACGCAAATTAGGAATAATTTCTAATATGAAGTGCGGTTTTGGTCAATCGACTACAACAGTGTTATCCCAGGAGTACACTCCTTTATTACATGTAAATTGAGTTACGGAATCCAAAGACAGTAGTGTTTGGTTGTGGGGGCGGTCATGTAAGAACCAGTCCGTTGATCCTGATTTCAAGGGGCTGGAGGTTGTAAGTGGGTGGGAAGGCGGAAAGGGAGAGTTTCATAGTACAACGGCCTCGGGAAAGAAGAGGCTGAAAGACAAGTACGATATCCAGCGACAGAAACCTGTTAGGGACGACTAGCTGCCCGAGTATGTGATGATCGGAAAAATGTTTTAGGAAGAGGACGGGCTAGTCACTGCGGCTTAGAAATTAAAGAAGGGTCGTCGATCAGCCGGATGACCTTCCATTGAACCTTCTCAGGAAGGAAAAGAGGCAGAAGAAGCCCCACCCCACGTGACTGCAGTATGCAAGTGCCAGGCTGATTTGAGCATTCTGCAGCAGTGGATGGGTTGGTTCAAAGAATTGTCTGGTGCGAAACAAAAAACCGACACAAAAAGCCAGCTGAGATAAAAAGCGTCTAAACATAGGGGAGTTATAGATAAGCCAAAAAGCAAGGTAGAACCTGCAGAATACAGCGCAATTGAGTCAATAAATGTGGATAGAGTGAGTTATGTTTTCCAAAGAAGTTAAAGAACAAGTTTTAGAAGCATTACATGGAACACGCACCGCCGACCAACAATAATGGTTTTCTTAGACTTGAAAGGCGCCTTCGATTCGGTTGATCGAACAGCGCTGTTCAGTGATCGCCAGCGAAAAGGTATACCCCAGAGGTTCGTGAGCCTACTGAGATCATTGTATTCCCATACTTCTCGCCATGTAACAGTTTACGGTGAACTATCCGGTCGGTTCGAAACGACCGGTGGTGTTCGACAGGGATGCCTTTTGTCTCCATTCCTGTTCAACTTCGTCATGGACGAAATAATGGAGAGTGCTTTGCAAAATCTTCAGGATGTAGGCGTCAAACTAGGAAATAGTGTAAAGCTGTTTGACCTAGATTACGCAGATGACGTTGTCTGCTTGTTCGAATCCATGGGACATGTTCAACGTGCACTAGATAGACTCGCAAAAGTTGTAGCTCCATTCGGCATGCGATTTGCACCTTCAAAGTGCAAGGTGATATCACAAGACTGGGTGTCCACAGTTTCGAGCTTGATGCTCGATGGGGATGTGCTGTCAGTTGTCGACCACTTCACTTACCTCGGCAGCAATGTGACCACGGATGGGAGCACATTAGTAGAGGTGAGCACGCGTATATCCAAGGCTCGAGCGGCGTACGCTGGACTGAAGCACTTGTGGCACCGACCTGAAATTTCACTGAAGTTGAAAGGTCGTGTATACTGTGCCACGGTGCGTTCAGTTTTGTTGTATGGTTGCGAAACTTGGAGTCTGCGTGCTGACGATATTCATCGTCTTGAGGTTTTTGACCATCGATGTTTGCGCAGTATCGATAGGATTGGGTAGGATAGCCGAGTGAGCAATGCTGAGGTCAGAAATCGAGTATTGGGTATTAATTCGGAGAACGTTCTGTCACAGCGTATGCAGCTTAGTAGACTTCGTTGGTTGGGGCACGTTTTACGTATATCAAACACACGTCTACCATACCGTGTCAATTATCCGCACCTACTAGGGAGTGGAAGAAACCACACGGAGGTCAGCAGATGACGTGACAGCGAGGAATCAGGTAATGTACAGCGAACTTAGGAAAAGTAGGTGCTTCACGTCTTCGTCATTGGGGTCCAAAAGATCCACCTACCAGTTGGCTGGAGATACTGAAGGATATGGTTGCGAACCGCGAACAGTGGCGATTGTGTTGTGACTTTCTGTCGAATCAGAATGATTGATCTATGTGCGTTTGTACAGTTAGATTGTGTATTCCGTGTGTTGGCTACTATTGCATTCTTTCCTTTTCCCACCCGTGTAGATCCACTCGCTGCTCATCTTGCATATTCTTGCTTTCTAATTCGACGTGCAACATGGTGATAAAGGCAGTGGTCAGTGGGGTTTACCCTGCTGTTTAACGCTGTACGATGAAGATGATGATGAAGAATCGATTGTTGTACCGATATACAAGTAGGGTGATAATTCTTCCTGTGAAAATCGCAGAAATTAGCATCATGAGTATTTTATTCATTACTCTTCCTGGTGTTATTCTGTGCCAGTTATGCAGCGCTCGCAAACAATGTAGGAGTGGAAATTCGAGTGTCCAGGGCCGTGTTGACTGTCTATCGTTCGCCGGATTCTGGAGCAGATGTGGTGTTCGAATGCTTCATTACTCTTACTGTCAATTTTACTCTTGGAGGTCTGAACCTCACCGCCAACGGTGAACTTTGCAGGTCCATAGCACTCTCACTCGGCACGTTATCTCGCTTGATGTACCGTGACCTTATATTGTGCTCCAGACCATAAAGTAATGATAGCTGGCACGTAGTCTTAGTTGGAGTATATGTTGCGCACGCACCCAGGCAGACCTCACTGCGCAAAGCTCGTCGCCGCTGGTGGAGGTTGAAGGAGTAAAGACGTTCAATCCACAAACTAACTGAACGGCATAAGGGGTCTAACTAATAGGCTCGACCTTGTAGAGTTTAATCCAAGCAGTTGAAATATTGAAGGGGTACAGGTAGGTTTTGTGACCAATGGTGCTCTTATGTCCACACACTCGCCATCTGCTTTACGTTACTAGCCACCTCTTTTGCGTGTACATGATTGTTTTAGTTTTGAAATGCGGTTCCTATTGAGATGGCCACCAGAGCATGTGCGTGGTTAGTGGTTGTTCAAACTGGTCTGATCTAAAACACAGCAGGAAGAAAAATACCTGAAGTTCCACGGTCACGATTGTTATTTATTTGCATGCGGCTGTCAGATCACTTTCAGTATTCCCTATTGATGAACATACCAGAAAAGTTCATCCCAACTATTGTTTACATTGAAAAAAACGTAGCCCAGTCCATATTTATGGTAGCCTTTCGTTCTGCTTCAACATACGAAATAGTATTCGCCGGTCTTACCAGTCAGCCCCATTGTGGTTCGTGTAAAGCAACTTACATCCTAGTTTTGACAAACTATCTGTACCGGCATAAGCAAACGATATTCAGTGATTATCAGCTTGAACACTTCAGTCTCACGTTGGCTGTATTCCCTACCAAATGGAGGGTGTTGGTCGAGTAGTTTTGAGTGTTTTTCTGCCACTTCGCAGATCAGAGTTTCGAATATTGTCACCGTTTGCCCCTTTAATGGTGGATAGTAATGTGCTGTTGTCTGGCTCGTTTTGACGCCTCGCCTGTTGGAACCTTGTGTGATTTGCCACTCTAAGTCTCAGGGTCATTTTGCTGGTTGTTTATAATAGTGTAGTGGGCCTACACGACTATAGAGTATATCCTCCCACGGCACTCATCCTCAAGTACGTAATAAAAGCTTCGCTTTGTGATACAATTTTTAATGAATATAGCCGGGTTGCCTTTATGCGTTTGAATCCCTAAGATGCAATGACTTTTCGTTATAATTCTTTCCTCATTAGAACGCTACCGACGTTGACCAATGACGTTGAAAAGCAGAAGCCCGCAGATGATGATTTACAGGTAAGTTGTAAGTTCTCTCGTGAGTCAGCATTTTTAAATTGCTGACAATGTGGCTGGAAGCAAATTATTTTATTGTGATACAAAAAATCCACCTTATACACTAATCAGAACCACCATCCTTTACATGAACACAATTCACTGAGGTGTTTGGTAGTAGTTTTTTTAACCTACTACGTGTTTGAGCCTGATTGTACTAAAATAGATATACACGATTGTCCCAAAGCCCATTGGTTTATTAAAAATGACCGGCAACCAGACCCTGAGACCTGGAGTGGAAAACCACATAAGGTCCCAATAGGTCAGGTATAGTAAAGTGCCGACAACAGTGGATTACTGTCTAACACCAAATATCAGTATTCATTGTTTCCCGGCTATCATACAGCATCTATTTTAAATTGATGTTTGGCGTGAGGTATGGCCTATATTTTTTGCGTCCCGACTACGTAGACATGTAATTTCCAATTCTCGTCATTCTGATTATTGCTTTTCTTGCACGGATTATCCTTCTAATCCCAATATTACAAGGAGTTTTGTATTTAACCAGTCTTGAGATACCAAGAGTTAGTTTTTGCCGGTTCTAGTAGTTCAGCCGGGTTCATGCAAGTGGTTTTTAAAGTTGTTAGGTTTTTGCACTTGTCCGGCCTTTCTAACATTTCCAGTTTGGACAAGATAGGATGCAGCCTTGCAGTGGACGAGGGTTAGTCCGTTAATGTGTGTCGCGAACCGGCAAGGCCCATGTATGAGTTTTGAATTCGACCACGATCGTTAATAACTCCGAATTAACAGCTTCACTATCGTACATCTGGCTACCACGCTCGAATTAAAAGGGTGATCCTTTGCCATGTTTTCTTGGTTTCGATTCCCAGTTTTCCCTGATGGTACTACGAGTCCGTACGATTATGGTATGATCGTACAAATTCGTTCATGGATAAGCATGAAATACGAACGTCTAAATTACGACTAAATGAGTAATCTATTTGGGGTTTATTTTGTCGTACATTTAATTTAAGTAGTTGGTTTAACTAAGATTGAATGACCTACCATGAGTTATGTAGACTCACCAATTACATTGAACAAAGATTTTATCCTCATTATGAACTTTTTATTATATGCTTGAGCACAAGTGCACTGGAAGGGGTATACCCCGTAGCCCTGAAGACCCACTGCACTATTTTGTATGGCCGACCACTAAACACGGAGACGGCGGCCACTGACGAGACGTAGACTGAGGCGCTCGCAAACAAGAGAGTGATCAGTGTCTACAGAGGTGGACCGAAATGATTGAGTCTTTAATTGACCCACGTCAGCGGTGACCGATAGCAGTGCAGTCGATCTGAGTCTAACGCTGTAAAGGCGCGGAAGGACGCCAGGTTAGGTGGTGCAGCTTTTTGTGCGGGAAATTTATGCCTGCTAGGAATAGCCTATATTCGGAACACAGTTGGATGACTTCGTCATCATAATCGGTTCAATTGGCTGGAACGCCAAATTGGCCTCCCACATGCCTTTCCTTTTCGTCTAGGCTTCCAACTTGAGAGTTGAAATCACCAGCAATAGCCATTATGTCCCTATGGTGCACGGTGCGCAGCAATTGAGACAGATTATAGCCTCGAGTGAGCTACAATCAGTTGACATATGCACAGAAAAGATGCGCAAGCACCGACGCTGCATTCTGTTGTTGTTGATTTTAACTTAGTTAACCATGCTATGGGTGCGGCCAACCGTCCAGCATGATCAACCGCGATCAGGGGCATTCTTGAAGCCGGCTCATTTCCTCCAAGGAACCAGCGTCAGTAAAGTAAGGTAATTAAGACGCGTACAGAACCATACACAGGCGGAATCTGACTCGGATCCATTCAAACAGTGCACGTTCAGCTTTCAAGCTTGGAGCGATGCCAACATCAGCCTGACCAGGAGCATCAGACACCGAAGCGCCCGATATGCGAAGAGTGAAACGAAAAGCCGAGCATATATTTTTTATTACATGCTTGCGCATGAGTGCAGTGGAAGGGGTGTATACCCCATAGCCACGAGGGCCCACTGCACCACTGGAGATAACCGGTAACCGGACCCTGAGACTTGGATTGGCAAAGAACGACATAAGGTACCAATAGGTCAGGTGTGGCAACGATTCGGACGACAGTGGATTACTGTCTACCACCAAAGTAACCGGTGATAGCGGAGATTCGAACCTCGGACCCTCGAGGTAGTAAGGAACCGCTCTAAACCACTCAACCACCACCGGCTTGTGTGCATGTTTCGGAGACAGCATTCATTTATTTGAGGGATTTCATTTGTTGGGGCAACCTGTTTCCCCCTTTGACGAAGTGCGTGAACGTTAACAGCAGCTAACTAAACGGAATGCTTAGGTCTAAGACTCGGTTCACTGCCTTCTCTGGTTCTAGATTGTTAGCCCGGTAGAGATTTACGAGTTCTCGCTCATGACCCACTGTAGCTTCATCACCATCATCATACAGCGTTAAACAGCAGGGTAAACCCCACTGACCACTGCCTTTATCACCATGTTGCACGTCGAATTAGAAAGCAGGAATATGCAAGATGAGCAGCGAGTGGATCTACACGGGTGGGAAAAGGAAAGAATGCAATAGTAGCCAACACACGGAATACACAATCTAACTGTACAAACGCACATAGATCAATCATTCTGATTCGACAGAAAGTCACAACACAATCGCCACTGTTCGCGGTTCGCAACCATATCCTTCAGTATCTCCAGCCAACTGGTAGGTGGATCTTTTGGACCCCAATGACGAAGACGTGAAGCACCTACTTTTCCTAAGTTCGCTGTACATTACCTGATTCCTCGCTGTCACGTCATCTGCTGACCTCCGTGTGGTTTCTTCCACTCCCTAGTAGGTGCGGATAATTGACACGGTATGGTAGACGTGTGTTTGATATACGTAAAACGTGCCCCAACCAACGAAGTCTACTAAGCTGCATACGCTGTGACAGAACGTTCTCCGAATTAATACCCAATACTCGATTTCTGACCTCAGCATTGCTCACTCGGCTATCCTACCCAATCCTATCGATACTGCGCAAACATCGATGGTCAAAAACCTCAAGACGATGAATATCGTCAGCACGCAGACTCCAAGTTTCGCAACCATACAACAAAACTGAACGCACCGTGGCACAGTATACACGACCTTTCAACTTCAGTGAAATTTCAGGTCGGTGCCACAAGTGCTTCAGTCCAGCGTACGCCGCTCGAGCCTTGGATATACGCGTGCTCACCTCTACTAATGTGCTCCCATCCGTGGTCACATTGCTGCCGAGGTAAGTGAAGTGGTCGACAACTGACAGCACATCCCCATCGAGCATCAAGCTCGAAACTGTGGACACCCAGTCTTGTGATATCACCTTGCACTTTGAAGGTGCAAATCGCATGCCGAATGGAGCTACAACTTTTGCGAGTCTATCTAGTGCACGTTGAACATGTCCCATGGATTCGAACAAGCAGACAACGTCATCTGCGTAATCTAGGTCAAACAGCTTTACACTATTTCCTAGTTTGACGCCTACATCCTGAAGATTTTGCAAAGCACTCTCCATTATTTCGTCCATGACGAAGTTGAACAGGAATGGAGACAAAAGGCATCCCTGTCGAACACCACCGGTCGTTTCGAACCGACCGGATAGTTCACCGTAAACTGTTACATGGCGAGAAGTATGGGAATACAATGATCTCAGTAGGCTCACGAACCTCTGGGGTATACCTTTTCGCTGGCGATCACTGAACAGCGCTGTTCGATCAACCGAATCGAAGGCGCCTTTCAAGTCTAAGAAAGCCACTATAGTCGGTTGTCTGCGTTTGACGCGTTTCAAGTAGTTGGCGAAAAGTGAAAATCTGGTCGAATTATCCTTGTCCCGGGCGGAACCTGGCCTGTTGTTCGCGGGTGTTCCTTTCACGAGCATGTGTAAGGCGGTGCAGCAAAATGGAGGCTAATACTTTGGTGACTATTGGAAGTAAGCCAATCCCACGATGATTACTGCAGTCATTGCGTATTCCGTTCTTGAGGTTGGGCCTAATCAGTGACTGGCTCCATATTGACGGAATACACTCCTCGTTCCAAATGTCACGGAGCAAGATGGTAAGTGATTTTATCAAGACATTTCCATTCACTTTGAAAAGAACTGGGGGACGTCCGTCAGGACCGTGCGCTTTTCCACGCTTCAGTAATTGTATGCATGACTCCATCTCCATTTACGATGGGGGCTCAAGTGATACCGCCCGAGGAGTCGCAGTTGTTGACACAGGGGTGACTAAACTAGCGTGCGGCCGGCTAAGCTGTTCCTTGAGGTATCGGGCCCAACGGTTAAACCTTTGCTGTTTGCTATGGATAGGCTCTCCATTTCTATCGCAAATTGTTTCATTGACCTGGGTACGCCGTCCACCGGTGTCACGAAGAAGTTTGGGCAGTTTTTGGCCGCTGCTTTAGTTTCCTCGGCTACCTTGACCCACCAATTTTCGCGATCATTCTCAAGGCTTTTCGTAGCTTGCTTCTGCAGATGTCTTCGTATCTTATTTATATCCCTACAGTTCGACAGCTGACGCTTTTGCTCCATTATACTCAGCGACTCTTGCGAGATCCAGTGTCTTTGATGGACATCAGATCTCGGACCACAGGCGAAACCTGCTGCCATGTGCATCGCATGTTTGATATGAGCTCATTGCTCATCTACACTACTGTTCGTCGTAGATCCTAACTCGTATGCTAACTTCTGCTTATAACGGGTGCGTACTTCTGGATCACACGTTGCACAGCTAACCCGGTTTGCGGTTTGCGACGATGACCATGGAGCTGGAGAGATATTCGCATTGAAACTAGTGCTTGGTTTGATTTTACATACGTGGACCAGTAAGATCTACAGTTCTAAACTGAACTGCGCCACCGGTAGCTTACGGTGATATGATCAATCTTGCTTAGAGTGCCTGCAGAGTTAGAGCGCCATGTCGCTGTGCGACGTGAACTGTGTCGGAAATCGATGCTAGACAAGAACAATCGGTTGTCTGCACAAAACTGGAAAAGCCCATCCCCATTATCTGTACGCTCAGCGGGTAAAGCACAGCGGCCATCTAAACAAGCTTGTGATCCACGAAGTTTGCCAACTTGTGCATTGTGGTCACCAGCTAGCACTACAATGTCAAAACCTTTGCTGCTGCGAACGAGAGTGGTGAGTTCATCGCAGAACTCATCTGCTTGTCAGAGCTACAGTCCATTGGGGTGTATGCCGAGATCACAAACAAATTGCACTTAACACAACTATCCTTTCGAACGCCGACTTACCCCTGGAGTCTCACAGCACATACACGACTGTCAACAGGGATCCAGTCTAAAAGGGCAGCCTCAGCCTTGTCAGTCAACACTATTCCTACACCACGTTTACCCACAGCTCCAGCTGCTTCGTCTCTTGAGGTGCGCAGAAAATACCTCGATGAGATACCAGGAGCAGTTAGTTGAATTACACTGCTCGAATCCTGGATACGCGTTTCACTTACGCAGCAGACATCGATCTTCGTTGAAGGATCTGTGGTTCAGAGGCTGACGAGGCTTGAGAAAATGTGGGTTATCAGACAGTGTTGTTCACGCCATTTGACAGTGAGTCGTTGCGAGTATCGACCGTGTTATCAGTTGGAGCAATATGGGTAAATAGAAATGGCAAAGAGACGTGGCTGGGGACAGAAGACGAAGGTTGAATGAAAGAGAGGAAACTCTGAGCAGTAGCCCATTTATCACTACCCACCCAGCTCGATGCAGTGGGTAGCGCGGTCCTGATTATCCTGCGCGACGACCGATACAGTATGGAATTCTTTGTATTCGTGCAGTTCATGGAAGATGTTGGGCGGGTACTGCTAGGGTGTCCAGCCATAAAGCAGGAGAACGATTAGGGTCCTCATCCAAAGCCTTTAGTTCTAACAAGAACCTATCCACAAGGCAGCGGGATGGCTTAGTGGAAGCCCATTTGCTTGGATCAATTATTCTTTCCACTGATTTTGCCGACTGAGTTGCCAGCTCAAATCGATCCACAACCTGGAAGACCAGGAGACTTGGTTTTGTCTGGCCCCTACCCATTGATCTGTCAGAGATGATTGCATCTTCGGCTTAAAGAAGTCATCCTGTATAGCTTTTTGGGGTCATAGAGGCGCGCAAGCCATCACACCACGTCAAGGTGCAGTCGCGTCGTGATGGACTGTGGCTTCTCGTATCCAGTTAGGACTGGAATGTGAAGGATGAGGAGCGGACAGATAAGAAGTGTTTTTCGAAGGACCGCTGGAGATTTCTGGACAGGTCATACTTCGCGGCTGCCCGCAGCGCTAGGAGTTTTTCTCTCGGAACCCCAACCGGAACTTTTGACTCAAAAGTCTCAGTACGAAAGCGTAACCAAAGAACTCGTGCAAGAACTTCTTCTGGTCCTTGACGCGAGACCTGACTGTTGCAAGTTTGCTGTCTTGCCTTCGTTGATGCTTTGTTAACGATCCGCTTTTCGGATTCAGTCCTCACCCCCATACACCCAGTGGGGCAAGCGAAACATGGACGGGGCGGCATCCTTTTGGATGGGGGCTGCGCAGCTTAGGGGGGCGATAGCTGCTCAAGGAAGTGCGATGATTTCTTCCACCGTCAAGAGGAACTCCAGGTGCTCCACTCCTACGTCCGTCTAGTGGGATTTTTAGACCGGTAGACTGCCTTTGTCCGTGTTTATTTGCTGGATTGTTCTCTTCTGGGGCGTAGTGGCTAGAACTATATGTTGCCCATCAGCTGGTTCACAGACTGAACTGATTTGATCTGATCTCTGTCCATGACCTGTTAGGCATGATTGCGTTCCCGGCTTAAGAAATTCATCCTATATTACACGGAGGCACGTTAGCTATCGCAGCACGCCAAGACGTGGTCTCGTCGTGATGAGATCGAGGAAGGACGAGAGAGTACATGGCTCAGATATCCACCGGTGGCACTGCCGCTAATACGATCGACCGAAATCCTCGTTGGAAGAAGGCAGTGAGCTGGTAGTCAAGCCATCGTGCATGATGTAAAAGCTTGCGTTCGAGTGAGAAGAAGCAGTACGCACGAAAAAACGGTCAGTCATAATAATGCCATTGTTGTTTGCATTGTGGTCCGTTTTACTGCTCGATCGCCCGTCCAAAGTAGGTCTTTTTATTCGAGGATGCACCTCTAGCCCTTGCGCAGCCAAGTGGATTTTGCAAGACAGTAGTATTGATTTAGATGAGCCGATGGCCCGTTGTATGTTTCATTCACCTCTTCTGGAAAAAATCGTCGGGTCAGGGAACACAACGAGGAGCTATGGCCCCATCTAGTGGCGGATCGCACTTGCCGCGTAACAGTGCTGTCAGTAGATTTATGTAATGTTTTAGAGCGGAGAACCCTGACGAAGCGAAAATCCCACCACATCCTCGAGCACTGCCCGGATCGTCCACCACCGCTTGTCTGGCCAGTCTGTCTTATCCATGGTCAACCGCGGATGCGGCCGTTCCCGTATCCGCGACTAATCAACGCGCCCGTTGGCCTGCAGCTCTGCTTCAAAAATTAAAACAGTTACATGATCCCGATGAACCGGACGTGTTCAATCAAGTGACAACGGAATTGCCCATTACAAAATATGATCAGTTGTGGGCGGGGGGTTGATGGGCCATTCATTTGTTCTGGATTATTATTTATATACTTACACCACTTAATCACCGACAATGGATAAACTGTGTTCGGGTTGCAGATCTTGTTCTATGTGTTTTTAAGCTCTAACCACAACTTGCAATCAATACTCTTTACTGTCAAAACTTACGGGTTCTATTTTATTTTATCATCTTTTCAGGTATCGTTGGCTTCCTCAGTCGTGCGTGTTGGTGAGTCCAGGTCGCGGTTAGATGCAACCAGATCGCTAAAATCCTCAGATAAAGAACGGTAAGTACTACGAGCACAGGTGTCCATCGATATCGTCTCAAGTGCAGTTAAATTAATTGTAAAACATGAACCTTTGGGGCGCAGTCCTCGCAAGAGATTCCAGTGATACGAAGCTTGACTGTTTTACCCTCCACCCCCATTTTTGTCATTGTTGTCGCGTTGCTGCTTGTTTGATTTCAAGCCGGTGTGGATAATGATAATAATAATAACAGTAATAGTAATGCTGCTACTGCTAACAATAAATAATATACTGGGAGATTCAAGTTAATCGCCTTAAGTGTCGTGATAAGCAGTGCCCATTCTTTGCTCCGTTGCTTGTCTACTATGGTTGAATATGGACTGCTGTACATCCGAACACCGTACTTTCAATGTTTTGAAGCGATGAATCACGATAAGTGACTCTAGGATCTGCACAAGGTCCTGGGCAATTTTTAGTGTTATTGAAACAAAGCAGACTTTTATTCCTCCCGGATGGTCACAAGTCTCATGGATCTAACGCCGATCGAACCGAGGATACAGTAAAGAAAACCGACGTGGCGATCATTCAGTGAGCCATCATGAGAACATGGAGGCGAACAGGAAATAATCAGACGTTGTTAAATGATCGAGGGTATTGGTACACCGGTGACGGCGATTCGTGTCAATAAGTTCTTTAACAGTACAAAAGCTTTCGCTTTCAAACCCAGGACACTTATACCTGCATTGTGCTTGAGTTTATTGCTTTCGTGGATTTTGAAATGTGTCAGTCTGATGATGACTGAAGTGGATGAATCGAGTTGAAGAATGTTTCCCATACTTGGCTTGAGTAGTTCAAACAGCGACCGGTTTTAGTGGTACGAATTTTGAATCGTTCATCTGTGACGGACAGATTGGAGGCCTCCATCTTGGTGTTTGATCAGTGCAAGTGTTGGTGCTTGTTGATGCATTTACCGAGCTTCAGCTGATAGAGTTTTTCTTCATGTTGTGCTTTACAGGTTGAACATGTGCAACCCCCTCCGGAAGATCATTGCCCTTGCTTGTTACGCATCAAACATTAAGTGCAGCATGCAATATCGATATTAACCTCACTAGTAAAAAAACCTGTCGGCGTGCTGCTATATACGGCTATTGCGATTGGACTATTATCAGTAATCAGCACGGCATATTCACCGAGTCTCACCCGGGACTAGGACCAGAGTAGTGGGTCCATGTCGGATGTCAGTGTGAGAAACCGGTAGCTATTATCTTGAGCAATACATCACTTAACACCCTGTACTATTCCGGCTTGGTGTTATTAATTTGTATACTCGCATTGTGCACAATCCAGTGACCGTTTGATATTGTTCAGTCTGTTAGTAGGTTTAATGGTGTGTTTTGTCGGGAGGTGTGACTAACGGTTAGTCTCCGAAATCATATCTTCTGTTTCATAATTTTGCTAATCCATTGACTCTCGTTTTCCTCCATTCTCAGTGGTCGACGCATGCTAGGAATTTTGCAAGGCACGCTAAATCAGTTTCGAGCCGAATCTGCTGCCGCTGTAACTAAACCCCAAATGGCAAAGCGTCGTGAGATTGACGCCAAACTTGAGGCTCGGGCTGTAGAGGAACGTGAAGTTTTGCGACGTGAAAGAGCAGACCTGTTTCGTGCGCGGCGTGAGCAACAACTAGAGGTTGCGCTGCTCCAAGAAAAGATGCGCATAGCTAAAGGGGTGAGTTTCAGGTTGGATTCGCCGTATCAGACGTCGTCTGTGTAGGTCCCCTTCGCCATCGTAACTTTTGTCGCATCGCTGTTGTACACAACATGTGTTCACGTGTTTCGATTTCGTTCACACTGTCCTCCGTCAAATGCAACACAGCCAGTCTGAGTGTTGGACTGTCCCTCAGCATTCGCTAGTTGCATGACATGATCTAGTCTGCCTCTGACTCCGCTTTAGTACATTCTCACACGGCAAAGATGTGAGAACCGTGCCGCATATTTATTCTCCGGGCTAATGCGATAGTGAACCAGCACGGCCGTAGAGTAGCCTCTGCGAGGCCCACAATGATTACTCTATTGTCAGGTCATAAAGACGGTTGCTCAGACTGTGTTAAAAGACAGTCCCCACGTTGGCTCTTTACCGCATGCGTTTTTTGGTGCTAAAAATCCGGGCGATATGATCTAGCGTGGTCCGTACCAGGGCACTGAGCGGCATTCAAAACTAGCTTATTTAGAAAATCATCGCATCCCTGTGACCCAAAGCTGGGCGATAACTGCCTGAACAAAAACGAATTGACATCGGAAATACTATCCGCTAACCAATTTGCTTACTTAATATCGTTGCAGTAGTGTGTTTCACGTCTGGATTTTCTTTGGGTGTCTGAATCCTCTGGACAGTACTTAGCGTGCACACTTCTCTCTCACGAGTCATGCTACATTTTTCTTTCTGTCTACCGATTAGTTTGAAATGTGGAAAGGCGAAATGGAAAAAATGATCGGCTTCTGCAGGACAGAGGTATCGCCACACATTTTTTTCCAACCCAAGATGCATAACGATGAGTCCAGACGCCGGACTGAAGCTACGGCCTCGACTATTCGGGGTGAGTTCTTTCTAAACCCGCTGTTTTTTATTCGTTTGTCGCAAGGAACTAAATACGGTCATTATAACATACAAAAGACGTAACGTATACAATGGCCGGCGGTGGTCAAAGTGTTGTCATGGTGAACTGTAGACCCTTCCGACCCAGGTTCGACTTTTCGTGCTAACGCCAGTCACTTTCTCAAACCGGCACCCTTGAACTGACCGCGACCCCTTTCCTGAAATATTGTGTTAATGCTATATGACAAAAATGTGATGAAAAAATTGTCCCTCCTCTAATAAGGACCGTTTTATCAGCGCAGTCGGCTGAACAATACTCTGGCAAAGTCTTGTGCAAGTCAGCACTGCTTCTTTTCCACATGTAATCAACTCGTTTTTCTTCATTGACAAATTTCGATCAACTTGGTCATGCGTCAGCCTATTAACTCAAGCAGATTGTCGATTCGACTTGTCCACACGTTGGGCTCCAATTGGTTGCTGAACTGTTATCCACTGTGTTCAACCGTCCAATCAAGGCAAAATCCCGGAACATCAAGCCAGTATGTGGCGTTAATTGCCCGGCTTAACCAGCGGCAATCTACACGGACGCTAGTGACTGAGAACCCCTAGGAAGGCACAAGCTTATCTGTTTGGTCTAAATAACAACAATGCAACAATGTTTAAGACGTGATGAAAAGGTTTGAAAAATAATCAGTGAACGGTAGGCCACGTTTAGAAACAGCGACATAACATAGTGTCGCGGTCAGCCCTTAGTTTGTCTACATGATTTCACTGTTGTGTCTTTCTTCACTGCTCATTTATGTGGTCCCCGACCGGGTGAATCGGCGAAGTGGCAGCCGAAGTCAGAGCTCAAGAGCAGAGTTGAATTAATTGAAGTGAACGTTGGTCATCACCTATAATCTCGATTCAGGTGTCCATGGTCTTCGTACATCTTTTATACACCATATTCCAGTCGTTCTCACGCACTACAGTCGCTGTCCATCAGTTTAATTAATAAGTTTCAATAAATTGCTCTAAACTGCATACGACAACAGTAGTCGCCTTCTTGTATCGATATTTTCATGTATTGATTGTTTGTTCCGTTACTTCACCGGAAATGCAGGTGAATCTACGCATAGCTCACAAGTTATTAATCCGAATGTCTTGCAAAACAGTAAACACCCAGAAACCTGTGTCAAACAACAAGTGAACTGATAGCGCATGAATAACGGAGTGGATATCAGCTAGACAGTAGTGGTGGCCCAGTCCAGTTCAAGCTGTTTTCTCATAAACAAGCAATTCATTCGATATAAAATATCTTGGTAGGGCTTGTTCGTGTGAGTGGCAAAACTAGTTTCTAATACCACTACCTTTGTGGGAATGTCAGGAATCTAGTGTATTTATATTCCTAATAGCTCATAAATAGTATTTCTTTCCAAACTTGTGATCGATGTCATATTAGGGTAATATCCTTGTAGAAAACCGTCTTTCTTCGAATACGAATCCCATTTTGTGTTTTAGTAAAAATGAGTCTAACTTGTTCTGTGCAAGCTAACTGGCGATACCAAAGATAAGGGTTTGCCAACTAGTGTCTGTCATGATCTTATGAACCCACAGAAGTTTTTTGACCGGCTCGTTTTTGCTCTGTTAGTCAGTCAAATCTTTTTACCACCCCGTAGATATTATCAAGCGACGTAAGCGGAAGTTGGACATCGCATTTGAAGAGACCAGTGCTGCGCGTCGTCGTTTTGTTGCTTTCAGTACTAACAAGAACAGATCGAATAACAATGACGATGACGATGACCGAGAAATCGCAAAGAGGGAAAATCATTCGGCTTGGTCATCTAGTCGTCATGATGGTCCAATGCTAAACAGTCTTGTGTCCACAGCCAAACAAACATCTACTTTTGACTCTGGTAGTACAAAATCTGGTCGACGTCGTCCTCATCTGTCTGACCTCGGAAATACCGAGTCTGGTGACATGTCAGATGCCAGTGAGACATTTGCAATCGAAGGTGACGAAGAGCCCCAACTCATGGAAGAGGAACACGTCACAGCGCCCATGGTGAACTCTGGTCCAGCTCATTCGCCCACGGCAAACCAATCTACTGGAAGTCCGCCGCCTGCCTCAGATTCACCTCACAATCAGGAAGATGTGTTCGACCGTCCAGCTCAGCAGTCCCCTTCCGGACAAGATGACACGAGGACAGTACGTTTGGACTGATCTCGACCGTGATCGCTAACCCATCCTCTGTTCCGTGATCGTGCGGGCATTTTGTACAATTTTTTTATCACCAATAATTCCCTCTTTTATGAGGAAACTAAAGTCGTCACCCTTTTCCCATGTTTGTGCTTGGTTTGTACAGAATTACATTTGTGCGCGCGCATCCCTTCGTTTCAATTTTTCCTATTTTCTGTATCCAGTCGAAGTGTAAGGTTGGATTGTCGTATTTTTGCTTGCTTGTCTCCACGTGCAACTCCGTCTTACACCAAATCAGAAGCATTTGCGGTTGGGTGCATGTATGGGAGAAATGAGAAAAGAGGATCTTAGAGGAAATAATCCTCTCCGGCCCAGCATCATCCACCGGTGCGCGGTCTTTGCTCGGCATATACCGTTTTTTCGACAATCTAAATCTCGAATAGACTAATGTATGAAACGTTTTCCTTCTGATTACTGTTGTCACAAATTTGTGCCAATAAGTCGTGCGATTGGATTGTTGCGTTTATCGGGATTTTTCAGCTGAATTGTTTGTTTAGCGAAATGTTCGTAGGTAAATTGCATTGCTTTTGACAAGACAGGTAGGAAATAATATGGGAGAAAACTGTACTAAAAGTGCAGTTGCCTATAGACTATGTCAATGATGATGGTATGTCAAATTGAATTTTTTTCATCATAGCCAAGTCGGTGTGAGCCGAACGCAATTCCTCCAGTGCATGCGAGAAAGACTCCAGATTCTTTTAGAATTGCTGTACGGGACGTGAATGTTACGGTTGGCTAATAAAAAAGCATCAGTCAGATCTAAAAGGTATCCGTTATAACGTACAATTAGGTTTATCTAGGAGGAGAAGGAACCCATAACACGAGTGAGATGATCATCAGTTTAACGCCAACTCAACTGCCGTCTGTTCACAACCGGCTCTGCACGTATGCAATACGTGACCGGTGGTGAACGGGTGGTTTAGAGGGTTTACTTTTCACCTGGGGCGGAGAGGTTTAGATTCGGCGTCGGACGCCGGACACTGGTAGTAGACAGTAGTCCACTGTCGTCCCGCTGTTTACCACACATGACCTATGGGAGCATTATGTGGTTCACCGCCACTCCAAATCTCAATCTGGTTGCTGGATATATCCAGTAATGTAGTGGGCCTTTAAGGCCAACTGGATATACCCTTTCCACTGCATTCATGAGCAAGCACGTAACAGAAAGAAACGCCAACTCAGTAGTAGTTACCTTCCGTTTGAGGTGAAGTCATGTATCAACTTGTATGCTAAGCTCGAGATTCGATGGCTGCGCACTACTGATGGCTCTCAGCAGCAGCTACAGCTCCGTAGCACAGTATGGATTTTCAGTAGTAGTTGTAGCGTTGGTATTGCGCAATAAACCGTTCTATCATACTAATCTTCATCGCTTTAGTGGTAGGAATTGCTCGGCGTAATTGGCACCTGATTACTGGCCGATTGATTGAACTAATCTAGGACCAGAACAGAAGTTAGATACTAAATTTTCCGCTTGGGCAATCGCAGCACTTAGTGTAGGTCATAAACTTAGGTTGAAATAATAAACCAGTATTTATTCATGCCGTGACTTTCTCTTAGATGCACAAATAAGAGTGACGACCATTCGAACGAAGCGCACAGTAGGTGAGTTTTCAGAGGTAACCTTTGTATGGTTTGTGGTTCAAGGCCGTTGTTTTCATTTTTATTGACGGCTAAGTCAGGTTAAACTGTTCACTCTCTAAACTTCGATAAATTTGACTTTAGAATTAGTGCTGCTGCGAGTTAGCAACCAAAACAGTGTAAAAAAGCGTGTGATTGATGGTATTCAGAGCACAGCGGTGCTGATCGGACTTTGCCAATAATCGGGTTTTGGTATCCACTTTGCTTGTGTACGCGTTGTTATGCAAAAGTTCACAAATGCATCATATTACTACGCGACTGATCAGTGTGAGTTTTCCTGTATTTTCTACACCGGTAACGATCGGTTTGTCGGGAAATCGCCATGATTGCTTAATCGAATAGACGGGCAAGCCAGTATCGTCGCCATTGATTTGAATGCTCTCTTTCCGTGATTTGCGTTGCGCGTTTGGCTACTAACAACCGTTTCAGTAGGCGATGATCTCAAAATTTGAGGCCGTTTGCTGTGATGCATCAGTACTACTGACCTGCCCTGGTCCGGGACCATGGCAAAATTATGAATCTTGGAGAATAGCCGTTCACCTGTACTCAGTTACTAAGTAGTATGGGCCGGTACACGGGGAAGCTTAAATTTTCTCAAAAATCGTGTTCTGCATTTTTCCAAAATGTTTGTGTGCATATTCATCTACTGTTCCAGAAAAGTCTCGGTTCATTGAGTCTATTAACTTTTTCTAATAGGGTTTCTTATGGCCCAAGACATGATACGAATCCTGTGGCAGTACTTAGTCTATGTCATGCTTGAGCGAATCGAAGGTCTCCGTTCTAAATTGAACAGTCGTTGTGATGCTGGTAGATGTTAATGGCAGTGACACTAGTGTATCTTTTTATCTATGGTTTCTACGAAATCTAATGACCGCTAGTCGGCTATAAGTAGTACGATATCAAGGATTTTGAAATGCCCGTTTATTTGAATACTCACTTTCTGCCGAGAGACCCTGGAATTAAGTCCTTTTCACTACCTGACAGCTTCCGTTTAGGCTAGCATTGGTCGATCTTGACTCCTGTTCCTCTTTGAGTTTCCGGTGCTTTATACTTCCAAACCTGATAAATCCATCCATCTTCAGCTTTTTAAACTTCGAATATTATCCGAACTATTCATTATTTTTAAATGACGCAACTGTAATCAGCTTTGTTAGGAAAAGAAAACGGTCATTTCGATGCCATATTTAAACGGTTGGGAGGGCATGCGCTTTGCTACTTTGACCGGATCACCAGAAACTATGACCATGAAACTCCGAGCGGTAAGTCACTCGAGACTGTTAATGGTCGGGTTGTAAATGTCTCTTTGGCATCTGAACTACAAGGCTTAAATCCCACCACTTCACGTTACATTACCTTAGACGGTAATCTGCTGTTACTCCCCTGATCACTACACCTACTTTTTTGTGCATTGTGTGATTCTTCTCATCAAGTCTCCGGGCCGTTAGTCCTTGATAGTGAGATGAGTGTTTAAGCCTGTGGGCTATACTCTATTGTTTTAACACTGATGTAAAAGGAACATGTCGAGCATGATAACAAGTCGGATGACAGCGAAGTAGTTTCGATTTCTGATTAGTTGCTTACCAGACTGATGAGTCAACCATCCATACTATTTGTATGTTTGTATATTCACACTAGTGAGCTCCACTGTGGTGTCTGTTCAGTTATTGCACTTCATCTCTCATCAATATATTGATATTTAAATAGTTAAATATCAGGTTTTTATTAAACTCGGGCAGAGTTGTATGCTATCAAGCGCGTCCTCAACTCACGGATAGGGGCACGGTCATCAAACCGGTGGTTATTCGTGAATAAAGCGGTCTTAGGCCCACTGAACAAGTGGACGTGGATGAGCAGCGGCAGTGTCTGAGGACTTAGTAAGTCTTCGGTTGACTAGCATTTTCTTTTTTAAAATACCACAAGTCATTTGACGACCCTGTGGCGTGGCGTGTGCGGCCCGCCACCAGATAAGACCGTTGCCTCTGCTGCCTTGCAGGCTGCATTTGAATGAGCAAAAGCTATAGATGCACCCCCGAACAGAAATGCCGGACTGGGCTACCGAGTATCACAAAAAACCCGAACAGTCTTAGGAGCACCGCTTCCTAGGACTGAGCGAATTATTCTGAAATTACGCGCTCTGATCACGCTACTGCGTACCCGGTAAGCGATGCACCTCGTGTCCCAGCGGTCAGTATAGCAAGACAGCGGGCTGGAATCCTCTACTTTAGAAAACAGACACAGCCTGTTAGAACCTGAGGACGCTACTAGATATAGGTAGTCAAAGTATTATAATGCGACCACTACGCAGTTATCACGTTGACATTGCCTACCTTTCGGAAATTCGACTGCCCTGCCCGGGCACTCGGCAGTAGATACAGCTTGTTGACTCTATCAAAGTGGGCCCGAGGACAATTGCGGGCACTATGTTGTTGCATTCGTTCTAAGCAAAAAGGCCAACAGCTCCCCGATCTCCTCGAGGTTGGCCTTGGCACGCTTCAAGGGCTCTCCCCGGAATCTGTCGATGATTGCAATTTGTGCCCTGACGAATGCGGCTAAAATATACAGTAACTTTTATGACAAGATCTAATCAATCGTGTTTCAAGAAGTGACTGGAACGCATAAACGGGCCCCTCGGATGAGCTCACTCACCATGTCCTAGGAACGTTCGGACTTGGTCAGCGTTGTGAGAATGGAAACCGCCTAGTTAATCGGGCCAATGGTAGCAGGTAAATCATCTGCAACACGCACTTCCAACACCTCCAAAATACATTGTCTGACCTGGTACTTAAACAATGGTAATGCAGCGCACCAAACTGATCATATTCTAGAGCGGCTCATATTAGGCTTCATCGGTAGAGGACTGCCGAGCGTACTGCGGCACAGTAACGGGAGACACGATGGTACAGGCCATGTCCTGCGTTCGCACTTCAAAATCCATCTCTCTGCGCGCCTCAAAGTCTCACCGCCGAACTGAATCAAGGTCGCAGCCCTGGAAATACCGGGAGAACGCAACGCTCTCTCTAATGTTATCTTGGCCCAACTGGCTACTGCAGTCAGCCTGCAAGAGAATGGGTCCTCCATGGAAGAACAAATGTAGGTCATCAAGTCGGGAGTCAAATAGGCTGCCTGGAAGAAGCTGGGGAGAATGGGAAAACGTCTGCAAGACTGAATCTCAGCGACCACTTAACAACCGTCAGCCAAGGAACAGGATGTCCAACGTTTATGAAGCGCCAAACGCCGCAGATTACAAGGAAGGACCTCACGCTCGGCCACAGGTGGGTAGAAGCGACAGAGAAGATGGCAACCACTTCAAGTTCTGCCGACTTCGAAAAACTATTTCAACTCATTCGCAACACTTCAAATGGGCGATGCGAGCCCGAATCCATCCTACATGATGTAACAGGTCAGATAATCACCGAACAGAGAAGAAAAATCGAGCGTTGGTAGGGCATTTTGACCGGCTTCTCAACCGACCTTCCGACTACACGCTGGACCTTCCATCTTCCCCGAGTGTAAAGATGTACGACATCAACTGCGAGCCACCAAGTATGACGGAAATCGTCAGGTTCGACATCCAGTTGAAAAACAGGAAAGCTGCTGGGGAGGATTGCATCCCGCGGGAAGTGTATTAGACCTGTTTGTCATTACTGATAGACAAATTCCGCGTGATGTTCCGATCTATATGGGAAGAAGAGACATTTTCAAGGGACTGGGTGCCTTTCTTCTGTTGCCCATTCCCAAGAAAGTAGAGCTACCGGGGAATCAGTGCTGTTGACGTCGCTGGAAAGATTTTCTGCGTACTGCTACTCAATCCCTTCTTAATCGCCAGACACTCCCGCACTCGGCCGAACCAAGAGGGTTTCCGCCGTGGCAGAGGTTGTGTGGACTAAATAATCACATTGCGTCGAGTACTGAAATACCACTACAAGTTCCAATAACCAACAGTGGTCTGTTTCATTGATTTCTGGGTTGCCTTTAACTCGCTGAATCGTGAATGCCTTTGAGGTATGCTAGAATCTGACAGTATTCTTGTCAAACTCTCAAGGATCCTGGAGGCTTACTATGCCTCCGCTAGCGCACGCGTTCAAATATAATATATGTTGATGATTCTTCTGTGCTCGCAATTAATTCCGGCGTTAGACAAGCCTTCCTTCTGTTACCGGTGTTGTTCAGCTGCATGCAGTCGACTGGATGATGAACAGCCTTGAATGATTTCCTCAGTATCCAGTTAAGTCCAACGGTACATATCTCGGACCAGTAGTTTGAGGACATTATTGTCGTGCTAGGAGTTTCTTCTGCCATACTTCAGCCAGTCCTCGATTGCTTTGCGATGTCGGTTCAGGGAAAACGAAGGCTTTTTCGACTTGCTCTGGGCCGTCAGTTCAGCAGTGATTCACCAGTGGTCAGGCAATCGAGTGTGTCATCCTTTAGATAGCTGAGGTCAGCTCTGCATCCGAATGGTCGGGCGAAGGACGAAGTACTATCTAGAAATGAGAATGCATGGAGTGCATTTCTTCAGCTCCGGGGTGTCCCGTGGTCACGGGGCGAAACCAGCCTTCGAACGGAGATTCGCTTCTTCTGTACCGCTATCCGACACGTGCTCACGTACAAGCGAGAAACCTGGCCACTTCGAGCTAAGGATACCGGGGGAGGGGGTTGAGGTGTTCGACCACTGGTGTCTACGCCGAATTCTTCGTACGAACTGGCAGAGGTAGCTGTCCAAGAACGAAATACGGAGGTCAGGCTGCGACATTGACCAACTCTCCGTCCTTCTTTAACACCGTCGCCTTCAGTTGTTCGACCGCATATGTCGGCGACCGACACGGAACTGTCCAGATAAACACTGCCCTGCGCCATGTGCGAGATGGCGTTGTCGCCTTAGAGGTCAACTTTAGACGTCGACAAAGACATGGAGTGCCTCGGCCCGTGACGCTGGAAGAACAACTGAGTGGCGATTTGTGCTGAACCCGCATCCAGTCGCTGCGCATGGTCAGCTATGATTCCCGATATCTATGGAGCCAACATATCCTCTACCAGCAGATAGTCTTGTTAAAGTAAAAGTATGAAAAAGACATCAAAAGGTATGGTGGTTTGTCGTAGCCATTGGATAATATCATTTGTGGTCCTTACCACAGTTTTCCTGTATTCCTAACCTGGATTCCCAAGAATGGTTCCTCCTAAGATGTAGCTATTGACACCACCACACACGATTGCTCCAACTGGACTGAACAGCTAGAACTCAGTCTTCGTATATTTTTGTGTGAAATGTCCGAATGGTTCTCGACGTATATAGTTACTTGTTACCCACCTCTTCTTCGAGGTCCATTGATTAAATATGAATTCATGTGTGTGCATAATTTTTGTCGTTTGTGATTAGTGTTGTTGCCGTAGTAATTGGTCTATCCAGGTTGATCCACCAAATTTCATTGTTTCTAATTCGTTACGCTGTGCGTTCACCAGAGAAGAATCAAATTAACGCACCTGTTCCTTCGCATGTGATTTACCATTTCAGCTGGTACCGCTATAACTGCTACTACTACTTGTAATACTAATGTCCACATCGGATCAGGGCGACAGTGTGAGCGTTATTCCGGGTACAAAAAGTGCTCGTGAGGCCTTGTTCGATCGATTGGCCGAACGTCATGCTCAAGTGAAAGCAGCTCAGTTAAGTCGTCGAAATCATGTTCAGATGCAGCCGGGTACGGAGGTTTGTGAGGCTTCTAAGTTAACAAAGCAGAATGACTTTCTGTCTAACTTCCTCCAGACCAAGACTGACATATTGGCTGATTTGGATCGAGCTGCGGATCAAACACGAACCGATTCATTGTCTACATCCGACTTGACCAAGGTGAGTAGTGCTAGTGTACGAATAGTGATCTTGCTTCTGCATGTGGTGAGATTTGAATATCCGGTGTGTTGGTCTCGTGGTGTGCGATACATGCTATCGAGTTTGAGGCTCGGGGTTTTAGCCTCCACCACCGATCTTCCTTGTTGTTAGACAGCATTCCACTATCAGCCGGGTCATTGTCAAACCTGACTTACTGAGGCCTTATTTAGTTCTCTGTATTACGTTTCGGAGTCATAGTTGCCTGTTTCCTCTCAGGGAAGTGGTCGCTCGTGTTTATGAAATATGTCCCCTACCTTACATTCACGTACAAGTATGGAATGTGGGAAATAATCCTCATCGACGACTGCAACGTTGTTCCAACGAAAAAAGGTAGCTTGAGTAGCCATGAGAATTGGTTTTGCGTAGTTAGAAAAGGTGGGAGGGGTTGGGAAAAGAATCGAGGAAACAATGAACATGGGTTTTGGAGATTATCCACTTCCGGTTTCGACGAAAGAGTCAGCGTTTGGGTTATGTTGAGTTCCAAAGTCGGTCTCGGATCGCGACTAGGGCAGTTGGAGTGATTTAACGGAACGCTAACCTCCAAATGCCGCAGTATGGTCAAGTGTGGGTGTTTCAGGCTCCGAGATGGCTACTCGCCCTGAAGGTTTCTCAAAATGCTCTCAGATGACTGCGTTTGCTACAGCCTGTGCCGAGGAAGTCCTACTCACTGTCTTCTCGTGGGGTAGGTGTTTCTACTATAGTGTGAGGACGAAAGCAAATGCCTGGCGCTCTCCCCTGGGTCGGCTGACTGATGGTCAGTCTAGGGAAGATGGCTATCCCAAACCAGTCATGAGCGGCGTATGAGACCTATAACAATATGCTCACCGTAATCTGTGGCGAAAGGATAGATTTAGCATTCAGGATGTTTAGCCTCAGCCTAAGGGCATGTGAACGGAATAATCAGACACCCGGGTCCCAGAAGATTACGAGACCCTCATATCGTCCTAATGCCTACTGATCACTCGGTCTTGCGCTCGACTTTACTCACCCATTCAAGCTACACAAGATACGACTGAGGTGCCGGCGGTCTGACAAAACCAACTGCTTATAACCACACCACGCATTTTCACCTATTCTTCTACACATAGCAATATTGATACTATTCCGTGTACTTCCCCGGTTGCCATCGACGAAGACGCTGGGCATGCAATTGGGATTCCTCCTGTTGTATGTGATTCATCAAAACCACTACTTAGATCACATGTGCTACTGAAGCTTGCAACCTCCAGTGTACTCACTCTTATGCAAATAGGCCACCAAACAGCTTTAACGCGCTTGAGACACTGATTACTGACGTCTGCTACTTGTCCGAAACTCGTATCCAGGACCCCATCATTGTAATTCGTTTGAATTCGTCCTCAGAACATGCATTAACTTTGCTTATCCGGAGATGTCGCGGCTTCTGCACCTGGTTATGTGGAAATTGCTTAGAGTACTAGAGTTGAGTCTGCGGTACGCGACTGGATCCCAGTCAACAGCATATTGTGTGCTACTCGCCTAGGGAGTTCGTTCAAAGCCAACAAAGGCAGCGACGACAACCGCTTTCTGTTTGCTGTTGCTGTCTGCTGACTACAGTCCGGATACAGTCAAATGTATCTTCTACTCGCAACTTCAGTAGCTCCTTCAAAAGGCATCCTATAGAGACATAGTAGTAATGGCTGGAGATCTGAAACCCCAGAGTGGCCACCTAGGTTATGACGAGCGAATACTTGGAGGCCAAAGCGGTGCCAACCATCACCGCACGTCTACGGTAATGGACTGCTCCATCCATGCACAGACCATCGCCTATTGTTGTTAAGTACGAACTTCCGGGACAGCTTTCGTCACACAGTCGCATGGGAACCGCCATCTGCTAATCAGTCTTAGACACAAATAAACCACATAGCCGTAAGCTACCACTTGCATGGCTCAGTCAAGTCTCGTAGGTCGTACTAGAGCACCTAGATTCAGATCACGCCCTAGTGTGTGCCAAGTTCATAGTACGGTTTCCCACCAGGTCAAAAGTCTGCTGTATACGGATAGACTTGGACCAACTTTTCCGGACGTCGGTCCGGGAGAGATATCGGAATGAGCTTGCTGCCCAGCTAAGTAGCCGCACACGATGACTTGTCAGACTGTTGGCAAAGCATTCAAGACGCTATAAAAGTAGCAAGTACCACATCTTGTGGATTAATCATACGGCATGCAGCCACACACGGCATATCGAGTTTTGTGGAACTCTTAGACAGCCACCGGAATATCTCATCCGAGAGAGACAACCACAGTGTCCATGTCGGATTAGGAGCATGCACAGAGACCGAGAGAATTGGTGACCCGAACGCGCGACCGAAATGGAACAGGTTGTTGCCATCGACAATGCTGGGGGATTCTTTCAACTCATCCGATCCATAGGGATCAAGAAGTGTAAAGTGAGCAAAGTGATCTGCGAGGTAAACGGCCAACCAACTCACCAGTTTTCACGGCGCATAGATCGATGGGCAAAGCACTTTGAGGAGCAGTTTAATTAGTATTCAGCGCCAGCGCCTTCACTCGGTGGTCCATTTAAACTAGTTCTTGCTCTATGAATGGTCCGTACTGCCCCACTCACTGAAGAAGAAGTCAGTCATGCGCTCCACCTCGTGAGGCGCAATAAAGCCCCCGGCCCTGGCGAACTCCCACCGGCTCTCTTCAAAGGTGACAGTATGCTCCTCCAAAGCACTCACCAGCCTCTTTACCGAGATTAGGCTCCATGAACGCGCCCCACAAAGTTGGAACTGTGCATCCATCATCCATATGAACGAGAAAGAGGCTAAAAGCATATTACAATCATCAGCGGATAAGTTCGATCTCGATCGCATCACAGCTGTTAGCTTCAGTAACTCTCCATAGATTGTCCCCAGTGTGTGAACAACCTTTTCTTGAACAACAGTCCGGTTTTCGTCCCGGTCATGGGGGCATCGAGCAGATTTTCACCATCCGTCAGATACTTGAACTCTGCCATACATCGTAGACCGACGGTAATCATATTATTGAATAACCGAGCAGTTTTTGATTCCGTTGATAGGACGGTCTTCTGGGATTGTCTCATCGGACAGGGAATGCCTGATAAGTACGTGAAAATCATCCAGGCTCTAGACCATCAGACTTCAGGTCGAATACAAGCATATGGCTCATCGTCACCTTACTCCCAGTTAGAGGCGTGCGTCAAGGTTGTCCACTCTCACCCTTTCTGTTCAATTTTGCGATCGACGACGTCGTAAGAGAAACACAAGGATACTAACGAAGGCGTTGAGTTCTGTAACGAGAGATTACAAACAGACACGCACAGGCGAAACGAATGAAGGAGTCGGAATGGTCGTTTTTAGGCTTTAATCAGTTTGAAATCGAATCATACAGCTGAAATGGAATCAGAGGACTATTAGCAAAAATATGAACGAAACATGGGATGAAATGAAAGTATTTAGTTCACCACAAGATCCTACTTGGTAACAGACTTTTAGGCTATCCAGATGACATCGCGTTGGTTTGTGACGATGCTCGTGTGGGACAGGGCGTTCTGGACAACATTGCGTCGTCTGAATTGCTGTGCGGAATATGCCTTTCACTCTCGAAGTGTAAAGTGCTCCTACAAGACTGGTACGAGTCCATCCCCAAACCGGTTCAGGTATATCTGCAGGCTCAAACATATTCATCATAACGAACAACTGATGATTTCCAAAATGCCCTAGTTTACTGGTCGCATTCATACAGTCGAACCCAATGGAACAGCAGAAGCATTCCTAATAATGGACATAGGGAATAACTGATATCGCCATCATGATTCCAGAGAGGGGATCCGAGATTGCCTTTTTGGATTGTACAGATTTTATCTCTGGGTATCTGAGGAAGTTCGGAAAATCAGAAGGGTAAAAACGCAAAACTAGGACAGTGGAGGAGCAACTCACTGCAGCTCTGAAGTCACTAAAAGAGCCTGATGTTATCTCCCATACAATTCTAGAACTGTTAAGACCAACGGGCACCACTGTTCCTCTACTTTACGGGCTAAAGGAACACAAATTAGAAGTACCAGTGAGACTGATATTCGACATGAGTGTATCTCCGTATAATTCAATTGCCCGATAGCTGGTAGACACTCGAACGGGTTCGCCAAAGGATTGCCCGCTACAGTGGAAAAGATACTACAATTCATAGAACTGATAAGCGAACAACATGCTGGAGAACCAACGATGGCTTCGCTGGATGTGACATCTTTGTTCATCAACGTTCCACTTCTGTAGACGATTATTTTTGTGATGTCACCGTAGAAAACGAAATCAGTATCGGTATTCCAGTAGCTAATCTGGGGAAACTACCTTTACGATTCACTTTCAATGTCCAGTATACCTTCGATAAAGAACTATACCGTCAGACCGATGGAGTTGCTCTGGGGCCCCTAGACCCCTTATTCATGGCTAAGTTGGGAAACGGGATACTTTATGATACGACAAAAAGTCTACCCATCTACTGTCGATAGGCAGGTGATATTTTTATTCTTACTGGCGGTTGGAGTCATGGGTAGAGCAGTTTAATCAGGCTCACAATACGGTCGATTTCACGTCGGAAGTGGACGAAGGGAACACTTTCCGCTCCCTAGATGTATCTGTCGTAAGAGGTGACGATGATCAGCTACTACGTCGTGTATATCACAAACCAACGTGGACAGGCCTGTACACTAATTTCACCAGTTTCGTGTCTCTGGGACGTAAACGAAACCCGATTCAATCCCTAGCAGCCCGTGTACGAATGAACTGCTCAACTGAAACGGTGAGTGGATAATTAGATGTTCTGAAGTAAACACTTTTGAACGACGGATACCCCGAACGTTCCATTCAGAAGAATATAGAAAGAACAACGAGACAGGCGTTTGCGACTGTTGAGAAGAAAAAACTAAATATTCGACTCCCTTTCAAGGAAAATGACGAAAGTGAGTTACTAGTGTGGGGCCTAGAAACGATGATAACAAGTTACCTGTCCTTATTTCTCCCATGCTGACATTCATTCGTTTGCTCATGTTTGACAGGTTATTTAGATCAAAGAGCGCGAACCAGCCTTGCTGACGACGGGGAACAAAGAAGTCAATACCAGTGCAATTGTGACGCACCTTGCAGGCAGTAGACATTGCACAAGTGGAGACGCATTCAAAACAGTCCTCAGTCCCAACGAATGCACTAAAATCCACTCGAAAACAACATCTAGCAACGACAGAGGCTGTAACGAACAGATCGATTCATCGTTTTGTTCTCGAAAGCGGTTTGTTAAAGCACTAACTGCCCTAACCGCTATCCGAGACCGACTTTGGAACTCAGCATAACCCAAACACTGACCCTTTCGTTGAAACCGGAAGTGGATAATCTCCAAAACCCATGTTCATTGTTTCCTCGATTCTTTTCCCAACCCCTCCCACCTTTTCTAACTACGCAAAACCAATTCTCATGGCTACTCAAGCTACCTTTTTTCGTTGGAACAACGTTGCAGTCGTCGATGAGGATTATTTCCCACATTCCATACTTGTACGTAAAACATAAACACGAGCGACCACTTCCCTGAGAAGAAACGTGTGTAACGTGTAACTTTGCAACTATCGCGTTCGTTTCATGTAAACAATCCCCGGGTTTCTAAACAAAGACCAACGGAATTGCACAATTGTGTAGCAATTACTACTTACCTGATCAAGAGTTTTCTGATGCCACTAAACTACAACAGAATGGCTCGTTCTTGGAATGTACGGATTTCAAATACAATATACGTTTACTTTTCTGGAAACCTTCTGTTTCAATGAAGTTCGTAGTATAAGTTGAATGTCGCTTCTGTTACGAATATAAGTGCTGCTCTGTTTCTATTTAGATTCTGAATAAGCTTATCTGATACATAGTATAGCGCTGATGGTTGGCCAAGGCCTCACTGACAGGCAGTCACCACTGCAAACGTTACATCGTACGTTTACTCATCCCGATCGAAAAAGATGCCAGTGGGAAAGGCCCGACGTTTATCGTGCTCGGACTTATGGTTGAATTTTCCTATCCACCCCTTTCCATAGATCCTAGATGAGACATTGGTCCGCATTGAAAATCTGCAGAAACGATTAAATGAATCTTCCCTTTATCTGACTCCATTCGACTGTGAACAAGCCACTTTGGAACTAAAAGTAAGTTGCCGCTGTTTTCCTGTTTCGTTGAGTTGTTTTAGGCTCCCATCTGATCACCCGATGTTGACTAAGTTGACGTGTTCCACTGATCCTGCGTCTTCTTCGAGCTTCAGATCGATGAGTAAACGTTGCAGCGAAGACCATTAGGGAATGCCAGTAATATATATATATATATATATATATATATATATACATATATATATATAATATATATATATATATATATATATATATATATATATATATATATATATATATATATATATATATATATATATATTATATATATATCCATGGCATTTCTTGACGGCCTTTGCTGCGAAGTTTGGGTAATTGGTTGTTCTGTCAGTAAATGACCGAATTTATTTTTATCTGTACAGCTCTATTCCACCCAGACTTCGGATATCTGGTGATGTGTTAGTACGTAAACCAAGGGCGTGTTTCTTTTTCGCCAACCTTAGTTTTATGTGGCGTTGACGTGCCTCCGTTTATCTATCACAAGTCGAGTGTTTGTTGCAATAGCTGGACCATTTCGCCTGTGCAGCTCAAAGATCTGGCTACTGAGGATGGGAGAATAATGACATATACATACTGATACTGAAGCACACTGCTCAACTCTGATGGGATCACTGTACCAATAGTTTCGAGTTTCGATGTGGAGCATAAAATACATACGGTAAACAATTCGACCAAACAACAAAGCTTATTAGGCTGAAGCCATCGGTGTGTTGCTCTTCCCCTACTGGACTTCCTCAGTGTGTGATATTCACGGAGCTGGGTGCCGATTGGAAGATGAACAAGAATGGCCAGTCTACGAGCCAGGAAAAATACGAAAATTATTATTAGGGAAATTAGGCGTTTAGAGTGTTAAGCTTTTTTAGGCTGGGCTCGCAATGGTTGCACGCATTTAGGGACATGTATCTTTTTCGTGACTGGTAACCTCCTCACGTGTGCATAATTTCTTCATTCGATTTCGTTTCGTCTTTCCAGATTCTGTGTCTTTTAGTTTCTTGATTTGAGGTTTTGCCGAGAGATAGCCAAAGGCCACATCGTGGGTCGGGTTAGAGGTTGTTCAAACCGAAGCATCATGTCCAAAGGTTCAACCATGCTACATATGTGGCTTTGTAAAACCGACCGATAACTGCACATAAGCCCGCAGTTGTGAACATGTTAGTAAAATGCTGATTCACATAATTCCTCCACTGTTGCATTGAACAGATCAAATACGCTTCGGTTTATGCATATCCTTTAACACTGGCGAACCACACGCGTTTCGTACCCACTTCAGTAATTTTTGGCTCCCAACAACCTACCGAATTCTTGCTAACAGTTAAAGGCCTCATTATAAAGATTATAAAGGGCACGTGTTACGTATGTCAAACACACGTCTACCGTACCGTATCCTATTCTCTGTTCCTCCTAGGGAGCGGAAGAGACCACGTGGAGGTCAACAGATGACGTGGCAGCGAGGAATCAGGTAATGCACAGCGAACTTAGGAAAAGTAGGTGCTTCACGTCTTCGTCATTGGGGTCCAAAAGATCCATCTACCAGTTGGCTGGAGACACTGAAGGATATGGTTGCGAACCGCGAACAGTGGCGATTGTGTTGTGACTTTCTGTCGAATCAGAATGATTGATCTATGTGCGTTTGTACAGTCAGACTGTGTATTCTGTGTGTTGGCTACTATTGCATTCTTTCCTTTTCCCACCCGTGTAGATCCACTCGCTGCTCATCTTGTATATTCATACTTTCTAATTCGACGTGCAACATGGTGATAAAGGCAGTGGTCAGTGGGGCTTGCCCCACTGTTTAACGCTGTACGATGATGATGATGACGCCTAGATGCACAAGCTTCCCAACATTGATCTCATGAATAATGGCCAAGAAAGAAAACTGAAAACGTTTCCTTATATTGCGTTCACGTTTGTCGTTCGGTGACGCTTGGCTGCAGATTGCACTCTGCACCCTAGTTCAACGTTCCTTGTAAATTAAGATTCTTAGACTAATGGGACCATTTTCCCTTGTTCATATGCTATGGTTTTCACAACTTGCTCGATGTGAGTTGTGAATACTTGCTTCGCGATACAGACCCTTAACCTTCATGTATGCAATAGTCATTGGTCGTTGTAGGTACATTCGAAGTTACGGAAATCTATCTTCATTATCTGTGGTAGTTCACTGCATCTCTGCAACAGCCGAGGCGCAGAAACAAACGTTTTCCTAGGGCTAAAGACAATCATGCGCTATTGGTCTCTTGGTAACAGTTGTAGCGGTCATTGGAGAATCATTGACCCTCATTTTTCTTATGCTGCTTTTACTCGGAGCAAGATAGCACTGGTTAGCCACGGACGCTAGTTTGCGCAGTTGGTTGCAATGCAGGCTAGTTGTCAACGCCTCAACATGTAACGACCGTCATTTTTGTGATATGCTTGTGTGTGTGTGTGTGTGTGTGTGTGTGTGTGTGTGTGTGTGCGGCACAGTGTAAGCGAACATTTGTGGCTCTTCAGTGCACACGTTCATCTTGCAGCGACCAAACGGACAACGAGCCATCTCTCAACCGGTTTGCTAGCATTCTTCGTCTCTCGCCCAGGTAGCATCATTGTATTATGGTGGACTCTTCTTCAGATAAGGAAAATGGATTGGTTTTCCTGCTTGTGTAAGTGTATTTATAAGAATAATGATAAAAATGAGGCGCCAGCAGCCACGAGGTTCACAAAACCGGCCGTTTTTGTTTGTGAATGAAAACCTTAACCAGTGAACTTGGCCGAGTAGAACGTGTTAGGCTTACGGGTTGGGATTCACGAGATCCACTTACTGGATAGTTGGTGACATTAGGTGACATTGCCAGGTGCCGTAGTCAGTGGCGTAGTTGCATTCCAGCGCTTTCTTCGTCTCTATGATTTCCACTTGTAATTCCATTTTCCGCTTGTTTGTTCCTTATGCTCCGGTAAGTTTTTCTCTCTTGATTAGACGATGCTGCCAGACGGCAGCTCAAAACAGATCATAGAAGTGTGTGATGTTAATGATTGAAAGAAGTGAACTGAAATCCCGGTTTTTTTATCCACTCGTTTTTGAGGGATTTATTTTGATGGTGATAATGGTTAACTGTCACAGATCACAATGCTTCTAGTTACTGGTTCAAAGGCCACCGTCATCGATTAACTTACTCCTTTGTATCGCACGTTTTATCGGGAGTGACCCTAGCCAGGTGGATCTAGATCCAGACCATATCTGCATTCAAAGTAGGAAGCGAATAGGAAAACGTTCCTATTTCGTTTGGGGTTCAAAATGGGGTAGATTGGCAGTCACGTTTATACCGGTCTGTCTGTTCCCAGCTGGGCGACCGAGTAGAGTGCAACAGCACAAAACCTCAAATAAACCAGGCGAGCATAACTTTCTACCTTCAGTTACTTTTATGACCCACGATTTCTCCTCTCCGATTTGAATGGGTAACCTGCGTACTTAATCTCAGCTCGCGAATCCGATCGCTCCTGCCCGCTATGGCTAATCAAAGACGACAGCACAACAAGCAAAACAAATGTACTTGCATAAATTACAACGCAGTATTTAAGGCAAAATTGGAACATTCCCGGAATCGGGCGTCCAGTCAGATTCAGGCCCTGTCGGGCCGTTTAGGTTGCTAAAACGTCTGCCGGATGATTCTATTTGCGCCTGACCGCAAATGACTGCTGGGTTCGCAAAGAGGATAAATTCTCGTGTGATGTGACGGTTTTCTGATTATTGATTATTCATTCCGGCTTGCCACACTCGGGCCGATAAATGGCTTGTTTCGTGGAAGGATTTTTAACTTCCTAACAGTTACTTCATAAACACTTTTGAACTCTCACAGTGCATGCAACCCATCTTGCAATCACTCTTCATTATACGCTTCCTCGTTACTGTTTTTCAAAAAACACAAAAGCTTGCGATTAGGCAGCAAACAAGTTTGGTATATTCGTCTTCCGCTTTTTGTTACCCTTTTCTGTATTTGTACTGTTGACACCATGCCTGACTCCAGGCTCGGTGTTTAATAATATCCTTTAACTCTCCCTCTTTCCCTTTCTCATGACAAATAAAAGTGATTGTAATGGCTTGAAAATGAATCATCGAAAACATATATTCGCCTACACTACGTGTTTTGGTTTATTTATACTGTCCGATCTGTATCGACTGATGAAGAAGTGTCCGGGCCAACCGGTAGGTCAGTTGTCTGAGGCACATCAACGTACGAATGTGCATGGACTTCTGCACCTTTTCGCAGCAAGCTTTAGCTATAACCCACGATCCTTTAGCCTTAATGCACAACCTTCAACCATGCCGCTGCAGGCCAGTCAGATCGGGATATTATGACGGCAAGAAATGTTGGAACAATTTGCTTTTTTTTTACAAATATCGGTGTTTTGAAGCTGGCCCAATAAATGAGAAAGTGTGACGATCGTATGTTGCGCAGTTGTCCATGGTAATGGTATCAAATGCTACACCGCAAATTGATTGGAGAAGGTTTAAGCGATATGCCCGTATCGTCGAACCCTGTGGAACAGCCCGTATGGCTGTTGCATTTATCGATGAACTAGTTCTTAACCTACTGAAAATTACAAATGAATTAAATTAGTAAGAAATCTCACCTGTTTGGATTTACCTAATGTCTCTTCCAGCGGGTTGAAAAATAGTCTGCATATTGGGAGAAAACGTATATGATGACTGGTGTGTAATTGTGGGTCCGTAGCCCTCCGATGAACGGGCGCATTGTCAGAGGTAAATACTACTGACATACTTGGTTGCTCAGTAGCAGTATATTCTGAACAGCATGACGGTAGACTTCGGGCGGCTTTACTACCTAGTTTCGAGCGCCCAAAGCTGCGACAGCACCGTATGCTGTAGTTGGTTTCATCAAAATATGTCCACTGGGACTCACCTGTTTGTGGATTCAGAATGGTTTTGCCATAGATAAACGCTGCTTCAGTCGTCCATATTTTAGTACGGACCGAATACAGATTGAAGTCTAGTCTAAATGTGGATTTTCGAAGTGATTCACCGTGATGTTCAAAGTTCAGATGGCCTGCTCATATTTGTCCCAAACCCTCACGTTGACCGTAGATGTTAGACCTCTTGTCTGGACCAGAATGTGGCTACTACTAAAAATGGGAGTTTCTGATCGTTGTGGCGTGCTGGGCTAACATTAATCCTCCCTGACTTATGTATATGTATGTGTGTCCCTGTCGGAATTTACTCACATACGCATGGCTAAAGTTATTAATGTCTCAGTCTCCGTTAAGGACTCAGTCGTTAAATTTGGCAATATGCTACGTTGCCCCCAAAAATATACGTAGACAACACACTCGTTGCTCGCTGGCTTATCTTCTTGTGAATCTCATCTTAAAAGTGCTTTCTAATTTTCGATGCATCCGCACTCTTGCAAAGATTTATAGGAATTATCTTGTCCCGTACTTGGCCAACGGCAAGTGTGTGTGCGTGTGTGTGTGTAGCGGCTCAGTTACGTCCTGATATTATTGAGTGCAAATTTGAGTATACTGTACGCGATCAGGTCCTCTAAACAGTCTCATTCTGTTTTTATATCCTTTCCCTAATTGTGAGAAAAAGAGGTTGTATTCCCTTCATTTGTATAAACGCACTCATTTTGGTTTGACGTAACGAGGTTCGTCCCTCAGTGTATGCTATCTGCCCAAACAACGGTTGGTTTATTTGTTACCTAATTCGCATTTTTTACCCATGAGAGAGACACGGAGCGAAACAGCGGACTCACATTGTGTTGACAGCCACGAAGTGGCTAGATGAACGTCAACTGGGTAGCATCAAGGTAATCATACACTGTGGTAACGTATACATTTCACATCGGCTTCAGAGCAAGCGTGGTGCCAACTCATTAACAACGTGTGAAAATAGGGGTTGGGTGTACAATAGAACATAGCAGTCAGTCATTGCCGTAGATATCTCTTTCATGGTCGTATGCGTTGTGGGCTATTATACTGCTCGACCGCCCTGTCCAGAGTAGACCTTTTTGTTCGAAGATGCACCTCCAGCCAAGCGTGTCCCGCAAGGCAGCATCGGAGGTTTCCCGTTTGTTCGATCGTTCTAAACAGCAATCCACTGTCGTCCTGCTTGTTACCACACTTGACCTGTTGGGAACTTATGCGGTTCTCCACTCCAGCTCTCAGGGTCTGCTTATCGGTTGTACCTAATAGTGCAGTGGGCCCTCGTGGCTGTACGGTATACCGTTTCCTTTGCAGTCATGCGCACGCATGTACTAATAAAAAAGATAATATTTGCTGAAATATTTTCACTGATTTCTTATTGTTTTCTTTGGTAATACACGTATGATTGCATCAGTCTTCCCTTCTCGCTCCCTTCGTTCTCTTGCACAGAATCTTCAAACACAATTCCAAAGTAAACGGGAAGAACTTCTACCCACTCGAAAATTCAAATTCACGAGGAACCGAGTTCAAAAAACAACCACACCAGCGGTGTCTGAAGTAACTCCAACAAGTGAAATCACTGAGCACTCAGGCCATATTCCCAGCTCGTTAACTAAATTCGATGAGCGATTCAGTTTGACGAATTTCGAACACGACTGCCAGCTTGTAATTCCCAAACCCGGTTGTACAGACACTATCGGAGTTGAAAACTCCGTCTATTTGGCGCAGCTCAATCGATGCACAGTACACGTGCGTGATGTGTGCGGCAATTTGATTGCGCGTGGTCTGCAAAAGTGTCGTGTGTACATCTATCCAGTGGCTGGATCTGTGTGGCTCGAAAATTGTCATCAGTGCGATTTTGTGCTCGCCTCTCGTCAGCTTCGTATTCATCAGACGACCGATTGTCGCCTCGGTCTACACATGGCCAGTCGACCAATTATTGAGAACAGTACCGGACTTCAGGTGGCTCCGTACAGGCTCCAGTATGCAGCACTGCAGTCCGATCTCACACGAGCTGGCTTGTCTGCCGAGGTGAACTTGTGGCGTGAGGTTGAGGATTTCAGTCATCCAAACAAAAGATTGACAACTGGATCACCGAATTGGTCCATATTGCCGGAAAGGGAATGGAATAGTTTGAAAGCAAACGAGTGATAAATGGGTGCGCTTAATCAACTCATCATCATTATCATCAGCAGATGCAGTAGTCTGTTCATCACTTCGCAACATCAGTTTTGTTGCATTTTTGCGGCAGTCCGGTGACTGCTACGCGTTCTTCTTCCTTCTCTTCTTTCGCTCCCACTACTGTGCCAAATCGGTGTAAGAAACAAATCGCCCCAAGACTATCCAGTTTAGGGCGTTTATGTCGTGTCATGATACGGGGGAAATGTACGACTCCATCGATCTATTCACGTTTTCTGCCTGCTTTCGAAGCATATCCGGGAAAGCGTGTTTGAATTCTCGATTTGTTGGCATCAGGATGGGGTGGATAAGGCCCGAGTAATGCGTTTTTTTGGAGTTAGCGTCTACTTCACAACAACAGAATCCGTTCCTGTCTCAGTATTTTGATTTTTTGTTCGATTTTGTCGAAGGTCGTCCCATATACTAGGTGGTTACAACAACATCATCCTTAGAAGACGATTTCAAAAAAGTTCAAGATTTTACCCACGAAATCGTTGATCACAAGAATGATAAGAGACGACCTAAGACAGTAATATTTGATATAGTTTTCCTTAGCAATATATTATCACATGCAAGGTGTTTGTCTAGACCATTCATGTTTGATCGTGATGTGTGTATTGTGATACATGGATGCTGCGAGAAAAATATACCTCGACTTGAAAAATTAAATCGGTAATTCAGAAACCGTTGTCGAAAAAAAAAACGTCAAGTGAGTTTCTGTCACTCACTTCCCTAATCCCGATCGGGTGGCTCAGTATTGCGATAGCCCAAAGCATCTTGGTAGCATCTTGCCTGTCTCGAGGTCCGTTTATATTCATTCACTTACGTTTGACAACGTGTCCTAGTTTGGATCGAAACGTCACAATAAACGTTTTGCAACTCAATTTACACCTCGACTTCTCTATTTTATATATATATATATATATATATATATATATATATACCAACTTCCTTGGTTGATGCCCTCGGATAATTGCTTCAGCTGTGCATTCGAATAGCTAATTAATCAAAGAAAGATTGGCGAAAACAAGTTATTCTTGTTCTCACGTTTTGTGAGAAGTATCTGCGAGGGCGAAATTTGAGGAAAACAAGTCACAATTCAGCCAAGTTAATTCAATGCTTCATGCGACCGAAAGTGACAGTTCAAAAACCATATAACCACAATGATTTCTAAAAAAAATCGCGAAAAACGCGTTTTCAGCGATGTCAGTTAAGAAAACGGATAGATTGGTGAGGAACCGTGTGAGACGAGGAACTACAAAAGTTTTAGTACGAGTAAACAAATATTCACAATGTTATCGACTGGTAGCTGTTGATATGCATTTTCTGAGGCTGGGATGAAAGGGAGGGGGGGGGGGAGATGCTGTCAGTCAAAATCTACGAGGCAATGTCAAATATGCTTTGTGATATTGGATTTTAATAATGTGGATCAATCTGTCGGGATTCCATTGTTTCGAGACATGTCTAAGGCACTGGATAATAATGTTTTTTACTGGTAATGCACAGAACCAACGAAGTCCAATAAGCTGAATACGCTGTGATAGAACATTCCCTGAATCAGTTAAAGATTGTGCATCAAGGCTAAAGAACTGCGGGTCGCGGCTGAAGTACTGTGAGTCGTGGCTAAAGCTTGATGGGAAAAGGTGTAGTCAGAGTAATGATTGCTTTTGTGAATACAACGGAACATTAGAGTACTGTAAATGACCTAGCTTCCGATTACGACTGAAGGACCAATAGTTCAGCTCAGTTACTCTTTACTGTCTAAGGGAAAATGTAGGTCTGTTGTAGTTGGATATTCCAAAAGCCACATAGTCTACGTATTTGATAAACAGGCGAATAAAAACGGCGGTCGGATGGCATCTTGTTGTGTGCCTTGTGTTGAAGGAAGTCTGGAAGAAGTTCGGCCGTTAGATCACGTAAATTCCTTTAGACTGGGTAGGTAGTTAGACTGAAGTATCATGTCAGACGTACGAACGCAAGAGTCAGCAAGTACATGGCGTAACTTTATTCCTTCGACGCAGTTGAATAATCAAAGGAACAAACCCTGACTACCTGGCTTTTGAGATCGATTGATGATGAAGTAGATTGGGTGAGGCTAGGGCATCAGTTTCAGGTTGTAATTTCTTGCCTACATAAGCTGCTGCGTTTTTCGAAAGTGTACAAGTGGCCAGATGGCTTTCCTAATAGTTGAACTGTCTGCTGGCAGCTGCAGTGAGTTTTCTAAGCTGTACTGTTAAATAAAATGCTGATTTTGTGAGAAATGAGACCCTGGACCTAGGACTGAAGTACAAAAAAAAATTGTGGATGGGAAAAGTGGGCAACCGGATCTGCTCAACCGTCTGTTGTACACAACCCTTTTGTAGCCTTCATGCATGCGGAACGGAAGAGATATTCATGTCACCGTTCCATTCACGTATGACAAGCCTACGAAAATCCCGGAACAACAATTGTCTGCGTTGGTCGACAGCTGCTATTCAGCTAGCCACGCTTGTCAGAAACGTCCCGAAAGCGACATCTTTTGTTGTTCAATGAACTAATAATTTGATTTATGAATCGTCACCTCCATATCAGTTTATTTGCAGTCATGTTGCTTATATCGATACACGACAGACAAAACATAGTCTGACCTCCGCCGGTAAAAGTGCGGTCCAACATAGTTCTGGTGGTCGAAAGCGACCATAGAGCCGACTCGATGATCTCGTTCTAAATGCCAACAGAAGCACTGGTTTCTTCGGAATAGGTTATGCAAGCGACCTCCCGTCGCATCTAAATCCATTGTGATTCCAAATCCTGTCGCTTGAATTCTACAAAAGTCCACAACTTACTGAACCTCTTATGTCGTCACGTGATGTAAGAACTGAACGCTTCCACTTCGACTTCATTGTGTTAAATAAATTCATAGTCACCCAGAGTAAGTCGAAAGTTGTGATTTTTCATAATTCTCGTCCGCAGACAGTTTGATGGAAAAAACTACAGTGTTACTCGTGAGTGGGGTCTATGTCTGAGTATTCTCAAACATTTCTCGTCGGTGAAACGTGTAATTCGGGCTTTCATCTCTTGGTCAAGCCCTATCCGTGGAAATGGCGGAACGCGAACGAAACACACCAAAAAGAAAAAGCTCCGTACTCGGTGATAATGTTCACCTAAGACCATCGTAGAACAAATTCTCATGTTCAATTGATTCGAAGTCTACGAGATACTCATAGCATGGAGTCCAGATGGTTTTCCGCCCAAAGAGCTAAAACTGTGTTCTTACTGTATCCTCAGAATAAACTGAGTCAGCGAGTACCTAAAACCTATCTGAACCCAAGCTACGAATCGAGTGAATGTGACAAGTCCGGTCAAGCAACCAACACGCCACCACACGTGGTTAAACCAGCCGTGTGAACATTGAAAAACCGGTCCGACCTAACTAGGGGATAATAACTTAATCATCCAGGCCCTATGAGGCAGCAGTCTTACTGGACGGGCATGTTCCAGATTATTCTATTTTCGCATCAAAAAGCCTGCCGTTCTTCCATACCAGTTCGCTGTCACCGGATGTGCTGTGCCTTTGCCTTCTGATTTACGTTAGCGGGCTGGTGCTATAGGAGTTGCAATCGGGATTGATTGCTCAGGCTTTCCGCGGGAAACTCACAGAATAGAAATGTGAGAGACCACAACAACCAGTCCACTTAAACAACCTCTGTTCCGTAAAATTATCTCGGACAGTTAGAGAATGGCATCTATCACGTCAGTATAAAAAAAATACGTGCAAATCAGCTGACTTCTATTGCAAAGAACCTCTCGCGAGTTGTGGAAGAAACTTTTCTCTTCTACAACGTTCAGTTCTCACTCGTTCGTTTTCCACACCTTCAACATAGCTACTGCTTGTTCACAGGTTTTCAGTATTTTGCAGCATGTGAGTGATCGTTTTCAGGCCAACGTAAATGTGACACTTAAATTTAAAAGCGATCGCCTAACATGCCCAATCGATGTTGATACCTTGCCGTGGTGATCGGGTGTGCGTGCTGCAATGACTCCGAGGCTTATGCCGATAGGAGCGCAAAGCACTCCCTTAGGGTCACCCATATCGGACAGGCCGAGAGCGAGCAGCCAGACAAAAGTAACACGCCGGTGTTAGAGGGCGTGGCGGTTTTCTGCCTGGTGGCGAACTCTACATAAATGTCACAGAAGTCCATGGATAGCAACGCGACGTCCGCGAATGTGGCCCGCCACTAAATAAAGCCATTGTCCTATGTCAGCACTGTCATGCTCTAGCTGTATCATGCGCCAACGTAAGGCCACGGGAACAAACGACAATCGTCAGGGTCGCAGACCATGTCCGACGTCGATGTCGACAAACAACCTGCCATCCTCCACAAATGTGATTCCATATTTTCGGTAAGTCGAGCAGCGCGGGTGAGCTCCCGTCTGGTCTGGTTTGGGCTTGAAGATGTGAACAAACCGTCCTTACTAGACTATCATCCCTTTGGTGGCTGAAAATGTCATCACATGACACCAGCCGATTCACTGGGATTGCTTCAGCCGGTAATTGGTCGTCTGGGATCGGGCGAGACAACGCTTCAGGTACCTCTTTTTCTCGACCGCTAACATGCTCGGTTGTGAAGATGAATTCTCGCAGGCGGTACGCTCACCGTGCCGGTCCGGAATATTATTAGTCATTCTGAATATATCGCCATAGAAGTTTCCGATTCACTCCCCCACCCCCACTTCTTTCCTTGATTTTTATCAACTGACCACTTGCACATGCTCCAGGAATCCTATATCCTACCAAATACTAAGGGATCTTGTTCTAAACTACCAAATTGTAGTAAAAAATCTTGTGTTGAAGCAGAAATATCGGAAAAATAGAAAAATCAGCCGAAACAGAATTATCCGACCACTAAAAACTTGACTTAGTCAAATCTTTAAACTGCGTTTCACGGTCATTGTATTTGAGGGCCTCGATATATCTCAGCATGCCTTCACCAATTTTTCTCCAATCTCGTTGTCTGTTCATGAATGCCGCTGTCGATGCATACAAATTGGCATCCCCGTGTATTCGCTGAGCCGGTTTTTCCAAAGGTTCTCCAGTGGATTGCGATCATGTCTGCACGATGGACATAACTAAGCATTAATCCCACGGAACAGTAACCAATTTCTGGTTGCATGTGAATTGTATATGGCTACATGATCACGCTGGAATACAGCATCCGCCTGGTGATTTTGAGTTGTCATTGATAGGAGGGGGAGTATGTTCCATTGAATGCGCCAGAGTCTTGAACAACATTAAACATTGTGACTTCATTTTGGCTATTTGCAGGGGAAGTAACACAAACCAGTATTAAGTTTGATATTTCTCATACATTTTGCTGTCAGAGTTACACAATTTCCTTCTCAATATCATTGTATGGTATCGCTTGGTCTGTTACACATCCTAACTACCTCATGTTAGCTGTATTATTCTTGAAGATTTGCTAATATTCTCCCTTTCTCGAAATCAGGTATTGTTTTTCAGTGGGATGTGGTAGCCGAAATCATAATTAGCTCGTAATTCTTCAATTTCATTGTGGCCGGGGGTATAAGTCAGGAAATTTGCAGTTGATTACAATTAGGTACCGGTCAACACCAAAACGTCTCGTGGTTTGCGTGGCGTAGGCCCGAAACAATCATGATAGGGATCTTATTTTGTGTTGCACGCACATATATTGGTGACACACGGTATCTTGGAAATCCTTTTTTGTCATATACTTAGTAATCACCAATAATCTAGATTTGAATTGGTCATCCCACATTTTAAACCGTGTGAAGAAATGCTCTGGCTATCTTACCAAATCCGAAAGCCTAGTTATTTTCATGTTAAACAGAGTGCTATCTCCCTTTTCGCTCATCCATGTGTTTTTCCTGTTCTACTTTACTGTTCTCTTATTTTTGCTGATCCATGGAAGAAAGATTTCAAAAATTTTCGTTGACTTCTGTATATTATCAGTCGGGTGTCTTTCATATCCTTTATTTGAATTATCTGCTATGTTGTGTGAATTACACCTGGCCGAATTCGGCGATGAAAATCAAGGAAAATAGGGGAAGGGTTCGAACACTTTCCGTGTCGGGTTTTTGCACTCGATCAGCGAACCAGATCCCCGGAGATATACCAGGACTGGTTTGTATGACTTTCTTTACAAGTATTATGCTATAATTTGCCTGTTAGTTAGAATGAACTTGTGAAAACTCGGTAGAACTTGATCCATTCAAAAGAGAGGGTGACATTCTTTCGTCTTGTTTTTTTTTGTGTATCCGTCGAATATTTGTGGATTGATGTGTTGCTTCCCTATGAAAAGAAGTGGAAGTGATTATTAGATGATGTCGATGATTTCGGGGTAACTTCAAACGTTTGCCGTGATTTGAGTAGTGTTTACTTGGATAAGTATATGCAGTTCGGTGCGCGCACACAGTAACGGCAAGCGTAAGAATCGTTTGGTCATGCTCATAGATCAGGTCCAAAAGTATCTCAAAGTCACGAAGCGTGTGATCAGTTAGAGCAGGTGCATAATCGGGTATACTCAGTTGGACGTGCTTGCGTCCATTTCGGTATGAAACGTGTAATGGAGCCCAAGGGGGTCACATTGGTAGCATTGTAATTGGCTATTCTGAAAGGACACTGGTAAATGGTATCATGGAGCCGCAGGGAACCTCACTTCTAGACAGAAATGCTCAGCGCAGCGGTGGATGTTGCTGTGGCTTCTTTTCAATTCATACATGTGGATGAGTGAAACGTAAGGAACATGGCCCCATGGCCCATAGGGTTCATTGGAGTGTTTTCGACAGCTTGATTCTGAGATCTGGAGGGGAAAACCTTATATGGTCCCAGTACCGTTGATGTTGAAGTTTGAATGAAAAACGTTTTAGAGATGAGTAGTATGGTGTCGTATTTGGGTGAAAGGACAAAATTCCCCCAGAGGCAAACCACCGGTTTCGCGGTTGTCGCCGCTCATCAGGCATGCGTATCCGGCACTCGTGTGCCCAGTTATCCTCATACTTGAGCACTCCATGTGGTTTGAAAATTAGCCGCCTTAACCAGTGAAATAACTTTAAAAGAATCATCCTGTGATTCTAAGTGTGAAATTTTCGTCCATGCTTGCTCCATACGATTCAAATAAAAGACTACAGGTGAGAAATGTTTCTTCGTTATGAGCTTTACGTTTATAATTTTTTATATGATACCAAACAAAGATTGCAAATGCCCAATCCTCAATGACTGAATATTACTCACGTTAGATAAGCTATATTTCGTGCGAAGTTGAAATTGCCCGACCTCGGTTAATATGATTAATTTGACGGACGCTTGACGGACGAAATTCAATAGACGACGGTGCTTTTTACCACGGAGGCATAAATACTAATCCTGCCAGAACCAATTACTTTTGTTGACGTTTCGATTATGTTCTGGAAAGAGCAATACAAACACATCCAGAAAACACTGCATAATCTGATGGTTTACCAGTGATTTTCGCAGTTGATGGTAGGCTCAGGAGAAAAAATTGCTGGCTTATTAGGGACTGTGTAATATACGGGATGCGATGTTCTTCCGCTGGGGTTGCCCGTAAACGATCTGCAAAGACAGAAAGAAAACTCGGTGAGCCCTGAGCTCAGTTAGTGCATGAGCAAGCATTGACACGTAGACCGATGAGGATGGGCGTGGCGCCCGAGCGGTTTGGGTGTAATGAGGGAGTAACACTGCGGACAGCCTTCTTTCATAGAAGGGAGCAGTATAGTGAGCAGGCTGCTGACAGCTTTATTGGGGTTCGATTATTCCAAGTGCAGGATCCCGTGATACACCTACTGGGTCTCGGCTCATGGAGTTTTGTTGTTTTGCAGACGGTCGCAACCCGTCGCAGAAGATCACTGGTACTTGCACACTACAACTGCATAACATTGAAATCAAGGTCACGTTAGCATGGTCCGTTAAAAGTCCATTTTATTTTCGCGATGATGAAGAAATGTCGAGGCATGAGACCATCGACCCGGATAATGATCTTATCTGGGTTTTGATAAAAAAGAACGGTCAGGGAGCAGGAAATATATGGAGACGGGGTAATAATGTGCAAATTGCTTCACGCCATTATAAAGAAGACCGGAGGAAAGTTAGTTGGTTGGTTTTCCGATCGAACGAAAGCCAGCGATTAGTTTTTGCATTTACGAAGAAATTAAAATTCCTCGTGACTTGCTTTGGCTTTCGATTTGCTTTCAGTGTTCTCCAGTGAAACTTGGCGGCTCATAAAAATGTAACCCATTATAAGAAATTCCAGAAGAAACTCATTTCAGGGACTATTAAATTGTTAAACTCGTTATACCGGTTGATATTAGTTAGGATAAATCATAATCTTCCTAAGTAGTAGCGGCTCTTCGCTGACACCGAACCGCCATACTCATTTAAAATGCAACCGCGAGTCTAGAGCTTGGGTGCACCTTGTTTATAGATCGGCATCTGTAGTTAAGTCTGCTATCTGAGTAATCGCAGCTCCTCAGGAGCTCTTGCTGTTCCGGCATCAGATCTTTCACTAACTATAGGTAGTGTTACATATAAACTTTCTCACCAGTCACAGAATATGCCCATCGATTTGTGAAAAAACTTGTAACACGAGGAAATTTCTTTTCAATCTATCATTTCAGTCTCAATCTTTTCTCCTATTTCAGTTTACGTGCTCTTGTAGTGCACAGTATTTTGGACACGTCGAGACGCGTATCTAAGAGGATATCGAAACATATCCCGGCTTCTTTACGCAAAGAAACATTTCGGACTATCGATAGCGCAACCCTCTCACGTCTGGTGGATAGTGGACATCAAATCGACACAGTGACAGCTTTCAGACCAGTCCTGACAACTCCCAGAGTTCACGTGAAGGGATTACGCAGGCGGTTGCTGATGACGTCAGAAGCCACAGCAGTTTGACTGTTGAAGCCGGAATTATGCAACAACATGACCTTGTGCAACGGTTGCTGTTGCCATGGCCGTAACAAGTGATTCCCTTACGGTTCCCTTGTACAAACTCTCCCCAGCCCCGCACCTCCTTTTGAACACCTTCGTTTTTCACACCTGTTTTTTCACGCCATGTGGTTACAAATTTCACACTTACTGTCGTTCAACCAAAGGATAAGGTTCATCAAGTTGAAGCATGTTGTCAAGTCACCGGATTTGTTGCACACCTACTCGCTGTTACCTATAGCTGACCACATAATCTCCTTTACCCAGTACTGTATATGTAAATGCCTGAAGTGATATATTGAAAAGAAATTTCTTCGTATTACAAGCTTGTTCCCCAACAGTCACATGAAGTGGCTTACAGTCAGGCGCAATTGTACGTCGAGTCGCTTACCCACATCCAGGGCAGACTGGTCTGTTTGAGAAGGCCTACTCGACATGCGTGGCTCTGATAAGTCTTCCATTAAGATACGTAACTAGTCAATCAAACGATGATCGGTCTCTTTAGTAACTTAAGACTTCAAATTAGCTTCAATCCCTTTGATCGTGTGGTTTGTTTGAAGGCTGTCTGTTTAAGTAAACCTGATGCCGTTATGCATAGGTTCAACGCCATTTTTCTTCAGGCGGTTCTGGAAGCTTGGCGCACCTTGGCCTGCCGGCTCCAGTCATTGTCTCGTCTAACCTTCCGTTTCCTGTCGGAAATCTCCCTTCATACATGTCATCAGCGAGGCTGCAGTCCGCATTCTTCCAACCCATCGACAAGGTGATTGGTTAACACTAACCAATGACGAGGCCCGTATATCCCACATAGCAGTGTAGTCATGTCGCATGTGCCCATGAAGCAATCATTCCACCACACGTCACTGTTCACACTGACCAGTGACAGACAAACTACTACTTGCCCTTCAGACCAACCCGTAAACCGATCAGAAGTGTGAAACACTGTGATCTGACTTAGTCAGGCACATTTGTGCGTCACGCTGGGCAATCGATAACAACCCCATGTGTCCATATACTCCCTGCCTCATGCTATACGAAGTGTTGATTTTTGTTGCAATCAAATACAGTTTCCGCACTTGTTTGTGGTTACTTTTCAGTAGAGATTGGACGATCGAGGGATCACTGACGGGGGATAATCCAGAGGTTTGTGCGCTGACACCACAAATACAACTACTAAATCGGTCAGCGTCTGTCGTATTTTTCAGTTCAACCGTTGTACGGGAATTATATCTGCAGAAGTCGCTCGCGCATCCAACGTATCATCGACACCGTGAACGAAAAGGAATTCATCAGGCTGGAACTATACATTCTCCCAGTCTGTCCGTTTGAAGGTTCTTCTAACAGGACTATCTTTCTGCCTCGTAATAAGTTAGGTTATGCTGCCCATGCGAATGTCAATAGTATTGCCACAATTACCCCACAAAAGCCCTGATTTACTTATGATGACTAATTTTTTTTAATTATGACGAAACAAGTTGGTGCGCTACCCTCAGACTAAAATAGAAAGCTTGTGTCAGGTAGTAGTGTTTGATGTCGAGGACGTTACTTCCAAAAATTAATTTTATTCGAGTTTTGTCAGGTACCTTAGTGTAGACTTGGTCACGAGTCAGGTGACAGCGAACTGCTGTCCGCCACCATAATAACCATCAGTAACGGGATTCGCACCTCTAATATCTGAAGTGCTCAGAGTTCAAACCAATTGACCACTAACGGACAAGTGTGATCCCTCAGCTAGCGCTATGTCTATTTCTGTTACTCTAATTTTTCACGCCCCTCTTTGAGTACAGTGATAACCGAAGATCTACTCACCGAATCCAGTTAGTCGATAGTTATTCAAAGAGACTATTTATTATTGTTCATTGTCATTATTATTCATTCACCCGGTTACTCGCACGTTCATGCCAATGGATCTTAAGGAAACAGGAGTTAAAAGCAACACCAACGGATAACAATATGAGTAGTGTGCACATCAACCACAAAAAAGCATTATCCAACTGATTAAGTGCTGCCACTACTTTATGTGAACTTCAGTTTGTTAATCCAACTTTGACCAACCATCCAGACGTGACCTTCATTGTGCAACCCAAGTCTGACCGTACATGCACAAATGAGTCATCGTTCACTTTCACACGGTCCATCACCGCCAGTTTTGTGACACGGGACCGTAGCAGTTACAGTAATAGTTATAATCCAACTGGTTTCACCGTGACCAATTACCATAATTTTTTTATCAGTTAAGCATGAAGTAATCGACTCGAGATACAGTGCCCTTTCTAGTTCGACGGATTCTTAGTTTTGCACGCTTTGAAAGAATAGATGCAAGATGACGTCATCAAATGTGTATTGTAGTGACCTTATTACGCAGACTGAAACCGGAAGACACGCAAACTAGCACTGGAATGTTTGTCAATTAGCACACAAAATACGGCATTTTTATGAGCATGAAATATGTAAAGGAAAACATGCACCCCGTCATTGATCCATGACCAATGTGATTGGTAGACACAAATTTGCCAAACACTCACATGATGCGGAGGCGAATCAAGCGCGCCATATATGCGCACTGCGATAATCACTATTCAAGGCTGCACTAAGACGGGCCATACGCGCATGATGCATTTGGTCGTGCATGGATAATGATTGAGATGCGCACTGAGCAAACGAATAATGTGGGGTCCAAATGGGATTTCTCGTATAGCTTGCGAGTAGGATAAAATAACCCCATACATGCGCTACTTGACACCATTTTGTTTGAATTTGGTTGGCACCTAGCAATCAAAATCACCATATTCGATGCACAGATTATGGTTGTTCACACTGAAAATGAACTGGTAGACTAGGGTGCTCATCTTCAAGTGATCGACTAGACCATCGGTCGCACTTACCGTACGTGTCTTAGTTATTCCTACAGCGTCCCCAGCGATCAGTCTACTCAGCCTATTCTCTTCGTTCCTCCAGGCTCTCTCACAAGCTGTTGTACTCATCAATGATAACTCAGTTCATCCGTGATGGTATTCAACATAAAGCATATGGATCAGGACGGAACAGAGAGATTTTCTTGGCAGATGACGAGTGATTGTTGTTAGGACAATGACGGGTCTCTGTTGTGAGGACGGGATGATTTGCGGTTTTGTTTGAAGTTACAACGGTTTTGATCCGACCCACTAAGTCTAGTGGGGAATCACTTCTGCCCCAGAATCATCTCGTTTTATTAGTGTAAAACAACGAATATATCGAATTTTGGTTCATGCTGGTCCGACTGGTGTGGGCAACCATGCCTCGAGGCTTAAACACTACTGACAGAATTCATCTCTGATGGTATCGATACGTACCAACGATCGGCTATACTGTCACTCCAGGTTCTGTTGCCCAAGCCGTAGGCTCGGTACCGCACAAATGCTGACGGCTAACGTGACTTGACTGTCCATCGACAATGGGTTAGACCATAGCACCACAACTACAGCTTCACTTGGAGTGAAAATGATGATCCTGAGGGGTGGACGTGATCAAATTTCAGGTTTTCACACGGCTAACCGACGAACTAACTTTGGAAGAACCACCTTGTGATTGTAATAACTGACTCTTCGTTTATGAACGCTCTTTACGATTCAAATGGGATCACAGCCATAGAGCAGCTGTTGAATGCTCAGGTATAGGGATGACTGGGCAGAAGATTACCGGGTACGCATGCCTGATGAACGGCAACAACCGGGAGACCGATCGTGTGCTTCAGGGGTAATTTCGTCCTGTCATCCAGATACAATAGCATACTAGTTCAGGCGAAAAAAATAATAGAACATACAAAAATCGGCTGCTGTCATGAATTCTGGAGAGTTTCTCTGAGTCCTAACCAATTCATGCTTGCGGTGGTTCAGCAGGCCTTACACGGGACATGGCACAGTACAGCTTTGCGGTCACATACGCTGAGGAGCCTCAAACAGTCAGAATCGCCTTGGACAGATATAACAAAAACCAACTTTGAATAATTAACTTGTGATCTACCAATTATTTACGTTCATGTAACGTTTAGAAAGATCTTTTCTGCAGTGAAAACTACCGTTCCGTTCCATAGCCTTGGTCCTCTTGTTATTTCGGTTTGCGTAGTTCCGGGTTGTGGTCATTTCAATATGTTCTCTCAGTCCAGGTATTGCGAATAGCACGATATTGTAACCAATAGGACCGTTTCCATGCAGCTAATTGAGTTCTCATGAGATCAAAATTTCCTGTTCTCAACACTGACCCACTCATCCACTCAATTTGGATGGGAGGTCACGAACAACGTAATTAGCCAGCCACGCTGTTTGCACAGTTATGGGTGGAGATTACTAATCGCAACTACCTTCACACACACATAGTACGGCCACACTAACACCCACCTCGGATTAGAAATCAACCCTAACCTGCTGAACTCAGGTTACGAGACTGAACATCATCAGTCTCAATCTTTTTCCCATTGTTTGTGGTATGTACCAGTTGTACTCGCAATTAACGAGAACTCACAGTATGCATGCAATCCGTTTATAATAACGTTACTTAGTAAGTCCCGGAAAATGAGTAAGCGCAGGCGGTTCATGTATTTGTCACGGTCAAACAAGGGCCGTTTAGTGCAGGCCGAAATGTGACTGAATAATGCGGTTCTGTCAGATGTAAAGTTGGTGAGTGCGTAAGTGCGGTGGACGATAATCATGAACAAATAGGCGACCATTAGGTTAGACTAGGGCAATTATCTTATCGAACCGAGAGCCGATGAAGTCACACAGCAGTGCCAAGGACCGGTACGACGCTTGACTTACCACGTGTCGTGTAATCGACGATTCAAATCGTCTTTCGATTACTCTCTGGAGACCGACCGAAATATTTCCGACCGTTCGGTCCTGTAGTGGTCTCTTTGTTCTGTCACTGTAAGTGTCTGAACGCTCGCGATTGAGAAGTGTGATTAATTTCGGATATGGCAGAGTAAGTGTTTACGATATGGTTCACCGTGCGGAGTCCTGTCCGGGACTCGACTTCGCGGTGCATGATTGTCAACCACACACGTGACCGTCATGTGATTTCATCGGTTTTTGGTTCGATAACAGAATGACCCTTATTTAAGTTGCTGTTTGTTTATTGATCTATGCTTATTGGGTTTCCACGACTACTCATACGCACGCAGTTTGTGTCTCAGCGAACCACTTTGTCCAATCACGTTTCGGCCCAAACCGGATGGCCTTGTTTGACCCTCCTGATGGCTTCCGCTTATTCAGTTTTCAGGACTTGATTGTTGGCTCCTTTATTTGCCTTCCTACGTACAAATAAATGAATTTACTGTGTACCGTTCACTACTGTTACTCGCGCATGCAACTAGGCTATCCGGACCTTTTGATAACGGCTTTCTCCATGGGTTCGAGTCCCAAACAGAACTCGGTTGCCACGCTGTGCTAAGGAATCCCGATGAGGATCTGAGGTGACTGAACCAGCTTTTTTCTGGAGTATTTATTTAAAAGTGGCAATGGTCAGTTTGCCTCTTTTGGACTGAAATGCGAGCTTGTTGAATTGAAGATGTCCTAAACGCAATACGTGGCATCTAGTGGGGATCAAACGTTCATGATGCATGGTGAATTACTTCGCAGGTGCAATCATATTTGGTTTATTGGGGTACTGCTCATTTAGCCGATCCTGCATTTACTCCAGTGGTCTTGGAAAGATTGTGGACTTTGGCCATTAAGTTTGTACGACTACTTGCAAAGTTCAGAAGCCTGTCGAGAAAGGTGTTAGTTGGTTACTCTTGTAAGGTAACTTTAGGAATATCGTCATTTTCGAAGCTGTGGTACAGGAAATTCCAGACGATGATATCTTAGGAGATTTTAGTGTCCACTAACCGGATTGGTTGATTCACTCGTCGGACACTTCGGCTTTGGGGTGCAACGTTGATCATTTCGCCGTGGTCAACAGCCTCTGCCAACTAACTAATCTCCCCAGACGAATCCCCGATCGAGCTGATGACCGTGCAAATATCATTGATCTTATTTTCACCTTTGTTCCTTCACTCTTCTCAGACATCGCCATTCTTCCTCCACTTGGCTCACCTGACCACTATATTGTCCTCTCCCCCATCAATCTTACTCGCCTCCATACTACACCCACCTCGAGACACATTTTGGCGCCACAATTCAGCCAACTGGGAGGGATTTCGCGACTTCCTAGTTTTCTGTCCTTCGAACAATTGCTGTTCTACTTCGGACCTTTCTGCTTCCGCTTCTCACTTCGCTGGCATCGTTCTTCAAGGTATGAATCTTTTTATTTCACACTCTGTTCCGAACCCGGCAAACCCGAATTCTCCGAGGGGTTCAACCATACGTGTGATCGTGCCGTATGCTTGAAACTTTCAGCATTTCACCGCTGGCGCCGATCACCCACTCCTGACTCCCACCACAGCTCCGTGCAAGCTAAGAACAGTTGCTCGACAACCATACAGAGATCCGAGGAACTCTTAGTCGGCGGCAAAACCAAACGCTTACTCTCATCTGTCCCCGGTATCCGAACACTTAGGTTTATTGTCAACGTCGTCTCTTATAACTTTTACCCTTCCAATTTCCCTCCCATCTAAAATTCTACTGGTGATCTTGCTTGTGAACCACCGGAGAAAGCTGTGGTTTTTGCTTTCCGTATTGCTCTCAGCTCCACTTATTCCTATTATCCTACTCCTGCGGGCTCTTCTGTTTTCTCTGTCCCCCCCCCCCCAATCTTCTGCTCCATGTTAGAATTAGGGCGATCCGCCAAGCGCTGCTTTTTCTCTGGATGTCTGCAAACCAAACGATCTCCATAAATGCAGCGGACAGCCTGTTGATTCAGTTGCAAGATGAGTTCTTGGCAAGACATGTTCTGTCGTCGCACCAGTGAACTGAACTTCGCCCATTCGGTTGCTTGGATACTGACTGGCATAATATGGTTAAACCAAAGTTCTTTCAGTTTCTTAAATGGTAGTTTTGCGGGCGCATCAGGGTATACCAACAACGAATACAACTCGCGGCCATGTGCAGTCGGAGATAAGGACGACTGGTGTTGCTAAGCTCCTTCACGAATACTGCACCAGAGATCGGGGCTTTCGACCCATTCTTCGATCTGAGATAGATTATTGTGCAAGTTCAAATGTTCAGTATTCAATGACTCCATGCCGTAACGCCAAATCATATCTATCCATCCAGTCGTACGTAATGAAACAACTCACACCTGGACTACGCACACGGGAAGAAAAAAGAGACCAGACACGAACAACAGGAATGTATTTTGTCACATTGGGCTGATACTTACTCGTATATATGCAACAAGAGGTATGCATTTATTGGGAGGAAAATGGCTAACCAATCAAAAAACGATTCTGCTGTATCTACGCGATCTAACAGTCACAGTCCGACTTCATCTAATTGGTTGGACACTGGAAATGAAGCTGTAGCGCACTGGACCACGTGTGAGGGCATTCGAATCACATCACACTCGTTTTCAGTGCACAACGGTGAGACACACTTGGTCTTCATAACAATCTAATTAGTGCATCAGGAGCGTGAGTAGAAGCTCCTATTCGGAGAATCCACCGAGGAACCACAACGGTAGTTCACGGATAGTTCTATGTGGGTTAGATGCAGCTAGCCTCGACAAGTGGTCTCGCGCGACATCTATAAAGCATTTGGCCGAGTTTGACACGAAGGTCTTCTGGCGGTACTACCCACGTTTGTGTTCTCCCCCACTCTCGTATTGTATGAATGAAGTTTTCTCAGGAAGCGAACCATCTTCGTTCGAGTTGATTAGGTCCTGTTCCAGCCATTTCCCGTGAACTCTGGCGTTCCCCAAGGTTCAGTACATGCGCTCACCAGCTTTTATTTATTATTGATTTACCCACTAGCTCTAACCGAAACCATTCATTTTCCGATGACGCCACCCCTCCATTCTTTCCCATTCGTACCGCGTTCTCCGCCATGCCAACACCAACACTGATCGTGACTGTAGTAAAATTAGTGTATCTTTAGACTCGGACTCCAACTTCAAACACATCTCCTCATGAGGCTCCCAGAATTATGTTGCATTTATTGTTTTCAAAGCCTCACTTCTTTCATTTTCTCTGAAATATCATTCATTTTTTCCACATTCATCCCCTGATTCAACTGTGCTGCATCCCACAGATCCTTCCTCTCTCTCTCTCTCTCTTCTTGGATTATGTATAACTTCCCTATGCTTGGCGAATTTCATATCTGAGCTGGCTTCTCGTGCTGCGCCCAAAGTTAATTTTCTACTGCGCGCCAGACGCCTCTTTACATCAACTCATCTTCTGCTGTGCAACGCTCATATCCGCCCTGCACTTGAATCCTACAGTCACGCGTAAGATGGGGCTTCGTCTACCTCTCTTTCTCTTCCTGGTTGGATTCAACGAAAGGCCATCCGAGTAATAAAGGACCATTCTTTAGCCTCTAATCTGCATTACTAGCCCATTTTTGGGCGGTAGCTGCGTAGTCCCTCTTCGACCAGTACTATTTCGGATTTTGTTCTTCTGAGCTTGCTTCGGCAGTTCCTCTTCTTATAAAGTTTCCTCAATTTTCACTTACCCAAACAACTAATCATCTTTATCTAGTTTGCTCGGATACTTAACCGTGTAACACTCTCCCTCGTTCTCTCTTCCCACTCAGTCACCATCTCACAAGCACCCTCTTTACATACAGGATCAATAAACTGGCTCTTACGTAAATGTTTTCCCACAACAACTCTTGAAGTACATCTTAGTTTATTGGATTTACCACTTACACTGCAATAAAACAATGCCTCCAGTTATATTAGGAACATGCAGATCGAAATGCAAAGACAAACTAGCCTTACCAAAGGCGTATGCTCTATCGGTTTCGTCCTAAAAAGGCGCACATTCAGTTTTTAACGTTAGTGCTCCAATCAGACTCTGATGTCGCCGATGAAAAGTGTGATAGTCATCGGACAAAGTGGGTCCGATACTGTTAGGTTTGTGAAACTCTAAAGAACAACCTCCTATCACGCAAATCCTATTGAGCACATCAACACAGACAGCCATAATGGAACATCGAAATAGTGAAAACTAAGTACTGAGAAAACACGCACGAAATTCGAGTCTGGTGCTTCCGAGTGCAAGAGTGATCGAATGACCTAAGGTTTGTGCGTGAAAGATAGAGTTCGGAGGACGGTCAGCCAAGCGAAATTAAAAAAAATATGTCCAAACAGATTGCGTTCTAAGCGGGATGACTTTTCAACATGCCACCAGATCATTAATTTATCCGTTTCTCTCTCGTTCTCGTGAATCACCGACCGAAACAAGCGTGAATCTTCATCCGAAAATGAATCGGTTGGACGACACACCGAAGTCAGAGGTTTTATTACGGGAAGGTTCTCCCTTCTCCCTGACATCCCAAATTGCTCATGAAGTCTTTCTTTTTCTTTTATCCGCACTTCAGTGTTCAAATTAAGAAAAATTATCATTTGAGCCGCACAACTCTGTAAATTCAAGCAATTAGTATACGAGCCCTTAAACCTGAGCTATGTTCGCAAAACAAGTTAGTCCATGCCCTTGAGCTTTCCTGGCCAAAGATTGATGACGTCACCCGCGAACGTATTGTCTATCCAGTTCGGTAATTGTTCACACGATGACACTCACCACATATCTCCAACATCTCTCCCATACCCACCAATCGATTGGCCGACTAACCGATCGAATGACAAACCGACTGATAGACCTACCGACTGCCCCTTTTTTCTTATGACAAATAGCAGTGCTTGTAATGACTTGAAAATGAGTTGTCGAAAACATATGTACGCCTACTCTACGTGCTTTGATCTAAACCACGGGTCTGTTCACTACATTCTAAATAAGCAGAAAACATGGACTTTCTTAAATCTACTGAGCTCTGTATATGAAAATACGAATCGGACAAAACAACTATCAAATCACTAGTCGATTTTTATACAACCTAAACACACAATCTGATGTAGTACATTTTCACCAGTATCGCCGTAGTCTTCGGTTCTTAGTCGTGTATTGTGAATTCAAATGCATATTCGCAGGAAAACACATTCGGAACGCTGTGAGGCGTGTTTCTCACGTGGTCGAACCCTAACTTCCTCGTCCTAAGTTTTATCGGATGCAAAAGTTTTACCCTTAAATACGTTCACAAACAATTTTGGTCGAGTGGTTAAAGTTTCTATGATCTCTAGGGTTCGATCCTCGCCAAAATCGACAACAGTGATAGTGTAACCAATAAAGTCTGTTGCCATTCAGCTCGTAAAGCAGAACACAGAGAGTCAGAAATCCGTTTATTGGCGCATGAGTAAACACTTAAGGAAGCAAATAAGTGAGTGAATCACCAATAGGCGAGCACAAGCATTAAATGGGATTGAGTGCGACTACGGAGGTCTGCATAGTACCAACGAATCAACAAGCACGTATGCCTCAGTACCGAATTCTGATTGGTCGGAAAAACCCGTCCGTGGCATGATCGAAGTCAGTTATGTGAGTATGTGTGACAGCAGTCGGTATGGACTGATCCATGAATAGATTTATCGGCACCATCATGAAGCAGTCAGTTCGGTCAAAGCACGCAACATCGCCCCCTTCAAATTGAGTGGTAAGCCTTGGGGCGTATGGAACACAACACCTGTGTAGGTTTATGTGGCTCTTCATCCCAAATCTCTGCGTCATGCCTGTCAGTTATCCCTTATGGTGCATCTCAGTCAAGGGGTGTGCACCTTCCATTGTGATCATGCGCGAGCTCAAATAAACGAATTGTTCAACAATAGATAGTCCTATTATCGTGTTCATATTTTTCCGGTGTCATGAGCGTTATGAGAAACAATTTTTTGATAATAGTCGTGTCGTTTACAGTTGGTTGATGACTACGTGTGGTGATTCGGTAAGCAGTTCACGGGACTTATTACGACAGAGCTTCTCTCCCACACTGCGAGAAGCCTCAGCCAATCAGAATCACTGTGAACAGGTACCGAAAAAGTCGGCTGTGGTTGGTCAATTGGCGATTTACCAATTGGTGCCTTTAATAATAAATATACATAGTAATGTGTTCTGCAGTAAAACTAAAGTACGTCCCTGCAGTCTGTGTTTTTGCTATTACACCTTAAGTAGTTCAGGGCTGGAGCCTGTGTGATGCACCCTTCCAGTTCAAGTAGTTCGAATAGTGCATTAAGTCGTAATATTTTGCGCCGATGGCCCGGGGAGGCTCAGAGATCCATCACGTTGTGTCTTGGCAACTATTTCAAGACCATGTGGCGAGACGGTCGTCATGGCGGGTTTTAAACCCTGCTATTCTGGGCGCGAAACATGCTTCCGACGCCGGCCACCTTCCCCAATTGGCAGTCTTTGATTGACCGTGACCCCTTTGCTGAAATATTGTACCATTATTACGCAACGGAAAGGAAATAAATAAAAAGATGTGAGCAGAGAGTTCCCACTTCTTCTACGCACCGGCCTAAAACTCACGACGATTAAGAATAGATTAATCCAGCATAGAGTTGACACATGATTATTTTTCGCTCAATTTGATACCTCAGGTACTCGTGCCCAGTAGGAAATGCCATCGACAAATAAAGTGGAAAAACCATTGATCGACTGCAACTCGACACACAGATTTCATAGAATGTCTAGCAATTCATGAAAAAGCATGTAACAAGGAAAAATTTCTTTTCGATATATCACCAGCGGCATTTACATGTGTATTACTGAGTAAAAGAGAGAATATGAACAGCTATAGACAGCAGTGGGTGAGTGTGCAACAAATCCGGCAAATTGACAACATGCTGGAACCAAATGGTCTTTGTCCGTGGTATGAACGACAATGTGTGAAATGTGTGACTGCATGGGGAGGAAAGTCATGTCTGGGAAAACAAAGAGACTGGAGAGACTTTGTACATGGAAAGGAAGATTACTTGTCATGATAACAACTGTTGCGCGAGGTTACGTTGCTTGCATAGTCCTGCCTTCAACAACCGAGTTGCTATGGTTTCTGACGACACGAGTGACCGCCTGCGTAATTCTTTGGCGTGAACTTTGAGAGTTGTCAGGGCTAATTTGAAGGCTATCACCGGATCGATTTAATGTCCACTATCAACCAGATGTTGTAGGATTGATCTGCTCACAGCCTGTATAGCCCCTTAGCGTAAAGTGGCCGTGACGTATTCTGATATCCTCTTAGACAGGCATCTCGTCGTATGTCCAATATACTGCAAACTACAACAACACGCAGACTGATACCGAAAAGAAGATTGAGACTTATAAGGCAATCTGTTCTTGGATTGTTGTACAATGAATGACTTAGTATTTGTTGAGAATCGGACTAGTGGAACGGGAAAGAAGTTTCCAAGAGCCTTAGATAGAAACAAATACAATAGTGCAAAGGATTTATCACTGACGAGAGTTACGATGACATCCTCCTATTTAGCCATTTGCACTCACATTGTGTGCCTCCTTTCTTTCAAATGTCGACGAATAAAGGGTTCTGGATAACCATTTTTTATCAGCGTGTCGTCTATGTGTTCCACTTCTTGGACAATTGTATCTCGACCGCAGATGTTCCTCGCTTTGTAGGTCAGACAACTGCCCAAGTTTCTTTTTGTATCGCAGAGGGACAAAACTTAAACAATATGTGTATTGTCCAGCCCAAGCACACCATTCTTTCCATATGGCTGTCCTCCGTTCGACGTGATGACACATCCAGAATGGGAAGGAACCCGTCCTTTTCTGCCTTCCCTGTAACTGTCTTCATTGGATGCGTTTGTTGAATGCCTGCAGTGGTTCGTGAATATCTCTTACTGAGTCGCCTACTATGAAAATGTCATCCATATATCTGGTAAATATAGACCGTTGATGGTGTTGGGTAATGGTCCACTTCCAAGTTTGGCCAAGAGTATATCCACCAGAAGGAGTCGAAGCAGTGATCTTGACGAGACCTCTTTCCCAAGCTTGAGCTCGGTAATCTCGAAGTTGATGTCACTTATTGACAATTTAAATCTACCGTCTATATCAATAGAACGTTTGTGAAAGGGAAAGAGGAAGCGCTAGTCCGTTCTGAGATCCTGATTTTTTATCATCTCGACAAGATAGAACAAATCTTTCTAATTACACTTTGCTAGTGATTTTCGTATACAGTTTTAATAACCGATCTGTCTCGCCAAACACCATTAGCGTTGTAACCCTTCAACGGAATGCACGGATTAATGCTGGGCTTTGTGAAATTCATGTTCCAGAATCAACTTTATTTCCTAAAAAACGGGCTGTCAATGCCTATCAGAACAAAGCTGTACTGGGGTCTATACTTCTCGAAAACAGCAATTTTAGTGATTGCTGTGGATCTCCTAGACATATAAACCTTTTTCACCTTGGTTTATCTGCAAGCTATACCCAGTTTCGCTTCGATGTACCGATCAATCATGAATTTGGGAGACTTCACTAGGATTAGTGTTGTTGTGGCAGGTGACTCACAACATGTTCCCGAAGATTAACTGCTTCGAACCTCAAAAAAATCGAAAATAGGTTTACGGGGCAGCAGTACATAATACTGGATTTCGTACAACCTTTTACCAGCAGCTATTTCTTCCCATCCGACAACAGCCATTGATGGGCGTTCACTGAGCGCAGCACTTGATATAACTAAATTCTGGAAAAAATTCCTAGGTCGTACCAGGAGCATCAAATGGGTCTTCAGGAAAGTGATGACAATTCCGACAGGCACATTAGTTTCTCGTACCTCGTTACGACTCCCGCTTTTCTATAACTGTGATAAGGAAATTTCCGACAGAAAGTGCAGACAATAACCGTGAACTTGTACTTCCACCTCAGTTTCGTCGCCTTGTTGCCAAGGTTTGATTACGAACGGTCTGGTGTTGCTTTTATTTCTCTCCTGTTAAGGGATATTTCTTCAGACACGTTTGCATTGCCGGAGGAAACGCGCTGGTTTTGTATTAAACCAGTCACTGTCGTAAATGTACGTGAATATTGCATTATCCGTTCACACGCACAGCCTGTACATGTAATCGGCGCATTTAAGCAAGGCTGCCCGGAGCGTGCTGAAACACGATTGGATGAAACGGTTCAATTACATGCAAGATGCGCACGTGTCTGATCGTGTTAGACAATAGGCACGGGTTCAACAGACCGTCAGCAAAGTGTACTGGAGTCATTCCGTTATCGATCCGAAAGCCAGCAAGGCCACACAACAATCACCGATGAACGACCAAAACCACGATAAATTGTAGTGGTATGTGGTTACTAGATAGTCTACATTTTTGAGCAACTAGAAAGTAGAGCCAATTCTAGTACTTGAATCGGAACTGTTTTAATACGGGTTGATTCAAGCCCACAGGGTGAAACTGATATATCCATCAGTTTGGTACTGGCGTTTAAACAATTTAACGGTGAGATCACCGTAAATAAACAGTCCACCTCTATCGGCATTTTGGTCTCAAAGAACATCGATAAAATCTACCTGTGGACATGCGTCACAAGTCAAAGCCATAATTTGTGGGACTAGGTGTTTCGTTCGGAGGTTGAACTCAGACATCCAACAGCCTTCGCCTTACCTCAGCATCCACCATAAGATGCTTCCATAAAATTCCAGCAGTGTTGGGAAGATGTCGAAGATCAAAGGTAGATAGCCTAAAGTTGGCTTGGATTCAAACAAGGCTTTCCCTCTAGACTACTGTAACTAAGTTGAGTCTACGATGTCGGGATTATAATAATGCCAACTGACTACCAATTTCCAAGTTCATGTGATCGATGATAAATGAACTGTTAGAGATGAATAATTAAAGTAGCAAAATGAGCTCCAGGAAATATGATTCCACGGTCAGATACTTTGAAAACTTTTACCAGCTCTCGGTTTCAACCACTAGTTGTCGGCACGCAAGTGACGTATTCTGTATAAGCGACTCCAGTTAAAATTCAGTGAACCAGACGTCATAAGGACAAGTACTGAATCTGAAAAGGTTAAGGTGATTGGGACAGTGTTACGCATGCCCACCGATAAACTTCCTCGACGTACGCTGTTTTCCGAGTCAGTTAGTGGTTAGAAGGTAAGTCGAAGTGGTCAGTTAATGACAGGACAAAACGTATGAAAACCATGACCAGCGGACCTGGCCGAGTAGGAAGTGTCAAACTTCCGGGTTGGAGTCCACGAGACCCACTTACCAGATGGTTGGATACATTAAACGACATGCTAAGTATTGCAGCCAAAGGCGTGATTCCATTCGGATTCTTTGTGTCTTCGTGATTTTAACCTATCAAATTGTTTTCCGCTAGTTCTGACCTTATACTTCCATTGATTTCGCTCTTGACTCAACGTTGCTGCTGCAACGTAGCAACCAGAACAGAAAAGTGCAACATTGATCGTTGAACTAAACTGACGTGCCCAAAATGAGACGTTCGTTGGTGGTGGTAAAGAATGTCCCGCATCTTCGCCTGCCCACGTTACACCTTTTCCCTATCAAGCTTTAGCCAAAACCCTCAATTCTTTAACCACGACCCATCATTCCTTAGTCTTGACGCACAACCTTTAGCCGTGACGCTGCAAACCAGTCTCGTCAAAATTATCCGAAAATAATGGCATCAAGAGATATTGGAACAATTTATTTTTTTAAAAAGATTGGTGTTGCAATGCTAATGGAACAAATGAGAAAGTGTGACGATCATATGCTGCGCAGTTGACCGTGGTAATGGTATCAAATGCTGCACCCCAAATTGACTGGAGAGGGCTGAAATGATGTGCCCGTAATCGTGGAACCATGTGGCACAGCCCTTATTACTATTGCAATTTCGGTGATAGTAATGGTTTCAGGCAGTAAAGCCATTCGAATTCCACCGTCAAGTAAAGAACCTAACTTGAACATATTAACTTGTTCATCTGTCGCTGGTATCTTAATGTATGAATGTCATACAAAGATTGCATGGCATATTTTTAATGAGTTTCTCTCGTGCTGCTCGGCGTCTTTTGCTACTGAGCCTACTTTTGAGCGTCCATAGCCACGACAACACCATTTGTTGTAGCTGGTCTCATCAATATACAACCTCAAAGTTGCAGTACCTGATCATTGCAGCCAATCGGCACGTTCTGCTCGTTTAGATTTTACTGCATCTGAGTCTCGTTCCACTGGTTGTATAGTCAGCTTCTTAATTGAATAGTGATGCCCGTTCAGCAATCGTTCGATGGATGACTTGCTGACTGTTGTGCTTGGGAAATCCTTAAACTGCCTCAATGTGCTTGTGGGGTTTTCGTCCACCACTTCACACAAATGCCTGACAAACTCGTCGTTGAACTTCGTCTTATAGGACCTAGGTGTGAATGCCGTTTCTCGATCTGTAGCTGCAATAGCATGGCATGTTTTGATGTTGATGTTGAGTAGTTTGGAAATGTCCTTTGAATCATCTCTTCGTGCGCATTCGATTATTCTCCGTCGATCTTCAGCACTGGTGAAACGGCACCACCTTTTCCCACCGATATTAATGCTCTCCATATTGTCAACAAGTGGTGCGTACGGTGCCACATAAAGTACGGCGAATACTATCACAAACAGCCACGGTGTGATTATATCGCCTGACTGCCTCCGAAAGAAATACCAGCCAATCGACAACGAGTCTCCCTATGCAAAGGTAAAATTTCACAAACAAGCAGTCCAGTAAGTCGAAGCTGTAATGTAACAAAGAGTGCTCTGTTTTGCACTTCAAGTCACAGACAAATACTAGAACTGGATATGGTGGAAGAAAATAAAGATTTGGTTCCTTAAACGGTCAGATAAGTGGATTCATTGGAATTCCGAGTGCAACACACACAGTTATCGTAAGTACACTCCATTATTGTCATCAATCTATTTATGCTGCAACATTTGACACCATTACTATCACCGAAATTGCAATAGTAATAAGGGCTGTGCCACATGGTTCCACGATTACGGGCACATCATTTCAGCCCTCTCCAGTCAATTTGGGGTGCAGCATTTGATACCATTACCACGGTCAACTGCGCAGCATATGATCGTCACACTTTCTCATTTGTTCCATTAGCATTGCAACACCAATCTTTTTAAAAAAATAAATTGTTCCAATATCTCTTGATGCCATTATTTTCGGATAATTTTGACGAGACTGGTTTGCAGCGTCACGGCTAAAGGTTGTGCGTCAAGACTAAGGAATGATGGGTCGTGGTTAAAGAATTGAGGGTTTTGGCTAAAGCTTGATGGGAAAAGATGTGGTTATTCGGCACTGGAAGTAACTTTTACGTTTCCCTCATCTAAATTTCGTTATTTCCGACTATACTACCATCACGAATCGCCATGGCTGCAACGCACACTAATATATATATATATATATATATATATATATATATATATATATATATATATATATATATATATATATATATACTGGATACATTGTACAGTTTGCATCCGCCCATTGTAGTTATTTGTACACAAATGAGGCCAGGAACGGAAATATTCCATACAACCTCATAGTGTGTTGTTTTCTCTCTTTTTTGAATTATTGGATACACGGAATTGAATGTTTTTCGAACACTGTTTGGTAAATGGGATTTTGAACGGAGAAATTTCGAAATGCTGTTCAACGGCTTCTGATCGCTGAGCCTGACGTTTAGGTCGCAAACTTTTCGTCACAAGTAAAGATGACATCACTGTACACCCCGACTTGTGATGAAACGTTTGCGACCTAAACGCCAAGCTCAGCGATCATAAGCCGTTGAACAACACAGACCTCAGCTACAATCAACATCAATTCTAAAGTAATGAGAATTCAGAATGCTCTTGTCTTGTTGAAGCAAAAGAAAAAAACGACTAGAACTTTTCATTCACCGGGTTAATCTGTATTTGTGGTTAGATAAATCACTGACACAGTGGTGTGAGAAATTAGTGGACCACCACTGTGGCAAACCGGCGGTGCTAGATGGATGATCGTGCTACCGCTAGGAGCGATATGTGTGTGTGTGTGTGGGGGGGGGGTGGGTGGGTTGCGAGTGGATAGGCGAAGAGTGGGCGGGGGGGAGCAGTGGTACAGGATGTAATGACTGGAAATTGAGATCAGTAAGAAGACGAATAGTAGAAACGATTGTGAGGGTGATCACGATGATGGCGAGAGCAGTAATGATAATAGCAATAATAATGATAGCAGTGGTTGTCATCGTTGGCTTACATGTGTGAATGCACATCGATGTGTTCGAATCCCAGACACAGTAGCCGTACTAGTAATACTAGTTGTAGTGATAATAAGAATAAGAATAATACGTGTCCGTCCCTGAGGTAGAATAGATTGATTGTCGTGAAGGAAAAACACAGTTGAGATCCTAAAACCAAATTGGTCTATTAAATTCGATGGAAATCGGTATTCACTTCATGCTGATTGATATAAAAAAATAAGAAAACCATAATGTTAGCGCCATTGTATCCGAATTGTCCGCGTTGGGGGAAGAGGGCGCAAAAACACGAAGCACATCGGAGATGGGGATTTGCTGTTCCCAGAATTGTAGGTGCATCGGGAGTGTCAAAATGACACGAATAAAGGAGGATCCCACACTTGAAAAACGACCAAAAGTCACGGAATTGATGTTGTTTTTGCTTTTTCTCCTTCTTCTTCTGCTGCTGCTGCCACTTTTTTATTGTTGTTACTGTCATTTGGAAACCGGAATTTTCTGAAATGGGCCTCGCATTTAACATCGCACTTTATTCCACTGAGCAGTTGTCAGCAATCGGCTGAGATAGACTATCCAAGTCGACTTTTATGTTAGCCTTGCCGTTGGTAGGAGCACTCTCCGTGTTTGTGGTAGGCACTCCCGAAGTTGAGTTATAGTGTGAGTGATTACTATTGTTATTATTAGTATTAGTCATGGGATGAGGTAGAAGGGTACCGGGTACGGGATGATTGTGTATTCCCTGAGAAGGCCAGCTGAATCGAGTGACAGTACCTGAGCTGCCGGGACCGATAGAGGTGGACGGTCCTGCTGATTGCGGGTGCAATCCCACCGGAGATGTTTGTTTTACCTGTAGCTGTTGATGGTGATGTTGTATTTGTTGCTGCTGTGACTGTTGAGGACAAAACGCCCGATCATCATTGGGCCAAACGCCATGCTCGACCAAATTAATCAGACGTCGCGCGGATGGGTCCTCGGCTGCCAACTTGACAAATACCAAGTGTTCCAGACATTTTTGTGCAATCGATCGGAGTGGGGGTAAACGAAGAAGGAGTTTGGTGAATCGTGACGTATCATTTGGATGTGTGGTTGTGCAATACGAGTGCAAGCCTGCATATAGACTTTCTCGAACAGATTCCACGTGCTGACGAGCGCAGAGATTATTTGCATCTGAATGAGGATTCCGAGAAGATCGAAAGAGAGATACCAGAACGAAGGCGGTTAGCAAATCAACCTCATGATCGGGAAGCCGAATGGGTACGATGCTGATAATGTATTGACTTAGGAGGGGGGAAGCACTCAGATCACAGATAATATGCGAAGCCTAGGCAGAATTTTCGCTTACAGATTCGGAGTTGACCGTGAGAATTGCGACTTGTTATGAATGCGTCAGGCGTGATATCCTCCGATCATTGGGAATGAGCATGAATTCTACGCAAACTTTCTGGCCCAGAGGAATGCATGGAAATCAAATCAAGTTTCATTGAGGGAGAGTGTATATCATTCAGTCCCTTCTTATACACCAGTGCAGTTGAAAAGACAAGGACTCATTGCATTATCAGAAACGGTCAGTAATCATAATCCTCAGAATTTGACTGGGGGAAAGACGCAACATACCGATAGACAGTGTGGTATCAAGCGAGACGATAATGGAGCACCGTTTAAAACTACATGAAGTATCCAACGGGATGAGTGATCGAACCTTGGATCTACAGGTTAAGTTCAGCGCTCTATAATACTGAACCCGTTCAGTAGGTGCCGTCAGGGCATCGAAGTGGGGATTTCAGATCTAAGAGCTAGTAACTAAACTTCCGAAACAAACAAAAACAACTATGTGCTGCCCTGGCGAAACAGTTACAATATCTTGGATTTTATTCACCGACTTTTAGGCAAGAGATGCGCATTCTGTGAGATATTTTACTTTTACTGGTCATCCTCGGGGCATTAAATAGAACCAGCAGTTATAAATCAGCATTAAATACACAAGCCATCTTTAGAGCTAGAGTTGTTACTGGTACTCATTTACCGGAGAACGTGTTCGTTGAGTTGATCGGTGGTAACTGTCAAGGCCACGTATTCTACTCGTCACGGGAGAAATGTAGCAAGAAATCGGTTGATACAATCCGGTTGAACATGGTCTCAGTCTACGTCTAATTACAGTCACCACTCACAACTGGCATTTTGAAACAAAGACCGGATAAAACGCCGCAAAGATCATTTTTCTCTGCACAACCTCCAAGACGAAAATATCATCGATTAAAGAACCACTGCCTCCCCACGCCAAGTCAAATTGCATTTACCAATTCACGTGTAGGTGCTCAGCCACCTACATTGGCAGAACGGAGAGACAACGGAGTAATAGAAGGGTTGGATACATTCCGGTTTGGCTACAAAGAACAATGAGCGGACAGACGCAATCGGTGACTTCATCGAGCGTTCGCAGAACGCTGAAATCATTCATTACGCAACACTTGTGGGAGACTAATCACAGTGTTAATCTGAGCACTGTGTTTACCGTCACTTACCTCACAAACGATCAACGACTATCGAGATACGCGGAGGCACTAGCAATTAACCACCGTCACCCCCAACTGTGCAAACAGCGAGAATGGATAATTACGTTAGCCTTGCCTTGCTAACGCGTTTTTTATTTGCTATCATTAGTTGTGTGTGTGCCTTTGCCTTTGGTTTCATCAGGACGTTCAATTTCCCATTTATAAATGATCCCCTTGACTGCAGTATGCACTAGCGAAGATGCAACGAAATGGTCCGGAATACATCGTGCAATGTAATGCTATTGACTTCTGCGTGCAAAACGTAACCGTAGGGTAAGCATTGTACTTCACAATAGGAAACCAACCGATAACACTCGCGTTAACGACGTCCATTCTGAGACATTTTCCTCGACGTCTCTACCCAACGATAATTTTCATCCCTTGGGCCCTAGCCGTGAAGATGGGAAGCTCCAACGGAAGCCAATGCTCATGCTATCTTCTTCCTACCTATGCGCCAAATCATGGTGTATAAGCCCAGACGACAAACGAAAAGCCCTTACCGGAACGGTGTGCTCACTTTGCATGAACCTCAAAGTCTCACTGCGCAGAACCGACTACCGGCAGGGACCCCGTTCAGCTGAGCAACTTTGAAGCTAGCACTCAGGGTTACATTAGACGCTGCAGCCTTAAGGCCTCCAGAAAGACACAAGATTGTTCTAGACCATCCGGTGGCCAGTGGCCATCTGAGCGTCTACTATAAAATACCTTGGCAAGTGTGAAATACGACAAACAGGAAAAAGCTTTATCCGATGGCGAACCATATTCACCACGTCATAATGCTATCCTCAGACAAGTGTGGCATTTTGAGCAGTAGTGCTTGCCCGGCGGTAAACCCACCCTATCCTCGTGCATCGCCCATCTGCGACCGTTTCATCGGCGGACCTGGGCCCAAGTTATTCGCGATTAACCACTATACCGGCAGCCGTTCCCCTATCCGCGACACGGGGCCGTAATTAGCGGCATGCAGCACCGCCCCGTGAAGTACTTTGCATCTGATTTATTCTCAGCGGAAAATAAAAAAACAGTGCATATCTAACGAGCCAAGAACTTAGACATGAATATTAAAACCGAAAAGTCACGGGTATATACGATCACCCCGAACGTTTCTCGGATGAATAATTGCAGGATGAAACATACGGGTCAGTTGGCATCACTGTTACGGGCATCTGTTGAGAACAAAACGGTCACATTCCATCATACTACGGGCGACCGTTTATGATCACACCCCAAGATGGACTAGTGAAATAATATCGCCGGCAGTTTTTTAACGTTCAGGATAAGACAGACAGGGGAGGATGATAAACCTAAGACAGGGGCCCTCACCTGGATTGAATAAGATGATAGCTCGCAATAACGCAAGTTCAATTCGCTCCAGACTCATTTCACGAAATCGGGAAACCAATTCGAGTAAAAATCGATCCATCAGGGGCCCAAGACCGTGCTGTCTGGCTTTATTTCGACTCAAATGACGTCCGTTGGCCAACAAGAGGCCATCCCGAACAGCGATCGAGTTAAAAGACGCACTGATTAACAGAAGTTCCGCCCACGCTGAATCGGGAAGAAGGAAAACAAATTCGTGGTCAAATAGGATAAGTAGACCGCAAAAACAGACTCGTTCCTGAGATAACGAACCAATTCTACCACATTTAATCGAAAACTTTTGCTGTTTCTACACATACTGATTTATCTGAACTACAGTTGTGAAGCGAAATGCATTGTATAAGGTAGTTTAACAACCTACTTAGAGACGACAACAGCCGTGACACTAGGACACAAAATCGGATCAGATCGCAATATCGGATGCGACCGCACAACACTGGAGACAGACAGAAATTAGGTACTGCAAGAACGCGTTACTAATCTCATCTGAAAACGATATATATATATATATATATATATATATATATATATATATATATATATATATGTGGTCACCGATAACCTGGTACAAAGTACAGAGGCGTGGAGTCATACAAAGACATAAAACAGAGAAATAAAAGTGGATTCACAGAGGAAATCTCTGAAGTTTGAACAGAGTCTGTCACAGCATAACCACCACAGAGTACGACTCCGAGATACGGTGCCGTGTCATGGCTTGGTCTCTCTCTGGATTCGAGACCTCGGCAGCCCGATGCCTAAGGATTTCAAGAGATAGGCCATCGGGACCTAAAGAAGATGAAGCTCTCGATTTGAAAATTTTGAATACGTCGGACGTAAAGAAAGGTTCAAAGTCTATCCTAACACAGGGAGAAGACGAAGGATGTATGAAAGTAGCGTTGAGACAGTCTACACTACCGTTATCGTTGGGAGGGGGTTAGTTTCCTGACCACAAAACAACCTTATGTCATGCCGTGGAAACACGGGATTCTTAATTCTCGGGAATTGCGCGGCAAGCGGCATCTGCAGTCGTTTTACTCAACCTTGATTAGATGCGAGTATTGTTTGGTTTATAAGCCTCGGCAAGACTCGTATACGCGTCCCTTTTGTCATCTGGGAAACCTTAGTACTGGAGAGATCACTCTACCATTGGACACAAACGGAATTCTCAATCGGCAACAGGAGTTAAAGATAGCTCTAAGAGTATCGATAAAGGGTTCCGCAACTCGGAAGGGTGAACACGAGGAAATCCAAGAAAAGGCAACACCGAGAACTGCGTTCAACAGAGATGTTACTGGGCGAATAGTTCTGAAGGTGAAATTTCACCTGATTTGTTTCTGTGGAGAATCAGCGAGCATAGTGTAAATAAATTCCTAACCTCAGAAAAAGTTAACTATGGTCGGCTGCAGAAATGGGTACTTCTTATCGAAGGGAGGATGAGGTTGGTTGCTGATTATTTGTTCAGTACATAATTTGCTCTGGTTGGGGTGTTAGTGATATCCGTTAAACAGAAATTAATGGGTATCCGCTGGCATGATTAAAGTCACCACCAATAACATGTGAATTTTCATTCGAAGGAGCAAGTAGAAATGGCATAAGTGCACCGTAGATGGAACTGATACCCGACTGTGAGCAAAAGGGACTAAATCACCGTTCGTCAAGCCCGTCAACTCGTAATTCGAAACGAAAACAGATCAGGTTTGGATTTGAGCCGAATATAAAATTCACTGTTATATTAGAGACCTTCCTACTGATGAGATTTTTCAGTTGGTTTTATTGCTGCCAGTTTATGCGGTAAATAATTATTGAAACTCAGAATTCTAAGCGAAGTTTTAGTTGATAGAACTATACCGAAACAAACTAGAATGGACATTGGACACCATGTTAAATGCACGTTCTCCGTTAGTCTTCGACTGGCTCTCTTTGGATATTAGTTATCTGTAGCAGAAAGATGAAAAAGGACTTATCTTTTCCAATACATGATGCTAGAAATTAGACGTGATTGACCAAACCAAGTCTCTGAGTCATGGTTGTTGACTTAGTTTGGCTCTGTAACGAAACCGTCACCATGGTTACCCCCCCCCCAACCATAGCATTTATGCCTAATTATGCTCGACAAGAGAAATGAAGCGAAACAAACTCCCTGAGTCAACTTACCGGCACGTAGCAACCACAACTGATCTTCCGTGGAAAAGTAAGGTATGGTAAAAACCGGTAACTGACGAGCCCAACATACGAGTCTTGTCAGTTGTTCCTCGACCGACTGGCACACCACGACCAAAGGATCCAAACCATCATCTCCGATATCCACATATACTCGTTCTCCGGTCGCGGTAGTTGGAAGCTCTGCGTCCGTGCTCAACTCAGCTGTTAACAAACTAGCTAGACTTAACGGTGGTGGGGCGGTCGACGCTGACATGAGTTCACCTGTTGCGGTCCCGGAGGTGGTTGCAAATCGGCCTGGTTGATTTGCTCGATTCTGTTTTCGACCGCTACAGAGAACAGTGGTTGGAGAGGACTGCAAAGGGTCAGCAGTGGTGACGGTGGAGTCGTGTTCGATTGACTTCGGTGTATGCCCATTGAGTTCCGTCGAAACACTGTCCATAGACAGTAGTAGGTCAGGCTGGAACCCCAGAGGATCAGCTTTGCGTGATTTCGAGCGAGATTTCGGTGTTTTCTGGAAGTAGCGATGTCGTTCTTCTTGAACAGCTATTTGCATTGCGGAGAAAAATGATGATCAGAATGAGTAGATATACTAATTAAGCCAATACAGTTCGGACTGTTCTAATAACCGAATCGGTCCATCGGTTAAGGCATTTTATTTCCACGTCATAAAAGTATCATCTTTTCCAATCTACAACAATCCATAAGCAGTGAGCACACTACACGAACATCATCCAAAGAATACCTAGGAGTCACTATTAACCGCGATCTTTCCTGTTCCAACCATGTAACTGCAGTATTCCGGAAAATCCGACCGTTCACTTTTTATGTGCTGCGATGGAACTATTGTATTCTAACCGCCTTCACTTAATTAGACGCTTTGCATTTGCGCATATCTTCTAGTACACTGGTGCTATGCTTCTCCTGCCATTATCCGGGGTTTGGTCGCTAGACTTCAAACTTATTGTCAGATCAATCAAACATGTTTCTCGACGTGGCGGGGTTCCCCTCGCTCAGCTTACCGAATAAAGAACACTCAAACACCAACACGCCTGGCAGAAGTTTGCGTCAAAGATGATGAATGATCAGTCACATCCCCTTTCTCCTAATCTCAGTAAATGTTTCAAAATGTTAAGCGGAGTCTTGCCATAAACAAATATGGGCCCGTACTAAAACTTACAAATATTACAGTTCCTTGCCAGACTTCGTACAGATAAAAACGCTACCACCAACGAAGTAAAGAACAAGAATGCCGGAAACACCTTCCATCCATGCTAATAATTTGCATTTATTGTATGCATTAGAGCCATGTAGTAGCCGACTATTCACCTCCGGTTGTCTAAGGTGATTCTTTGTTACATGCTTACGCATGGGTGCAGCGGAAGGTGCATAGCCAATAGCTCAAAGGCACGCCACACTATCAGGTATAACCGGCAAACAGATTTAGAGACTGGGAGTGATGGATAATCACATAAGCCTCGGGGTAATGATTGATGATAATGATGACCATCAGTGGAACTGGTGTGAACGATGGCCAAACGTAATACCGAACAGGACGACGAGTCATAAAACCTTGCGCCACAATCTAACAAGTGATCAATTTAAATCTAAGAACCTTAGTAACCGATGGTGTCAAAAAACGGGATGAATGTGAGTCACTCGTTTTGAACACGTCCGTAACGAATTCCCTGACCTGAAAGCGTCTTTCGACTGCCTCGAAGTGACTGCATCGTGCTCCTGTGGACTTCACAATTATCTTTGAGACCTGGATATCAATAAAGGGACGTTTTGCGAGTGTCTTCTGTATCTTCAGCCTTTTATTGAACAAACAGTTTTGAATAGAAAAAATAAAGTGAGGCAATAACAGAAGAAAAAACACGACGCTAGCCACGCTTGCAGATGAACAGGTACGTTGTTGGCGTTCATGGTTGTAACAATGGAAATACCAGCAGAATTCAAAGATGCCATGAATACCTTCACGCCTCATGCCTTTGGCCAAGCATTGTTCCAATCGGCAATGTTGGCACCGGGTCCGTTTACTCCGATCGACTGGACATTGGCCGGAACCGCGGCAAGTGAACTGAATTTGTTTCCGGACGGCACGTTTGAAAAATCCTTTGCAACCCTCACACGAGATGACACCGTAATGTCGTCCACTGGCTGTATCACCACAAATCGCACATAAGGCTAAGGGTAAGTTGGAAAAACTGGGCATTGGGGCCTGGGTGAGGGACGGATACGGCGTCCCGGCTGGGGACTGGGCCACAGCCAGACGACGAGAGTCGGACGTCCCGGAGTTGAGTTTTCGATTGGAGGTGGGGGTTGTAACCTGAGAATGGGTTTGACTAAGAGTAGAAATAAATACGTGTCACAGCTGCTCTCACTGTAATACCGAAGTGCAAAGTAAAATTTCTATCTCAATTTACCTGTCAGACTGACATTATTGAGTACCAGATGTCAAGAAGTTCACGAAACGTAGATTGCAATGTGATGCTGTTCGCGTCGGGTGACCTCTACAGTAGAACGAAGGGAATGAGTTTCAGTACATCACGAAGAAATCATGTGATCCACATGGAGCTGGCAACCCTGAATATGAACAGAAAGGAGGGGCACTCCATGGCTGTAGCGAATTTAAATCACAGAAGTGTTGCGCTGCCAGATCACACACACGCGCTGAGGTCTCAATCCAAGGAGACTGGGATAACACAAATCTGGTTGGCAATGTTATGCCAGGCTGAAAACACAAGATACGCAAGACACCTACATCCTCGTAGGGATAAGACACACTTGATCATTGATGATACCCACAACAGAATTCGACTGTCTCCCCAAACCCGTATTCGCACAACAGAATTACTCGAGAACAGCGCACAATGCGACAAGGCTAGCCCGCCCGGCAGCTAGAGGGAGCAGACGAACACCGACACGATCAAACGTCTACTGCCGACCAGACGACACAGCACAAAATAACGCTTTCAGCTCTATCTCTTACGTAGTGTTCGCAGACGGCCTTGTAAAAATGCGTACCTGGACCAATGAGAAATCAGAAAAATAGTGGCAAAACAGTACGGGGAGCGAAATAGGAAACTTTACAACGGCGGGGAAAATATTCCTCCTGAAATCTATCATATCGAACGTGGGGGACATGGTGGTTTCAACCAACAAGAAAAAAGCAATAAAGAGTCGATGTGGAACAAGTTGTTTGGAGTAAGTCCGGATAACTTGACACAACCCGCTAGGATGATTTGGCGCTAACACATGGGACTCAAACCAAGGTACGTCTGGCTCGAGTCTCAGCTGGGACCACGCGGATAAGCAATGTAACTGGGGATTTCTAACAGAAGTGAAGCGGCCGTACAGTGTTTTAGTGATCTTCTGATGGTCAGGTGTTAAAATTACACGAGAAAATCATTCAATAAACAGTAAACAAGGCCGCTGGAAGGCTATACTGAGTGTGTCAATATGTAATCGAGCCTAGCGAGCCATACAGGCACGAAGCAGGGACAAGATTCACAACGATTGGCAACATAAACAGCCGAAGGTGTTGGATTTTCAGCTGAAGAACGTATGGCACGCATACGAAATATTAATTTCGAGAACGCCTGATAAAAGCGAATGAAATTTGCAGCAGCCTCGCCCTTTCACCTATCGCCAAGATGGACAAACGGACGAAATCGAGAAGCCTAGTTTCCGTGGAATGAATGCGTTGGAAAGCGCACACTCCATGGCCAAAACGGACCCTGGCAACACCGGGGAAAATCGCCGTCCACGACCCTGAGACTTAGAGTGGAGGACCACATAAGGTCTCGATAGTGCAACGAAAAAGGTGATGCGGGTGAGGCACACCTGTATTCAATCAGTCAAACGATATTCAAATGGTGAAACGTGTACCACAGCTTATACAGACCCTTTTCGCGTCCGTGGTGCAGCAATACAGGTGTTGTGGAAATTATTTAGATGAACTTGCTTTTTAGTAATCAATTCCTTTTTCGTGGACTTCTCATAGTATATCCCAATACAAGGTTGAAATATAAAATCCTATAGTTGATGTCAGTTACGCTGATTGCGCTGCTATTCGTTGACGGTTGAAAATCCGTGACCTTCGTTATCATGATATATTAGCCTGCAATTGAGAAGCACGAAATCCGTTAAGCGTTAAGTATGGCTTAGCATTAAACCGATGAAGGTGAAATTCACCATCGGTTGTTTATTTAATTGAGCAATAAATGCTGATCCTATCAGAAACGTTCCTTTTTCTGAACTGTCAACGACGCTTCTGCCTGACAGAACGAAGCGAACATATATGGAGAATAATATGTTGTCTAACAGTAAAACAGCCAACTCACGGCGAATAGCAGCCTCACCGCAGAAAATCTTGTGGTTTATTCCGAATGCATGACCTGGATTTCAAGGTCGTATGAGCGTGGCCCTTTAAATAGTCGTCCTGTTTTCGCTACGCAGGAAAAAATATTTACTGAAAACCGGAAAATTCGGTCACTTTATTACGAAGGAGAGGAGTGACATGATGCGAGCCCATCGAACATGGCCCCGTGATAAACATATTTTCTATCGTTTTTGAGAATGACGTTTTTTACATTATTCAGGTAGAAAGTAGCATCACAACAAGATACGGTGTGCAGAAAATGAACATATCTATCTTGGATAACGATGTTAGCTACATTGGGATAAAAATAACAGTCAAAATGTGATAGATCTTTGATCTGGCAGATTTGATTAAAAAATTCCCATGCACTTTTGCAAACAAGCGAGGAGAAAATTTGGCTGGTTCATCCTTCAGTCAATCGAACGCCAGTGTTATACGAACAAAGGTCGCTAAATGCTTCAACCACGAAAATATCTTAATCGCATCGTAAATCGGTTTTGATCACCGATTTACTTTGAACGAAGTGTGAAGAATTGGAAGGCTCACAAATACGTCCGTCGTAAAAGGAAATTTAGGAAGAAACTCATTTTAGAGAGACTTTGAGGTTGTAAACCTCAACACGCCGGTTGATATAGGCTTCAAAAAACTACGACCAGCCTTGTTGATAGAGTGTGATTATAGATACCCTGGACAACGTGGGGTTTGCCGTGTTCAAAAGATGAAAGCTCCCTGTCCGTCACACCATGTTATTTTAGGAAAACTGTCTGATTGTAGAATGATGCACCAGGTCATGTCTCACACGAGGCTGTACATCTTACAGAAGCGGACAAGTTTATCCACTTGGTACAAAATGTTACAGTAGTAAAATCACTGGAAAATTCAATCACTTGATTTTCACAATTTCCTGCTAGATATTAGGATTTCAATACGACTAGGGACTTAGTCCTTGTGTGTAAGAAAGAAGTTACCGTAATTTTCCCATGTAAATATGAAAATTTTATAAGCGCAACCTTGTATGTTGGAGATCGATTATTTCGAAAAATCCTGCTGTCTAGGGAATTTCGACAAAATCTGTATAGATCCTCTGACTGCCTGAGTATTTCGACTCCGTTTTAGCCATGCACCTTCGATCTCTGAGCTGGTTTCCTTGCACAGCATTTCTGTATCAATGGTCCGATTGCACTCATTGACGTCTCGATCGATGGCTCTCCCCGCCATGGGCTATCTCAGATACTACATGGGATACCGCTGGGTTTCATCTAAAAGTCTGCGGGGCTATTTTGTCAATTGTAGGAGGATTTCGACATAACCATTGTTTTTTCTTGACCTGTAGCTCTCGACTGATTGACCAGATGGGTTTGATGCCCACCTCGATCTGTTTCTGCAGCATTCCCCACTGCAACAGGTCATGCGTGATAACGGTCCAAGGAACAACCGATTGGTGCCACCGTCAGTATGGCCGGCGGCAGAAGAGTTCAAACCTCATAAATCAAATACAACAGTCAGCGGCCCACACCCTTTTCTTCATTACGTGATTGCGCATGAACACAGCGAAAAGGGTATAGCCCATAGCCTTAAAGACCCACTGTAATACAATGTAATGGCGGAAATCAGACCCTGAGATTTGGAGTGGCAGAAAACTACATAAGGTCCAAATGAGTCCGGTGTGGTAATGAGCCGGACGATAGTGAATTACAGCCTATCACCGTTGGTCTGATTCTCCGATCTATGCGTATGGAACTACGTTCCCAGCTTCTCCTATGATTTAAACTATTTTCTATTGTTTGTGAAAGACTTCGTGTATTTTATGCATTTGATAATTTGTCGTCCAAGTCCAACGACCTCAGTATTAAATCATTTCTTTTCGAATAGTTTGTACAGGGAAGGTTTACTTCAGATCCTTTAGTCATCAACCGCCGATTTCAGTGCTACCATACGGTACCAACCGATCAAAAGGTAAATAAGTCGGAGAAACAAGCGAGGAAACAGTCAAGGAAGGCGTAAGCAAGACCCACAAAGATGGAGGAGTTTCAGTGCAAGTGAGCTAATGGCTACGACAACCAGACATGACACCTAATTACTCCAAACATCAGGCAGACGGATTCCCTGGACCTAAAATTAGCTAAAAGCCTAGCCCGTTCTACTCGACCAAGTCCACTGATCAAGGCTTTCAAAACTTCTGACAATATCACGTACTGATCATCTCGACTCGTAGTCCAGGCATTATCTATCTCGGATAACAATGTACATAGATGAAGCCTATCTATGGACATGACCTAAACACCCTAACCTGTTTGGATTTGGCGCTTACGTTCGAGCGACTGACCTTTGGTTCCCAACACACGCGTCATCTCACCAAAACTGATACAGTATCCTCACTATACTCGATCAACACTGTGACATTCCTCACATATCCTCAACCCGAAACGACCATATTTTGAGCCATTTAAAAAGACTGATCTGCATCCCACAGTGTACACTTGATAATCGGACAATCAGATATTGAGTTGACACCACCGATGACCCAAACTGGCAAAGGTTAAATTAGCCCTCTGCATGCGCGACGATACTTCTTACGATTTCCGACCACCTGCTGAGATGTAACGACCCAGGTTGCAACATCTATCTACCACAACTAAGGATTCCCTTGCAGAACAAGGTGAGAAAGGCAGTGGTCAGTGGGGCTCTGCCTGCTACTCAACGCTGTACGATGACGATGATGCTCTAGAACCAAACCAGCATTTTACACTTAGAGCACACACTGCTACACCGTTGTTTAGGCCAACTAAAAAAAACTTGTAACTTGCCTGGATCTTCACTCGGAAGGAAAACATCGTCCGCATGTTCGAAGTCAAACAGTTTACTGCCCGGGCGCAGAAAGATGTTGTTATTCTCACACGAGGGTAGGTTTATTTCTAAAATCACTTCACGTAAAAAGTTGAAAAGGGAGGGCGACTGAGGGCAATCCCGACAAAGAACACTTTGGGGTGAAAGATTGTTGTAGTCACAAACTCAGTTTCGGCTGTTTGCAAAGTGATCGAAGAAACAAATGAATTTCTTTGGAACACCCTACAATGAAGGATAGCGCCAGAAAACTGTGAGGTCCACTGAGTCGAATGCCGCTCTTAGGTGGGTCTACCGAAGGTGAGTTTGTGGTCTTAAATTAGTCGAAAGGTAAAATTGTGGCCGATAGAACCCCGATCGAGTCTGAAATCGGTTTGATTCTCACACGGACATCTGGCGCTATTGATGGATAATCGGCAAAGAATAATACAGGCGAGCAGTTTGGACGCGATACTAGGGTAAATCATCGCAAGGTGACTTTTCTTCTAAATCAGCACAATCACTGAGGCGCACCATTCCCTGAGAATCTGATCACGCACCCAGATTACTTTGGGGGGTTTTGGTAACTCGGAGATCAAAGCTCTGCATCCTTGAAAAGGAACAGAGACAATTCATCCGATCCTACAGCTTTGTATCTTTACAGATAACTATCATAGGATAACTTCCACTTCTGATGGAAGAGTGATATTCACCTGCATCGATTCTCTTACGGGGATTCTCAGAAGGTCCACTGCGGAAGTGATCCAACTTTACTGCTGCCTAGTGTGCTCCACCCTCCGTTCCAGATGATGTTTGTGAGAGTGAATTAGTGAGCCATCGGATTTATTGATTGCCACACTTAAAACTGGCCTTCGTGAACCGGTAGTTCTAATCAAACGGTAAAGGTTGTAACTACTGCCAATAGACGCAGATTTCCATATTTCGCCACATTTCACAATCCATAGCTGTTCGCAGTCATTTCTCAAATTATCAGTCAGTTGATGCCTCGAGAATCGTTGCACCTCAGTGATTCGGAGGAACGGAGCTGGGAGCACCTAACAGAGCAACTGATGTCGAAGATATCCATCATTTGTGATGACTACATGAACCGGAGCCTTGTCTGGCACTGAAAGCTTTTGTCAGTGAGCATTTGAGTCCTGGACATCCGGCTGCATCGACAACCATGCAAACAGCTTTGTCTGAAAAGCAGATAATCGGTTATCGTCTTAAAGCAACTGCGTGGGACGGACGGCTTCAGTGTTTGGTACAACCACAGATGAAGCATGTTCCAAGGCGTGGGCCAAAATGAACGAAAATCTTCGACTGATCCACGACAGCGGTGTCCAATGACAACAATCACTCTATCCAACGCCATGGAAGCGCATGACGATACCAGATAAGTGCCGTTTTTTTTACTGCTGAACATCTTACTCGCCAGAAACAGTGCTCTGTCAGAGCACAACTGGACGGGACAATCTTCACTTTCAGTTTGATCGCACGGTACAACCATTGTAACTCGTTTAAATTAAGTGTTGAGTGCAGAGTCTGATCTCAAGATACCGACACCCTACACTCAGCGTCAACATTGCTGACACTGTAGTTCCACTGTTTTCGAACACAGCACTGAATAGAGCAAAAGTCTTTGAAAATGTTCAACCTGTAACGGTCACGATTCTGAATCATATATAGGAACTGGCTTAACAAACTCAATGTGCTCTCGACCGCTGATGGAAGGGGGAATGTCATATCTACGCTAAAGGTGGTTGAGACTGGCAAAAAACAGAACGGCCTGGCGCTTAAGTGATTGAGGCATCCGTTCTGCATCACTCATAACCAATATACCAGCACACTATTCTGATCCTATAAAACCACACAGGCTTGACGGTAAGTAATTCAAACAGAACTATACATTTTATCCCGTTGTATCACTGTATGAGAATTACAGAGAAGTTGAACTCTAAGGGTCGTGAATAGTGAAATGCTTGACACAATACTACTTAGCTGAATTTCTATGACGATCTTTCAAAAAGACAGTGCACACTGCAAAACAGTGGGTGATTTTATTCGCTAAATGGCATCAACACGTCATTCAGTTTTCACTGCAGAGACGGGTTAGCAGTAACCCAGACACGAATTACCATCAGAAATCACAGTTGTGATTCATTTGTAGGCTCTTCAATGAAGAGTATCTATTCACACACTGCAGACGATTCAAATTAGATCCTAGTGAACAAATAACATCGGAGTGTACAAGTATGAAGACGAGTGGACAGAGGAGTACCGGGTACGCATACCTGATGAGCGGCAACAACCGCGAAACCGGTGGTGTGCTTCCGGGGAAACTTTGTCCACACGTTTACATACTACTTACTATATATATATATATATATATATATATATATATATATATATATATATATATACACCGGTTAACCAAAACGCATTCATAACTGGAGATCGATAAAGTTATCGATAGTCACAAACTGCACAAGCACACCTGAATCAATTTTATCACCTTCAAGAAAACTTGACGAAGCAGTTATCAGTTATAAACGAAATCGACTCACGTGTTACTTTCTATTTTTAGAGAATTGTCCGAGGACAGATGTATAGTGCTTGACAAAGTTGGTAACTGAACACTGTTAGTGATCGGCGTTTCGCAGTTTACTGTGGCCCCAGAGCCCCCAAATTTCCACTGGGACTGGACGACTGGTAGGTGGTCATGTTCACCAATAATTTCTTCGAATGGTTGTTTGCCAGAATCATGGGTGTCCGTGATGCAGACTTGCATGGGCAGCACTCCACCGGCAGAACCAGAAGCAGTGGTTGGTGAAGCGACACCGTAGTGCAATGTAGATGACGGCATAGCACTGTCTTGCCTGAGGAAAGTTTGAGCGACCGGTGGAAGTACCAGTCGAGGTTCGTCAAAAGAAAACGAATCGGAGCGGCTTAAATCTGGAATAATAAAATGAGAACATAGAGGTGGGCAATCAACATTTACCTCGACCAACTAATAAATGCGTGTGTACGTGATGAGAGAGTTCTGCCTTCCTTGACTAGACATAAGTCGTTAGAATGGTGACCACATGTAACACCCTAGGAACAAGATTTAGAATTTGGAGATGATCTTTGTAGAGTAGAAAAATCGGTTTTACAACGAAAAATCTCAAATATTTTCTATTGAACTCGCCTTTTTATAAATTTGAATTTCACATATGCCTTATCAAGAATTGCCACATGGTACATTTTGGTGCATAAGTTGGTCAGATCGATGGTAGACCGTAATCCACTGTCACCCAGCGTATTACGACGCCTGGCCTACTAGGATCTTATGTGGTTCTCTACTTTAAGCTTTAGAGTCTGGTTGGTGATTATTTTTATAGAGCAGTGGGCACTCGAGGTTTTGACGTACGAACCTTAAAATTCACTCACGGGAAAGCATGTAGAGATTAAAAAAGACTAGAGGTGTAAACACATATTATTCTTAAATTATACACATCCACAAAAGCACAACAGTAACGAGCGCTATGGATGTAAAGGCACATAAAACTTGTGATGAGTGACATTATATCCAACTCCTACTTGCAAAAAGAAGAAAAACCCACAGAAACCATATAACGCATCGAATCCGACAGTAGTGGAACTGATCTCTAACAGAACTAACCGATCTTAGAAAAGGGCAACCAGCCATTTGGCTTTCACTAATCTGAGCCGCCGGTAGTGTCAGCCCAATATCCGATTGTCCGATTATTTAGTGTGCACTGTGACATCTAGTTCAGTCTTTCTAAATGGCTCAAAATATGGTCGTTTCGGGTTGAGGACACGCGAAGAATATCGATGTCTGAGTACCAAACTCGTCGCAGTGTTTTTATTTTTGTTTAGTTTATTCTGCTATTAACCTCACACTTCCGTGCTGCTGGTTTCCGTTGCTACCTTCCAGCATCTTCCAGTCCAGGGCAAAAGAAATAGAAGCACAAAGTGAAAAAATATCCAAAAAGTCATAGTGATAAGCAGGAATTATGAAAACAAGAAACAGTCCGGATGCACCTATTTCACTAGCCGCGACACCTAGCCATATCACTCAATGTCTCCAAACATTTGGTAGGTGGGTCGTGTGGAACCCAACCTGGAAGTCTAACACGTCCTACTCGGCCAAGTCCGCTGGTCAAAACTTTTATACCTTTTTGCCATGTCACGGACTGACCACCTCGACCTACCTTCTATCACTACCTGCCTCGGAGAACAGCGTACGCCGGGGAAGCCTATCGGTGGGCATGCGGAACATGTCTCAACCATCCTAACCTGTTTAGATTCAGTACTTGATCCACAGACTGATCTCTGGTTCCCAACACCTTACGCCTAACCTCAGCATTGCTAATACGGTGTTTCCATCATACTCGGGCAATACTACGGAGACACCAATGCTCGAACACCGACAGCCTTCACCTATCTTTTACCCTCAACGGCCATGTTTTTGAACCGTATAAAAGAACGGATCCAACCGCCGCATTGTACACTCTAACGTTAACAGACAACCGGATGTCACGCCGATGCCACAGATGACGGAGGCTGGCAAAAGCCAAACGCGCCTTCTGTATATGCGATGAGACTTCTTGTATCTGTCCATCTGGTAGGATGTAACTGCTCAGGTAACAAAATTTATCCACTTCAGCTAGAGCTTCCCCCTGCCAAGAAGAGGTTTGGTGTTGAGCCAACCCAGTGCTGCAGCAGCATTTCACGCTTTGAAGGTGCAAAATGCATCCCAAACATTGCTAAGCTGTTTTTAAGGCTATCTAAGAGAGCTTGCAACTTACTCCGGTTTTCACTCAGAAGAACCATATCGACCGCGTATTCCAAGTCAGACAGTTTACTGCCTGAGCAAAGATCGACGCCGCTATTCTCACGTAAAGGTAGGGCTATCTCAAGAATCAATTCAATCATAAAATTAAAGAAGAAGGGTGAAAGAGGGCAACCCTGACGACCACCTCTTTCCGTGGTGAATTCGGCTTTAGCTGTTCACATACAAGCATTAGAAAAGAAAAAAGAACTTCTCTGTCACATCTTCAATGAGAGGCAGCCCCAGAGAACTGGGCAGTCGACTGAGTCGAACGCCACTTTCAGATCAAGAAAGACAGAAATTGTAAACCTACGGAGGAAGTGCCTGTGCTCTAAGGTTTATCGAAGAGTAAAGATGTGGTCGATACAACTCCGAACCGCTCTGAAACCGGCTTGATTCTCACGCGTACACATTTCGAGGGCATTGGATAATCGATGGATAATAAGATTGCTGAGCAATTTAGACGCGATGCTTACCAAGCTAATTCCTCCGTGGTTTTCACAAGAGGACCTGTCACATTTCTTGTAAATCAATACAATTCCCGATTTACACCACTCCCCGGGAATCTGCTTGTTACGCCAGATAATACGGAGGAGTTTTGTTAACTCTGAACCCAAAGCTTTGCCTCCATCCTTGAAAAAAGATGGAGACAACTTATCTGGTCCAGCGGCTTTGTACCTTTTCAAATAACCTATGATGGAGGAGCGGTATCCACCTTCATCGCTTCTCTGGCAAGTATATTTGGAAGGTCCACCGTTGAAGTGGGCCAACTGAATTGTTCCTTAAAGTGCTCGAAGACAATTTGTCTCGAAGTCAATTCAGGGAAAAAGAAGGCTGTTTCGACTTGCCCTGGGCCGTCAGCTCAGCTCAATGGCAGACGATTCTGCTGTCGTCCGGCTCACTACCACACCTGCTCTATTAAGGCCTTGTGTTTCGACAGTTTAGATTTCAGGACCATGGTTGCCGGTTTCCTACTCACAATATGAATTATGAAAATACACAAACACGCGTCCTCTCGGACACTTAGAAAACAAGAACGAACTCATCACCCTCACTAACGTTATCGGAATGAACCATAACATTGGTCATGTAGATCAGAATCCAATCTTATCTTGAGCTGGTTGGGATCTACAAGATCCTTCAACCAGTTGGCTGGAGACTGAAGGATATGGCAGCGAAACGATCGTGGCGATCGTCGTCTGTCAAATCAGAATGACTGGTCATTGTGAGCTTGTACAATTAGACTGTGTATTTTGTGTGTTCGCTTATGGGGCGGTGTTTCCTTTTTCCACACCTGTAGGTCCACTCCCTGTCCATCTCATATATTGATTCTTCGTATTTCTACGTTTGACATGGTGAGAAAGGAAGTGGTTTGTGGGGCTTGCTTTACTACTTAAAGCTGTACGATGATGATTGTGAGCCTACATACGTACCTTTTATTGCTATGTGTATCTTCTCCATGTTCGTGCAAGAGTGAAGTGGAAAGGGCTTCCACATCATAGCCTCAAGGGCTCATTGCAGTATGAATGCGAACTGGTAATCAACATCCTGAGACTTTGAGTGGCACAGAATCATATAAGTTCCCATTTGGTTAGATGCGGATTACTGTCTACCACTAATGTAACTATCCGTAGCGAGATTCGAGCTTTACATTCATATGCATAACCGAGTAGAGTGATCAATATCAGTTTTATACCAACTAACCTGTTTTTGATTCCGGTGTCAAATCCCCGAAACTATCTCCATGCTCGAGGACCAGATCATAAGCAGCTGCCAAACCGCTATCCTCATTCAACGACGGGTCAACGCAATCGGGTTCCGATTTCAAAATATTGATATTCATAACAAACAAACGGGTACAAAATTGAAATTCCGTTGAACAGAGATTCTACGGCCTGTCGCTGAATGAGAGGTCAGTAGCAGGATGCATCAATTATCTAACTGCTTGACATAATGATGTTACACCTGAAATAAATTGGAATCAGCGAGCATTCACCATGACGAAGAAGGAAAACATGAACGAACTAGTAATGGTCACTTTAGAATCAAATGTATGTTCAGAAATGCAAGACATACATATACAAAAACCAAAGGTTCACAAAAATTTGTTTCCGTTTCAAGGCAGATAGATAGGTGCGATATCTCCCCATAGAGGTAAATCTAGACAGTCATTGAATCCAAACGACTGAACTGTTGCTATGTGGTCCTATGCTGTCGTCAGGGCACACTAAAAAGAGTAGACTATCGACAGAAGAATCAACCATCGACGAGTCTGACTGTAATTCAACTAACTGCTCCTGGTATCTCATCGAGGTATATTCTGCGCACCTCAGGAGACGAAGCAGCTAGAGCTGTGGGTTAACGTGGTGTAGGAATTGTCTTGACTGACAAGGCTGAGGCTGCCCTATTAGACTGGATCCCTGTTAACAGTCGTTTATGTGCTGTGAGACTCCAAGGGTCAGTCGGCGTTCGAAAGGATAGTTGTGTTAAACGCAATTTGTTCGTGATCTCGGCGTACGCCCCAACGGACTGCAGCTCAGACTTGCAGAAAGATGAGTTTTATGATGCCCTCGCCACTCTCGTTCGCAGCAGTAAAGGTTCCGACATTGTAGTGCTAGCTGGTGACTTCAATGCACAAGTTGGCAAACTTAGTGCGTCAGAAGCCTGTTTAGGTGGGCGTTGTGCTTTACCCGCTGAGCGCACAGATAACGGGGATAGGCTTCTCCAATTTTGTGCAGACAATCGATTGTTCTTGTCTAGCACAAATTTACGACACAGCTCGCGTCGCACAGCGACATGGCGCTCTAACTCTACAGGTACTTTTAGTCAAATTGACCATATCGCCGTAAGCTACCGGTGGCGCAGTTCTGTTCAGAACTGTAGATCTTACTGGTCCACGTACGTAGAGTCTGACCATGCCTTAGTTTTAATGCGATTATCTCTCCAGCTCCATGGTCATCGTCGCAAACCGCAAACCCGATTAGCCGTGCAACGTTTGTGTGATCCAGACGTTTGCACCCGTTATGAGCAGAAGTTAGCACATGAGCTAGGATCTACGACGAACAGTAATGTAGATGAGCATTGGTCTCATATCAAACAGGCGATGCACGTTGCAGCAGGTTTTGCCTGTGGTCCTCGATCCGTTGTCCATCAAAGACACTGGATCTCGCAAGAGTCGTTGAGTATAATGGAGCAAAAGCGTCAGCTTTCGAACCGTAAGGAGATGAATAAGATGCGGAGAAAGCTGCAAAGACAAGTTACGCGAAGCCTTAAGAAGGATCGCGAAAATTGGTGGGTCAAGGTAGCCGAAGAAATGGAAGTGGCAGCTGCTTCAGGTAACAGTCAAAGACTGTTCAAACTTATTCGTGACACCAGTGGACGGCGAACTCAGGTCAGTGAAGCGATTTGCAGTAGGAATGGAGAACCCATCCATAACAAACAGCAAAGGCTTGACCGATGGGCCGAGTACTTCAAGGAACAGTTTAGCTGGCCGCACGCTAGTGTAGTTACTCCCGTGTCAACAACTGTGACTTCTTGGGTGGTATCACTTGAGCCCCCATCAGAAGTAGAAGTAGAGTCATGTATTCGATTACTAAGGCGGGGGAAAGCGGCAGGTCCCGACGAACTTCCTCCAGTTCTTTTCAAACTGGGTGGTGAGGCATTGATAAAATCACTAACCGCCTTGCTCCGTGACATTTGGAACGCGGAGCGTATTCCGTTAATATGGAGCGAGTCATTGATTGTTCCCATCTTCAAGAAGGGAATACGCAATGACTGCAGTAATCATCGTGGGATTAGCTTAATCCCGATAGTCGCCAAAGTATTAGCTTCGATTTTGCTGCACCGTCTTACACCGGCTCGCGAGAGGAATGTCCGCGAACAGCAGGCTGGGTTCCGCCCAGGTCGAGGATGCATCGACCAGATTTTTACTCTTCGCCGACTACTTGAAACGCGTCACACGCACCGCCGACCAACAATAATGCTTTTCTTTGACCTGAAAGGCGCCTTCGATTCAGTTGATCGAACATCGCTTTTCAGTACTCTTCATCGAAAAGGTATGCCCCAGAAGTTCGTGAACCTAATGAGATCATTGTATTCTCATACTTCTGGCCGCGTAAGGGTTTACGGTGAACTATCCGGTCGGTTCGAAACGACCAGTGGTGTTCGGCAGGGATGCCCTTTGTCTCCATTCCTTCTTAACTTCGTCATGGACGAAATAATGGAGAGTGCGCTGCAAAATCTTCAGGATGTAGGCGTCAAACTAGGAGATAGTGAAAAGCTATGTGACCTGGATTACGCAGACGACGTTGTCTGCTTGTTCGAATCCACGGAACATGCTCAGCGTGCACTAGATAATCTCGCAAGAGCTGTAGCTCCATTCGGCATGCGTTTTGCACCTTCAAAGTGCAAGATGATGTTACAAGACTGGACGTCAACGATTCCGAGCTTGATGCTCGATGGGGAGGTGCTGGCAGTTGTCGATCACTTCACCTACCTCGGTAGCTGCGTGACGACGGATGGGAGCACAGTAGTAGAGGTGAGTACGCGGATATCCAAGGCTCGAGCGGCGTACGCTGGACTGAAGCACTTGTGGCGCCGATCCGATATTTCACTGAAGTTGAAAGGTCGTGTATACTGTGCCACTGTGCGTTCAGTTTTGTTGTATGGTTGCGAAACTTGGAGTCTGCGTGCTGAAGATATTCGTCGTTTTGAGGTTTTCGACCATCGATGTTTACGTAGTATCGCTAGGATTGGGTGGAATAGCCGAGTAAGCAACGATGAGGTAAGAAAGCGAGTATTGGGTACTAATTCAGAGAACGTTTTGTCACAGCGTATCCAACTTAGTAGACTTCGTTGGTTGGGACACGTGTTACGTATGGCAAACACACGTCTACCGTACCGTGTCCTATTCTCCGCCCCTCCCATGGAGTGGAAGAGACCACGTGGAGGTCAACAGATGACGTGGCAGCGATGAATGAGAAAATGTACAGCAGACTTAGGAAAAGTAGGTGCTTCACGTCTTCGTGGTTGGGGTCCAAAAGATCCGTCCACCAGTTGGCTGGAGACACTGAAGGATATGGCTGCGAACCGCGAACAGTGGAGATCGTGTTGTCACTTTCTATCGAATCAGAATGTTTGATCGGTGTACGTTTGTACAGTTAGACTGTGTATTCCGTGTGTTGGCTACTCGGGCATTCTTTTGTTTTCCCACCCATATAGGTCCACTCCCTGTCCATCTTGTATATTCATACTTTTTAATTCAACGTGCAACATGGTGAGAAAGGCAGTGGTCAGTGGGGCTTGCCCTACTGTTTAACGCTGTACGATGATGATGATGATGATGATGAGAAGAATCAATCGCGCTGTCGTGAATCTGAAACGCGGAAAGCGTAAGGGGTCAAGCGCAGCAAGAGGTGAGACCAAGCGAATAAACACCCCTTAGTGTCTTGCGGATCGAAATGTTAAGTTAAACGCGCTATTAGAGGTTTTCAAAGCACTGGCAAATCCTCATCTTTGTTTCTTCGTCGTGTCGTCATGTTTTGCGAATGCCTGCCCACCGTCTACATCTCCGTGCACTATTCGCAGTGCCTGGCAAGGCTGAAAGTGACGCGGAGATCAAGCTATGACTTAGAGTAGCGGTACGAAAAAGCTAGCATCCGCATTGGCTTCGTTTGGTACTTCCAACCATCCTGGCTGTGGCCCAAGGGATGAAGACTGTCGTTAGCTAGAGACGTTGAGGGGCATGGTCGAGAACATAAGCCAGTGACGTGAATGCTGTGCGGTCTGTCCGTCGAACTCTCGACCGGTGGTGGTCGAGTGGGTTAGAACGTTTGATTACCACCTCGGAGGTCCGAGGTTCGAATCCCCGCCACCACCGGTTACTTTGGTGGTAGACAGCATTTCACTATCGTCCGGATCGTTACCACACCTGACCTATTGATGCCTTATGTGGTTCTCTACTCCAAGCCTCAGGGTCTGGTTGCCGGTTATACCTGATAGTGCGGTGGGCTTTTTTGGCTGTGGGGTATACACCCTTTCCAGTGCACTCATGCACAAGTATATAATAAAAAAACCATAAAAAATGTCATTCTGACAAACAAGACGACGAAAAAAAACACCAAAAAGTATACGGTGAAAAAAGAAAAGCACAGCATTTTACATTTCTCCTGACCATCTCCTTCACTGTGTCCTAGTCGCCCTTTCCTGTTTTTTGTAATTTTTGCTGCTGCGTTGGCAGCATGCCCGATTTCAATTCAATGTAAAATACGTATATTCATATTCTTCTTCATTCAATAAGAGGCACCAGTCAGTGTTTCCAGGGCATGACGTATTCTGTCGTGTGGGTAGTCGAATAATTACCACCGGCCTCTCGCCAAGCATTCCTTCACTAAACAGCGAGGAGTGAATGTGATAAACTAAACTCTTCTGTTTTATTATTCTTACTCCGTTACTTTTATTCAACTGGCTCCTGCCAGAGGATGCGTCAGCTTCATGAATGTCACGAATGACATCTGCCCACGAGCGGCGATCAGAACTTAGATCTGAGCAGAGTGATACACTTCTACTTCCGATTGCGAACGTCGTAGACAGACTGGAGTCCTAATCATTCGACGTTTGATTTAGCGGTTTTTAGCTATCCGCCAAAGTGGAAGAGCTACCCTGGACATGGGATAGGAGAGAGGTGCCATTTTGAAATCTCCATAATTGGACGCCGCAGCACAAGCTCAGACCACTGCAACTGTTAGCGCTGAAGAAGCAGTGACAGCCTTTCGATTTTGAAGTAGCGTTGTCTTAAAGCAAGTCGCACCAAGCCACTCTGAAGACACTTCGCAGACACCAATGGCGAAATACTTCGAGTTTCTCGACGTCCTCGATGCGTAGTAGCCATGGTTAGCACCCGTTGGCCAGTATTGGGCGGATAGCAGTCCGAAACAGACGGACTTTGGTTCGGAGACTGATCTCATTGCTCACCCAAAGTACATCCCTCACGACGAGACCGTACCTTGGTATGATGGTATGATGGTATGGTGGTATGATGGCTTATTTGCCTCCATGACCTAAAGAGCTATGCAGGATGGCTTCCCAGATTCCGAGATGCAATTAGGTGTGATGGGTGAATGGGTAGAGGCCAGACGAACTGCAGTCTCCCTGATCCAGTTGAGGGGCAACACCTGGTTCTAACCACTACATTATAATATATATATATATATATATATATATATATATATATATATATATATATATATATTAACTAGAATCTAATTTAAATCGTCTGGAGTGTGGATGGATACTCTTCATTGAAGAGCCCACAAATGAATCACAACTGTGATTTCTGATAGTTATTCGCGTCTGGGTCACTGCTAACCCAACGAACAACGAGGCTGCATGTGCAAGCGTTCATATTGATAGTAAGTATTATGTTAACGTGTGGACAAAATTACCCCGGAAGCACACCACCGGTTCCGCGGTTGTTGCCGCTCATCAGGTATGCGTACCCGGTACTCCTCTGCCCACTCGTCTTCATACTTGTACACTCCGATGTTATTTGTTCACTAGAATCTAATTTGAATCGTCTGGAGTGGGTTCCTCAATGAAGAGTATCCGTTCACATTCCAGACGATTCAAATTAGATTCTAGTGAACAAATAACATCGGAGTGTACAAGTATGAAGACGAGTGGGCAGAGGAGTACCGGGTACGCATACCTGATGAGCGGCAACAACCGCGAAACCGGTGGTGTGCTTCCGGGGAAACTTTGTCCACACGTTTACATACTACTTACTATGTATATATATATATATATATATATATATATATATATATATATATATATGATGTTCTGGGTCATGTTCCCCAACGTCACTAACGAAAACCTTCGTCCTTTGGGCCTCAACCAGGGAGGTACAGTCCCTAACCATCCCTCTTTGCCCCATCTATCCACCCATAATGCTCCCACTGATAACACGGTCGATACTCGCAACGATTCACTGTCAAACAGTGTCGGGAATAATCCTCTGTCTGGTAACTCACATTTTCTCAAGCCCCGTCAGCCTCTGAATCTCGGCACCTTCAACGTGCGTACACTCATGCAGGCCGGTCAGCAGGCGTGCCTAGCCCTCACAATGAACTCTCTGAAGATTGATGTTTGCTGCTTAAGCGAAACGCGTATCCAAGATTCGAGCAGTGTAATTCAACTAACTGCTCCTGGTATCTCATCGAGGTATATTCTGCGCACCTCAGGAGACGAAGCAGCTAGAGCTGTGGGTTAACGTGGTGTAGGAATTGTCTTGACTGACAAGGCTGAGGCTGCCCTATTAGACTGGATCCCTGTTAACAGTCGTTTGTGTGCTGTGAGACTCCAAGGGTCAGTCGGCGTTCGAAAGGATAGTTGTGTTAAACGCAATTTGTTCGTGATCTCGGCGTACGCCCCAACGGACTGCAGCTCAGACTTGCAGAAAGATGAGTTTTATGATGCCCTCGCCACTCTCGTTCGCAGCAGTAAAGGTTCCGACATTGTAGTGCTAGCTGGTGACTTCAATGCACAAGTTGGCAAACTTAGTGCGTCAGAAGCCTGTTTAGGTGGGCGTTGTGCTTTACCCGCTGAGCGCACAGATAACGGGGATAGGCTTCTCCAATTTTGTGCAGACAATCGATTGTTCTTGTCTAGCACAAATTTACGACACAGCTCGCGTCGCACAGCGACATGGCGCTCTAACTCTACAGGTACTTTGAGTCAAATTGACCATATCGCCGTAAGCTACCGATGGCGCAGTTCTGTTCAGAACTGTAGATCTTACTGGTCCACGTACGTAGAGTCGGACCATGCCTTAGTTTTAATGCGATTGTCTCTCCAGCTCCATGGCCATCGTCGCAAACCGCAAACCCGATTAGCCGTGCAACGTTTGTGTGATCCAGACGTTTGCACCCGGTATGAGCAGAAGTTAGCACATGAGCTAGGATCTACGACGAACAGTAATGTAGATGAGCATTGGTCTCATATCAAACAAGCGATGCACGTTGCAGCAGGTTTCGCCTGTGGTCCTCGATCCGTTGTCCATCAGAGACACTGGATCTCGCAAGAGTCGTTGAGTATAATGGAGCAAAAGCGTCAGCTGTCGAACTGTAAGGAGATGAATAAGATGCGGAGAAAGCTGCAAAGACAAGTTACGCGAAGCCTTAAGAAGGATCGCGAAAATTGGTGGGTCAAGGTAGCCGAAGAAATGGAAGTGGCAGCTGCTTCAGGTAACAGTCAAAGACTGTTCAAACTTATTCGTGACACCGGTGGACGGCGAACTCAGGTCAGTGAAACGATTTGCAATAGGAATGGAGAACCCATCCATAACAAACAGCAAAGGCTTGACCGATGGGCCGAGTACTTCAAGGAACAGTTTAGCTGGCCGCACGCTAGTGTAGTTACTCCCGTGTCAACAACTGTGACTTCTTGGGTGGTATCACTTGAGCCCCCATCAGAAGTAGAAGTAGAGTCATGTATTCGATTACTAAGGCGGGGGAAAGCGGCAGGTCCCGACGAACTTCCTCCAGTTCTTTTCAAACTGGGTGGTGAGGCATTGATAAAATCACTAACCGCCTTGCTCCGTGACATTTGGAACGCGGAGCGTATTCCGTTAATATGGAGCGAGTCATTGATTGTTCCCATCTTCAAGAAGGGAATACGCAATGACTGCAGTAATCATCGTGGGATTAGCTTAATCCCGATAGTCGCCAAAGTATTAGCTTCAATTTTGCTGCACCGTCTTACACCGGCTCGTGAGAGGAATGTCCGCGAACAGCAGGCAGGATTCCGCCCAGGTTGAGGATGCATCGACCAGATTTTTACTCTTCGCCAACTACTTGAAATGCGTCACACGCATCGCCGACCAACAATAATGCTTTTCTTTGACCTGAAAGGCGCCTTCGATTCAGTTGATCGAACATCGCTTTTCAGTACTCTTCATCGAAAAGGTATGCCCCAGAAGTTCGTGAACCTAATGAGATCATTGTATTCTCATACTTCTGGCCGCGTTAGGGTTTACGGTGAACTATCCGGTCGGTTCGAAACGACCAGTGGTGTTCGACAGGGATGCCCTTTGTCTCCATTCCTTCTTAACTTCGTCATGGACGAAATAATGGAGAGTGCGCTGCAAAATCTTCAGGATGTAGGCGTCAAACTAGGAAATAGTGAAAAGCTATGTGACCTAGATTACGCAGACGACGTTGTCTGCTTGTTCGAATCCACGGAACATGCTCCGCGTGCACTAGATAATCTCGCAAGAGCTGTAGCTCCATTCGGCATGCGTTTTGCACCTTCAAAGTGCAAGATGATGTTACAAGACTGGACGTCAACGATTCCGAGCATGATGCTCGATGGGGAGGTGCTGGCAGTTGTCGATCACTTCACCTACCTCGGTAGCTGCGTGACGACGGATGGGAGCACAGTAGTATAGGTGAGTACGCGGATATCCAAAGCTCGAGCGGCGTACGCTGGACTGAAGCACTTGTGGCGCCGATCCGATATTTCACTGAAGTTGAAAGGTCGTGTATACTGTGCCACTGTGCGTTCAGTTTTGTTGTATGGTTGCGAAACTTGGAGTCTGCGTGCTGAAGATATTCGTCGTTTTGAGGTTTTCGACCATCGATGTTTACGTAGTATCGCTAGGATTGGGTGGAATAGCCGAGTAAGCAACGATGAGGTAAGAAAGCGAGTATTGGGTACTAATTCAGAGAACGTTCTGTCACAGCGTATCCAACTTAGTAGACTTCGTTGGTTGGGACACGTGTTACGTACGGCAAACACACGTCTACCGTACCGTGTCCTATTCTCCGCCCCTCCCATGGAGTGGAAGAGACCACGTGGAGGTCAACAGATGACGTGGCAGCGATGAATGAGAAAATGTACAGCAGACTTAGGAAAAGTAGGTGCTTCACGTCTTCGTGGTTGGGGTCCAAAAGATCCGTCTACCAGTTGGCTGGAGACACTGAAGGATATGGCTGCGAACCGCGAACAGTGGAGATCGTGTTGTCACTTTCTATCGAATCAGAATGTTTGATCGGTGTACGTTTGTACAGTTAGACTGTGTATTCCGTGTGTTGGCTACTAGGGCATTCTTTTCTTTTCCCACCCATATAGGTCCAGTCCCTGTATATATATATATATATATATATATATATATATATATATATATATATATATATATATATATTCATATTTTTTAATTCAACGTGCAACATGGTGAGAAAGGCAGTGGTCAGTGGGGCTTGCCCTACTGTTTAACGCTGTACGATGATGATGATGATGATGCTGGATGGAACCTGCGGGAAGTGAATTGGATTTCTTTAAGATGCATCGTCTGCTGCATGGACGATAGTGGTAAGTACGACTATCACACTAATTTTTGTGCGCGACGATGGTACACCGCTTCTTATATTTCACACGAAACATACTCCACTGGGGAAAATACGAAGCTAGAGCACACTATGGACTTGGATGTACAAATTTTTGTTTACACTTATTTGTCAGGTCAGGTCACAGGACTTGCGGCTTTAGCCTAATTGATAATTCTAGGTTCTTGCATCAACGAGCGTCAGGTGAATCCCGCTGCGCTGCGACAGTTACTCCGGTACTCGTCATGTGGTTTGGTAATTGGGTCACCTGCAGCAATGGGGCAGAAAAAAATCGGGCTTGCAGTCGGTAGAATTGACAATCTAACGACTTGCTTACGTGGTCATAACGCCATCTATCTCTCCTAGCAGATGACCTTCCTAAAGTCAGATAGCTAAAAGGACAGGAATAATGGCAGTGGAGGAATGAAGTAGTGGAAAGAGAACAAGAAGGGGAGTACGAAAAAAAGAACAACGAAGACTTTTTGACTGGGGATGAACACCCGGTCGACAAGAGTAGATGAGAACTGAAAACGGTTGGAGACTTGATGGTTAGAAGCTAACTTAAAAGTACTTTTCATTGGAGATGATATTAGAAGCAGCTTGAAAAGATTTCTGGCTAACAACGATCTAGGCGAGCCTTGAACACTACAACACTTTGGGTGGCTGCCATATCCCCTGGGAGCTGGTTCCAGAGGTACACCACACGACATGCATAAGACCGTGCGATGAAACTAGGGTATATTCGTGATTTGGCCAGCTTTAGTTCATGGCCCATGAGAGCCATATTGCAGCTAGCGTCAAAAGAGGTGAACGTGGTTGCGATAGTCCCCAGAACTGTTTAAATGCTTCGATGAGGTCGCCTCTCCGGCGTCTCTGTTTTAGCGAGAACAGGTTCGGCTGTTTCAGTCTGGCTGGATACGATAATTTCATAAGCTACACGTTGAACAACCGAGTTGAGGGTTCAGCTATAGTTGCTTTTAGTGGCTTAATAAAGGCGGGATGTAGACCGTCTGATCCTGGTCCCTTACTGGCGCTCAAAATTCTGATGGCCTCCGCAATTTGTCCTGGATATTTCAAGAAGTCATCCATTTGTTTGGTTGCTTGATTAGAAATACGACTGATGTAATCCCCTTAGTCCACTATATGTGCCCGCTCGAAGTAGCATTTCGGTACTTTTGCATCGCACTTACTTGTTGTGGCGTGCTGCTTGTTATCTTCAACTACGTACTCTACTGCCATTCCCAAGGTCGACTTTGACTGCACGTAGTTGTAACACGCCATTAGATAGAACTTGACCTTAATCTAGTAAACACTCCCGTTATATTCGGACTGGTTTGTGACACGTTGTTGCCGAAGTGTCTATTGCCAGTGGCACTTTTGAACGATGGGAAAAACAATCCACCTGCAATAGCTTCATTTGATTCTCTTGTAGCACCCAACCCGTTCGTAACATCGGTTTTCGGTCGGTTGGTTAGTAGCCATTTTACGTGGACCAACAATGAATCGATACAAAGGAAATCGACCACCGGAGTAATGTGGAATGCTTATTTGGCGTTTTATTTGAATGTATTGGTTTAATTCATTGAAATGCCCTAAAATACCGCGGTATAGATCGCTCTATTTTATTCCCTCGGAAAGGGGAAAATAAGGACAATTAATCGGGAAATCATAGGTTGCGAGATAGAAATGAGCATCGTAAATTGTAATTTGAAAAAAGTGAAAGAAACTACCGAGGCATATCAAGCAATTCAAACGACTAGCACAAACCACTCTGAAACCGTTCAGAAAGGGACTAAAAACCGCTCCGAAACCGATCGAATTTTGAGCAACTTTCACTATTACGCCGATCGGTTTTTGAACGACTTCCGAGTGGCTTCCGACCGGTTTGTGCCAATCGTTTGAAGTACTTCATATGCTTGGGTATCTTCATTCACTTTTCTCATTGCGATTTACGATGCTCATTTCTATCTCGCAACGAATGATTTCTCGAGGGGAATAAGATAGAGGTACTTAAACGCATTTCAATGAATTAAACCAATACATCCAAATAAAACGCCAACTAAGCATTGCACATTGTGTTTTTGGTAACCCGTATATTCATTGCACATTACTCCGGTCGTCGATTTCCTTCGTATAGATTGATGGCTAATAAACAAACCGACTGAAACCGACCGGCGTATTAGTAAAAACCACCCGAAAACTGGCCAGAAACCGATCGGTTTCGGAGCGGTTTTGCTACAAGGGCTGGTCAGGGGTAACGGAAAACCCATTTCACACCGGTTCGTTCGCGGAAAATATGGACAAAAAAGGGATCAAGTGTCCGAGATAAAACCCTAACACTTCCTTTTGTTACAATGGTTAAGCAGCGGTTAAAATAAGGGTCATCATCTAACTCGTGCTTGCTGGGTCAAAATATCAAAATATTCCCGGTGTTCAGTTCAGTTCAGTTTGCACAGGACTTGGTGTGGCTAGAGCCCCAAATTCCCGATAACGTCAATGAAAAATTATGGAGATGGTCTGAAGATGTGCGGGATGAACACGCTGGGTGAAAAAGTCAAACGGTAAAGATTAGTCAAGAGTTATACTCAAATGAAAGCAACAACTGGAAACATGGTCAGGCGGAGTGCCGCGCGTTCTTAACTACACCACTGGTTCAGTTCAGTTTAGTTCAGTCTTGAAGTCTTGAAGTACTACACGGGTTCGATGCTTTGAGCCCAATTGTCCCGGTTCTTCGGGAAATCTTTGATCTTCTGTCGGATTCACCGAGCTGAAACGAGAGTAAAAGGAAGCGGGGGGGGGCGGGGGTGGCAGCGAAAACAAGATACATATAACCTCATTCAGTGTCACACTGTGGACAGTGCCTTAAGCTGAGTGGGGGTGCGGCATTCATGAACATATATGCGATAAAAGACAACTATTTTGTTTTGGTTTTTTTTGACAAAGGGAATTATTGGGAGAGACCCAGGTAGAGGTCTAGCTTTTTCTTGAAGATAGTTTTGTTCTGCGAGAGAACAATATCTTCCGGAAGTGCATTCCACATAGTAATAACCCTATAGCTAAAAAAGTTAATCCTTAGTGAAGTGCGTGGCCTCGGTTTGAAAACTTTTCTGCTGTGACCACGGAGAGAGGAGGCTGGACAGACGGAGAAGATGCAATCGCTTTGACCTGTTTCAAAAAGGTGGAACATCAAAAACAGATCACCTCCTACGCGTCTTAAGCCAGGGGGATAGAGGTTGAGGCGCGAGAGGCGGACGGGATAAGGTAGATGGGATAGACCACTTACTGCTTTGGTGGAGGCCCCCTTAACTCTTTCTAGGATCTCACGGTCTCGGACAAGACCAGAGTGCACTATCTGACTACCGTACTCCGGCAGAGGTCGGATATACGTGCCGAAAATTATGGGGAAATCATCCTTAGATATGCGCGGGAAGGACCTTCAAATCATGTTTAGGACTCGAAAGGCAGACTTGCTCGCAAGTTCGTGATGATGAGAGAAGGATAAGTTACAATCTAACCAGAAACCGAGCACCTTGTGTCGGTCAACCCTTGGCAGTGTGGCTGCTCCATTAATGGAAAACGTGTGACCAGTCTCTCTGCCGAAAGACATGCTCACGCATTTGTCATCATTAACTGTGAGGTTCCAATCCTCGGACCAGCGTTTTGTTTCATAAACTGCAATTTGCAGGTCTTCAACGCTTGAACTCCAGAGGGTTACATAATCTGCGTACATGGCAATGTTCGCAGGAAGGGCTGTCGGTAGATCGTTTATATAAAGCAGGAAAAGAAGAGGACCTAAGACCGACCCTTGGGGGACCCCAGTTGTTACTGGGGAGGGTTGAGACAAAACATTCCCGACTTTAACCACAAAGGTGCGGTCGGTAAGGAAGCTACGTAGGATGGCCAACATGGAGCCTGTGATCCCGTATGTCTGCAGCTTATAAAGAAGAGGGGCATGTGGGACCTTATCGAAGGCCTTAGCAAAATCGATGAATACAGCGTGTGAGAGCTGGCCATCATCATGGGCTTTCGTTAGACTATCCATGACAGTAAGCATATAGGTGATGCATGACCTGCCAGGAAGAAACCCATGTTGGGACGGGGCGAGGATCTTGTTTCTATGAAGATGGGAAAGAACCTCACTCTTAAGAATTCCCTCAAAAATTTGCTAGGGATGCTAGTGAGGCTTATGGGTCCGTAACTAGAAGCAAGGTGTCTACTACCCTTCTTATAGATGGGTGCGATTACTGCCTTTTTCCAGTTACGGGGGAAAAATCCATCGTCAAAACATTGCTGAAAAAGCGAGGCATAAGGAGCAGCTAATGTATCCGCGGCTTCCTTGAGAATACGGGGGTGGATTAGGTCAGGACCCATAGAGCAATATTGGTTGAGCCGTCGGAAACCTTGAGCGACTGCACCAATGGGAATAGTTACGCGGTTAAGGGTAGTGGTCAGAGATAACGGGTGCATGGTAGGGTGGGATGATATGGGAATGGAGCTAAAACTGTACGGAAGCAGGAGCTGAATGCCTCGGCTACTTGGCTAGGGGAAGTGATTGGAGATCCGGAACTATCTTTGAGAGCTAATGGCGTCGGAGCTGTACCCCTAAGACGGCGCATGTACTGAAAGAAAAATGCCTTATTGGTCCGTGCTCGATCAAGTACAGATCGCTGGACTGCATTCTGATAGGACCTAATCTTGTCTTTGCATATGTTCCTTATGATCCTGAAGTCTTCTGCATCACGGGCAAGGCCTGTGGCTTAATATCTAGCAAAGAGGCGTGCGCGTTCGTCTAGAATGCGCCTAATGGGGCGAGGGTGGGTTCGCTTAGCGGTCTGTGTGCGACGAATTCTGGGGACAAAATGCCTATCAGCTAAGGAGATTAACTCTCTGAGATTCTCTGCTATTTCATCCGCAGAGTTACCTGGGTTAGTTAAATTTAGCTGGGAGCGAAAAAATGCACAGACTTGGTCAAAGTTGGTCCTTTTGAAGGATCTCAAAATTTTAGTTTCTGACGGAAGAGGAGGCCATTTCACGATGAAATCGAATCCAATGAGAATGTGATCACTTTTGCCGAGGGGCGGCAAGTAATGCACCACATCTATTAGGAACCGATCATTGGTGATGACCAGGTCTAGAAGGGACGGGGCGTGGCCTGTGCGATATCTAGTCGGATCTCTTACGTTCTGCACCCATGAGTTTTTCAGTACAAGTTCAAGGAGGAGTTTGCCGAAAGTGATATCCGGGGCATCAGCTCTTTGCCAGTTTGTACTGGGAGAGTTGAAGTCACCAGTGACTAACAGATGGGTGAAGTCTGTATAGCTTTTCAGGGAGCCTAATAAGTCTATGAGACCTAGGCTGTCAGTTGAATTGCATGCGGGAGGACGGTAGACAACACCAAGCAATAGGGTATCTGTCCTAGAGAGGTTAAGCACGGCCCACAAACAATCAATACATGAAAAGGTTGGTGTTGTCAGTAAGGTGGGAGGAGGGATCGAATTATCGTAGCATATGATGACCCCGCCGGCACGACCTCTACTGGAGTCCCATCTTACTGTGAAGTATCCCGGAATGGATATTTCGGCATCAAGTATGTCAGGGGTGAGCCAGGTTTCTGTGAGGGCTATGATCTGAGGCTTCTTATCCACTGCAAGCTGCCGAAGCTCCGGGATCTTATTCAACACACTCAGGCAATTGCTGTAAAAACACTTGAGCACATGCTCAGGAGTTGTTGCAGAATCGCCAGAGGCAGCTGGTTTTGGGTTTGAGGAGTGGGAAAGAGGGGGATTTGAGGATGGAAAGGAGGTCCTGGGAGAGTCGAAGGCTGAAGACATTGGGGGGCTAGAGGGTAAGCAGACTGCCGGGGGGACCGGTAGGTTTTGATGTCTAGTAACCTGGGGGGGGGGTATCAATCCAGGTGGACGGCCTACATCCTTCGGTCTCCGAAAAGGGTGGGCTGCCTTTCGTGGTTTGCCCTTCTGCGCACTGCTTGATGCCCTATTCTGAGTTCTCTTGTTGGTGAGCTTATTTTTCATGACAGCACCAGATAAATTATCTGGTGCTTTAACCTCCTCACTGCTTCTTTCAGTAGAAACAGGTTGCAGGTTCATGTCTGGGCTCAAGGATGAGTGAGTCTCGTCCGTTGAAACAGTCTTGTTGGCTATGATGGGGCCTGAGATCCTTTTCGTAGGAGACAGGTGTTTAGTGGCACTAGGCCTACTACTGGGAGTACTTTCGGCGACGGGAAATGGTGTCAGTAGGGAAGCGAGGGATGGTGGGCATGCAGCTCGGTCCTCAAGGCGAGTTACCTGGACAACTGGCAGCACTGTGAGCTTAGGATCGGCTTTTTGTGGAATTTTTGGCTTAGCCTTCTCACTGCGGAGCCTCAGATGAAGTGGCTTATCAATGGATACGCCCTTGAGCCCTTTAATTTCCTCCTTGAGCTTTGAGGCCAAGGAAACAATTCGATTGGCTGCATCTGTGGAACCCATTACAATGAGAATACCGTGAACCCGGTTGGTGCTTTTGGTTACCAACCAAGTGGACCGACCTTTAAGTGGGAAAGGGAGTTTAAGGCGGTTAAACACCTGAGCGTAGGTGTCATGAGAGTGATCTGAACTGAGGAAGCGGCCCCAAAGGATGACTCGCTTGGAGCAATTCCCGGTATCTTGTAAAATCTTTGCGGCGTCAAGAATTTGCTGCTCAGAAACTCTACAAACCTGATCGGCTGCCTGGGCCACCGGGAGGGATTTTATTACCAAACTCCTCAGGCTGGACAGCTCATCCTTAAGGGTGCGGACGGTGGCCCTTAGCTCGTCTATCTCCGCAGCCTGACTTTGGACTGCACATTTTAGTGCATCCGTTTCCAGCGCATTATGAAGGACCGTTTCGTCCGAATTGAGGAGTGAGGCATTGGCCACGGAGGGGGAATCGCACTGCCTCATGGGGAAAGTAGCCTCATCTGAGCAAGCAGTTATATCAATGGTGGGGGGCATTGACATTATTCAGGATCCAGTCAGCACAGATAAAGATAAACCTAAATGGAGAGGGACGAGCTGTGTGTTCCAAAAATTTCAAAACAGCTACACTCACCGAGGGAGACGACCGCACCGCTGGTGTACCGCCAGAAAAGCCCTTCATTACCTTGAACGTTTCTATGAGATCCCCTCGACGTATCCTCCTTTCCAACGAGAAGAGATTCAGGTCACAGAGTCTCTGCTCGTAAGTCTTACCCCTCTGCCCTTCAGTCATTTGCGTGGCGAGACTTTGGACTTTATCTAGGCAGGTGGCGTCCTTTTTGTAGAAGGGTGACCAAGCCTGCACGCTACCTTCTAAGTGAGGTCGTACTATAGCCATGTAAATAGGTACGAATACCTCCGGCTTCCGACAAGACAAAGCTGATCGCAGCCTAAAGAGCTTCCCACGAGCCTTATGCGCAGCAGCTTTGCACTGCTCCGACCATTTGAAGTCACTGTTCATGATGACCCCAAGGTCTTTAACCCTACTGACTGCCTCTACGGTTCAGTTTGCACAGGACTTTGTGTGGCTAGAGCCAATCGTATGTCCAGATATTTGTGTTGTCGGCGCGCTTCCGTGTCTCCCAACACTGCGTGATTTTCTTTTTCTGAAAGGCAGAAATTTTGTGCAGTATCAGCCCTGGCACAGAAAGGTGGAAACAATAATTAAATTGCTTCCGGCCCTAGAAGCTGCTTAACATAACTCGGCGTATACTGCCAGCCAACATAGATCTACTGCTTTCTTAAAAGCCTTCACTGTTGCAGTATTTATGACCTCCTCCGGGAGCTTATTCCAATAGGGTACCACTCTATTTGAGAAGTACTTCGCCCTAATTTGGAGCCTCGAATGCTTCCTTTGTAATCTAAGGCCATGCCCCCTTGTGCCTCTCTCTGAGGGATCAGAGAGAAAAGGTCTTCTGGATCTATTCCCTTCGTTACCTTGAAGGTTTCTCTCAAATCTCTACGAATGCGCCGTCTTTCCGTCGAAAATAGAGCTAGGGCATGGAGACGCTCTGTGTAGTTAAACCCCCCTTGCCCAGCCATCATCCTAGTCGCTAGCCTTTGCACCTTCTCCAGACAGTCTATATCTTTCTGATAGTATGGTGCCCAGGCCTGCACGCAGTACTCTACATGCGGCCTAACTATGGCCTGATATATCGGGACGAAAATCTCCGGATCTCCACACGACATGATGGATCTAACTCGAAAGAGTTCTCACCTGGCCATATTGGCTGCTGCGGTGCACTGCTTCGACGGCTTGAAGCTGTTGTCCATTGTAACGCCCAAGTCTTTGACCTGTGAGACCACTTGCATAGAACCCACACCATTCCCAATAGCCTGTAAGGTTGATTAGACCTTATTTCGCGGTTTCCTTAGTAAACGCGTGCTTCGGTCCTTTGTACTGTGTGGACCAGCTGCACATTACTCTAATGTGCGGCACTGCACGAATATGTTAGCCAGAACAGTGTTCTCCACGGCCCATGAGAACGAGAAGGCCATTGGGAGAGATAGTGGTTAGCGTGTATTTGGGAGCGTGCGTGAGATCGTGCGCAATAGCAACGGTCAAATGGCAACCGCGCTTGGCAGTCAGCGTTCAGTTAAACAATAAACGTGGTAAAAGTATGAACGAAGACGGCCACCGCTACAAGCCCCTGTATTTGTGGTCAAGCATTGACACTTGATGAGGTTTAGTGGAAGGTCCCATTTGCGTGCTTAGTTTTGTACCGCCAACACATCAGGTCCTGTACCGACTCCAGCTATCTTGACGTCATCGGCAAACATAAAGACGGGGTTTGCAAGCCCACGTGCTAGGTCACTGATGAAGATGAGGAAGAGCAGAGGGCCGAGCACCGATTCCTGTGGCACCCCACTTGTTACACCTTCCGGTTTTGAAACATGACTCCCCACCTTAACACTAAAGGTTCGCCCTGCTGAAAAACTATTTATCCATCGTCTTGCCTTTCCAACAATTCCCAGGGACTGCAGTTTGATGTCCGGAAATCTGTGGTTCACAGAATCAAATGCCTTGCTGAAGTCCAAGTAGCAGACCGCAATCGATTGCCCTTCTTCCAGACGCTTGGTTACTTCATCGAGGAACAGCAGGAGATTCGTCAGACAGGATCGCCCCGCCACAAGCTCATGCTGAGCATTTGATATGAGGTTGTGTTGAACCAAATGCCTAGAGATCTGCTTCCTGACTATTCGCTCCAGGCTCTTACACAGTACTAAAGTCAAGCTAACCTGCCGGTAATTTTCCGCCTTTTGCCGGGGTCCATGTTTGTAAATGCCTACCACTGTTGCTCTCCTCCAGTCTCCCGGCACAATTTCCTCTCTAAGTGACGTTTCATACAGCTTCGTCACCGGAGCCTTCAGGACCTCGGCCAGAGGCTGAACGATTGCTGGATAAATCCCGTCTGGACCTGCTGCTTAATTTCCATTCAACGTTTGCAACTCCGCTTACACTTCTCCTACAGTAGGTTCAGGCATTGGAGGCGCCTGTAGGCCCTCCATTCTTTCCTCCAAACTATTTTCTGGTCGATATATGCTCTTAAAGAATGCTAAGAGTATGTCGGCTTTGTCCTCGTCGTTTAGAGCTAGTCGTCCCTGTGCTCCATCCAAAGTTGCTACGCTCTCTCTTACGTTTGTGAGATTGCATGTAGGCGTAGAATCGCTTTGGGTTTGCGTGGACCGACGCAGCTAACCGACGCTCGAAGGCATATTTCTCTACTCTTTGGATCTCTTGAGCTCTGTTCCTAGCCATCTTTAGCTATTCCATGCCCCCTGAGTTTTGTACAGCTTGTAAGCCGCCCATCGTTTCCTACGAATAACTATAACCTTGCGGACTTTTAACTTCCACCGTGGGGGTAGGTTTCTACTGCCAGCCACCCTCAAGTGTGCAAACTCCTCTGTAAGTTCGAGTAGCCCCATCTTGATGGCCTCCCAACGTTCCTCTACGGAGGCATTTGTGTGTCTCGGTGTCCACTGAATTTCCTCCGCCGCCCTCTTTAGTTCACCCATATTGATTCTCCCGCAGCACCGACGCAACGCGATTTCCTTCGGCGCCATTCTTAGTCTTGGTGTGACCCTTAGGACTACGTGATCACTTTTTCCAAGTGGCTCTTCCCACTTAATTTCCTTAACGTCCTGATGGTGCCGCGTTATGATTGAATCAAGGAGAGACGGGTGCTGTCCATCTCTGCATCTGGTGGCCTGTGTCACGTGCTGCGTAAGTGCATGCAACTGGACCCACTGCATAAACTTGTCCCCCTTTTATCCCCTTGGTGCGATCCCGCCTTCCCAGCTCATTTCAGGTAGGTTGAGATCCGTGTAGCAGACCGCAATCGTCATTCTGCATCGTGAGCGTTCACTAGCCATCATGTAGTAAAGAGAAGCGCTCTACAAGTAAACACGTCATGTCCCCCATCTAGCAACATGCTCGAACTTCCTCGTCAGAAATGATCTCATCCCATTAACCCTCTAGGACACCCTTGAATGCCTCCACGATCCCCACTTCTGCTACATCCACGGGCAGTCTATTCCAGTATTTTCAACCCTATTGCTAAAGAAGTGAGACCCAGCTGGAACACAGCGTTCCCAGAGCTAGCTGTGCGAACAAGGGTGAGGCAATGAGCCCCTTGTGTTTTCGGGACTGCGTAACACCGTTGAAGTCGACATTGGTTTTACGGCGGCCGAACTGGTCTACGGTTGCGCATTACGACTTCTAGGTGGGTTAGTTTCTCCATTACCACTTGTTAGTTTTCGCTAAAGGGATTGCGCAAAACGGTTGTCACACCAAATGAGGATGATAAGGCCCACTCCGCCAGGAGAACAAACTCTCACCACCTACATACCAACCACTCTAACTACCGCCAGCCATGTGTTTATTCGAGTGAATGCGGTGCGGCCACCACTACAAGCGGCTAGCTATGGTCCTTTTCGCGTCCTCCAACGAAAGCAAAAGAAATAGGTCGAAGGCAGGAAAGACGCCATCAGCATAGACCGCCTTAAACCAGCCTTCATCGTTGTAGAACCCACCCAGAACAACCCACCCAATGTCCCCACCTGTTCACAACCTTCGGTTAGTCTTCCTGAGTCGGCCCCTGTTACTCCCACTGACGAATCCCCTCCACCTGTTGGAACACCATACTCCACGGAAGACACAGCTGCATCCGTCAATAGGAGAAATCGACGCAGCCGCGAGCTGCGACGGCCAACGAGGTTTTCTGAGTATGTGACAGTTCTGTATGTTTAGTTTTACTCTTCGTATTCCACTTGTACATAGTTTTATTATGCTTCAATGCACCACTACTTGGTTATCACTACAAGGGTAGCAGCAGCCCGTATTGCACTGGTATGACGCTCTCAGTCGAGTATCCGTCGGCGCCCCGGGGAGCAGCTTCCCTGTGTTTGTTGCCTTCCAACTCGTCCCGTCGGACAGAAACCTATGGAATCCCGGGATTTCGCAGGACTCCAACACAGCTCTCACTGGATCGCGACTGGACCCATTTGACGCCGGACGCTGGCTCGTTTACGAAGGCAATAACAACCAGAGGCAAACGGAACTTTGGGATATGCCGACAACGGCAGACCGCACAACACAATCACCACTGCCAAATCACCAGCGGGACCGGCCCCGGTCAGATGGAAAGTTAATGAGGACACAAGTTGGTGATCGATGCACAGCGACCAGTGTGAGTCATGGAGAACGGCTTGCGCTGGCTTCATTGTTGTGTTCGATCGCTGCAGGAGACATGGAAAGTGTCTCCCGCCAGCAAGGCCGAAGTACCCATCAAGGGTCGAGGCCCAACTGCGTCGGCTCTCTAGGGGGAGACTCCTGTAGTGCTACCGATACAACACATGATGACGAAGACTAACAAACTAGTTTATTCGAACAATTACCGTTTTTGATGGCATGACTTGCTCCGTCTGTGTACACCGTCTGCACGTCGTTGTGCTCCTCCAATCCACGCGCTGTCCCGCTCTAACGTTTTGAGTTCTGCTCTTTTGTGCTGCCCAGCATATTCGCTAACGTGTCACAAACCGAGGACAAGGGGCTATGGAATCTATACGGCAGCGGGCCGCGATTTAACTTAAAAGAATCCTGAAATACTGCCCCGCAAATTCCCCCTTTAAGACAAAATATTCGACGCGCAGTGTTGGCAGCCAAGGAAGTTCGCCGACAACACAACGATCTGGGAGCTCGATTGGTCTCGGCCACCTCCGTCCCGCGGATACTGAACCGAACTGAACCAAACTGAACTAGCTATCAGCCTGGATCGAGCTTTGCCAGTTTATTCCCATGCCCCCTTGTTCTAGGGTCTGTTGTTATATGAAATAGACTCCCCGGTCTAAGTCCGGAAAAGCCTTTTTTATCTTAAATTTCTCTGTGAGATACCCCGTAGTTCCTCCCCTCCGTAAAGAAAAGTCTGAGGTTCTGGAGTCTCAGCTAATACGTCTTGTTCCTCTGCCCCTAAACCATACGCGTTGCAAGAAGTTGAACAGATGGCATCCTTTTTGTAGAAGGGTGACCATGCCTGAACACGGTTTTCCAAGAGAGGTCCGACTATAGATATATATACACTTGAGTGAAGACCTTAGAGTGTCCGCGCGTAAAAGCTGACCTGAACCTGAAGAGCTCATCGCGCGCCTTTTATTGCAGCTGCTGCGCACTGATCCGGCCACTTAAGATCGGAAGCCACCACAATCCCAAGGTCTTTCACCCCGTTTGTTGCCCCGATAACGAATGGACCTTGGTCTTATGCAACCGTCAGGCTTGTCGCTGCCAGTGACCGCAAAAGGCTCTTCCCAGCGGTTCACTTCAGTTCAATTTGAAGTCTTGAAGCCTTGAAGTGGTACAATGGTGCAAACCCAAAGCCCATATGGTCCTGGATCTTGTGATTATCTAGGTACTTGAATGTCACCGGTGAGCTAGAAGATAGTTCGTCAGATAAAGGGCAATGCGAAAAAGAAGGAGGGTTCAAAATACTGATGCTGGCTGTATCTTGCTTCTGGTATTGCCGGCGAGCAGGAAGGTAGTCCTCTTGACAGAACGGAATGTTTCAGGATACTGGCCTTCAAAGAGTTTTACTTCTTGCATCGCCGGTGTTCGGGGAAAAAAGACCGCTGGACGGCGAGAAAAAGTTCAGGTTTGCGTCAGCAGCTTGTATGGCTTGGAAGACTCCATCATGGTAAGTCATTCAAACATCGAACAGAGAGATCCTCGACCCGCTCTCCCCGCGTGGCCAGTTTGCACAGAACCGTTAGTGGCCGAGGACAATAGGGCCTCCAGATTTCTTTCGGCGACATGCACTTGGGTCGACCCCCACCACTGTGAGTTTCGTAGGTTCTTTCCGTCTTTTCAGCTTGTTAGAATCATCAACTGATGCAGTTATGCCAAAAAGGAGATGAATGGAAACAACTCAGTCTTGGGTTCTGGTTGATTCCAGGATAGCATGGCATATAGCTCAGACTTCCAGTTTCTTGCAAAGGTAGACTCCACGGATTCCCCGGAGCAGCGACAGTAGGAAGGACAAGTTCCTCGAGCTTCCTTTCCTGTATCCTACCACGTACGGCTCACAGCTGGTAACAGTGAGCCACCACGTGGACAGACCCGTCAGTTAAGTTTAGAAGAAAGGAAGCGAAGATGGCAGATCAGACGATGCAGTGGAGAAGATGAAGTCAGGGGTAGTAGTGGATGGCAGTGCTTGGAGACGAGGAGGATGAAAGGAAAACCAAGTATATAAAGAGAACCGGCTGCAGATGGGGACTAACCAATGGACAAGTTGAAGGAAAGCGAAAGGCATATTAGAGATAGAATCCTAAAAGATGGACGGAATGGAACCTAATAAACACAAGGTCCAACGAACTAACACCAATCCAGTCATTGCTATGTTGTCTGTCGTACGGGCTCACCATGGAACTCGCGGGTTCGCGCCCAGTCCAGTCGATGTTTGAATTCAGTCACTGTGGTTGCCTCGATCACTTCCTCTGGCAGTTTCATCCAGTTGGTAACCACGTGTTGCGTAAAGAACAGGGCCCGAAGTTTTGTCGGCGACCTGCACTTCTTCAGCCTGAATGCATGACCTCTCAGGTTGTGGTTTTCTCCCGACAGCAGGGGTATAAAAGCAAGTCCCAAAGTCGATCCCTCCTGGGTGGATCTAGCACACTTTTACGAGATCCCCTAGTTTCCCTCTCCTTTTCATGGGGAATAAGTCGAGGTACTCTAAGCTTTCCTCATGAGTTTTTCCTCCTAACCCGGGAAAGAATCTGAGTAATAGTCCCCAGATTTACTCTGGAACTTGCTTGTCCCGAATCAGATATAGGTGTAACGTAAACAACCGCAACTGAGTTACATCACGTCGTTAGGCGTGCAGTTATTGTTACAGTTTCCACTAAGTTTTCTAGGTAAATAACTCACAAAAGGCTTCTCAAGATATCCTCAACACCTAATATAAATCAGGGTGTTTTTTCTGAATAATAAAGTCTAAGGTTGGCTCCAGACTTACAAATCCGCCCATATCAGAATTCTTTGTAATGTCATGCCGAAATCCTCCACCGATCGCCTCGTACTCAGGGTGGCCAACCGGGTTCAATCTAGAAGTACCATAGGTCTTCTATTTCCTACCTCCTCCGTACCTTGTTCAGTACCACTGGTCGATGCATGCAGTGAAGCCAGTAACAAATACAATGCTCTTCAGAAAAACCTATTGTCCTTAGAGAAACAGTTACGATCCATGGATGATACACTGACCATGATGTTGCCACTAGCATATATCGTAGAGCCTTCAAAACATCGGAACACTGAAAGTCTCCTATCAGCTAGCCACTATCTGGACTCAGTTGCTTCGGAAGTCCATAGCAGTATAAAAAATTCCAAGAACGCCGTAGGCTTTAATGTTCCAGATCATTTGCCCCTTTCCTCGGTCAAACAGTCCATGCTCATCGCATGTGGTATGTCGTACCGCTAGTGCTTCTGAAAAAGACTCAGAAAACGGTCACATCGAAACACCTGCCCGCTGCTGTTTCAATTCCTGGAAAAGAGCGCTGCCGTGGAATTCGTTAGAAAGAGAGATTCCATCGCAAAGTCCAACTAATTCAAAAATATAAAAATTACATCTGACAAAACCCCGCTCCAGAGGGAGGTTTTCAGATCAATCGCGGGAACCCAAGTACTCCCACCACCCACTGATCCAGTGTCACCCAATCCCCCTGAACAACTTCACCCCACCAATAACTCGCAACCACTCCAGCTGACCAGTGCACCAGTGCAAAATGTGGACCTAGATTTGTCCCGTTCGCCTCCAACTCCACAAGGTCCCTCCAAAAGGCTCCATGCTGCACCCAAGTCTCCACCACGGCCTACCCACAGGCGAGCAACACAGCCCCTCCGCTCAGCAAGCAGAGGTTCACGCCCAGTTCCATCCGCCAAACGAGCCAACAAATCGCCAGATTCCAAAGCGCCACCCCGCTCCGAAAAGCCAGCTGCAACTTTGTTTCCTAGTGATCCGGTCACAGCGGCACCCTCGTCAACTGTTGCTCTTAATGGCGAAGAACATCCCTGCTCTGACATTACCATCACCACCCCCGTCTCCCATCGACAGTCGACCTATGACCTCTCGAGCTCTAGCTAACTGGCATATTGCTCATCACCGTTCTCCTCCACGGCCGTACGTACGGAAACCGCGTCGCTCACCCTGGCTTTAGCCTATTAGCGCATCTGTTTGGTCCCACGGAGATCCGCGTGCCGAACTGCTACATACAGCACAGATCAGCTCAGACGCCGCCACCGAGCCTATAGAAGCAGTACAACCTAAAAAACTTTCCATTAAGTTTACCGCCCCCATCGCTAGCCCTACCAAACCCGAGTCACGCAGGACGGGTTACCAGCATGAATGCTAACCGGTGCCAAAACATGTGGCCCGCGCCTGACACTTCCCTGCCCCGAGGTGCGCCCCATTTTACCCCTCCGCAAAATCAACATCCTCTGCCTCCTCACCATCCAATATTGCAGTATTCTACTCTGACCCCACTGCACACTATGCCAAATGACCCCACATACCGAGGCCTCTCTCATCAGAAGCCCTCTCGCTATCACTCCACCACTCCCCACACAAACTCATTCCGTGGAGCCCCGTGAGATTCTTGCCGCCCCCAGAAACTCTACCCATAGAGTTATTCCTGTCTCACTACAATCCCACTTACCCTGCCATTGGTAACCCTCCTCGCTAGGCCGCTGTCATTACAATGGTTGCCCCTCCACCTCTGCCCCCATCCCCGTACTGAACCCCGAACATCCCCATTAACCTTTCCCCGATTTACACATGATTTGCCCCGAAGATCCCACCTAGAGTCACCATGCCCCCTCCTAATCTATTATTCCGCATGAGAAAATCACTTCACCATCCAGTGTTAATCTCTACTGGACTTCGTGAGTGTTTATCGGGCGCAGAAGGTATTCCCAATGAAAATTTGCGCCCCCATACTGGCCCACTATCGCCAATAATAACGTTCCCCTGACTTCATCCTAGTTTCTCTCCCAAAGCTCCATTAATCACCTTCTTTGTATCCCTCGATCGATTACCCGGGGCCGCTCACCTGCCAACACATCCAATGCTGCTCCCCTTTAGTCTTCCTGAGTGTCTCGCCCAACTTGCATCCTGCGGCAGTCACCCTCCTGATGTCTTCATAGACTTGACTCCCTCCAATCAGGCTCCCTATATGGGCGACCACACCATACCCTACAAACAGCTACCATCTAACCCACCTGCTAATCTCCCCAGCCCAGTTACTACTCACCCTGGTGGCACCCCCCTGGTTGACAGCCCGGCTGCCGGAAGCTTACTCGGCCCAAATAGTCTTCCGCTGCCCTCACGTGGAGCCCTGGCGCCTTATATCCTCAAAGATACAGGCAGAGCTTCCCTCCTACTGCTGAATTCCCGTTTGCTGTTGAACAAAAATTAATGACTAGGGGAAACATTTACTTGCTTCTAGCTTTGACATTGTTCTGGTTGCAGAAACATGGTTAGCCGATCACATCCCATCTGACTTTGTCAAGGTGATAAGCTATAACTCCTTTCGAGTAAGCAGAGTGAACAGCCTAGGCGGTGGTTGTCTTGCATACATTAAACAAATTTCCTACCACCCTCCTCCACCACCCAGTGCTTGAATGTACTCCCGACTCTCTTTGGCTCTCCGTCCTAATTCCTGGAAACGTGTTGCTTATTGGGCGCTTCTACCGAACACCTACTTTTAGTAGCCCTGATTTCCCGCATGCCATTGGGGCTTCCGAGTACATTTCTACTCTAACTTCAGGTCCACTCCGGGTATTTGTTGGAATACAGTGACTGCCCCCTCTCATCTGTTCGATTTCCTTCTGGACACCTATACTGCAGGATGAACAGCATGTCTCTACTCCAACAAGGCATAACAATAACCTCGACTTGGAGTTCAGCCATGGACTCCTCGCAGTGAACGTCTCCGCTACACAAAACCTTCCAGGTAGTGACCACAACATGGTCATATGTCACTTCGCAGAAAAGTCTCGCTCATCGAAAACTTACTTCACGCTACGTAACAAACGGCAAGGCGCGCTCCAGCTCACTAGCGCTGGCCATTAGCTCGTTCAGTCTCCCTTCTCCTGTCATTTATACAGGGCAACCAATATGATTACTAAAACCCATCAATTGCTGTCGTCCCGCGTTTCTATTCGCTGGACGGGAATCGAGTCCAAAAATTGTGCGTGCGACTAATTTGGTGAGCCGTTCGAAGGTATTATTAGAATATCTTTATATCGTCCGGGCCCTACAGCGTTCCTTTTGTTTTCGTTGTACACGTACGTATTGAGGTTTTACTGATGCTGATTTTGGTCTTCCACCGCGTGCTTATTATGCTGTTGTTCCTTCATATGTATGACGCTGAGTTAACTATGTCCGAGCCTGCGGTACCTGAAACGCTTTCCATTGCGCGCCCAGTAAAGGCGTTGCCGTTTATTCTGGGTAATCTAAATTTTAGCTGACTCATCTGAGAGCACAGTTTGCTGCTTTCAGAATCACCTCACAGCAACATAAGTATAGTATAGTATAGTATAGTATATTTCTTGACCATGTGTTACGAACGTTTGAGCAATGCGTAGCCAAATTCGCAACGGATCCCGAAATCAGAAGGCGATTATCCGTGATAATTCTACGATACTAGATGATTAAAATAAACAATGACGTAAAAAATATACAAACCTCAATAATACGATCACAAAGTCTCAACAACGAGAAACCGAATAGCAGCGTGTGAGCAGACAGCACGTGCGTCACGCAGGTCCTGAACAAGGATGTGCCAAAATAGCGCTCTGGGCGCGAACAAACAACAATTGGTCCAGAAAAACAACCAGTTCGTAAAGACAAGTCAATAGTGTATGGAAATGAGTGATGTTGGGAAAAAACACTGAATCGCGAGGGAAAAAAGGGGGATTTTCCACGACCGGCTGTTACACCGCCCACCAAAATCCTCCTGGATCCTTAGCAGAGTCAAAGGTTCGGTATAAAGGTACTGATTCTTCCTACCTGCCTAGGCCCTGCTGTCAGTGCGCGCGTCTAATGCTCGTCGTCGACGTTCTACTACTGGTCACACCTAACCCATTGGCTACATAGACGTGAGGCTAGTCTACATCTTCCACAAGACCAAATGACCGATGGCGGGCGTGAATGGTCACATAGACGTTGTCCTCGTAAGGGGCCGTCCGGTCCTGGATGTACGCGCTTGAGTGTGTGTGTGTGTGTGCGTGCGTGTGTGTGCGTGCCGGGGTTACAATGAAATCACAGTTATGACTACACATCAAAGGAGGACTTTCTGCAATGTCAACAAAAGACCGCGTGGCAAGAAAACGAGTAAATGTAGCATGCATGTGTGACCTGAGCTCTACTACTTCCACATGTGCAAGGGGCATTCGGTAGCGTCAACAAAAGGCGAACAAAGAACACTGTCACATGTATGATGGGTTTACGGGATGTAGAGTGCGTCGTGCATGCGCGTATGTATCGGGATGTATAATGGAATCGCACTCATCACCACATATCGGAAAGAACCTTCTGTAATGTCAACGAAGGGACCGCGAGCACCTTAACGTGTTTGACGGAGATTGTGTGGTATATATGGTGTTTCTTTATCCACCTCGATTACTGGTGTGAAAAAGGTTTACTAGGCCACAGGGTTATCAGCTCCTCCGTCTTCGCTCTCGAGTAGGTTAATACTGCGTATGTCACGAATGAGCACTCCGTTAGCTGTCTTCACCTTCACCGTTCTTATCATTTCGTCGGTGCTTTTGATGGTTTCCGTAACTACTGCCAAAGACCAAGCGCTGAAATGTGCGCGTTCGTCGGCGATCATAACCACGTCCCCAACTTTGAATGGTCTTGTTTTGGCCATCCACTTCTGTCGAGTCTGCAAAGCCGGTAGGTACTCCCGTAGCCATCCACTCCAGAAGACCTTGGCCAGATAGTTCGCTTGCTTCCACCCATGGAGGTAGCTCCCACGAAGGTTTACCGGCCCTTGGAAACCCTCGTTCGACCTTAGCGTCAATAAGTCGTTTGGGGTGAGCGCCAGGTGGGTGGGGTCGCCGTTCAATACTGGAACCAGGGGGCGGTTGTTCAGGATTCGCTCCACCTCAGTCATGACGGTGTTCAGGGTCTCGTCGTCGGGCGGCTGCTGCTCCATGATTGACAGCAATATCCGTCTGGCGGACCGGATCATGCGTTCCCATATGCCGCCTCGGTGACTGGCCTGTGGGGGGTTGAAATGCCAGCGTATGCCGTAGGCCACGGTTCGATTCTGCAGTTCGTCCCTGTTTATGTTCTTGTGCCAACGCTGCAATTCCCGTTGAGCGCCCACAAAGTTCGATCCATTATCTGAGTATATGTCGGCCGGTACGCCTCTTCGGTTGATAAATCTTTGCAAAGCCCGTAGAAACGAATCGGTCGTCATCGAATGTGCGACTTCTAGGTGCACCGCACGTGATTTCATGCACGTCATGATACATCCGTATCGCTTTTCTAATCTTTTCCCGCACTTGATCCACAAGGGCCCGAAATAGTCCAACCCGGTGTCACTGAACGGCCACCAGCCCGTAGTTACCCTGCATTCTGGTAGCGGGGCCATGAGTTGTTTGCCTGCTGTGGCATTGCGTCTCCTGCATTGCACACACCGTCGGATTACGCGTTTTACAGTCTCTCGTCCTCTCAACAACCAAAGACGCTTTCGGATGACGCTCGTCACGTGACTTTCCCCGGCATGTCCCTCTACGGCGTGGACGTGTTGAATCATTAGCTCTACTACGGGTTGTCTCGCAGGCAGCAGTATAGGATACTTTGTGTCGAAGTTCAGGTGGGCGTTGGTCAGCCTACCATCCACCCGCAGCAGTCCGTTGATGATTTTGGGGTTTAAACGCTTCAGCTCGCCTCTTGGAGATGGCATGTCTTCATTGGTCAGCCCCACTTCTTCCGCCCTCTTGAGTTCTCGGGCGAAAGCCTCGCGTTGTATCATTCTGAAAATATCGTACTCTGCCGCTTGTAGCTCATCGGGACCTATCGGGCCGACCGGTATCCGACCTGAGGGCCGTAGCCCTTTCATGACTAGTAAACTTATCTTGAACCTGGTTAACCAAACTAGCGAACGAAGCGTCTTCATCCAGGAAGAAAACCTGACCAGTCGCGATAAAATGGGCGACGCTTCGACGACGTTGGTTGCTATCACTACGCCTTTGATCTCCAGTTCCAATTCCGTAGGGGGTTTTAATTCGAACACGGGCCAGTCCTGTTTGGGCAATTGCAGGAAGTTCGGCCCCCTCGTCCACGTGTCCAGTTGCCTGAAGTTGTTCGCACCTCGAGAGCACAGGTCGGCCGGATTATCGCCAGACCTGACATGACTCCACTGGTGCGTGGCCGATTCATCGTGGATAATCGTGAGCCGGTTAGCAACGAAAGTACTAAACCGGCTCCGTACGTTGTTAATGTAGTAAAGTACTATCGTTGAATCCGTCCAGAAGCTCACCGACCAAATGTAGAGATCGAAACATCTCTTCACAGCTTGCACCACCCTGACTGCCAACACGGCTGCGCTGAGTTCGAGGCGTGGGATTGAGACCGACTTCAGTGGAGCAACGCGGGCTTTGGCGAACAGGATCCTCGTGGTATATTGTCCATCTCCTGCGCACCATCGTCCGTACACCACAGCTCCATAACCGACTTCGGATGCATCGGAAAAGGCATGTAGTTCTCCAGTCCGTGTCGTATGGCCGGGGGTCAAACATCGTGGTATTCTTATGTCCCCTAATTTCTTCAAGGTGTTCAAAAATTCCTCCCAGTCCAGCCGGTCCCCTCGGTCCAGTGACTGGTCCCAATCAACTTTCTTACGGCACAGCCGCTGCAGCAAGATCTTTCCGGGTAGCAGCCATGGTGAGACGAAACCGAGCGGGTCGAACAAACTTGAGACGGCAGATAGTATGCCACGACGGGTTATTGGCAGCTCGGGAACGTTCAGTTCGAAAACAAAATTGTCCGTTTCTGCGTCCCATTGTATCCCTAAAGTGCGCTCGATAGGAAGTGGGGAGCCGTCCAAATCTCTTACCCTTTCGGCCTTTTCGTGATACGGGATGACCTTCAGCACTTCCGAAGCGTTCGACATCCATTTAGTTAGATGGAAGCCACCCTCTTCCAGCAATCTCGTCAGACCCCTGAACTGCTCTAGAGCTGATTCCACATCATCGAATGACCCAAGGTAGTCGTCGACGTAGAAGTTCCTGCTGACGCTTTCTACCACCGTCCGATGTACCAGATCGCCATGTTTGTTCGCTGATTCTCGGAGGGCGTAGTTGGCACAAAATGGTGACGATATGGCTCCGAAGGGGTGGACGGTCATTCTATAATTCACCACTGCGTTGTCCCGGTCGCTCCCTTCCCACCACAGGAAACGCAAAGCATCTCGTTCTCCTACCGGAATCTTCACCTGATGGAACATTTCCCTAATGTCGGCAGACAAAGCTACTTTACCCACTCTGAAACGGCACAAAACATCGATCAGTGGTGTGGTCCAGTCAGGCCCCTGTAGTAGGCGATCGTTTAACGACTTGCCCTGGAACTTGGCCGCACAGTCGAAAACCACGCGCAGTTTATTGGGTTTCTTGGGGTTGATAACCGGATGGTGAGGCAGATACCAGATACCCCTTTTGCTGTCGGTGTTAACAGGCACCCTTTCAACGTAACCGAGGTCCTCGTTTCGCTTCATCAAATCCGCGTATCGTTCCCACAGATTCTGGTCTCGAATGACGCGTTCTTTTAGTCGTAGTAATCGTTGGAGAACATAATTTCTGTTGTCAGTCCACGGGTCGACCGGTGTGCGCCATGGGAGGGGAACCTCGAACTGTTTTTTGAGGCCTCTAGAGCCTTGCCGCACCGTTTGTAGAGCGAAGTGATCCTCTTGAGACAACGTCGGTCTTTCGTCTCCAATGTCATGAAACTCCTTTTCATAAAGCCGTTGCAGATGATACTCTATGCGGTCCGTTTCGGCGGATAAGTAATTCACGGAACCGCGTACCCCTACTGGACCGTATAACATCCATCCCAGAGCCGTGCGTACGGCATAAGGTGCCTGGCGGTCGCCCAGTCTTTGGTCAAGCACCCAATGCGCCTCTGGCACGTCGCATCCGATGAGGAGATCCACCTCATCATCTTCCCAGTCTACGACGGTTACATCCTGCAGGTGGGGCCATCGAGTCAAGATTGCGTTCACCGACCTTGGTGCTCGCATGGGAAGATCCGCTAACGTGAATGCCTCCGTTGGTTCAATTTCCTCGTTAGTGTCTAGAGAGATGAGTTGCAGCCTTAATCTACCGGCAGTCATTACCTGTGTTCCGCCCACCGTGCTCACTGCTAACGACGTCGCACCTTTAGCCAGTTGGTGTTTGTCGGCAAACCGCTCTTTCACTAAAGTGGTGTCGGATCCACTATCAACGAAAGCCAACGCCTTGACTATCCCAGTCGGAGTCACTACTCCCACGGCCACTACGCCTAAACGTACCGGTTTACTGGCAGATTGTGAAGTTGAACAGATCACGCTGGGCTTGGCACTCGCCTCGGATATGGTTATTCTCGCCTGATGCAGCAGCCGATGGTGTCTGCCCGTGCAGCCCTCGTAACCACATCGATTCCTTGTTCTACAGGCTGCTGCCCGGTGCGTGGTGTTGAGACAGATGAAACATGCTCCTGCCATCCTCGCCATTCCCCACCGTTCGTCTATTGTGGCATTGCCGAACTTGGGGCATTCTGGTAGGCCATGGCTAGTACCACAGGATCTGCAATTTGGTTTCGCCGTAGCATCTCGTGAAATGACGTGTGTGTTGGTCCAAGGCTGGTACTTTGGATGTTCCCGTACAGGGGTTTGGACTTGGCTAGTACCGGGCTTGTTTGCTCGGTTGCTGTCCCGGATGAGTCGGCCGAATCTGCTGTCAGCTATCTTCGTTTGCCTGTCTAAGTATTCAGTCAGGTCTTCGAAGTTGGCTTCTCTGTCGCCTCGGCTTATCCGTTCAGCTTCTTCCGCCCACCGACCCTGTAGTTCGGGAGAGAGGTGACGGACTATGCCTTCCAAAGTGTGCATGGCGTCTAGGTCAGCTCTGTAACCTAAATGGTCGAGGGCTATTGAGCAGTTCTGCATCTTGATCACCAGGTCGGCCATGGTGTAGACGTCGCCCTTGGTTTTCTTTGCCTCTGCCATCACGCCCTCTATTAGGTTACGGGCTACTTTGAAAGGTTGGCCAAACAAGTCCCTCAGAATCTTTCTTGCCCTAGTGTAGCCTTGTTCTGGATCGAGCATGGTGCATCCGTCGATAGCTTCTCGCGCTCGGCCTCGGCAGTAGTGAGTAAGGTAAAGAAGCCTTTGCCCAGGGTCGGTTACCTTGTTTTCAACGAACGTCTCGAACTGTTTGACAAACTTGCAATATTGCTCAGCTCGCCCGTCGAAAACCGTTAACTCCACTCTAGGCAGATCGATCGATGGTGGTTTGTAGTCGGCGACCGGCGTGGGGTTCCCTACCTTGTTGCACCCTAACCTATCGGAAGTGTCGAAGTCACTGGTCCTATACTCTCGCTGTTTCTGTGTACACTTCTCTGCTTCATGCGCCTGTAGTCTAGCCGAAAGTAACTGTTGCTCTAGTTCTATTATTCTCAGCTTATATAAATCAACGTCCTTACGATCAATATTGCTTTCAATAACACATGAGCTAGCACTGACAGGACTAGGCGATCTAGCATTAACTAAAGAATCATAAGTACCCAAAACCTCCCCAGAGACTTGCCGTATTACTTCCTGTCCGGGTTCGACTGCCTTTGATCCTTTCCTTGGCATTTTGCGTGAATTTTCCTCGTTCCAAATAGATCTATTGAGTATTGTTACGAACGTTTGAGCAATGCGTAGCCAAATTCGCAACGGATCCCGAAATCAGAAGGCGATTATCCGTGATAATTCTACGATACTAGATGATTAAAATAAACAATGACGTAAAAAATATACAAACCTCAATAATACGATCACAAAGTCTCAACAACGAGAAACCGAATAGCAGCGTGTGAGCAGACAGCACGTGCGTCACGCAGGTCCTGAACAAGGATGTGCCAAAATAGCGCTCTGGGCGCGAACAAACAACAATTGGTCCAGAAAAACAACCAGTTCGTAAAGACAAGTCAATAGTGTATGGAAATGAGTGATGTTGGGAAAAAACACTGAATCGCGAGGGAAAAAAGGGGGATTTTCCACGACCGGCTGTTACACCATGGTCAATACACATGCACAAGGCAAGATCAGAGTATACAGCAGTACATGTCAATGTGAGATATTCACAAATTCTAAATTTATAAATCACAGCAACTGAAATACACCAGTAAAGTCATTTAGTGTTTGAGTAAACAAAAGTGGTAATGGTTGAGGCGGGAATTCCAAATCGGTTTCGAAATCGCTGGGGGCGGTGTGGATGGCTGGACAGTCGTGGAATTGCTGATATAAGCGACAAATGGACGGTCACTAACAAGTAACCGGGCGGAAGAGATGCCAAAGAACATTGTTAGATGTAAAGCAAGCGTGGGGCTTTCAAAGTGCAGTCAGAGATACCAGTGGAATATTGGACACTGATCCAGCATTGGGTAACTAATTGTGGAAGAAGCATGTGAAATAAAGGCAAGTGATTCAAAGGTGATAATAAAACGGACCTTTTGTGCAGGTGATTACAGTGTCATATGGAAATTCAAATGAAGGCGAAAAGATTTGCAGGGACTTCAGTGAACTTTTGAAGAGCATGAATGGTGTATGGACATATAACGGACTATTAAAGAAAAGAAAAGCCGTCAATGAAACGGATTAGTGGAGACAAACGTCAATGGTTCGGCTAGGCAGGAGTTGAAAGAGTGTAAAATGTTTTTTTTTGTATTTGATAGAAAATTGGTAATCAAATTATGGTTGGCTGCGGATGGCTGGTATTCTGTTCCGTAAAGACCTTGGTTGCAGGTAGAATGTTGTGGGAAGCAGGTAGAATAGGGCTGGTTTGACAAAGTTGACAGCTGCGAAGGCTGGGTTCCGGCCATTGGTTTCGTACTGCAACGCGGGAAGAATTGAACTGTTGGGTTGGATTATTTGGGAATAGACGTTGAGCGGATGTGTTGATGGTTGCTGTCAGGAATCACCTCTGCGATCCGGTGAGACTTTCATGAGGTTTTGTTAATCCATGTACGGTGCCCCATGTAACGTCAGCAGGCGAGAGTATAGGTATAAACCATTGATTAAATCGTCCAGTCCTTATGGTAATCCGGAATAAACGTCGATTTGGCCGATGGATACCCAAGTAACCAATGCAATCTGGAAGAGATCAGGAGTGCGGCAGTCTGGAGAGTGTTCCAGCTGTGGGTTATGATTATCGTTTATATGGAAGCAAGAAAATGAACATTTTGTTATCCGAACAGTTAGTTATCGTTTGGCTAGTGGACAGGTCTATTAGGGATACCTAGACGGAGACTGGTAGCTTTCTAGGGTAGTTGGGTGATAGTAGAGATTTGGGGCTATATCAGGTGGATGAGGATAGGGTGTCCGTTTGGGAACCAGGAATAAAACAATGGTAGATGGTATGGTCTGGAGGGAGAATGAGAAAATAGAAAGAAAACAGTCTGGTCAGTTCACCAGCTGTGGTAAAGGACGGCAAACAGTAAAAAGGGGGGGGGGAACTGAGTGTTAAAATGAGGATTTTTCATGTGGGGGCAAACGTGCTGGTATTCGGCAGGGGCATACGGATTCCGGTTGGAATGGGGTCTTAACTTACCATGAGCATGTGCGTAGAGAAGTGAAGCCTAGTTACCAAGGAATGGTAATCCGTGTGGCAAGGCTTCAGTGTACGAGAAAGGCACAAAAAAGCGGATGGGACGGCTGAGTTATAGCCTGAGCCAAGAATTAAGTGAGAGCGAGCACTCATCGCTAAAGGACGGAACGGTTTTATTTATATATATGCAAATTGTGTGTAGTAAAATGGCACAATCTAGTTAGGAAGGGGGACAAGTGAGTGGAGCATACCCAAGGTATATATATATATATATATATATATATATATATATATATATATATACGTGGGTGCGATCATCGGACGGGTCATTCGAAAGCGGTCGGACGCAAAAGACTATGGCAAGGAAAGTGAGATAGAGTGATGCAGCTGAGGATCAACGGTTAACGGAAAGAAGAACAAAAGTTAATCACGGGCTCATCGGTGCGGCGGATCCTAAAGGCACATTGAGGCCATGAAGCGTGAGACTAAAGAGGAAACGCCTAAGTGTGGCTAGAACTTTCAATGGGAAAGTTAGTATTTCGCCTAGAGTGGTCATTGAGCAGGAGTAAAGACCAAGTTCTGCATGAAATTACAGAAGAACCTTAGCTGGGGGATAGGGTGGGAGCAGAAATGGTAACGTCATAACTGAGTGTTGAGTTCAGTTAGTGAGTCACGCTAAGTGCGATGAATCAGACTGGATTTTCCAATTCGAAATCGCAGAGGTGGTGAGCGAAGTATGAGTGGTGGGACCTGGTGCGGAAGAGAGGCATTGCAAGCTAAGAGATATCGAGCAGCGTTGAGTTACTCACCATGATTTTGTTAATAATTATAGGACAGTAATGAGTATATATATATATATATATATATTTATATATACATGTACATATATATATTTGTATATGCAAATATTATATATATATATATATATATAAATCCAACCAGGGGTTGGATACTGAAGCAGTTTTTATGGCAATGTTGAGGTTGGTTTCAGGGCCGCATACGCAATATAACTAAATAAAGTTAATAAATCGTGGAGCGAGTGAGAGATATTGACAACCTGTGGGGAGTAATACGGTGGTCTCTATAAATGCGAACGCATCTGAAAGGATTTATTTCAAAGTTGAATTAGCAGGATCCTATAAGTTAGTATGGAAAAACAGTTAGTGGACGCAGACGTGCTTATATATGTCGGTGGCGAAGGCTAGGAGAAGCGGTCAAACAAAGCAATCAGAATTTTTAAAGCGGTGAGGTTATTTTGGAAGGTAAGGTAAAGAGAGAAAGCAGAGCAACGGCTTAAAAGTCAAGGCCTATCTCGTAAGCTTGACGTTCGGTTACGTGAACGTTGAATAAGCGCAAAACAGTTGGGACAGTAAGGAATTTATCAATAGCATGCACGAATGCATACTTTGACCGAGAAGATCTGATGTGCAAGGGAAGTTTATTCCAGATTCTGGAGTACGCGAAGAGAAAGAACTTAGAGCGTAGAACAGTCCTCGCGGAGGGTGTGGTAATAGTATACTGTCTATTCCGGAATGAATATCCAGTATCCGGGGAGAAGCACAACTGGTTGGAGGAATAGGACTGCTTAGTCAATAGCTTATACAGAAATATCAAATTTAGCTTGATGCGACGAAGCCATAGTGGTTCGATTTTGAGAGATAAGCATCGTTCCCTGTAGTTTAAGTTGGACGACCAACCGATTAGCTGTTTTGTGAATCTTCTTTGAATACATTCGATAATAACCCTGTCGGATTTTCTCATGCTAGTGAAGATTAGGGGACAATATTCGAGAAGGGGCCTGGCATGTACTTTGTACATGTAGAGAATGCTCTGCCTAAGCTGAAAGGATCTGAACAGAAGACCAAGACACTTTTGGCCTTCGCCGTTTGGAGGACAGCATGTTCCGAGAAGTTGAAAGAGCAAGAATAACTTAAGCCAAGGTCTCTTACTAAAGGCTGGCTGTCGATGGGTGAACCGCCAATGCATAAAGAACCAGGAGGAACCCGGCATTTGTGAGTGAGGAAAATACACTTGTCGGCGGAGAATTTCATCGCCCAGGTTGAGCACCATTCATCAAGAGCGGCTAAATCAGCAGAGATTTTAGGGATAGTAGTACTGAGGTTGCCAGGCGAGAAAGTGTAGACTATCTTAATGTCGTCCGCGAACAAAAACGGCGTGCCATTAAGTATTGTCGGGAACATATCATTTATATATAGGAGGAAAAGCAGGGGGCCCAAAACACTGCCCTGAATAACACCGCTAGTAACAGGCTTAGGATTAGATGTGTGCCCGTTAATTAAGACAACCTGTGAACGATGAGATAAGTAAGACGAGAATCAAGAAAGAAGTGGATCGACAATCCCAAATGACCGTAGCTTTGTTAAAAGGTGGGGGTGAGGGACACGATCAAATGCCTTGGATAAATCAAGATAAAGAACAACAAGAGATTTCCCACTTTCAGCAGAGTTGGTGACGAGATTCAGAAAATCATACTGACAAGTCATGCAGGACCGTGAACGGAGGAATCCATGTTGGTTGTGATTATTAAGACTGAGGCTTAATAAATAGTTAATAATATTATCTTTAACTATTTTTTCCATTATTCTGGATAAGATGGGGGTATGGTTTATAGGGCGATGATTGGATATCTCATGTAAAGGTCCTTTTTTATGAATGGGAACGATTACCGAGCGCTTCCAATTAGCAGGTACGGTGCTACCATTAAGTGAAAGAGTGAAAAGGTTAGGCAACAACAGGGGGAGATCCGGTCCACCATTGACGAGTGCAATTGGTGGTAAGCCATCGGGGCCTAATCGAGGAGAGGGTTTGCTATTGGATAGTAGCTTGGAAATACTCCTGGCATCAAAGGGTATCGTAGAAAGGACAGAGTCGGTAAGTGGTGAAGATGGGGGCGGGGCAATGACAGTAGCTGGAGCCATGGCTGAAGCGAAGAATGCATTGAAGGCTTCGGCTATACAAGGTGGGGAGGTGATAGATGAGTTATTATCAAGAATTAGAAGTTGGAAGTCGGCCTTAACATCAGCGTTTCTAGACTTATGCAACATAGAAAGTAGTTGCGACTTGTTGTGCATCTCGCTGCCAAACTTTCTTTAGATATTCTTGAAGCTGTCGAGGATATCATCTGCAACCCACCCACGGACAAGCATTATGATTTGATTCGCCAGACTATCCTAGAAAGCACTGGGGTTTCCGACTCAACCCGTCTTCGTCAGCTGCTCAGTGGCATTTCCATCGGTGATCAGAAACCTCCACATCTTCTGCACCGTATGCGACAACTGGCTAAGGACATCCAAGTTGGCGACATGATGTTGCGAGAATTGTAGATGCAGCAGCTACCCAAACAAGCGCAATGCACTCTGGCCTTTCTCGTAGATGGAGTCCCACTAGACAGACCGGCTTTGGCGGTGGACCGTTTTGGGGAAACCCCCTCCGCCCAAATTAGTCAGTGTGTTCGTCCGTCCACGACCACCACGGGGGCGACTCTCACAGATATAGCTGCACAACTCAGCGCCCTTCGGGCGGACGTGACCGCTATTCAGCCTTCACGTCCGGCGCGTCGTAGCCGCCCCCCAACTGGCACTCGCCGGCCTATGCCGCTCGCAGTCCTCCCAGGCCAGCCTCTCCCGATGCACACACCTGGACATGGTGTTGGTGTCACCGCCAGTATCGTGCCAGCGCTCGGAAGTGTACACTCCGTGCACATTCCGGGACAACCAGGAAAACTCGTCAGCCAACGAGTAGGCACGGCAGCGCTCGTTGGCCTCCTGACGCCCTGCCGTCTTCTATTTATCAAGGACCTCATCTCACTCCGTCAGTTTCTGATCGACACTGGCGCACAGATCAGTGTCGGTTCTCCTAACTCTTATGATCGTCAGCACCGACACGCTTTAATGCTTCAGACTGCCAATGGGTCTCGTATATCCACTTTTGGTACCAAGCGTCTCAAATTAGGTCTGGGTTTGCGCCGTTTTTTCAGTGGACTTTTGTAATTGTTGATGTTTTCCAGCCCATCTTAGGTGTTGATTTTCTGCATCATTTTAACCTTTCGTTACATCCGGTCTCTCGTAAGTTGACCGACCCTGTGACTCACAGTGCTGTTGCTGGATCTGTTTGCTTGGTCAATATTGTTCGACTCTCCGTAGCTCCTGCCGCTAACGACACCTTCGCCATGATCTTGGCTGAGTTTCCGTCTCTAACCGGGCCGGCAAACCACTTACCCGTGGTGCACTAGGCGGTTGTACATCACATCAGTACCGCGGGACCTCCTATTTTTGCCCGTCTTCGTCGCGTAGCCCCAGACAAATGATGAACCTAGGCATCATCCGTCCTTCGAACAGCCCGTGGGCCTCTCCGTTGCGTATGGTGTCGAAGAAAACTTCAGGCTGCTGGCGTCCGTGCGGTGACTATCGTCGCCTAAATCAGGTCACAAGGCCACATCGATATCCTGTGCCTCACGTTCGTGATATCACGTCTGCTCTGGATAGATCCACCACCTTCAGCAAAATTGATCTCGTCCGGGCCTGTCAACGTATTCCGGTCGCTGACGAGGACATTGTAAAACCGCCGTTACCACTCCGTTTGGTCTATTCGAGTTTCTCCGTATGCCATTTGGCTTGCGCAACGCATCCCAAACGTTCCAGCGGTTTATTGACGGCGTCACCCGCGGGCTACCCTTCGTTCACCCTTACATCGATGATATTCTTGTCGCTAGGCCCGTCGTCGACGAACATCAGCTTCATCTTCGACAGCTTTTCCAGCGGTTAACAGAGCACGGTATTACCATCAATGCCGCCAAGACCGAATTAGGGAAGCCGTCATTGCTCTTCCTCGGTCACATCGTCGACGCCAACGGCATCCGTCCAGCTGAACTCAAGGTCAGTAATATTGCTGAATTTTCACTACCACAGTCCTTCAGACGGCTCATAAGTTTTAACGGCTTTGTAAATTATTATTACCAGTTCATTCCGCACTGCGCCGTGCTGATGCAACCGCTCACTGACCTTCTGCAGGGTAAACAACGAACCCTCATCTTGACTGATCAAGCCCAGGAGGCCTTTTCTCAGCTCGAATAGGCCTAGTCGTCTGCAGTTCCTCGTCATCCGGATCTCCATGCTGCCGTCAGTATCGCCGTTGATGCTCCCGATGTCGCGACTGACCGCGTCCTCCAGCAGACCGTTGACGGCGCTTGGGAGCCACTGGCCGTTGACTCACGCCGCCTGTCTTCCGCAGAATCCAAATGCAGCGCGTTTGGTTGTGAAGTACTTGCCGTCTACACCGCCATCCGTCACTTTCGCCACTCTCTGAAAGGACGGGGATTCATGGTTTTTCACGGGTTATAATCCAATACTGTATGTTTTTTGCAACGCATCAGACCGTCATTATCCAAGATAAATTAGCCAGCTCTATTTCATATCACAATTTTTTACTGACATTCTTCATATCTCCGGGTCAGCTAAAGTGGCTGAGATACTCTTCCCAGAATCTACAATCTTGGGTCTCCTGCTGTTCCCGGTATCAATCTGGAGGACCTGGCGCGGAGCCAACAGGATTCTAAGTTTCAACAGACCACTCACGTTACAAGTCTCCAAGTTCCGCCTTTACGTCTTCTGTCATCTTCTGGCACTATCACCTGCGACACCACTTTGGATAAGCTAAGGCCAATCGTACCACTTTCACATCGCCGTTCTGATTTTGATGTGTGGTACGGTCTATCCCATCCGGGTATCAAGGCCACATGCAAGCTGGCCAGGGCCCGGTTCGTTTGGCCAAACATAGATTGCGACGTTCGTCAGTGGACACGTAACTGCATTGCTTGTCAGCGAGCAAAAAGTCAACGACATACTACCAGTCCGGTCGGATCTTTTGAGACTCCAGACGCCCGCTTCGCTCACGTACACGCCGACATTGTGGGGCCCTTGCCACCATCCCGAGGTAGGATCTATCTGCTCACTTTTATTGGTCGTTTCACCCATTGGCTTGAGGTCATACCACTCCGGATGTATCCAATGAAAATTTTGCCCGAGCGTTGATGAAACTCTGGATTTCCCGTTTTGGGTGTTGCACCGCAGTAACAGCCGGTCGAGGAGCTCAGTTCAAATCTGCCACTTTCGGCGATCTCCTCCAACTGACAGGCACTAAACGCATTCGCACCACAGCTTATCATCCCCAACCCAGTAGCTTGGTCGAAGGTTTCACCGGCACCGCAAAACCTCGCTCAGTGCCCACAACAATCCTCAGACGACGGAAGCCTTAACACTGGTGGTATTGGGCATTCGCATTACGCTGCGCAGCGACACGCCCCGCACACCTAAGTTCATGACGTTCGGTACAAGCGCTCGTCCCTCCTGTGAATTTGTCACACTCAAGGTGAGCGTACGGTCTCAACACTTGGAGAAACACTCAACATCTCATGATCTACATGCGTCAGAAGGTTGGTATTCCTGTCCGCTCGGCAGCCCGGCCGTCGTTTAGTCCCAGTCATCTACATACGTGCACGCACGTTTTTCCGCGTACGCCGAGCCACCATCCGTTGACTCCAGCACATTTTGGCCCGCACAAAGTCATTCAGTGTTTAGAGGAAACGTTCATTGTCGATCTCGATGGTCGTCAAGAAACCGTCAGCATCGACCGCCCTAAGCCAGCGTTCGTTGACCCGGAAACCCAGCCTACGCCGTTGCCCGTCAATGGCCAAGGCACAGACGTTTGCCGACTCTAACAACGTCTAGCTCCAACACGCGTGAGTCACAGGTCGACCTCCCATCACGTTCCACCAGGTCTGTTAGGCATGTTCGTTTCCCTGCATGATTCGTTGACTTTATTGTTCTTACATAGATTTTCCTTTTTTTGATTGCATACTGTACCGAGTTTTTCCGATCTCCCCCAGGGTCAGTCGGTTTTTACCCAGGAAGGATCTGGCACGCCACTAACAATGGACGTGTGCCACTACACGGACATTACCATTTTTGTTGTTGTTTACGTGCCTTGTACGTGATTTGGCACGTCCCTGCTCCCACTTGAGACTTCTAGATAGAGAGCGCGAGGAGAGGATACCCACCAGTTCACGCGTGAGCAAACTTCTCTGCAGCCATATATGGCCCAGCGGCCCTTAGATCACCTTAGAGGTGCTGGGCACAAACATTTTCTAGCCGGAAATATTCAGCTAGTTTTCGGCTCAACTCAAGAAGCTCTCTTAGGTCGAACTTCTCCTACTCGGTCGTCCTTCTGGCGGGGGGCTAGTGTAGCGGCTTCGCAGACACCAAACTCAATAAAATACAACTGCCAGCCTAGAGCTTAGGCGCGCCTTGTTTACGAATAGACATTTTCACTTAGATTTACCTGGGATTGACAACCGCTCCCCAAAAGCGGCCAAATCCGGTGTCAGGCCCTCCTCTAGCTAAAGGCAATCTTCGTTTTCCGAATCTTTCTTCTCAGTCACATAAGGTGGCTTATAGTCGGGACAAAAGTAACTCAAAGTACTTTCACTCATCCAGACCCGATTTGACCAGTGCGGTATTATAATCTCCTTCGGTCGGACACATCAGCCTACCTCAGAAACCCTTTAGGGTATTTGGGTGGTCCTCACCAGTCATCCATTAAGTTACGCAACCGGCTTAACAAACGTTGACCAGGCTTTTCAATAGGTCAGGAATTCGGTCTAGCATCGGTTGCTTCAATCGACTGGTTGTTTGGAATCTGATTTGTGTAAGTCCACCTGGTACCGGAAAAGTCTAGCTCATCGAAAACTTACTTCACGCTACGTAACAAACGGCAAGGCGCGCTCCAGCTCACTAGCGCTGGCCATTAGCTCGTTCAGTCTCCCTTCTCCTGTCATTTATACAGGGCAACCAATATGATTACTAAAACCCATCAATTGCTGTCGTCCCGCGTTTCTATTCGCTGGACGGGAATCGAGTCCAAAAACCGTGCGTGCGACAAAACGTGCTCACGCAAAACGCAGCTTGACACCCAGGCGGTAGGATGGGTGTGGAATAATAGTATATGGGTGAATGGGACTGCTACACTTTTAGCATTGTGCTTTAATTGTTACTGTCTCCTGTAGTACAGTGGATATTTTATATGAATAGTTTCTGAGGAGTCTTAAATTAGAAGTAACAATCGGAGTGTCGTTGGCGATGCACTAGAGGAAAATGGGCTTGTGCCAAGAAAATTAGACATAAGTTCGTCTATGCTCCTACTCGATGGTGCTAGCTTGCTGAAATTATATTAGAGTGTGAGCAACGAACTCTGATGTAGCGGTGATTGCAAGGTTATCGCGGTATCTTTGCCGTCGTACTCATGGTGCGAAACAGGACAGCACTGATGTGAGGACTGGTTTGGAGAACCGTGAGAGGTTGGAACGGGATATGGCAGATATTTTGTCAGGAAAGCAAACTCTAAATGCCTACATTTAGTGCTCATGGTAGGCGGCACTAGGGGATGCATCAGGTATAGGGGTAGCGCGATACACACCAGTTGGCATCTAGCTCGTTGCGCTCCAAGAATGATCCACTCTTTTTTGGACGTTTTTATTTCTTATAATTTTATCACAGTCAGATATTTGACTGTCAGAGACGATCCATAGAGTTAATTCAACAATTTGCTGCAAACCAGCAGGCATATCCTTACCCCTGTACAAAGCAATAGCGGGGCGTGGCTTCGAACAGTGCCTACGGGCTTGGGCACTTCCTCAAAAATATGCATAATGTGCTGAAAATTTCAGAGGCTTGCCACCAGAAAGGTGGAGGGTCAGCAAGAATAGACCTGCAGCCAGATACTGCAGGATACGGGTTTTTCTAGAAAGAATAGACTAAGTGGGAAACCTTACTGAGGCCCTTTAAATTCTGAAGGACTTAGCGAGGATACAAACCAAGGGTATTTTTTTGATGGCTCCCAGTGAAAGGTCAAGGCATAGCGTTAAAAACTATGGAGGGGACACTCAAGACTAGATGTGAAGGCAAACGTCCTTTACAATAGTGTAATTGGAAGGTGAGACCGGCTAACCGAAGAGCTAGTAAGTTTAGAAGATGTGAAATGTTTCAAAAGAAAGTCAGACAGTAAGAAGATATTCCCGGAGGAAATTTCAGAGCCGGACGACAAACCAGGAGGAAAGTTGTGACGAGAGTCCTGAGAACCAAAGCAAGCAGTGCTGTTTATGGGGGAAAGCCCAAGTAACGGTTGTCTCTTGTTCCAGTTGGAGAACTGCGTTCAGGCCCACTGTAATGGGCACTCCGATCGTGAGTAACGCGTAGCCCAACTAACGAATCCCAAAGTCAGAACAAGATTGGTTCGCTGAGTCTACGGTAATGAATTACCAAATTATGCGCATACAAATTATGTACGAACCTCAACTGCACGGCCACAACGTTTAGAAACGAAGACCAGAAGTAAACAAAGGCCACTGTCAGGTACCACCGCCAAGGCAGTCCTAGTTCGAATCAAAAATATGCCACGGTATACGGGCAAAATATAAACAAATGTTCAAGTGTTTTGTGGTCGACGCGTGCTGTACTTGTTCGAGGGTCACCGAGATAATGAGCCTAGCCTCAACAATACAAGCATGTGATAATGGCTGAGGAGGAATTTTAGACATGTAATTGCTCACTGTATATTTCTTGACCGTGGTCAATACACATGCACTACACAAGATCAAAGAATGCAGCAGTATATTTAAGTGTGAGATATTCACAATTTTTAGCTTTATGAATCACACAGCAACCGAAATACAACAGTAAAGTCATGTAGTGTTTGAGTGAACTAAAGTGATGATGGTTGAAGCGGGAATTGTAAATCGGTTTCCAATTCAGGGAGGACGGTGTGGATAGCTGGACAAACGTAGGACTGCTGATATAAACTATAATTCGACGGTCACTAACGAGTAACCGGGCGGAAGAGATGCTAAGAACAAGATTAGAAGCAAAGTACGTATAAGGCTATCAACGTGCAGCCAGAGATGCCGGCAAAATATAAAACACTGATCCGGCATTGGGTAACTGATTGTGAGGGAAGCATGTGAAACAAATGCAAGTGAGTCAGAGGTGATAAAAAACGGACCTTTTGTGCAGATGATTTCAGTGTCATATGGAAGTTCACATGAAGGCGGAAAGCTTCACAAGGATTGCAGTGAACTTTTGAAGAGCATGAATGGTGTATGGACACCGAACGGGCTTTCAAAGAAGGGCTGTCAAAGAAACAAACTAGTGGAGACAAACGCTACTGGTACGGCTAGACAGAAGTCGGAAGAGTGCAAACATAAAAAATTGTTGCATATGTGAAAAAAGTTACTAGCCAAATTCTGGTTGACCGCAGATGGCTGGGAGCTTGTTTCATAAAGACCTTGGTCGCAGGTAAAGAGGGACTGGTTTGACGAAGTGGGCAGCGGCGAGGGTTGGGTTCCGGTCATTGGTTTCGTACTGCAACGCGGAATGAATTGAACTGTTGGAATGGATTATTGGAAACGACGTTGATTGTTGATGTGCCACAGTCTTTTGCTTCCGACTGTTTTCTCATGACCCGCCCGATGATCGCACCCGAGTATACATATATATACACACATATATATGTATATAAATATATATATATACTCATATACATATGTATATACATATATATATATACGTGCATATATATATATATATGTAAATATATATATATATATATCTTGGGTATGCTCCACTCACTTTTCTCCTCCTTCCTCGTTAGATCGTGCCATTTTACACCGTAATTTGCATGCGTGTATTAAAAAACCACTTGTCCTTTAGTGATAGGTGCTTGCCTCCACCTAATTCCTCTGTTTCAGGCTGGAACATATCCGTCCCATCCTGCTTTTCGTGCGTCTTTCTCGTATATTGGAGTCTTGCCACCCAGACAACTATTCCTCAGTAACTAGGCCCCACTCCTCTGTGCATATGCTCATGGTAAGTTAAGACCCCATTCCAACCGGAATCCGTATACCTCCGATTTCTCATGACCCCGCGGAGTACCAGCACATTTGCTCTCACATGAAAAATTCTCACCTTAACACCTAGTGTTTTCCTTCCTTTTCACTGTTTGCCGTCCTCGACCACAGCTGATGAACCGACCAGACTGCTTTCTTTCCATTCTCCCATTCTTCTTCCAGATCATACCCTCTACTATTGTTTTATTCCTGGTTTCCAAATGGACACCCTCTCCTCATCCACCACCTACCCGATATCTCCCTAAATTTCTACTATCATCCAACCACCCTAGAAAGCTACCAGTCTCCGCCTAGGGATCCCTAATAGACCGATCCACTAGCCGAATGATAAATAATTGTTCGGAAAACAAAATGTTCATTTTCTGGTTTCTATTAACAAGACAATCATAACCCACAGCTGGAACACTCTCCAGACTGCCGCACTGTGATCTCTTTCAGATCGTACTGGTTACTTGGGTAGCCATCGGCCAACTCGACTTTATTCCCGGATTACCGTAAATATTAGACGATTTGATCAATGGTTTAAACCTTTACTCTTGGCTGCTGACGTTATACGGGGCACAGTACACGGAGCAACAAACCTTCATGGAAGTGTCACTGGATCGCAGAGTTGATTCCTGACTCCAACCATCAACCCACATCCGCTCAAAGTCTCTTCCAATAATCCATTCCAACAGTTCAATTCATTCCGCGTTGCAGTACGAAACCAATGACCGGAACCCAACCCTCGCCGCTGCCCACTTCGTCAAACCAGTCCCTCTTTACCTGCGACCAAGGTCTTTATGAAACAAGCTCCCAGCCATCTGCGGTCAACCAGAATTTGGCTAGTAACTTTTTTCACATATGCAACAATTTTTTATGTTTGCACTCTTCCGACTTCTGTCTAGCCGTACCAGTAGCGTTTGTCTCCACTAGTTTGTTTCTTTGACAGCCCTTCTTTGAAAGCCCGTTCGGTGTCCATACACCATTCATGCTCTTCAAAAGTTCACTGCAATCCTTGTGAAGCTTTCCGCCTTCATGTGAACTTCCATATGACACTGAAATCATCTGCACAAAAGGTCCGTTTTTTATCACCTCTGACTCACTTGCATTTGTTTCACATGCTTCCCTCACAATCAGTTACCCAATGCCGGATCAGTGTTTTATATTTTGCCGGCATCTCTGGCTGCACGTTGATAGCCTTATACGTACTTTGCTTCTAATCTTGTTCTTAGCATCTCTTCCGCCCGGTTACTCGTTAGTGACCGTCGAATTATAGTTTATATCAGCAGTCCTACGTTTGTCCAGCTATCCACACCGTCCTCCCTGAATTGGAAACCGATTTACAATTCCCGCTTCAACCATCATCACTTTAGTTCACTCAAACACTACATGACTTTACTGTTGTATTTCGGTTGCTGTGTGATTCATAAAGCTAAAAATTGTGAATATCTCACACTTAAATATACTGCTGCATTCTTTGATCTTGTGTAGTGCATGTGTATTGACCACGGTCAAGAAATATACAGTGAGCAATTACATGTCTAAAATTCCTCCTCAGCCATTATCACATGCTTGTATTGTTGAGGCTAGGCTCATTATCTCGGTGACCCTCGAACAAGTACAGCACGCGTCGACCACAAAACACTTGAACATTTGTTTATATTTTGCCCGTATACCGTGGCATATTTTTGATTCGAACTAGGACTGCCTTGGCGGTGGTACCTGACAGTGGCCTTTGTTTACTTCTGGTCTTCGTTTCTAAACGTTGTGGCCGTGCAGTTGAGGTTCGTACATAATTTGTATGCGCATAATTTGGTAATTCATTACCGTAGACTCAGCGAACCAATCTTGTTCTGACTTTGGGATTCGTTAGTTGGGCTACGCGTTACTCACGATCGGAGTGCCCATTACAGTGGGCCTGAACGCAGTTCTCCAACTGGAACAAGAGACAACCGTTACTTGGGCTTTCCCCCATAAACAGCACTGCTTGCTTTGGTTCTCAGGACTCTCGTCACAACTTTCCTCCTGGTTTGTCGTCCGGCTCTGAAATTTCCTCCGGGAATATCTTCTTACTGTCTGACTTTCTTTTGAAACATTTCACATCTTCTAAACTTACTAGCTCTTCGGTTAGCCGGTCTCACCTTCCAATTACACTATTGTAAAGGACGTTTGCCTTCACATCTAGTCTTGAGTGTCCCCTCCATAGTTTTTAACGCTATGCCTTGACCTTTCACTGGGAGCCATCAAAAAAATACCCTTGGTTTGTATCCTCGCTAAGTCCTTCAGAATTTAAAGGGCCTCAGTAAGGTTTCCCACTTAGTCTATTCTTTCTAGAAAAACCCGTATCCTGCAGTATCTGGCTGCAGGTCTATTCTTGCTGACCCTCCACCTTTCTGGTGGCAAGCCTCTGAAATTTTCAGCACATTATGCATATTTTTGAGGAAGTGCCCAAGCCCGTAGGCACTGTTCGAAGCCACGCCCCGCTATTGCTTTGTACAGGGGTAAGGATATGCCTGCTGGTTTGCAGCAAATTGTTGAATTAACTCTATGGATCGTCTCTGACAGTCAAATATCTGACTGTGATAAAATTATAAGAAATAAAAACGTCCAAAAAAGAGTGGATCATTCTTGGAGCGCAACGAGCTAGATGCCAACTGGTGTGTATCGCGCTACCCCTATACCTGATGCATCCCCTAGTGCCGCCTACCATGAGCACTAAATGTAGGCATTTAGAGTTTGCTTTCCTGACAAAATATCTGCCATATCCCGTTCCAACCTCTCACGGTTCTCCAAACCAGTCCTCACATCAGTGCTGTCCTGTTTCGCACCATGAGTACGACGGCAAAGATACCGCGATAACCTTGCAATCACCGCTACATCAGAGTTCGTTGCTCACACTCTAATATAATTTCAGCAAGCTAGCACCATCGAGTAGGAGCATAGACGAACTTATGTCTAATTTTCTTGGCACAAGCCCATTTTCCTCTAGTGCATCGCCAACGACACTCCGATTGTTACTTCTAATTTAAGACTCCTCAGAAACTATTCATATAAAATATCCACTGTACTACAGGAGACAGTAACAATTAAAGCACAATGCTAAAAGTGTAGCAGTCCCATTCACCCATATACTATTATTCCACACCCATCCTACCGCCTGGGTGTCAAGCTGCGTTTTGCGTGAGCACGTTTTGTCGCACGCACGGTTTTTGGACTCGATTCCCGTCCAGCGAATAGAAACGCGGGACGACAGCAATTGATGGGTTTTAGTAATCATATTGGTTGCCCTGTATAAATGACAGGAGAAGGGAGACTGAACGAGCTAATGGCCAGCGCTAGTGAGCTGGAGCGCGCCTTGCCGTTTGTTACGTAGCGTGAAGTAAGTTTTCGATGAGCTAGACTTTTCCGGTACCAGGTGGACTTACACAAATCAGATTCCAAACAACCAGTCGATTGAAGCAACCGATGCTAGACCGAATTCCTGACCTATTGAAAAGCCTGGTCAACGTTTGTTAAGCCGGTTGCGTAACTTAATGGATGACTGGTGAGGACCACCCAAATACCCTAAAGGGTTTCTGAGGTAGGCTGATGTGTCCGACCGAAGGAGATTATAATACCGCACTGGTCAAATCGGGTCTGGATGAGTGAAAGTACTTTGAGTTACTTTTGTCCCGACTATAAGCCACCTTATGTGACTGAGAAGAAAGATTCGGAAAACGAAGATTGCCTTTAGCTAGAGGAGGGCCTGACACCGGATTTGGCCGCTTTTGGGGAGCGGTTGTCAATCCCAGGTAAATCTAAGTGAAAATGTCTATTCGTAAACAAGGCGCGCCTAAGCTCTAGGCTGGCAGTTGTATTTTATTGAGTTTGGTGTCTGCGAAGCCGCTTCACATTCGGCATTGTTAGGTACCTTTTCGTGATCCCCTCACCCGTAAAGCGTAATGTTTTTGTTAGTATCTGAACACGGCCGTGCCAACGTGCAAACCATGAATCCTTTAGAGTGCATATGTATTTGCCCAACAATTGTGCTCGACTTTGCTTGCCTCCATCGATATATCGCAACCCACTGCAAGCCTAATTTGCCCAGAACTTGGAGTAGGTACCAATCATGGCTTCAACGAAACTTCCTTCATGCCCCATTCTCATAAACCTAATCAGTTCGTTAATACTGTCATAATATATTACCACAACCCACAGCCGGAACCACGCCTGGACTGCTATCCATATCTTTTTCATTTTCGTTGTATCCCACTATCTCAATCGCCAAACTAGATAACCAAAGACTCCACTTTGACTGGTGCCGGCAGAGACCTAAGTTGAACCTAACACAGCAACTGGGACCGCAATCATGCCACCCGACAGGAATCACTCCCAACTGCTTATCAAATCGTTCATCGCTTTCTAAGGCTAGGCCTATCCTGCCGATATCTCCACTGCAGCTAACACAAATTCCGGCTCAAGCTCATCCGACTGATATGCCGGTCAATACCAGTCACCCGTCTAATCCGTCATATTCCTCCACACTCGGCCGATTGACCGACACATTCTTTACCCCTCCAGACGAACCATACCCATAGGATGTTTTACATCACCGGAAATGACGCTGAATAACACTGAGGCCAAAAACGTTTATATACATATGTACTTGTCAGGGAAACTGCACAATAAAGCCCAAGTCCGCTGGGAGATTTTCCACTTTAATATTCATTGCCGAAGTTCATTTTTTCCCCGAACCGTAGCCGGCTGGAAATTGACTCTCCACTTTTTCAGGACCTTTCAGTTGCGCTTTCTCATTTCTGAGTGGTACAGTTTAATTATACCGAAGTTAAACTCACTTTTTATGGACTGCCCTTCCTCCCACATCCACCAGAGCTCCCAAGCGCACTTTCATAAGATTGGTCTCATGTCTCTCTGTTCCAAAACTCATCCCCTTTATTGAACCTCGGTAAATCAGTCCTTCAGGATTTGCATCATCTTCATGGATTGCTATTTTTCCTCATGCTTCGATTTTTAGGAGTATGCTTCCATGTAGTTTTTTTCTTCTTTATATTCTTGTTCATAACTAATTCTGTTCACAGAACCCCAGTAAGCCACCGTTTTTCTTGACTCGCATCATGCTATTTTATAATGCATCTTTGGCACGGTGTTAACGATCTTCTCGGCTTCTCTACTCTGCATCACCGCCTAGCTCAAACTCGAAACTGGTTCAGAGTTGCAGAGCAAACCATTATTAGATTGACCCATTCGCACTATTGCTCGCTATGTCTTTCTGCCGCTGATACTTTTGACTTTGCTTCTTCAAACTTGTGAATATTTCATCTTATTGAGTAACGTGTTTCGCTTGAGCGTGCGTCTCGACCATAGCCCAGAAATTCACCATTATTATTATAATAATTATTATGAGCTCCATGGGTGGCAAGTATGCTCTGCTATACCCGTTTAACGTCAGCAATCGTAATAACATCCAGGTACTTTATCTGCCCATTGCCTCAATCAGGTACGGTCCATTTTCCCCCGATAATGTTAAATCCATTGGCGCTGCGGCCAGTAGAATAACTTTGGTCTCGTTTAGCGGCAAACTCCATGTTCACTGAATAATCCCATTGCAATACGGAAAAAAGCACGACAGCAAAAAGCCCGCTTTTTATAAATTCATCCTTTGGCAAACGCAGTGGCATATTTAGAAAATAGAGGTGCGTGTCTTCAGAGGAAAAAAACAGTGTTTACTGTACCTACTTAGGGCTGGTTATTCAGTAATTTAGAAGTTATGCTGTTCGGAACAGTGTGGGAAGTCGGTTGTTCGTGGCTGAGAAAATTCAGTTCAGGAAGTAAATCTGGGGTGAGTTGGCTACTTTCCGTCACGGATGAAAGGTCACGATCGAGGTCAACTGGATTTCGTTTCCCATATCCAGATCGGGGCCAGGGTGGCTGAGCTGATTTGACAAATCGCCTGTGTGAACAAAGCGATGGACCTAACAGCCTGATCACTACTACCTCCGCTGTTCGCAAAGTGACCCGACAAACTATCTTCGGAGAATTCTCAGGCAGTTTGTTACCCGCTTAAGCTCCTATTTCATATCTTTACCTAGCAACTCCCACTGACCTGATCCTGGAACCTTCACATCGTCTGCAAATACGAAGCACCGAATGTTTGGTGCTTTAGCCAAGCCGTTTATGTAGAGGAATAGAAGTGGCCACATGACCTACCCCTGATGGACACCACTTGTCACATATACCGGCTGGGAGTTTGCATCTTTGACCCTAAAATGGGAAGTCCTGTCAGTCAGGAAATTAGCTATCCAACTAAGTAGCTGTCTGTTAATCCTTTAGGTCATAAAGTTACTCAGCAGTAGTCGGCGATTCACTTAGTTGGAGGACTTTCTGAAGTCTAGATAGCAGACTTCCACTATTTCTCTTCACCCAGCTGTGTTTTTGCCTCGTCCAAAACCCCGAGAAGGTTTGAGAGACATGATCCCCCCCTTAGAAACCCATGCTGTGCTCCAATGAGCAGCTTGTGTCCATCCAAGTGCTAACAGAAGTGTTCTCTTATCAGCTTCTCCAAACATTAGCAGAGGATACAAGTAAGGCTTGCTGGCCTGTGGTTCTGCTCCTTTATGGATAGCCACTACTGCCGTCGCCCTCCAATCAAATGGCAGTACACACTGACCAACATTCCACGAGGCAGTCGACAGATATACCCACTCGTTTCAGCACCCAGTGGATTTATGATGGCCTGATGTGCGCCATCTGGCCCTGCTGACTTGCTTATTTTCAGCCCGCTTAGCACAATTCGCGTCTCCCCCATCGTTATAGATAAATGCAGCATGTTATGTGCTTCTAACGGCTTCTCTGGGGTCCTCTGATGCCCTTTTTATCTTTGATGCACCCTTTCAAAGTATTTACCGGGAGCCTCCGCATTGCTCTGATCTTCGAAGACTTCCCCCATTGCTTGATATTACTGTTCCCTTTCTGAGGGCACCTTCCGATAGAGTATACCTCATATATCTCTTGGGGTTTTGCTCATCTGTTTTTGCCAATGCTGGGGCAAAAGGTTCTCTTTGCTCTTCTTTGTGTCTTGAAAGCCAAGTTTCCGTGTTCGGTATGTTGTACCCAGGCCCCCTCTCTTCCAATTGCTTCAAACTTCTGCCGACTCCCATCAGGTTCCCCGACAGGTTTCTCAACCACAGATGTCTACCTCTCAGACTCCTTCTTGTGCTTGTTTCCTTGCCGTAAGACAAAATTGTCCCGCAGGGCCAGTAAGTTTCGCTCAATTACCTGCCACTTTTTTTCTACCTCAACATTTTCATCATCCACAATCCAGTCCGGCAGTCGCACTTGATAGGCGGGTTTGCTGCCTAAACTAGCTACCACGCCTAACTTCGAGAGTACCCAGTGGGAACAACTGAATAAATAAAAAAAGGCCGTGGCACGCTGCATTTCACAGAACGACGGGGAAACATTTGTGTTGTGTCTGAGGGAAGGAGAAGGGAGTGGAGAAGGGGTGTAAAATGAGGGTACAATCTTTCGGCTTGTCATGGTCCCGGAAAACCTCTTAGAGGCAGTATTTTAGCTGTTCTTTTAACATAAAGACACTATCCGCTGCCACAACATGGGATCGTAGCTTACAGAAGACATTCGAGCACGGCTAATGAAAGCGTCTTCCATTCGGCCTCTTAGCGAAATACCAAAGTAATCCTCTCCATCGAACGAATAGAAAAGGAGCAAGTTTGTTGACAGGCGCAAAAGTGTATTCTATATATCGTGGCTCCAAAACAGCACAGATCCGAGAAATACACCGAATGAAAGTCAACTCCAGGGCTGAGCACAAAGCGAAAAGTGGGCATGTAAAATCGGCGAGGGACCGAAAGTGAAGGTGATTCAAGACAAGGTCGACGGAAGCTTCGGAATGGTCGGCCCAGTTACGCTTAAGCAAACAAAAACCGGTGAGGTAGATATCAAACGTCAGAAAAGATCTTGGAGAGAATAAATCCAAAATGGTGTACAGAAAACAGTCATTTTCTCAGAACTACTGAGGCCACTACCGTAGCCTCCCCCCGCTAGAAAGCGCGGGAAGATTTTGAAAAATGTCAGAGGGGTGAAGGTGCACGAAAGATATTCTTACGCGTGAAAGCGTGAAAAATACGTGAACAAAGCTGCGCAGTAGGATGCTGACGGGCATAATCGGCTGTATGCAGGAACCGTAGAATGATGGTCCGGCGTAAACCAGATTCGTTGCCAATGGCCTCGCTCGAGTGAATCGTAGTCTAGGCGTACCAAACCAATAGCGTATGGCCTTGAGTAGCCCTTACCCAATATGATATCCGAGAGCCAAGTAAGTAGGTTCGTCAGTGGCAGGGAACAACAACTGTAGGGCCGAACCGGAATGAGAAAGCTGGTTCCCAAATTCTCCGGATTTCGTAGGACCGGAAAAGCGTACCGTATGAAGAGGTTCTACGGAACGAAAAGGGATGAAAAACTGGTGTAGCAACCGAAACAGACTCGACTAGAATTCATTATTAACTAAGGACGTATATTAAATCGTCCCGGAACGATAAACAAAAAAGTTATTACCCCGAAATGCGATAGTTAATATCGTGTTTGACCTAGTCGTGGAAACCTGCTGGGCAGTAGATCTTCCGATCAGAAATTGAGACAGGAGCCTCATTCACAGACGGGTTCATAGGCGTGCGATGCCGACCTGAACGTGGGACATTTTTCTCATTCCAGAACGTGACAGAGCCAATGGGCTGCCGACATGAAAGTCAGACGACAATTTCGTTCGAAGTCGCCGCAAGTCAATGCGAATCGTAGACCCTGGCGTGACAAGGAAATGTCGTCAACAGATGACGTAGGGTTAACACCAAATCTCATGTCAGCGGGGAGACACCATCGTCAAAGTACGCGGCTTTGACATTATCGACGTTAACAGCATCGACGTGGCCTTGTCGATCAACATTCAAGGTGTTAATATGACGGGAAATCTTCCGAAATGGACCTTACTAAGGCTGGTGCAATGGTTTGCTTACCTAGTCAACACGAGTGAATGCAAGCGAACGTGTTTCGACTTCGGCCGGTACGAAAACCTGCACCCTGCATTTGAGTCTACCGCAGGGCGAGATTTTTCATGTACACGGACAAAAGGTGGACTTAAGTCTGCACTAATAACGCTGTATTTCTTGACCGCGATCTGGGAGCGTACATGAAAGAGTGATTAGACTATACAACATCACTCATTAAGGTGAAACCCTCAAAATATTTTAAAGAGGGAGTCGCACATTATGGCAACATAGGAATAATGGTAGGGACAGTTTAAATGAGGTAAGGTGACAACGGAATCTACGGTAGATATGATTCGTTTTCCAGCCAGTGTGGTCAAAAGTAAGGAATCAGTCTGGTGTTGGAGTGCTGAGACCGACACTGTATTAGGACGCAGAAAATACAAAATTCGCAAGGATGATGTGAGGAAGTGGTCAGTTGTGTATATCTCAGTTTACTCGAAAAGGTAATTGGTGATGAAAGAAGGAGATAGGTGAGAGATTTCACTAAGGTACGCACAGGAATGCCAATTTTCAGGGATTTATAGACAGGAAACCTAACAGTGCCCCCTGAAAAGGTGGCATCTTTCGTGGGAAGTAGCATGTATTGTCTATTGCCGGAAATTTGCGACTGATGGAAGAAATACGAAGTTCTAAGAGGGAGTAATCAGCAAGCGGAATGCCCTTTCCACGAGGAGTAAAATAATGCAAGAAAAAAGGGCGAACACCCTAGCGATAGGCCAGGTTATGCTGATAAAATGAAGAATACATTATTTGTTTAGTTTTCTATGGCTTTTATCTTTCTGCTTTGGACGTTTCAACCTAGGGTTGGCTGCGGTTTGCTTTCGCTTTTTTATCTTTGGAGGGGGAAGGGTGTTGAGACAGTTATCTTCGTTCATGCTTGTATTGCTTTTATTGCTTAAGTGAAGGCTAACTGGCAAGAGCGGTAGCCATTTGACCGTAGCTCTTGCGCACACTCTCAAGCACACTTCTAAATACACGCTAACCACTATCTCTACCAATCGCCTTTTAGTTCTCATGAATCATGCAGAATACCGTTGTGGTTAACATTCCCAAAGTGCCCAGCGTTGGGGTATCGTGCTGATGGTCCATGCAGTACGAAGGACCAAAGAAAGCGTTCGATGAGGAGACCGCGGAATAAGGCCTGGCGAGGGTACAAGGGCTTCTCCGAACGGGACCCTTTTTATTCAATTAGAAACCTTTGCACGGTGACTTAAATGGCTCCGACATCGAGACAGTCTTGTAGCAAGAAGTTTCCAGTAGGCCTCCGTGGGGCACATGCACCAATCTCAGGACTTCAATTTGGTGAAACCTGGTAGCCAGATGGTATTCGCGGTAGCCAGCAATGGGCGCGAATGTAGGCCGACAGAGAAGGAGATAAGCTGTATTTGCGATATACTACAGCCATGTAACACGATGACCGGGTGGTTATGAAATCCAAAAAGGGAGAGTTGCAGTCTGGACGGTGTTCCAAGTGAGGGCTAGCGTGAGCAACATAACAGATGGGGGTGTCGAGGTTGAAAATGAGGCACCATGGTCTTAGCAAAACGAGGGGTCACAGGTATTGCAGGTCGGTGCTTTTATGGACCAACTGCTTTTGCGCTAATAGGCCTGGTTATTAGATTCGAATTCGTCAGTTTACCGGGAAATCTTATCGCTCTGGGTAAACAAAGCCATGGAGGTGCATTGGGGCCACTGGGTAGGAGAGTTACTCTAGGAGGCGGCTGGAAAGCATTAGGAACCGTGGGGTATTTACAGGTCGTGAGGGAGCAGTTGGAAAACTCTAAGTACCTAAATGGCAACTACGTTTAGTCCAGTGCTGCAAGTTGGTTTACGGAAGGTTACTTTTAGGTTGGGCCGTAAACATGAGACAGGGTGCGATACTACGACATAGGAGACACCTTTTTCCTACGAAAAGGATAAAAAAATAGACAGTTATAAGGGGGAAATGCCGGCGGTTTTCTCTACCTTCTCATATACATGTTTATATATATACATTCACATTTACTTATGTATATTTAGCGCTATGACGAGATGTGTTTACAGCCAGATGTTTCGACCGGTTGTCCAGAGCTGTGGGATAAGGGTCAGAGCCCAGATTTTTTTGTAGCTGACTTCAGAACACCTTCCAAGTGTGAGTGGAAGGGCGAGGGGTAGTTCAAACTTACAGCTGGAGGGGGATTATCATATGCGGAGAATCCAGTTAGCCATCACACCAGTCAGTTTCGTGAGCTCTGAGAAAACGACGCAGGTGCGTGTAAACCCAGGGGGTGGGAACTGTTCCTTGGTTGTAAGCCACTTACTATTGAGTATCCAGGGATGGCTTTAGAGAGGTTAGTTTACATGTTACTCTTGAGGGAAAAGGAGTGCTGGTGATAGCCGGTCTGTGTATCGAGAGGAAGGAATACGAGCATAGGTGAATTCACATAATTCAACTTAAGAAGTCCTGCATTGCCAACGGCATTTGACATCAGCAAGCTGGTCAAAAGTGGAGTAAGGAACCCTGGGGGATTAAAATGAGAGAGGTGGGGTTAGTTTCCATGTGAGAAGCTCATTCAGCACACTCACTCGTTATTGAAGAGGCATGGAGCAGGAGTCCGATACCTTCGCAACCAGAAGTATCTTCGGTGCTTCAGCGTTTTCTTATCTCAGAACATGCCTACCCCATAGGGCCCGTTTCCTATTTCTCATCAGCCCTCCATTATTTATGCATGACCCATGGGGTCCGCCACTGCCAGGGCTGGCTGTTTTTCCCCGCACAGTTAGAGAACCACAGACCTGGTGCCGTTTGCCCATAGGTAGTGTCGCCGCCTTAAGCCATGGAGGAGAGGGAACGTAAGTAACAGGAACACAGAACGATGCCAACACTCGGAGAAAGCATTTCTGACAGCTCGCCTCAGAAAATGCCGGAGCCCGACGACTTTCGGTTTATAAGTGAACCAGCTCCTATCAGCGAGACACAGTGATACAAGCAGGTGACCCACAAATCATTATTCGTTTTGGAAATCCTAGGATAAGGTGCCATAAGCCCGGCAGTCAAACCCGTCTTCGCGGGTCAGCTCTTTGCTGACACTCTGGTCGGTAAATAGGACCGCATTGGGAAAGCTTGAAAAGTGGTCCAGGGAGCCCTGAATTGAGTAGCAGAGACTCTCGCGGGTGTTTCTCGGGAGTTTATTCTATATCTTTGAGTACTTTATCAGGACAAGTTGGACCCCAAAGCTAATTTTGGTCCAGTAATGAAGGTCTGAAATGGGCTGTGATATAGGGCGCAAATCATATGACGGGTGAGGTGAATGGGTTCAGTACATGAGAAGGCCACACCGTGGCACAGCTTGATTAGAAAGAGCAAGTTCAACTTAATGCTACGCAACTGTGAAGGGTGAAGACCGCGCAGGATCCACCGATCCTTGTAACTCAGATTAAAAGAAAACTCAACCAATTCTTTGTGGGCGGCGCTGAACAGACTCTGAGGAAATGCGATCGAACTTTCTCGAGTTGGCAAAGATAACGAGACAGAATTCAAGGAGAGGCCTGGCGTGAGACTTGTAGTTAGGTAGTTCGCAATCGTTTAACTGAAAAATTTAGGAGATGAGGCCAATGGTTCTTCTCGTCTTGGCAGCCTGGGGCAGAACACACTGAGAAAGAGTAACGAAAACCAAGGTCTGAAAATAAAGGGCTGTACGAAATGCGTAGATCTTGGATAAGCGGGGTTCTGGAGCCACTTTTCATCCGAGGGCTGTGAAGCAGCTTTTGGAGTTTGAGAAGCTTGTACTCAAAGAAGTGCACCAGTCTCCAAATCGCTTTAGATCTCTGGAAATTTCATCCAGCATAGTGTTGAGGTTCTGACGAGGAAACTCATATACAATCCTAATGTCATCATCGAAAAAGAAGTTGGGTACCGTGGTGCAAATAGGGAATAAGCCGTTCACGTAAATGAGCAATAGCAAAGGGACCCAGTACACTCCTTTGTATAACCCCACTGGTAACTGGAGCTGTTTGTGAGAAGTATCCATCAAGTGAAACCACTTGGGAGCGTTTCGACAGGTATGATGTTAGCCACGATAGAAGGGGACCAGAGGAGCCATGAGCTTTGAGTTTGGCTTGTAATAAAGTGTGTGGGACACGGTCAGGCACCTTGATCCAATCGGAGTATACAATACTGATAGACTTATTGTTGTCGGCGGCTGCAGTTGGGGTTAAAAGAGTCGCAATGGCAAGTAACGTATGAATGTGACTTTAAGAATATTTGCTGTTCAATGTGGATGATATTATGAGACAGTAAGATATCGGAATTCTTTTGTTTGATGAGTTGTTCCGTCAACCCAGAAGCAGCTGGAATGTAGTGGGTGAGGTGGTAGTTTCATGGTTTATGTATTGGTGCCTCTTTGCTAATTGAGATGATGATAACAGCCCTCCACTCTGAGAGAAATATACCGTACTCTGTGGATAGATAGCAGACCCTCGATAACAGGGCTGCAACATCAGTTCCTCTAAGACGTACGAGAAGGGCCTTATCATATCCATGGTGTAAGGACTTCCTGATACGGGTAAGCTGGTTTGCCACTTCATTTGGAACAAATTCTAAACCTGATAGTATGTGTTCGGCAGCGGGGTCTACGCATATGGATAAAGTAAGGTGGAGAGGGGGGACCGGCAGAGGTGCGCTGGTTTTTGTCCTTCAGTGGGCGTGCAAACTTTGAGGAAGCATCGTAGCATTTCAAAGCAGATACTTACCGTTTTTGAGCATATCGTCAGCCCTGATCCTGATGGCTGCCAGGCGAAGTTGGGACGGCATGAGTGGCGACGATCCTCTATTGGTGTGGCATAACATCTGACGCTTTTGGTGTTTGTTTAACATTCGAGTTGGGACTGCTACTGACTCAGTTTGTTATGATAGGAGCAGTGGGGGTTGCGGACAGGAGGTTGGGCAAGTTATAATATGGTAACTCAGTGGCCAGCTGAGGGCAGCTTTGCACGAAGTCGTCCCAGTTGTAATTCAATTCTCGCAACTCGAGCGACGCGTAGCCAGTTCATCAGAAGTCCAAAACCAGAAAAAGATTGATTCGTAGTTTCTGCAATACTACACTGGAATTCACAAAAGCTACAAATATATACAAACCTAAATTATGCTGCCAAATAGACTCCTCAGTGAAATTCTGAGGTTCAAAGCTCTGTGGCTCAAGCACGACAGTCAGAAAAGGTTCAAGGCCAAATTCAAATGTCTCATATGAATAAACAAAAGTGCAAAAGTGTAGTAACTGGAGGTGCTTTTCAAAGTAATGTCAACTGTAGTCGAGTTCACAAAGCACGTAGAAAATTTAAAAGGATTTTCGGTATTTTTTCTTTACACCAGTGTAACGATCGAAGCGTGCGGATAAGATTACCCCAGGTGATTGCTAGAGAGAGATGACTGGGTGGGTGGAGCCCATCAAAATACTGAAGAACCGCGAAGGTGCGGAAAACCATCCTGTGATCTCTTCCTTGAAGAGGGTCGGGCTTTTCAGCTGAAACTTTAAATAAATAATGGTGAACACCAGATCAAGGACGTCGTCACCTCTGGTTGGGATAATTACGTGTCGGATTTAGCGCCTTAAGCAGATGCATGGAATAAAGTCCGGCAAATTGCTTGGGGCAGATAGGGTATTCTAACAAATGCTCGGGGTATTAAATCCACAGAAGTGAGTTTGGAGGAACAGGGCAGCAATGACAGATAGTTGACTGCGCCAATAACCTCGTTAAGATCCGTAGTGTTCGAATCAGGAGGCGGAAAGATGCTACCAATATGAAGGTAGGAGTCATGTAAGGGAGTTGTTAGCCGCGGAGAACTTTGAGTGGAGTCAAAAGTTTTACGTGATATTGGAAAATCTGGCAGGGCGTCTTTGACATAGATTAAGCAACCCCCACACGACGAGGTCTGTTCATTCGAAACATCTGGTAACCAACTAGAAAGACCCGAGCGTACGGAAAGGAACCCGTTAGCCAAGTTCCAGTTACTATGATGATATCAAGGCCAAAGGTATGGGCAATGCTGTGGATGGTTTTTCTGTTTGTTCAGTATTGAAAATCAGGGAGAGAGAAAAGGATTCTGCTTTTGGTGCCGATTTTATTGGTAGAGATGATCCAAGGTTTGGTGTTGATGAAGAAGACGGTAATTCCGGTGATGTAAATGGCGAGGAAAGGAGAGGAACCTCAGCTGTTCCAGGGAATTGATAAGTTGAAGCCTGGAGGGGGTAATCTAAGGAGAGAGAGGTGATGAGGTACAGGCTGAAAGAGAAGTCAGAGCGCGTTGAATATTTTTGGGGACCGTCAAGAAGAAGACGACCAAGGTGGGGTAGTACTACTGGACCAAAAGAAGTGGGCGAGTCTTGTGGAAGTGGAAAATTGTGAGGCCCGCAGATGATTCCCAGGGACTGACTGGGTAATGGTTGGTGCGGCGGACTGAGATGTGGTGGGGAGATGAGTAGAGCAGAATATGCGGTGGCTCCTCGTAGACACAAAAATCAAAATCACTGAAGTATTTCTTTCGGGGCAGTGAGTTTTTATGGCACAGACACTTCGAATTTCCCCCCGGAAGCTCATCTAGATTCAGCACCAGGTTATCAGTCACAGGTGGCACTGGCAACCTCGAGCCAACTAGGATCGCTTGATTGCCTGGTTCCAGAAACGAGTCGAAGTGGGGCTCAAATCAACCGTCAGCATATTTAAGTCGAAGGCAGTTTCTTAACGGAATGCCGAACTTGCTTGGGTGACTTTCATTCGTCAAGCTGTAACACACTTCACAAATCAGTTAAAACTGATCGATGACTCCACGCACGTTCACAACGATAAATACTTTCACACTAAATTAGGGACCGACTGTTTAAGTGATGCTTATTTAAGTGAACCCAAGGTAATCCGGCTAGAGCTCATGGACACAACTTGTTCCGCTTGCTTTGTAATTGTAGTGCACCACCGACTAACCGGTTCGACTCTAGCTAGCCAGCCTCCCCAGACCTGTCAATTCGGTTGGGCAGGCAATACTCTTCCTCAAACTCTACCGGTCTTCCCTCGAATCGACTGAACTTGTGGGGTCATCTGTTGGGATAGGAAGGCCCAGGAAGTTGTAAGGGATAGAGTGGACTCTAGTGGGGTGGAAGTGAATTGACCGTTAACTGAGATTGAGTAGCTGGATTCGGAGCCACACAAGAGGTAAGGAAAACCCCGCTCATTTGCACTATTTCTTCATTGTCTGCACCTCCTACCTGTTGACAGGCCTTGTCCTTCGGGCGACGATGTGGTAATTTCTGAGGGCTGTTCTATGTTGGCGGGCTAATCATCAGAGGCGGCCTGGGAGATAACCGGCTACATTCCGGTTGAGAGATGGAGAGCCTTTTATGGCTGCTCAGTTGCCTTTTTGCGTTACCAAGAATGCCGAAGTATTGGGGTGGGCAGCTTTGAGGGGTAAGTTACTCTTGTATGCCCAGTCCAGGACGGTCCCTATATCCTTTCCTAGATAGCAACTATCCTCATGTCATCCACAAAAATTATACGGGGCGGTTGAAGGGCCAGTGCCACCTCGCCAATCAACAACGGGAAAAATGTCGGGCCAAGGACGGACCCATGAGGTGCGCAGCTGGTGGTTTTCACCAAACCAGGGCGCCTGTCCCTTCCTCTGGTGTAAGAGGCTTGCTGGCCTGGGTCTATCGTGGAGTGTTCCAGTAACCGCTAACAGATGTGAAAACAGATGCTCCTTTCGAGAAGTCTGCATAGGACGCTAGCTAGGCTTACCAGCCTGTGGTTATATAAAGCCGACTGAGGCCCATTAGTGTCTCGCCAGGACCGCCGCATTCTTCTGGTTCCAAGGCAGCTTAACCTAGTCCAACGTGGACCTGTACAGCTTACGCACCAGTGGGGCTATGACATCTCAAAACGTCCTGGTGGTAGGTGGATGCATGCCATTTGGACCCGCTGACCTACGGAAATTCAGTTTTTGCGGATACATTTGCAAAATTCCCTCGGAAAAACTTAGTTCTATTAACTTTGCGGAGGATTGACAGACAAAGATTTGACTGGGATCCCCTTACGTACTTTGTGTAAACTACCAATGCATTCACCAGGCACGTCTGTTTTGGTCCAGTCACCAGTAACGGCGCTGCTGACTTCAGTAGGGAGTGAAGCTATTCCACCCTTTGTTCATCGTTCATTTTGTACCCAAACATAGTATCCCTTCGGTTACTTCCTTAATTTTTTGGCCGATGGCTGCTTGAACGCTCGCGTAGAAGTTCCTGAATGTCTCTTTGTCTCAATTATAAGCTCCACATAACGATTTCAAGCTGACTGACTGCCGTCCATTAAGTACCACGCAGTCCTCCTGTGATTGGCCACTATAAGGACTTTGATACCTAGTCACCGAAAATGCAGTCTATCCGTCTGTCGTCCTGGTGTATCACTACAGGTTGTGCTGACAACGGCGGACTCACACAATAACTGAAATCCGTCGGACTCTGGCCTTGTTAGAAGCGAGCTGTCAAGCATGCTTTTCTCGAGTGTTGAAGTCATTCTTTCTTTCCTTTTCCTAGCAGTGGCGGACCTCAAGGGTCAGTTTCTGAAGACATGTAAGCACACTTCCCTCGGAAAAATATAGTTGATTCAGCCAGGACTTGAGGTTTTAATGTTTCATTGCAGCATTTTCTGTTGGCTTGTTGCTAAAATTCGAGCAACCGATGTATCTAACTTCTATTTCACCGAATCATTTTAATAATTTGTGATAACAAAAAACTTTGAGGTCACGGTTTCGTGTACTTCCCCGTCGTCACCAAGGAGCTAACTTTCGTTCTATTTTGAAGCCTGACTTATTGTGCGGTACTTTTTGTCCCCCGAATGCCGAACGAGTCTCACACTTGTTCATCAGGTGTCCGTCCGACGTGAGCACGTAATGGCAAAGAATGTGGCAGGTGCCACCTATGGGCCCGTGCAAACCGCTCAAGAATTCCGACCTATCCACCACCAGATTTGGCAATGACAAAGACGGATTAGGTTCGCTGCTACCTCCGGGCAAACGTTATCCTGTACTCAGTAAATGCTTACTTTGTTTCAAGCACGTGGAAGCCGCAGTAAATTATGTGCAAATTTGAGGAAGATAAACGCAGAGGAACCCAGAGCTGGAGAAGGTGAGTGGGGTTTGAGGGACGAGAAATTGCAGCGGAGCAAAGGTGCCAGAAGACTAAAAGCCTTCCTTGGCTACCGGACTTTTTCCTCCACTTCAGGAGTGTAACATAAAGGACAGATCACTTGGTGGACATTGGCGCTTGAACGAGCTGGCAGGAAGAGGGACAAAGGCTGGTAGGCCCCCAAGGCCACCAGTAGCGAGAGGGACCGGCTACTGTGCAAGGAGGATAAGGAATCAGCCGTAAGAACTCAGCTGGGAGCAAAGAGAAACTTCAAACTAGTGTTGTCCGAGGAAGTCAAACATAACCCAAAGTGCCATAATGGATAAGCTCATTCAAGGGCATCGCTATGGAAGGCGGTGTGTCCTCTTATCTTGAGCGGCGGGAAAGGAAGTATGCCGCGACCATCAAAGAAAAGCCGATGAATTGGGCCAGTACTTCGAAGGCAGAGGTAGACCTTATAGCAGACAACAAACATCGACTAAAACACATGTGTTTGCTTCCACAGCTTTCAAGCCTCAAATGATAGAAGGAGAAACAGGGAAGTTATTGGAAAGATAAGCATACGTAGGTTGGCGCAGCCTGAAGACATACAACTTATCATCATAGGGCCACTAGCTACTATAATCAGCGGACCTATCGGTAGTCTGAATGGTGCCACTTTTAATCAAGTGGTATCACCATTGTGCCAGAAGCCAGCGCCAGTTTTGACTATGCGCAAGGGGGACCGCAGGCGGAAGAAGAGAATGGCCGCCCTGTGAGCTTTGCGTGAATTTGCAAGTTTTTAATGGTAGTTGTAGTGATAATCGTATATTCCTTGACCCTGGTCAAGATACATGCACAAGGCAAGATCGGAGAGTACGACAGTACATAAGAATGTGGAGTATTCACAATTTTGAAATTTAAGTAGCAGAAGTAAAACAGTAAAGCTGCCTGGTGTTCGAGTTAACTAAAGTAGAGGTGGCCAAAGCGGGAATTGCAAACCCGTTTTTGATTAGGGGACGGCGTTGTGGATGCCTGGAAGAACGTAGGAATGCAGATATGGGCAGTGTTGGAGAGTGGTAAAAACTGTTGTGATAGCAAGGACCAGTAAAGCAACAGGCTTTGGACAGCACAGCATGGACCGCTAGTTGAGGCAGGAGTGATACACAAAGTGCCTCATAGGTGCCAAAACTGGCAGCTACGAGTCGGGGCTTCCAGGGGAGGATGCGAGGGTGTGCTTACTAGATATTTGGGCCATCTTCACCAAGTAACCGGGTGGGAAAGTTACCAAAAGACGCGGTTAAAAATAGAGCCCACATGAGGCTAGCAAAATGCAGTCAGGGATGCCAGCTGAATATAGGGGATTAGCCCAACATTGGGTAACTAATTGTGAGGGAAGTCTTTGAAATAAATGCAAGTAAATCAGACGTGATAATAAGATAGGCCCTTTTGTATAGGTGATCTCAGTGCCAAATGGAAATTCGCATTAAAAAAAGCTTCACGAGGAATGCAGTGGGCTTTTGAAGGACATGAATGGTGTATGGACGCAGAACGGACTTCCAAACAGGCGCCGTCAAAGAAGCAGACTATTGGAGACGAAAGCTGCTGATGCAGCTAAGCAGAAGTTGGAAGAGTGTCAAGATAATATTTTCTGTACACGTGATAAAAAATTAATAACCATGTTCTGGTTGGCTACGGATGGCTGGTATTTTGTTTGATAAAAGCCTTGGCTGCAGGTGATGGCTGGTAGAATGGTGAGGGTAGCTGGCAGAAAGTGGCTAGGTTGACGAACTGGGCAGAGTGGGTTCGAGACGCAGCAGCAAAGGCTGAACTCCGGTCATTGACCTCGAGCTGGAAAGCAGAAAGAATCGACCCGATTGTATGGAGTGATGGTAATAGATGTTTGGCGAGTGTGGGGTGATGATTTGTGTCGGGATTCCGCTCGTCGATCCGGTGAGACTTTCATGTGGGATTGGTACTCCGGTTACAGGATTACGATCACTGGTCAGCCATGTACGGCGCCCCATATAACGACAGCAGGCGTGAGCATAGGTTTAAACCATTGTCAATCCGATTGACCAAGTCGTTTAGTCCGTGCGGTAATCCGGGAGAAATGTCGAGTTGGCCGATGGATTCACAAGTAACCAGTTTTATCTGAGAGAGGACAAGAGTGCGGCGGCCTGGAGAGTGTTCCAGCTGTGGGCTGTGGTTATCGTCTCAAAAGAAAATTAACAGTGGCCATTTTGTTATCTGACTGCCAGTGGGTCAATTTATGGGGATCAGCTGGCGGAGACTGATAGTTTTCAAGGTCAGTTGGGTGATAGTTGGGATATAGGGAAGTATCAAGCACAGGTTTAGCTGGAGTGCAAAATGATTATTTCCTAAAAGGTGGATGAGGAAAGAGGGCCCATTTGGGAGCAGGAATAAAACAACAGAAGAGGGTGAGATCAGGAAGAAGAATGAGAAGAAAGGAAGGTGGCAGTCCGGACGTTGCAACAGCTGCAGGCGATGGCGGTAAACATGGTGAAAAGGAAAGAAAATACTGGGAGTTAAGGTCAGGTTTTTTCATGTGAATGCAAACGTGCTGGCATTCCTTGGGGTCATGAGAAATCAGAGGTATACGGATTCCTGGTTGGGTGGGTTCCTAACTTACCTTGCGCATATGCACACATCAGTGAGTCTCGGTTATTGAAGAATAGTAATCTGCGTAGTATGACTCGAGTAGATGAGAAAAGTGCAAGGAAAGCGAGATGAGACGGCTGTTTCTAGCCTGAGACATAACAATTAGGAGGGTGCGCACCTATCACTAAAGAAAAAAGCGTTTTTAAGGGAGCTAGTGTCAGTAGACATTTTGGTTGGGTTGTTAAGTCAACAACATAGCAGAAAAGTCATCTCTGAATTTGGTCATCACTATTAGCGCATGGGCTCGAGGAAAACATAGAAAATGTGTTGTGGATGGTAGACCATAAAAGTGCGATGATTTTCTTCCTTATTCCGTCAACTATACCAGGCGACGTTTAGCCAATAGTTGTGAACCCTAGGCATATCAGTACCGGGGTGTCCTCAGAGCAGAGGCCACATAGTATAACTGTTCCAACTGTGTATTGGCTTTGCACTAGACGTCGGCAAGCTGGTTGGTGGTTTTGCAGGGAACCAAAATAGGTAGAAACTGAGAAGGACGGGCCCGGCAAGCATACATAAAGAGCTTGGGCGGCGAGCCATCACCTCGCACTGGTTGAGAAAAAAATAACTGAAGGCTAGCTCAGGAGCTTCTGTTTCCCACTTGAAGGGTCGGTTCTAGGCCGTTATCGGAGGGGGCAGAGAGCATTAGCCCGAGACATTCCCCGCCGGAAGTTTCTTATTTTTTGCTTTTCATTTTTATACAGAGGAGTAGGTGAGCAAATTCACACCGTGGGCTGACCTTTCAATTTCTCCTTGACCCGCCCTTCTTTACATTTGGCCTATTGGGTCCGAGACTGAGAGGGTTGGCTGTTTCCCCTCGTTGCGAGATTGCCCCAGACTAGATGCCAAAACTTCCGGTGCTGTTTCCGCTGCAAGCTGTGGGAGGAAAGGATAGGGGATGAAACAAGTAGTCAAATATTGGCAAAATTCGTGGGTCTAAAACTTGACCGCTTGCTTCTGCCAGCAACAGGTTCAGACGGGTTCCAGTATATACGCGAGCCATGTGGTGACCGCATCGCCGACTGTGATATGCCGGGCCAATTTACGAGCATGATGACTTTAGTGAAAACTATCAGCACTGGTCGCCAGCTATTGCTGAAGCATTGGGTGATTGGCACAGATAAATCAATAAGTTTCAGCCGAACTTCAAACACCGAAGATGAGAACTGAATAGTTGTAAGTGTCTAGGATTGGCTGAACCGAGCACCAGGCATAACAGTGAGTCAAAGTCAAGTGACGTCTACCGGATCGGCGTTGTTCTAACAGAGCCTTGATCTGGCCTTGTTTGCGGTCTAAGTACGTGCATGAAAATTAGAGTGTCAATTGGCAAGGTCTGATGAGGGGGGAGAAGAAAAGTGGGTGGGCCATACAAAATAAAGCATACATATCTGTATACGTGGGCACGATTATCAGACTGGTCATGGGACGGTGATCAAACGCAAAAGACCGTGTCTCATTGTAGTCTAATAATCAGGAGAGTCTTTATACGCTTCATTTCTGTTTACGCTATTGCGGGCATGCTGATTGCAGGAAATGCTTCACGGATTCTGCTCAGTGCTCCTCAAAGTTATTTTGGCGTGCGAAACGATCGCTCCAAGTCAAGAAGCCTCGTCCAGAGGCTAGGATAGATAACCGAGAAATGTCTAGATCTGATTGAGAGCTTAGATTTTGGGGGTTGAAATGGTGAATAGGCTGTGACGGAAGAAGTAAGAAGTCTCACCAGAGAAACCAAGTGGGCTATCGGATGAATGAACCTTTGGGCGCAGATTTTGGAGGAAAATGAAAGATTGAGCTTCATACGACGTAGCCATGGAGGTTTAAGCCGCAGTAGTCCGCACCTGGCTCTGTAGTTAAGGTTCGAAGGGGGGCCAGATAATGTTTTAGAGAAGGAGCATCGCACTTCCTCTATGTTTATCTGGTCGGCCTTTAGCACCAAAGTAAAAACCAGGGGCAGCATTACCACATCCGCCCAGCGTCTGCCTTGAACATCAAGAGCTTGCTCTCTTGGGTACGGTATGTGCTGACAGTGGGTGCAATCACCCTTCTTGCCTTGCCATTTGGGGCCAATGCTTGTCCATGGAAGTTAAAGGAACAGGAATAATGCAGGCCCAGATCTCTCATCACGGGAGTAGTGGGAATCGGCAGACCATTTTATTGTGAGAGAGCCTGGTGGAACTCGGCACTTGTAGGACATGAGGGAGCTCTTGGCTGCCGAGAACTCCATCAGCCATTGAGTAAACCATTCACCAAGGGACTACAAGTCTGACAGAATATAACTGAGAGTTGAGTGCGGAGCGTTCGCCTCAAAAGCATAGACTAGCTTTATGTCGTCAGCAAAGAGGAATGCCATGCCATGAATCTTTACTTGGAAGGCGTTATTTATGTTTATGAGAAATATGAGAGGGCCCAGAACTAGGGCCCAGAACAAGTGATGTTATACCGGCCAGTGTACTGGGTCCTTTCCTATTTCTAATGCACATTAATGAAGCACTGGATCTGGTAAACCATGGCACGCCGTTCTCGTTTGCAGAAGGTATGAAAATAGTCTACTCCTTCAATTCTAGTAATGCTACCCCTACTCTTTGCAACATTCCCTGCCTTTGACCGCTGGTGTCACTCCTGAATGGTGAGCTTTCCCACCAATAAGTACGAGGTTCTAACCTACAAATTCCAATCGCCCCCTGGATCCTCAACTCTTGGCGGTTCCCCAATAGCCAACGAACTACTATTCGCGATTTAGGACCCAACCTTTCCAGCTCCCTCGCCATCTCTGACCATACCGCCAACCAATCGGTCAAGACTAGAACGGGTGTGGGCCTTCTCTTCCGCAGGTTGCGACTCCGAGACAGTATAATCAGCATCTAAAAACCCCAGATCAGGCCTTTGCTTGAATATTGTCTAATAATCTCTTCCAACATGAAAACGTTTGACGGAGTGGCGCTTAAAAACATTTGAAGGAGTTTTACCGAACAGTTGCCTGGTTGGCCCGCATCTTTAAACTAAAAAGAAGGATGTTAATATCTGAATCTTGACCCACTCTGGCCCCACCGCTTAACACAACTGAGTCTCCGTTCATAACCTGCCCCACAGCCGGTCTTTCCCCCTTAGCCCAGTAAGCTCCTCTCCTTACTGACTTCGGTACAGGCCTTTTACTATCTTTTCTAATATAGCTTAATCGGCCACGCCGTCACTTTTTTCCTTCTTGTATACTGCAAGTTCTGGGAAAAGTTGCCCATCACCATTTGAGCTTCGCAGGTCAAGTCCCAATTTCTATCGGCACTCAACCTATATCTCTGCCTCACCTGTGCACTCTAGCTATCGAATATGAGCATGGCAGAAGATATAGCACATGAAAGCGGCCTCGAATTCTACAATTAGCTCCTTCGTCGACCCTGCTCCCTCCTATTAGAATCACCACCAACAATAGACGGTTTCATCTATCTGAGTGAATTCTCAATGCTTGACTAGCTGTGGTCTTTCCCATAATGAGTAAACAGAAATGAAATACCATTGTTTTTGTTCACCTTTCTTTGACCTTCTCCAGTGGCCCTATTCAACCCTATTCTTCTCCCTTTGTTGGTTTCCGCTTGCTTCCACCAGTCGTCATCCAGAAGCAGGGACACACTGGCTGTCTTTCCTCATCTGTTTTCCTTTACCAGGTATCCCTTTACGAGCATTCCGCCCCCAAAGTTGGTGTACGCCCATGGATAAGGCTGCTGTATGGTCGTTTGCTAACCGCCGGCCACAGTGGTCCCGCCCTCTGAGACCTCTCGCAACCTAACCATCAGATCGCGGATCCTATACCTCCGTAGTTGAACTTCGCCTCACATGCATAACCATCAGTGAACATTGGTGCCATTTCCAAAGGTGAAGGAAGCAGTCCGATCCACCGCCTTGAACGGCGCACATCGGGAGTGCAGGCCGTCTACTACGATGTGAGAGAGCAACTAGACTGGTGTGTCACACATCCTGCGCTCAGCTTGAATTGTTTTTCGGCTTGGATGTCCACGGCACGGCCAACCCCACCCACCAGCACCGGCTGCGGATTGCTCGCCTCAACTCTGTTTGCCCTACCGCATCCATCACAGTCAGTTGCACATGGCACGCTCCAACCATCCTCTTTCCACCAAGGTGCACACAACTATCACTCCTATCACTACCCTTATCACTTTCACTTTTGTCGTTGTACATGGTATGCATACCTTTCCATTCTGTCTTTGCCTCTATCGACCCTCAAGGTGTCACCTCTCATTGCACGTCACTATCGACGCACCCACATTACTCTGCCGACCACCGCCAATATTCCTTTTTTCATCCATGTAGTCATTGTCGGCTCCTAGTCTCTTCTCGCTTGGTACTACCCTATCCTCGTAAAGCTCATCAATTGTATTCTTATGCCTCACTGCCTACCGTCCTATCAAATCCCCCCTAGTCCTTCCTTCCCATGCTTAGTGCCATTACGCACCAGTCCCACCCGCACCCATGACCCATTCCTGTACTAGAACTCGTCGTTTCAAACTTTGCATCTCTTGCAGGCATATCCATTATTTATCACTACCACTTTGTTTTCCTTGCCTGACTCCGCGAGTCCCCTGTGGACCTTTTCATCAGGCAGTGCCCTGATTAGGATCCTCGAGCTGAGTCCACTTGCACAATTGCTTGCAGGCACTCAGCTCTTCAGTTCCCCTGCCCCAACATCGACTCAAATCCACTGCTCGTGCGTTATGTTCGTCCGTTGGTTTACCTGTCTTGGTGCTTCTTTCTTCTCAGCCGATTTCGTGTTTCACCTGCAGTGAAACGATCTTACTGGTTATGCCTCACCTACATCTTCGGTCCTCGTCGTTATCTCCTGTTTCGTATATTGCTCGCCACAAGCATTATCTGTGTGCTTTTCTGGATGTTCTGCTTTTCCACGTTCTACCCAATGCATAATCATCGTCACGTCATGGATGTTTAGTCTACATCAAGTGCAGCTTTACTGTAACCTCTTACGACCATCTTATCCTGGATGCAGTACAAAAATCTTTGTGGGTTGACGTTCAGTTTGCTCACACGCGCCCTTACATTGGCTGTGTGTGTAGACCGCTTAGTACAGCCGCCTCTGAATTTATACCCATCAGTATGCATTCAACTACCTATCCGACATATCCCTCGGAGCCAAGCTGATTGTTGATGACTTTAATTCACCCGATATCAAGTGGGATACGCTCACCTCCCCGCACTACCTATTTGGTTTCCTCTCCTGTATTCGAGTAGGACTCTGGACCCAACATGTTCTCACTGCGACCAGGAAGAATAACATACCAGATTTATTCGTGTTGGCTGTAGCTCAGGTTGTTTGTTGCCATGATGTTCCGATCGCTGAGCTTGGCTTTTAGATTGCAAATGCTTCATCATCATTCGAGGTGACTTTGCCAGGCACACACACTGACGATGTCATCTCGACTGGTGATGAAACCTTTGCGATTTAAACGCTGAGCTCGGCGATCAGAACATCATGGCATACTAGGTTTAGTCTTCGCCTCAGGCCTGTCCAACTTGGACACTTGCATGATGAACCACTTCCCTGTAAGTTAACATACATAGGTTTCGTGTAATTTTAGTACCCTCAGTTATAAAGACGCACTTGACCCGCTTGACTCTCTGTTTCCTCAATATGAATGGTAGCGACTCACCAAATCAGTTTGCTCCGTCGAGTGGGGAGATTACTTTCTGACGCATGAACCCTAGCTAGCAGCAAATCTGTTATATTCAAACTTCCTCAGGGCTTAAGTCAGATCATTACTTGCCGAGACTCGCGCAGCCGGTCTGTTACCTTCACAACGTTGCTAATAAAATACGAAAAGGCCCTAGTATCGTACGGAAAGTTTCATGACTTTTCTGTCTTCATCCTTCTGCGTAGGCTCTCTAATACTATTCGAGTCATCACTAAAAATATCTGCACAAAACAGTCAACTTCTCCGCTTTGCCGGCCGGCTGAGATGGTCCGGATTTCAAGTATAATCAAGGACAAAAACACACTCTATTCCAAGTATTTCATACCTGCAGTTACCAAGCGGCACACGGGTCAATAATCCAGCTGCAAACGCCGAGGCTTTCAACTCGGTCTTCGCTTCTATGACTATTGGCTCTGGAACTACTCAAACTTCACTTGTTCTCTCTACCACACCCACTTTGTCCGATACAGAACTTACGCTCAGTGAAGTGTTTCATTCATTTCGCCCCAGCTTTGCCGAAATTTCACAAGCGCTGCTTCGGCTTCGTGGGTCTGGTGTTGCAATTCCGTTTTTGACTATCTTCAACTCATCTCTGACATTTAAATTTTCCCTTCACATTGGAAAACATGTTCCGTTATCCCTCGCCACAAAAAGGGTCCCCTCATTGACCCCATGAATTACCAACCGACTAACCACATACCTGTGGCTTTTAGACTATTTGAGAGCTTAGTTAAAAAGCGACTTTCTGATATTTATTGTCTAATAACTTGGTACATAGAGGCCAACATGGCTTTCTAAAAATTCAATCTTGTAACACTTGTTAATTTGACTTTTTCAAAATGGTCACTGCAGCTGCAGACAGTGGGAAATGCCCAGCTGTCATCTTCTCGGCCATGGCAAAGGCACTTGACCGCGTTTCTCATCAGACCAAGCTCGAAGCATTTGGACTTTAATCTCCTATTCTCAACTGGTTCTCCTCCTATCTTTCCCACTGTAGCCAAGTTGTCTCAATCGACAGCCATTTCTCACAACCCCCCCTTGTTACCAGTGGTGTCATTCAAGGAGGCATGCCAGGACCACTTCTATTCTTATTGTACATTACTGAGGTCTTCTCTACAGTTCAGCACGGTACCCTGTTGGCATTTGCAGACGACATAAAAACTGTGTATGAGTTCCCACCCTTGAACCTAAGTGACGCAATTCACAACATACGGTACGACCTAGAATGCCTTGAACAGTGGTGTCACTCCTGGAAAATTAAATTCCCTGTTCAGAAATGACCCTACGCCATCACATCCCTCCGAACTCTTTTCCTTTACACAACTCCTTTACACCCCACAACCCATCAGTACGAGATCTTGGGTTGCATTATTTGTGCACCCTGGAATTCTTGGAACACTTATCTTTCGAAGCTGCGAGAGCAAGCAAATCCTTGGGACTTCCAAGCAGATTTCTCGTCCCGCTCGATATAAAACTCCTGTCGTGTCCATCTTATGTCCGTTTCTGCATAGAGTACTGCCCTATCATTTTCATCAACACTCTCCAATCCGACAGAATAGCTTTAGAGAATGTCCAACGCTCACTACATTAACAACTGCCCGGTTATTCCACCACACGTTGTGATAAAGAGAGCTGTGCCGTCCCCCACCTCGAACCTCTTTGGCTACGCCATATGAGAATTAACCTTTGCTTCCTCCGCGGGCTTATTCACTGCCGGGCGTTTTCGTTAACTGAAGCTCCATGTGTCCAACCACCTACTGTTTACTCCCTCCGTCACAGAGACCTGGGCCATTTTATTCCAAATGCTGGGCTATCCATGATATTAAGCTTCTTTCTACTAAAATATTCCGGATTTTGAAATAAACCTCCCTTTGAAATTTGTGGATGTATTTCCCCCACTCACTTCGAAGCACGAATAGCACGCTGCATCACCGTCGATAATGCCCTGATATTGGTTGAAACTTTCGTGTCTGAGACTCGTGCTTTTGAAGTAGGATCTGACTCCGAGCTGATCTTCAAACCTCATTCTATATGCTTTTATTTTCCGGGAAATCTCTCACACCTTGGCAAGTCCTGAAACTCACAATTCCCTCCTTACACAAGCGTTCCCAATAAGCCCATCAGCTGTTACTAGTCGTCGTCCCGCTGTATTCAGTGTCCTTACAGCTCGGTCTATAGCTGTTCCTCGTCCCTACAATCTGCTCCATGGAATCCATAATTAATTTGCGCATATATATTCACACTCAGATTTGCTCATTTCTGGTATTTCAGACCCAACACTATTTCACGCCAAGGCTCAGGTTAGTCTGATGCTAGATCCTAAGACTTAGCCTTTTTCGTTTCAATGGCTAGTTCTCCTCTTTGTTGTTTTATTCTCTATCCAGGTTCCACCATGCATCGTTGTTACATTTCTCCCCAACTCCGCAGCTGGCACCCGTGCCAGACTGCAGCTCGTTTCTACTTTTGTTTCAGAATTTGCCGACCCTGGAACTTTGTTCTCATATAGTCTCACGAGCACCAACTTGGTACATTTTTTAGCTGGATATAAAAACTGGACGGTGCGATGTTCGCACTTCACTCGATTGCTCTCCGACTGGCCTTGATCTTTGGAACCCCCCGACCTAGCTCCCGGAACCCTGACTACTCTACTGTACGCATTGATGCAACTCATCCAAATCTCAGCGGTGCCGGACGCGGTATGATCCACTACTTTGGCCGGAGCACATCGGGCATGCAAGACGTCTGCAACGATGGGCGTTCGCAACTAGGTTGGTGGACCGCAACTCCTGTCACCAAAAATGGTTTCCAGATTAGGGGTCCAGCGCACGGTCAGTCATGCCAACTGGCACCGCTCGTGGGTTAGAGGACCTCATCGTCACGCTCGTACTTCTGCCGCAAAAATGCCACCTGCTCTGTCATCGCCAAAGACTGTTCCTCCATCGAGTTTGCCTTCAATGTTGGGATAGAAACTTACCCTTTAAACCCCGGCAGATTTATTACACTAGTTATGTATTGAAAAAAGTGTACTGTTCATTCCCACCCACCAACCCTCTCCTCTCCTTGGAAACCCATAATCGCTATATAGTAACCATCGATTTTGGCAAGCCGCTCTCCGCCTGCATTCTCCGCATCCCACAATTTGCGGCCACTACCCGCTTGCTGGTACTTCTACTGTGACTGTTCATTTCCTCACCGAAACTCAACACACGTTGAACTTTGCATAAATAAATTTCCTAGTTCTCTAGAAGTCATACCTGTGATTAGCAATCATTTGTTCTCTTCATCACCCCAACTGCTCGGTTTCACAGTGCCTATCGACCTCTGTATCCTGACCTTGGTAGTCTACTTGACCCCTTCACTTTTTTACCTCTCAGATGTATATTTTACGCAGTTTTGTCGGTGTCATACCTCCTGATACCTGTCAAAATGGCCAACAAGTTGTACACTTACCGTCCACCTGTAAGAGCATCGCCATTTTATGCTCTTCGTCTACGCAGTCACTTTCGACGCACCTAAGATTGGCTCATTACCCAATTACCACCTTCATGCTGATAAATCGTTATCCACCCTTTGAATCTTCACCTATCTTCGGTCGGCCTTTCTTTCACCACTATGGAATTCCTCCTCCCCCAAAAGATGTGCCACTCGTTCGATTTCTGTGGATCATTTCTCCTTATAGGATATATGTATGCAGTTCCGTAAGTGACTAGCACCGGTACGCTCTGCTGTTGCACCCCGACTCTCTCAGTTAAGCGTCATGCAGCTTCAGTCACACGTCATTATGACGGGACACACCTGTTGTAATAACCACTGAAAATGAGTACCTACCATTCATCCATTCCACCATCTTCTCGGCGAACTATACTTCTTTGTAATCGCTGTACCTCTGCGCACTCTATATTGATTTATCTTTTATTTTCACATTGTCGTCCATCGACCACACAACCTAGGCAAACAGTTCGCGTCCCATCACCTGTTATCCTCTTGCTTTTCATCAGCTACACTCGGTTACCCCCCAATTCCACCGGACTTCTTGCTCGTTCGCTATACGTCTGAGTTCACCGGTACGGAACCTCCAATTTCAACTGCCTTGTCCGCCGACTGTTCCTATGTTACTCCAAACTCTATGTTTCAGTCTCAATCTCCTGTCAAAACCACTAGTTCATAGTTCTTTTAACCACTGTCGTATTCTCCACTACTTATAACGGCCACCCGGACAGTTATCTACTTCCCAAACCATTTCCACTTCTGCATGCTATTCTTCCCCGAGATCGCTGTTCACATCGGTCCAAAACCATTATTCCATCTTCTTGTTGTTACTCCGTAACATACCTTCATTACCGTGGATAACCTTCCCGATGCTTACCTGCTCTCCGCTCGCTATTTCTATCTTTATTGCACTTGAAGTCGCACCTGCTCTCATTCCGATCTCTTGTACACCGTTCTTTTGATTGCCTCTGCTGTCATCTTGAAACAAAGATCTCTAACCTTTTATCTGTGCACTTTTTCAATGGTATTTTTGCTGGCATACTCTCCCTTGCGTCCTTATCGACCACATCTGAATTCCTGGGCATCTTGCTTCCATTCGTGCTGCACCTGGTTACGTATCTAAACTACGAAACCGACTTTGCTCGTCACTGAGCCATACGACGTCCTAACGCTCTACTGCCTTCTCGGCCGACTGTTTCATTTCGCTCCGAATCCGATGTCCCGTTCTCGTTCCTCGTATCAGAAGTATTGCAGCGGTAGCTGTCACCCTACCGTTACCTTGTGATTGGCTTATCAAAACAGTCATCAAGTCACTTATCTACCCCCTACTCCAGTATTGCTTCTTCCCGCTGTTCGCCCCTGCCGTCGCTGCTTAAAGCACTGCAGGTTGATATGCAGCCATAATTCCATATCCTTGATGTCACTTCGTGCATTATCCATATCAATGAAAACGAGCCGCTGAACAAATACCGGCTTCCTTTGTTTGTTTCTTCCATCACGGTTCTTGAAACCCCTCTCTCTATCCATCGGACTTATCGGCCTGTTTTCTTATGATTGGCTGTTCCCGCATCTCACCGTCAAATCATACCACCACACTCGCCGTTGATTTATGGCATTTGATATTTGGTGATCCATCCCTGTATACTCTCGAGGTCTTTTTCTATATATTTTCACACCGTACTAGGTGAAAAAGACTCTTTGAATTCCTCTTAATAAACTTTTTTCTGCGCTCGTTCTGTTTTTTTTTGACACATATACTTGAAGCAGCTGAGATTTTTATTTTTTTGATTAATTCCGGTACTATTTATACATACACTCGCTTTTCTAACCGACTCCAAACACTGCCAGCCGATCCGACCATTTAACCTTGTCCTGCAAATTTTCAGGTCGTTATAACAGTTTTAGTCCAATTTAACACCCTCTTCAATACCCCGAGCACACTTATTGTTCCCTCTTGTAAACTTCGATCCTGACATCACTCAAATCACCTGAGAAAACACTTCAGAATGCTTTGGGTGCGCCCAAAATATACCGTTATTATTACTATTATTTTACTCACGGTTTCAATACTTTGATCTGGTACCTCTTTTGCTTATTTCTGTCCCACACTGTTCGCCGTCACGGCTGTTGCATCTTTGCACCACGCAGAGTTTCACCTCCCAGTAACCCTTCTCAACTTTGTATCTTTATTCGCTCCGTGCTGCCCGGCCACTTCCACCGTCATCATCCTTTCGCCAAATAGAGTAGGCCCATTTAATAGGGCTCCACCCATCCTTGACCGTCTCCAACTGTTTCACCTACAATAACCAGAATATTAGATCCATTCTTACCGGTTCTCTTCCGTATTTCCCTTCTTATTCTCTCTTTTCTCAACTGCTTTTTGCAGCCGCTATCGATTTCCTGCTTCTAAATTCCCTTCCCTCTCTCACTCGATTGATCCTCTATGTTCACCTGTCATGAGGAAAATTCACCAGGATATTCTCAAGTTAACTGTAAACCATTCGGTTCAATTTTACTTGCCCCTTCCAATCACTGATATGGTTTTCATAGGACTCCATTGTTACTACTCCTGCTCCTCTTACATATACATATATGTACCTACACACACACACACACACACGTAAAAATGCATTTTCTCTGCTTTTTGCAGTTCCTCACCGGACATTTCTCATGCCACCATCCCGATGACCGTCATGATGAGCGTCCACTTCTCCTACATCTGTGCCTCACATCTCCGGTATCCAATCCTTTCAAATCACTTTCTCGTCTGATCCACTCTTTTCGTCTTGCATTGCTCACTGCTTGCCTTGCAATGCGTTTTGTGCCCTGTCTGCCGACCATCTATGGCAGAGTACCAAAGCTACATTTCTATTTACTCCATTGCAGTGCATTTCACTCTTCCCCCCAGCTTCTCCCGCTAACAAAGTTTCTTATCCCAACTTCTAGCCACTCTCATGCATATCCGTTGGTTTTCAGATATCTCCACCTGGACCAGTTAAACTTTCCACTTGGCCTAAACCCTCAACCTCATCGGGCATCCATTTGAATACGCCGTTGGGTTTATTTAAACTCGTTACGTTTTTCTTTCGTGTGTATACACTTGTCACACCTTTATACCCCTTCGACATCCCTTCAGAGCTTACCTATCCTACTGCCGTCAAACGTATTCCCGCATTTTCACAAAGTTTGTCTGTCCATTCCATTGCTTGTAAAAATGTGATCGTGCACCTGGCACGTTTTGGGTACCTCTGAATTGAATCAATATTATTACTATTATTATTATTTTTATAAAAAATAAAAACCACTAGAAATATGTGGGTCACTGCTGCAGCTCCACGTGCTGGATGCCAATGGATGTGCTTCTTGCTGCCTGCCCATCTAAAGCAGAACCCAGTGCCACCTACCATGAGCACTGAATTTAGACCGTTAGAGCTTGCTTCCCTGAGGAAATTTCAGCGTTTTGCCGTTGCCACCTCTCACGGATTTCCAAGCCAACCCTCACATTGGTGTTGCCCTGCTCTTCAGTGTGCTACGGATGACAAAGATATCACGGTAACCACGCAATCACCACTACATCGGAATTCCTTGCTCACACGCAAGTATAATCTCAGTTCAGTAGCACAATCGAGTAGGATTATAGACAAGCTTACGTATAAGTTTTTCGGCACGAGATCGATTTTCTCTGGGGCATCCCCACCGGAACCTTAGTAGTTTCTTCTAAAACCTTACCTTTTGTTCCTCAAAACCTATTTAGTATAGAATAACCACTATACCAGGGGAGACAGTAACAGATATATTGTTGTGCCGGCAGGGTACCAGTCCTATCCACTCATATACTGTTCTTTAAAACCTATCTTACCGCCTCCGAGCTGACCTGCATTCTGCATGAGCAGTCAATACTAGGAACTGTTATTTCCAATCCCTTTCAACTGTGAATCTTTAGGTATTTTGTGTCCGAGAGCTGCCGCGCCAAAGTGCAAGCCAGTTGTCTTTTGGAATGCACACAAGGATGCCTGACTGGTGTAAGCAACTATGCCAGCCTGTAGCAGTACGGCTCAATCTCCTGCGAGTTACTTCACTCGGAATGTGGGGTGGGTGCCGCTGACCGCCTAAATGGAACTTCATCTATGCCTTGTTTGCATAAACCCAACCAGTTCATCACTAATGTCGTTGCCTATCACCACAATCCAGAGCGGGAACCACTTTCAGTTTTCAAGCCCCATTTAGTTCAGGTTCGTTGCCTCTACTATCTCAGTAGCCACACAGCGTTTTCTAACTCGGCGCCTTTCTTGCCGATAGCACTATTGGGGCCTACACAAGTAAAAGTTCACGGCAGGCCTACTGCTACACCGGTCAGTAACGGTCCTTAGTTTAACACGTCCTACCTCGCCACGCTCGGCTGACTGATCGACACATATCCTCTACCCTGCCAGATGAACCATACCCATGGGGTGAGGTACATTACCGGCAACGACGATAAGTAACACTGAGACCCAATAAGTCAATATATATTCGCCAGCAAAACAGCATAATAAGGTTCGAGTCTATGCAAGGACTTTCCGCTTTAGTATCCGTTTCAACAGTTCATTTTCCCCTCCAACCGTGTACTTCCGGAAATTGATTCTTCACCAATCCAGGCCTCTCCAGTTGCGCTTTATCACTTATGAATGATAGAGATTACTGATCCTGAAACTGAACTCCCATTTTTATGGACCACTGTTCCTTACGCATTCACCAGTGTTTCGAAGTGCGCTTTTATAAAACTGGTTTCATATCTCCCTGGCTGATAACCCACTCCGTTTACTGAACCCCGGTAGATCAGCCTTTCAGAGTTTTCATCATCTTCATGGATATATCAGGTGTTTAGTTGCATCCGACTAACATAGGGAAAGATCTTGTGGTCTAGCTCTGGTTGGAAGCCTGGCCAAGCCAACTGAGGCACAGGTGAGAAGCACCCAAGGGCAGGTGGAAGCCGCACTCGGCTCTCGGGCCACCTCACTAGCAGCAGTACAGAAGCCGAGCGCAGTGTCAGAAGTAGTTGTAACTGGAGACGTGTTGGAAGTAGTGTCAGAGTGTGGAGGGAAGTGCTACCCTTGTCAGTCAGGAAGTTATGACAAACTTCAACAGTGATGGCTTGAGAGCCGTTGGGAGCCCTAGATCATCAGCCGGCGCCAGGCCCACCAATAGAGACGGCCGGTGCAATAACCTGCCATCAACTCAGATGTTGGGCCTGAGAACCAGCCAGGAGTAAACAATAAGGGACACCTAAGTGACGAGGAAAACGCGGTGGTGTTGTATATTAAGGCACGTAATATTAGAAACAAACGGATGCAACCATTCAGAACCACTGGGGAGCACGTCGCTTCAGTAACTTCCGTTAAAGGAACATGGCTTTCTAGAGAAGGCCTTATGCCAGGTCTAACAAGTAACGGTTTTGAAAACTATAGGCGGGAAAGAGAACGCGATTTCCTTCGAGGAGGAGATAGCCATCCTCAGCAGGCCAGGTACAAACCTTCTTGCGTCACAGACCAAGATGTGCACTCGCAAAGTTCAGCTGTGCGCCTTTACGATCATCCTTCTAGGCAGAGGGGTTAACGTTGTCCGTTTCTACAGGGCACCAAGTACACGCCGCGACGATGATGTTAGCCTACTGCGGACCCTGGCTGAACTAGTCAGGGAAGCACGAAGGACCCTCGTAGAGGGAGACTTCAATCTTCCGCACGCTGGCTGAGCGGCTTAAGTCTGTGTGCCGGGATAGTGGGAGGGAGCCTACCTAGAAAGGTTGTGTGCTAATGAGTGGAACCAGTCTGTAAGGGCAAATATCGGATACAGGGCTTCATGCGTCCAATCCTTGCTGGAACCAGCAAAAACGAATCTCTCTTGTGACGCATCTGAGTAGCCTCACTGTAAAACACTGGGCAAGGGTGACCGTGTGTTAGTCAAAATCACCCTTAGCACGGGGCAACCCAAGGTATGCGCAAGGCTGGCTAGGAATTTTGGTAGTATGAACCTAGATAATATTTGCAAATGGAGGACGGGGCTCACGTTGGACGCGGTAGAGGAGGCTTTGGTCAACGAGGGCTGGTAGATCAAAAATGAACCCCCGACTGCCCACCGGGAAGAGTTCGCACCCTGGAAACGAATGGTTGGAGAGGGCAAACTCATGTGGTGGAAGGCTGCGATAGCCAGGGCCATCAAAAGTACATACCGCAGCTGGAACTAGTACAAAGCTTCCCGCCACCAGCTAGCCTGGAGCAGATATGCAAAGCTTAGAAACGAGGCTCTGAGCTTTCTGCCAACTTCTGAGTGATAATTTGAGCTCAGATTGGCCAAATATGCAAGGCAGTAGCCGAAGGAATTCTATAGCCACTTGCAGTCGAAAGGCTGGACAGGGGATGCCATAGGTCTACCATCCACTAAGGACCATAGAATTTGTCACTGATGACCAGGGCAAACCAGATGCCCTGGGAGGATATTTTGGTAACGTACCTAGGATAGATAGTCGGGCACGGGTCGATCTGGCTCTGGTACATCCTTCTCCGCAGTTAAACGAGTTAAATCTGAGAGGAAGTCGTGCGCAAGTGCCCACAGAAATTAAACAGTCACAAGTCAGTGGGTCCAGATGGCATCCACCCAGCTATCATCAAGCCTCTGGCGGATACGATAACTCCACCAGTATGCAAACCGTACAGGTCCGCGTTGGACCTGAGTAAGCTGCTTCACGACAGGAAAATCGCGGCCGTCGTTGTGATAAATAAGAGTGGGCCCAAGTCGGCTATGCATAACTACAGGCAAACCTAACTAGTCTTCTGTTTGAGGCTTTTTAGAAGATCATTCGCGCCCACATCTGTAGGCACTTAATGGAGCTCTCCATGCAACATCCAGCCCAGAATGGTTATTTAGATGACAGATCCTGTCTGACCAACCTCCCGTAATTCTTAAACGAAGAGACTCGATGACTGGATGGCTGAAGTGCGTTACACGGCGGCATGGGACCAAAGGAAGGCTAAGCCAGGTCATTAACCGGAAGATAAGGAAAAACAGCCTCGTAATGGGAGTTGAAAACATGGCAGAATTCGACTTAATATCAAAAGAGCTATCCTCAATACATTAGTCAATCGCCGGCTAAAATGGGACTTGGAACCAAGCGGCTCTACCAGCCTTGTGAACAAAAAGGGCACTGCATCTGTCAGGACAGCCTCCTCAAATATGAAATACTCTGAAGCCACCCCTTATGAAAGGTCCCCTCCGGTATTCAACTTTCACACCCACTTATGGTAGGTACTTTTTTTCTTGACGGAAGCTTTCAGAACCATTGTCCAACCTCTCAGGGCGCCATGGTTGCTGGGTCATTTGCCGCTACGGTCACGAGATAACCTGTGGGCAAGCCCCGGTGCAGTAGGAAGAGATGTAAAGATGGGGTGGAAGTGCATGGCCTACAATGCTGTCTGTGAGACCTGATATCATCCTAAGTGAGGGGAGATAGCAGAATCAAAGTACGCAGTGTATTGTGAACACCAGAATCGAACATGGGGCTGTTCTAGATGCAAGTTCAGGGCCAGGGCTGATGCTGAGCAGGGGACGCCAACGGCTGAGCCGGCAAATAGCACTACCAAGAGCAAGGCTGCCACTCTTACTGAACTTGGTCTAATTCAGGGTTCAAGTAATAAAGGTCGTGAGAACCAGAAACGGAGAGGCATTGTATTCAGCCGGGAGGACAGACCTCTGACAGTAGTGCATATGGGACCCAAGAAGGTTAATGACAACAGGTCCATCTCAAAAACAGTCCATCGAGGGTGTCTACGGCGGAAATTTAGGGGTTCTAACGATACGATTGCACTGCTGGAGGCCAGGATGGGAGAAATAAAAGGTGCACATCAATATCTCACAACTAAGCTACAGAAAATGATAAAGGAAGGAGATATAACACGGAGGCGAATAACAATGTGTTTATTAGAGGGGTACCTGAGCCCATAATCAAAGAGAATAGGAAGAGGGGGCGAGCAGTATGATATCATAAAACAAACTTATTAAGGATGGTTGATTTACCGGGATACTTGGCCACCAAAAAGATTTTCAGTTGGGAAGATGGTAACAGGGAGGCAGGACACACCCCAGACCACTGGTCGTAGAATACTCAATGATGATGACAGTAACGCCAGACGATCATTCGAACTACAAGGGCGAGCCACCCATGGTAATCGAGGAGGTGACATTATATCAACTACGTCGCCAAGCAAAACACTGAGGCGAATTGACAAGGAGAGAGCCAACAGTTTTCAACGCTCCAGCGGGAACAGCAGCCTCCCTAGAACTTGTGGCCAAGGGCCATTACACGGCAGCACCCCGACAAGCCAGTATCAGGAGTATACAGCAGCATCCCAGTCGAAAGGCGGGGAGGATGCTCAGAACTAGAGGCCGAGCATAACACTGCCCCTTTCGACATTGGCCTCAGTAGAAGGATGGCCCATACACAAGATGTTTAAACGAATGCCGCAAGCAAAGAAAATAAACGGGGTGAGCCACGGGCCCGCATGCACATGATGGACATCATCGCAGTCATGGAAACCTGGCTGCGAACGGACAAGAAGGCAAGCCATCTCGCAGCAGGGAACTTCACCGTGGTCAGGGTAGACAGAGAGGACAGAACGGTCTGAGGAGCAGCCATACTACTAGTGGTGGGCCAATACAGCTGTGCGGACGGAGGTCGGCTAGCAACACCAAAATGTGCAACTGCTGAGATAACAGCGCATTCAGGGGGGTTATAAATTAGCCATATCCTTCTTGTACAGCGGACCATCGGAGGAATGTGACAGAGACGAGGAACTATTTCAGCCTCTCGGAACTGCCATAGCGGGTGGAAGTAAGCCTCTCATCATTGTAGACTCGAGTGCTCTTGAGGTTAGCCAGTCAACGGGGACAACTTTGGTGGGATCTTCCGGGGAAAGCCAGAAGGCCTACTGCAGGTCAAGTTCATCGCGACGCAAAATCAGGTAGTCTCGGGCGATTCTCCCTTTCAGCGTCAAGATCGAGCATTTAGCCGTTACTAGTATTTATTACTATTTCAACTGGTTTACTGATCCGATAGTGGCAATGGCTGCTCACACTAACCTTTGGGCGTCTGTTATTATCACGATTCAGTATAATAGGTCTTTCTGGAGATTAATTGTTTCTAACGAACTCAATCCCCCGTTCAAAACCCTCCCCTGGTGGTCCCTTTTTATCCGGTCTCTCAAAAGTAATAACCCACTTTTCCTCCCACCTTCTAGTATCCCGAAGTTTAAAATAGTCCGTTATTCCGCCTATTATCTGTTAGCTGTCACCCTACTGACACTACTTTGCTTCCTGCAGTATTGCTTCCAATTAACTACCAGTCACTCTAACAGCTTGACTACGCATTCCATTGCCAAGCGCCGGTCCAAAATCATTGATAATACAGGACCCAAGCGGAAAGGATACTTCCAGATAAAACGATACTACAACGGGAGGTTCACAGAAGCCATGGCAAGAACCATAACCCTGGTAAACATTCAGCCCGTAGTCCCTTTCTGGTGGTCAATTCGCCAGGCATCGGCCATCATGCGAAGACCTGTTATGTAGTTAGTCACAAAATAGTCGTTGAAGTTCATAGTTTGTCAGTCTCCACTACGTCTGGGCCGATTCGCAAGCGTCAAAACTTGCAGAATGGGCCTAATGAAACGGTTCAAATTAATGTGCTTCCTGACGTCCACAAAACTGATAAAAGCCCGCCTGACTCCAAGACTAGTACCAACTTAGCATACGAAAACCCGATCGATATGATTCTCCTGACTAGCGCAAGGAGTGTCTGGTCAAACTTACAGACTACCTCTACACCACATATTAAAAAAAAATGAACGTGGACCCAAGCAGGATTACTAAATCTAAAGCCGGTTTGGGAAAACAGTCCAATACCTAAAGTGAATTCAACAAACTCTCAGCTGTCATTGACAGAACTAGTCATTGCTTGCAAGACTCGGCGAGGCGCGGGGCTAGGCGTATTTGCACCGGTATCCGTAACGAATTCCAAAATAAATGGAGTAACTTTATCGCCAAAATCAACCATCTCACCTCAGGAACCCGGACCTCTCTCTCCGAACCAAACCAGTCTTTTGCCTACAGGTAGAGTGAACCATAAAAACATCTTCTCCAAAGACGAAAAAGGAAGTCTCGGAAAGACTGTTTGGACCGTTATGCCAGTACCTTATCCAAATGCAGTTCCCGTTGACTACTTACGGCCTACCCAACCACATGCATCCTGCTCCTCATTTCCAAATAGTCGCGAGCTTTCTGACTTAATACCACCCCATCCAAATTCGCCGGTTTTTCCGTTTCCTCTGAACTTCCCGCCTCCTCCAATACAGCATCTTTCCCCATACCATCATACAGTCCACCAGAGGCTACAATTTCTGCAAACCTGGAAGCCAACTTAAGGGGTCAGAAATTCAATGAACGTCATGGCCATGATTAAGAATGTTTCACAATTGCACTTTTCAGTGCTCGCTCCCCTGTGAGTGAACTTACATCCGTCCCCTCCTTTGCACTGCTATCTCACCCGGACCTAATCCTCGTAACTGAAACCTGGCTTACTGATGAAACTCCCCTCAGACACATCCCCTTACCCGGTTATAATATATTTGCCACGAACAGATCTGAGAGACGTGGTGGTGGATGTCTTGCTTATAGTAAGAGCAGTTTTGGAACACGCTTACTCCAACTTCCTGTCTTTTATAAGGCCCAAGACTTTGTTTGGATCTCTATACCTCTGCTTCAGGAGCAGCTCGTAATTGGTTGTGTTTACTGTCCGCCGGGCTACAACATGGGCAACATAAATGCAATCACCGATGCGTTCTGTCACGTAGATGAAGACCCGCAGGCTTCCAAAATCATAGTGAATGCTTTCAACCTCCTCGTCGTCCGTTGGACAACCCCGAATTCCTCTCCAAAACTATGCAATTTTATCTCATGTATCTAACCTTGTGGATGGACGAAACAGGTAGCATCACCATCCACAGGGAACAATTATCTTGACCTTATCTTCACTTTAGACCACTGAAATATAAAGGCAGTTGTTCTTAGCCACTTTCCTGGTTGTGATCACAACGTCATAATATGTGAATTATCTGTTAAACAGCATCCCCACGGAAGCCATCAAAATCGGAAATCTTTCCGAAATGCAAATTGAGACATTCTATCCACCATCCTGCTAATCAGACCTGGGATGAATTCTTCCTAACATCTGATCCTCAGCTGTTGTCGGATATGTTGTACTCTAACGTATTCTGCTCTCCAAACATCACCTCTCCCTAGACAGTCAAATTCAGTGTGGGAAAGACTTATCTGCAACAAAAAATGCAAAGCGCATTGCAGAAGTTGCAGCTTGCCAAGAAGAAGGGCCAGCCACTTCTATCTTTCTCTGCCTCAGCCACCTCTCACGTCAGCAACTAAGCAAAAGGGAGGACAAACTGAAAAAGCAAGAACTGTGCGCTATCATCCAGCCGAGTAAGGTAGCTTACATCTCTGTCCCTAATAAAACTTTAAATCCCCGCTGAACAACCAAAATACCATATTTACTCCTATCAGAGAACATTTACATTAACTCGCCGAAGTTAATTGCCAAGGCATTCAATAATTTATTAGCTTCTACCTTCATAAAAGACCACAATAGTCCAGCCCAGGATCTTACCTCCTTGACTATCGATACCTTGCCCACCCTGGTACTCTCAGCAGAGAAAGACAGAAAGCTGTTAAACACCACCCGGCCCTGGCCCGCCCTGAGCCAGATGGTATCCTTCCAGCTCTGCTTCGTCTTGGCGGCCCGGACATTGTGATGCTTTTGCCGAACTTATTTAACCTCTCTATGTCACAAAGCGTTTTCCCATTTAAATAGAAAACCCCAATTATCAACACCCTTTATAAGCAGGGCGCCTTAAACGACCCTGTTAATTACCTCCAATAAAACACACTCCCAATAAATCCAGGATAATGGAACTAGTGACTGAAGATAGGATAGCCCACTTTATCTCCACCCGTGGGTTAACAAATGACAACCAACATGGCTTCTTAAAGTCTAGGTCATGCTTATTTGCTAGCTTGACTTCCTTAATCTAACCACAAAGTCAGCTGACTCTGAAAGGGCTTTTATCGCTATCATCCTTGATATGACGAAAGCATTTGATCGCGAGCCTCATGCTCAGCTGACAGCCAAGGTTACAATTTACGGCAAAACAGACCCACTTTTTTCTTGGTTGTCAACCTATCTCAGCATGAGATTGCAAGCAGTAAACGTTGAGGGTTACCTGTCATCAACCCAGCCAGTCAAATGTGGTGTTATACAAAGTAGTGTTAGGCCTACTTATAGTCCTTCCCTACACTAACGATGTATTCAAAGTAATATGCCATGGCACTTCGTTTCTATTCGCCAATGATATCAAGATTGCATATTCCTTTGAACCCCATACCTTGACTTATATTGTCACCGAGATAGCTGATGACCTGAACGCTCTTGACATGTGGTGCGGCACTTGGAAAATGAGTTTTTCCGCTGCTAACAGTGCCGTTCCTACGAATAAAAGTCAAACTTCTCCTGAATCCTCCGCCCTAAACGACTCGTACATTCCTGTTACTCCACTGGAACGAGATCCCGGCCTACAGTATTCCTGCACTTTCACTTTTCGACAACAAGCCACCTTCCAGGTGGGTAGGACTTAGAGAAAGATAGCCCTCATCCGCAGAACTTTAGAATATTTGATAGTCAACTTCTGATATTTACATCCCACGCCAGACCGCAGCTTGAGTGTTGCCCTCTGGTACAGATTAATGCGCGAACCCTGATGAACTACCGATCGAAAGATTTCAGCGATCCTTCACCCAGCACTTACTCGGCTCATCATCACTCTTGAATCACAAAAACAGATGTGAGCAACTAAGACTTGAAGCCCTGCGTCTACAACGTATGCAACTCAATCTGTATCTTTCATTCAACCTCCTATATCCAAGACCGCATACTTCCATCACTGATCTATGTTTAGCTCAAGACGCACGCTGACCTCTTCGTAGCAGAAATCATACACACCCCAAGACAAAACTACGAGAAAGGTTTTTCAGCACTGTCTATTCTCGTATTTGGATCAGAATCCCTGAGAATATTCGGGCCCGCCAGACATTAGACCGATTCAAAATTGTCCTTGCAAAATATTTGGATGTCGCCAAGGTACTACAGTTAACCCATACGTGCACCAAGTTGGAACAAGCTTAGGAGGATAACCTAGATTTCTGAATCGATAAGGGAAGCATGACTTGAGTGAAATCCTCTGCAACGTCGGCAACACTTACCACATGTGTCTCCTCCATCGCCAGCATATCAGTACCCCTAACAATGACATACATCACTGACACTGCTCTTGTTAGATTCTCCCAAATTCACGCGCTCTAACGTCTCTTATCCATTTCCATCGTACTTAATTCGCTTTACACTGCCCAAACTGACCCCATTCCCCTTCTTTATTTTGCTCTGGCGTTCCAACACTAAGTCCAACTCCGGCGACCATCATTCACCTAAAAATCATCCTTATTCCTAGTCTTGGCCACTGATTTTGTATTCCCATTCACTTCATTTGGCTCATAGCCATCATTCTTCCCAAAAGGTCTTTGTCCAAACTGCTAGATTTCTCTTCTTACCACTAAACGTTGATTCTCAGCTAGTAGCATCCCAGAATGCGTCTCTCTGTTCTTGTGTCCGGGCACCAACTGGCACACACATCCCCTTCGATGTCTTGAAATGATCCGGAGATAATACCAGCAAATTATCTGCCTTACACTTCCGGCCTGAAATCTGATACCCGCCCATCCTTCCGTCGCTCACTCATTGACCCCGTTCTTCAGGATCCCTGGCAATATCCCAGATTACTCCACATCCCCGGCCATATGATCGCGACAATTGCACCCGTGCTAATCCCGCAGAGGCGGGGCGCGGTCAGATCCAGTGCTTAGACTGGTGCATGTCGGGCGTGCGAAAAGTCTTAAAAGATGCAGCGGCGCACACAGGTTGATGGATCACGCCTCTTGGCTCCAGAAATGGTTTACAAGTTAGGTATCCAGCACACGGCCAGACCCAAAAAATAGCAACAGCGGTGGCCTAAAAAACAAGACATAAAAAGCAAAACATCAAAATACTCGAAATGCTGCAAATAATCTGATGTCTCCTCCGGCTAACATCGACTTTCCGTTGTTCCCGCTTCCAAATTCACCACCACAACTTACTGCACTTTATGCCCGGCAAAATGTACAATCCCTAGTGCATAACTATCGCACACTTAGGAACCCATCAACATTCTTGGCTCGTTGTTCACGGTCTGCCTCCCCGCGGTTTCATGCGAAACTATTTACCAATCCCATTCGTAAACTTAGCCGTTCCCCAAGAAATAATTCACCATTTTGCTACCTTCACCGATGTGCCCGAGGACTAAAGCATTTCTGTCGCCATTCACTTCCGTACCACGATCTTCGAACGGTATATGTCACTTAAGAATATATCTGTAGGGATTCCCAATGCTCGATTATTCTGTGATTGTTTGCTCTCTCCGTCAGTTCTGCCGGTAGCCCACTAAGGGCCATTGCGGTGCTAGATCCTCATCTTGCAAGGTATCATGTCCCACATATGCACATCTGATAAGCATTTCTACCGTAGCGTTCTGTTTTGTCGCCATCAAATGGTCCGCCTTTTATAAAGAACGTAAACTGATGGTCTCCTACCCGTCACTTTATCATTTTGCCAGCCGTCTTTCTTCTGCTGTAGTTATGCATCACATATCGATTTATTGCCAAATCTCAGTTTTATGTTGATTCATTATATTTTTCTCCTTTGAAAGCAAATAATCCGCTCAAATTCTACATGTTTCTATCCGGCCACTTCTTCCACCATCACCTTACCATTCATAGTCCGGCGTGTCGTCAGTCTGCTATACAACTGGCCCAACCGATGTACGGTCAGTGAACCTCACAATTGTAATCCTAGGCCGATTTTTCTTGTTCCTTACGCGTGATACCACCTTTTTCATTGTCTAATTCTAAATCCTAACCCTCCCCATACATTGCAAAGCTGTATTGCTTGATTATGCCTCCTTCGAGAAAGCTTCTTTTTTACGGCAACCATGTATCCGCTATTCAAGTATGGTTCTCCGGCAGGACAGTCTTTCCTTGTGGGATTTGTGTGAATCTTTGCTATCCTCAATCTACTTCACACTTTGGCGGGATAATTACACCCTACCTTCGTCCGGCTCGACAACCTGACCTTGAGTTTGAATTTTCCGGGAGCTACCGCAAAAATTGCCTCAAACACTTTCCCTTATATTCAATCGTGTGCATATAATTGAAAAATCCTCCTGAAACTCAGATTCAGCTTTCAACGGTACTGTTTAATCTTGCATTGCAGCATGCTTCGGGGCTATCCGAAATATACAGTTATATAATATTTACTTATTTATGAGGCTCTCGTTCAAAATGTCGATCAAGTTACGAGATGGAGGATGAGTTAAGCAGATTCACAGCTGGACGTTATGAAAGCAAGGTTCGGAGAGGTTTTCCATAAGTTAATCAGGACGATCTTCTGACAGAAGCTCTGCTAATGAACTGGAAAGTAGCGTTGGGAAAATGAACGGTCTCAGCGCGGTGGTGAAAGTAAAGGATAACATCCTGAGGGTAAAGGGCAGGGTCACTCCAGTTCAGAGAGTCCTCAGGGCGGAAGCACCACAATGACGCAACGGCGCAAAATGCAGACAGCAGAAAGCAGCGGTTTGAGAAAGAAACAGGGTGAGGGATGGGCACCGCAGCCCCCTTCAGTATTTGTCCGCAAAAAAACGGGCCACCCACTTTCTAAACGATTGCAATAAGGACTATGAAGAGAAACTGGCTAGGTACGCGAATACGCCCCCTAAGGCATACTATGAGTACGCAAATTCGAAGTACGGCCGGAGGAGTGGAATAGGGGAGTCACTGATGAACAGAGACCAGCCGCGACCTCAGACCGAGAAAGAGTGGATCGCCTGTGTGAATTCTTCCTAAAGGTTAACAGAGTTGGCCAAGGGGTAACATGTCCGGAGGTTTGTGCTATGGCACCGGCTGCAGCTGAAGACTACCCAACAGGGGAAGTTGAGGTTACATGAAGCACCAAGCAGCTAGTAAAGACCAAGGCGGCGGGTCCCGGTGGTATCCATCCGGCGATTCTGAAACCGCTAGCACCAGAGGTGGCGGCTTTGCTGTTGAAGATATTCGATGCATCACTTGAAACCGGGGTCCGGCAAAAGGATTGACTGACTTCGGCAGTCAATTCATACACAAAAAGGGGTGGTGGAATTAAATGTGAGAACTGCCGTCCAGTGTATTTAACCTCCATTGTTATGACGTTCATGGAGATAGACACTCGGGACCGGATAGTGTTGCACCTAAATCAGCACAGTCTTGTCGAGGAATCCTAGCGAGGACCAGTGCAGAAAAGCTCGTGTCTGTCCGACCTTCTGTGCTCCCTGGGGGAAGTGACTAGGAGGACAGATGATGGGATATGAGTAGATACCTTTTACCTGGACTTCCAGAAAGCTTTCGACTCGGCGAACCACCGTCTACTTAAGGAGGAACTACGAGGATTTAGACTGTCGGACCGGCTGTCAACATGAATTAGAGGATGTCTTCCTGGCCGAACCTTCCAAGGAATGATAGAGGAAGCCTTGTCTCCTGCTGGGAAGCACGCACAGTGGAGTATACTGAGGGTCGGTCCTTGGACCCCTGACATCCCTCCTGTATTGAAATAACTTAGAACATGGTCCAAAATTGTGTTTCAGATGTGCCGACTATGTGAAAGCAGAAGTAGTCAACCATGACCCAGTCCAGAGGGACCTGGGCGGGGTCCAAGAATAGGCAGTAAGGCGGGACATACCAATGAACATGTAAAGGTGCGTGCTTCTAGTTGACGAGGGGTTACTCCACAGATATAAGGTACCCAAAAACGGATGGCGTGGCAGTAACAGTATCGGCAAAGGGTGTGTTACAACACTTGGGGGTCATGATCACGAATGAGTTTGTATCCAGAAACGCGGTGGGAAAAAGCGGCAAAAACGGCTTCCAGGGCGCTGTACCAGCTCCGTCGAACAATCAGCTCGGGGAGACCATCAGAGCTTCCTCTACTGTATGAGAGTATCGTACGGCCCCACTTGGAGAAAGATGTTCAGGCCTGGGGTCCACATCTGGTACGGGAAAGGCAAGTACTAGAGGAAACTCTGAGGTGACTAACTAGATTCTCCCCCATGTGAAGAGAAAAGACTCATGAGAAACTCCTGAATCACCTTAACTTATTTTCCGCGGAGGGGGGAAGGAAACGAGGGAACCTCGTGGCAACTTACAAGATACTTACAAGCAGGATCAATTCGGGCACTCGCAAGCATGCCCTCGCGCCTCCGGGAGAAAACCGCAGCCTGGGTGGCCGTGCCTTCAGGCTGGAGAAGAACTGGTCAGGCACAAGACTTCGGGTCCAGTTCTTCAAGCAAAGTGCGGTTATCGACCAGGATAAACTGCCAGGGGAAGTGGTCGGGGCAACCACAGTGGCTGAATTCGAGCATCAGCTTGACAGTGCATGGACCCGAGGTACAGTGACCGACACGATAGCACTGGGTGGACTAGCGATGAGTCCTTAGACCTTGTGTTTACTAGGTTTCCGTTCTGCCCACCTTTCAAGCTTCTGTCCTCGAGGTGCCATTTGCTTTCCCTCTACTCGTCCGTTCGCTCTTCCTCGTCAGTAACTAGTTCCCTATATATATACCTTTGTACTTTCGCCTTCCAGGTCTCCACGTACCAGCTTCCGTGATTATTTTTGAATTCATCCTTTTTGCTCCTTCTGTTCCACCATCTCCGCTTCCTTTCCCCTAAACATAACTGACGGGTCTGCCCAAATGGTGGTCCAATTTCACTATATGTGAAGCGCACGTGAGTGGATACAGGAACTGAAGCTCGAAGAATATGCCGCTTCTATTGCCACAGCACAGACACACCAGTTGAGCCCAGCTGCGCAAGGAGACGGACGAACTGGTGGACTGCCATGCAGTCCTGGAACCAAACTGAAACTGAAACAAAACCTGGTTCGAAGCTAGCAAGTTGAAGTACTTTACCTTGACTTTAGCAAGATGTCCGACCCCGTCAGTCATCGTCATTTGATGTGCGGGATGGAGATATTCGGTATATGTGGGCCAGTATGTAGGTGGTTGGCGGGCTTCCTCTCCCACAGGACGTTTAACGTGGAAGTAGGGGTCAGGTGCTCCAGTTTGGTGAAGTCATCAGTAGTGTACCTCAGGGGTCAGTCCTGATCCCGATGTTATTCTTGTTGTTTATCAATGATCTGGCATCCGCCCTTCAAAGGCCTAATTTTATTTTTGCGGAAAACGTGAATATTTTTGCATCTGGGGTAAGGTTGGACTTGGGCAGCGATACGGGCACCGTCCTGGACTGGCACACAAATGACACTTACCTACGAACGCTGGAAAGAGCCATTTGCTGTTGAGGACAACAGAAAGTCTAACTACCGCTCATGACCATGGGCTGTTCTCCACAGAAGCAGTCAGTGAGGTTTAAGACCTCGGGGCCATCATGAGCAGTGTTGTTTTTTATTAATAATAGTAAGAGCAATAATAATGATAGTATATTTCTGGACCGTGGTCGAGAGGCAAGCTTGTAAGCATGATCAGAGTTTACGGTATCAATGAATGAGATGGGAAGTTCGCAAACTCCAAAGAGGGATTTGCACATCACGGTAACAATGGAATAAGGCTGAAGAGAGTTTAAACGAAGCGAAGCGACAAGAGAATACACGGCTAGTACGAACTAATTTCGAGTCAACTGCGGCAATAGTATTGAATCTGCCGAATATAGGAATATCCAGACGGCCTTTGGCTTAGGACTCGAGAAAAACAATATTCACAAGAATGGTGCAAGAAAGTGGTCAATAATACTCATGCTTGCTTAAAAAGGTGATTGTTGTTGGTGCAAAGGAGGCAGGGAAGAATTTCATGAAGGGTCGCAGAGGAGTACTAATATTCATAGATTTGCGGATAGGAAGAGGAATAGTACCCTCACAAAAAGGTGAGACAATTTCCGTGAGAAATATGTGTGTCATCTAGTGTCGGCAGTTTTGCAGCTGGAGGAAGATGGATGAAGTCCTAGGAAGGAATAATCAGCAGTCGGAATGCCATGTGTACGGGGAAGAAAATAAGGCAAGACAAGGGTGAAAACCTTTTTAATAAGCCAGGCTATGCCGGTGGATTGAAGAATACATTATTCTGTTGAGTTTTCTCTGACTTTTCTATGTCCGTGTTGGGCTTTTTGGGCAAGGCTTGGCCGCAGTTTGTGTTCGCTGTTTCATCATGGGAAGGAGGCGGGCATCGCCGAATCTGGAGCGCTCACTATTTATATAGGACTTCTCGCACCGTGGTCTAAATGGCTTTGATATCGTGATGGTCTTGTAGTGATACTTTTTCAGTAAGCCTCAGAGGACATATGAAGCATCACCAGGACTTCTTGTGAGTGAAACCCGATGGCTAGATCATATTCTCGGCAGCCGGCCTTTGGTGCGGCTGTAGACGGGCAGAGAAAAAGATAAGCTCTCTGCGCGATATATCACAGTCAGGCAAAGTGATGAACGGATGGTTCTGAAATTGAAAAATGGAGAATCGTAGCCTGGGAGATGTTCCAGCTGAGAGTTAGCGTGAACAAAATACCAAATAGGAATACAGAGGTTGGAGATGAGGCACAATGGTCTTAGTGAAATGAGGAGTCGGTGGCATTGTAATTCGCTGTTCTTGAGGGCTAACTGCGATTACACGATTGGGCAAACTTATTGATTACCGATTCGGCCGTTCACCGAGGAGTCCTATCTTTGGGGGTTATTAAAGCCATGGAGGTGCATTTGGACCATGGGGTCTGGGGGCTACGTGAGAAAGCAGCTGGGAAGCAAGAAGAACCTGGGTGGAAGGTTTGCATAATAGATTCAGAGGATATATGACAAATCCCATCGTGGTGTATCTACAGGCCTAATGCTGCAGGCTGCTGTTACCTTGGGCTGTGAACTGGAGAGTGGGCTGGATTTTAGGACAAGGGGAAAGCCGCTTTCTTACGAAAAGGAGGAAAAATAGATGAATGGGCGAGAAATACAGGCGCTATTCTCTACGTTCTCACATGTATGGTTATGTATGCATTATAATCTACATGCATGAGTACCTAATAAGAAACCAGTCAGATCTTATCGCCAGCCTGGACTGTGGGATGGTCAGACCGAAGTCTCTGCGGCGCAGAGGGTAAGATGATGGTGGGGAAAACAATATAGAGTTGGTAGAAGTGATCGAAGAGCAATGAATAAGTATATACAGAAAACATAAATAAGGCCTAACATACCTAAGCCATACGGGTTCAGGTTTTGGTAGAGTGCATCGCTCTTTAAAGCTCAGTGGAGAAGAGTGTTGTATCAGGTTCCTGGTAAAGGTAGGCTGTACTAACTCGAGGCAATCCTATCCGATTTAGACATTCCGGGGAAGAATATGGGGCAGCATTCGAAGTGGGGTCTAGCAAGGGATTGGTACGTAAGGGGAATACTTTGTTTCATCTTGAATGATCCGAGAACTGGGCCTTATATCTGTCTGACCCTGGCCGTCTGGAATGAGACATGTTCCGAGAATTGGACAGACCAGTGCTAAGCTGGCGCACAAAAGGCTCGTGGTGAGCACCTTCAGCCGCAATGAGCATTGTCTTATCGGCAGCCGGAAATATTCGCACATATTTACATGGCCATAGTACGACCTCCCTTAGAAGGCGGCGTGTAGGCTTGGCCGCCCCTCTACGGGAGGGACGCTGTTTGCTCGAAGAATGTTCAGTGTCTCGCTACGTGGATGGTTGAAAGACAGAGGGGTAAGACGTACGAACAAAGACTCTGTGACCTCAATCTTTCCTCGTTAGAAGTGAGGAGACGTCAAGGGGATCCTACAGAAACGTCCAAGGGTTTGAGGGTTTTTCTGGCCTTGATCCGGATGGTCTATTCCAGGTGGCTTCAGATTCTAGAATAAGGGGTCGCGAAAAGAGGCTGATGGAAGTTCGAGTCAGGTTGTTGATAGGATCACATTTCTTCGGCAACAGGGCACTGAACATTTGGAACAGTCCGCCTGATGAAATGATAGACCTGCAGACCATCTGATCCTTCGAAGTCGTCCTAGACCGTAAGTGGTACGAGATACTTCCTTGCAGTGAGCGGTGAATATGTTAACAAGATGGATGACAGGCGGCGGTGTGGTCTGTCTGGAGTGGGTTTCACCCAACGTTTTCGTTTGTTGCGCACAGTCTCAGCGAAAGTCCACGACGCACACTGTCTCTCGCAGTTGAAGTGCGACGAAGTTATCCGTTTCCGTCTGATTTCTAGAGAGAAGCCTAGGAAATGCACAATACGGTGAAGGGTTCATATCTGGTTTGCATACCATCGAAAGGATTCCAAGTTTTCGATTTTCCGTGACTACTAACTGTTCTGTGCAGACTGAAAGGAACTGAACTGAAGTAGATCTCACGTTCTTAGCAATAGGTTTGTAACTGCTTGAATAGGCTACGAGAAGATGCAATAGAAAAAGAGACCGTCCAGGCATTCAAGGGCGCCTTAGATCGTCAATGGAATGTGACTATTTCTGACAGGAATGTTTGAAACCCTTTGCTAGACAGAGGATGCTATGTGTTTAATCGCTGAATGTTTCTATTTACTACATGATGGCCAGCGAAAGCTGACGATACTAATGACTGTCGCAACTGATGTGAGGTGAAACGTTCCGCTTCCTTCGCATTTTTAGCAAGGATCTGACGGAATAAACTGCGCAGTTGTGGGTGCTTACCCAGAGTGCATGCCATCGAAGGAATTCTGGACTATCCATAGGCTGTGGCCATTAACTGTCGTGTGCAAAGTGAAATGAAATGGACTTCGCCGCGCCTTGAAAATACACAACCTGATAAACTGGATGGAGATAGGGGCACACAAAACCCAAAAGCAGAGAAAACAAACCGCGAACCATGGTGAAAAGAACACGAAATCGGCGAAAAACATTGCGCAATCAAAGTTTCTCTTCCGGGATCACTAAATGGTCTTTTGTGCGCGCAAACTGGTTTGGATACTCTTGAAGGACATTCTACGAAAATATATAATATAATGGCTTATTTCGGATAACCTCAAAGCATGCTGCAATGCAAGATTAAACAGTACCGTTGAAAGCTGAATCTGAGTTTCAGGAGGATTTTTCAATTATATGCACACGATTGAATATAAGGGAAAGTGTTTGAGGCAATTTTTGCGGTAGCTCCCGGAAAATTCAAACTCAAGGTCAGGTTGTCGAGCCGGACGAAGGTAGGGTGTAATTATCCCGCCAAAGTGTGAAGTAGATTGAGGATAGCAAAGATTCACACAAATCCCACAAGGAAAGACTGTCCTGCCGGAGAACCATACTTGAATAGCGGATACATGGTTGCCGTAAAAAAGAAGCTTTCTCGAAGGAGGCATAATCAAGCAATACAGCTTTGCAATGTATGGGGAGGGTTAGGATTTAGAATTAGACAATGAAAAAGGTGGTATCACGCGTAAGGAACAAGAAAAATCGGCCTAGGATTACAATTGTGAGGTTCACTGACCGTACATCGGTTGGGCCAGTTGTATAGCAGACTGACGACACGCCGGACTATGAATGGTAAGGTGATGGTGGAAGAAGTGGCCGGATAGAAACATGTAGAATTTGAGCGGATTATTTGCTTTCAAAGGAGAAAAATATAATGAATCAACATAAAACTGAGATCTGGCAATAAATCGATATGTGATGCATAACTACAGCAGAAGAAAGACGGCTGGCAAAATGATAAAGTGACGGGTAGGAGACCATCAGTTTACGTTCTTTATAAAAGGCGGACCATTTGATGGCGACAAAACAGAACGCTACGGTAGAAATGCTTATCAGATGTGCATATGTGGGACATGATACCTTGCAAGATGAGGATCTAGCACCGCAATGGCCCTTAGTGGGCTACCGGCAGAACTGACGGAGAGAGCAAACAATCACAGAATAATCGAGCATTGGGAATCCCTACAGATATATTCTTAAGTGACATATACCGTTCGAAGATCGTGGTACGGAAGTGAATGGCGACAGAAATGCTTTAGTCCTCGGGCACATCGGTGAAGGTAGCAAAATGGTGAATTATTTCTTGGGGAACGGCTAAGTTTACGAATGGGATTGGTAAATAGTTTCGCATGAAACCGCGGGGAGGCAGACCGTGAACAACGAGCCAAGAATGTTGATGGGTTCCTAAGTGTGCGATAGTTATGCACTAGGGATTGTAAATTTTGCCGGGCATGAAGTGCAGTAAGTTGTGGTGGTGAATTTGGAAGCGGGAACAACGGAAGGTCGATGTTAGCCGGAGGAGACATCAGAATACTTGCAGCATTTCGGGTATTCCCATGGTGTTTTTTGTTTTTTTGTTTGTTCTCTGTTACTCATCGCTTACGGTCGCTCTCACACCAACATTTTTTCATTTCAAGGGTGATTCCTAACTGAAATAATTTTTCGAGATAGCGGGAGCACTACCAAAGAAAGCTTCTAACCGGGGGTTGGTCATGCACGTGTGACTTTCGCTCACTCCATCTTCAGCTTCGTAGCGGGGATATTCGGTTGGACTGACGCTATAGGAAAAATAGCGACTACAATATTCATGACCCTCGGAACACCAAAACCTATAGGCGAGGTAGATAATCGGTATGGGGGTCTTCAGTTTGCTGAAGGTATTATGTTGGCAGGAAGTGCTAAAAAAACCCGTTCGATACCTTCCAAACATAGTTCCGCACAAGGCTAGGGGGTACCAGCCCTTACGCAGACATGGCTGAAAGGATTCGGAGTGCCACGCAACTTCGTGGCTACACCGCCGACAGTCAAGGTAGAGCAGTAGGTTGTTGAAAGACAGCGGTGCTCTTTCTTGCGAGAGCTGGCAATAATCTGCATGAGTTTTTGTTTACGTTCGTAAAACCCAACATAAAGGCCGCTGCATGTTTCTTTTGCCTACGCCGGTTGCCGGTGCGACGAGTCTTTGTCTATAGATCACAGCAAACAGGTGAGGAAGAAGGCTCTGAACTATTTCAACTTCTACAGATGGTTCTGAGTGAGTCGCAGCACTTAATCGCATTGGGGGACATGAATCTTCCAGAGGTAAACTGCGACGATGAATAAGCCCCCAGTGGAACCGTCGTAAATGCTTTTAAGTTGTGGATTCACATCCGTCTTCACACAACAAGTAGGAGAAGCGGCATGCTTCCGCGATGGACAAGTTACATCCACACTATTTTCGCTGGTTACCAGGAATCACAGAGGCACAAGTAGCTTCCAAGCCTTTCTACAATTTGAAATAGCGAGAATTAGACTATCTCAGTTAGAGGAACGGTGCCACATCAACTACAATGAACGTACTGCACGGGACACTAAAAGCGGACCCAGGGCATACTTCGACTACGTTCAGTCTAAGACAGCACTGAGGAAAGCTGCAGGCGAGGTCAGGGAATGACATAGTGTGTAGGCGATAAGCGTGCAGGGAAAAACAGCAAACTAGCCAGCGTTTTCACAGCAAGTACATGGTCATAAAGGTTCTCAGGGGCCACCTATGACCGGGAGCAGTAAAGTCTTCGAAATGCAGGACGGAGAAGTCAACGCAAGAGGTGTGTTGAACAGCCTGATTCAGCTAGACTCGCGCATGTTTCGAGGAATACTGACACTTGCTCTGTGGAGGGTGTTTGGGGCAAGTGGGGTCACTTTCTTCAGAAATAGAAAGAAATACAGGTGGAGTCATAGAGACTTTCAACATAGTAAGGAGTTCGCAGAAGTACCAGGTTGCAAAGAGGTCTCATTTGAGACTTTTAGGAATGGCTTCCCAAGAAAGCAAGCACTGACGACCAAAAATGGCGAACACTGACTCGATTTAAGAGTCCGTTTTTAGTAGTTAGATTCGCCAATGACTGGACTTAGCTTTCAGGAGGTGTGGTATTCGCGAGCACAGCGGCTGAGTTCAAAAGGAGAAAACTAAGTTGTTGATGACCGTATTTGAGGAAATGTGATCAGAATCCTGTACTACCAATTTTGTAAGTTGACTGACTCGCTCCTTTCACTTATATTTCTTGTGGAATCTTTTTCCACTACTAGCCACCCCTTACAATGTTATCCTTAGCACCGAGGAGAATGACCGTGGGGAGTATGGCTGGCGGCAGTGGTCTGAAGGGTGTCCCAAGAGAAAGAGGACCAAATTTCTAACTTGAACCTTCCTTGATTATCGCCAAGAATTAGAGAAGACTCGTTCCTTCCAATCTTTGGAGCAACAGTGGATCCAAGAAGCCCACCAGTGCAAAAAACTAGACATTCCCATGCTGAAGCAGCCTAATACCGTGACATTACGCTGCCTGGAGATCGAGTTTCTGGAGAGAAAAATTTCGGGAGAACGAGCAAAGGAAACCGCCAGATAAACAGCGGGAAAATTGCTTCGGGATGGAAACTCAGTTGAGCCAACTGAATGACTAAAACCACCGCGCCGTTGGACTCAAATTGTGTCGTTTGCTTAGCTCACTTCCATTCCAAAGGCCATTTTCCCTTTTTCTTGTATCTGTTTATATATGTAAATACTTATTTGCATTCTGTATCAGCGCTTGAGGGTTTTCATCTTGCTACAGAAAACTCCACATAAGGTGGTAAGCCAGGTCCCGCTTATCGTCGTACATTGAAATAATGATGCCTGCAGTCAAAAGGACGACTAGGATAGACATAGGCTGCCAAATAGAAAGTAAGGAGCCGCTCTGAAACAAGAACTGTCATGAATTTGTTACGATGTTACGATGCCTGCAAACGATGGCATCACGGGGCATGCAGTAAAGCCGCTAAGGGGCTTGTAAGATTTATTTGAAATATGCGTATCTGAAACGGTCCTGCGTGGATTCTCAATCTACAATAATTAAGATTGGTTCAGGCATACTAAGCGTGGTCGGAAGTACTAAAACTGCAACAAGGGCTCACAAAAGCAAATCGAAAATGGGTGCCTTAGTCCGGGGAGAGGAGTGCATGATGAGGATCATCAACTGAAAGGCGAAGCCGGAGAAAGACTACGTAAAGGCAAAGTGAAAAAGGATTGAAGTCAACCCGGAACAAGCACCAGCTCATTTTACAAAACATGAAGTTGAGTAAACCTGCAAGTAATGAAGAGCTGCTTCCAAAGATCGCCGCCAAACCAGAAACTCAAGGTTAATTATGACAGGACCTACCAAAAGACGGGACAAAATTCTGTCAACAGACCAGAAACCCGAAAAAGTCTATTGAAATAGCCGCGGGAAGGCATAGAAGTGTGATTATTTGTGAAATTCCGGAACCACGTACAAGGAGGAACGGAATGAAGGTCAGGGCCATTAGATATCTAATTGTAAACTGGCTGAGACTCTCTGGCCAGGCCAAGATAAGAAGAAGCCCACGGTTAGAAAAATGGAGGGCGGAAATATCGGAAAACGCAGAAGGCCAAGACCCACCTTGTCAGAGCTAGAAACCCAGGACACAGAAACAGGGTACTGGCTGCCTTGGAAGTAGTAAGGCCCCCAAAAGGCCGGGTCTCCATCAAGCTTTATGATGTGACTGGAAAGTATGCCGTCCACGCAACCTTAAAAACAGGTACTGAGTCGAGTGGTCTGAAATCTCCGAAGCTGGCAATAAGCTGAGACTTAGAGGCCACGGAGGAGGGAGTTATGAATGACGGCAAGCGCTCTAAATTTAAAGGTGAAAAAAATCGTGCTTAGAGCGGGATACCGGGGGGAGCCCAGAACTTTCACTGGTAAATCTTCTGAACAGTGCTGAGAAAAGTGACGTCAATCAAACTAGAAACGAGGACAGTTCGCGAGCTTAGGGTTAGGAAGCCTAACAAATCTAGTTAAATTCCCCGAGGAGAATAGGCTGTTATTTGCCGGGGTCTTTCCGGCCATCTGAACGAATGTATGTAGCATTCACTACAAGTGGAATGAACTAACAGCCACGCTGGGCGGATCGTTGAGCTCACCGAATAGTGGATAATGCAAAAGGATGGTGTCACCAAGGCTTATGCAGAGTGCTCGCTGGATGTAGGGAAGATAGGGACGATGGCAGCTTAGGAGTGGGCGTTGATGGCTTCCAGGCACTTGTGCCAGCAAGGTGGAATGGAAATGGGATTATCGAATGTGCAGTGTATAGGCAGCATAATTAAGAAGCTTAAAGGTCCCGTATCACTTCTCTCCGTTTATCAAAGCCAACCCTCTACCAGAAAGGAGGATACTGGGCTACTGGAGGTAATTGACATAGACAGAAAAGGAACAGAGCTCCTCATGGAGACATTCAAAACTCCTGAAATATATTGGGAATTGGAGGATGTACCACCGATTTTTTCCGGTGATCCGCTTCTGCAAGTCCTACGAAAAGCGCTCATCCAACATAAGTAGCGGAAAACTCGTTGGCGAAACAACCATCACTCCGCGACACTTTACTTAGTAATGACAAAGTTCGAATGGACTTCCGTCCAGCTGTCGTTACAGCACCATAACCAAACAGTGATCTCGAGATAATAAACATCGAACCGGTGGCACGTGAAAGCTCATCGCTGCACAAAAGCCGACTTAAGCTAGGCGGACTAGAGACCCTGGTGCTAGTAGAAGCAGAGGTAGAACTAACCTTGGGGATCACTCAAGGTTACGTGGGTGAAAAGCGGAACCATATCAGGGAGATCTTGAGGCACCTCTGGATGTCTATTCGTCGCTAATGAGAATTGCGCGAAATGGCTTGCCGACATGGTGGAAGTCCAGGGCGCGGAATGTACAGGCCAGAGAACAAAAAGTCTGGCGTGGGTTCAGGAAGAGGGGATCCATGAGAAATTGCGGAAATATATGACGGTTCGTGAAGGGGACTTGAGAACTCAGCTGAAATGCAGACGAGATAGGTTTAAGACTGGACCCACAGGCATATTTTGCCCCCCGAATGCCTCCGTGTATTCGAAGTGGAGCTTCTCGAGCTCCGGGATGGCTACTAGTTCTGGACCCCTCGCGAGTTATCCCAAGTGGCCACGCGTCTAATAGAGACCCAGATGAGGAACCCCACTCACCGCCTTCTTATGGCTGGTGTGTTCCCAATAAAGTAGAAGAACGGGAGTGAGTGCCCGGGACTCTCCACCAGACTAACCGATTACTAGTCAGCTTGGGGCCTAACGCCATGGATATCTTCGGCATCAGTTGCTCTGCTGGATGGAAGAAGACCCGTCTCTACGGAGGCCATAGTCACTGAAGTGCGTAAATCCCTGAAAAGGAAGATGACTTAAAGCCCGTGCTACAGCGGCAAACGGTGGTGAGCCGCGAAATGTGTGACCATGGAAGAGGCTGATTCCATTGAAATAATTGGTTCAGCACAGTTCCGTTTGCACGGAACAGGTAATGACAACGGCCAATTGAGCGTCCAGAATTCCTTCGATGGTATGCACCCACCACTGCGCAGTTTATTTCTTCGAATCCCCACTAAAAATAGAAGGGAAACGTGAAACCTCATCGCACACCAACTGCGAGAGTCATTTTGCATCATGAGCGTTCACTAGCTACCATGTCGTAAAAGGAAACGTACAATAATTAAACACATCACATCCTCTGTCTAGCAACATGCCCAAACTTTCCTGTCAGAAATGATTTCATTCCATTGACTATCTACGGCACCCCTGAATGCCTGGACGGTCCCCGGTTCTACTACCTCCTCCGGCAGTCTATTCCAATAGGTAACCACCCTATCGCCAAAGAAGTGAGATCTAGCTATCAGCCTGGATCGAGCTTTCGCCAGCTTCTTCCCATGCCCTTGTTCTGGAGTCTGTTACCATATGGAATAGACTCTCTGATCTAAGTCCGGAAAAGCCTTTTGTTATCTTAAATGTCTCTATGAGATCCCCTCGTAGTTTCCTCCTTTTCATAGAAACAATTCTGAGGTCCTGGAGTCTCTGCTCATACATCTTGCCCCTCTGCCCCTCAACCATACGAGTTACGAGATGCCGTAGACCCTCCGAAGCGTGTGAAAGTTTGTTGTGCACAATCGGTGCCGAAAAAGCCTGCATCTATATCAGTAATTTTTCGGAATCATCTAACGAAACACTCCCGAAATAAACGTACCCCCCGTCAAAATCTGGAAGAGACTGTATCTTGACGTGGTGTGACGGCTTGTGTGCCTCCATGACCCAAAGAACTGTGCATAAAAGCTTCCCTTAGCTGGTGGCGCATTCAAGCCCGAGAGGTCAATGTGCGGGGACCAGACAAAAACCAGTCTCTCGACACTTCAGGTAGGGGGTCGATGTCAGCTGGCAACTCAGTCGGCAAAATCAGAGGAGGAACAATCGATCCAAGCAAATAGCCTTCTACTCAACGGCGCCTGCCGCCCACAGGACAGGTCCTTGTTGGAAGTAAAGTCTTTGGATGAGGACCCTAGTCGTTCTCCTGGTTTGTGGCTGGACACCCTAGCGGTACCGGTCTACAATCTTCCATGAACTGCATGAAGACAAAGAATTCCATGCTGCCTCGGTCGTCGCGCAGGGTAATCGGAACCGAACTGCCCGTTGCATTGAGTGGGGTGGGTAGTGATAGGTGGGCTACTGCTCAGAGTTCCCTCTCTTTTACTCGATCCTTGTCTTCTGTCGCTAACCACGTCTCTTTTCCCCAATCCCCCCATAGTTCTCCCACCGATATCACTCCCCATATCCGCAACGGTCCATTGGCAAAAACTATAAGTAATCCACTATTTAGTAACTTACATTTCTTAAGCTTAGTCAGCCCGCGAATCTTGGTTTCTTCAGCGTGCGTACTCCCATACAGGCCGGTCAGCAGGCTTGCCTAGCTCGCACAGCAAACTCTCCGGAGGTTGATGTCTGCTAAGTAAATGAAACGCCTATCCCGGACCGGCGAAGTATGATTCAACTGACTACTCCTGGTGGCCCACTGAGGTATTTACTGCGCACTCCAGAAGTCCAAGCAGCTAGAGATGTGGGTGAACGTGGTGTAGGCATGATCTTGGCTGACGAAGCTGAAGTTGCCCCTTTAGATTGGCTGCCAATTAGTAGTCGTTTATAAGCAGTTAGACTTCAGGGGTCATTCGGCGCTCAAAAGGATAGCCGTGTGAAGCTTAATTTGTTTGTCATCTTGGGGTACGCTCCAATGGGCTGTAATTCTGACACTCAGAATTGTGAGTTTTACGGTGGACTGGCTGTTCTAGTTCGCAGGATTTGTGAAATCTAGAAGGGCTACAAGGGTCCGAGACTAAAGGTTAAATATTCACGGATCTTGTGGTTATCTTGCCATCTGAATCTCGTCTATGAGCTAGAAGAAAGTTCACTTAATAACGGGCCAATGAGAAAAGGGGAAAGCGTTCAAAATAGAAATCTTGACAGTGTCTTGCATCTGGTATTTCCGGAGAAATGGAAGTCAGACCAGTGGACAATGCAAAAGGGTTCAGGGACCAGTTTTGACTGCTCCTAGCATCTGGAATTGCCGGTGATCTAGAAAAAGGAACGGTGGACAGCGGAAAAACGTTGATCTTTGAGGCGATCCTTTCGGCCTGAGTGGCACGAAGGATTTGGTCACGAGAAATCTGTTAAATATCGGACAAAGAGATTTATGAACCGCTCACAGCGCGCACGAATATGGAGCGAAGGTTTTTACATTGTAGTGCTAGCTGGTGACTTCAATGCACAAGTTGGCAAACTTGGTGTGTCAGAAGCTAGTTTGGGTGACCATTGTACCTTACCCGCTAGGAGTACGGATAACTGGGACAGGCTTCTCCAGCTTTGACCACACAATCGATTGTTCTTGTCCAGCACAAATTTCCGACGCAGCTTGCTCCGCACAACAACACGGCGCTCTAACTCTTCAGGTACTCTAAGCCAGATTGATCATATCGCAGAAAGCTACCGGTGGCGCAGTTCTATCTAGAACTGTAGGTCTTACTGGCCCACGTATATGCAGTCTGACCACGCATTAGTTTCGATGAGATTATCGCTCCATCTCCATAGTGGTCGTCGTGGGTTGCAAGCCCGGTTTGCCGTGCGACTTTTGTCTGATCCAGAAGTTCGCACCCGTTTTGAAGAAAGCTAGCACACTACGAACAGCACAGTAGGTGAGCACCGAACTCAAATAAAGCAGGCAATGCAAGTGGCAGCAAGTTTCGTCTGTTGTCCTTAATCCGATTTCCGTTAAAAACACTGGATTTCGGGGGAGTCGTTGTGTCCAGTGGAGCAAAGGCGTCGGCTGTCTAACCGTAAGGATATGAGTAAGATACAAGGAAGGCCAAAAAAGCAAGTTACTGATGATGGCGAAAACTAATGGGTCAGGATAGTCGAGAAAGTGAAAATAACAGCTCCTCCAGGCAGCATTCGTGGACTGTTCAAGCTTTTTCGCGACACCGGTGGACGGCAAACCTCGGTCGGCGAAAATATATGCGATAACAATGGAGAATGAATTCGTGGCAGTAAGCAAAGGCTCGACCGTTGGGCCGAATAATTTAGGGGGCTGTTCAGCTGAGCACGCGATAATGTAGTTACTCCTGTGTCATCAACTGCGATTCCTTGGATGGTATCACTTGAGCCCCCATTGGAATTAGAAGTGGAGTCGTGTTCCATTACTAAAGCCTGGGAAGGCGGCCAGTTCTGATGAGCATCCCCCAGTACTTTTCGTAACAATTAGGAATGCTTTGATAAAATAAGTTACCAAGTTGCTCAGTGACGTCTGGAAAGAGGAGCTTAATCCGTTGTTATGGAATTAGCCACTGATTGTTCCCATCTTCAAAAAGGAAATACGCAATGACTGTAGTAACCATCGTGTAATTAGCCTAATTTCGATGGTCATCAGGGTATTAGCCTTGATTTTGCTTCACTGTCCTAAACTGGCTCGCGAAAGGAAGCCCGTGAACAACTGGCCGCTTTTCGACCAGGCTCGGGGTGCATCGGCCAGATTTTTGCGCCTCGTCAACTATATAGAAAGCGCCACACGCGAGGTTGACCGACAACAATGGTTTTCTTCGGCCCGAAAGGTGCCTTTAATTCAGTTGACTTGAGGGCGCGGTTCAGTGCTCTTCACCGAAAAAGTATGCCGCCGAAGATTGCAAACCCACTGAAATCATTTTATTTTCATAATTCTGGCCGAGTTGGAGCTTGTGCATTGGGCTAAACAGTCCGCTAGAAACGACCATCAATATTTGACAAATGCTCTCTTTTCACTCCTGTCTACCTACTCCGTGAGAGAAATAATGGAGAATGCGCTGCAGACTTTGCAGGATGTGGGCGTCAAACTGATGAATGGTGATACGCCATGTGATCTAGATTACGCTAATGACCTTGTCTGCTTTTTAAAAAGCACAGAACATGAGCAACTTGCACTAGATAGACTTGCAAGAGCTGTAGCTCCACTGGGGATGCGCATTGCACCTTCAAAGTGTAAAGTGATGCTGCAAGACTGGACGGCAAAGGCTTCGGGCTACATGATCAATAGAAAGGAACTACCATATGTCAACCGCTTTAGTTACCTCGGCAGCAAGATAATGACGGATGGGCGCGCAGTATTATGGGTGGGCGTGCGTATATCCAAGTCTCGAGTGACCTACACTGGATTGAAGCACTTGTGACACCAACCTGATATTTCGCTGATAATGAAATGTTCTATGTACTCTACCTCAGTGCTTTTAGTTTTGTTGTGTAGTTGCCACACTTGGAGTCTGCTTGCGGAAGATGTCCGTTGCCTTGAGGTTTCTGACCATCGATGTTTACAAAGTATCGCTAAGATAGGATGGAATAACCGGGGGAGCAACGCTGAGGTCAGAAATCGAGTATAGGTTACTAATTCAGAGAATGTTCTATCACAGCAGGTCCAGCTTAGTAAACCTCGTTGGTTGGGGCTAATGATAAGCATGGCAAACACGCGTCTACCATACCGCGCCCTATCCTCCACTCCTCCTAGGAAGTGGAAGAAAACAAGTGGAGGTCAACAGATGAGTTGACAACGAGGAAAGAGGAAATATACAGCGAAATTGGGAAACTTAATTGTCTCACCCCTTCGTGTTTGGGGTCTAAAAGATCCGTAAACCATCTGGCTGGAGACACTGAATAAGAAGAACCGTCAACAGTGGCGATCGTGTTGTCACTTTCTGACGGATCAGAACGACTGATCAATGTTCGTTCGTACAGTTAGACTGTATTCTGTGTGTTGGATATTGGAGCCTTCTTTCCATTTCCCACCCGTTTGATTCTATTCCCTATCTACCTTGTATATTCATTCTTTCTATTTTCGCGTGCGACGTAGTGGAAAAATCAGTAGGCAAAGGGGCTCACCCTTCTGTTTAATGCCGTACGATGATAGTGGTGATGATGGGAAGTCGGGTCTCCCTTGTCTAGTAAGGTGAGAACTAAGAATTCAAGTACCCTGGAGAACAGTTTGAAAGTAGTTGGAAACGGAAGACCAAAGGTTCTAAGTAGAGCAACAGCCATTCCGAAGATAGGAGGATGGGGATTTGGGAAGGCCGTTCCAATTGGCCGAGCTGTTGAGCCAGACGTAGTCTCTAGGTGGGTGTAGGATGTAAGGTAGTAAAATTGTTAGAAAGAGAAATAGCACAGAGGTCAGGCGGGCCAAGCGGAGGTGGAACAAAAGTGCCTGAGAGGATAGAAAGGGAATGGAAGTTTGAATGAGATCAAGCGTATGAGCACGGTAGCCAACCCTGTTGGGGACATGCTTGAGGAGGTTAACAAGTCGCCAACGGTTGTTGACCGCGACCGGATGCTTGGCTTCTGCTTCGCGCCCTATAACCAGAGTGTCCGATAAGTGAACTAACCAACCTCGTTTATGAACGTCGAATCCTCGTAAGATGGTGATACGTCAGTTGGGGTCTGAAGTAAACAAGCATCCAGCGTTCGAGGATAAGAAGTCAAATGTCGATGAGTGACTACAGTCTGTTGAATTGTGAACAATGCAAAAGTGGTGACCAAGGTAAAAAAATGTCAGATCCCCAGCCACGTGACCTGGAATTCAAGACTTGAGAGGTCAAGATTTCGTAGTCTGGAAGTGGTGACTGACTGGCGGGCAAAAGCACAGAAGCCAGATTTGGATGATTGGAAGGTATAGTTGGGGTACTGGAAGTGGGTGGTGTTTATTAAGGGGGCTATTTGATTTCCCATCAGAAGTAGGGCAGGGGCAGACGATTGGAAAACCGATGCACAGAACTGATATTTTGGTTCAGTTTGCGAATTTTACTGAGGGCAATGAGTTCTTGCTTGCCTTCCGAGTACATGGAGTGAGCAAGAGAGCAAGCACGTATGTGATAACGTGATATAAACCGGTGCCCATGATCCTGAGGCCTAAAGTGGCGAGCCACATGAGGCCACAAAAGATCAGGTATGAAAGTGAGCCGGTAGGCAGCAGAGTTGTGTATAATTGCTGTACTTTACTTTTTTGTCCTAAAGTTTATTGTAAAATCGGATGGTTAAACAACTTCCTGCATTCTTTGCACACTGTGTGCAAACGTGCTTTCAACCTGAGGAATCCAGTGGAGCTTAAGGCAGTCGTTGGCTTCACTGAATTTTATCCTCTTTTTTATCATGTTTCCTCGTGATGTGAACTCTTAACTGACTGCCATTGCCAGGAGACTGTACCTTGGCGTTTTGTGATGGCTTGCGTGTCACCATGACCCAAAGAGCTATATGGGACGGCTTCCTCGAGCCGGGGATGCATTCATGCCTGACGGGTCAACCAATAGGGGCTAGACGAAGTCCATTCTCATAACCAGTAGATGGGCAACATCTAGTTCTAACCACCATGCCCCCGTATAGGACATTCCAGCGGTTAAGCTCGGAGAGAAACAATTTACCGGTCCAAAGACCTCCACTAGAGGGATGCGGAATGGGGTACCTGAGGGTTCTCTCGACGATAGGAAAAGTTATCGCACTCCATTAGGCAGCTATCACCTACCCAAGTTAAGCAGTCCCCGGCCCAAAGGATGCTGCCCCATCTACGTTCCGCTTGGTCCATTGGGCGCATGAGGCTAAGGACGGAATCCGAAAGGCGGATCTACAACGAAGCTCCAACGAAGACAAGACCAAAAGCACGCAGTACTCAGGTCTCATGTAACAGACCAAATGAAGTTCCTCCGCTGCTGCTTCGGCCGTATTCCCGCTCTGGGTTAAAGGTTCACTGCCTTGTGGATGAGACTTTTGCCTCAAGGGCTCCGGTTCGGGTTCCCGAAGAAGTCCCCTTCTGTGGCGTGGGCAGCAGCAAAGTATGATATACCCAGAAATCTCCAGCGGTCAATAGGAAATACTTCTCATCCATCCGCTCCTCGTCTTCTACTTTTCGTTTCTAAATGCGTACGAGTGGCCGCAACTGGTCGTGAGTGTGAAATTTTAGCTCCCGAAAAAAGTAGCAAATCAAGGACAGCAGAAGAAAGACAACCCATTCTCAGACGTAAGCTTCCCTTCCCCTTAGCTGCTCTCAATGTCCGCGCACTTTGTCGAACGAGGCAACAGGCTGCCCTGACCAGGACTCTTGAAACCCTGAACACAGAAGTGTGTTGCTCCGCCGAAACACACACACAAGACCCAACTTCAGTGTCTACGTTTCGCCTCCCAGATACAAGCTAGGCCTTCCGTTTCACTGTTCGCGCCTCGGGCGATTCGGTGCCCGGTGCTTGTGGTCATACTGGCACTGGCATAACTCTGACCATGAAGGCTGCGAGTGGAGGCTTAGCGTGCCCTGCTCGACAGGAACCCAGTCGGCAGCCGTCCGTGTGCAATTCGGCTGAATGGTTTCGTCTACGTCAACAGCACCATACTGAAGTATCAATGCCTGTTTGTCGTTTCCGTGCATGCCCCAACTGACTGCAGCTCTCCTGAGGCTAAAGACGAATCTTACCAGGATTGTCTCAACGGCTACACAGCACGCATCCTGCGGGTGACACGAAGTATCGGTAAAATCCTTTGACTGACTGGTTGACCTAGCAGCCCACTGATCTCCAAGGTCAATCAACTCCGATCCAGCTGAACCCATATAAGCATTCGAGTTCTGCCCCCCCCCGGAACCACACGATTTGGATGCCCCCTGCGACAACAGACTCTGTCAAGGAACGCATTAACCCGTGTTCTTATTCAAACTAGTGGGTGGCCTAGCTTCGACTATTGCGCTTCCATCGTTGATCATGTCTTGCGGTCGAACGAAGGTCGTTGTGCGTGTAAGCGTCCAGATGACACTTGAGCGCCTATTATCCAGGTGATTCATTTAAAGTTTGCAACCCTCAGAGACTGATGCGGAAAAGACAACATATTTAGCGATGGGAAACCGACTCATGGCGAAAAAGGACTCGAAGGAGGTTGACTTGAGGGACGTGATGAAGAAACAAATGCGCTCGGTAGACCTCAACTCTACGAGAACGGCAAATTTGGAACCCTCCAAAAATGTTGATTTGTGTACGACTGATCATGTGGTGCGAAATATTCTCGATTCTCATCATGATCCGGAGGCAAGCATCAATTCCGAATCTTGGCTTAAACACCACGAGGATAATTTTCCCGTGTCACTCGCCCCCCGGGATGATGGAACCAAAGTTCTTCTACTGCGCGAGAGATTGGGCTCTGCTTAGCATGTCAGACACACTAGCTATATCCCTCCTGATCAGCCCCGATCTTCATCTTTTGGTGATGCTGTATCTACTTCGGAGAAAGTATTCGGTCAGACAGCCTCTTCATCCAGAGTGCGACTTAAGTGCCTCCAGTTAGTCAAGAAAGATTCCGAAGACTTCGTGGCGCACGGTGGTTTGGTTGACAGAAAATGTGCACGGTTCTGTTCGGGTCTCTCGCCGTAGGTCGATTCCTTTGCCTTGTTTTTGCCTGTAGCCTTCAACCACCGAAGCAAGGGGACACTAGAATCGTTCTCTTCGAGAAGATCGACCAAGAACCAGAAAAATCTCCAAGAAGTGATCGATAAATACGAGCGCGCTGGCAAATTGAAGCGCTTTTTGGCCATGGTTCAAAAACAGGACCGCCCGTCACAAGTCATTAATAATTTTACCTCGAGTCATAAGTCTCTATTACGGTCGCGGCCATCTCCTTCTGGCAATAACTGCTAATCTCTCCCCCCGTCTCCATTTAAGCGCCGCGGAGCTTGGCATTTTCATCGGCTTCGCTCCTTTCTTCAACGTCGTTGCTCACGATGTAAAAAGATCGGTCACAAAGACGGACACTGTTGCGAGAATCATGCCGATTTTGGTCGACCTAAGTTACCAGGCCGCCGACGCCATCCTATACGCAATAAATCAATCCGTCATTCGCGAAGCCCGGTAGCCCGCTACCTGACACAATATGTGGTTCCAAGGCATTTCAATAACGTGCTGATCAATGGTTATCCTGCCCGACCCCAACTGGACATGGCTTGGGACATCAAAATTGTCTCCAGGTGGTTATGGCACCCAATCGGTCTCCCACCATTCAGGAAGACGGCTAACACGGCCTGCAGTGATGGCTTTTGGTCCGCACGACCTGTCGGTTCATTTAGGCCTACTGTGACTCTCCGAAACACCAGGGGTGAAGGTCTGTGCCTTATTCCCAACACAAGCCATGGCTTTCTTGGTCCCGATTGGATCGTTCGTTTACAACGTTTTGTTTCGCCACCGAGGAGCATATGAAATTACATCCGTGGTCACCCTCGGCCATCTGACTCGTCGTCGGCTGTTGTGAAGAGGTTCCCTGACGTTTTTTCGGAGGATTTTGGGTTATGCACCCGAGAAACAGCCTCACTCCAACTCATTCGGGGAGCCAAACCCTCCTTTCGTCCGAAGCCACCAGAGCCACATTTAGCGCTGCTCCTTGTACACCAGAAACCTCAAAAAGGGGAACGCCTAAGCTACTCGCTCCGGTAACCCATTCCGAGTGGGCTGCGCCAGTAATGGCTATCAAGGGACCTAATAGCAACCTCCTGAATTGCGCAGATTTTTCCACCGCTCTTAATAGCGTTTTAGTTTAGCGAAGCAGTTGAGTATTTTCAAGCTCCCGCTAAACCGGAATCCCAGGAGCTCCTTACTATCAACACACTTCGAGGATGGATTCAATGCACTTGTTTGCCTGTTGGTGGAAAGGCAGCTCCGGCCGTATTCCAACAAGTGATGGACGCCGTGATCTCCGGTCTCGTAGGTGAAGCAGCACTTCTGGATGATATGATTTTTGTTGGTCGATCACCGCCTGGCTTGATCGAGCCTAGGAATACGGTTTCATGTTGCGACCAGAGAAATTTCGGGTCTATACTGTACCTGACTAGTACGGTAGCCATCCGGACCCTGACCATGTCCACGAAATCCACGAAAAGCCCCCTCCAAAAAAGTGGCGACTTCGCTGTCCTTCTTGGTCATGATCACCTATTATGGTGCTTTCTGCCAGCATTGTGTAAAGCTCGCGCGACCCGCAGTGAACCTTTGACGAAGGACTATAAGTAAGTTCGGCCAGACCTGTGCAATAAAGCTTTTGAAGGTCCCAAGGCTATGCCCAGTTCCCAACTGTCGTTGTTCCGCTTTGGTCCAAGCATTCCTATTGTCATCTCCGCCGATGCTATTAACTATGGCATAGGTGCCGCTATACCCCGTACGTAGCCGAAAGGGACTGAGAAACCTATTGCACTTGATTCTCGCACCCAAATGCCAGCTGAGAAGAACGATAGCCAGATCAAGAAGGAGGTCTTTGCCATCACTTCCGCCATCACTTCCGCCATCAAGTAGTTCCACAAATTCATCTATAGGCGCAAGTTTGCCCTGCTCACGAAGCACAAAGCTTTGCTGGCCTTTTCTGGATCAAAGAAGGATGTACCAACCCATTCAGCCAGTAGACTACAACGATGGTCTATCATCTTTCTTGGCTACGACTCTAACTTTGAGTATCGGCGCACACAGGATTTCGGTCCGTCAGATGGCCTTTCACGGTTACCAAACCTCACTCAAGGTCTCTCGCGGACATCGTGATTGCAGAGTTCAATGCTGAGAACAATATACGTCACGTCTTTACTAACTCTATACCCGGGGTCTCTATCACAGTGGGTGGCATCCGGCAAGATTCTGAAGCCGACCTTGTGATCCGTCAAGCGATCCATTGGACACACTAAGTGGCTTGGCAGTGTTCCTATAGGTGAACTAAATCAGTTGCTCCGCCGATGACAACCACCGTCGGCTGTCGATTCTTCTCTAATGTTTTATTATAGTAATAATAATAATAGTTTATTTCGAAGACGCCCGAAGCATGCCTTACGCATGATCAAAATTATACAGGCGAATAACTGACGGAAAAAATTCTTGAAAATTTTTGAAATACGTGACAAAAAGGGGGTGGGAAGAAATAGGAGAGATAGGTGAGGGAGATAAATGCTTGCACACCAAGGAGTAATGTAAGGAGTTTAGGTAAATTCGGGGATGGATTCAAATATGGGCCCGGTGAATTTGAGGGTCAAGGTCAGATGGAGCGGCTGGCTGAACCACGTGGGAGGGAACGGAACCTGGGTGTTTTACAGGAGGAGGACTGAAAATCGGCATGAGAAACTATCGTCACGAGAAACAATGAGGAAAAAAGGAAAAGAGAAGAAAAAATTGAATTGTACAGCTGGGGACTATGTGGCCGTGGACTGTGCGTTATTGCAATAAGCGGAGGGTGTCAACTTGAAACCAGGGAGCTGGCTATGCGAGAAGCAAAAAGTGAGTCACATGGCATCAAAGCCGCGGAAAGATCGAGACACGGTAAATGTGAGGCACAGTTATGGACAAAATGGATGCATATCATGAGAGGCGGTGGCATGGTGGCAAAAGAACTGGGGGAGGCAGAGAAAATATGTGGACACAAAAATATACGTGTACGTATATATATCAGAGCAGGAGCAAGTAGCAGTGAAGAGAAGAAATGCGGAAGTAACAGTGGTTGGACGAAACAGGTGGGGTTGGGTCAAGTGGTGCGTAATTAACTTGGATGAACCCTGATGAGTTTTTTTATGACAGGCGAACATAGGGGAATAACAGCAAAAAAGAACTAACTTTGGAAGCACAGAAGTGATGGCTGTTAGTAGAAGTTGATAAGCGAGGGAATGTGGAGGGAAGGATCGACGAAATCAGGTTGGAGTGAATCTTACGATGTGATTATTTCGGCTGTGACATGTGGTGATGGTCAAACACGGGTGAAGGGTTAATAAATGGACTTACATGATGCAACAAGGAGATGGCCGTGAAAATGGCTGAAGAACGCAGTGCTACTTGAAGTACGGGTTGGTTTGAGAGGTATAATAGATCGCTAGGGAAGGGAAACTTGTCGGTCAGAAGAACTGCGGTGAGAAGATGCATCAGTCGTAACAGCGAATAACATGGAAGAGGCATAAGGAAGTGGAGGATCAGAAAGATCAGGTAATGGCAAATCACATGGTTTGAAACTGTGGGTGAGAATAATGACGTTGCGATGAAATTACACTGAGGGAAAAGCTGAAAAGCTGCGCAGTCTGGAAGGCACACTGAAGATGCCTGTGGCGAGCAGTGTACGAAGTGGACGAGAGTGTTGACCAGAAAAAACCAGGTAAGAGATGATGAATCAGATCTTTTCACCGCAGATGACACAGGATGAAGACCGAGAAGAAGAACCCGGACGAGAAAGCCTGTGGTAGAACAAAATTGCACGAGAAACAGTTGTGCTTTGGAGTTATGAGAATGGAAGTGGAGGGTTGCGTGCTTACAGGCCATTGCAACAAAGGACTGAGCCAGAAGTTGATAATCGGTTCACTGCCTAAGAGGACGATCCACAGAAGAATTACGGATTCAGACACGGAAAATATGGAGGGGGTAGAGAGGTAATACATTCGGTTTAAAAAAATGAAAAGGTTGGAACGGCGAGTTCTTATGTGTGGATTGGTCATGGTTACGGATGTGTCTGGGGAGTATAAGATGGACAAAAAAGGATATCGCAAAATGGTAGCTAGTGAGGTATGCTATCCATCAGCTTTATAGGCATATGAAGATACCAAGTGAATACTGATTAGGGACCGGCAGGGGCAAAATGGGTGGAAAAGAACATATTTTGGGCTTGAGCAGAGTAAAACTAATAGGGCGAGAGTGACATCATGCACTGGGGGTTGTCACTGTGGACCACAATGGAAACAAAGACAGAAAGGATTGGTGTGCAGACAGAGGTAGAAAGACATGGAAGGGAAGGGATAAGAGTGTTGACAAGAACGATAGATGAGCGAAACATGTCGGAAGAACGGTAGGAGCATGCGGTCCGCAACGGACAGTGATAAATGCGGAGGGGCGAGAAGAGTTGGAGCGTGCAATTTGCAACCGGCGCTAGTGGGTGGGACTGGCCGTGTGCTGCACATTCAACCTGAAAATCACTTCGTGAAGTGAACACAGGAGGTGTGATCCACCAGCCCATTTGCGCTCGCACATCGTCGCAGACGGCCTGCCCCCCGATGTGCGTCGGCCAAAGCGGTGGATCTGGCCGCGCCCCGCACCATTGGGATTGGCGTGAGTGTTCACTAATGGTTGTACAGAGGGCTGAGTACCCACGACATGGTATATGGTCCAAGACCAACTGGACAGGTTGTGGGAACTTGAACAACAGAGCCAACGGGAACAGTGATCGACAGACAGCCATGCGGCATTATTATTCGGGTGCACCAGCCAGAAAGGTGGTTAGTGTAGTGCCCGAGGTAGCTGGCCGGCAGTGAAGATCACTGGAAAGGGAAATGAGATGGAGAAACTCGGTCTGGGTGTAGCCCAGCTGAGAATCCAAGGTTAAGGGAAGGAAGAAAAAGTAAAGCACGGGCACAATGATGCAGCGGATCCCTAAGACAAATAGAGGTCATGGAACGTGAGACTAACAAAGGAAACGCATAAGTGTGGTTAAAACTTTCAACGGGAAGGTTAATATTTCACCCAGAGTAGTCAGTCAGCAGAAGAGAAGATTACGTTCTGCATGAAATTACGAAAGAAACTTTGCTGAGGAACAGGGTTGGGGCGGAATTGGTGACGTCATAACTGGGTGTCGGGTTGATTAAGTGAGCCACGCTAAATGAGATAAATGATATTGGATTTTCCAGTCCAAAATCGCAGAGGTGGTGATGGGAATATATGTAGTGGGACCTGGTATGGAAAGGAGGCAACGTTAGCGAAAGGATATCAAGGAGTTTCGAGCTAATGCCCATTCTGTTGTTACAGAGTGGGAGACAGAAAAGGTGAGACGATGGAGGAGAGAGACATACATGGATCAGTAAATAGTTGAGGATTCGTACGAAAATCAGAAGGACGAAAAAGAGTACTATAGAAAATGGAGGAGTAGATAGGCCTCGATGTTGGTCCGTTAGTAGATGGACTGAGGCTAAACTCGGTCTATGACACGTGAGACCAAAAAAAAGAAACGGTGAACCATGGATTAATGGAGACCGTGAGATTCAGTAAAGAGATTTGAACTTGATGAGAACAAATGAATATATATATATGGATAGATAAAAATATATTTATCCGACCATGGGTTGGTTACTGATGCATTTTCTATAACGTTGTATTGGTTGGTTTAAGGGCCGCAGACGCGACATAAATAAATAAAAGTAATAAAGCGTGGGGCAGATGAGGCATATTGACGATCTGTGGGAAGTATTGCGGTAGTTTCTCTACAAATGCGAACGCATCTGGGAGGATTTATTTCAAAGTGAAATTGGCTGGATCTTATAAGCTGTTGCGGAAAAACAATTAGTGGACGCAAAAGTGCTTTATTTAGGGAAGCAAGGTAAAGCGAGAAGGGAAAGCAATGGCTTAAAAGTCGAGGCCTTTCTTGTAAGCTTGAATTTTGGTTATGTGAACGTTGAATAAGCGCAAAACAGTTGAGACAGAAAGGAATTTATCAATAGCATGCACGAATGCATACTTTGACCGAGAAGATCTGATGTGCAAAGGAAGTTTATTCTACATTCTGGAGTACGCAAAGAGAAAGAACTTAGAGCGTAGAACAGTCCTCGCAGAGGGTGTGGTAATAGTGTACTGTCTATTACGGAGTGAATATCCAGTATCCGGGAAGAAGCACAACTGGTTGGAGGAATAAGATTGCTCAGTCAGTAGCTGATACAGAAATATCAAATTTAGCTTGATGCGACGAAGCCACAGTGGTTCAATTTTGAGAGATAAGCATCGTTCTCTGTAGTTTGCTTGACGACCAACCAATCACCTGTAGCGGTTGCGATCTTCGTTCATACTTTTACCACGTTTATTGTTTAACTGAACGCTGGCTGCCAAGCGCGGTTGCCATTTGACCGTTGCTCTTGCGCACGCTCTCACGCATGCTCCCAAATACACGCTAACCACTATCTCTCCCAATCGCCTTCTCGTTCTCACGTGTCGTGGAAAATACTGTTCTGGTTAACATATTTGTGCAGTGCCGCACATCAGAGTAACGTACAGGTGGTCCACGCAGTACGAAAGACCGAAGCGCGGTTTACTAAGGAAACCGCGAAGTAAGGTCTAATCAACCTTACAATTGGTAAGCCCGACGTGATCCCCAGGTCACGTGAGTTTCCTTGTTTTCTACCGTTCAAGGTCCCGTCTGCGTACGTTTTTGTGTGTTTTATTGTTTCCCTATCTTGATTTTTTTTGGTTGGTTTACCAAATAATTTTTTTCTCGTCCATACATATTTTGTGTGTCTAATTCGTCGTGATTTTTTTTCGCGAAGACTATAGTGCCCCATTGGTCGTTGATTTCTTTTCCCGTCTGTATTTCATCAAGTAATCGCTATGTCTGCCGAACGGAAATCCTACTCAGATCCCACCGTTGGGGCGATCACGCTGCACATACCGGCATTCACGCCTGCTGATCCAGAACTCTGGTTCACGCTGGTCGAGTAAGAATTCGAAAACTGCCGTATAACCAGTGACGCCAGCCGTTTCAGGTGGGTAACAGGCCGCCTCCCGCCGGAAGTCACAATGCAAGTAAGGGACGTAATAATCTCTTCCCGAAGCTATGAGGCTTTAAAGGAGGCTGTCATTGCCCGCACGACCCCAACGCAAGACCAACGTATGCAACAACTTCAAAACGTTGGGCTTGGAAGTAGGAAGCCCTCCGAACTGCTGCGTGAGATGCAGCGCTTGAGAGGACCGACGAAAGGCGAGGACACGCTCTTGAGGGAACTTTGGCTGCAGCGTTTGCCGCATAACATTCCAGTTTTACTAAGTGCCACGCGCAAATGCTCGCTAGAGGAAACTGCAGCGATAGCTGATGACATTATGTCATGATACAACCCCGCTGTAGCTGGAGTAACCAGGCCGTCCGTCGCAACGGTGCCTGCCTTGCCAACATCTAACGAACTCGCGTCAGTTTTGTCTAGAATTGACGCGAGCCTGCAACGCCTAGCAGTTAGAAGTGGGTCACAGGAGCGGCATCGCGCACGCTCACCTAGGCTCCATAGTCCGTCATTGCGACGACGTTTCGTCGGTTCTTCAAAAGGAGGGTATTGTAAATACCACAGATGCTTCGGTGAGGGAGCCAAACGATGCGAACCAGGGTGTACGTTTCCCGGTGCTCATCAGGGAAACCAAACCCCCGGCCCGTGGTGGCGAACCACGAAGCCGGGTATCACACCAATAGTCGTCTTTTGAACGTAAGGGACATCATTTCAAATAACCTATTCCTTGTAGATACTGGTGCCGAAGTGAGCATCCTCCCACGAGCGAAAGACGACAATAGCACACCGCAGGCCCAAACACTACGCGCTGCCAATGGCACGGCCATCCCAACGTTTAGCCAGCGGTCGCTCACCTTAAACTTGGGTTTAAAGCGTAATTTTCGTTGGGTATTCATCATCGCCGACGTCTTGTACCCAATTCTGGGCATTGACTTCCTGCAGCACTTTGACTTGTTAGTTGATGCACGGCGCCGCAGAGTGGTGGATCGTCAGACCACTCTTGCTGTTGCGGGCCATAATTCGCGAGTGAATCACGTCACGCCCTTTTACGTTCAACCACCGGCACACCAACCTTATGGCGAACTCATCGCCGCCTACCCGGCCATGTTTCGGCAGGCCGGACCTCTCCCAGCAGTGACGACCAGTGTCACTCACAATATCGATACCAAGGGACCCCCAGTGTTCAGTAGGCCGCGTCGGTTAGCTTCGTGTTGCACAGGCCGAATTCGAACATATGCTAGAACTGGGTATAATACGCCCTTCTAGTAGCCCTTGGGCTTCTCCCCTTCATATGATTCCTAAGTCTAGTGGCGACTGGCGACCGTGTGGTGATTACAGAGCGCTTAACAAAGTCACCGTCCCGGACCGATACCCGATTCCCCATATACAGGACCTTACTTCGTCTTTATCAGGTTGCTCCGTCTTCAGCCGTATCGATTTGGTTCGGGTGTACAACCAGATCCCGGTCGCAGAGGCCTATATCCCTAAAACTGCCGTCACTACACCTTTCTGGCTGTTCGTGTTTCTGCGAATGCCGTTTGGACTCAGCAATGCATCCCAGACCTTTCAACGGTTCATGCACGAGGCAACTCGTGGTTTGGAAAATGTCCACGTATACCTGGATGATATTTTGGTGGCGAGTTCTTCAGAGCAAGAGCACGCTACACACTTACGAGCACTTTTCGAACGCCCTAGCCAGCACGGCGTTACGATCAATATCGCGAAATGCAAATTAGGCCGGTCTGATATCACTTTCATAGGACATTCTATTTCATCCTCGGGTATTCGCCCTCTGTCAGATAAAGTTTCCGCTATTCGCGACTACCCTGAACCCCAATCTTTTCGCCAGTTGCGTCAGTTTGCCAGCCTGGTGAATTTCTACCGCCGATTTATTCCTCACTGTGCAGAAATGATGCAACCCCTAGCCGACCTGTTGCGCGGAGGTAAGCGGAAGTTCGTGTTTCCCGACACGGCACAAGCCGCATTCGCCTTGGTCAAAGATGCTGTCGCCAACACAGCACTCCTTACACACCCCGACCCTTTGGCTCCTATTTCGGTAGTGACGGATGCCTAGGACACAGCGGTTGGAGCAGTACTGCAACAGTTCGTAGATGACTCTTGGCAACCTTTAGCATTCTTCTCCAAGCGCCTACAACCCGCGGAATCAAGGTACAGCACGTTCGGTAGAGAGTTATTAGCCATCCACTTGGGAGTTCGTCATTTTCGACATGCACTTGAGAACCATTCGTTTACCGTGTCTACAGACCACAAGCCTTTGGTTTACGCACTAAAGTCAGCTTCGGATCGATACTCACCACGCGAGATTCACCACTTAGACTTTGTCTCACAGTTTACTGTGGACATACGACACGTCTCTGGGGTACTTAATCCCGTCGCAGACGCCTTATCGCGCGTATATCAACTAAGTCTGTCACAAACGCCTAACATCAACTTAGACGCAATGGCACAGGCTCAAACTATGGACCCTGACATCGAAAAACTTCGGCAAAACGGTTCTTTGAGTTTAACCACAGTGCCTATCCCAGCTTACCAGAATACCATCGTGTGCGATGTGTCGCAAGGTCGCCCTAGGCCAGTAGTTCCTGCTGCCCACCGTTATCCTACGTTCCTGACACTCCACATTCTGGCTCACCCGGGTATGACTGCCTCGGTGAAACTGATAACTGAGCGTTTTGTTTGGCACAATGTCAAACGAGATGTCCGTCAATGGGCTCGTGCTTGTCTGCAGTGTCAACGTGTTAAGACCCATAGGCACACTAAGGCGGCGTTAGCCAGGTTTCAGAACCTGAAACACGTTTTCATCATGTGCACGTCGACCTCGTAGGACCACTTCCACCTTCGCTTGGGTACGTTTACATACTCACATGCGTGGATCGTTTTACTCGCTGGCCGCAGGCCATCCCTATCCCTCGTCCCACGTCGGAAGGGGCCGCGAAAGCTTTTCTGACCGGTTGGGTTAGTCATTTCGGTTGCCCGGCAATAGTAACCACCGATCGCGGTCCACACTTTGACGGCGCTTTCGGCAGCCTACTCGCTACGCTCGGTTGCCAACACTTTAAGACGACAGCTTACCACCCTAAGGCCAATGGTATGGTTGAGCGTTTCCACTGGCAATTAAAAGCCGCCCTTCGAGCAAACGGTAACCCCCCTTGGAGTGAAACACTACCATTAGCACTCTTAAGCCTGCGTAGCGCCGTTAAGGAAGAGTTACACACAACTTCGGCCGTACTAGTATATGGCTGTACACTTCGTCTGCCTGGGGAGTTGGTAGCCCCCTCACCAACCGTGACTTTCGACTACGGTGACTATGCTTAACGCCTTACGCAGCACATGCGAGTGCTCAAGGCCAGTCCGCCGCGTGAACAACAGTCTACAAGTTATGTCCCAACTGCGTTAGGAACCGCTACTCATGTATTCCTTCGCGTCGATGGCGTTCGATCACCACTACAAGCGCCACACACTGGCCCGTTTCGGATGATAAAACGTAGGGCAAAAACATTTGTAATAGATATCAACGGACGACACGACACCGTATCTACCGACCGTCTCAAGCCTGCCGTCATTGAGTGCAAGCCTCTCGGCCAATTTACACCCACTCAAGTCGCTCAGTCACCCGCATCGAGCGAGTTACCACTCGAACCACCCCCAATTACGCCTAGTGAGGACTCGGCAGCTAGTCCATCAGATTCTCCAACCGTACCCGCAACGCGAAGTAGCCGTCGCGGTCGCCAACTACGAAATCGCGTCCGCTTCGTCGATTTTGTGACGATTTTTACAACCGACTGTTAGCAATAAGTTGGGAAGTTCGCCATGGATTTACCAAACAACAGACCCATGAAATTACAATCGGTAGTTATGATTTCATTTTCTTCTGGTCTCCTAGCGACTACAACAACACAGAACATCGTTTGTGTGTTGTTATTACGGTCCAACATCCGCCGGCGCCCTCAGGCGCTATTTTGTTCCAGTTTACCTTGCCCTCTCTCAGACGGATCTACACAGTCACGTTGGCTTCATCCGTAGCCTGGCTGACTCCCGTGCACGTTCAAAGAGCCAACCGCTCACTGGACAACGGGACGATTGGTCAGCCTGGCACTGGAGACGGCAACTGGATGCCTTTTCGGATGGACCTGACGAGGCATTTTTCGGCTTGCATTCGTATGAGACCCGTGGGCACTAAAACACAGTTGGACCTACGCATGTCGGACCTCGAGAGTGCAGGCACCGGTAAACTCATCAGCAGTCGTTCGAAGTCACCAACAATATAACGGACAAGCTATGAGGAGTTCCTGGACAACCAATAATTCCGGCTTACCATCACGATCGAAGCCCAACTCCGTCGGACTTCTAGGAGGAGGCCCCTGTGGCGGTTGCGATCTTCGTTCATACTTTTACCACGTTTATTGTTTAACTGAACGCTGGCTGCCAAGCGCGGTTGCCATTTGACCGTTGCTCTTGCGCACGCTCTCACGCATGCTCCCAAATACACGCTAACCACTATCTCTCCCAATCGCCTTCTCGTTCTCACGTGTCGTGGAGAATACTGTTCTGGTTAACATATTTGTGCAGTGCCGCACATTAGAGTAACGTACAAGCTGTCCACGCAGTACGAAAGACCGAAGCGCGGTTTACTAAGGAAACCGCGAAGTAAGGTCTAATCAACCTTACAATCCGACCATGGGTTGGTTACTGATGCATTTTCTATAACGTTGTATTGGTTGGTTTAAGGGCCGCAGACGCGACATAAATAAATAAAAGTAATAAAGCGTGGGGCAGATGAGGCATATTGACGATCTGTGGGAAGTATTGCGGTAGTTTCTCTACAAATGCGAACGCATCTGGGAGGATTTATTTCAAAGTGAAATTGGCTGGATCTTATAAGCTGGTGCGGAAAAACAATTAGTGGACGCAAAAGTGCTTTATTTAGGGAAGCAAGGTAAAGCGAGAAGGGAAAGCAATGGCTTAAAAGTCGAGGCCTTTCTTGTAAGCTTGAATTTTGGTTATGTGAACGTTGAATAAGCGCAAAACAGTTGAGACAGAAAGGAATTTATCAATAGCATGCACGAATGCATACTTTGACCGAGAAGATCTGATGTGCAAAGGAAGTTTATTCTACATTCTGGAGTACGCAAAGAGAAAGAACTTAGAGCGTAGAACAGTCCTCGCAGAGGGTGTGGTAATAGTGTACTGTCTATTACGGAGTGAATATCCAGTATCCGGGAAGAAGCACAACTGGTTGGAGGAATAAGATTGCTCAGTCAGTAGCTGATACAGAAATATCAAATTTAGCTTGATGCGACGAAGCCACAGTGGTTCGATTTTGAGAGATAAGCACCGTTCCTTGTAGTTTAATTTGGACGACCAACCGATAAGCTGTTTTGTGAATCTTCCTTGAATACATTCGATAATAATCCTGTCGGACTTTCTCATACTAGTGAAGATTAGGGGACAATATTCGAGAATGGGCCTGGCATGTACTTTGTACATGCAGAGAATGCTCTCCCTAAGCTGAAGGATCTGAACAGAAGACCAAGACACCTTTTAGCCTTCACCGTTTGGAAGACGGCATGTTCCGAGAAGTTGAAACAAAGTTGTATCCACGGCCTCATCCGACAAACGGTTTCCAAATAGTTTCACACAGATCACCCGGGCATGGACCGAACGAAGGCCCCGGCACACTTTTGCTTATGGGCGATCAGTGGATTCTGACATTGAGAGAACGGTGAGGCGATGTTCCCACTGCCAGGATGCAGCCAAGTTTCCTAAGCGAGAGAATTCACAGTCCCTGGCCTGCTTCCCAAGGCCTTTGGTCTAATGTACCTGTCGACTTTGCTGGACCAATCGGTGGAACACTCTACCTGGCTATGGTAGAAGCGCACTCAAAGTGGCCGGAGATATATACTGTGCTATCGCCAATGACGGAACACACCATGAAGTGCCCTAGGCTTGCTTCCGCGCAAGGCGGGCTTCCACGCATCAATATGAACGATAAAGACTGGCGATCCAGAGAGGTCCCCAATAATGACTTTCTTGGTGGAAATCAAGTTAAGCCTCCTCGGTCTCCACCCAATCACCCAGAATGTAATGGTCAGGCATAAAGATTCGTCAACATGTTCAAGCGGGCATTCAAGTTCCGCGGGAGAAGAAAAATAACTAAGTCAATAAAAATTTGACCAATATGCCGTTCTACATCTAATGTTTGAGCACTCAACGCTTAATCCCCCATACGGGCTCCCATTGCGCGAAGGCTCCAAGCTATCCATCAAGCAGTGGTACAGACTAACAAACAGCCATGCTCACCATTTAAAAGACATAAAATCGGTGCAGATGATTCCCGGTCGGTTCAGCTTACCCAAGACGGATAGTGGGTAAAGTCAATCGGTAGTCCAGAATTCCCTCGATGGTATGCACACTAGGTGGGCACCCACCACTGCCCGGCCTATCCTTCGAATTTCCGTCCGAAAAATGGAAGAGAAACGTAAAACCTCATCGCACTTCAACTGCGAGAGACAGTGTGCGTCGTGGACTTTCGCTGAGACTGTGCGCAACAAACGAAAACGTTGGGTGAAACCCACTCCAGACAGACCACACCGCCGCCTGTCATCCATCTAGTTAACATACTCACCGCTCACTGCAAGGAAGTATCTCGTACCACTTACGGTCTAGGACGACTTTGAAGGATCGGATGGTCTGCAGGTCTATCATTTCATCAGGCGGACTGTTCCAAATGTTCAGTGCCCTGTTGCCGAAGAAATGTGATCCTATCATCAACCTGACTCGAACTTCCATCAGCCTCTTTTCGCGACCCCTTATTCTAGAATCTGAAGCCACCTGGAATAGACCATCCGGATCAAGGCCAGAAAAACCCTCAAACCCTTGGACGTTTCTGTAGGATCCCCTCGACGTCTTCTCACTTCTAACGAGGAAAGATTGAGGTCACAGAGTCTTTGTTCGTACGTCTTACCCCTCTGTCTTTCAACCATCCACGTAGCGAGACACTGAACATTCTTCGAGCAAACAGCGTCCCTTCCGTAGAGGGGCGGCCAAGCCTACACGCCGCCTTCTAAGGGAGGTCGTACTATGGCCATGTAAATATGTGCGAATATTTCCGGCTGCCGATAAGACAATGATTATTGCGGCTGAAGGCGCTCACCACGAGCCTTTTGTGCGCCAGCGTCGCGCTGGTTCGGCCCTTTAAAGACAATGCTCATAATGGCCCCGAGGTCTTTAACCTCACTGACTGCTTCTGTGGAGAACAGCCCTTGGTCATGAGCGGTAGTTAGACTTTCTGTTGTCCTCAACAGCAAATGGCTCTTTCCAGCGTTCGTAGGTAAGTGTCATTTGTGTGCCAGTCCAGGACGGTGCCCGTATCGCTGCCCAAGTCCAACCTTACCCCAGATGCAAAAATATTCACGTTTTCCGCAAAAATAAAACTAGGCCTTTGAAGGGCGGATGCCAGATCATTGATAAACAACAAGAATAACATCGGGATCAGGACTGACCCCTGAGGTACACTACTGATGACTTCACCAAACTGGAGCACCTGACCCCTACTTCCACGTTAAAAGTCCCGTAAGAAAGGAAGCCCGCCAACCACCTACATACTGGCCCACATACCGAATATCTCCATCTTGCACGGCAGACGATGATGACTGACGGAGACAGAGGCTTTCCTAAAGTCAAGGTGACATACATCGACTTGCTTACCCCCATCCCGTCGTCCAGTTACTTCATCTAGGATGCGTAAAAGGTTGGCCAGAAAAGATCTGTTTTTTGGAACTCCATGCTGGGCCGGGCTCGGTATGGAATGCTCCAGCAAATGCTGACACACATGGGCACTGGTGATTTCGTCAAGGACTTTACATGGGATGCTAGTTGGGCTTAACGGCCCGTTGTTATACACAGCCGACTTGGGCCCACTCTTATTTATCGCCACGATGGCCGCGATTTTCCTGTCGTGAAGCAGCTTACTCTGGTCCAACGCGGACCTGTACAGTTTGCATACTGGTGGAGTTATCGACTATCTATCCTAAGTACGCTACCAAAATATCCTCTCAGGGCATCTGCTTTGCCCTGGTCATCAGTGCCACGTGTAGCAAAGTAGACTTCCAATACTACCCCGTCCACTCATACCCCGGTTACTACGAAAAATAGGCTTCTTCAAACTCCCGTGGCCTTAAAACAATGTTCGGTTGACCTCTGTGACTTTGTAGGCTTGGCGACGGAAAAAACAGCTGTTCTAGACCGAAGTGTTTCAAGTATAAAGTCTCAGCTTCTGAATTTGGAAGATACGATATCTGAACTCGCCCCCTTACTGTGCATCACTGAGCGCATCGAAAATTCCACCTTACAAAACCTGACAGCTGTGGGCCGCTTTATCGACTCTGTTGCATCCAAAGTTCTCACAAGAGTGAGGAACTCTCGTAATGCAGTCGTGTTTAATGTCCCAGAGAGAATACCTTTGGAACATGTCAAGCACACACTGTTGAATGCATGTGGTATGGCCCACCTTCCTTGTCAAATAACAAGGCTGCGTTAGCGCGTTCAGCGCTTCAACTGTCCAATCCTTATGCGATTTGCGGATGATCTATCGGCCAAAGAATTCATAAAATGCGTTACACTATAGCTTCTAATTCTCCTTATAAAAACATAAAAATAGCCAAAGATAAAACCCCACTTCAAAGGGAAATTACCAGATTTCCTTCGACGTTCCCCACTAGAATGACGCCTGATAGTTCTGAGCCTTCGACACAGACGGCTGGTCGCTCCACAGCTCTTTCTCAAGTCCCCACTGCTTTATCTTCACACGCTCCTCCTGCCTCTTCACAACCGCCCACTGCCTCCTCATCTGCTCCCGTACTGAACTCTTTAAAATCTAATCCCATTACTGTTGATCTAGACATTTCCGCTTCTCCCCTTTTACTGCCACCCAGTAAGAGACGCCAATTATTGCCTCGCTCTCTCACCTCATCGCCTGTTGGATACACCCCGAACTCTAACTAGCCATCTGTTCCCTCCGGTGATAAACTACTCGAACAGTCTTCCCATTCTTCTCACAAGCCCCTCCCTCATTCAACTGTCTCCTCTTAAGTCAACTCTCCTTAACTCACCGAATAAGGTTTCGACCTTAGAAAATACCCCTTGCTTCAATGCATCAGTGATCCCTATAAATTCACAGTGCTCACTGCCTGTCAATGCCAAAATACGGCCCCCACACGCCGTCCAATCTGCCTCGCGTCGTACTTCTTACCTAACAACTATTTCCACTGCTCCTGCTTCTAACTGATCCATATTTGGTGTCCCACCCAACTTGAGTTACCCCTCCCACAAAGTGCAGCTTAATCTACCACCCTACACCCCTATTCCTCACACATTTTCAACCCTGCCCTCTGCACCCCCCTTCAGCCAATACTCGATTCCGACTGGCCGGCATTTCTCGACTGCCCCTAATCACCCCTGTCTGATATCGACCCGCCAAACCCCACAGGTTTTTCCCTTTGCTCCGATGTTTCCCCCTCCGTTGATGCTCAGTCTCTCTACCACTCAGCAGTCCCTCTCACTGCAACATTTAATCCAGCGTGGCTGGAAGCCACCCCATCTGAACCTCCACTAGCCTCAACATCAACATATTCCCCTTTGACCCTGATCTCACCTCCTTCCAATCGCGATAGCCTGCCTCCTTCCAAATTACACCACCCCCCTGATGGGCCTATACAACCTCCCACAAATGGTATATCTCTAGCCTTATTCAACTCGCGTTCTATTCTTGACAAACTCCCGCACCTATAAAACTTATCCTGACAAATAATTGCCACATTATCCCAATAACGGAATCTTGGCTTTCTGCGAGCACTTCCAATGATCAAGTATCTTTGGTAGGGTGCAGTCTTCTAAAGACCGACAGCCCGAACCGGCGTGGTGGTGGGTGCCTAGCCTACGTCAAGAAAGTCTACACCACGACCCCTCTTTTACATACGGCACTCGATTCTATTCCCGATTCTCTCTGGTTCACTATGAACCTCCAAACCACTGTTCTTCACATTAGCTGCGTGTATCGATCACCAAATTCCTTTAGTTCCTTGTTTTCACTTCTCATTATGTCTTTCGAATACCTCTCTTTGCTTCCTTCCGGAACCAAGCTTATTGCGGGTGACTTTAATCTCCCTCACATCTGTTGGCCCACTCACTCGGCTCCTCCAATCTTATGGACTTGATCACTAGCAGTCATCTTGGCGGCTGGACACAGCATGTTGTCGAACCTACCAGAAATGGGAACATACTAGACCTGGTATTTCTCACAACATGCCTCTCATCGACGTGACCGTAACACGAAATTTCCCCGGTAGTGACCATAAAATGGTTATCTGCCATCTGACCCTTAGTGGCCCACCTAATCCCGCACACCCCTCCAACAATACATTCCCATGCAGAAATTGGGCCTTGCTAGTCACGCTTCTTCGGAAGACAGACTGGGGTGATTATTTCCTCACCCAGGACCCCCAGCATGCTGCGGATATTTTCTACTCCTTCTTTTACGATCGTCTGGAAAAATTGTCCAATACTGCCAAGGCTGGACCTGAAAAGAGGTCGCTTGTCTCGCAACTCCATAAGAAGTACCATAAACTTCTCAAACAACTACATAATTCCAACGACTTTTCACTTTTTATTCGTCTAAACTGCCTCTCCACACTTATTCAACGACAAGATAATACGCAACTTCGTGACCAAGAAACCAAGGCACTGAGTTATCCCAACAAGTCGCAACTTCTTTCTATGTTGCATAAGTCTAGAAGCTCTGATGTTAAGGCCGACTTCCAACTTCTGATTCTGGATAATAACTCATCTATCACCTCCCCACCTTGCATAGCCGAAGCCTTCAATGCATTCTTCGCTTCAGCCATGGCTCCAGCTACTGCCATTGCCCCGCCCCCATCTTCACCACTTACCGACTCTGTCCTTTCTACGATACCCTTCGATGCCAGGAGTATTTCTAAGCTACTATCCAATAGCAAACCCTCCCCTCGATTAGGCCCCGATGGCTTACCACCAATTGCACTCGTCATTGGTGGACCGGATCTCTCCCTGTTGTTGCTTGACCTTTTCACTCTTTCACTTAATGGTAGCACCGTACCTGCTAACTGAAAGCGCTCGGTAATCGTTCCCATTCATAAAAAAAGACCTTTACATGAGGTATCCAATCATCGCCCCATAAAACATACCCCCATCCTATCCAGAATAATGGAAAAAATAGTTAAAGATAATATTATTAGCTGTTTATTAGGCCTCAGTCTTGTTAATCACAACCAGCATGGATTCCTCCATTCACGGTCCTGCATGACTTGTCAGTATGATTTTCTGAAGCTCGTCACCGACTCTGCTGAAAGTGGGAAACCCTTTGCTGTTCTGTATCTTGACTTATCCAATGCATTTGATCGTGTACCTCATCCCCACCTTTTAACAAAGCTACGGTCATTTGGGATTGTCGATCCACTTCTTTCTTGATTCTCGTCTTACTTATCTCATCGTTCACAGGTTGTCTTAATTAACGGGCACATCTCTAATCCTAAGCCTGTTACTAGCGGTGTTATTCATGGCAGTGTTTTGGGCCCCCTGATTTTCCTCCTATATATGGATAATATGTTTCCGACAATACTTAATGGCACATCGTTTTTGTTCGCGGACGACATTAAGGTAGTCTACACTTTTTCGCCTGGCAACCTCAGTACTACTATCCCTAAAATCTCTGCTGATTTAGCCGCTCTTGATGAATGGTGCTCAACCTGGGCGATGAAATTCTCCGCCGACAAGTGTATTTTACTTACTTACAAATGCCAGGTTCCTCCTGATTCTTTATGCATTGGCGGTTCACCCATCGACAGCCAGCCTTTAGTGAGAGACCTTGGCTTAAGTTATTCTTGCTCTTTCAACTTCTCGGAACATGCCGTCTTCCAAACGGCGAAGGCTAAAAAGTGTCTTGGTCTTCTGTTCAGATCCTTCAGCTTAGGGAGAGCATTCTCTGCATGTACAAAGTACATGCCAGGCCCATTCTCGAATATTGTCCCCTAATCTTCACTAGTATGAGAAAGTCCGACAGGATTATTATCGAATGTATTCAAGGAAGATTCACAAAACAGCTTATCGGTTGGTCGTCCAAATTAAACTACAAGGAACGGTGCTTATCTCTCAAAATTGAACCACTGTGGCTTCGTCGCATCAAGCTAAATTTGATATTTCTGTATCAGCTACTGACTGAGCAATCTTATTCCTCCAACCAGTTGTGCTTCTTCCCGGATACTGGATATTCACTCCGTAATAGACAGTACACTATTACCACACCCTCTGCGAGGACTGTTCTACGCTCTAAGTTCTTTCTCTTTGCGTACTCCAGAATGTAGAATAAACTTCCTTTGCACATCAGATCTTCTCGGTCAAAGTATGCATTCGTGCATGCTATTGATAAATTCCTTTCTGTCTCAACTGTTTTGCGCTTATTCAACGTTCACATAACCGAAATTCAAGCTTACAAGAAAGGCCTTGACTTTTAAGCCATTGCTCTGTTTTCTCTCTTCACCTTACCTTCCGAAATGACCTCACCGCTTTTAAAATTCTGATTGCTTCGTTTGACCGCTTCTCCTAGCCTTCGCCATCGACATATGTAAGCATGTCTGCGTCCACTAACTGTTTTCCCATACCAACTTATAGGATCCTGCCAACTCAACTTTTAAATGAATTCTTCCAGATGCGCTCGCATTTACAGAGACCACCGTATTACTCCCCACAGGTTGTCAATATGTCTCACCCGCTCCATGATTTATTAACTTTATTTGGTTATATCGCGTCTGCGGCCCTGAAACCAACCTCAACAACGCTATAAAAACTGCTTCAGTATCCAACCCCTGGTCGGCCTATATATATATATATATATATATATATATAATTTGTATATATACAAATACATATATATATATGTACGTGTATATATACTCACTACTGTCCTACAATTATTAACACAAGCATGGTGAGTAACTCAACGCTCCTCGATATATCTTAGCTTTTCCGCATCAGGTCCCACCACATATACTTCCCTCACCACCTCTGCGATCTCGAACTGGAAAATCCAGTCTGATTCATCTCACTTAGCGTGACTCACTAACTGAACTCAACAGCCAGTTAGGACGTTACCATTTCTGCTCCCACCCTATCCCCCAGATAACGTTCTTCTTTAATTTCATGCAGAACTTGGTCTTTACTCCTGCTCAATGACCACTCCAAGCGAAATACTAACTTTCCCATTGAAACTTTTAGCCACACTTAGGCGTTTCCCTTTTAGTCTCACGTTTCATGGCCTCAATGTGCCCTAAAGTTCCGCTGCACCGATTAGCCCGTGCTTAACTTTTGTTCTTCTTTCCGTCAACCGTTGATCCTCAGCTTCGTCTCTCTATCTCACTTTCCTTGCCACAGTCGTTTGCGTCCGACCGCTTTCGCATGACCCGTCCGATGATCGCACCCACGTATACAGCAATATATATTTATATACATCTATATATATATATGTACATATATATATATGTACATATATATATGTATATATATATTTATATATATATATATGTATGTATATATATATATATATATGTACATATATATATATATGTATATATTTATATATAAACCTTGGATATGCTCCACTCACTTTTGTCCCCCTTCCTAATTAGATTGTGCCGGTTTACAACATAATTTGCATATATATAAATACAACCGTCCCGTACTTTAGCGTTGGGTGCTCGCGCTCACTTAATTCCTGGCTCAGGCTAGAGCTCAGCCGTCCCATCCTGCTTTTTTTGAGTCTTCCTCGTACACTGAAGCCTTGCCACACGGATTACCATTCCTAAGTAACTAGGCTTTACGTCTCTGTGCATATGCTCATGGTAAGTTAAGACCCCATTCCAACCGGAATCCGTATGCCTCTGATTTCTCTTGACCCTGCGGAGTACCAGCACGTCTGCTCCCACATGAAAAATCCTCTCCTTAACACCCAGTGTTTTTCTCCCTTTTTACTGTTTGCCGTCCTCGACCACAGCTTGTGAACTGACCAGACTGTTATCTTCCTATTTTCTCATTCTTCTTCCAGACCATACCCTTTACTATTGTTTTATTCCTGGTTTCCAAATGGACACCCTCTCCTCATCCACCGCCTACCTGATATCGCCCTAAATTTCTCCTATCACCCAACTACACTAGAAGGCTACCAGTCTCCGTCTAGGGATCCCTAATAGGCCGGTTCACTAGCCAAACGATAACTAATTGTTCAAATAACAAAATGTTCATTTTCTTGCTTCCATAAAAACGATAATCATAACCCACAGCTGGAACACTCTCCAGACTGCCACACTCCTGATCTCTTCCAGATTGCATTGGTTACTTGGGTATCCATCGGCCAAATCGACGTTTATTCCGGAGTACCGTAAGGACTGGACGATCTGATCAATGGTTTAAACCTATACTCTCGCCTGCTGGCGTTACATGGGGCACCTTACACGGATTAACAAAACTTCATGAAAGTCTCACCGGATCGCAGAGGTGATTCCTGACACCAACCATCAACACAACCGCTCAACGTCTGTTCTCAAATAATCCAACCCAACAGTTCAATTCTTCCCGCGTTGCAGTACGTAACCAATGACCGGAACCCAGCCTTCGCAGCTGTCAACTTCGTCAAACCAGCCCTTTTTTATCTGCTTCCCTCAACATTCTACCTGCCACCACCTGCAACCAAGGTCTTTACAGAACAGAATACCAGCCATCTGCAGCCAACCAGAATTTGGTTAACAATTTTCTATCACATACAAAAAAAATTACACTCTTCCAACTCCTGCTTAGCCGAACCATTGACGTTTGTCTCCACTAATCCGTTTCATTTTCGACTTCTCTTTAAAAGTCCGTTATACGCCCATACACCATTCATGCTCTTCAAAAGTTCACTGAAGTCCCTGCGAAGCTTTTCGACTTCATTTGAATTTCCATATGACACTGTAACCACCTGCACAAAAGGTTCCTTTTATTATCACCTTTGACTCACTTGCCTTTATTTCACATGCTTCTTCCACAATTAGTTACCCAATGCTGGATCAGTGTCCAATATTCCGCTGGTATCTCTGACTGCACGTTGAAAGCCCCATGCTTGCTTTACTTCTAACAATGTTTTTTGGCATTTCTTCCTCCCGGATACTCGTTAGTGTCCGTCCAACTGTCGCTTATATCAGGAACCCCACGATTGCCCAGCTATCCACACCGCCCCCAGCGATTTCGAAACCGATTTGGAATTCCCGCCTCAACCATTACCACTTTTGTTCACTCAAACACTACATGACTTTACTGGTGTATTTCGGTTGCTGTGTGATTTATAAATTTGGTATTTGTGAATACCGCAGATTGACATGTACTGCTGTATACTCTGATCTTGCCTTGTGCATGTGTATTGACCAAGGTCAAGAAATATACTATACTATAATATACTATACTATACTATACTATATTGTGGTCCTTAGTGGATGGTAGACTTATGGCATCCTCTGTCCAGCCTTTTGACTGCACATAGCTATAGAATTCCTTCGGCTACTGCCTTGCATATTTGGCCAATCTGAGCTCTAATTCTCGCTTAGAAGTTACCAGAGAGCTCAGGGCCTCGTTTCAAAGTTTTGAGTAACTGATCCAGGCTAGCCGGTGGCCGGAAGCTTTGTACTGGTTCCAGCCAACCTTCTGTTTTCAGGTCGCATGCTCTTCCTGGGGGGCATTCGGGGGTCAGTTTATGACCTACCAGTAATCCTCGAGAGTAGCCCTCCCTATCGTGTCCCACGTCAGCCCCCTCGCCCTATCAGGAGGCCCGAGGAATGTCCACGATATAGACATTCCTAAACAGCTTCGGGTGTACTTGGGCTGCAGCGTGGATAGGGTGATTTTCACAAACACTCGGTCACTCTTTCCCAGTGGTATGCAGTAGGGCAATACGGATGCTTCACACAGGATATTCGCCGATGTTGGATCTGACAAGGATTAGAGGCATCCGGCCCTGTACCTGGTATTTTCCCCCAATTTACTGTTGTCACTCATTACCATACAGCTTTTCCAAGTAAGCTCCCCTACTCCGATCCACGTCCCGCCTGGCTTTCGATTCTCTTTTGTAAGGTTCTTCCTGATTTAGGGTCAGGAGCCTGCGGTTTGAGACCCTGCCTATCGACAACATCTGCCTTTGCAGATCCTTCACCTTGTTTTTCAACACCAGAAGAGCAGGGTCGTCGGCCCTAGCTAACCCATCCTTCGCTATATTACATTCACCCTTCTTTTTGGCCCGCCTTGCCCTTCTAGGCTTTTGTACATTCCACTGGTCGTCGTCGGTCTGCATCAACGGAGTTGAGGCAACCACCGCCTGGCAGGCTCTCGGAACTGGTCCACTCGCTTTGATGGCTGTCCTATCATGTGTGGCTACTACTTCCTCAAACGACTTCCTGCTACCTGATTGCGAAGTTTTGGGGCTCATGCCTGTGGTACTACCTGGTGGGCATTGGTCCTTCCCTTGGGCCTGCAGTTTGAAGGCTAGACTGGCCGCCTCCCTGCAAGTGGCGCAGACCCACTCAGTCCATGGGCTCTGTTTATAAAGGATTTACTTGTCCTTCTCTATTCCTGACCCCTTTGAGTGAGTCCACCTCTTGCACATTCCGCACCCTGCAAGGTTTACCAAACGTTTTACGCATTTCTGTGATAGACACGGGTCGGAAAAGCGTGGCATACCGACAATTATAGGGTGGAGGTGAAAGCGGCTTAAGCGCTCTTGAGTCAAAAATGAAAAAACTTTGACACTTTAAGGAGCAGCCCCTCAACAAAAAAGCACAAAAATCTCCAAGCTAGAAAAGACCGATTCACGAAAACACTGAATTTTCTCCGAAAAAGCACCTTAGATGCAATTCTGGCACTCACACACATCGCATATATGTTCATGAATGCCGCACCACCACTCAGCTTAAGGTACTGTCACCAGTGTGACACTGCGTGATGTTATGTGTATCTTGTTTTCGCTGCCACCCCAGCCCCCCCCCTGCTTCTTTTTATTCTCGTTTCAGCTTGGTGAATCCGACAGAAGATCAAAGATTTCCTCAAGAACCGGGACAATTGGGCTCAAAGCCTCGAACCCGTGTATTAAATCAAGACTTCAAGACCTCACTCATTACACCCACACGCGAACACTCACAAAAACACATGCTGTCGAGGCACAACGGCTCTCCCGATGACAGCACCTGTTATCCTTCTTCACGCCCGCCATCACTCAGCGGTTCTCGTGGACGATGCAGAGTAACCTCGCGTCGGTGTGGTCGCCGGATCAGGTGCGATCGTGAGTGGAAGGTTTACGACAAGGTACTAGGCACGCGTACTGACGGCAGGGTCTAGGTAGGCAAGGAGAATCAGCACCCTTTTGTCAAATCTTTGATCCTGCTAAGATTCCGGAGGATTTTGGTGGGCGGTATAACCACCGGTCGTGAAACCCCCCAAAACACTGCAGTTCCATGTTTTCCTTAACACCACTCGCTTATTTACACTATTGACTTGTTTTATGTACCGTATGTTTTCATAAACCAACTTTTGTTTGTTCGCGTCCAGCGCGCTGCTCTTTCATATCTTTATTCTGGACCTCCGTGACGCACGTTCTTCTCTCTCGCACGCCGCATTCGGTTCTCGTTTTTGGGTCCTTGTGATCGCACAATTAAGGTTTGTATCCGTTTCGTGTCATTGCTCATTCGGTAATCTATTACCGTAGAATTTCACGAGTAATCGCATTCTGACTTCGGGATCCCTTGAGAATTTGGCTACACATTGCTTAAATGTGTCTTACAGTCGGTAGTATTCTCTCTGTCGTAGTGATTCCCACACATCGCTTATAGCATTCCATCAGATGCCCCCTAGCCTACGACGTTCCAGGAAGAATAGATTGAGGGCTTTCAGTCTTTCCCGGTGCGGCTACACTTGTATCTCAGTTATCATTTCAGTACATCTCCTTTGAAAGGCTTCTGACACCATTTCTACTTCAGTAGGCTCGGTGCCCTTGTATGAACAAATTCTCCAAATGAAGCTCTACGGTCAGCTAGTATAAGGCTACAATTAGTCCGGCCTCTCCAGACAAAAAGTTTTTACTTAGTTGAAAAGCGCCCCGTTTACTCTGACTGCTTCTACCTCGGTTTTGACGAAGGACAGTACCTTGTCCGTAATTGGTTCTTGTATAGAATCCACATGATATCTACGACTGCTACTCAGACCATTCGATGTGTATTTGTACCTCCTGTCCAATTATGATTCCCTGTTCGATAATCTATCGCTTAAAAATGGTACCAAGCTGCATTAATTCATAGTGCTGTCGCCTTTAAATCGAGCTCTTGAGTGGTTTTTTGAATTAACCCAGGTTAATACACATCAATGAGAGTGCCAGAATTGCATCTAAGGTGCTTTTTCGGAGAAAATTCAGTGTTTTCGTGAATCGGTCTTTTCTAGCTTGGAGATTTTTGTGCTTTTTTGTTGAGGGGCTGCTCCTTAAAGTGTCAAAGTTTTTTCATTTTTGACTCAAGAGCGCTTAAGCCGCTTTCACCTCCACCCTATAATTGTCGGTATGCCACGCTTTTCCGACCCGTGTCTATCACAGAAATGCGTAAAACGTTTGGTAAACCTTGCAGGGTGCGGAATGTGCAAGAGGTGGACTCACTCAAAGGGGTCAGGAATAGAGAAGGACAAGTAAATCCTTTATAAACAGAGCCCATGGACTGAGTGGGTCTGCGCCACTTGCAGGGAGGCGGCCAGTCTAGCCTTCAAACTGCAGGCCCAAGGGAAGGACCAATGCCCACCAGGTAGTACCACAGGCATGAGCCCCAAAACTTCGCAATCAGGTAGCAGGAAGTCGTTTGAGGAAGTAGTAGCCACACATGATAGGACAGCCATCAAAGCGAGTGGACCAGTTCCGAGAGCCTGCCAGGCGGTGGTTGCCTCAACTCCGTTGATGCAGACCGACGACGACCAGTGGAATGTACAAAAGCCTAGAAGGGCAAGGCGGGCCAAAAAGAAGGGTGAATGTAATATAGCGAAGGATGGGTTAGCTAGGGCCGACGACCCTGCTCTTCTGGTGTTGAAAAACAAGGTGAAGGATCTGCAAAGGCAGATGTTGTCGATAGGCAGGGTCTCAAACCGCAGGCTCCTGACCCTAAATCAGGAAGAACCTTACAAAAGAGAATCGAAAGCCAGGCGGGACGTGGATCGGAGTAGGGGAGCTTACTTGGAAAAGCTGTATGGTAATGAGTGACAACAGTAAATTGGGGGAAAATACCAGGTACAGGGCCGGATGCCTCTAATCCTTGTCAGATCCAACATCGGCGAATATCCTGTGTGAAGCATCCGTATTGCCCTACTGCATACCACTGGGAAAGAGTGACCGAGTGTTTGTGAAAATCACCCTATCCACGCTGCAGCCCAAGTACACCCGAAGCTGGTTAGGAATTTTTCAAGGCTCGAGCGGCGTACGCTGGACTGAAGCACTTGTTGCGCCGACCTGATATTTCACTGAAGTTGAAAGGTCGTGTATACTGTGCCACTGTGCGTTCAGTTTTGTTGTATGGTTGCGAGACTTGGAGTCTGCGTGCTGAAGATATTCGTCGTCTTGAGGTTTTCGACCATCGATGTTTACGTAGTATCGCTAGGATTGGGTGGAATAGCCGAGTAAGCAACGATGAGGTGAGAAAGCGAGTCTTGGGTACTAATTCAGAGAACGTTTTGTCACAGCGTATCCAACTCAGTAGACTTCGTTGGTTGGGACACGTGTTACGTATGGCAAACACACGTCTACCGTACCGTGTCCTATTCTCCGTTCCTCCTAGGGAGTGGAAGAGACCACGTGGAGGTCAACAGATGACGTGGCAGCGAGGAATGAGAAAACGTACAGCAGACTTAGGAAAAGTAGGTGCTTCACGTCTTCGTGGTTGGGGTCCAAAAGATCCGTCTACCAGTTGGCTGGAGACACTGAAAGATATGGCAGCGAACCGCGAACAGTAACGATCGTGTTGTCACTTTCTATCGAATCAAAATGTCTGATCGGTGTACGTTTGTACAGTTAGATGGTGTATTCCGTGTGTTGGCTACTAGTGCATTCTTTCCTTTTCCCACCCATGTAGGTCCACTCCCTGTCCATCTTATATATTCAAACTTTCTAATTCTTTGTGCAACATGGTGAGACAGGCAGTGGTCAGTGGGGCTTGCCCTACTGTTTACCGCTGTACGATGATGATGATGATGAGGTTATGGTTGCCGGTTATACCTGATAGTGCAGTGGGCCTTCGTGGCTATGGGGTACATACCCCTTCCACTGCACTCATGTACAAGCATGCAATGAAAAAAATGAAGAGCCTGTTCAGTGGGCTTGGCCATGTAGGGCGTATTAGACTTCCTGGGTGGGGTCCAAGAGACCCTCTCAACCGATGGCACATACGTTGGGGGATATGGCTAGATGCCGCGATCAGTGGGGCTCTTGCATTCACAAGCTTTCTTCATCGACTTAATTCTACTAATGTAGTTCTCTTACTCCTTTCATACGCTTTTCTCCTTCATTATTTCCTTTTGAGATTGCTTCTAGAAGATAGCAGCCAAAGCCACCACACCCAGTGCCTGGTTAATGGTTGTCTGAACGGAACAGAACAGAACCTTAATTTATGCTACGACCTGCGTTGCGCTGTTGGAACCTATTATGTTCGATCTGATAGGTTCTCCCTTCGCTTAAAGAGGCTCCATAGAGCTAAATGAAGAGCATACAAGTCTGGCTGGCATCACGCCGTAAAAGTCTACATACGTTCATCAAGACTGAAGTATGACATCTGTTTAGTCTGTAAATAGACAGTGCCAGGTATCAAGAGCTGTCGTGAGATGTGGAAAACCCTGGAACAGTTGTACTGTGCCAAGCCCGAGCTGAACCTGAACGTCGATGACCTGAATCACCGATTCACCGTAAATTGTGGTGCATTCTCACTTCCTCCTCCATATCTTGTCTGGTAAGAACCCAAACCCGTTGTACCTGACTGTCTCTAGAATTCTTCAGCAAGTGAAGTGCCGTGAGTCTGATGGTCCTAACTTGCTATCTTCAGCGTTACTAAAAGCCTGCTCTTTCGAATTCGCACCCACTTTGACTGATCTGTGTGATTTTCGTATTAATCCTGGAATGGTTGTCGATTGTTATAGATCTGTGCGCATTACACCTGTACCCAAGAAAGGATCTAAATTATCTTCTACTGGTCTCCACATCTACCCTTTCTGAAAGTATTTCAGAATGTACTCTATCGCACAGTTCACCAAGTTCACTCTCCTGACCCGACACAAGTTGCCTAAGTGTTTAGTTTAGTTTATTCAACCATTAACCTCGCACTTCTGTGCTCTGGTTTTGGTTGCTATTTTCCAGCATTGTTGAGCCAAGGGCACAAAAAATAGGAGCATAAAGTAAGATAGATCCCAAAAAATCGAACTAATAAGCGGAGATTATGAAGCACATTCCAAACGGAGCTACAGTTCATTTCGGTCTGTCTAGTGCGCATTGTGCATTCGAACCAGCAGACAAGGTTGTCAGCGTAATCTAGGTCACAATTGTTCACTATTTGCCAGTTCGACGCTCACATCCTGAAGATCTTGCAAGGCACTCTCCATTATTTCGTCCATGACGAAGGTACACAGGAATGAAAAAATGGGACATCCTTGTCGACTGCTGTTGGTCGTTTCTAATGGACTGTATAAACCCTAATTCGGCCAGAAGTATGCGAGTAAAATGATTCCAGTAGATTCACGAACCTCTATGGCATACCTTTTCGGTGAAGAGCACTGAATAGCGCTGTTCGATCAACTGCATCGAAGACGCCTTACAAGTCGAGGGAAACCCCAATTGTTGGTCGACGGTGTGTGTGACGCTTTTCAAGTAATTGTTGATGAGTAAAAATCTGGTCGATGGATCAACCTAAGCGGAAGCCGGCCTGTTGTTCGTGGGCGTTCCTCTCGCGAGCTGGTGTAAGATAGCGCAGGAAAATCGAGGCTAATACCTTGATGACTATCGGAATAAGACTGATCGCGCGGTGATTACCACAATCATTGCGTATTCCCTTCCTTCAGACGGATACAATCACGCCCCTTCCAATCTCAACCCTGCTGGTGCTGTGTTTTTGCCATACTCGGGTAATGCTACGGAAAAATCGATACTGGCACACCGACAGCCTTCCCCAGTCTTGGTCTGTCTGTGAAGTTTCTGATTCTTACAAAACAACGGACTTAACACGTCACCCTTAGCATACAGTCAAACGTCATGCCGACGCCACAGATGACTGAAGTTGGCAAAAACCTTATGTATACTCAAGGACACTTCGTTCGATATCTGCCCACCTGGCGAAATGCAACTGCGCAGGAAAAATAATTTATCCACCTCAGCTGGAGCCCCACCTCCCTAAACACGGTTTGGTGGTGAGCCAACGGAGTCCTGAGGCAGCATCTCACACTCTGAATGTGAAAAAGAATCCCAAACATTGCTACACTGTTGTTCAGGCTATCTAAGAATGTTTACAACCTACACGGATCTTCACTCAGAAGAACCATATCGTCCTCATATTCCAAGGCAGACAGTGTACTGTCTGGGCAGAAAATCGTGCCACTATTCCCACATGAAGATAGGACTATCTCAAGAACCAATGCCATGAAAAAAATGAAGAGGGAGCGCGAAAGAGGGCAACCCTGACGAACACCACTTTCCGCGGTGAACCCGGGTGAAAGATCGCCGTAAGCAGGAACTCGAACTCTGCTGTTCGCATAAAAGTGTTGGGAAAGAAAATCAAACTTCTCTGTCACACCTTTCAATAAGAAGCCGCACCATAGAACTGCGCGACCGACTGAATCGAATGTCCTTTTCAGATCAAAAGAGACAGAGATTGTAAACCTACGGAAGATGTGTCTGTGCTCTAAGGTTTGTCTACTTGATTTTCACGTGTACACATCTCGATAGCGCTGGATAATCGATGGAGAATAAGACAGGTGAGCAGCTTAGACGCGGTACTTACCAAGCTAATTCCTCTGTGGTTTTCACTGGAGGATCTGTAACCTTTCTTGTAAATCATTGCCATCCCCGATTTACACCATTCCTTGGGAAAATGCTCGCTATGCCAAATAATACGGAGGAGTTTTGTTAACTCCGAAACCAAAGCTTCACCTCCATCCGGTCCAGCGGCTTTGTACCTTTTCACGTAACCTATCTCCTGCATAATCTCCATTTCTGTTGGAGGAGCGATATCTACCTGCACTGTTTCTCTAGCAGGTGTTTTTGAGAGATCCACTATAGAAGTGGGCCAACTAAATTGTTCCTTAAAGTGCTCCGCCTAACGATCCATACGACGTCCCTGAGACTGAATCAGTGGGCCGTCGGAGTCCTTGATTAGCTCATTTACACCGGGTTTCCGTGGGCCGGTACCTGTGTAGTGGCATTCAACCTTGGTTATTTGTTTAACACACATCAGTTTTTATCTGAACTCGCGCCACCAAACGCGCGTAACAAGGAAACAGCTTGGAAACGGGCGGATGCCAGATCATTGATAAACAACAAGAATAACATCGGGATCAGGACTGACCCCTGAGGTACACTACTGATGACTTCACCAAACTGGAGCACCTGACCCCTACTTCCACGTTAAAAGTCCCGTGGGAAAGGAAGCCCGCCAACCACCTGCATACTGGCCCACATATACCGAATATCTCCATCTTGCACGGCAGAAGATGATGACTGACGGAGACAGAGGCTTTCCTAAAGTCAAGGTGACATACATCGACTTGCTTACCCCCATCCCGTCGTCCAGTTACTTCATCTAGGATGCGTAAAAGGTTGGCCAGAAAAGATCTGTTTTTTGGAACTCCATGTTGGGCCGGGCTCGGTATGGAATGCTCCAGCAAATGCTGACACACATGGGCACTGGTGATTTCGTCAAGGACTTTACATGGGATGCTAGTTGGGCTTAACGGCCCGTTGTTATACACAGCCGATTTGGGCCCACTCTTATTTATCGCCACGAAGGCCGCGATTTTCCTGTCGTGAAGCAGCTTACTCTGGTCCAACGCGGACCTGTACAGTTTGCATACTGGTGGAGTTATCGACTATCTATCCTAAGTACGCTACCAAAATATCCTCTCAGGGCATCTGCTTTGCCCTGGTCATCAGTGCCACGTGTAGCAAAGTAGACTTCCAATACTACCCCGTCCACTCATACCCCGGTTACTACGAAAAATAGGCTTCTTCAAACTCCCGTGGCCTTAAAACAATGTTCGGTTGACCTCTGTGACTTTGTAGGCTTGGCGACGGAAAAAACAGCTGTTCTAGACCGAAGTGTTTCAAGTATAAAGTCTCAGCTTCTGAATTTGGAAGATATGATATCTGAACTCGCCCCCTTACTGTGCATCACTGAGCGCATCGAAAGTTCCACCTTACAAGACCTGACAGCTGCGGGCCGCTTTATCGACTCTGTTGCATCCAAAGTTCTCACAAGAGTGAGGAACTCTCGTAATGCAGTCGTGTTTAATGTCCCAGAGAGAATACCTTTGGAACATGTCAAGCACACACTGTTGAATGCATGTGGTATGGCCCACCTTCCTTGTCAAATAACAAGGCTGCGTTAGCGCGTTCAGCGCTTCAACTGTCCAATCCTTATGCGATTTGCGGATGATCTATCGGCCAAAGAATTCATAAAATGCGTTACACTATAGCTTCTAATTCTCCTTATAAAAACATAAAAATAGCCAAAGATAAAACCCCACTTCAAAGGGAAATTACCAGATTTCCTTCGACTTTCCCCACTAGAATGACGCCTGATAGTTCTGAGCCTTCGACACAGACGGCTGGTCGCTCCACAGCTCTTTCTCAAGTCCCCACTGCTTTATCTTCACACGCTCCTCCTGCCTCTTCACAACCGCCCACTGCCTCCTCATCTGCTCCCGTACTGAACTCTTTAAAATCTAATCCCATTACTGTTGATCTAGACATTTCCGCTTCTCCCCTTTTACTGCCACCCAGTAAGAGACGCCAATTATTGCCTCGCTCTCTCACCTCATCGCCTGTTGGATACACCCCGAACTCTAACTCGCCATCTGTTCCCTCCGGTGATAAACTACTCGAACAGTCTTCCCATTCTTCTCACAAGCCCCTCCCTCATTCAACTGTCTCCTCTTAAGTCAACTCTCCTTAACTCACCGAATAAGGTTTCGACCTTAGAAAATACCCCTTGCTTCAATGCATCAGTGATCCCTATAAATTCACAGTGCTCACTGCCTGTCAATGCCAAAATACGGCCCCCACACGCCGTCCAATCTGCCTCGCGTCGTACTTCTTACCTAACAACTATCTCCACTGCTCCTGCTTCTAACTGATCCATATTTGGTGTCCCACCCAACTTGAGTTACCCCTCCCACAAAGTGCAGCTTAATCTACCACCCTACACCCCTATTCCTCACACATTTTCAACCCTGCCCTCTGCACCCCCCTTCAGCCAATACTCGATTCCGACTGGCCGGCATTTCTCGACTGCCCCTAATCACCCCTGTCTGATATCGACCCGCCAAACCCCACAGGTTTTTCCCTTTGCTCCGATGTTTCCCCCTCCGTTGATGCTCAGTCTCTCTACCACTCAGCAGTCCCTCTCACTGCAACATTTAATCCAGCGTGGCTGGAAGCCACCCCATCTGAACCTCCACTAGCCTCAACATCAACATATTCCCCTTTGACCCTGATCTCACCTCCTTCCAATCGCGATAGCCTGCCTCCTTCCAAATTACACCACCCCCCTGATGGGCCTATACAACCTCCCACAAATGGTATATCTCTAGCCTTATTCAACTCGCGTTCTATTCTTGACAAACTCCCGCACCTATAAAACTTATCCTGACAAATAATTGCCACATTATCCCAATAACGGAATCTTGGCTTTCTGAGAGCACTTCCAATGATCAAGTATCTTTGGTAGGGTGCAGTCTTCTAAAGACCGACAGCCCGAACCGGCGTGGTGGTGGGTGCCTAGCCTACGTCAAGAAAGTCTACACCACGACCCCTCTTTTACATACGGCACTCGATTCTATTCCCGATTCTCTCTGGTTCACTATGAACCTCCAAACCACTGTTCTTCACATTAGCTGCGTGTATCGATCACCAAATTCCTTTAGTTCCTTGTTTTCACTTCTCATTATGTCTTTCGAATACCTCTCTTTGCTTCCTTCCGGAACCAAGCTTATTGCGGGTGACTTTAATCTCCCTCACATCTGTTGGCCCACTCACTCGGCTCCTCCAATCTTATGGACTTGATCACTAGCAGTCATCTTGGCGGCTGGACACAGCATGTTGTCGAACCTACCAGAAATGGGAACATACTAGACCTGGTATTTCTCACAACATGCCTCTCATCGACGTGACCGTAACACGAAATTTCCCCGGTAGTGACCATAAAATGGTTATCTGCCATCTGACCCTTAGTGGCCCACCTAATCCCGCACACCCCTCCAACAATACATTCCCATGCAGAAATTGGGCCTTGCTAGTCACGCTTCTTCGGAAGACAGACTGGGGTGATTATTTCCTCACCCAGGACCCCCAGCATGCTGCGGATATTTTCTACTCCTTCTTTTACGATCGTCTGGAAAAATTGTCCAATACTGCCAAGGCTGGACCTGAAAAGAGGTCGCTTGTCTCGCAACTCCATAAGAAGTACCATAAACTTCTCAAACAACTACATAATTCCAACGACTTTTCACTTTTTATTCGTCTAAACTGCCTCTCCACACTTATTCAACGACAAGATAATACGCAACTTCGTGACCAAGAAACCAAGGCACTGAGTTATCCCAACAAGTCGCAACTTCTTTCTATGTTGCATAAGTCTAGAAGCTCTGATGTTAAGGCCGACTTCCAACTTCTGATTCTGGATAATAACTCATCTATCACCTCCCCACCTTGCATAGCCGAAGCCTTCAATGCATTCTTCGCTTCAGCCATGGCTCCAGCTACTGCCATTGCCCCGCCCCCATCTTCACCACTTACCGACTCTGTCCTTTCTACGATACCCTTCGATGCCAGGAGTATTTCTAAGCTACTATCCAATAGCAAACCCTCCCCTCGATTAGGCCCCGATGGCTTACCACCAATTGCACTCGTCATTGGTGGACCGGATCTCTCCCTGTTGTTGCTTGACCTTTTCACTCTTTCACTTAATGGTAGCACCGTACCTGCTAACTGAAAGCGCTCGGTAATCGTTCCCATTCATAAAAAAAGACCTTTACATGAGGTATCCAATCATCGCCCCATAAAACATACCCCCATCTTATCCAGAATAATGGAAAAAATAGTTAAAGATAATATTATTAGCTGTTTATTAGGCCTCAGTCTTGTTAATCACAACCAGCATGGATTCCTCCGTTCACGGTCCTGCATGACTTGTCAGTATGATTTTCTGAAGCTCGTCACCGACTCTGCTGAAAGTGGGAAACCCTTTGCTGTTCTGTATCTTGACTTATCCAATGCATTTGATCGTGTACCTCATCCCCACCTTTTAACAAAGCTACGGTCATTTGGGATTGTCGATCCACTTCTTTCTTGATTCTCGTCTTACTTATCTCATCGTTCACAGGTTGTCTTAATTAACGGGCACATCTCTAATCCTAAGCCTGTTACTAGCGGTGTTATTCATGGCAGTGTTTTGGGCCCCCTGATTTTCCTCCTATATATGGATAATATGTTTCCGACAATACTTAATGGCACATCGTTTTTGTTCGCGGACGACATTAAGGTAGTCTACACTTTTTCGCCTGGCAACCTCAGTACTACTATCCCTAAAATCTCTGCTGATTTAGCCGCTCTTGATGAATGGTGCTCAACCTGGGCGATGAAATTCTCCGCCGACAAGTGTATTTTACTTACTTACAAATGCCAGGTTCCTCCTGATTCTTTATGCATTGGCGGTTCACCCATCGACAGCCAGCCTTTAGTGAGAGACCTTGGCTTAAGTTATTCTTGCTCTTTCAACTTCTCGGAACATGCCGTCTTCCAAACGGCGAAGGCTAAAAAGTGTCTTGGTCTTCTGTTCAGATCCTTCAGCTTAGGGAGAGCATTCTCTGCATGTACAAAGTACATGCCAGGCCCATTCTCGAATATTGTCTCCTAATCTTCACTAGTATGAGAAAGTCCGACAGGATTATTATCGAATGTATTCAAGGAAGATTCACAAAACAGCTTATCGGTTGGTCGTCCAAATTAAACTACAAGGAACGGTGCTTATCTCTCAAAATTGAACCACTGTGGCTTCGTCGCATCAAGCTAAATTTGATATTTCTGTATCAGCTACTGACTGAGCAATCTTATTCCTCCAACCAGTTGTGCTTCTTCCCGGATACTGGATATTCACTCCGTAATAGACAGTACACTATTACCACACCCTCTGCGAGGACTGTTCTACGCTCTAAGTTCTTTCTCTTTGCGTACTCCAGAATGTAGAATAAACTTCCTTTGCACATCAGATCTTCTCGGTCAAAGTATGCATTCGTGCATGCTATTGATAAATTCCTTTCTGTCTCAACTGTTTTGCGCTTATTCAACGTTCACATAACCGAAATTCAAGCTTACAAGAAAGGCCTTGACTTTTAAGCCATTGCTCTGTTTTCTCTCTTCACCTTACCTTCCGAAATGACCTCACCGCTTTTAAAATTCTGATTGCTTCGTTTGACCGCTTCTCCTAGCCTTCGCCATCGACATATGTAAGCATGTCTGCGTCCACTAACTGTTTTCCCATACCAACTTATAGGATCCTGCCAACTCAACTTTTAAATGAATTCTTCCAGATGCGCTCGCATTTATAGAGACCACCGTATTACTCCCCACAGGTTGTCAATATGTCTCACCCGCTCCATGATTTATTAACTTTATTTGGTTATATCGCGTCTGCGGCCCTGAAACCAACCTCAACAACGCTATAAAAACTGCTTCAGTATCCAACCCCTGGTCGGCCTATATATATATATATATATATATATATATATATATATATATATAATTTGTATATATACAAATACATATATATATATGTACGTGTATATATACTCACTACTGTCCTACAATTATTAACACAAGCATGGTGAGTAACTCAACGCTCCTCGATATATCTTAGCTTTTCCGCATCAGGTCCCACCACATATACTTCCCTCACCACCTCTGCGATCTCGAACTGGAAAATCCAGTCTGATTCATCTCACTTAGCGTGACTCACTAACTGAACTCAACAGCCAGTTAGGACGTTACCATTTCTGCTCCCACCCTATCCCCCAGATAACGTTCTTCTTTAATTTCATGCAGAACTTGGTCTTTACTCCTGCTCAATGACCACTCCAAGCGAAATACTAACTTTCCCATTGAAACTTTTAGCCACACTTAGGCGTTTCCCTTTTAGTCTCACGTTTCATGGCCTCAATGTGCCCTAAAGTTCCGCTGCACCGATTAGCCCGTGCTTAACTTTTGTTCTTCTTTCCGTCAACCGTTGATCCTCAGCTTCGTCTCTCTATCTCACTTTCCTTGCCACAGTCGTTTGCGTCCGACCGCTTTCGCATGACCCGTCCGATGATCGCACCCACGTATACAGCAATATATATTTATATACATCTATATATATATATGTACATATATATATATGTACATATATATATGTATATATATATTTATATATATATATATATATGTATGTATATATATATATATATGTACATATATATATATATGTATATATTTATATATAAACCTTGGATATGCTCCACTCACTTTTGTCCCCCTTCCTAATTAGATTGTGCCGGTTTACAACATAATTTGCATATATATAAATACAACCGTCCCGTACTTTAGCGTTGGGTGCTCGCGCTCACTTAATTCCTGGCTCAGGCTAGAGCTCAGCCGTCCCATCCTGCTTTTTTTGAGTCTTCCTCGTACACTGAAGCCTTGCCACACGGATTACCATTCCTAAGTAACTAGGCTTTACGTCTCTGTGCATATGCTCATGGTAAGTTAAGACCCCATTCCAACCGGAATCCGTATGCCTCTGATTTCTCTTGACCCTGCGGAGTACCAGCACGTCTGCTCCCACATGAAAAATCCTCTCCTTAACACCCAGTGTTTTTCTCCCTTTTTACTGTTTGCCGTCCTCGACCACAGCTTGTGAACTGACCAGACTGTTATCTTCCTATTTTCTCATTCTTCTTCCAGACCATACCCTTTACTATTGTTTTATTCCTGGTTTCCAAATGGACACCCTCTCCTCATCCACCGCCTACCTGATATCGCCCTAAATTTCTCCTATCACCCAACTACACTAGAAGGCTACCAGTCTCCGTCTAGGGATCCCTAATAGGCCGGTTCACTAGCCAAACGATAACTAATTGTTCAAATAACAAAATGTTCATTTTCTTGCTTCCATAAAAACGATAATCATAACCCACAGCTGGAACACTCTCCAGACTGCCACACTCCTGATCTCTTCCAGATTGCATTGGTTACTTGGGTATCCATCGGCCAAATCGACGTTTATTCCGGAGTACCGTAAGGACTGGACGATCTGATCAATGGTTTAAACCTATACTCTCGCCTGCTGGCGTTACATGGGGCACCTTACACGGATTAACAAAACTTCATGAAAGTCTCACCGGATCGCAGAGGTGATTCCTGACACCAACCATCAACACAACCGCTCAACGTCTGTTCTCAAATAATCCAACCCAACAGTTCAATTCTTCCCGCGTTGCAGTACGTAACCAATGACCGGAACCCAGCCTTCGCAGCTGTCAACTTCGTCAAACCAGCCCTTTTTTATCTGCTTCCCTCAACATTCTACCTGCCACCACCTGCAACCAAGGTCTTTACAGAACAGAATACCAGCCATCTGCAGCCAACCAGAATTTGGTTAACAATTTTCTATCACATACAAAAAAAATTACACTCTTCCAACTCCTGCTTAGCCGAACCATTGACGTTTGTCTCCACTAATCCGTTTCATTTTCGACTTCTCTTTAAAAGTCCGTTATACGCCCATACACCATTCATGCTCTTCAAAAGTTCACTGAAGTCCCTGCGAAGCTTTTCGACTTCATTTGAATTTCCATATGACACTGTAACCACCTGCACAAAAGGTTCCTTTTATTATCACCTTTGACTCACTTGCCTTTATTTCACATGCTTCTTCCACAATTAGTTACCCAATGCTGGATCAGTGTCCAATATTCCGCTGGTATCTCTGACTGCACGTTGAAAGCCCCATGCTTGCTTTACTTCTAACAATGTTTTTTGGCATTTCTTCCTCCCGGATACTCGTTAGTGTCCGTCCAACTGTCGCTTATATCAGGAACCCCACGATTGCCCAGCTATCCACACCGCCCCCAGCGATTTCGAAACCGATTTGGAATTCCCGCCTCAACCATTACCACTTTTGTTCACTCAAACACTACATGACTTTACTGGTGTATTTCGGTTGCTGTGTGATTTATAAATTTGGTATTTGTGAATACCGCAGATTGACATGTACTGCTGTATACTCTGATCTTGCCTTGTGCATGTGTATTGACCAAGGTCAAGAAATATACTATACTATAATATACTATACTATACTATATTGTGGTCCTTAGTGGATGGTAGACTGTTACTAGCGGTGTTATTCATGGCAGTGTTTTGGGCCCCCTGATTTTCCTCCTAGTAACAGGCTTAGGATTAGAGGTGTGCCCGTTAATTAAGACAACCTGTGAACGATGAGATAAGTAAGACGAGAATCAAGAAAGAAGTGGATCGACAATCCCAAATGACCGTAGCTTTGTTAAAAGGTGGGGATGAGGTACACGATCAAATGCATTGGATAAGTCAAGATACAGAACAGCAAAGGGTTCCCCACTTTCAGCAGAGTCGGTGACGAGATTCAGAAAATCATACTGACAAGTCATGCAGGACCGTGAACGGAGGAATCCATGCTGGTTGTGATGAACAAGACTGAGGCCTAATAAATAGCTAATAATATTATCTTTAACTATTTTTTCCATTATTCTGGATAAGATGGGGGTATGTTATATGGGGCGATGATTGGATACCTCATGTAAAGGTCTTTTTTTATGAATGGGAACGATTACCGAGCGCTTTCAGTTAGCAGGTACGGTGCTACCATTAAGTGAAAGAGTGAAAAGGTCAAGCAACAACAGGGAGAGATCCGGTCCACCAATGACGAGTGCAATTGGTGGTAAGCCATCGGGGCCTAATCGAGGGGAGGGTTTGCTATTGGATAGTAGCTTAGAAATACTCCTGGCATCGAAGGGTATCGTAGAAAGGACAGAGTCGGTAAGTGGTGAAGATGGGGGCGGGGCAATGGCAGTAGCTGGAGCCATGGCTGAAGCGAAGAATGCATTGAAGGCTTCGGCTATGCAAGGTGGGGAGGTGATAGATGAGTTATTATCCAGAATCAGAAGTTGGAAGTCGGCCTTAACATCAGAGCTTCTAGACTTATGCAACATAGAAAGAAGTTGCGACTTGTTGGGATAACTCAGTGCCTTGGTTTCTTGGTCACGAAGTTGCGTATTATCTTGTCGTTGAATAAGTGTGGAGAGGCAGTTTAGACGAATAAAAAGTGAAAAGTCGTTGGAATTATGTAGTTGTTTGAGAAGTTTATGGTACTTCTTATGGAGTTGCGAGACAAGCGACCTCTTTTCAGGTCCAGCCTTGGCAGTATTGGACAATTTTTCCAGACGATCGTAAAAGAAGGAGTAGAAAATATCCGCAGCATGCTGGGGGTCCTGGGTGAGGAAATAATCACCCCAGTCTGTCTTCCGAAGAAGCGTGACTAGCAAGGCCCAATTTCTGCATGGGAATGTATTGTTGGAGGGGTGTGCGGGATTAGGTGGGCCACTAAGGGTCAGATGGCAGATAACCATTTTATGGTCACTACCGGGGAAATTTCGTGTTACGGTCACGTCGATGAGAGGCATGTTGTGAGAAATACCAGATCTAGTATGTTCCCATTTCTGGTAGGTTCGACAACATGCTGTGTCCAGCCGCCAAGATGAATGCTAGTGATCAAGTCCATAAGATTGGAGGAGCCGAGTGAGTGGGCCAACAGATGTGAGGGAGATTAAAGTCACCCGCAATAAGCTTGGTTCCGGAAGGAAGCAAAGAGAGGTATTCGAAAGACATAATGAGAAGTGAAAACAAGGAACTAAAGGAATTTGGTGATCGATACACGCAGCTAATGTGAAGAACAGTGGTTTGGAGGTTCATAGTGAACCAGAGAGAATCGGGAATAGAATCGAGTGCCGTATGTAAAAGAGGGGTCGTGGTGTAGACTTTCTTGACGTAGGCTAGGCACCCACCACCACGCCGGTTCGGGCTGTCGGTCTTTAGAAGACTGCACCCTACCAAAGATACTTGATCATTGGAAGTGCTCTCAGAAAGCCAAGATTCCGTTATTGGGATAATGTGGCAATTATTTGTCAGGATAAGTTTTATAGGTGCGGGAGTTTGTCAAGAATAGAACGCGAGTTGAATAAGGCTAGAGATATACCATTTGTGGGAGGTTGTATAGGCCCATCAGGGGGGTGGTGTAATTTGGAAGGAGGCAGGCTATCGCGATTGGAAGGAGGTGAGATCAGGGTCAAAGGGGAATATGTTGATGTTGAGGCTAGTGGAGGTTCAGATGGGGTGGCTTCCAGCCACGCTGGATTAAATGTTGCAGTGAGAGGGACTGCTGAGTGGTAGAGAGACTGAGCATCAACGGAGGGGGAAACATCGGAGCAAAGGGAAAAACCTGTGGGGTTTGGCGGGTCGATATCAGACAGGGGTGATTAGGGGCAGTCGAGAAATGCCGGCCAGTCGGAATCGAGTATTGGCTGAAGGGGGGTGCAGAGGGCAGGGTTGAAAATGTGTGAGGAATAGGGGTGTAGGGTGGTAGATTAAGCTGCACTTTGTGGGAGGGGTAACTCAAGTTGGGTGGGACACCAAATATGGATCAGTTAGAAGCAGGAGCAGTGGAGATAGTTGTTAGGTAAGAAGTACGACGCGAGGCAGATTGGACGGCGTGTGGGGGCCGTATTTTGGCATTGACAGGCAGTGAGCACTGTGAATTTATAGGGATCACTGATGCATTGAAGCAAGGGGTATTTTCTAAGGTCGAAACCTTATTCGGTGAGTTAAGGAGAGTTGACTTAAGAGGAGACAGTTGAATGAGGGAGGGGCTTGTGAGAAGAATGGGAAGACTGTTCGAGTAGTTTATCACCGGAGGGAACAGATGGCGAGTTAGAGTTCGGGGTGTATCCAACAGGCGATGAGGTGAGAGAGCGAGGCAATAATTGGCGTCTCTTACTGGGTGGCAGTAAAAGGGGAGAAGCGGAAATGTCTAGATCAACAGTAATGGGATTAGATTTTAAAGAGTTCAGTACGGGAGCAGATGAGGAGGCAGTGGGCGGTTGTGAAGAGGCAGGAGGAGCGTGTGAAGATAAAGCAGTGGGGACTTGAGAAAGAGCTGTGGAGCGACCAGCCGTCTGTGTCGAAGGCTCAGAACTATCAGGCGTCATTCTAGTGGGGAACGTCGAAGGAAATCTGGTAATTTCCCTTTGAAGTGGGGTTTTATCTTTGGCTATTTTTATGTTTTTATAAGGAGAATTAGAAGCTATAGTGTAACGCATTTTATGAATTCTTTGGCCGATAGATCATCCGCAAATCGCATAAGGATTGGACAGTTGAAGCGCTGAACGCGCTAACGCAGCCTTGTTATTTGACAAGGAAGGTGGGCCATACCACATGCATTCAACAGTGTGTGCTTGACATGTTCCAAAGGTATTCTCTCTGGGACATTAAACACGACTGCATTACGAGAGTTCCTCACTCTTGTGAGAACTTTGGATGCAACAGAGTCGATAAAGCGGCCCGCAGCTGTCAGGTCTTGTAAGGTGGAACTTTCGATGCGCTCAGTGATGCACAGTAAGGGGGCGAGTTCAGATATCATATCTTCCAAATTCAGAAGCTGAGACTTTATACTTGAAACACTTCGATCTAGAACAGCTGTTTTTTCCGTCGCCAAGCCTACAAAGTCACAGAGGTCAACCGAACATTGTTTTAAGGCCACGGGAGTTTGAAGAAGCCTATTTTTCGTAGTAACCGGGGTATGAGTGGACGGGGTAGTATTGGAAGTCTACTTTGCTACACGTGGCACTGATGACCAGGGCAAAGCAGATGCCCTGAGAGGATATTTTGGTAGCGTACTTAGGATAGATAGTCGATAACTCCACCAGTATGCAAACTGTACAGGTCCGCGTTGGACCAGAGTAAGCTGCTTCACGACAGGAAAATCGCGGCCTTCGTGGCGATAAATAAGAGTGGGCCCAAATCGGCTGTGTATAACAACGGGCCGTTAAGCCCAACTAGCATCCCATGTAAAGTCCTTGACGAAATCACCAGTGCCCATGTGTGTCAGCATTTGCTGGAGCATTCCATACCGAGCCCGGCCCAACATGGAGTTCCAAAAAACAGATCTTTTCTGGCCAACCTTTTACGCATCCTAGATGAAGTAACTGGACGACGGGATGGGGGTAAGCAAGTCGATGTATGTCACCTTGACTTTAGGAAAGCCTCTGTCTCCGTCAGTCATCATCTTCTGCCGTGCAAGATGGAGATATTCGGTATATGTGGGCCAGTATGCAGGTGGTTGGCGGGCTTCCTTTCCCACGGGACTTTTAACGTGGAAGTAGGGGTCAGGTGCTCCAGTTTGGTGAAGTCATCAGTAGTGTACCTCAGGGGTCAGTCCTGATCCCGATGTTATTCTTGTTGTTTATCAATGATCTGGCATCCGCCCGTTTCCAAGCTGTTTCCTTGTTACGCGCGTTTGGTGGCGCGAGTTCAGATAAAAACTGATGTGTGTTAAACAAATAACCAAGGTTGAATGCCACTACACAGGTACCGGCCCACGGAAACCCGGTGTAAATGAGCTAATCAAGGACTCCGACGGCCCACTGATTCAGTCTCAGGGACGTCGTATGGATCGTTAGGCGGAGCACTTTAAGGAACAATTTAGTTGGCCCACTTCTATAGTGGATCTCTCAAAAACACCTGCTAGAGAAACAGTGCAGGTAGATATCGCTCCTCCAACAGAAATGGAGATTATGCAGGAGATAGGTTACGTGAAAAGGTACAAAGCCGCTGGACCGGATGGAGGTGAAGCTTTGGTTTCGGAGTTAACAAAACTCCTCCGTATTATTTGGCATAGCGAGCATTTTCCCAAGGAATGGTGTAAATCGGGGATGGCAATGATTTACAAGAAAGGTTACAGATCCTCCAGTGAAAACCACAGAGGAATTAGCTTGGTAAGTACCGCGTCTAAGCTGCTCACCTGTCTTATTCTCCATCGATTATCCAGCGCTATCGAGATGTGTACACGTGAAAATCAAGTAGACAAACCTTAGAGCACAGACACATCTTCCGTAGGTTTACAATCTCTGTCTCTTTTGATCTGAAAAGGACATTCGATTCAGTCGGTCGCGCAGTTCTATGGTGCGGCTTCTTATTGAAAGGTGTGACAGAGAAGTTTGATTTTCTTTCCCAACACTTTTATGCGAACAGCAGAGTTCGAGTTCCTGCTTACGGCGATCTTTCACCCGGGTTCACCGCGGAAAGTGGTGTTCGTCAGGGTTGCCCTCTTTCGCGCTCCCTCTTCATTTTTTTTTCATGGCATTGGTTCTTGAGATAGTCCTATCTTCATGTGGGAATAGTGGCACGATTTTCTGCCCAGACAGTACACTGTCTGCCTTGGAATATGAGGACGATATGGTTCTTCTGAGTGAAGATCCGTGTAGGTTGTAAACATTCTTAGATAGCCTGAACAACAGTGTAGCAATGTTTGGGATTCCTTTTCACATTCAGAGTGTGAGATGCTGCCTCAGGACTCCGTTGGCTCACCACCAAACCGTGTTTAGGGAGGTGGGGCTCCAGCTGAGGTGGATAAATTATTTTTCCTGCGCAGTTGCATTTCGCCAGGTGGGCAGATATCGAACGAAGTGTCCTTGAGTATACATAAGGTTTTTGCCAACTTCAGTCATCTGTGGCGTCGGCATGACGTTTGACTGTATGCTAAGGGTGACGTGTTAAGTCCGTTGTTTTGTAAGAATCAGAAACTTCACAGACAGACCAAGACTGGGGAAGGCTGTCGGTGTGCCAGTATCGATTTTTCCGTAGCATTACCCGAGTATGGCAAAAACACAGCACCAGCAGGGTTGAGATTGGAAGGGGCGTGATTGTATCCGTCTGAAGGAAGGGAATACGCAATGATTGTGGTAATCACCGCGCGATCAGTCTTATTCCGATAGTCATCAAGGTATTAGCCTCGATTTTCCTGCGCTATCTTACACCAGCTCGCGAGAGGAACGCCCACGAACAACAGGCCGGCTTCCGCTTAGGTTGATCCATCGACCAGATTTTTACTCATCAACAATTACTTGAAAAGCGTCACACACACCGTCGACCAACAATTAGGGTTTCCCTCGACTTGTAAGGCGTCTTCGATGCAGTTGATCGAACAGCGCTATTCAGTGCTCTTCACCGAAAAGGTATGCCATAGAGGTTCGTGAATCTACTGGAATCATTTTACTCGCATACTTCTGGCCGAATTAGGGTTTATACAGTCCATTAGAAACGACCAACAGCAGTCGACAAGGATGTCCCATTTTTTCATTCCTGTGTACCTTCGTCATGGACGAAATAATGGAGAGTGCCTTGCAAGATCTTCAGGATGTGAGCGTCGAACTGGCAAATAGTGAACAATTGTGACCTAGATTACGCTGACAACCTTGTCTGCTGGTTCGAATGCACAATGCGCACTAGACAGACCGAAATGAACTGTAGCTCCGTTTGGAATGTGCTTCATAATCTCCGCTTATTAGTTCGATTTTTTGGGATCTATCTTACTTTATGCTCCTATTTTTTGTGCCCTTGGCTCAACAATGCTGGAAAATAGCAACCAAAACCAGAGCACAGAAGTGCGAGGTTAATGGTTGAATAAACTAAACTAAACACTTAGGCAACTTGTGTCGGGTCAGGAGAGTGAACTTGGTGAACTGTGCGATAGAGTACATTCTGAAATACTTTCAGAAAGGGTAGATGTGGAGACCAGTAGAAGATAATTTAGATCCTTTCTTGGGTACAGGTGTAATGCGCACAGATCTATAACAATCGACAACCATTCCAGGATTAATACGAAAATCACACAGATCAGTCAAAGTGGGTGCGAATTCGAAAGAGCAGGCTTTTAGTAACGCTGAAGATAGCAAGTTAGGACCATCAGACTCACGGCACTTCACTTGCTGAAGAATTCTAGAGACAGTCAGGTACAACGGGTTTGGGTTCTTACCAGACAAGATATGGAGGAGGAAGTGAGAATGCACCACAATTTACGGTGAATCGGTGATTCAGGTCATCGACGTTCAGGTTCAGCTCGGGCTTGGCACAGTACAACTGTTCCAGGGTTTTCCACATCTCACGACAGCTCTTGATACCTGGCACTGTCTATTTACAGACTAAACAGATGTCATACTTCAGTCTTGATGAACGTATGTAGACTTTTACGGCGTGATGCCAGCCAGACTTGTATGCTCTTCATTTAGCTCTATGGAGCCTCTTTAAGCAAAGGGAGAACCTATCAGATCGAACATAATAGGTTCCAACAGCGCAACGCAGGTCGTAGCATAAATTAAGGTTCTGTTCTGTTCCGTTCAGACAACCATTAACCAGGCACTGGGTGTGGTGGCTTTGGCTGCTATCTTCTAGAAGCAATCTCAAAAGGAAATAATGAAGGAGAAAAGCGTATGAAAGGAGTAAGAGAACTACATTAGTAGAATTAAGTCGATGAAGAAAGCTTGTGAATGCAAGAGCCCCACTGATCGCGGCATCTAGCCATATCCCCCAACGTATGTGCCATCGGTTGAGAGGGTCTCTTGGACCCCACCCAGGAAGTCTAATACGCCCTACATGGCCAAGCCCACTGGACAGGCTCTTCATTTTTTTCATTGCATGCTTGTACATGAGTGCAGTGGAAGGGGTATGTACCCCATAGCCACGAAGGCCCACTGCACTATCAGGTATAACCGGCAACCATAACCTCATCATCATCATCATCGTACAGCGGTAAACAGTAGGGCAAGCCCCACTGACCACTGCCTGTCTCACCATGTTGCACAAAGAATTAGAAAGTTTGAATATATAAGATGGACAGGGAGTGGACCTACATGGGTGGGAAAAGGAAAGAATGCACTAGTAGCCAACACACGGAATACACCATCTAACTGTACAAACGTACACCGATCAGACATTTTGATTCGATAGAAAGTGACAACACGATCGCCACTGTTCGCGGTTCACTGCCATATCTTTCAGTGTCTCCAGCCAACTGGTAGACGGATCTTTTGGACCCCAACCACGAAGACGTGAAGCACCTACTTTTCCTAAGTCTGCTGTACGTTTTCTCATTCCTCGCTGCCACGTCATCTGTTGACCTCCACGTGGTCTCTTCCACTCCCTAGGAGGAACGGAGAATAGGACACGGTACGGTAGACGTGTGTTTGCCATACGTAACACGTGTCCCAACCAACGAAGTCTACTGAGTTGGATACGCTGTGACAAAACGTTCTCTGAATTAGTACCCAAGACTCGCTTTCTCACCTCATCGTTGCTTACTCGGCTATTCCACCCAATCCTAGCGATACTACGTAAACATCGATGGTCGAAAACCTCAAGACGACGAATATCTTCAGCACGCAGACTTCAAGTCTCGCAACCATACAACAAAACTGAACGCACAGTGGCACAGTATACACGACCTTTCAACTTCAGTGAAATATCAGGTCGGCGCCACAAGTGCTTCAGTCCAGCGTACGCCGCTCGAGCCTTGGATATCCGCGTACTCACCTCTACTACAGTGCTCCCATCCGTCGTCACGCAGCTACCGATGTAGGTAAAGTGGTCGACAACTGCCAGCACCTCCCCATCGAGCATCAAGCTCGGAATCGCTGACGTCCAGTCTTGTAACATCACCTTGCACTTTGAAGGTGCAAAGCGCATGCCGAATGGAGCTACAGCTCTTGCGAGATTATCTAGTGCACGCTGAGCATGTTCCGTTGATTCAAACAAGCCGACAACGTCGTCCGCGTAATCTAGGTCACATAGCTTTTCACTATTTCCTAGTTCGACGCCTACATCCTGAAGATTTTGCAACACACTTTCCACTATTTCGTCCATGACGAAGTTGAAAAGGAATGGAGACAAAGGACATCCCTGTCGAACACCACCGGTCGTTTCGAACCGACCGGATAGTTCACCGTAAACTCTAACGCGGCCAGAAGTATGAGAATACAATGATCTCATCAGGTTCACGAACATCTGGGGCATACCTTTTTGATGAAGAACATTGAAAAGCGATGTTCGATCAACTGAATCGAAGGCGCCTTTCAGGTCTAAAAAAATCATTATTGTTGGTCGGTGATGCGTGTGACGCGTTTCAAGTAGTCGGCGAAGAGTAAAAATCTGGTCGATACATCCTCGACCTGGGCGGAATCCAGCCTGCTGTTCGCGGACATTCCTCTCACGAGCCGGTGTAAGACGATGCAGCAAAATCGAAGCTAATACTTTGGTGACTATCGGGATTAAGCTAATCCCACGATGATTACTGCAGTCATTGCGTATTCCCTTCTTGAAGATGGGAACAATCAATGACTCGCTCCATATTAACGGAATACGCTCCGAGTTCGAAATGTCACGGAGCAAGGCGGTTAGTGGTTTTATCAACGCCTCACCACCCAGTTTGAAAAGAACTGGAGGACGTTCGTCGGGACCTGCCGCTTTCCCCCGCCTTAGTAGTCGAATACATGACTCTACTTCTACTTCTGATGGGGGCTCAAGTGATACCACCCAAGAAGTCACAGTTGTTGACACGGGAGTAACTACACTAGCGTGCGGCCAGCTAAACTGTTCCTTGAAGTACTCGGCCCATCGGTCAAGCCTTTGCTGTTTGCTATGGATGGGTTCTCCATTTCTATCGCAAATCGTTTCACTGACCTGAGTTCGCCGTCCACCGGTGTCACGAATAAATTTGAACAGTTTTTGACTGTTACCTGAAGCAGCTGCTATTTCCATTTCTTCGGCTACCTTGACCCACCAATTTTCGCGATCATTCTTAAGGCTTTTCGTAAATTGCCTTTGCAGCTTTCTCCGCATCTTATTCATCTCCTTACGATTCGAAAGCTGACGCTTTTGCTCCATTATACTCAACGACTCTTGCGAGATCCAGTGTCTTTGATGGACAACGGATCGAGGACCACAGGCGAAACCTACTGCCACGTGCATCGCTTGTTTGATATGAGCCCAATGCTCATCTACATTACTGTTCTCCGTGGATCCTAGCTCATGTGCTAACTTCTGCTCGTAACGGGTGCAAACTTCTGGATCACACAAACGTTGCACGGCTAATCCGGTTTGCGGTTTGCGACGATGACCATGGAGCTGGAGAGAATCGCAATAAAACTAATGCATGGTCCGACTCTACGTACGTGGACCAGTAAGATCTACAGTTCTGAACAGAACTGCGCCATTGGTAGCTTACGGCAATATGGTCAATTTGACTAAAAGTACCTGTAGAGTTAGAGCGCCATGTCGCTGTGCGACGCGAGCTCTGTCGGAAACTGGTGCTAGAAAAGAACAATCGGTTGCCTGCACAAAACTGGAGAAGTCTACCCCCGTTATCTGTACGCTCAGCAGGTAAAGCACAACGCCCACCTAAACAGGCTTGTGACACACTAAGTTTGCCAACTTGTGCATTGAAGTCACCAGCTAGCACTACAATGTCGGAACCTTTACTGCTGCGAACGAGAGTGGCGAGGGCATCATAGAACTCATCTTCCTGCAAGTCTGAGCTGCAGTCCGTTGGGGCGTACGCCGAGATCACGAACAAATTGCGTTTAACACAACTATCCTTTCGAACGCTAACTGACCCTTGGAGTCTCACAGCACATAAACGACTGTTAACAGGAATCCAGTCTAAAAGGGCAGCCTTAACCTTGTCAGTCAAGACAATTCCTACACCACGTTGACCCACAGCTCTAGCTGCTTCGTCTCCTGAGGTGCGCAGAATATACCTCGATGAGATACCAGGAGCAGTTAGTTGAATTACACTGCTCGAATCCTGGATACGCGTTTCACTTAAGCAGCAAACATCAATCTTCAGAGAATTTATTGTGAGGGCTAGGCACGCCTGCTGACCGGCCTGCATGAGTGTACGCACGTTGAAGGAGCCGAGATTCAGAGGCTGACGAGGCTTGAGAAAATGTGATTTACCAGCTAGAGGATTATTCCCTTACACTATTTGACAGTGAATCGTTGCGAGTATCGACCGTGTTATCAGTGGGAGCATTATGGGTGGATAGATGGGGCAAAGAGGGATGGTTAGGGACAGAAGACAAAGGTTGAATAACAGAGAGGGAACTCTGAGACGGAATGGAGAACCACATAAGGCCACAATAGGTCAAGTGTGGTAAAGATCCGGACGTCTACCACCAAAGTCACCGGCGGTGGCGGGGATTCGAATCTCGGACCTCCGAGGCGGTAATCAAACGCTCTAACCCTCTCAAGCATGGACTGACCACCCTTACCCATCATCCAACTGGCACCCGACTCAGCAAATATAGCACGCCGAGGGATCCTGTCAAGGGACATGCGCAACACATGCCCCAACCATCTTAGACTGGTCAGCTTAAGTGTTTCATCTAATGATTTGATCCTTGAACCTGAGACTTTCTACCGAACCTCAGCCTTGCTTATACGGTGTTCCCATCAGATTCGAGCAATACTACGAAGACATTGGTGTTCAAGTACTGACAATCTTCGTATATCCTCCACCCACAGTGGCCATGTCTCCGAACTATACAGAAGCACGGGCCTCACTGCTGCAGCGTACACTCGACCCTTGATAGGTAAACGGATGTCATGTCGACGCCACAGATGACTCATGTTTTCAAATGCCAAACGAGCCTTCTGCATACCCAAAGACATCTCGTCCGATATCCAACCTCCAGGTGAAGTGCAGCTCCCCAGATAAAAGAACCTGTCTACCACGTTTACAGTCTCCCAAGACACTGAAAGGTTTGGCGTTGGACCATTCCAGTCCCGCACTTTGAAGGTGTAAAATGCACACCGAACATTGCTACGTAATCCATTAAGCTGTCTAGAAAGGCTTGCAACTTATCTGGATCCTCACTTAGAAGAACTTTGTCGTCCGCATACTCAAAGTCTGATATCTTTTCACCCGGGGAAAGTTCAATGCCATTATCTCCACCATCCCAGTCAGCAAAATAGTCCCAATTTAGTCCTGTTTGAAACACCTCGGGGACATTTTTGGGACCATTTTTGAGCACACCGAGAATGCAGCAGCCTGCGTGCTTTACTTTGGAATTTCGGTAAGCTCTACATGAATTCATCTTGCGGTACCAGTTAGTGAACTTTCATTAATTTTCATCCGGGAACATAACATAATCTGTTAATACCCTCAAAAATTACTTGGCACGACCCGAGTACTTTCTGGTCCCCAAAATCCCTATAAAACGTAGCATTTTACTAAGAAATCAAGGTGTACTTACATATTATGAACCGTACTTGAAGCAACGGCCGAAGTTGTCCAACTGATACCACATTATTAAAATAGTACCTCGAGGGAATTTTTCGAGACTAAATGCTTTACCTTTGTGCTCACCGGACTGGGAAGACATAGTTTTTCAACGAAGTAAAATTATTTTACCATGTTTTAGACCCATCCAAATCTAATTTTTAATCTTCAATCTTCTTGGTAGAAGGCAGAGGGAAAACATCCCGTGTAGGCCTCTTCACATTGACTCTGTGGGTTCGAGCTCAGGAAGCGTTCCTCCACAATGCCTCCAGATGCATATCGAGACGCCGTTTGAACCGAGCGTCGTCCTTCTTTTCCACCACTGATGCCGGTAAAGCGTTCCAGAGATTGGTCGTCCTTCGTGAAAGATGGTAAGCTAGTGGCAGACCAGTTGACGGAAGCTTCAGTAGTGTTAGAGAATGGCCTCGCGTCCAATCGTCCATCCGAAGAAGAAAGTCCGTTCGCCATATGTTGCGTCCCGTATGAGGTCCACCAAAATGAGAAACACCACGCCTCCAGTGGATTGGGAGGACGGAGTGGTCGCCGGAACCGACTGGCGGGAGGTATCGACTTTCCTTAACGTCCGACTGTCTCAGGGATATCACAAGATTCAGGTAGGATGACTGAGGACCCTGAAGCCGTGTCAACTTTCGTAAGTGCTCGTATAGAGTAGAGTCCTCAAGGACCGAGAGGAAAGTACGTATAAAGGGATCTGTGGGCGGTCGGTAACAGCCTTTATCCCAATCGATATGCGGCACATTGAAATCCCCAAGGAATATGCAGTGCCCGTCGCGGCCCCACCGCAAGAGTTCGTCACAGATAACCATAGAGTCTACGCCGGGTGACCTATACACAAGTCCAATTGTTACATATCCTGTAAGTGTTAGTCGGACCGTGCACCACAAAATTTCGCAGAATCCCTCAGGATCAGCGGAACTATGTAACTGGTAGGCAGGTGTTAGACTGAATATAGAGGGTAACATCGCCATTCTGTCTCGCCTCGTTCTTATCCACCCGGAAAATTGGGTATCCTGGTAGCGACATCTCAGAATCAGAAACGTCACCGTACAGCCACGTTTCGGTTAGGACAACGACTGTGGGAGGGTCTCGTGCCACCAGCGACTCCATCTCATCTCGTTTGTTCAATAGGCTACGAACGCTGGGCAGCAGTATGGTCGCCCGCCAGGAATTGTGTCGTGCCGTTGAACTAAAACCTCCCGAAACACATTGTTAACTTACGACTTGACCGCTGGGCTTATAGGTGTTGCTGATAGAACTAGGGGCGTCCAACGCAGACGCGGTCTCAAATTCCGGACCCGGAAATCCCGAATAACGAGGTCAATTTCGCCCTTCGATCGGCGTTCGTGTAGCTCCATGGTAGCTAGTTTTGGCTTCTGCCGCTGCTCTGGAGAAAGATCAAGTAGAATACGCACCGATTCACCTTTTAGCTCGTGAGCTCGATGCAACACCGCCCGGGCTGCATCAACCATACTCAGGACTACCTTGAGGGGTCGTGGTCGCTCACTAGGCGTCTGCTGCTTTTCAAGGTGGAAGGCCACAGTTACTAGAACTCTATTAGCCATCGCTTCCTCCTGGCTCGTGAAAATCCGTGATAAGTAGGACCACAGTAGTGAGATCACAGTCCAGTCTGCCTTGAGACTCAGCGACGGTAGCTTCCGGCAAGTTTACCAGCAGAAAACACTGAGCCCTATCTGGGAATATCTTACGTTTACGGGAGTGCCCGTTGTTACACGGCTGTTCAAGTTCTTTAATGGTGGGTTTACACGTCCGAATTCATTGGAGACGGCGGAAACGTGCTCCAGCGGGGCTGTAGGGGAGCAATTAGGTATATTCACGGCTGCACTCGGATTGCGTCGAGTCCGCCGGCCGGCTATTGGGCGAACATATGAGTGGTTTCAACAACATCGACCCCAGTACGATCGGCTTCGGTGGAGACCGAAGGGTCCAATACGGAATTTGAAGCCACGACCTGAGTGAACGTCTTCTCAGCTGTCCGCGAGGATGGTGCGGGTGGTGGCGACGATGGTGATGATGATACCGCAGCTGCTGCCACTGGTGATGATGATGACACTGTCGGTAATGATGAGGATGGAGATGATGATGATAATGATGACGACTCCGTATCAACTGTGACGACAGGCGCCTTGGTATGGCAAAAACTCTTCTCAAACTAATTACTAAAAAACAGTCCCTCACGGGACTATTTAGGGACTAAAATGCGCACCTCTGTGGTGACTGGGATAATAATCAAACAGTTAAAGAGAAAAACAGAGAGGGGGCAACCCTGACGTACACTACTTCTCGTCGTGAACTTAGGTGAAAGATCACCGTAAGCCCGAACTTGGCTTCGGCTATTAATGTAAGGGGATTTTACGATGGAAATTAATTGCTCTGGTACACCCTTCAGCAAAAGGCCCCGCCAGAGAACTGTGCAGTGGACTGAGTCAAAGGTTTAGTTCAGTTTAGTTTAGTTTGCACAGGACAGGTAATGACCACGGCCAATCGAGCGTCCAGAATTCCTTCGATGGTATGCACCCACCACTGCGCAGTTTATTTCTTCGAGTCCCCGCTAAAAATAGAAGGGAAACGTGAAACCTCATCGCACACCAACTGCGAGAGTCATTTTGCATCGTGAGCGTTCACTAGCTACCATGTCGTAAAGGGAAACGTACAATAATTAAACACATCACATCCTCTGTCTAGCAACATGCTCAAACTTTCCTGTCAGAAATGATTTCATTCCATTGACGATCTACGGCACCCCTGAATGCCTGGACGGTCCCCGGTTCTACTTCCTCTTCCGGCAGTCTATTCCAATAGTTAACCACCCTATCGCCAAAGAAGTGAGATCTAGCTATCAGCCTGGATCGAGCTTTCGCCAGCTTCTTCCCATGCCCTTGTTCTGGAGTCTGTTACCATTTGGAATAGACTCTCCGATCTAAGTCCGGAAAAGCCTTTTGTTATCTTAAATGTCTCTATGAGATCCCCTCGTAGTTTCCTCCTTTCCAAAAAATTCTGAGGTCCTGGAGTCTCTGCTCATACATCTTGCCCCTCAACCATACGCGTTGCGACGTTGTACGTTCTCCAGACAGGTGGCATGCTTTTTGTAGAAGGGTGACCATGCCTGAACACAGTTCTCCAAAAGAGGTCTAACTATAGACATGTGCACTGGCATGAAAACCCTAGGTTGTCTGCATGAAAACGCTGATCTCAACCTGAAGAGCTCACCGCGTGCCTTTTTTGCAGCTGCTGCACACTGATCCGGCCACTTAAGATCAGAAGTCACCACAATCCCAAGGTCTCTTACTTTGTTTACTGCCTCTGTGGTGAATGGGCCTTGGTCGTGCGCAACCGTCAGGCTTGTCGCTGTCCGTGACAAGTGGCTTTTCCCAGCATTGAGAGGTAAGTCCCACTTCTGTGCCTAGTCAGGAACGGCAAGTACGTCTATGTTCAGCTCCTCCCTTCCCTAAGCACCCACTAACTTCACATCATCTGCGATGAAGAAGCTTGGTGTCTGTAGGACTGAGGCCAAATCATTAATAAACAGAAGAAATAGTAGTGGGTCTAGTACGGAACTCTGCGGTACTCCACTGGTGACGTTTCCTAGTTTGGAGTTCTTGTCATCTACTCCCACGTAAAACGTTCTACCGGTAAGGAAGTCCCTTAACCATTCCTGAGTCTGCGTATTCATACCAAATGACCTCAACTTGATTATTAAAAGCCAATGGTCTACCGAATCAAAAGTCTTGCGGAAGTCAAGGCAAGTCAAGTCACCCACTCTTCGAGTGACTTTGTCTAGAAAGCTCAAGAGGTTAGTTAAGCACGACCTGTTTTTTAATCCGTGCTGAGCTTGGCAAAGCATAGAATTCTATAGTAGGCGTTCGCATAAGTGCGTCTGGATGATCTTCTCTAACACTCTGCACAGAATGCAGGTTAAACTAACAGGTCTGTAGTTTCCCATTTCAGAGTGGGGTCCCCCTTTACGTATAGCTACCACTGCTGCTTTCTTCCAGTCCTGTGGCAACCTTCTACGGTCCAGGGTGGCCTTATATAACTTGTATACTGGGAGGGATAGAATTTTAGCCAACGGCTTATTGATAGCAGGGTAGATATCATCTGGCCCAGCAGACTTATGGATATCTGGCCCTTCCAGGTGTTTGCGTACGATTTCCTCTGAAAGAACCAAGTCTGTTATGCCCGTTGGGAGAGTCGCCCCCTCAAAACTTATCTGCACGCCATTATCTATTCTGTACACACTACTAAAATACCCGTCCAGAGCATTTGCTTTGCTCTGGTTGTCTGCTGCCACTCCATGATCATTGGTCGTCAGTGGTCCTACTGCATCTCTCAACGAACCTTTAGACTGCACGTAGCTATAGTACTGCTTTGGATGCTTTTTGACACACTGGGCCAACTTCGTTTCATACATGCGCTTAGCAAATCGCAGGAGGTCCACTGTCTCATTTCTATGCTTGACATAGCGAATCCAAGCCCGGTGGCTCCCAGAAGCCTTAAAGAGAGCCCAGCTACGGTTTCTACGTTTGACTGACTTGCCCATTGCAACTCTCCACCACACCGCCTTGTCCTCACCTCACCTACGCTTCGAGGGAGCAAACTTGTTTTGTAGGGTAATTAGAGATTCTCTAATCACCTGCCAGTGTTCTTCCAAATTAGCATCGTCCGCTGTTCATTATTAGATCGACCGCTCTATTGCGAAGCCTAGAAATGTCCATATTTGCGAAGCTACTAATCAACCTCGAGTATACTTTGGGTTGGCGCATACAAAGAGTGATTTTGACACCCCCATGGTCACTCTTACCCAATGGAAAGTGAACCTGGAGCTCCGCTACATCGTTCTCATGGTTCGTTACCACTAGATACAACAAGGACGACGTACAGCCAGTCCTATATCTGGTATCTTCCCCCATGTGTTGGGACAGAGCATTTGAATGCTCTTGGGTTCCCGCGGTACATGCCTCAACTACCCAGTCTGTGGGGTAGGTTGAAGTCCCCAACTATGCGGGTCTTGTTAGCTTCATTAACTAACACTGTAAGTACGTGGAGAAGTTCAGCGTCCTCATCTCGGTTTGCACCCGGGTCCCTATACACACAGACCACATTCACCTTTCTGTTTGGAACTGTGAGCGCAACCGTTCAGTTGTATAATTCGAGTACAAACCATGATACGCGATTCCAGATGGTCCGCACCTGTCCTAATAAGGACAGCCACTCCTCCCCCTACACAGTCATGCTCCATGTCTTGCCTACAGACAGCAAAGTCATTTTGTATTATTACCGGTACGAGGTCACCTTTAAAAAGCCATATTCCCGTAACGGCAACTATGCACGCATTTCGCTCCTCTGCAGCTCTGAAGAGCTCCACCCACTTGCTTCTAATTTTACACGCGTCAGTATGTAACACCACCGCGTTTGCCCCGACTCTCAGATGTCTCTTATTTGAAAAACACAAGTTGGCGAACAAGCTCGTTTTCAGTGATTCTTAATCATTCCAATACAGCACAATATATAGGACTAGATGCATAAGGGATACAGTCAACAAAAATCGTGTCAGAGATCATCGTTCACACCTAGTGTGGTACAGGATTATCCGGAAACCAGGTGTGAATGGACTAACACATTCTCAACATGTAAGCTTTCGGACGTTCGTGGACCCGACGTTGGGTGGTGAGTGGGCCAGGGTAGATTGAGTGCTGGAACAATTAGGTCAATTACCAGCGCAGTCGTTTCACACCTAGCTGAAACTAATCACATGATGAACGTGGATCAAGCATTCCGCCCCCTGTATAGGGTCCGAGGTCGGCTTTCAAGATCGGTGAGAAGTCGCATCTTGGCCACAGCGGAAGCGGTCGGGATTCGCCTCCACAACCCCCCTTTATGTGCTCAGAAGAAATTTGTGCATGCACTCAATCTACCCTGGCCCACTCACCACCCAACGTCAGGTCCACGAACGTCCGAAAGCTTACATGTTGAGAATGTGTTAGTCCATTCACACCTGGTTTCCGGATAATCCTGTACCACACTAGGTGTGAACGATGATCCCTGACACGATTTTTGTTGACTGTATCCCTTATGCATCTAGTCCTACATATTGTGTTGTATTGGAATGATTAAGAATCACTGAAAACGAGCTTGTTCGCCAACTTGTGTTTTCCAAATGTGCTTTGGGGGATTTTTCGGACAATGTCTCTTATTGTTTACTCCTGTCGGGTTCTCAGGTACAACGCCTCGGACGATGGCAAGTTTTTTGCACCGGTCGTCCCCACTGGTGTGCAAGGCGCCGGCTGTTGATCTAGGACTTCCAACGACTCCCAATCCATCTCTATAGGAGTTGCCATAACATCCAGACTGGCAAGGGTCAAGTTATCCTTTACCTTCGGACAACACTGCCAATTTTCATCTTCCAGCACGTCTTCAACTACAACTAGTCGCGACCCCGCGCGCGGCTTCTTTACTGCTGTCAGGGCAGGAGCCCGAGAGCCGAGTACGGCATTTTGCTGAACTTGGTGGTTTTTTACCAGTACCACCCGGTACTAGACCACCAGGCCTTACTCTATACTTGCCTACGGCAATTTAATATCTACCACCACCACTGCTGCCCTCGCCAGCAATCTATCTCGGGTGGCCTCACCAGCAAACTCTACTAGTATTGGTCTCACATGACGCTTGCCTTTGTTCGCAAATGGTGACTTCCATGTCCCAACTCTGTGCACCCTTCTTAGAGCAGTAGGGTACGGAACACATGCAATGTGCAGTATGTCATAGACTCTCCTCCTATCTATGGCCCGCCTGGCTTTTGATTCTCTTGTGTAAGGTTATTCCTGATTTAGGATCAGGAGCCTGCGGCTTGAGACCCTGCCCATCGGCAAGATCTGCCTTTGCAGACCCTTCACTTTGTCTTCTAACACTAGGAGGGCAAGATGGTCCACCCTGGCTGGCCCATCCTTCGCTATACTACTCTTCTTTTCGGACTGCCTTGCCCTTCTAGGCTTCTGCCCAGTCCACTGGCCCTCGTCAGTCTGCCTCAAAGGAGTTGAGGTAACGACCGCATGGCAAACTCTTGGGCCCAGCCCACTCGCTCTAGTGACTGTCTTCTCAGGCGTGCTTACTACTTCCGCAAACGACTTCCTGCTACCTGATTGCGGTGTTTTGGGGCTCATGCCTGTGGTACTACCTGGTGGGCGTTGGTCCTGCGGTTTGAAGGCCAGACTGGCTGACTCCCTGAAAGTAGCGCAGACCTGTAGCGGTGGCCATCGTTCATACTTTTACCACGTGTATTGTTCAACTGAACGCTGACTGCCAAGCGCGGTTGCCATTTGACCGTTGCTCTTGCGCACACTCTCTCACGCGCGCTCCCAAATACACGCTAACCGCTATCTCTCACAATCGCCTTCTCGTTCTCACGGGTCGTGGAGAATACTGTTCCGGTTAACATATTCGTGCAGTGCCGCACGTTAGAGTAACGTGCAGGTGGTCCACGCAGTACAAAGGACCGAAGCACGCATTTACTAAAGAAACCGCGAAGTAAGGTCTAATCAACAATACAGACCCACTCAGCCATGGGCTTTGTTTATAGAGGATTTAGGTGTCCTTCTCTATTCCTGACCACTTTGAGTGAGTCCACCTTTTGCAAATTCCGTACCCTGCAAGGTTTACCAAACGTTTTCCGCACTCGGATGCGAGACACAGGTCAAAAACGCTTGGCATACCGAACATCACAGGATGAAGGGAAAAATCGTCCAGGTCTTTAACCCAACGCAAATAACGGAGCTAGTAGGCCCTCGGAAGGTGCGTTTACGTTCTTAAATTTAAGAGGAGTGAAGATGTGATTAATACAACTTTAAAAAGGTCTGAACTGTTGTGTCTCCCACAACAATCTCCGACGGTTTCAACTTTTAGATGAGTCCACCGACTAACAGCCGCTCAAGTGTCATTTGGACACGTACCAACACAACGACCTTCGTTGGATCGCGAAACATGTTCAGTTCAGTTCAGTTCAGTTCAGTTCAGTTCAGTTTGCACAGGACAAGTAATGGCCACGGCCAGTCGAGAGTCCAGAATTCCTTCGATGGTATGCACAACAGTTATGCACCCATCACTACCGAGTGCATTTCGACGAATCCCCACTAAACATGAGAAGGAAACGGAAAACCTCATCGCACATCAACTGCGAGAGACAATATGCATCGTGAGCGTTCACTGATACAGTATGCAATGGGCGAAAACGTCGATTAGACCATACTCCAGAAGGACCACGGTGCTACCCGTCATCCATCTAGTTGATACACCCAAGGCTAACCAAGAGGAAATATCGCGTACCACTTGCGATCTAGGGCAACTTTGAAGGATTGGACGGTCCACAGATCTACCATTCCACCAGGCAGACCATTCCAACTGTTCACTACCCTGTTGCTGAAGAAGTGCGATCTATCCATCAACCTAGATCGGGCTTTTATCAACTTTTTTTCATATCCCCTTGTTCTGGAGTCTACGGCTAACTGGACTAGACTATCTGGTCTAAGGCCAGAAAAGCCCTTCATTACCTCGAACGTTTCTGTGACATCCCCTCGACTTCTCCTCCTTTCCAACGAGAAAAGATTCAGGTCACGAAGTTTCTGCTCGCAAGTCTTACCCATCTGCCTTTCAACCATTCGTGTGGTGAGACGCTGGATTTTCTCTAGGCAGGCGGCGTCCTTTTTGTAGAAGGGTGACCAAATCTGCACGCTACCTCCTAAGTGAGGTCGTACTATAGCCATGTAAATAGGTACGAATACCTCCGGCTGCCTGCAAGATAAAGCTGATCGCTGTCTAAAACGCTCCCCACGAGCCTTATGCGCAGCAGCGTTGCACTGCTCCGACCATTTGAAGTCACTGTTCATGATGACCCCAATGTGTCTAACCCTACTGACGGCTTCTATGTTGAACAGCCTCTGGTCATGAGCGACAGTTAAGCTCTCCCTTGATCTCGACAACAAATGGCTTTTTTCAGCGTTAAAGGCTAGTTCCATTTGTATGCCCATTCCAGGACGGTACCTATTCCTCTGCCCAATCCTCTCTACCCTCACATCCAACAATCTTCACGTCATCCACAAAAATAAAGCTGGTCGATTGAATAGCGGATGCCAGGACATTATTAAATAGCAAGAATAGGACCGGGCCTAGGACGGATCCTCGAGGCACACCACTGGTGACATTCACCAAACTGGAGCACCTGTCCCCCACTTTGACGTAAAAAGTCCTGTGGAGGTGGAAGTCCTCCAGCCACCTAAATACTGGCCCACCTATGCCGAACATCTCCAACTCGCATAGCAGAAGCCGATGATTAACGGAGTCGAAAGCCTTGCTAAAGTCGAGGTAGCATACCTCAACCTCCTTACCTTCGTCCAGTCGTCGATTTACTTCATCTAAGAAGCACAGGAGATTGGTCGGACAGGATCTCTTTTTCAGGAATCCATGCTGCGCTGGACTTAACATGGAGTGCTCTAGTAAGTGCTGGCAGATGTGGGCACGGATGATCTTCTCCAGGACTTTACAGAGAATGCTAGTTAGACTTACCTGCTTGTAGTTATGCATAGCCGAATGAGGTCCACTCTTATGCGTTGCCACGACAGCGACAATTTTTCAGTCCTGAGGCAGCATACTCCGGTCCAACTTGAACCTGTATAGCCCGCATACCGATGGAGCTATGATTTCCGCAAACGGCTTGATGATAGCTGAATGAATGTCATCTGGGCCCGCTGACTTGTGGCTGTTTAACTCCTGTAGGTACTTACGCACGCTCTCCTCTGATAGGTCTAGCTCGTTTAACTGAGGGGAAGGATGCACCAGAGTCAGATCCACTCGTACCCCTACTATCCGTTCTATGTGCAATAAAAGTATTCCCCCAGGGCGTCTGCTTTGCCTCGTTCATCAGTGACAATATCGTGGTCTCTAGTGGATAGCGGACGTACGGCATTCTTTGTTGAGCCTTTTGACTGTACATAGCTGTAGAATGTTTTCGGCTGTTGTCTTACACACTGGACCAATTTGAGCTCAACTTCCAACTTGGAAGTTCTCAGGAGGCTCACAGCCTCGTTTCTCAGCTTTGTTTAGCGATTCCAGGCTAGCCCACTGCCGGAAGCTTTGTATTGGTTCCAGTTGTGGTTTCTATGACTGATGGCCTTGAATATTGCAGACTTCCACCACATGGGTTTGCCCTCCCTGTAAAGAACGAATGCTGAAAATTCTTTCAAATGTTCAGCGTGTTTTGTAAATTTGACTATATTTAACATAACCTTTAAAAGCTTGTAGTGACGTCGTTCGTTTTGAGGAAACGACTGTTTTCTGGATACCATTTTGAATCTATTTTCTCTACGATCTTTTCTGACGTTGGACATCGACCTCATGGTGTTCTCCGGTTGCGTACGTTTTACTAGACTGACTTTTCCGAAGTTTCCGTCGACCTCGTTTTAAATCACCTTCACTTTCGGTCGTCTGCCGATTGTACACGCTCGCGGTTCGCTTTCTGCACAGCCGTCGCGCTTCGTTCTGTTTTCCGTTCGGTGTATCTCTCGTATCGGTACTGTTTCGATGCCACGAAATATATAATACACCTTGCATCTGCAAACCGACTTGCGTTTTCTCTATTCGTCCGATAGAGGGGATGTAATTGGTATTTCGCTGCTAGACCCAATAGGAAATACGTTCGAAAGCCGTTCTCGAAAGTCTTTTATAAGCTCGCCCGTATGCCACATTTTCACTTTTGTTTATTCATGTGAGACGTTTGAATTTGGTCTTGAGCCGTTTATGACCGTCGTGCTTGAGCCACGGGACTTTGAACCTTTGAGTTTTACTGTGAAATCTATTTGGCCGCCTACTTTAGGTTTGTATATATTTGTACCCTTTCATAATTTCAATTTAGTACCGTAGAAACTACGAATCAATCTTGTTCTGGTTTCGGAATTTGTTGGACTTGGCTAGGCGTTGCTCGATTTGCCAGAATTGACTTACAGTACTCAAGTGGAACCTAGACAAGAAAACTCACTGGAAATGCTCAGACGAGGAATCAACGACCTTTGAGATAACAGAAATTAACTCGGCAAGTCTCTGGCGATGGTTTGGGTGCTATTGATTCTCTAGATAATGCTAAGTCTACTAGTTCCGTCAGTGCCAATTCATATATTTCTAATCACCATGAGTTTGTCGATACTATTATTCATAGAATGAGAGTGATAGAGTTAGAGAACAAGATGCGGTTAGCTAGAAGGAAGCAGAACCTCTTAAACAAGGAACTGGACTCAGCGAGCCAGCAAGAAAGTCCATGTAGTTCACGATGTCAACATCGAAACGGCATTGTGATCAACGAATATAAACCATTGAGACAGCCTGAAGCTACCGGGGATTTGCATTCGACCTGCCGACAGTGCAGCTATCCCATTTCGACAGGCATCCCGAGCAATACTGTATATTCATGAAAGAATTCGAAAACGTTGTTGAGTGCAGAGTTGCAGATTCTAGTCAAAGGTTTTTGTGTTTATTACAACATGAGAAGACAGATTGGCGAACAAGCTCGTTTTCAGTGATTCATACTCATGCCATTACATCACAATATATTACGACAAGTTGAGGAATTGGACCAATTAGAGAAACTGGAAGTCATAGAGATTATTGGTGACATAAAAGAAGGAAGGGAAATAATTATAATCCAGGCTTAATCAAGACCGGATGTGGATTGTTCCTTGCATATTATGTCAGTTCTCATCTGATCTGTGGCCTGTTGTAGAGTGGAGGGAGGGCCAGGGCAGCCTAAGAGCACACACAAATTGTTTTTGAGCACACAGAGGGGGGTTGTGTAGGCGGATGCCGACAGCCTCCGCAGTGGCCAGGATGCGGCATTTCGCTTGTCTTGATTGTCGACCCCGGATCTTATACAGAGCACGGAAAGCCTCGGACACGTTTACCGTATGATCGGATTCATCTAGGTGTGAAACGACTGCGCTAGTGAGCGATTTAATTTCCCCAGTGTTCAACCATGCAGGGTGGTGTTCGCGGATACGTTCAGACAAACGTCTGGTCGTGCGGCCGATGTACATTGTCCCACAGGAACAAGTGAATGAGTACACGCAGAATGAGGCTGCAGAACCAGGTATTTTGTCTTTCAACCGTAAAGTCACTGCTGGTCTGGATTGGAACAACATCCGCAGATTAGCTGCGTAAAATGTTTTGCTGATGACGCCTGACAATCTTCTCTGTCCTCCTCTGCCAACGCGTCGCCTTTGAATGGCAAAGTTATGTATACTGGCTTCCTTTTCACCATGGACTCTCTTACAGTTTTCCGCTCTATCTGCATCATTTTATCAACTAGGCGGTCCGGGTAGCTATTCTGCGTGAAAATCCTTCGCACGGTTTGGAGTTCTTCCTCAATTGTGTCCTCCGAACATATTCGTCTCGCTGTGTCTACGAGGCACCTAATTAGGTTCCTTTTCACCTTAAGAGGCACGAAGCTGTGGAAGTGGATGTACTGTCCATTCCACGTCGCCTTTCTGTGTACGGACCGACTGATTGAACCATCTTCACGACGATTCATCCGAACATCCAAGAAGCCTATCGCGCTGTTTGATTCTGTTTCCATTGTGAACTGTAAGCTGTCATGAGCTGAGTTAAACGAACTTAACAGTTGACCTATCTGATCTGAGGAATTGATCACACAAAAGGTGTCATCTACATAGCGTCTGTATAAACAACATCTATGGATCGTTGATTCAAGTGGGCCATTTTCCAACTTTGCCATAAAGACGTCGGCAGGCAGTGGTCCGAGTGGGGAGCCCATTGCTACCCCGTCCTTTTGGCGGTAGATCTGACCGTTAAACTTGAACTGAATGTTGTATGTGCAGAAGAATAGCAGTCGTTTCAGTGCTTCCAAAGGGATGCCTATCTCAATTGCGTTGCTTTCGTTATAGTCACATAAATAATCGATGGTTTCACCGATTGGAACGTTGGTAATGAGTGAACTGACATCTAGAGATAGCATCCGTCGCTCTTTCACATTCAGGTCTTTTACACAACTTATGAATTCAAATGTATCTTTTAGGCTGTGTCTCGATATTTTCTGTCTAACCGGTTCCAGCAGAGTTGTCAACCATTTGGCCACTGAATGGTACAGGGAATTGCACATGTCTAGGATAGGTCTTAGGGGGATTGCATTCTTATGAACCTTTGGCAATCCGTACAATCTGGGAATGATAGTCCCTGTAGGCCGAATCCGTTCGAAAGTAGAAGAGTCTATTATGTCATTTTGTTTCAGATGTCGTAAAATGTTTGATAGAGACTTCTCTATTTGTTGCGCTTTATCCTTCTCCGTTGCCATTTTCGCGAATTTGCATGTGTCATTCAAAATGGTTTCCATTTTGGTGATATAGTCTGACTTATTCAGGAGTACTATACCTGCACCTTTGTCCGGTTTCGATATAATGATGTCATTATTCTTTTGTAATTCCCTCAGACGCTTTATATGTTCTGTCCTTAATAGCCCACTTGTTGATGCCTTAGCAGCATGATATTGGTAGCACGTATTCACTAAGGTAGATTTGAAATTCTGTAATTCCACCTGTGACGAAGAGAGTAAGCTGGACAACTAAGCGTAAAGATTCTCAAATTCCACCTCCAGGTCTAGTTGTTTACTTTGGTTGCTTGGGCAGCAGAATTTGGGTCCCAAGGATAACACCTCAAGAGAAGTTCTGTCTAACTGGAAGTCAGATAAATTGTGCACAAAGCTCGCAGGGTTCGGTGGGAACTCACTCGCTGGTTTCGATCCTTTTATCCGTTTCGATAGTATTTCACGTTTCCGATTCACTTGCTTTTGGATAATTGACTGGACGTATTCGTCAAAGGATTGAATCTCTTCCAATGTTAACTGATCAAGAGCACGAGAAGATGACAGAAATGTCCGTTCTAAATCCACGATATGTTTACGCACAGCGTCCTGCTCATTAAGCGCTTGGCGCCTAAGTGCTGCACTTAATATGAATATCCGGTTTCTTTTCAACACAGAAAAGTACTGCTTCGGAAATATAGACTCATTAATACACTGTTCGAGAAACTGAAAATGAGCTCCCGCCAGTGCCAGTTTCGTACAGAACTTAATGTACTTGTTAAGTTCTTTTAGTACGTCCGGGTCTTTGGCCTGTTTCAGTTGACTGATTATTCCCAATGACCACATTATGAGAAGACAGATTGGCGAACAAGCTCGTTTTCAGTAATTCATACTCATGACATTACATCACAATAAATTACGACAAGTTGAGGAATTGGACCAATAAGAGAAACAGGACGTCATATTACAATATGTCATGGGAGGGCCAGAAGCGCTATCGAAGGCTGTGCAATGCTTGATCCACTAATGAGGTACATCAAGGCACGCAGAGTCCTGAAAGGTTTGTTTGGACAACCATTCAAGGTGTCTAGAAGCCTGATTGATGGTGTTTTATTGGAGGCAAAAGGACTCAGGGCAAGGCTGGATTACTTTCAAAGTTGGTGACAAAAATGCAGAATTGCAGTATAGCACTGGAGCAATTAGGATGCCAGTCCGACCTGAATGCGTTGCACACACAGAAATGCATTGTCCGGTGTCTACCTATTGGTTTGCAGAGCCGATGGGCAGATGAAGCTGAAAAAGTAAATGTGCCTGAGCGGGAATTTACGTGCAACCATTTGACGGAGTTCATAGGTCGTCAATCCCGTATTGCCAACAGCCGATTTGGACAAATCGTACGTGAAAGTTGCAGGCTGGCGCGAACGGAACCAATATCTGCTCAAATTGTAGAGAAGGACTGTAATCGAGTCCAGTCTTTGGCTAACATGCATATGATAAGTCAAGAACCCGAGAGGTCAACTAAATGCAAGCTATGCAACTCCCTGCATCGGTTACCAGATTGTCCGACCCTTCATGGAGTGAGTGTACGCGATCGACGGTGTGCAGCAAAAAGGACTGGCTCATGCTTTATGTGATTGAACAACTCTCATCGGGCCTCTGAATGCAGCCTAAGAGTGAAATGTAACCAGGAGGGATGCTTGGGTAATCACCACTCGTTACTACATGGCCCTCTCGACAATAGGCCTATTCAGCCGGACGAACCCAGAATTATCTGTTCAACGGGACATGATGATTTCAAACCGGCGAGATTAGGCATCGTACCTGTCGGAATCGTGACACCTAAAGGATTGAGGGGGGTCGGTGCATTTTTGGACATGGTGTCGGATACATCGCTGGTTACTCGCGAGCTTGTAGAAAGCTGTGAACTAGTCGGCGAGCCTACCTCGCTCACTATCAGCACGGTTGCGGGGGGACATGTTAACAATTCTAAGAGGCCGACCCCGCAGTTAACGTCTTTATCCGATAAGGGGACAGTAGAAATTCCGGAAGCCCTTGCAGCAGACAGCTTGCTAATTAGACCAGTCGACTCTATTAGATCGATCGCCAAGAGATGGTCTCATCTCAGAGATATAGCGTTAGAAGAAGTATCTAGCGCTCACGTCGACACACTCATTGGATGCAATGTACCAGAAGCTCATTGGGTGCTTGAACTGAGCATGAGCAATCGAAAAGAACCATTCTAATAATAATAATAATAATGGTATATTTCTCGGCCATGGTCTCGACGCACGCGCTAGCACATGATCATGGTGTGATACTTTACTCAATAAGGTGGAATATTCACAAATTCAAAGTATGAAAGTCGAGAGTATCAGTGATAGATAGACATAGCCAACAACAGTTTGAATGGATAATTTTAATAATGGTTTGCGCGGCAGTTTCAAACCGGTTTCGTATCCGGGCTGGGCGGTGGAGATATCGAAAAACCGTTAGCGCAGTGTCAAGGACGCATTATGAACGAGAATGATGCAAGCTTGGGAAACGGAGGCCTGCTGATGTTCTACAGATAGAGTAGATTTCTACCGTCCCCTTATCGGATAAAGACGTTAACTGTGGGGTCGGCCTCTTAGAATTGTTAACATGTCCCCCCGCAACCGTGCTGATAGTGAGCGAGGTAGGCTCGCCGACTAGTTCACAGCTTTCTACAAGCTCGCGAGTAACCAGCGATGTATCCGACACCATGTCCAAAAATGCACCGACCCCCCTCAATCCTTTAGGTGTCACGATTCCGACAGGTACGATGCCTAATCTCGCCGGTTTGAAATCATCATGTCCCGTTGAACAGATAATTCTGGGTTCGTCCGGCTGAATAGGCCTATTGTCGAGAGGGCCATGTAGTAACGAGTGGTGATTACCCAAGCATCCCTCCTGGTTACATTTCACTCTTAGGCTGCATTCAGAGGCCCGATGAGAGTTGTTCAATCACATAAAGCATGAGCCAGTCCTTTTTGCTGCACACCGTCGATCGCGTACACTCACTCCATGAAGGGTCGGACAATCTGGTAACCGATGCAGGGAGTTGCATAGCTTGCATTTAGTTGACCTCTCGGGTTCTTGACTTATCATATGCATGTTAGCCAAAGACTGGACTCGATTACAGTCCTTCTCTACAATTTGAGCAGATATTGGTTCCGTTCGCGCCAGCCTGCAACTTTCACGTACGATTTGTCCAAATCGGCTGTTGGCAATACGGGATTGACGACCTATGAACTCCGTCAAATGGTTGCACGTAAATTCCCGCTCAGGCACATTTACTTTTTCAGCTTCATCTGCCCATCGGCTCTGCAAACCAATAGGTAGACACCGGACAATGCATTTCTGTGTGTGCAACGCATTCAGGTCGGACTGGCATCCTAATTGCTCCAGTGCTATACTGCAATTCTGCATTTTTGTCACCAACTTTGAAAGTAATCCAGCCTTGCCCTGAGTCCTTTTGCCTCCAATAAAACACCATCAATCAGGCTTCTAGACACCTTGAATGGTTGTCCAAACAAACCTTTCAGGACTCTGCGTGCCTTGATGTACCTCATTAGTGGATCAAGCATTGCACAGCCTTCGATAGCGCTTCTGGCCCTCCCATGACATTATTGTAATAAACACAAAAACCTTTGACTAGAATCTGCAACTCTGCACTCAACAACGTTTTCGAATTCTTTCATGAATATACAGTATTGCTCGGGATGCCTGTCGAAATGGGATAGCTGCACTGTCGGCAGGTCGAATGCAAATCCCCGGTAGCTTCAGGCTGTCTCAATGGTTTATATTCGTTGATCACAATGCCGTTTCGATGTTGACATCGTGAACTACATGGACTTTCTTGCTGGCTCGCTGAGTCCAGTTCCTTGTTTAAGAGGTTCTGCTTCCTTCTAGCTAACCGCATCTTGTTCTCTAATTCTATCACTCTCATTCTATGAATAATAGTATCGACAAACTCATGGTGATTAGAAATATATGAATTGGCACTGACGGAACTAGTAGACTTAGCATTATCTAGAGAATCAATAGCACCCAAACCATCGCCAGAGACTTGCCGAGTTAATTTCTGTTATCTCAAAGGTCGTTGATTCCTCGTCTGAGCATTTCCAGTGAGTTTTCTTGTCTAGGTTCCACTTGAGTACTGTAAGTCAATTCTGGCAAATCGAGCAACGCCTAGCCAAGTCCAACAAATTCCGAAACCAGAACAAGATTGATTCGTAGTTTCTACGGTACTAAATTGAAATTATGAAAGGGTACAAATATATACAAACCTAAAGTAGGCGGCCAAATAGATTTCACAGTAAAACTCAAAGGTTCAAAGTCCCGTGGCTCAAGCACGACGGTCATAAACGGCTCAAGACCAAATTCAAACGTCTCACATGAATAAACAAAAGTGAAAATGTGGCATACGGGCGAGCTTATAAAAGACTTTCGAGAACGGCTTTCGAACGTATTTCCTATTGGGTCTAGCAGCGAAATACCAATTACATCCCCTCTATCGGACGAATAGAGAAAACGCAAGTCGGTTTACAGATGCAAGGTGTATTATATATTTCGTGGCATCGAAACAGTACCGATACGAGAGATACACCGAACGGAAAACAGAACGAAGCGCGACGGCTGTGCAGAAAGCGAACCGCGAGCGTGTACAATCGGCAGACGACCGAAAGTGAAGGTGATTTAAAACGAGGTCGACGGAAACTTCGGAAAAGTCAGTCTAGTAAAACGTACGCAACCGGAGAACACCATGAGGTCGATGTCCAACGTCAGAAAAGATCGTAGAGAAAAAAGATTCAAAATGGTATCCAGAAAACAGTCGTTTCTTCAAGACGATCGAGGTTGCTACACCAGACATTCTAGTCCACGTGGCCATAAATTCCAGAGTAAGTAAACATGAATAGAAATGATGAACGCCCGAGCTACGTTGATGGCTAGATCGCACTTCTTCAGCAACAGGGTAGTGAACAGTTGGAATGGTCTGCCTGGTGGAATGGTAGATCTGTGGACCGTCCAATCCTTCAAAGTTGCCCTAGATCGCAAGTGGTACGCGATATTTCCTCTTGGTTAGCCTTGGGTGTATCAACTAGATGGATGACGGGTAGCACCGTGGTCCTTCTGGAGCATGGTCTAATCGACGTTTTCGCCCATTGCATACTGTATCAGTGAACGCTCACGATGCATATTGTCTCTCGCAGTTGATGTGCGATGAGGTTTTCCGTTTCCTTCTCATGTTTAGTGGGGATTCGTCGAAATGCACTCGGTAGTGATGGGTGCATAACTGTTGTGCATACCATCGAAGGAATTCTGGACTCTCGACTGGCCGTGGCCATTACTTGTCCTGTGCAAACTGAACTGAACTGAACTGAACTGAACTGAACTGAACTGAACTGAACTGAACATGTTTCGCGATCCAACGAAGGTCGTTGTGTTGGTACGTGTCCAAATGACACTTGAGCGGCTGTTAGTCGGTGGACTCATCTAAAAGTTGAAACCGTCGGAGATTGTTGTGGGAGACACAACAGTTCAGACCTTTTTAAAGTTGTATTAATCACATCTTCACTCTCCCACAAATTTTAGAACGATCGACGTCACTACAGCAGCTCTCGCCAGAAAGCAAGGAGGGCTTTCGTAAAATGTCGGGGAGGAGAATACGTACATGCGATATTCGTTAACATGAATGCGTGCAAAATACATGAATGCAGCTGTGCTGCAGGATGCCGACGTGCAGAATCCGTGGTATGCAGGAACTGTAGGATGATGGTCGAGCGTAAACCAGGTCCGTTGCCAACGACATCGGCTGCGTGAATCGTCATCCAGATGTTCCACACCAATAACGTCCAGAGTCGGGTAATCGTTAACCAATATGACATCCGGAAGCCAAATCGGTAGGTTCGTAAATAGCAAGGAACGACAGCGTCAGGGCCGATCCAGAATGCAATCGTTGGTGCCAAAATTCTCCAGAGTTCGTGGTACCAGCGAAGCGCACCATATGGCGAGATTTCACGAAACGAAAAGAAACGAAAAACTGGTGAAGCTGCCGTAATGGACTTGACTAGAATACAGTGATAACTAATGGGATATGTTAAATCGTGTCGAAACGATAAACACGAGAGTTATTACTGCGAAATGCAATGGTTAAGTTCGTGTTTGACCTAGTCGCGAAAAAGCCCCGGGAAAAGATCTCCTGACCGGAACGTCAGACGGGGGCCTCATCCACGGACGGGTGCGTAGGCGTGCTCTGCTGACTTGAACGTGAGACAATATTCTCATTCGAGGACGTAGCAGGGCCAACAGGGTGCTGTCCTGAACGTGAGACGATAGCCCCATTCGAAGTCGTAGCAGTACCAACTGGGTGCTGTCCTGAACGTGAGACGATAGCCCCATTCGAATTCGTAGCAGGCAACGCTTACTTCAGACCTTGACTTGACACGGAAGTGTCGTCAACAGGTAGTGCAGGGTTAACATCGGATCTCATGTCAGCGGACGACACGCTGCCGTCAACGTACGCGGCTTCGAGATGATCGATGCTAACTGTATCGACGCGACCGTGTCGATCAACCTTAAAGGTCTTATCGTGACAAGAAATCACGCAAAATGGACCTTCGTAAGGCTGTTGTAATGGTTTCCGTACCGAATCAACAAGAATGAATACATGCAAACAAGTTTCGAGTTCGGTCGGAACAAAAACCTGTCGCCGCTGCATTCGAGTCTACGCCGGAGAGAGATTTTGCGTGTACTTAGACAAACGGTGAATGTAAGTCCGTAGGGCAAGTGAATCTGTACTCCGTGGCGTAAAGAATTCCCCAGGCAGTCGTAATGTCGTGCCGTAGACAAGTTATGCGGCGGAACATTGGATATCTGCCTTTATGCAAGTCCTGATACCAAGCAGAACTAGCGGTAACGTTTCGTACCAGTCGGGGCTCTCGTGTGCTCTAAGAGCCGCTTTGAGTTGGCGATGAAAACGTTCGACTAAACCATTCGATGCCGGATGGTACGCGGTCGTGCGAATGCGTTCCGTACTCAGAATGTGAGTTAATGAAGAGAATAGTTCGGACTCCAGTTGTTGCCCTCGATCGGTAGTGATTGTAAAAAGGCAACCGTGTAAAGCTGTTCGTCGTTCTATCAGATGTCAAGCCATTTATTCGACCGTGATGATAGAGATGGGAGTAGCCTCGGGCCATCTCGTGAATCTATCGATGCACGTTAATGAGTAGGTATACTCGTGTGATGGAGTCAGTGAACCCACAGTGTCTACGCGGATATGATCGAAGCGAGCATCAGGCGTAGCGAAAGTACCGATAGGCGAAGCTACGTGCCTATGCACTTTAGATCGTTAACATTGTAGACACTGTTTTGCCCGCATACGAACATCTTTATTCATAGACGGCCAGATATATCGTGCAGCTACTAGTCGGAGACTGGCTGCGATGCCTGGATGTGAGAGTCCATGTAGGGTATCGAACACAAGCCGCTGATATGAAGAGGGTACGACTGGTCGATATAGGTCATTAGAGATGTCGCAGAGTATAGTCCCAGCACTGGTGGCCAGAGGTACGAACTGACACTGTAGCGACGATGTCTGAATAGTTTCCATACATGGAGGATCCTGTGCCTGTGCTGCAGCTATGGCGGGGATGTTTAAAACGGAATATTTAATAGCAATAAGTGGAATACGCGACAACGCATCTGCAACGCAGTTCGACTCACCTTTAACGTGTCGTAGGTCAATCGTGAACTAAGAAATATAGTCTAAATGTCCGACTTCTCGTGGGAAGTAATGGTCAGACTTAGTATGCAGTCCATAGATCAAAAGCTTATGGTCGGTATAGAGGATGAAATATGGACTCTGCACTGCATAGCGGGAGTGTTTAATGGCGTTATATGCAGCCAGCAGTTCGCGACCAAAAGCACTATACTTCGTTTCCGTGGGACTGAGGCGTCGAGAGAAAAACTCCAATGGTTGCCAAATTCCAGAAACAGACTGTTGCAGGACCGCTTCGATGGCAAAGTCGGATGCATCCACCGCTATGCTTAGCGTAGCGGACAGGACTGGATGCATTAGGAGCGTGGTCTGAGCTGATGTCGCTTTAATCTCTGAGAACGCTACTCGTGCGGCATCCGTAAGCGACAGCTTACGTGGATTACCACGAAATAGGTCGGTTAATGAAAGCAAACATTCAGCAGCATGGGTTATGAAACGACGATAAAAATTAGTTAACCCTGAAAATGCCCCAAGCTCCTTGATTGTAGACGGTACGGCGTAATCTAGAATGGCGGGCACTTTATCCTCGCAAGGCTTAATACCCTCTAGAGTAATCTTGTGGCCAAGGCACACAAGTTCCGGTTTGCCAAATTCACATTTATCGATATTGACTACTATTTGATGTTCGGACGAACGTTGAAATGGTGGCATCAGATGTTGGAAATGTTCATCTACGCTCGACGATGCGATTAGCAAGTCATCGACATAGATGTGAACAAATTCCAAGTCTCGCGTAATGCTATCGATAAACCTCTGGAATGTCTGAGCAGCATTTCGCAAACCAAAAGGCATACGCAGGAACTCAAACAAACCAAAAGGAGTCGCGACAGCGGTTTTCTCGACATCTTCAGCGGCGACTGGGATCTGGTGATAGGCTCGTACCAAATCAATCTTAGAAAATACAGTCGTGTCGTGAAGTGATGCCATGATGTCGTGTATGTGGGGTATCGGATAGCCATTGTAACGGGTAACCAAGTTTAGTGCTCGATAGTCCCCACATGGTCGCCAGCTGATGCCATCTTTTTTAAGAATCATGTGCAGAGGTGAGGCCCATGGACTGTGAGAAGGACGAACAATACCTTTAGAAAGTAGTGTCAAACTTACGTTTGGCGAAAGCCAATTTGTCCGGTGCCAGTCGGCGAGGTCGTGCCGTGACTCGTGGTCCGTTAGTGACAATATAGTGTGCCACACGACCGGTCACTGCCTCTATCTCCTCGAATGGTTTAGTCATTATGGGGAATTCAATAAATAAAGACTGAAAATCGTGAGGAATGTCAGAAAACAAACCTGTGACTCGGCGCGCATCTGTTCGAGCTGCAAGACCCGTAAATTTAGTGTCCGACGAAGGATCGATAAGCTGCAGCCTACGTAAATCAACAAGTAATTCATAGTGCTGCAGAAAATCGATTCCCAGAATGCCTGTGGGAACGTCCGCAAGAATGAACGTCCACAGATACCGTCGTCGTGGTTCCAAGTTGACCGCAAGCTGTCTCGTGCCGTATGTAAGAGTGGAAGAACTATTCGCCGCTGACAGCCGAAGCGAAGAAGCTCGTGGCTTGTCTTTACCGACCGGCAAGACAGAAACTTGGGCCCCAGTATCGACTAGGAACCTAGCTTTAGTGCACGAATCATGCACGTAAAATAAACGGCCAACCTGAGACTGATTGCCGGCGAGTACGGCCACTTCTACTCGTTGGCAGGGGCGATTCTCACCGCGCATGAACACGGCTGTCTGTACCTACGAGCGGCTGGTCCGAAAACACCGTGGAACCAACAAACCCGCTGGTAGGATGATCTGGTTTGGACGAGGCATGTGAGGTGGAATCACGGCGGAAGTGGGCAGTGGAGGGCGCCCGTCTGTGCTGTTGTTTACGTGGGCTACTGCGAGGGGTCGGTATTTTAACTCTCTCTTTGAAGGACAGTCGGCTCTGGATGGGCCGAGAGTGCCAAGGCCTCTCCATCGATTCATCCAGGTCAACACCCCGAGGATTGCGCGATATCGTGGCGACGAGGGGATTAGCCCCACTGCCGACACGTGCGACAATCTTATCAGCCACGATGGCTGCTCGTTCCAAGGACGAGTCCTCGGGGGGAGCAGTTACGGTGGTCTGAATATGGAAGGGTAAAAAGTCCAACCACAGTTCCTTGACTATCTCCGAATCCTCATCTGCGGGCCCTGCCAAAGACCAGAGGTGAGCTAGGTGGCGGCTGGTTTTCATATCCCCTATGGGGTGCCGCGCCAGTAGCTGACGCAACCGCTCCTCCCGAGAAGGAAGGAAATGTTGCAATATGGCCTCCTTAAGCCGATCGTACGGCAGCTCTTGAGGAGGATTTAATACTGAATCCCTCAGTGTGGCGAAGACATCGCCCGGGACTGCCTCTAAGGCATAGGAAAATCGTTGGCGTTGGCCGACAATCCTACGCGCCTCAAATTGCAGCTCTAAGGGTGCAAACCGAACCTCAGGATCATGTGGGATGAATGCCACAGGTTTAAAAGCAACGGCAGACTGAGTGAGATCTGTGTTGAGCTGCATCTTATATTCTGACATGGTTACATTGCGATAATATATCGTGAAAAAATTATATCGTGCAACAAAAGGAAGACGTTAGACAGCGAAAAATCACAGACCCAACGGGCGGGTGAATAATCCAAGAAGGTCTGGAAGTTTCGGGCTCACCAATATAGAAGACGTTTGAGCGCGACAGGCGAACGTGTCTCCTATTGGGTCTAGCAGCGAAATACCAATTACATCCCCTCTATCGGACGAATAGAGAAAACGCAAGTCGGTTTACAGATGCAAGGTGTATTATATATTTCGTGGCATCGAAACAGTACCGATACGAGAGATACACCGAACGGAAAACAGAACGAAGCGCGACGGCTGTGCAGAAAGCGAACCGCGAGCGTGTACAATCGGCAGACGACCGAAAGTGAAGGTGATTTAAAACGAGGTCGACGGAAACTTCGGAAAAGTCAGTCTAGTAAAACGTACGCAACCGGAGAACACCATGAGGTCGATGTCCAACGTCAGAAAAGATCGTAGAGAAAATAGATTCAAAATGGTATCCAGAAAACAGTCGTTTCTTCAAGACGATCGAGGTCGCTACACCAGACATTCTAGTCCACGTGGCCATAAATTCCAGAGTAAGTAAACATGAATAGAAATGATGAACGCCCGAGCTACGTTGATGGCTAGATCGCACTTCTTCAGCAACAGGGTAGTGAACAGTTGGAATGGTCTGCCTGGTGGAATGGTAGATCTGTGGACCGTCCAATCCTTCAAAGTTGCCCTAGATCGCAAGTGGTACGCGATATTTCCTCTTGGTTAGCCTTGGGTGTATCAACTAGATGGATGACGGGTAGCACCGTGGTCCTTCTGGAGCATGGTCTAATCGACGTTTTCGCCCATTGCATACTGTATCAGTGAACGCTCACGATGCATATTGTCTCTCGCAGTTGATGTGCGATGAGGTTTTCCGTTTCCTTCTCATGTTTAGTGGGGATTCGTCGAAATGCACTCGGTAGTGATGGGTGCATAACTGTTGTGCATACCATCGAAGGAATTCTGGACTCTCGACTGGCCGTGGCCATTACTTGTCCTGTGCAAACTGAACTGAACTGAACTGAACTGAACTGAACTGAACATGTTTCGCGATCCAACGAAGGTCGTTGTGTTGGTACGTGTCCAAATGACACTTGAGCGGCTGTTAGTCGGTGGACTCATCTAAAAGTTGAAACCGTCGGAGATTGTTGTGGGAGACACAACAGTTCAGACCTTTTTAAAGTTGTATTAATCACATCTTCACTCCTCTTAAATTTAAGAACGTAAACGCACCTTCCGAGGGCCTACTAGCTCCGTTATTTGCGTTGGGTTAAAGACCTGGACGATTTTTCCCTTCATCCTGTGATGTTCGGTATGCCAAGCGTTTTTGACCTGTGTCTCGCATCCGAGTGCGGAAAACGTTTGGTAAACCTTGCAGGGTACGGAATTTGCAAAAGGTGGACTCACTCAAAGTGGTCAGGAATAGAGAAGGACACCTAAATCCTCTATAAACAAAGCCCATGGCTGAGTGGGTCTGTATTGTTGATTAGACCTTACTTCGCGGTTTCTTTAGTAAATGCGTGCTTCGGTCCTTTGTACTGCGTGGACCACCTGCACGTTACTCTAACGTGCGGCACTGCACGAATATGTTAACCGGAACAGTATTCTCCACGACCCGTGAGAACGAGAAGGCGATTGTGAGAGATAGCGGTTAGCGTGTATTTGGGAGCGCGCGTGAGAGAGTGTGCGCAAGAGCAACGGTCAAATGGCAACCGCGCTTGGCAGTCAGCGTTCAGTTGAACAATACACGTGGTAAAAGTATGAACGATGGCCACCGCTACAGGTCTGCGCTACTTTCAGGGAGTCAGCCAGTCTGGCCTTCAAACCGCAGGACCAACGCCCACCAGGTAGTACCACAGGCATGAGCCCCAAAACACCGCAATCAGGTAGCAGGAAGTCGTTTGCGGAAGTAGTAAGCACGCCTGAGAAGACAGTCACTAGAGCGAGTGGGCTGGGCCCAAGAGTTTGCCATGCGGTCGTTACCTCAACTCCTTTGAGGCAGACTGACGAGGGCCAGTGGACTGGGCAGAAGCCTAGAAGGGCAAGGCAGTCCGAAAAGAAGAGTAGTATAGCGAAGGATGGGCCAGCCAGGGTGGACCATCTTGCCCTCCTAGTGTTAGAAGACAAAGTGAAGGGTCTGCAAAGGCAGATCTTGCCGATGGGCAGGGTCTCAAGCCGCAGGCTCCTGATCCTAAATCAGGAATAACCTTACACAAGAGAATCAAAAGCCAGGCGGGCCATAGATAGGAGGAGAGTCTATGACATACTGCACATTGCATGTGTTCCGTACCCTACTGCTCTAAGAAGGGTGCACAGAGTTGGGACATGGAAGTCACCATTTGCGAACAAAGGCAAGCGTCATGTGAGACCAATACTAGTAGAGTTTGCTGGTGAGGCCACCCGAGATAGATTGCTGGCGAGGGCAGCAGTGGTGGTGGTAGATATTAAATTGCCGTAGGCAAGTATAGAGTAAGGCCTGGTGGTCTAGTACCGGGTGGTACTGGTAAAAAACCACCAAGTTCAGCAAAATGCCGTACTCGGCTCTCGGGCTCCTGCCCTGACAGCAGTAAAGAAACCGCGCGCGGGGTCGCGACTAGTTGTAGTTGAAGACGTGCTGGAAGATGAAAATTGGCAGTGTTGTCCGAAGGTAAAGGATAACTTGACCCTTGCCAGTCTGGATGTTATGGCAACTCCTATAGAGATGGATTGGGAGTCGTTGGAAGTCCTAGATCAACAGCCGGCGCCTTGCACACCAGTGGGGACGACCGGTGCAAAAAACTTGCCATCGTCCGAGGCGTTGCACCTGAGAACCCGACAGGAGTAAACAATAAGAGACATTGTCCGAAAAATCCCCCAAAGCACATTTGGAAAACACAAGTTGGCGAACAAGCTCGTTTTCAGTGATTCTTAATCATTCCAATACAACACAATATGTAGGACTAGATGCATAAGGGATACAGTCAACAAAAATCGTGTCAGGGATCATCGTTCACACCTAGTGTGGTACAGGATTATCCGGAAACCAGGTGTGAATGGACTAACACATTCTCAACATGTAAGCTTTCGGACGTTCGTGGACCTGACGTTGGGTGGTGAGTGGGCCAGGGTAGATTGAGTGCATGCACAAATTTCTTCTGAGCACATAAAGGGGGGTTGTGGAGGCGAATCCCGACCGCTTCCGCTGTGGCCAAGATGCGACTTCTCACCGATCTTGAAAGCCGACCTCGGACCCTATACAGGGGGCGGAATGCTTGATCCACGTTCATCATGTGATTAGTTTCAGCTAGGTGTGAAACGACTGCGCTGGTAATTGACCTAATTGTTCCAGCACTCAATCTACCCTGGCCCACTCACCACCCAACGTCGGGTCCACGAACGTCCGAAAGCTTACATGTTGAGAATGTGTTAGTCCATTCACACCTGGTTTCCGGATAATCCTGTACCACACTAGGTGTGAACGATGATCCCTGACACGATTTTTGTTGACTGTATCCCTTATGCATCTAGTCCCACATATTGTGTTGTATTGGAATGATTAAGAATCACTGAAAACGAGCTTGTTCGCCAACTTGTGTTTTTCAAATAAGAGACATCTGAGAGTCGGGGCAAACGCGGTGGTGTTACATACTGACGCGTGTAAAATTAGAAGCAAGTGGGTGGAGCTCTTCAGAGCTGCAGAGGAGCGAAATGCGTGCATAGTTGCCGTTACGGGAATATGGCTTTTTAAAGGTGACCTCGTACCGGTAATAATACAAAATGACTTTGCTGTCTGTAGGCAAGACATGGAGCATGACTGTGTAGGGGGAGGAGTGGCTGTCCTTATTAGGACAGGTGCGGACCATCTGGAATCGCGTACCATGGTTTGTACTCGAATTATACAACTGAACGGTTGCGCTCACAGTTCCAAACAGAAAGGTGAATGTGGTCTGTGTGTATAGGGACCCGGGTGCAAACCGAGATGAGGACGCTGAACTTCTCCACGTACTTACAGTGTTAGTTAATGAAGCTAACAAGACCCGCATAGTTGGGGACTTCAACCTACCCCACAGACTGGGTAGTTGAGGCATGTACCGCGGGAACCCAAGAGCATTCGAATGCTCTGTCCCAACACATGGGGGAAGATACCAGATATAGGACTGGCTGTACGTCGTCCTTGTTGTATCTAGTGGTAACGAACCATGAGAACGATGTAGCGGAGCTCCAGGTTCACTTTCCATTGGGTAAGAGTGACCATGGGGGTGTCAAAATCACTCTTTGTATGCGCCAACCCAAAGTATACTCGAGGTTGATTAGTAGCTTCGCAAATATGGACATTTCTAGGCTTCGCAATAGAGCGGTCGATCTAATAATGAACAGCGGACGATGCTAATTTGGAAGAACACTGGCAGGTGATTAGAGAATCTCTAATTACCCTACAAAACAAGTTTGCTCCCTCGAAGCGTAGGTGAGGTGAGGACAAGGCGGTGTGGTGGAGAGTTGCAATGGGCAAGTCAGTCAAACGTAGAAACCGTAGCTGGGCTCTCTTTAAGGCTTCTGGGAGCCACCGGGCTTGGATTCGCTATGTCAAGCATAGAAATGAGACAGTGGACCTCCTGCGATTTGCTAAGCGCATGTATGAAACGAAGTTGGCCCAGTGTGTCAAAAAGCATCCAAAGCAGTACTATAGCTACGTGCAGTCTAAAGGTTCGTTGAGAGATGCAGTAGGACCACTGACGACCAATGATCATGGAGTGGCAGCAGACAACCAGAGCAAAGCAAATGCTCTGGACGGGTATTTTAGTAGTGTGTACAGAATAGATAATGGCGTGCAGATAAGTTTTGAGGGGGCGACTCTCCCAACGGGCATAACAGACTTGGTTCTTTCAGAGGAAATCGTACGCAAACACCTGGAAGGGCCAGATATCCATAAGTCTGCTGGGCCAGATGATATCTACCCTGCTATCAATAAGCCGTTGGCTAAAATTCTATCCCTCCCAGTATACAAGTTATATAAGGCCACCCTGGACCGTAGAAGGTTGCCACAGGACTGGAAGAAAGCAGCAGTGGTAGCTATACGTAAAGGGGGACCCCACTCTGAAATGGGAAACTACAGACCTGTTAGTTTAACCTGCATTCTGTGCAGAGTGTTAGAGAAGATCATCCAGACGCACTTACGCGAACGCCTACTATAGAATTCTATGCTTTGCCAAGCTCAGCACGGATTAAAAAACAGGTCGTGCTTAACTAACCTCTTGAGCTTTCTAGACAAAGTCACTCGAAGAGTGGGTGACTTGACTTGCCTTGACTTCCGCAAGACTTTTGATTCGGTAGACCATTGGCTTTTAATAATCAAGTTGAGGTCATTTGGTATGAATACGCAGACTCAGGAATGGTTAAGGGACTTCCTTACCGGTAGAACGTTTTACGTGGGAGTAGATGACAAGAACTCCAAACTAGGAAACGTCACCAGTGGAGTACCGCAGAGTTCCGTACTAGACCCACTACTATTTCTTCTGTTTATTAATGATTTGGCCTCAGTCCTACAGACACCAAGCTTCTTCATCGCAGATGATGTGAAGTTAGTGGGTGCTTAGGGAAGGGAGGAGCTGAACATAGACGTACTTGCCGTTCCTGACTAGGCACAGAAGTGGGACTTACCTCTCAATGCTGGGAAAAGCCACTTGTCACGGACAGCGACAAGCCTGACGGTTGCGCACGACCAAGGCCCATTCACCACAGAGGCAGTAAACAAAGTAAGAGACCTTGGGATTGTGGTGACTTCTGATCTTAAGTGGCCGGATCAGTGTGCAGCAGCTGCAAAAAAGGCACGCGGTGAGCTCTTCAGGTTGAGATCAGCGTTTTCATGCAGACAACCTAGGGTTTTCATGCCAGTGCACATGTCTATAGTTAGACCTCTTTTGGAGAACTGTGTTCAGGCATGGTCACCCTTCTACAAAAAGCATGCCACCTGTCTGGAGAACGTACAACGTCGCAACGCGTATGGTTGAGGGGCAAGATGTATGAGCAGAGACTCCAGGACCTCAGAATTTTTTGGAAAGGAGGAAACTACGAGGGGATCTCATAGAGACATTTAAGATAACAAAAGGCTTTTCCGGACTTAGATCGGAGAGTCTATTCCAAATGGTAACAGACTCCAGAACAAGGGCATGGGAAGAAGCTGGCGAAAGCTCGATCCAGGCTGATAGCTAGATCTCACTTCTTTGGCGATAGGGTGGTTAACTATTGGAATAGACTGCCGGAAGAGGAAGTAGAACCGGGGACCGTCCAGGCATTCAGGGGTGCCGTAGATCGTCAATGGAATGAAATCATTTCTGACAGGAAAGTTTGAGCATGTTGCTAGACAGAGGATGTGATGTGTTTAATTATTGTACGTTTCCCTTTACGACATGGTAGCTAGTGAACGCTCACGATGCAAAATGACTCTCGCAGTTGGTGTGCGATGAGGTTTCACGTTTCCCTTCTATTTTTAGCGGGGACTCGAAGAAATAAACTGCGCAGTGGTGGGTGCATACCATCGAAGGAATTCTGGACGCTCGATTGGCCGTGGTCATTACCTGTCCTGTGCAAACTAAACTAAACTGAACTAAACCTTTGACTCAGTCCACTGCACAGTTCTCTGGCGGGGCCTTTTGCTGAAGGGTGTACCAGAGCAATTAATTTCCATCGTAAAATCCCCTTACATTAATAGCCGAAGCCAAGTTCGGGCTTACGGTGATCTTTCACCTAAGTTCACGACGAGAAGTAGTGTACGTCAGGGTTGCCCCCTCTCTGTTTTTCTCTTTAACTGTTTGATTATTATCCCAGTCACCACAGAGGTGCGCATTTTAGTCCCTAAATAGTCCCGTGAGGGACTGTTTTTTAGTAATTAGTTTGAGAAGAGTTTTTGCCATACCAAGGCGCCTGTCGTCACAGTTGATACGGAGTCGTCATCATTATCATCATCATCTCCATCCTCATCATTACCGACAGTGTCATCATCATCACCAGTGGCAGCAGCTGCGGTATCATCATCACCATCGTCGCCACCACCCGCACCATCCTCGCGGACAGCTGAGAAGACGTTCACTCAGGTCGTGGCTTCAAATTCCGTATTGGACCCTTCGGTCTCCACCGAAGCCGATCGTACTGGGGTCGATGTTGTTGAAACCACTCATATGTTCGCCCAATAGCCGGCCGGCGGACTCGACGCAATCCGAGTGCAGCCGTGAATATACCTAATTGCTCCCCTACAGCCCCGCTGGAGCACGTTTCCGCCGTCTCCAATGAATTCGGACGTGTAAACCCACCATTAAAGAACTTGAACAGCCGTGTAACAACGGGCACTCCCGTAAACGTAAGATATTCCCAGATAGGGCTCAGTGTTTTCTGCTGGTAAACTTGCCGGAAGCTACCGTCGCTGAGTCTCAAGGCAGACTGGACTGTGATCTCACTACTGTGGTCCTACTTATCACGGATTTTCACGAGCCAGGAGGAAGCGATGGCTAATAGAGTTCTAGTAACTGTGGCCTTCCACCTTGAAAAGCAGCAGACGCCTAGTGAGCGACCACGACCCCTCAAGGTAGTCCTGAGTATGGTTGATGCAGCCCGGGCGGTGTTGCATCGAGCTCACGAGCTAAAAGGTGAATCGGTGCGTATTCTACTTGATCTTTCTCCAGAGCAGCGGCAGAAGCCAAAACTAGCTACCATGGAGCTACACGAACGCCGATCGAAGGGCGAAATTGACCTCGTTATTCGGGATTTCCGGGTCCGGAATTTGAGACCGCGTCTGCGTTGGACGCCCCTAGTTCTATCAGCAACACCTATAAGCCCAGCGGTCAAGTCGTAAGTTAACAATGTGTTTCGGGAGGTTTTAGTTCAACGGCACGACACAATTCCTGGCGGGCGACCATACTGCTGCCCAGCGTTCGTAGCCTATTGAACAAACGAGATGAGATGGAGTCGCTGGTGGCACGAGACCCTCCCACAGTCGTTGTCCTAACCGAAACGTGGCTGTACGGTGACGTTTCTGATTCTGAGATGTCGCTACCAGGATACCCAATTTTCCGGGTGGATAAGAACGAGGCGAGACAGAATGGCGATGTTACCCTCTATATTCAGTCTAACACCTGCCTACCAGTTACATAGTTCCGCTGATCCTGAGGGATTCTGCGAAATTTTGTGGTGCACGGTCCGACTAACACTTACAGGATATGTAACAATTGGACTTGTGTATAGGTCACCCGGCGTAGACTCTATGGTTATCTGTGACGAACTCTTGCGGTGGGGCCGCGACGGGCACTGCATATTCCTTGGGGATTTCAATGTGCCGCATATCGATTGGGATAAAGGCTGTTACCGACCGCCCACAGATCCCTTTATACGTACTTTCCTCTCGGTCCTTGAGGACTCTACTCTATACGAGCACTTACGAAAGTTGACACGGCTTCAGGGTCCTCAGTCATCCTACCTGAATCTTGTGATATCCCTGAGACAGTCGGACGTTAAGGAAAGTCGATACCTCCCGCCAGTCGGTTCCGGCGACCACTCCGTCCTCCCAATCCACTGGAGGCGTGGTGTTTCTCATTTTGGTGGACCTCATACGGGACGCAACATATGGCGAACGGACTTTCTTCTTCGGATGGACGATTGGACGCGAGGCCATTCTCTAACACTACTGAAGCTTCCGTCAACTGGTCTGCCACTAGCTTACCATCTTTCACGAAGGACGACCAATCTCTGGAACGCTTTACCGGCATCAGTGGTGGAAAAGAAGGACGACGCTCGGTTCAAACGGCGTCTCGATATGCATCTGGAGGCATTGTGGAGGAACGCTTCCTGAGCTCGAACCCACAGAGTCAATGTGAAGAGGCCTACACGGGATGTTTTCCCTCTGCCTTCTACCAAGAAGATTGAAGATTAAAAATTAGATTTGGATGGGTCTAAAACATGGCAAAATAATTTTACTTCGTTGAAAAACTATGTCTTCCCAGTCCGGTGAGCACAAAGGTAAAGCATTTAGTCTCGAAAAATTCCCTCGAGGTACTATTTTAATAATGTGGTATCAGTTGGACAACTTCGGCCGTTGCTTCAAGTACGGTTCATAATATGTAAGTACACCTTGATTTCTTAGTAAAATGCTACGTTTTATAGGGATTTTGGGGACCAGAAAGTACTCGGGTCGTGCCAAGTAATTTTTGAGGGTATTAACAGATTATGTTATGTTCCCGGATGAAAATTAATGAAAGTTCACTAACTGGTACCGCAAGATGAATTCATGTAGAGCTTACCGAAATTCCAAAGTAAAGCACGCAGGCTGCTGCATTCTCGGTGTGCTCAAAAATGGTCCCAAAAATGTCCCCGAGGTGTTTCAAACAGGACTAAATTGGGACTATTTTGCTGACTGGGATGGTGGAGATAATGGCATTGAACTTTCCCCGGGTGAAAAGATATCAGACTTTGAGTATGCGGACGACAAAGTTCTTCTAAGTGAGGATCCAGATAAGTTGCAAGCCTTTCTAGACAGCTTAATGGATTACGTAGCAATGTTCGGTGTGCATTTTACACCTTCAAAGTGCGGGACTGGGTTGGTCCAACGCCAAACCTTTCAGTGTCTTGGGAGACTGTAAACGTGGTAGACAGGTTCTTTTATCTGGGGAGCTGCACTTCACCTGGAGGTTGGATATCGGACGAGATGTCTTTGGGTATGCAGAAGGCTCGTTTGGCATTTGAAAACATGAGTCATCTGTGGCGTCGACATGACATCCGTTTACCTATCAAGGGTCGAGTGTACGCTGCAGCAGTGAGGCCCGTGCTTCTGTATAGTTCGGAGACATGGCCACTGTGGGTGGAGGATATACGAAGATTGTCAGTATTTGAACACCAATGTCTTCGTAGTATTGCTCGAATCTGATGGGAACACCGTATAAGCAAGGCTGAGGTTCGGTAGAAAGTCTCAGGTTCAAGGATCAAATCATTAGATGAAACACTTAAGCTGACCAGTCTAAGATGGTTGGGGCATGTGTTGCGCATGTCCCTTGACAGGATCCCTCGGCGTGCTATATTTGCTGAGTCGGGTGCCAGTTGGATGATGGGTAAGGGTGGTCAGTCCATGCTTGAGAGGGTTAGAGCGTTTGATTACCGCCTCGGAGGTCCGAGATTCGAATCCCCGCCACCGCCGGTGACTTTGGTGGTAGACGTCCGGATCTTTACCACACTTGACCTATTGTGGCCTTATGTGGTTCTCCATTCCGTCTCAGAGTTCCCTCTCTGTTATTCAACCTTTGTCTTCTGTCCCTAACCATCCCTCTTTGCCCCATCTATCCACCCATAATGCTCCCACTGATAACACGGTCGATACTCGCAACGATTCACTGTCAAATAGTGTAAGGGAATAATCCTCTAGCTGGTAAATCACATTTTCTCAAGCCTCGTCAGCCTCTGAATCTCGGCTCCTTCAACGTGCGTACACTCATGCAGGCCGGTCAGCAGGCGTGCCTAGCCCTCACAATAAATTCTCTGAAGATTGATGTTTGCTGCTTAAGTGAAACGCGTATCCAGGATTCGAGCAGTGTAATTCAACTAACTGCTCCTGGTATCTCATCGAGGTATATTCTGCGCACCTCAGGAGACGAAGCAGCTAGAGCTGTGGGTCAACGTGGTGTAGGAATTGTCTTGACTGACAAGGTTAAGGCTGCCCTTTTAGACTGGATTCCTGTTAACAGTCGTTTATGTGCTGTGAGACTCCAAGGGTCAGTTAGCGTTCGAAAGGATAGTTGTGTTAAACGCAATTTGTTCGTGATCTCGGCGTACGCCCCAACGGACTGCAGCTCAGACTTGCAGGAAGATGAGTTCTATGATGCCCTCGCCACTCTCGTTCGCAGCAGTAAAGGTTCCGACATTGTAGTGCTAGCTGGTGACTTCAATGCACAAGTTGGCAAACTTAGTGTGTCACAAGCCTGTTTAGGTGGGCGTTGTGCTTTACCTGCTGAGCGTACAGATAACGGGGGTAGACTTCTCCAGTTTTGTGCAGGCAACCGATTGTTCTTTTCTAGCACCAGTTTCCGACAGAGCTCGCGTCGCACAGCGACATGGCGCTCTAACTCTACAGGTACTTTTAGTCAAATTGACCATATTGCCGTAAGCTACCAATGGCGCAGTTCTGTTCAGAACTGTAGATCTTACTGGTCCACGTACGTAGAGTCGGACCATGCATTAGTTTTAATGCGATTCTCTCCAGCTCCATGGTCATCGTCGCAAACCGCAAACCGGATTAGCCGTGCAACGTTTGTGTGATCCAGAAGTTTGCACCCGTTACGAGCAGAAGTTAGCACATGAGCTAGGATCCACGGAGAACAGTAATGTAGATGAGCATTGGGCTCATATCAAACAAGCGATGCACGTGGCAGCAGGTTTCGCCTGTGGTCCTCGATCCGTTGTCCATCAAAGACACTGGATCTCGCAAGAGTCGTTGAGTATAATGGAGCAAAAGCGTCAGCTTTCGAATCGTAAGGAGATGAATAAGATGCGGAGAAAGCTGCAAAGGCAATTTACGAAAAGCCTTAAGAATGATCGCGAAAATTGGTGGGTCAAGGTAGCCGAAGAAATGGAAATAGCAGCTGCTTCAGGTAACAGTCAAAAACTGTTCAAATTTATTCGTGACACCGGTGGACGGCGAACTCAGGTCAGTGAAACGATTTGCGATAGAAATGGAGAACCCATCCATAGCAAACAGCAAAGGCTTGACCGATGGGCCGAGTACTTCAAGGAACAGTTTAGCTGGCCGCACGCTAGTGTAGTTACTCCCGTGTCAACAACTGTGACTTCTTGGGTGGTATCACTTGAGCCCCCATCAGAAGTAGAAGTAGAGTCATGTATTCGACTACTAAGGCGGGGGAAAGCGGCAGGTCCCGACGAACGTCCTCCAGTTCTTTTCAAACTGGGTGGTGAGGCGTTGATAAAATCACTAACCGCCTTGCTCCGTGACATTTGGAACTCGGAGCGTATTCCGTTAATATGGAGCGAGTCATTGATTGTTCCCATCTTCAAGAAGGGAATACGCAATGACTGCAGTAATCATCGTGGGATTAGCTTAATCCCGATAGTCACCAAAGTATTAGCTTCGATTTTGCTGCATCGTCTTACACCGGCTCGTGAGAGGAATGTCCGCGAACAGCAGGCTGGATTCCGCCCAGGTCGAGGATGTATCGACCAGATTTTTACTCTTCGCCGACTACTTGAAACGCGTCACACGCATCACCGACCAACAATAATGATTTTTTTAGACCTGAAAGGCGCCTTCGATTCAGTTGATCGAACATCGCTTTTCAATGTTCTTCATCAAAAAGGTATGCCCCAGAAGTTCGTGAACCTGATGAGATCATTGTATTCTCATACTTCTGGCCGCGTTAGAGTTTACGGTGAACTATCCGGTCGGTTCGAAACGACCAGTGGTGTTCGACAGGGATGTCCTTTGTCTCCATTCCTTTTCAACTTCGTCATGGACGAAATAGTGGAGAGTGTGCTGCAAAATCTTCAGGATGTAGGCGTCGAACTAGGAAATAGTGAAAAGCTATGTGACCTAGATTACGCGGACGACGTTGTCGGCTTGTTTGAATCAACGGAACATGCTCAGCGTGCACTAGATAATCTCGCAAGAGCTGTAGCTCCATTCGGCATGCGCTTTGCACCTTCAAAATGCAAGGTGATGTTACAAGACTGGACGTCAGCGATTCCGAGCTTGATGCTCGATGGGGAGGTGCTGGCAGTTGTCGACCACTTTACCTACCTCGGTAGCTGCGTGACGACGGATGGGAGCACTGTAGTAGAGGTGAGTACGCGGATATCCAAGGCTCGAGCGGCGTACGCTGGACTGAAGCACTTGTGGCGCCGACCTGATATTTCACTGAAGTTGAAAGGTCGTGTATACTGTGCCACTGTGCGTTCAGTTTTGTTGTATGGTTGCGAGACTTGGAGTCTGCGTGCTGAAGATATTCGTCGTCTTGAGGTTTTCGACCATCGATGTTTACGTAGTATCGCTAGGATTGGGTGGAATAGCCGAGTAAGCAACGATGAGGTGAGAAAGCGAGTCTTGGGTACTAATTCAGAGAACGTTTTGTCACAGCGTATCCAACTCAGTAGACTTCGTTGGTTGGGACACGTGTTACGTATGGCAAGCACACGTCTACCATACCGTGTCCTATTCTCCGTTCCTCCAAGGGAGTGGAAAAGACCACGTGGAGGTCAACAGATGACGTGGCAGCGAGGAATGAGAAAATGTACAGCAAACTTAGGAAAAGTAGGTGCTTCACGTCTTCGTGGTTGGGGTCCAAAAGATCCGTCTACCAGTTGGCTGGAGACACTGAAAGATATGGCAGCGAACCGCGAACAGTGGCGATCGTGTTGTCACTTTCTATCGAATCAAAATGTCTGATCGGTGTACGTTTGTACAGTTAGATGGTGTATTCCGTGTGTTGGCTACTAGTGCATTCTTTCCTTTTCCCACCCATGTAGGTCCACTCCCTGTCCATCTTATATATTCAAACTTTCTAATTCTTTGTGCAACATGGTGAGACAGGCAGTGGTCAGTGGGGCTTGCCCTACTGTTTACCGCTGTACGATGATGATGATGATGAGGTTATGGTTGCCGGTTATACCTGATAGTGCAGTGGGCCTTCGTGGCTATGGGGTACATACCCCTTCCACTGCACTCATGTACAAGCATGCAATGAAAAAAATGAAGAGCCTGTCCAGTGGGCTTGGCCATGTAGGGCGTATTAGACTTCCTGGGTGGGGTCCAAGAGACCCTCTCAACCGATGGCACATACGTTGGGGGATATGGCTAGATGCCGCGATCAGTGGGGCTCTTGCATTCACAAGCTTTCTTCATCGACTTAATTCCACAAATGTAGTTCTCTTACTCCTTTCATACGCTTTTCTCCTTCATTATTTCCTTTTGAGATTGCTTCTAGAAGATAGCAGCCAAAGCCACCACACCCAGTGCCTGGTTAATGGTTGTCTGAACGGAACAGAACAGAACCTTAATTTATGCTACGACCTGCGTTGCGCTGTTGGAACCTATTATGTTCGATCTGATAGGTTCTCCCTTCGCTTAAAGAGGCTCCATAGAGCTAAATGAAGAGCATACAAGTCTGGCTGGCATCACGCCGTAAAAGTCTACATACGTTCATCAAGACTGAAGTATGACATCTGTTTAGTCTGTAAATAGACAGTGCCAGGTATCAAGAGCTGTCGTGAGATGTGGAAAACCCTGGAACAGTTGTACTGTGCCAAGCCCGAGCTGAACCTGAACGTCGATGACCTGAATCACCGATTCACCGTAAATTGCGGTGCATTCTCACTTCCTCCTCCATATCTTGTCTGGTAAGAACCCAAACCCGTTGTACCTGACTGTCTCTAGAATTCTTCAGCAAGTGAAGTGCCGTGAGTCTGATGGTCCTAACTTGCTATCTTCAGTGTTACTAAAAGCCTGCTCTTTCGAATTCGCACCCACTTTGACTGATCTGTGTGATTTTCGTATTAATCCTGGAATGGTTGTCGATTGTTATAGATCTGTGCGCATTACACCTGTACCCAAGAAAGGATCTAAATTATCTTCTACTGGTCTCCACATCTACCCTTTCTGAAAGTATTTCAGAATGTACTCTATCGCACAGTTCACCAAGTTCACTCTCCTGACCCGACACAAGTTGCCTAAGTGTTTAGTTTAGTTTATTCAACCATTAACCTCGCACTTCTGTGCTCTGGTTTTGGTTGCTATTTTCCAGCATTGTTGAGCCAAGGGCACAAAAAATAGGAGCATAAAGTAAGATAGATCCCAAAAAATCGAACTAATAAGCGGAGATTATGAAGCACATTCCAAACGGAGCTACAGTTCATTTCAGTCTGTCTAGTGCGCATTGTGCATTCGAACCAGCAGACAAGGTTGTCAGCGTAATCTAGGTCACAATTGTTCACTATTTGCCAGTTCGACGCTCACATCCTGAAGATCTTGCAAGGCACTCCATTATTTCGTCCATGACGAAGGTACACAGGAATGAAAAAATGGGACATCCTTGTCGACTGCTGTTGGTCGTTTCTAATGGACTGTATAAACCCTAATTCGGCCAGAAGTATGCGAGTAAAATGATTCCAGTAGATTCACGAACCTCTATGGCATACCTTTTCGGTGAAGAGCACTGAATAGCGCTGTTCGATCAACTGCATCGAAGACGCCTTACAAGTCGAGGGAAACCCTAATTGTTGGTCGACGGTGTGTGTGACGCTTTTCAAGTAATTGTTGATGAGTAAAAATCTGGTCGATGGATCAACCTAAGCGGAAGCCGGCCTGTTGTTCGTGGGCGTTCCTCTCGCGAGCTGGTGTAAGATAGCGCAGGAAAATCGAGGCTAATACCTTGATGACTATCGGAATAAGACTGATCGCGCGGTGATTACCACAATCATTGCGTATTCCCTTCCTTCAGACGGATACAATCACGCCCCTTCCAATCTCAACCCTGCTGGTGCTGTGTTTTTGCCATACTCGGGTAATGCTACGGAAAAATCGATACTGGCACACCGACAGCCTTCCCCAGTCTTGGTCTGTCTGTGAAGTTTCTGATTCTTACAAAACAACGGACTTAACACGTCACCCTTAGCATACAGTCAAACGTCATGCCGACGCCACAGATGACTGAAGTTGGCAAAAACCTTATGTATACTCAAGGACACTTCGTTCGATATCTGCCCACCTGGCGAAATGCAACTGCGCAGGAAAAATAATTTATCCACCTCAGCTGGAGCCCCACCTCCCTAAACACGGTTTGGTGGTGAGCCAACGGAGTCCTGAGGCAGCATCTCACACTCTGAATGTGAAAAGGAATCCCAAACATTGCTACACTGTTGTTCAGGCTATCTAAGAATGTTTACAACCTACACGGATCTTCACTCAGAAGAACCATATCGTCCTCATATTCCAAGGCAGACAGTGTACTGTCTGGGCAGAAAATCGTGCCACTATTCCCACATGAAGATAGGACTATCTCAAGAACCAATGCCATGAAAAAAAAATGAAGAGGGAGCGCGAAAGAGGGCAACCCTAACGGACACCACTTTCCGTGGTGAACCCGGGTGAAAGATCGCCGTAAGCAGGAACTCGAACTCTGCTGTTCGCATACAAGTGTTGGGAAAGAAAATCAAACTTCTCTGTCACACCTTTCAATAAGAAGCCGCACCATAGAACTGCGCGACCGACTGAATCGAATGTCCTTTTCAGATCAAAAGAGACAGAGATTGTAAACCTACGGAAGATGTGTCTGTGCTCTAAGGTTTGTCTACTTGATTTTCACGTGTACACATCTCGATAGCGCTGGATAATCGATGGAGAATAAGACAGGTGAGCAGCTTAGACGCGGTACTTACCAAGCTAATTCCTCTGTGGTTTTCACTGGAGGATCTGTAACCTTTCTTGTAAATCATTGCCATCCCCGATTTACACCATTCCTTGGGAAAATGCTCGCTATGCCAAATAATACGGAGGAGTTTTGTTAACTCCGAAACCAAAGCTTCACCTCCATCCGGTCCAGCGGCTTTGTACCTTTTCACGTAACCTATCTCCTGCATAATCTCCATTTCTGTTGGAGGAGCGATATCTACCTGCACCGTTTCTCTAGCAGGTGTTTTTGAGAGATCCACTATAGAAGTGGGCCAACTAAATTGTTCCTTAAAGTGCTCCGCCTAACGATCCATACGACGTCCCTGAGACTGAATCAGTGAGCCGTCGGATTCCTTGATTAGCTCATTTACACCGGGTTTCCGTGGGCCGGTACCTGTGTAGTGGCATTCAACCTTGGTTATTTGTTTAACACACATCAGTTTTTATCTGAACTCGCGCCACCAAACGCGCGTAACAAGGAAACAGCTTGGAAACGTTAAACCAACCTTACAGGTTACTAGTATACGCA